>JAZDUA010000432.1:0-1316905 GCA_038098605.1 Gryllus longicercus
CTGACAAGAGCATGTTTCAACTATTGTAGTATCTTGTAATCTAATTTTAAGCGATACTCTCTATTCGAGTTTTGTTAATGGTTTAGTTTCTCACAAAGTAACTTTTTTATACACAACAGCCATTTGAAAATAAATGTGCTTCATAAAAAATGTGATATTAAAACGGTAGCTTCAAATGAACATGAAAAAAGGCTTCTCGAATAATGCTTTTTACTAATTTATTAAGTTTGTATCTAAACCCACGGGTCAGTTTCCCTTTCATTACTACAAGAATGCAATCATATTGTGGAGTCATATATACAAGATGATAATCAAAGATATTTATTGAAACAAAGTCTTCCAATTATACAAATGATAATGCTTGAAAGAATGTTTGAGTTTTCTACAAATCAAACTAATCTCTAAAATTCAGCACATAATAAAGCAATAAATGTATACCAGGTAAATGAAAAATGAAAAAGTCTAATGGCTTTGCTAACCTCATTATCTTTTATTTCTCAATGGATCAGTTGATAATTATAACTTCTAAATTTGACACAATATTAACACGAGAAATGCTGATGTTGACCAATACGCACCCCTATACTCAAGAGAGGAAATGTTTGTTAACGAAATCTCGTTAACGATGTGAAGATTCCAAGTATATGCAAGGGGACACAAAATAGCCCATACACGCAGTAGCGGATGTGAACGAAGGGTGTCTAAAAATAGCATAATAAACATATCCACACAAAGAAACATGGTCTTCTCCAACTTTCTTGCGTCCTTCCTTGACTGGACTCCCCGAAAACTGCAAGGCGCGGCGTGAAGCAGATCCATATTCGGCAGAGACTTGGACCAGTATCAGTTCAACTTTTCGCGGTGCAAACAACATTACGGAACTGTAAATTGAGAAACAAGATCTGCACCTTAAATATCGAAGATAAATGCATTTAGTCTTGAAGCATTTAGTAAATCAACGTTCTTAGACCATTATAACTTGTTTTATTTTAATTATTCAATGCATTAGTCAACCTGAGTGGGATCAAACTCGGGTCTCTATGCTTCCTCCCTTCTATGAACACTGAGCTATAACTGGGTCAATTTAGTATACTAACGTGTTAAAGAAATAATTGAGCATTCTATCGAATAATTGTTAATGTTAGCGTGCTACAAAATTTAATTTGTTGCCTGGCCACGAAAAATGATCAAAATACGACAATCAAAAATTCCATACATTCTGTTCGTTTTGTTCCAATAAGTAAACTGAATTTTCATTAAAAAAAATTATTGCCACGTAAATTATATTTTATGTTCGAATCCACTTATAGATCCCTACAAATACAAAAAGTAAAAAGGAGATTCAAATATAAATGAAAATACAACTTGTTTAATTTTTATTTGATTCACTAGATACAAGGGAATTCGAGAATTTTTGATTAAGAAAAAAGATTAGTATATGACTAACGGGTTCAACCGAATTGTGGTAAATAAATTTGCCAAAATCAATACGTCTGGAATTATTCACACGTGGTTAATAATTGAAGATCTTTCATCCAAAAGAATAAAAAAATAGCTACATTAGATTAGTCACAAATATGTATTTAAACCCTCAACGTCAATTAAGGAAGTGAACAAAAAGCCAATGAAGTTAACGTCCTTATCCTTCACTCTTCCAGGGCCAAAACAAGTTACCTTAGGGTGGCCTGACAATGTTGACACTGCGCCGCTGCCAGAAGGTCTGGGTCAACCTCCAGTCTCGCTAACACGCGCAAGTTAAACCCACTGCCTTTGACCGAAGCTGGAAATTAATATGCCAGTCTCTCCCCGACGCCTCCCCCCCCATCCCTTCCGTCCGCCTCGCCCCGCCCTGCCCGCCCCGCCCCGCCCCGGGCGTCTTCCGCTGCACTAGGAGCTTCGGCCCTCAGCGCAGGAAGCGTGATGTGTCTCAAAGGAACCCTCCTAAATTATGACACTAAATGATAACCTGTGCGCAAAACGGCGCTCTCGCGTAAATCTCTGGCAAATGAGGGAGCCACTACATCACTTAGCGTGGCAGCGGTATCTTGGCGCCACCGCGTGCAACTTCCTGCGCGAACGCCGGGGGCGATAGCGCTACCGCCCACGTCGATTCCGCGCGCGATCGATTCTGGAGTCGACGCCCAATGAGGGCGCTGCCTTCATCCAGGCCGCCTGAAACCTTTGCCTACGACACACGTTTAAATGCAACAAACATTGGCCGCGTACGTCCATGCCTGTCTTCGCCTTCATTTTGCATGTCGGAACGGCAATCGAATATTACGAATGGGAATATTCAACGTACTTTTAGATCAAATACATATAAATAACTTTTTATACCCATAAAACATCAAATTGATGCTGTATTAGGAGTTATGTTATGTCACAACCTTTCATATTTGGTGAATTGAAATACGTTTCCGTTAACCTAATAGACATATAGCTATTTCAGTAACGATTAACTTTATGAATCGTTATGAAATGTTCATATTAGCTGTTATTGCATTGCTATCATTTTTGTTTTGGCTACTTTTAAATATTGTAAAATCACTGTATTGTAAAATCTAAAATACAACTCTTGTATATCTTGAAACGTATTTGAAGTATCCTTAACCAATAATAAGAAAACCGCACCTTAAATATATGTAGACTGATCTTCGCATTTTTAACAATTGAAATATATTGACATTTATTACATATTCACAAATAAATCCTTAAGGTAAAAATCTTACTTCATGTACCAAACATGTAATCTCGAATGGTTAAACAAATTTAATTTTTTTACAAATAAATATTTATTGCATTAGTATTAAACATGAAAAATAAATATTTATCATGTAGGGTCAGTTGGGGTTACGGTGATGGAGCACAAACTTAGGTTAATTATACTTTGTTATTTGGTTAAGTTGAAAATTAACAAAAAAGTAAAAGACAGAAAATAATCAGCGGTAACAAAGGCCATGAGATGCCCCTAATATGTATCGGAACTCCTTTTGCCCGAGGAAGCGCAGCAACCCGACGTGGTCTCGACTCAAAAAGTCGTTGGAGGTCCCTTGCACAAATATTAAGTCACGCTGCCTCTGTAGCCGTCCATAATTACGAACGTGTTGCCAGGGCACGATTTTGTGCACAAACTGACCTCTCGATTATATCCCACAAATGTTCGGTGGGATTCATGTCGGACGATCTAGATGGCCTAATCATTAGCTCGAATTGTCCAGAAAGTTCTTCAAACAAATCGTGAACAATTGTGACCCGGTGACATGGTGCATTGTCATCCATAAGAATTCCATTAATTTTGGGATGCATGACGTCCGTGAATGGATGTAATTGGTCTCCAAGTAGCTCACCATTCTCATTGGTTCAGTTGGGCCAGAGGACCCAGTCCATTCCATGTAAAAGCAGCCCACCCACCAGTTTGCTCTGTGCCTTGTTAACACAACTTGGGTGTCTGGCTTCTTGGGGTCACCGCCATCTTCGAACCCTACCATCAGCACTGACCAACTGAAATTGGGACTCGTTTGGCCAAGTCACGGTTTCCCAGTCGTCCAAGGTCCAATCGATATGGTGACGAGTCCACGAGAGGCTCTGCAGGCGATGCAGTTTTGTCAGCCAGCGCGCTGGAGACGCTTCTGCTGACATAGCCCATTAAAGCCAAATTTCGCCGCGCTGCCCTAACGGATATGTACGTCGTCGTCGTACGTTGTACATAGTATGTCCCATATTGATTTCTGCTGTTATTTCACGCTGTGTTGCTTGTCCATGACCACTGGCAATTCAACACAAACGCTGTTGTTCTCCGTGATTATGCGAAGGCTGTCAGCCACTATATTGTCCATGGTGAGAGGTTATGCCTCAACTTGGGTAGCTTCAGAACATTCTTGTACTGTGGTTCTCAGAATATTGAATTTTCTAAAGATTTCCGAAATGGAATGCCCCTTGCGTGTATCTCCAACTACTATTGCGCGTTCAAAATCTGTTAATTCTCGTCGTGCGGTCAGAACCACGTCAGAAACCTTTTTACATAAATCGATCGAGTACAAATTAAAGTTATACCAATGCACTGCTCTTTTTTCGGGCGTGATACTGTAAAATGTGTATTTGAACATTGTTATCCGATGATTTTTCCTATTTTAGTCCTATGACTATTAACCATTTATAATAAGTACTCAAAATACTAGAATAATTGGGAGAACAAAATTACAAAAGAATCAACCTTTGTTTTCAATCAAAACGTTTTCCGGCTTGATTGCAAGCACTTGCACATATTTCAAAATTTTAAAGTGATAAAATAGGTTTTAATTCTTTCACTATTGTTTGACACATTTTAAAACGAAACTGAGACAGTACTTCAGAATTATCACGTCGAAAATCAATTTCAATTTGTTTTCATATTTGAATTTGGCTCAAAACTGGTTAAGAAAAACATTTAATTTCATAATTTCACGTCTTTGCAATTTTTTTCAGCCTGATACAGGCAATAGAAGCTGAGAGAAAACTAAAACATGCAAAACACGTTTTTCATTGTATCTCTGTGACAGAGTGCCATAGGAGTCTGAGTTCTTGGGAATCTACTGAATTTTTTATTATCTTTCATGAGAGCATTGCAATTATCGATTTAGTTTGGGAGGAATTTGCACCGCCTTATTTGGCTATATCTTTTTTTAATGAAGGTTCGAGAAAAAATCAGTTTTCGGCCAAGCAAACCTTTTCAATTTTAACTCAATGCATCAGCAATAGACCGGATAATATACAGTCAAAATTTCAAATTGATATCTTCAATGGTTTATGAGATGACTGGTCATCAATGTTAAGACTTGAATATCGGTAACATAGGAGGAGGAATCTCAGCTTAATAGTGTTCACCAATGAAAATTTGAATAAACTAAAGTAAATATAGAACCTAAGATAAGTAAATATTGAATATAAGATAAATTGTTGAAATTAGTTTGAGAAAGAAACAAATATCATGGAATAGCACGAGTTTCCCTACGGCTACGAGGAAAGTGCCTTACAATGACTTCCCTGACACAAACTTGAGTCGAAAAGAAAAAAAAAGCGCTGTAAACACATTACATTTCCTCCCCTCGGAATAAAACGGAATGAAACGTCTCAACATTTCAAATCGGGCACTAAACGTATTTCCTCGCAGAGCGGCGAGAGGTCACGCATCTGGCTTCTTGGGGCGGACTTTTTCCCATTTCCTCCCACCCCGCGAGCGGCCTATCTCAAGTATGCGGACGTCGCTTTCGTGTACGCTGCAGTGTTGGCGCAGGCGAAGTGGAAAAGCACGGCGCGGGGGCGCCACGTGCTCCCTGCCACCGCACCGCTTCCTCCGTCGCCTGCACGGGCGCCGTCGCTTACAGCAACACCCCGCTGCTTTCGGCTCTGCCTCCTCCAGGCCGCCGCCGCCCATTTCAGTCGCTCTGCTAATATCGGTGCCTCCGCCTACGTTTATAGCGCCATTATGGTCACCCCGTCACGGCCACCTCCGTCACGGCCACCTCCGTCACGGCCACCTCCGTCACGGCCACCTCCGTCACGGCCACCTCCGTCACGGCCACCTCCGTCACGGCCACCTCCGTCACGGCCACCTCCGTCACGGCCACCTCCGTCACGGCCACCTCCGTCACGGCCACCTCCGTCACGGCCACCTCCGTCACGGCCACCTCCGTCACGGCCACCTCCGTCACGGCCACCTCCGTCACGGCCACCTCCGTCACGGCCACCTCCGTCACGGCCACCTCCGTCACGGTCACCTCCGCCACGGTCACCTCCGTCACGGTCACTCCCGTCAGGACCATCCTCGTCCTTGCCATCCTCGTCCTTGCCATCCTCGTCCTTGCCATCTTCGTCCTTGCCATCCTCGTCCTTGCCATCCTTCTTAATGTCATCTTTATTGTTTTTATCATAATTAACACCATTATGTTATCATCGTCATTTTCACCGCCACCATCTTTGTCTTTATCGTCACCACCATATTCGCATCGTGTTGCCGTTTTCACCTCCACTTCCACCAGCACGACTATCACCGCTGCCCCCGTAGCGCCTCCAGCCACCGCCACAGCCTTTGCCTCCAGCGTTGCACTCCCCGCCGCCCTCCGCTTCCACCGCCGCCCCCGGTGGCAGGCTGTGTGTTTGGACGGCGGGGGCGCGCGCTTCAGTGTTTACGCCGGTGTCAAGGCGAATATGTCCTCTGCTTGTATTCCTACCCCCCACGGAGGGTCCGAAAGGAACGGAACCAAGAATACCTCTCCTTCGCGGGGAAAACGTAACATACATCGCCTCGAGGACATCGGACTGTGTTTATTGCCGCGTGGCTGCAATCCGCTGGGTGAGGAACACGCGGTGAGTGGCGTCGTGTGACGTACGAGTCTCCCAAGGCTGTGCCTGGACAAACACAGGCGCGAAGTGTTGTCCATAAACTGTAGTAGTATCTTGAAACAAAAACATAGGCATTCTGTATCCATTCACAAAATTTCATGTTTTTTTGGAAAATTTTATTCACAGAATTACATAGTTGGAAGAATGTTTATCATTTTTATTTGAAGTAATGAGAGATAATGTATGCCCGATAAAAGCTATGTGAAAATCTGTTTGTTACTTCCGAGAACCAAAGCATTTCTTCTCTTCATATGTGCGAGTTTTTGGGTTAGCATCACACTGGGCCGAATATTATTATCGAGTTAAGAGGATAGTCAAAATGTAGTTTGAAGCATGATTTTTATTACGATTTTGAAGTTAGCTCTGTTCAATAATTCTATTGTGGCACTTGAAAAATGTATTCGTACATGACCAATGTAAATCAATACTGTATTCAATTAAGAAACATGTCTGCGATATACTAGGAATATTGAAAATAAAAATTTATACTACATGTAAGGCATTGTTTGGTATTTTCGACTTACGCAACTCATATTAAATGTTTGTTCAAATAATATCAAATTGTGATTAAAGTAACTAAGAAATAAGATGGCGTGAGAATATTATGCATTTATAGAGGTGCGCGTGGAAGAGAGTAAAGCAAATTACCAGACTCCAATATGGTGCCATTTCGTCGACCACAAAACATGGAATATAATGACCAACCTGCAAACCGCAAAGCACAGAGTGACAAAGAGGGAGAATCAGGGTTTCAATGATTCGGATTCACCTAATGATTCGGTGCAATATAAAATCATGATAAAATACACGTGTCTATAGATTCACATTTGAGTTCAGTCAATTGCTGTTTTGACGTCGTTTCGACATCATCTTTTTCAGTCATGTATGTAATGTATTTTTACTTATTACTTGTATATTTGGTTGGTACCTATCTTCTTCATTTCTTTTTTAAAACTACATTTTCTTTCTGCTGCGCAACTCAAAGGAATAACAGTATGTTATCATATTAAACAAGTTACACATAGTAGTTACACATATCTAGTAATAATTCAATTGAATAATAATAAAGACAATAATAATAATTACTTCCGAAAACTGCATAAAATATCGAAAAACTTTTGCAATTACGTCTATGGCCTTCATTAAATATTTTATCATTTTACTTTTCGAAATATGCAAAATTTCTCATTTCTGACCAATGTCAACAAACGCAACGGAAAGGACAATTCAAATTTAGACGTAAATTGTACGTATCGAAACCCAACCTACAAATGCCCACACGACTGCAACCCAAAACGCGAACACGGCGAGAACGCTGCGAGTTTCGATAATTGGGGCGCGACTCCACAGAACACTGCGTGCGCTGGCCGAGCAGGGAGAGCTCGAGCGCAAGGATGGTGTTCCATGAGCTGCTGCGAGGGACGCAGACAGCAGTGAACTTTGAATGCAGTTCGCTAATTTCAGAGCTCTCTTCGTATGAAAGAAGAATGATGAATCAAATGGAAGGTGAGTACAAAGCATTATTTCCGTAAAATCCACCGACTTAGAGGTCACAGGGAATCAACTGAAGTCACTGAAGTGCTGCAAAGCCTCTGATTCGGAGATCATAGTGTTTGAGTTCTAACGGTGTCGTGATTTTAGACTTGAGCTAGATAGTAGGTGGGCCCAATTCAACCCCTGTCTGGAGAATGATTCTAGCGGCCGGTTTCCCTGATCAGTGGTTTTCCGTTGTTTCTCCGATCACCACCAGGCGACTGCCGAAGGAATTGCCCTATCCTCATACCTTACACACACATACTTACATGCCATACGCTACGACACACGTCGGGGGACCAATAGGGGACTTAGAGCTTGTTCCGGCTGAGGCGATGCCTCGCTGGAGGGAGATACCTTGATGGGGAAGCCCTGCAAATTGACGTGTAGGTCGGCGTTGTATCTCACCATCTAAGTGGGGGGAAAGTCACCGCCATATCCCGCTGTAAAACATGCACTACGCTCATGGCGCTACTGACATTAGCAGTTGAGGCGCTCGGAAACGCATAAATAACTTCAACAAAAATCTGATGATTAGTATGAACCAGTACATATTTTGTAGCAATGATAAAAATAGAATTTTGTCCCAGTTCATTACAATCTTTATTACTATTATGCACTGTAATTAATTTTGTAGGAGTTTCTGAATGTAAAGTTTGAAAATTTTCCGTATCTAATAATGTCTAACACAGACGACGTGTACATTGCAAATTATGGCGGAAAATCTCACTCTTTCCTACATCACTAGCATTAATTCGATTATGATACCTGTAGAAAAAGACATTCACACCGATTTATTAGTTTGTCACAAATATTACGTGTCGGAAGTACTGGTGAGGAGCGAGTACATGAGAAGAGATTTTATTGTCATTCTCTTTAGAGCAGCCAAAATCATATTTGAAAAGTAAATTATGTGTTTATCAAAACAGTGATTAAATAAAAATCTGTTAACATAAGCCGTTGATGTTTCTTCATTGCTGTTCAAATTGTATACGCCATTCAGTATATTGCGATTCACTGTTCTTTGTCAGTAAATCGTTCCAAGTACATTAAAGAGTATATAAACTAAAGCAGTACATTTAATTACGAGTTAAATATTTTTAATATATTGGCGTGAGCTTGAATGTTTTTGTTCATACCTTAACGTCACTTTCTTAGATTGTAAACACATTTTGTTTCGCGATTGAAAATATTATGAAGGAATGGTGTTGTTACTTGAATAGCACGCAATGCCAGCCATTGCGTTTTAAAAGAATGTGGCGAAATATTCAAAAATTAAACTCATTTTAACATATTGAAATAAATTTTACTCATGTACGCAATTTTTAAATATTGAAGAATATTATCAAAGTTTGCACCGATACAAAAAAAGTGGAATAGATTGTAAATGGTAAAAAAGGAGAATAGATTTATATCACAGACAATTATATGAAATTCTTGTCATTTCTAGTATACCAGCAAAATACCCGACATTGCCGGGGCATCTTCATATCCAACCCTTGCCAAAGGTGAAAAAGATTAATTTTACATAAACAATGGGATTCATTTGTATTACTTTTAATTTCATTGGTTCAAATTTTAATTCTTCTTCTCCGGCTTTGGCAGGATTAAGCCTGAGGCCTGTTTCTGTTTCACTATCTCTTCCTCGGTCTTCCCACACTTCTTTTGCCTTATGAATTATATTCCCTTGGAAATTTTTGGAATCCTTTCTGGTGGCATGCGAAGGACATTCTCTCTCCATTTTTCTTTATGCTGTATCGCCATTTCATTTATTGATTGCATCCCTAGTTCATTCCTGATTGCTTCATTTCGGATTGTATCTTCTCTGGTGAAGCCTTTAACCGATCTATGAAATTTCATTTCTGAGGCTTCTAGATAAAGATTATTGGTCCCAAGAGTCCAGGATTCTGCTTTATATAGTAAAGTGGAGACTGCCATGACTTTGTAAACTTTAATTATATTTCTTTTGATGTCCTTGCATTTAGAGTTTTTCTACTTTTATTAAATACTATCATTTTCTTTCATTTTATTTTACATTATATTGCTAGTACATCAAAAATTGTTAACTTATGGTATGCTATCGGCCAGTGGCGGAATATGAGGAACAAATTTACTCTACGTAACAGGCGAAAAATATCGCCCTGGTGCATCTACCAACATAATATTTAAATTATTTATTTTGCGCATGTATTTTATTCATCTTTACCAAACTATGCAAGGACTCCTGAAGAAGAGCCTGTAAAAATTTCGTATCTGTTCGCTCACTACTTTCTGTGGTATCGATGTCGGTTACATGTCGTTGAAATCAGTTTACTATGTATGTCAAGGACAATGAGTATAGCGTAAACCGCATATTTTACTACGTGCGTTAAATCTTCTTGGGTAGCAAAAGCCAACACTTTGCATGGGCGAGTGCTCCTACAAGTGCCAGTCTCTGGGCGCGGCAGCTGCGGTTCCCTGTCGTGCTTTTCGGCCGGGCCTTTCCTCCGCGCGGCCGCCCGCGCAGACAGCCTCGCGGCCACTTCGCCGCGCTCGCGACGGCTCATCGGTGGGCGCCGCGCCCACTCGACGCGCGGGCGGGCGGGCGGGCGGGCGGGCGGGCGGCGGGCGGGGTGAGGCGTGGCGCGGGGGGGGGCGGGGGCGCACGGGCGCGCACGCACGCCGCGAACGGCGCGCGCCAGTCGCGCGAAATGACGAGCGAACCCAGCGGGGCCTGGCGTAGGCGCCGAAGCGCGGGCCGTGGCAGAACAGGGCCACGCGAAGAGAGGGGACGAGTACGACGGCCAGAGGCAACAAGCAGAGGAATGTTGAGGGAAGGAGGGATGGGAAGGAGCTGATGTGTTAAGAAGCAGCGGTGGGAAATTAAAGGAGCTGGAAGACGAAGTTGGCAAAATGGTGTGGTGGGAACAGAGTGGCGTAGAAACGCGTGATGGGAAGAGGGGATGGCGAGAAGAAGCGGTGGAAGGGAGGTGGTGGGAAGGAGGCAAGGCTGGGGTAGAAGAGGCGGTCAGGAAGAGGAGGGTCAGGGAAGTGATGGGTAAAGGAAGCGGTGGGCAGAAGGAAAAGAGGGCGTTGGTAGGGTTCCCGTGAGAAACGTCCTGTAGAGAGGAAGTGAACTGGTGAAGTGGAAGGAAGAAAGGCAGAGAGAGATTACACAGTGAGATGGGGACAGAAAGGATAGAATGAGATAATGCGCGGCGGCGGGGCAGCCCGAACGAGGCAGGAGAGGCTAGCTCCAACCGTGCAGTGGCGGGGGGGGGGGGCGCGGCTGGTTGCGGAGTGCGCTAATGCAGTTCGCTGCCCGCGCCGGCCATGAGCGGGTGAACACTGCGCCAAATGGAGGCCCAAGGGTCGGCGCACGGGCCGAGCGCGCCAAAGAACGGGGAGAAAGGGTGAATGCGTGAGTCAACACGCGCTCTGGCGGACGGCGGCCGCGCCAGCGAGCGGCGGCGGGGTAATGGAGAGCGGATGATTCGACGGGTCGTTTAGAGAAACGAACAAAGATACGCTGGCCGCCGGCCTCAATACACCGGGCAGAGGGAGAGCAGAGGGACGCTGCGGAAAACAGGTCGCCGGTTGATCGACCGAGATGTCAAGCAATTGACGGAGCGATCGAAACGGATAATTTAATAAGAGGGAAACGCTCTATTGACCGATTAATGAAATTACGCACTAGAATGACAGTGAAGGAAAATAAACAGAATGTCCGGACAAAAGATATACACAAACCTGACAGAAAAATGACGACATTATTACAATGAAGGTAAGAATTCAATGACATGCACTGAATAAAATATAATTTTCACCAAATTAATACATCTTTTTTATAATGCAGCATTCAACATTCACATTTAAGAGTGTTTAAAAATTGACGTGGTAATCAGTCACAATGCCAAAAGCAAACAACAAAAATTTTTTAAAAAATGTTTATGTAGTCATGGGCAAAAGTAAGCCGAATGAAATTTTGATTGACTCCACGCAATGTGAATTCGATGGATGTATCATCATTAGTAGAATGAATCAAATTTCTGAAAAATGTATTTTGAAATAAAAGGGAGAATAATAAGTATAAAGGGAAAGACTTATTTCATAAATGTAGCATTTCTAGAAATGTGCATAATACAGAATGAAATATTAAAGACACCAACATCTAAATATGTACTATACTTTAGAGATATTGGCCATAGAGGGCAGTAGTGAGGGCGGGGCCGAGACGGCGAGGGCGAGGGCGAAGGCGAGGGCGAGGGCGAGGGCGATGGCGAGGGCGAGGGCGATGGCGAGGGCGGGGGCGGGGGCGAGGGCGAAGGCGAAGGCGAGGGCGAGGGCGAGGGCGAGGGCGAAGGCGAGGGCGAGGGCGAGGGCGAGGGCGAGGGCGAGGGCGAGGGCGAGGGCGGGGGCGAGGGCGAGGGCGAGGGCGAGGGCGAGGGCGAGGGCGAGGGCGAGGGCGAGGGCGAAGGCGAGGGCGAGGGCGAGGGCGAGGGCGAGGGCGAGGGCGAGGGCGAGGGCGAGGGTGAGGGTGAGGGCGAGGGCGAGGGCGAGGGCGAAGGCGAGGGCGAGGGCGAGGGCGGAGGGCGAGGGTGAGGGCGGGGGCGGGGGCGGGGGCGGGGGCGGGGCGAGGGCGAGGGCGAGGGTGAGGGCGAGGGCGAGGGCGAGGGCGGGGGCGAGGGCGAGGGCGAGGGCGAGGGCGGGGGCGGGGGCGAGGGCGAGGGCGAGGGCGAGGGCGGGGGCGAGGGCGAGGGCGAAGGCGGGGGCGAGGGCGAGGGCGAGGGTGAGGGCGAGGGCGAGGGTGAGGGCGAGGGCGGCGCCTGGCAAGGAAGCCGGTGAGGAGTCCCCGCTTAGCGCCAGTCGGGCTCTGCCTGTTGAATCGTCGCGGGGCGGCCTGGCGCCCGGCGCCTGGGCGCCATCGGCAGCTGGGCGCAGCACGAGCGAACTCTCGGCCACATTACTTATTTATCGCTTCCGTCCGCGCGCGGAAGGGAATTCTTGATGACCTATCAGTTATATTTCAATTCCCTGTTCAAATAATGTTCTCTTTTCTGAAGAGCGCTGAGGAAAAGATTCATTTCTAAAGACATCAATTCGCAATGCGTTTAACGACGAACGAACAGACTGTTCTCATGGACTATAGTCCTTTTTTCTTCTACTGCCTGTCGTTATTCAGAGCTAGTAAAACCTTTTGATATAATTTTTTTCTGTATTGAACTTCGTGTTTGTCGCGAGTGATTTTCTTTTGTTCACAGATAATTAGGGAGCATTTATAGAGTTCTCTCAAGTCTTTTATTCTTATTCAAACTTTGAACTCGCTTTGCGATGGAAATGGGCACCAAAGTTTAAACAAAATCTATGGATGGAACTATTGCTCAAGTTAAGAATTGAAGACAGAAAACGTCTGGAAACAAGAAACCCGCGAACGAATTGTAGTGAATGAAAATATTGGCTAGATAACAGAGGTACAGTGAGCTAATGAAGATGCATATAATATTAAATGTTGCGCCTGGCTTTTCTTTACTTTAAGTCTCTACATTCTAGGGATTTATGGTCGCAGTAAAAATATTTCCGTTATGTCCACAGCTTCTTTTTGATGAAATCATACTAAGTACTCTCATATGTTACGCTGTTAAACGTTCGTTTTATTCAAGAATCAAGATATTAAGTCCATCTACATGAGAATACTTTTCTATCATAAATTAGATTTAATATTTAATATTTTCAATTCAGACTAATGTGTGATATACAGGTGCTATTATTTGCGGAACTTAACTTCAATAAAAGTCGATAGTAATAATGTTCTTGTGCATAATTTGAATCAATAATACAAATTGAGTTTTGTTCCCATAAATTATTTAAATATTTAATTGTCATTATACATATATTATATAATTAATATTGCGGAGTTTCTAGGTATAAAATTCGATAATTTTCAATGCTTAATAATGTCAGACACGGGCGATGTGTATATTGCAAATTATCGCAGAATATCTTATTCTCTCCTACGGTGCCAGTAAATTCGATGATGAACCGGTGGTACTATTGGTCACTTCAGTAAACATAACGTTCTAAGTATTGATTTAAAAACGAACAAATACGTCAATAATTTTGAATTTGCCAGGTGCTATTTTTAATTTGCCAGTTCACAGATTTATTTGGTAAAAAGCAATTAAGTTCCTATTAATATCGTGTTTCATAAACGTATTTTTTTAAAAGAAAAACAAAGACGCTCAAATAAAAATTACTGCCCACACGTAAGTAAGATAATGTTTTAAAATCTTAGAGGATAAAATAAAAGAAATCAACAACTGCTTCATATTGATCAAGTTTCTAGTCACGCATTACATTGGTGCTTACACATTAATTACATACTTTATCAAAAACCTATATGGAGGAAAAATATTTTGCATTGGAACATTCCAGATCTCGGAGTTTTACAATTAATATTTATATTGTTTCGTCTATGCTTTGTAGGTAGTTTATTACAATGAACACTTATTGATATACATAGCACTTAATTGGTAGTTCATAGCAGTTGAGCTGTTTGTTTCTGTCACGTAGTTCATCCTGACCACTTAAGAAGAGTGCACTTTTTATTTTTTTATTATTTTTTTTTTTGTTATTTTATGTCCCATCAACTTCTAGGTCATTAGCGACCACTATTGCTTGTAACAGTATGGTAACTGTGAGGGTGACACGATATGATGATGATAGGGGGTGAAAGGACGAACACAATACAACCATGCCCGAGGCGGGACGCGAACCCGCGATCCTTCGGTCCGAGATCACTAAGGCACTACTCCTTAGCGATCTCGGCCACTGGGTCGGTAGTGCACAATTCTTGTGTGATAATTTTAACGGTTTAAAATAAATGTAAATATTTAGAACTAAAAAATTAAATTGTATAATTCACGAAAACCTTTTGTCTTGAAAATCAACCTTGCGCAAACGTAACGACTCAAATTCCTCCGCATTTCAGATGCCCCGGAGACGTCCGCACCGGGTCAAGCTAGAGTCGTTCGTCTGTGTCGTGCTGTGAGTGTTTTAACGAATTACCGGGCGTCGCCCAATATCGCGGCCGCACGCAAGTTATCACTTTTGCGGACACGCACGCGTGCGTTTGGGCGTGCGCGCGCGTGCGAGCACGTGTCACGGCAACGCGGCCCCGCCGGCGTGGACGCCACATGTCACGACCCGATGCCACCGCCTCCGTGCGGCATGAAGTGGGATAAACGTAATGGATTCATTCACGCACGCGTGATGAACTATAACACTACGTTAATACGCCCATGCTAAATACTCTTTCAGGCCTTCGTTCTGAATTTCTACGCAGCACTACGAATATATTCTTGGAAGGAGGATCTGCAAACAGTGCTACAGAAATGAGCAACTCGACCCCCCAATTTACTTGCTGCATTTACATAGAATCATGTGTCACTTCTTTGAGCGTATTCATTTTCATAAACTTCAGCCCGAGTAAATAGATAATTCCCTCTCCAAGAGGGTGTCCGAAAGTTCAAAATATTGCCTAATTTTACGTTAACCTATTCTAGAAATAATTCTATAAATTTCTTCTAATGTAATCATTTGTTTTTTTTTTCAATTGGCGTGTTAATTACCGCGGAAAGAGTAGTTTATACTCTTTGTTCACCGATTTTCCGGACATGTTCGCCTACTGACTGTGGCAGCAACACAGGTAGTTGAGCAATTCGTCCAAATAAAACAACCGACGGCCATGTTCATTTCTTTTTTTTCTGTTTCTTTCATTTGCTTGTGGACAGTTTGACAACGTTATCCTCACTTGAAGTTCATTGACGTGACAATTTATTTAATTGATTGATTCACTCTGTGCCGACATTTATAGTTCATTTCCAAGAAATAGTATTTTATAATTTTTTCATCAAATCATAAATGAGTGCATTCCATATTTATTTATAATTAGAACAGTAGTCAAAGTTCTGCCAACTGTATTAAAATTCTCGCGATAAATTCATCTATTTTTATAACTCATTTATAATTTTCCAATGATTATTTTCATTTCTTCTAAAAATATAGCGCGTGCGATTTCATCAGGAGACTACCTTAGAGCTCAGTGAGATCCAGCCCTCGGGACATGGATCTGCGAGAACCTGCGCGTATGCAGAAATTGAAACATCGGCTGTGACGGAGGTGGTGTTGGTAGTGGTGGGGGTAGGCAGGGCGGGGAGGGCGAAAACGACCCTCCATCGATTTCCACGGCGCTCGTATGGCGGGAGGGGGCGGTGGGCTGGGGGAGGGCGGTGGGCGGGGGGAGGGCCTCCGCGCAGAAGAGCGAATTTAGCGTTTTATTAACCGTCACGAATTTCATTTCGGTAATGCAGTGCGTTCACTGATAAGGGAAGTGTTCATTGGAGGTACTGTGCCAGCGCACGTAGCAGGAACAACCTGCGGACAATTCACACCCACTTCCTCTATGTCTCACACAATGAAAGGTGATTTAGAATGCTGTGATGACTCGCCAGTAAGAGAGTCTGGAAAAATAGCCGCTTTAACGTCTTTTAGCATTAATACAATTTGAGGTTTTTCTATATAAAAATCATCAATGATATTTTTATTGATTGTCTGCTACAGTAGCAGAAGAAAAGAATAATTTTCTCTTCCACAAAATTAGAGGCTTATTTATCTCTATTATTTTCAATTATACAGTATTTTTTTTAAATCCACCAAATTTGACAAGAGGCGAATTCGTGGAATCTTTGACTCTATTTCCAGCAATGTTTTCTGTTTCAGTTTGCAGAATGCTCAACAATGTAATTGTGTTCAGAGGAACCGAGATTCTCTACGTCTACAGAAAACGCAGATACAAATCACTAACACAGAAACAAAAAACGACAAATCCCTTCTATAAATAAAGGGGAGGTATCCAAAGCTTCACATATCTCATCCGCGATAAATTGAAAAGGAGAAGAGCGTACGGCGCGCTTCTTTTCTTCGGCAAAGCTTTAAGGGTAATTGACGTGAGATTCCCTTAGGTGCGCGGTTCGAGCTTTTCGAGAACTTTCAAAAAATAAAAGATTCACGAAGGTCGTTCTGTTGTCATTCCGGAGTTCCTGTCCAGATCCCGGGCGGGCCCCATCAGATCGATCTGCGCGCCCTGGCGCCGGCAGATGGCGCTGGGGCGGCGCGAAGGCTCACGGCGGGCGTTACGGATCGGCCTCCAGCGCCCATGAATAAATAAGCCAAGAAAAAACGCGTGCAAATTATTTACGCGCTTCTTTCGGGGCGCAGCTGAAGTATAAGACGTGGGTACAAAGTGTCTGATGGGATCATTTTTCCGAAGAAGTCGGTTTGGTTCTGCTGGTGCTGAAAGGCCGCTCGAGGAGAGACGTGTTTGTGCCGTTCTGATGTGTGCGCGTAAGAATAATGTGTGCGGAATAACACTGGCTTTGAGCTGATGATGTGGAAGATGTGGATCACGAACGTTCTGGTGTGGGATTTGGAAGCGAAATTTTGCAAAGAGGAGAGATGAGAGAGAATTAGTGGCCGCTTCGTGTCAGCAAAGAATCTCTTGAGTGCAAGTCCTTCAAAACATTATATTTTCCTACACCCTTGACAGTGTGTTAATGCTATAAATTTATATTTCTTAGATAATGCTCTTTGAACATTCACAGAGTAATAGTAACTAAACAATGGTCATTTGAAGTCTTCTCTTTATTTCATTGCGACTAACCCAAATTTAACAATTGTGATCTATTACCGTAAATCTTGTCGTATATAATATCTCTCGACCTCTTCAGCAGTTTATTATTTTAAATGTAAGGAAAATTGTATGGAACTGGCACACGTGAATTTATTACAGAAGAACAATATCATAACATATTCAACGAGATGTATGAAACTACAATGCAACAGTTCGGACAAAAATTTACAATATTCAAGAATGAATTGATTGAATGTCCTCTCTTAAAACGTTTCTTTGTTTCTCAGACGTTCAGAACGCACAATAAAATATTTTGTGATAGAAGGAGCATATTTCAAGATATCCATCTATTCTATGTTTTCTTAAGCACAATGATTTTTTTAATTTGCAATTTATTCCTATAGAGTTCCTACATTTGAAAAATATAAGCAGATACTACAATCTCAAGAAACTACTTGAAGAATTTAAAAAAAACAAATATACAATATAAAATGCGAAATTACTGTCAGAAAGTACAATGCAAAAAAGAAAAATCGAATGTGAATTATCTATCCACGAAATGTAATATTATACATAAGAGACATTTTTTTATTGAGAAAAATTTGCAAGCCATTATAAAAGTAGAGTGTAATATTTTCGCAAATGAGCAAAAATAAGAAACTGCTCTCAAAGAAATTATTAAAAAGCCTGGATAACATTACGTTGATTTTCGCACATCGAAGAACTGATGGGTTTGATGTCAGCTGACCGAACTGAATCCTTCAAACTGCATTTCTTGCCTAATAAAACTGTTGAAACATTTTGATTAAAGGTACTGTAAAATCTTAAAAGACGAGTTAGTGTGGATGAACGATTAGAAGCATACTATTTTTCACATCTTCAACACTTTCTTTCTCTCTTTATTGTTACAATGATATTGTTTAGTTTCATTGGTTATATATTGAGTTAATTCAGGTTCTTAGACCAGTAATTGAATGCATTAATTACGTTAATAATCACAATATTCAAAGACAAACATGTTATTCCGTTATTTTTTCTATATATTATCTATTAATTAACAAGATTATTTTTTGTATTATGCCAGTTAATGATGTAATTATTACTCACAAACGTAGAAAGTGAACTTATATTAATTAACTAATAGAATTAAAATGTAAAAATATTTTACAATGCATATATGATTGTTTTAAAACTTCTTTCAAGTTTCACTAATGATCTGACTGACGCATTCATAAGTCGATGTATCTGGCGAATACTGATATTTTTTACTTTCAGGAAATTCTGTTTGTGTCTGGTTATATTTCACACATTTTGGAAGTTGAATATTACAGTTTATCTGAAGTGTAGAGAAATAACATTTGAAGTAAATCTAACTATTTGTAGGGCAAGTAAGTTAAATTATTTCTCCATATTAAAAATGTAAAATTCATTGAGAACACTTTAGAGCACGGAGCGTAACATTTCTGATTTAATATGACTGATCCATTTGACCTGACATTAGGCCTTTTCCTCAAATTTAATGGTGTTGTTAAGTTTAAGAGAGATGGGTACCTACAGAGCGAACGATGAAATGGATGCAGGCAAGTGAAATGAAATATTTGGGAAAAACTAAAGGACGTTCAAGAGAGTAAAGGATTAGAAACGAAAACATAACAAAATAATTAAAAGTAGAAACAATAAACGCTAGGATTCAAGACTGTAGAGGCAAATGGTCACAACATATTGGAAGACCGGAAGATATAAGACTTCCAAAAGCAGCTTCCTACCATACACCGAAAGAAAGTAGAAACTTGGGCAGACCGAGGAGTCGATGGAAGAAGACTAAAATAGGCAGAATACCTAAAGCAGAATAAAAAGTTCCACCCGTGTTAATACGCGTTAGCAAACATTCAATGCAGGGGCGCACACTGACCGCGTCGCGCCGGCACAACACATCGGAAGAACCACACTTCCAGACTTCCAAAAGCAGCTTTCTACCACGCACCGAAAGGGAGCAGAGACCGAGAAGAAGGTGGAAGAAGACTGAAGACGGAACAGGCAGCTACCTAAACCTTCAAGCACAGAAGAAAAACTTTTTCACATATTAATAAGTTGGCGAACATTCCATACGGGGGCACACGCTGGCCTCGTCGCGCCGACCGCTTCCACTCGGGCGGGCGCGCCCCTGCCCTCGCCCTCGCCCTCGCCCTCGCCCTCACCCTCGCCCTCGCCCTCGCCCTCGCCCTTGCCCTCGCCCTAGCCTTAGCCCTAGCGAGGCCTTTGAGCAGCCGCAGCGCAGTCCGGATCCCACGCCGCGTTTCACCCGCGCAGCGCCGCGCCGCGCCGCGCCGCGCGATTCCTGATCGAAGAGACGGCGCGCGCGGCCGCTGCGGCAGGCCTTCAAAGCGCCGCGCCGCCCGCCTACGCCGCGGCGCCGCGGGCCGCGAGGAGCGCGATCCAATTTTCGGTAATGGATCTGCCCGCGGCAGGTGCAGCGCCGACTTTGCCAACGGCCGCGGCAACGGCCCGGGATCGGGGTGGCTACGCTGCTGGAAACGTCGCTAGCGGTGAGCGTGGTGAGGGTCGTGGGGTTGGGGGGTGAAATGGGGCTGAGGGTAGTGATTTGGATAGTTTGGATGATGTGGGAGGTGTGGTTAGGGAGAATGGTAAGGGTGATGGTGGGAGGGGGAATCGGAATAGGGAGAATGTCACGATTTGCGCTTTCTGAGAATGCGTTGTGGAAGTGGTGATGCTATGAATCGGCAAAGACAATTAGCTTCAGACTTCACAACGAAAATTGACTTTAACGATTAGCTTCCATGAAGTGTCTTTGGTCGTCACGTGCTGTCATAACGTTAGTTGAAAGGTGTGTGTTAACAGTACACACCAGGAATAGGATTATGTGTTTCATATTTTGGTGATAGATTTGTTTGTGGCATGAACAAGGCCGGCAACTCCAAGAGCTAGGGATAGAAAGAAATGCAACGGAGCTCAATAGTGTAGTTATATAATGGTGCATTGGTGCTGCAAATCAGTAGAGTTCATTGTTTCCACATTAGAGTTGTTGTAATGCATAACATGTGATACACGTTTGCATAACCCCCGCTAAAATTTGTATCAACATGATGCTAATCATCTGTTACTTATTTCAACGGCAGTAATGGCAGTCAATAGGAGGTTGATGTACAGTAATGGTATAATGATGAATTATTAATCCAATGCCCAATTCACACATTAAGGGTTTTACTTATGAATCTGGTCGTAGATAGGCGTTGCCAGGTGAAGATTGCCTAGAAAACATAAAACTAGAAAACATAAAATACATTAGTTTTACGGTCTTTTGCCATAATTATGATTTGTATTGTGATACCTGATATAAATACGCTATAAATAAATAATTAGACTTAGTTTATCACTGAACAGAGAATTGTATGTATGTCTTGTGTAAAAAACATCTGATTTATCAATTACACCTGACGTTAAATGAAAAACATATTTAAGTCAATGACTTAAAAATTAGTTCAAAATAAACTTAAGAAATATATCAGGTTAATGGTGATTGCAAAGATGCCATCAGAATTTACTATGAAGCTGTACTGATTGTTCAGATCTGCACTTGGATGCAGTGAAGGTAAGGAATGATGGTAAGTAAAAATGTGTATTAGGCTGTATAAATTTTATAAGGGTACCGTGCAAGTATATAAGACGTAGTGATCAGATTGACGCATTAGATGGATTAAATTTAGAATATTAATTTATGATTCCTAAGTCATTGTAAATATATCATTAGTCCTTTACATCTTTTACAATGTTTATTTTAAAATTCTTATTTTTAATAAAATGTTAAAAAACGCATTTTCATGAACTCATTTCTTTAATTAGTTTTCATAGTAATTGCATTAGATCAGAAATACTGATGTAGTTTGCAGCTGTCGCTGTCCGAATATAGATATTTGTATTAGTGTAACACGTTACTTCGACTGAGCCCTTGATTCAGTTTAAATGGTGCCTAAAGCAAGCAAATATCTATTAGATTTAATTCACTATTACATCTCTAATGAAGAAATTGGCGGTCGGAAACTACTGACTACCTTCATAGCGGAAATTAGCTACATATTGCTCAAGTTTATTGAATGTTAAGAAAGTGTTAATGGAAAAATAGATCATAAAATTGGTCAACGTTTTTGTTCATAATTTAAATGATATATTCTTGCTGTATTCAAGATTATTGAACTTTCCACCTAAAAGCTAAGTCGTGTTGTGACAATTGTCTCTTCGAGTCATTATGTTGCTTCAACTTCTTAAGTTCGCTTGCATCGAAATCTCTGTAACAGACGAACGCGTGGCAGATCTAGTTCTTACGGACGTCGAATAAATGCGTGCCCGCCAATACCACGCCGACTACAGTTTTAGGCGGACTGATGATGGTACTGTGAAAAGTTCAATGTCATTACACGGAGGGTGTTGTACTAATGAAGTGATGTATACTAGTGTATAAAGATTGTTATGTTTTTTCTCATTTATATGGAGATATTGGTTTCAGTGGCTAAAACCTTATTTCGACTCTACATTTTACGAAGTGCGCTACCAAGTAGTTTATTGAGGATGAAAATAGCAAGGAAATGCAACGAATATTGTACAGTTATTTCTTACTGGTTTCGGGTTTATTCACTTTCTTTCCACTTGCCCCCTCATTGGACGTGTTAACACGAACACAAATCAGAGAGCGTGCGAGCAACCGTAAGGCAATATCAGTTTCAGGTGAATTTAGAGTCATTGCCAATGTTTGTTTCATTAAAATGTGGTTCTTACTCATTTAGGTTACGATTTCCATTTATCTCCAAGAGGAATTGAAGGTGATGACAATTGCGAAAATAATTGTTAATGGTCCAACAGACAAGTCACGAGCAGGTATGGTCGTGTAGCAATTACTTGTTGTCGGCATTGGCGAACCTGCTCGTATATACAGGGAGCGCAGGTTGTTATTGAAAGCAGCTGATGACAGCCATGATATGGAAGGGCACAGAGAGAAGGTGTAAATGTGGTTTGAATGAAGGGGATATGGAGGTTCTGAGGTGCACATTGGGTGTCGATGCCGTTTGGATTGCTCCGTGGATGGTGTCAATGATGGGGGATGGTAAGGATGGTGGGATTGACGAGGTAGAATCTTTGAGATGAGCCCATTTTAAGATTTAGGTGAAAAGGGAATAGTAACATAGGCTAAAGTTTCCAGTCAGAGAGGAGCGTCACACAGTTATCAGAAGTTTTAAAATTAGATTGTTCTTTCCGATGGTAGAAGCAACGGCTGACGTCCATGCGGCTCATATTGAGAGAGTTCCTTAAACAACTGCATATCTATACGACACTATTGGCCGCCCAACTCTTACCAACGCTTCCCCAATTTGGTCCACAGCATCTCCAACAAACCTCCGACATCTCCAGACCCGTAGGTATAATGTTCCAATTTTTTAAAGAGGAAAGTTACAGTTGAGTAACATTTACACTCCTCTAAATATAATTAAACCATTTGCCTAATATATCTGTAGAAATAAAGTACAAATAAGCAGAATTCATCAAAAAAAATTCAAGTTTGAATTCAGTTTAGCTCAACTTAGTAGTATCAAATTTCTTAATAATGTTATCTGTCGTATTTTATGACGCAAATCTACACGCATTTTAAATATATGAGTATTAACTGAAACAATAAATCACTCTTAAACAGAAGTAATTTTATGCTTTTATTTGCAAAACACCTCAAGTGACACAATGCGTTTTCGGTATTTTTGTTAAAATAAGTTTTAATGAACGCGAGTTCGTAATTACACATTGGTTTCTGGGAAATCACACAACCATTAACAATTTGTGTAATTTAAAATTTTATATTTTTGTTAATATTGTAAAAATCCTTTCCCTACTGGCGTGGTTCAATAAAATAGACTTCTCTGGGAAATGTGATCAGACTCGAAATTAAGTGGAGAAATGAGTTCACCTCGCTCACGAGTTTAAAGGCTGCCACACCATAAACCCGTAAGACTACATAGAGCTTCCGCTTCAGTTGCTTTCGATCATGATCTGATATATCCTAACTTGGATCTTATTTCCCATATTCTGCCTAGACTTCTCGATGCCCTCGTGACAACACATATGTGTTACGGCCATGCAATGAGTGTCCATTGCCCAGTCATGGAGCAAACAATGTTCACCGTTGACTACCATCAGATCTCTTGCACTTTTTCTAATAATGTTGGCGAGGGAAACAGTACGGTGCACACAAAAATGGCTCGCCGTAAGATGTTCGGTAGGAGTGGGCTGAGGGGTTTTTGAGTACTACATAGAAACTTTGTTTGTCTTCGTGATTGTAGAGTCCTCTTGCGAATTGGCTACCTTCCTTCAGTACTTTGAGAGAGTATCCTCAACCTAGTGTGGTGATGTGTGGCCTGGCTGGAACATTGACTTTATCAAGTTTATTTTATTAACATATACATGGGGAGTTGATTAAAAATTCTTACACTAGTTTTGCAAAATAATTGATACGAACTTCAAGGTAATAAAATTAATATTTCTTTTAGATCTAGTTATGAAGGTACCAATATAATGAGAAAACGATGTCAAACGAAGCAAAGACGGAAATAAATTTGTAACGTACATAGTAAAAACAACAGCAGAGAGGAAGAAACATAAAATCAACATCGGGAAATGAAAGAGAAGAGGAAATAATGAAATGTGAAAGACAGCGCCCGCTGCAGCGAAAGCTAATCAGGATTTCACCGAACGGTGCGGCGACGGACTCCCGGTGCAAAGCACGCACTTCGCCCCACAAATTCCAGTTACCTGATTAACTCGTTAACCGCAGACCGCTCAGCCGTCGCCTGTTCCACCCTTGCCTCCGCCCTCGCCCCAACCCCACCCCCACCCCACCCCCGCGCCCCTCAACACCCCCGCGCCACCGATCCAGTCCCACCCGCCCTTATCCGGCGGCCGCTGCCGCGAGAGCGAAAACTTTTTTGTTGACGTTGGAATGTCACGGTATTATTAATTCCGGCCCTCTGTCCGCCACTGACGCACAGTGGGTGGAATTTATGCGAGGAATCGTGCAAATTGTTTTGTGATTTCGATATGAGCATTCAGCCAACAAAAAATTATAAATACGTTATCGTGTCCAAACAATCCAAACAGTTTGTACTGCAGCCCTTGCTGTTAATTCAACGTTTGTTTTTACGGTGAGAGATATCTAGATACAAATTACAATTAATAATATTCTTCATTCAGGGAAAAAAATTGCAGAAAAATTTAAAGAGAGATTTTATTCATTTTCAAAGCGATTCTTTTTGTATTGTTTTACCACAAGTGTTTACGAATACACGTTTTCGATATCATTTCAAATTCAATATTAAATTAAAAAATACATACTTTGCAGAAATATTATTTTCATCATCATTTCATTAACTTCTTAAATTTGTAAATAATCCACATTTCACTTTATATTTAAAACACTTTCTTTGTGGGATTCACCAATACTTTACATCATTTTCTGGAACGTAACACAACCTTCATTACTCCAATTTCTTTGATAGAAAGATGCCCAACTCTGTTTTCAAATAAACCATAATTCATTTGTCGATATTTTTGGGAATCGCACGACAAGCTATAACTGAACCTCACAAATTATGAAGCAATAACTGAATTAGAGAAATAAGATCAATATTCATTCATATTTAAAACATAAGTCAATATTGATAGCTAACAAAAACTATTTTATAAGGAACCATGTTTCCACAATGATTTTGTCTTTATAGTCATTTGCAGATAATAGCGTTCTGGGCCGTGACTGGGCTTAACACTTCTCATAAGAGGTGTAGGATGACGAACACAAAAGATTTGAACGTCGATGGATTGGTTGCTTCGTTAGTATCATTAGTACAGAGACTGATTATCGCGAAAGGTGGCGGTGTTCTTTTCCCTCTGGATAATGAGACCCTGCGCCGGTTTAGACGTAGCTTGCAGGGACTTCCAAGTTCAGGTATCTCCTTGCAGAAGGACACCGCCCCAGTCGGAACTAGCTCTAAGCTCCCGACGTGTGTGGCAGTGGAGGGAATGTTAGAACAAGGAAAATGAAGCAAAAGATAGTGCCCGGTCCGTCGTACGTTTGTTAGAATATTCCAGATGTTGCATGGGTTTGATTAGAGAAACCGCGGATAACTACCGATCAGAGTAGCGGGCCACTAGAAACCTCCACACAATGTAGATGTGTTCAACATAGCTAATTAGCTTGTGTCGAAAATTCGCCACCATCGGGGCTCGAACCCTATGACCTCCTGATCAGAGTCACTGTAAAGACATCGGCAATGCTGTCCCTGGAATAAACTCAGCCGGTCTACGACGATGGAGTAATGAGAGTCAGGGGAGACCGAAAAACTGCGAGAAGACAACGCTGCAAATATGAATTACCCAGTGCATATTGATTCCATGTGGAATGGGTACCGGAAGACGTAATCCCGCTGACGCTGACGGTTTCCTCCCTCGGCTCCGCTTCGGGCCAGTGTGCGGCGCCGCCGCCGGGGCGCGCTCCCTCTCTTTTATTCAATATTCGCTAATCAATGAGAAGCCTCCGCGGGCTGCGCGCGTGTGGGTGTTATCTCAATTTGAGAGGACCCGCGCGGCGGAGCATTACGAGGCGAGATGTTAATTAAAACCGCTTCCTAGCCGAAGGCGCAGCGGCCTCGCAGGCGGAGGCGTGTTTGTAATCGCGCGCGGCCTGCGCCTGCAAACGGACCGGGGCGAAAAGTGTTGAGGATGGTTTTGCGAGGATTGGAGACTAAGTGTTGCAGCTATCATGTCAATACAGAAATAGGCTGTTGTGGAGAAAGTAGTAATTTGCACCTAACGGGTGTTGTTTCCATTTCAATTGTTAGTGCAGGTTTTTTAATAGTTTTCTTTCATCTTAGCATGCAATTCGTAATTATGTTTTACATGTTAGGTCATAGAGCCACAAACTCGGTCTTTGATTTGGAAGAATTATTTTTTTCCTTGAACAGCATCCCATGTTAATAATGACGTGATGAATTTCTTTCCGAATATTTATTTGTTGTTATTGTTATACCTCCCAGTCGTTATCTAAGGTCTGCAAACGAATTTATGCATGTTTGAAGAGTTTTGGTGACCATTAACAATTTAAATTATCTTCAGAAGATAAAATCGTGCCGAGTGGAGAAGGCAGCAATCACTCAGTACTTTGGTGCAAGACAATGGTAAGCAGCAATTCACGAAAATAGTTTTTTCTGTTGTCGTAGAAAATGCTACTTCTGTCCGTTATTTTACTTACCATTAAGAATTAAGAAAATGCTGCACTATATAGAAAGTTTGAAGCATTTCCATACTGTGACAAGCTTAATGAAATAGTGGTATGGTGACTGTAACCATCGAACCGAGATGGGGAACCCAGAACTTTTATCGCGAATTAACTGTTCAAGAAATTTTGAATTTTGATGATAATGATAGTTTTAGTAATCCAGGAGATTGTGATGCGATAAAATCATCAGTCTACATACGACAGATGATTCGGAGGCTCATGTGGAAGTTAGATGACCTGTTACTGTTTAATACTGTTTAATCTACCTGTTGTAATGCTGTTTAATCTACAATATAGTTTTCTATTAACATTTTTTAAAATTTTTGTGAACACAATATATTAATACAAACATATTAGCTGATAAAAAGTAATCTGCTATACGCTGTAAGCTAGCTGTAAGAACTCTTTAAGATTTTAAAAATTATTTAAGAGTTACCATTGACTTCCTGGATGTTTTTTACATTTTGTTGGATACTATCATATTGTCTGAAGATAGTACATAAACAACAGACTTTTGTATGCTTGTATTCAGAATGAATCAATAATCATTATTTAATCAGTGAGAGAAACAGGTGGTACTATGTTCAGTACCAGAAGTGTCTGCTATCTGAGAACAGAACAAAACGACCCGTTTACTTCGAAATTTAAGATTTGTACATAAAGTTGGGGACTTTTGATATTTCGATCAGAAAATTAGGGGCTAAATCCACCTTGGTCTGAAGTTAACTCTTGTTAGAAGTATAAGAAGAAGGTACATGCTATTGCAACTAAGAAGTATGTACCGTACTTTATCTAACTTCTCATGTTAATGCCTCATCTTTATCATGATTGGTACAAGAATGTTCCACATACTGACAAAGTAGATAAGTTAGTTTTCTAAATCGGTGCATATAATTATTTTGTTGCTTCAAAAGACAGGAATAAAATATTTACGAGTATATATGGATAATGGGATACATGAACAGTTAATGCAGGGGCATTTTCAAATGACACTTCCTTAATTAATTAATCCCATTATTATAAATTTTCGACGTGTTTTGAATAATAAATTACAACTAAAATTTATGTAAAATTAACAATCATACTTGTACTAAAAGGAATTGCAAAAATTTTTGAATTTAATTTTTTGTTCGTGGAAAAATAAAGTTTTGAAGGCTACGATTATCTTTGTCGCGGAAGTTAGAAGTTGTTGTAGTTTAGAAATTTGTTGTAGTTTAGTTGTGGCTGTAGTTTAGAAATTTATAAGTTGAGCATAATAAACAAATAGTTTTAAAAGGGTTCAAATCTATTTTTTTATTATTTCCGGTGAAAGGAACTTCAATTTTTTTTTTCTTCTTCAGCTTTTTCCCTTTAAGGGGTCGCTGTTTTTCTGGTTTTGGCGAAAGTTTTACGGCCGGATGCCCTTCCTGACGCCAACCCACGTGGGGATGATATGATATATGATGATGATAGGAGGTGAAAGGACGAACACAATACAACCATGCCCGAGGCGGGACTCGAACCCGCGACCCTTCGGTCCGAGATCGCTACGGCACTACTGCCTTAGCGATCTCGGCCACCCGGACCGGCGGTGAAAGGAACTTCAATAATACATTGCAATTTTGCACTGGATAAATATACAAGCAACGAAGAGCAATGCAAATGAAGCGAAGTATAGAAGTAAATGAATGTGAGGGGTACGTGCAAAGCGAAGCAGCATGGCGCGAGATATGGAAAGCAGTGGACGAAGCGGCGTGTAGGGGGGGGGGGGGCGAAACGGGGTGGGGTGGAGCTAAACGAGGCGAAGTGCCATATGTAGCACTGCGTTACGATGTACTGGGGTTTACTGTTTTGTGAAATGCGGTGTGGCGCAAAATGACGTGTCATGATGTGACACGGCGGACGGTAGAGCGTGGTGTGCTGGGGATGTGGCTCTGCGAGTGGGACATTCAACTGTCCTTGGTGAGAATAAACGTGCACGGAAAGGTCTTGGACTCACCAAGGCGATTTGGATATGCGTTACTCTTTTTTGTACCAGTCTCCAGCATTGTAATACAGAAGGTAACCGGTAATACCTAAAACCTCATTATTTCAAAATTTTAAAATGCCTATTTTTAATGATACAATTCACAAATTATGTTTAAAGGAATATTTAATTCAAGCACATCATGGGTGGAAACTGGTCGGAGTGGGACGAAGTGGGAGGGGGGCTGTAATGCAAGGGGGGGGAGTGTACCAGGTTGAATGGAGTAGATGATTACTGTTCGGGGATTACTGATGGGGAGCAAATGGATTGGAGCAAAAGAGAGAGGAGCTACGTGACCTAAGTGGGTAAAGTCAAAGAGTGTAGGAGAAGGGGAGTGGAGAAACGGGAGGAGAGTTGAATGGCGAAGGAAATATATATAAATAGTAAACCAGAGGAAAGGAAAGGGGAAGAATGAGGGGGCAGGATGGAATGAATGAATGCGGTCGAGGAAGAGGACAAGTAAGGAAAGGTATAGGGAAGCAGTTAAAGAAGGGGTTGGAGGAGGGAAGAGGACAAGAACGGGGAGGGAGGGATAGAAGTAAGAGACAGAGAGGGAGAGAGAGATGGGAAAAGGGAGAGAAAGGATGTGTAGTGAAGAGGTGGTTGTGGAGGGGCAGGAAGTCGAGGAAGAGATGGATGGGGATGGGAGATGCATAATGAGAGAAGATGAAGAAGGAGGGAGGTGGAGCGGGAACGGTGATGGGGAGAGGAAAGGAGAGGGAGGGCCGGTTGAGGGGAGGGGGAGGAAAGGCGGTGCATCGGGAACGGTGCCTTGTGTGCAGCAGCCTCCAAAGGAAACAAAGGCGATCATGCCAACAGCTCGCGGACAATGCGGACTGCGCTGGTCGCTTGTGAGCGCGCGCGGGGGCCGCGCGGCGGCGCATTTCGCGATCAAAGGGACAGCGTGCGGCAAAGCGTGCGGCAAAGCGCGCGGGGCGCACCGCGGGAGAAAACGCGGCGCCCGGAGCCGCCGCAGCACAGCGCCAGTGGACCACTTCGACTGAGCCCCGCGCGCGCGTTGCCCCCGTTACTTTAATGCTGAGCAAACTAACCAGCAATTACCGTGTCTCATCACGGCCATTCAGCTTTTCCTTGCGAAAAAGCCTCTGTTGTTGAAGACGTTTCTTCAACCTTATGCTAGCTGCTAAAATCCACGTTTGAATGACCTTCAGTGACATTTCTTGGGCATAGTGGCTACAGTGTTATGAGAAAGGTAATTAAAACATTTTTTCTTTATTTACAACAAAAAATATTGTTCTAAATTTTTATGTATATTATGTATATTTTTCAATATAAACAATGTTAACACCAGAGGAGAAAGCGAATGAAAATTATTACATGCAAACTTTCATACGAAAACTATGGTCTATGGTGTACGATTTCATTTCGAAAATTGTGATTACGGTAAAAATTATAACAATTATTCATAACTTAATTTTCACATTTCTGATATACAGCGGATATTACTCATATCGAGTATCGTAATGTCAAAATATTATTCTTGCAAATTGTAAAGCATGAGAAAGATATTTACCTTCTAGAACTAGGATAGTGTGTTTGTGACACTGTATGCTTACTAATTACTGTAAAAAGTTACGATAATCAGGAAAAATGCAATAAGCAGACTTTTCGACTAATGTTTCCCCTTGATATAGAGACGGTTAAATATTTATTATTAACTCATAACCTCGACATATTGATATAGAGACTCCTACAGAGTACAACTTTGCAAAAACACTGCTGTTTAAAATACTTTCCATGCAATTTACATTGGCTATGTGATAAACTATTTTATTCGAATGAATTAGAAACACAGTACAAATTATAAGCATACTAAACGCATAGAACGGCTCTTATTAAACTGTACGTTCTCGTCATGACTTTAGAACGGCCTTGAGCGCATCCCCTAGTACAGACATCCCACAAATTATGTCAATTTAGAGCACGAATCAATGTCAAGTGCTAACTAGCACTCGACTAGGGGTCACCAGGGCTGCCCAGTTGAACGGTTAGGGACTAAAAATTAATACTCTTATTTTTCTCTATACACTTACATTCTTATTCATTCTTCGATAATAGTGGAGTAGGAAAATTCTGTATTTTCATTAAAAATACATATAGAAACTCGTACTGATATCCTTTTCTTATTAGTATTGCCATTGTGTGAGGGAATTTTAGTGCAATACACTTATGAAGCTGTAAGAACCACAGAAAATATTCAGACACGTTTTAAGATTCGTGAATTCGTGCTGAGGAACGTGTACAACTACATTACCTTTTTATTATTATTATTTAATTTTTTCCTTTGTTATTTTCTTTGTTTTTCTTTCTTTTTTTCCTTTGTCAATTTGAATCTCGACACGTATCTTTTCAATTGTTATTATCAGAATTTGAATTCTGATGACATTTCATCTATTCATTGGTGCATTCTAGACGTAGCTAACTTGTAAATGAATGATTATCACAACTTATTGATGAGAGAAATGTGTAATTATTAGGTATTTTTTGCTATTTTTTAATTCTTAAGTAATTTTTTAATCATTTGCGTAATTTTTGTCATTTTTACGCATTTTGTTTCCTCTCGGTGTTTATTGCTAGTGAATGTTTTATGAATTTACGATGACAAACTAAAACATGGTTTTTATTGTAGCATCAGCTCAAGACGAAATTCACTACTGCAGTAGACTCCTCTCGAAGATGTTTTCCTCTAGAAATAGAAGCGGTGCATTTACTCACCGAAAATCAATGAGATCGAATGGTGTCATTTCATCACATCGATTGTTGCCCATACATAACCATTCTGGCATGTTGCAGCTAATTCAGTCTCCTTAGCAGGTGGCAGCTTCTAGTTCACGGGCAGTGACGGTGGTGAAACCGCAGGGATTCTGTATTAAAATACGAGTGTACGCGAACGATTTTACATTATAAAATTTAGATTTCCCTTCGTGCACCGAGAGTAGAGAAAGAGAAGCATCATATATTCGCAAAGTAGAGCGGAATTTTCAGTACGTAAAAAATATCTATACTAAATCCAATATCACAATCTTACGAGTATATGCAAATATAACGCCACCGAATAAGACCATAATGCATTAATGACGTATCACAGAATATTTTGGCTTCCGTTTGATGTCACTGATAACAGAGACTGCGTGAGGCCCGCAAACCGCAGAGAAAACATATCGATAGACCCATCCAATTCGCAGAATCTCTGCCCATGGGCGTGCGGGGGCGGCGGCGGGCACGCGCGAGCCCGCGCTGCGTGAATGTCCCCTAATGAAGCCATTCCGGTATGTGTAATGAATGGTCATGGGCGGGCGGGGGCGGACAGCGCAGAAGCGCGCGGCTTTCGTCCAACGGCCGATGGAGCGCCCAATGGGTCGTGCGGCGGAGCCTCTGCGCGCCCGGGGGCCACAGTGCGTAAACGCGTGGGCGGCGACGGGGGCGGCATTAATTGGGAGGCGGCGCGGGCAGTGTAGGGTATTGTGCGGTGCGTGTCGAAAGAACGAGCCGATGCCGGGAGGTGAAACAGGAAGAATGAAGAAGATTATCGCTCTCTCCGTCATCTAGAAGGATCAAGATGGAGTGGGTACGTGTCTCGTGGTATGCAGACTGGAGGGGGGTTCAGACATGGAAGGCGACACGGACAAATAGTAGTCGGGGTGTTGGAGGGCGGGGCGGAGAGGGACAATGGCAGAAAGAGACGAAGCTGAGAGGAGCAGGGTGTAGAGAGGCGAGTTGGAGAGGGATGTGGCGGAAAGGAGAGGGGCAGAGAGGGATGGGTGGACAGGGGTGTGGGGGGAAGAGGCGGAGCGGAGACAGGGGGCAGGGCTTGGCGGAGGGGGGCCGGGCGCAGAGAGGAGGCGGAGAAAGGGCGGAGAGAGGGGTGGCCGTGAGGGGGGTGGAGAGGGGGTGGCGGAAAGCCGTGGTGCAGGGCGGGGCGAAGAAGGACGGAGCGAAGTGGAGCGGAGAATGGAAGAGGTGGATGGAGAGACCGTAAAGGGAGAGCGCGGAGGCCCCGAATGGGGCGGAGAGGAAGATAGGAAGCGAAGCGGAGCGGGGCGTAGAGAGCCTTTGATATAGGCGTTCTGGACGGAGAGAGGCGCAGAGATGGACGGGTGGCTGGCGCGGCGGGATGGAGCCCAGGGTACGAGCCAGGGGCGGTGTGCGGTGCGTGGCCAGTGCGGAGCCGAGCCTGGCTGGTGGCGCGTGGCGTGGATTAGCGGGGCGTGGCGAGCTGTGGTGGCTCGGGCGGGGCGGCGTTGATGGCTCTGGGACGCCAGCAGCGGAGTGTGGGAGATGTGTTGGGGGAAACAAGTCGGCAAAAAGAGTCTGTTTAAAGGAGATACAAGTACTTAGCATGTACCTAGTGTAATGAAACCACAGGTGATGAGGCACGTGAACACGCTTTCCCGTCCCGTTAATTCCTAAATTCTGTTGTGCGGAAATATATTGGTGAAAACGAATTACAAAAACGTTCCTTTTATGACACATCCATTTCTATTTCTTTCGGTCTTTGTCTTTCCAAGAAGCTAACTGGAACCTAAGGTAAAGAAAAATACGAAATGAAATAATGAAGCGAAATCAATTGAGTAATAATTTCTAATTCAGTTCATGAGTTCGATAATTATTCACGAATATTTAATTTAAATTAATCTATAAGTTTTTTAATCCATAATTCAACATACACTCGTTTTGTGTCCCCCTACATACAACCGTGATGTGCAATGCAAACATGGAAGCTATGTCCCAGATGTCACAATTAACTCTCTTGTTTAAACAAAACATAAAATAACGTGGAAATTATTCTTAAATATAGTCCCAGAAGATGAAGTTTACACAGGTAGTAACAACAGCCTCCGTTGTAACAGTGTATAAGGATACAGTACTAGATGAACTAAAATATCTAACCGAAGTCGGTGTCGATAAAACGCACACTTGTGGCAATATAAAATAAGGGTCGCTTGTTGCAGAACAGTTACTTCCTAAAACAAAATAATGGCGTGCGGCATGTGTGTTCATAAAGTACAGGAAAATACTCCATTGACAACTTTACGTTCTTTGTGAATACGCACATTGTATCTCGGCCTTAGTGCATAGCTATAATGCGATGCGAAGCAGTGGGAGGGGATTGCGTGCATGGGGCGAGGGGGCGGCCGTGGAGGTGGGAATGAGGGACTGTGAAGGAGCGTTGGAGCGACTGCCGGCGCACAGAGATGCAGAAGCGCGTGACGGCAGCGTCTGAAGCGACGCGACAGAGCGGTTAAATTTATTATACGGTGTCGTACAGGGAAAGTAGTAGAGTTTTAAGACCAAACCAAAATGTGGCTCCATGTGGAGAGAATGTTCATGCACAGAGCTTGGAGATGTGGCCTGGGATAACACTGAACTAGAAGAGAAGAGAGTTGTAAACGCAGGTACACGCTGTTGAATTACGAGGCATTTGAAAAGGTAACTTGTTTTACAACTAGCCGATGTTTCTAGGCAGCAAACGTGAAATATTTGATATTTTAGTGTGAAATGATGTAATATCAGATTTTACCGAAAACAATGTTGTTGGAAATATTATCCGAATTCGCTGTTTATTCTCTTTAATCTCAAGTTAACCAAACCATCGATATGTCGAAATAATGAATATTTCACTTTCTCGTCATTCTACGCATTTCGAACGTAGTACATATTTAAGTAAGTATTTTCTCCCTTCAGAGTAAATAACGTAAAAATGAAGGAGGTTCCGTTTCCAATAAACTTTCAAAATTTTCTAAAATTACAAAGGTCGCTCTTTTTTCAACGCCTTCCTATAGCTACAATATTAAAGATTTCAGATTTGTCCTTAATAAAATCTGTTCAAAATTAGATCTTTAAATTAAGTAATGTGCAATTGTTTGAAAGTACCAATAGTTTTGGCGATAATTTTCCTTCAAATAAAGAAATATAAAAACAAATCTCAGTATAGGTTCACAATCGTTTATTTTAATATTTGTCTCCCAATGAGAAAAGGATGCTCAATGGAACTCAGGAATGGCGCATGCCTCATTTTCGGTGAGCTCTCTGAAGTTTAGAAAAATGCAAAAGTTACAAAAATCCGAAAAAGTACGTGCTGTTGTAACACCACACATTTTGTCGATGAAATTATACACATCTATGGAGAGGTACATATTATTTCTCGCGTTGAATAAATGGAATTATATTTAGGATACATTCCTGTCGAGAAATTAATATACTAAGAGCTGAAAAATAATATTATAGCATGTTCAGCAATATCAGCTCATTCTAGCAAACTCTAAAAGAAGATACGAGAACTATTTCATTATCTAGTAAACACTGCATACAGTACCCTTCTCCTGGCGGAGGAACTGCTTGTTCGATTACGAGGGACAAGTGCTGCGTAGGACCGCTCCACGAAACGACGAGTAGCATTGCGCATCACGACGGCGTTGCGGGCCCGACGCAAATGCTCGGCGCTCTCGGAGCAGGCGCTTTGCGAACGGCACTTGTTATCTCAATGCGCTACGAGCGCTAGCGGCTTCTCTGAGTACCCTCCGCTCTCGTCCGCCCACCCTCCCGACTCCTCTCTCTTTCCTTCTCTCTCTCTCTCTTTATTTCTCTCTTTCCTTGTTTCTCTCTTTCCTTGTTTCTCTCCTTCCTTCTTTCTCTCATTTTTTCTCCCTTTCTGTCTCTCATTTTTTCTCTATTTCTTTCTCTCTTTCTTTCTCTCACTTTCTCTTAATTTCTTCAACCTCTGGTTCTCTCTTGGTTCTACCTGTTTACCTTGATTCAACCGTGTTTGCAAACCTGCCACCTACACCTTTGTTCCCATCTCTGTCCACTGTTCCCGTCACTGTTGCTGTCCCCGTCCGTATCCCTGACCACGCTCCTGTTCCTGATCCTGTCCTCAGACCTGACGAGAGGTCGTGTATGTGTGTACAGTGGGTGCAGCTATCTGACTCCAGGAAGCATGTACAGTTCAAAGGTGCTAATGAAGCTCAAGGCGGCACTAATTTTTATCACAATTTGAATTTTTCATTATTTTAATTTTTCTAGTATTTTTTCAATTTCAAAATTAAATCATTTTCAAAGTTAGAAGTAATGCCACAATAACATCACTGCGATCTGACACACCGCGAGTTCGGGCAAGCAATACGTTACTCATTGAGAACAACGGAAGTCCTGAAGGAACCTACAAAGAAATATCACGAAATCGTGGCGTTTCGAGAAGGAGATGAAGAATGGTATGAGAACATTCGCATACCTACAAGTTTTCCAAGCATTGATTTGATTAAGAATATTTATTTAATAATACGAGTGTAATCTAATATGTATTAAATAATAATAATAATAATAATAATAATAATAATAATAATAATAATAATAATAATGAATTATAATGATAATAATAGAAATAAACGTACTTTTTATTTTCTTTGTCTTTTGTCGATTTCAACAATGTAGAATTAAAGGGAAATGGTATTAATTCCGAAATACAAGAAAATGTGCGCAAATTGTATTAACCGTACATGCTACATATAAGTTTTACAGTTTTTCGAAGATAAATAAATACAGATCTGCAGAATTTTAAATAAGATTCGACAAACCTTTGAACTAAGATTCGAATTTTCTCTTCACGGCTTTTAATAATTCTCTATCTGTACTGTTCAATCATTCGCTCATCATATTGCCTTGTTTTCTCTTCCCTTTGCCTTCCTCAACTTACATCGTTAAATTATTCTTTATATAGGAAGAAAAATTACTATTCCCGAACTGGCTATACCTAATTCTAAATTGCTACACGTGATAGTTTTTTTACTTGCTCCTTTCTGTTCAATATTATTCCATTTCTGGAGGTAATGCTTCAGTGGAGTTCGTTTCTTATTCACTTGGTCCTGCTTCTCAAGATTCTCAGTTTCTCAACTTCTCAGTTTCACTGCTTCTCATCCACAGTTGACTAAGAGTGCGACGGGTCTCCCGACATTCCACATTGCAGATTCACTCTGCCATCCCATTGTCCATTCTCCATGCACCTGTTATCACATTTCCGGATCGTTTCGCACTTCTCCCTGCCCCTTATTTCGAAGTCTATCTGCCTCGTGTTTCGTGCATCCCATCTTGCCCTCCCCCCCTCCGCGCCCCCACGCGGGAAAGCAAACAACCGCCGGAGATGACGCAGTTGTCCGAGGTCCCACGATATGCCTGCTGCCCAACCTTACGCAGTGCTGTTTATTTTAATGGACAGAGGCCCAACAGCTGCGGAGGGGGGGGGGCAGAGGGAACGCGAATGGCGAGGCGACGGAGGCGGAAAGAATGGGGGGAAGGCGGGGGCGGAGACGGGGGCGATGGCAGTGGCAAAGGCGGAGGCGGAAGCGGAGGCGGAGGTGGAGGCAGAGGCGGAGGCGAAGGCGAAGGCGGAGTTGGGGAGTGGTGCGTACAGTGGGTCGAAATTAAGGTAATATTGAGTGAAAGTTTTGACTAAATAACAGAATGAAATAATTATAAACGTCATTGCCAACAATAGCACTATTGTTGGCGATGACAACGTTTATAACTATTTCATTAAAAATGCCAACGATAACGCACCACAACACCTATATAAATAACAAAAAAATAAATAGTTATTTTTCTTGAGGCCCAGTTCTTTAAACCTGTCCTTTCGCTTAAAGGAAATACGTGACAAAATAACGTCATCAATGGATTTCTTAAGAAAGTGCTGTCGTATCACGAATATAAAACACATTCTTATATAACAATACCACATTTTCTAGATACGAAGCAACTGAACGCTGCAGATATAATGCTGAAAGCAGATATATGAAAAAAACATATAAATAATGAAAAATACTTGGCTGAAAATGACTGTCACAGTAACTGATAAATGTATAATTGTCACTCGAACTTAACTGCTATCTAAATTTTTCTACTTCCTCCACCAAAGGTATTTTAATATTTTTTTATCTATTGACATACAAGTAAAGAAAATTCAAAGACGGTGATTTTACTGCAGTTGTCGAACAGCAGGAATTTTTAAATTTTCCCATTGACCCCCTTTCTTCTATATGGATTTTCAAGTTCGGCATCTTCAATTGTAGATCACTGAAGGTACTATCTATTTTCTTAGTCCCAAATTCCCCGGTAGGAGCAGACATGTACAACTTGGAAGTGTAGTACATATAAGTATAAGGATGAAAGTCGAGACTGGAGGACACTGATGAGCAAAGATAGATCGCACGCGCTTCATGGTACAATTATTAGAGCACTTTTCGTCATTCGCATCTACAGATTAAAACAATCAGAGTACAATTCTCCTCCCAATGGGTGCTGAATTTGACCCAGCTATGTCGCCATATTTAAAACCCGCTAATGTCGTGACTTGAACTCTAGCAACTCCCTGTCAACGATCCTGAAGAGTTACTGACACAGTTACTGACACTGCGCCATCACAGCCTCGTTACACTTGATGGACACGAGAGTTATGTGGGGTAAGAGTAGAGGGGTAAGAGTTATGTTGGGTGAGACGTATGTGGGACTTTGAGGGCTTCATAATAAGCAATAATTTACGACTCCTTCCAACCTTATTAGAGAAGAAGGAGAATATAACTTGCATACTCACAAGACACAGCCTTTGAAATCCCACTTTTTGCGTAGAAGGAGAAACTTAATGAGCAATATTTAAAAACTCAAAACTACCCTAGACATCCAGGGAAAATGATGGAAAGTTTATATATACAAACAAAAATTGTGATAATTGTAAATCACGACAATCACAATAAGTCTTAATAAATAAAGGAGTTAGATAAAGCTGCACAATGTCGCCGACACTGCGGAGGCAACGGTGACGCCACTGGACAATTGTTTCCAAAATCGTTTATTATCGTTCCTTATGTTTTTGTAAAAGTAGTAAAGAATAAAATTTATTATTGCTATTACTATTATAACTATTATTATTATTAATTATTATTATTATTATTATTATTATTATTATTATTATTATTATTTCTGTTATAATTTCTATTATTTCTATTATTATTATTATTATTATTGTTATTGTTATTACTATTATTGTAATTCGCATTCGCTGGCCTGCCATCGGGCCCAGTGCGCGCTACGCGGGCGCTTCCCGGAGGCGCTTCCGGGGCCCCGCGACGGCCTCCGGTTGAGGAACGACAGTGGGCTGTGGGAGCGGAGGGCGCGCGCCGGCGCCCCCGAGGAGAGCACAAACCCAAACGGCGTTCGCAACAGCCACCCGCAGCAGTGCTCGTTCGCGTCGACGGCCTCGTTAAAATGTTAGCGCCGCCCCGCCCCGCCGCACCGCACCGCCCCGCCGCACCGCCCCGCCGCACCGCCCCGCCGCACCGCCCCGCCGCACCGCCCCGCCGCACCGCCCCGCCACACCGCCCCGCCGCCCCGCCCCGCCTAGCCGCCCCGCCTAGCCGCCCCGCCTAGCCGCCCCGCCTAGCCGCCCCGCCTAGCCGCCCCGCCTAGCCGCCCCGCCTAGCCGCCCCGCCTAGCCGCCCCGCCTAGCCGCCCCGCCTAGCCGCCCCGCCTAGCCGCCCCGCCTAGCCGCCCCGCCTAGCCGCCCCGCCTAGCCGCCCCGCCTAGCCGCCCCGCCTAGCCGCCCCGCCTAGCCGCCCCGCCTAGCCGCCCCGCCTAGCCGCCCCGCCTAGCCGCCCCGCCTAGCCGCCCCGCCTAGCCGCCCCGCCTAGCCGTCCCGCCTAGCCGTCCCGCCTAGCCGTCCCGCCTAGCCGCCCCGCCTAGCCGCCCCGCCTAGCCGCCCCGCCTAGCCGCCCCGCCTAGCCGCCCCGCCTAGCCGCCCCGCGCCGCCACCCTCCGCCGGCTCGTCGTCTTTGCTTCCATCGCCCTCGACGATGCGTTGGGCTTCGCGTTCTCTCTTGGAGCCATCGTTGTCATTGCTCAATGGAGCATTCTTACGATTGCCGCTGTTGTCCGACTGCGAAGATGCATTCCACCCAAATGTTATGCTAGATTTTGGAGAATGGTGATTCATTTTATATAATGCTTCCAGGTATCTTCAAAATGCAGTGCCATGATTTACGAGGGAGGATTTGGGAGAGGTATTGCAGTATTTCAAAAATATAGAAGCTTCATAAAATGGTATGGTTAAAATTTTACAAACGATAAAATAACACAATGGTATTCCTATTAATTAACAAAATCTTTTTTTATCTTCCATTCTTCTTATATAGTTTCTTAATTGACTATAAACATATCCCTTATTAGTGACAATTGACTATGAACGGTGCACTTGCTAAAAACATTGTAACATTTTTCATTAATAATTGCCATTAATATTTCACATTTATTTCTTGTACGTGAATAGCATATAACTCTAACAATCTCATTAATCTGTCTTTAAATTCATCGTCTTCACCATCAGAATGGCCTTCGTCTCAGATATTATTAATGACAATCTATTGCACTCATTTTCATTTCCCGCGCCAGCATGAACTTCAGTCGGGGTTGTTCAAAGCATCGCCATTGACTTTCAATAACGTCCGTCTCTTAACGCCTTCCGATCGCTTAGATCTCAAAACGATTGATCGTGAGGATTTATCTGCCACAGTTATTCGTCCCCCACTGCGTCCTAAATGAATGACATCCGCATCGTCTTGAACTTCATCGATATCATCTTGACCTTGAGACTCAGCATCCCCAACAAAGTAAGTATCCGCTCTATCTTCTTTACTGCCATCGTTTCCGCACCACACGCCGCCGACGCCCGCTCCAAGACTTATCTTCCGCAGCATTCACGATCTCTGACGCCCCCGCGCGCCCCGCCCCCCTCTGCCATCTCCACCGACCCATCCTCCCTTCCTTCCTCCCCTCCCGCCCATCCCTCGCCACCTCGCCTTCTATGCCTCCTCTCCCAACGCCCCTCCTCACCGCCATCTTCCCCCTCCTCCCTTCATCACTCTTCCTTCTCCCCTCCCTTTCTTTCTTCTCCGCCCCGTCCCTCGCCATTCGTCCGGGGGGGGGGGGGCGTCGCAGCAGCGTCGTCGCCGTCGTCGCCCGTTAGAAGCGAGCGGCCGTTTAGAGCGTCGTCGTTCTTTTGTCCGGCGCCGTCGTCAGAAGCAGTATCTCCGCCGAAGTGTTCAATACTGCGAAGGAAATTCTCCCGACAACTGTTATTGAGCGCGAGAAACATACACATATATAGAAGGCGAGCGAGCGCAGAAAGGCGGTGAGATGGTGAAGACTGAAGAAAAGATTCGATGAAATCGTGATTAACAAGAGAAAGTGACACACGGTCTCTCCAAGCTGAAAAAAGTGTGGATGTTGGATGTATTGGAGTAGATAGATGTGAGAAGTGAATGCGTGTTGGAAAAGAGAAAAACTACGTCAAAAATCTTGATAAAATATTCTCTCTTAAATGTAACAACATTGCATTGTGATACTGAATTTTAAGGAAATTTAAGTTTAACGTAAAATACTTAATTTTCACAACAAAAAACTTTGTTAAATTACAAATATTCAAAACGTAAATTAATTTCTTCATTAGTAATTCAAATCACATAACATGTAGTCGTAATCAATTCTTAGAAACGCAGGTAATATTTCAATTGTCCTTCTATAAAAAATAGATATTTGGCGTCGATTGTCTTTGGAAATTATTGATAAAATTACCCAAAACAATATATCTTGACATTATAATGATTTTTAATTTTATAGAAGATGAACAATTTTTTTAAAAATACAGTTTGAATAATATTAAAAATAATAAATCGGCTTTAATCAACTCACGAAACCTTTTTGGGGGGGTATTAAGGCCTGGCTGTTACTATGGTCTGCTTAAACGCAGCATTGCAATCTCCACATCCCAGTCATATTGTTTCTAAATGAACAGACAGTATTTTTTGCTCTCCGCAGACAGCGCTAATCCCATGTTGACGTTTTCTCTGCTGCCGCCAGCAGCATTTTATGATTGTACCTTTTGCTTCGAAGAGTTTGTAATTTTATATAAGTTATCTCTCTCACCCACTTGGTCCCCACCTCACGGTGCAATGGTGGCGGCTATGACGACAGTGACAGTGACGGTGTCGGTGTCGGTGATGGTGATGACAGGGGTAGCGGTGATGGGAGGTCTCGGTGGTGGGAAAAAGTGCACTTCATGGTGTGAAATAATCGTTTTTTAATAATATACTCTTCCTTTATATCTTAATTTTATTATGAAAAAATATTTTTGTTACGAGCAACACAAACTACTAATATGGACTAGTGTCAATCTTTGGAAATATATTTCTTATATTTAATGTTATCTTCAGTAAAACTCAGCAAACACTAGGTCGATCTTTATCCACTTTATAAAGTTGAAAAAAATTACGATTTTGAAGAACATAACGTATGAAAAAACTATCAAACGTTGTTTGGGCCATAATACCCCCGACAAAAATTTCTTTATATATCTAAATACGTTTATTAATTTAATAAATTATATTGCAAACGAGATAAAATTGAACATAATCTCCCATACCAAAATACTATTTTCTTTACTGAACTGCTCATGCATTTGCAATTTTCTAATTTACCCACATCCAATAAAAATAGAATTAACAATCGTCTAGGTACCAACGTTCTGATGTTATAAAGTAGTTTAAATTAGCAGTACGCTCCAAGTGAATATTGCCTTATTTGAGAGAGACGAGCGAAGTGCTTCCTCCCAAGGAGCGCAGGTAGCACGTGTGGATTCCGTCGCGTCCGCGCGCCGCTCAGGGAAAGGCGGCCGTCGGGGGGGGGAGGGGGGGGGCTAAATCCCCGGGGACGTCCTCTTCGATCCTCGGCAGCGCGACCACTCGCCGGCCCCACTCGACGCCGCTTTTTGCGCCGTTACAGCGTTTTTGCCGCGCAAACTCAATTCCCACCTGGAAGAGTAATGCCGGAGTTTAAGGGGTGCGAGGGGGGGGGAGGGAGTGGCCGCGCGTGTTGGCGGTCTTGTGTGTTAGCGCGACGTCCCAGCGGAGCGAACGAACAGGGAACGGCGGGCGGCGGCGGCGCGGTGCTGCTGGGAGAACAAGGATCCCGCGGCGCCCAAACCCCTTGGGCGGAGCGCAGCACGGCAGCGCTGAAACGCGCATTAACATATCGGCGGCGGCGGCGGCGGCGGCGGCGGTGGAGGAGGTTGAGGCGATGGCGGCGGTGCTGCTGCTGCTGGCGGAGGCGTTAGCGGCGGAGTTGGCGGTGGTTAGCGGCGGTGGTAGCGACGGTGGCAGCGGCGATGACGACGGCGACGATGGCGGTGGCAGTGATGACAGGGGTAGCGATGACGAAGGTAGCTGTGACGGAGGTAGCGGTAGCGATGGGTGGAAGTAGCGGCGGACAGCACTTACGGAAATGTAAAATGTGAAGAATTGTTCTCATGCAGGAAAATAAGATATTCTTTGCCGATCCGGATGCTACCGTCAATAACGTTTAGTTCGAAAGTATACTGCAAACTAATTGTCAGTATGTGGAAAGAAAGAAAAAAAGGAAGTAGAAGCCAAATGTATAATTAGCTTTAGGTGAAGGCTTTGCAGGCATCGCTTATGCGAATTATTTAAGTGTCAGAATTATTATTCAAATGGCAGATGTTTCACGAAAAAAGAGAATAGTTAGCTTAGTAGCGAGTAGGTAAAATACATTAGAAAGAATCTTATTGTTTGAGATAAAAGAACAATAATTATATTACCACATCTTTTAACTTTATTTAGCATTTTAACAACTATTTTAATAAGTTTAATGTAGCTAGAGGGAATTGATTCTGTGACACAATTGATGGATACAATCATCTTTGAAATATATTATCGTCAATAATATTATTCGTTCTGTTCAACACACAAAACTTCACACTTACAATGTAATAAAACATTACTCTAAAGCTGCGTAATAATTTGAAAAATAATATATATTGTGAAGAGTTCAATTCTGGAACAATCTTTTAACAAAATTAGTTATTGCACATTTCAAATATTACAGGTGTTCTGTTCCACTTTGTTCTTCACGCGACTATTGAGAATCGTAATAGGGAACGGCCGTAACTGTGAGCGACAAGAGACATTGATTTACGGAGGGCAGCGGCTACGGCGGGCGCGCGGCAGCAGAGGTTCCATCCGGCTGGCGTCGCTGGCAGGTGCATTGACAGCGGCGGGGGCGTTTCGGAGAGACGCTTGCGGCGGCGGTGAAACCGCGCCTGGCACGCACTCCCGCTCCCCCGGCGCCGCTTCGCAGTCAGACCTGCCTGCCACCCCCGTGGCCCCACCCACCCACCCTCGCCGCGCTGCGGGCGGTGGTTACTCGTGCTCCGCGTGCTGGGACGCCGCCGAGCCGCCAGACGCCGCTCTTTTCTCCGCCGCCGGGGATCCGCCGGGACGAGGCGGCAACGCGAAAGCACCCACGCTCGCTTGTGTGGGAAACGGCTTCTGGAAGGAAGCGTGTGTACCAACAGTTTTGCAGTGGGTCAAGCAGAACGCTGTCGACTTTTTTTTTGCTTTGTGAAAATACAATAAAATAGGAGTGTCTAAGAAAATCCTTCTTCGCTCGAAAAAGAGTTTTGATTCAAACTATATTATTTAATACAGTCCTTCTGAATCCCTTAACGCAGCGAGAATATGTCACCATCTCAGAAGCTTAGCTAGAATTCGATGATTAAAAATAAAGTGTTCACGAAGAACGTAATGTTGCTCATTATAAGGCTGCTAAAGTAATATCAACTAAGAAGATATACAAATTTTGACGAATAACACAAGTAGTTTTCGGTTAATTTCTAATATAAGTATAAATGGATGACCCACGTTAATTGAATAAAATGCACGTTTAAGAGACTACGCGAAAAAATCAGTTATAGTAAACTCTCAGCATTAATTATTGTGAATATGGCAAAAACAAATTCCAGGAAAAAAATGCCTCATAATCGCAAATTAATGTATCACTGCAGGTTTGTAGGTAGAAGGGGTGGTAAGGAATTTGGTAACATTTAGGAGATTAAGGGAATGGCGCCGCTAAAGGAATTGCATCATTTTATCAAAGCTTTTGTCCACCCTAAAAAGTTAATGTACGCAGGACACAGTTAAAAATATTACTTTTATTTACATATTTATTTAACTTCAAAAACCAATAAAATGTGTGCGACCTACTATGTGGGAGAAATTCAATCCGTGAAATCTAGTGAAAGTTGATCTAGCAATAGCAACGAGAATTCAGTGACAGACTTTCAGAACATACGATAACAGTGTTGGCGAAGACGATACAGAAATGAAGAAAAGGGTGAATACAATCGTGTTAAGACTGAGCAAAGATACCCACAAAATGTAAAATAAAGTGTGAAAACACGGAGATTCTCCTTTTGAATTCGCGGCGATTGGATATTTTGCTGTACCTCAGAAATAATACAACTTATCGTAGTTGAAAAAGTGATTTACATTTTGGGATTAAGGAGATAATTAACATTTCGTACAAAGGACAAAAATCACTAAATATTAGTCTCTACATATTCGGTCTCTACATGAGTCGGCTGTATAAAGGAAAACGAATAGACGATCTAATAAAAAGAAATTGTGTGTTACGAGGCAGAAAAGATGTAAGCCGATCCGCGTAGTGAAGAAGAAAAATAAACTTGCTAGATGATTCAGAGAAGTCATTGCGAAATAAGAGATTCAAAAAGCGTATTCGTTTGGTATGAATTAAGTTTCGAAAATCGGTATAATAAATGAAATACGGGAATTTTAACAATTTATAAGTAAGTATTCCTAACAAAGGGAAACAATTTACTTATTGGTTATTATCACAAACCAAATTTCGTCGGCGTTACTTTATCTTTTCTCTTCCAAGGATGTTTCAAAGAAATAATCAAATCACAGGAGCAGAGTGTTTATATTTTTCAATATTCTTATTACTTATTCCCAAACAAATTGCTTGGGGCGTCAGAGAGTAGCAGTTCCCATTAATCTGGAAAACGATTTAGCTCTTTAAGATGATATTCTCAATACATTTAATTTCGTATACTAATGCAATGCTAATTCCTATCTCGAGATCATCGAGGTTCTCGCAGTATCTTCTAATACCGATTCATTCTCATCTGGTCAGTTTCTCTGAATCAAATCAGGATCTACAAAGACATAATTAAAGAAAGGCTTAGATATCTCCGTCTTGCCTTTTATTTAAACTATTAGAACATTCAACTCTACCTCATCATATACATCTCGACGACTTATGAAACAAATGATCTAAAGAATGTTTCAGGATGAACTTGTTTCACATAATAATAAATAATGGAGATAACATGTCATCTTCATAGTTACCATAAATTTAAATCTAATAATGATCGCTAATGACATACATGTTGATGCAAACTTAAATTTTGATAAAATTAATGGAGAAACGGGAAAATTAAGATTTTGAAAAGAGACTTTTACAGATTCTATAGTTTCAGGCGTGCGTGCATTAGTTGTTTCCTAGTATATTTTTAAAGCACTAAGTATCTTCGTTTAAAAAGTTTAAGGTTTCCAATAAAAACTCGTGGCTTTTTGTTTAAATTACATGTTTTTATTAACAGATTTTGAAGTGTAAATATAAATAATATCTTAAAACAAAGCTTTAGGAAGTTTGTACACCGTTATTAGTACCATACATTGTTTTCTTGTGCCAATTGCAATTGACGCTACGAAAGCAATCGCAGGGAAATGAAGGTTCACAAAATACGTAGCGTAATAAAATTGTCTGGTCCTGCGATGCGCGACTATTATTTTTCTCTCTAATTTGTCGAGCTGTAATTCAATAAATACATTTTAAGAAATTAATTTTTATTACGAATAATGTTAATGCATTTTTATTGCTAATTTGTAATGAGAGCACAACGTATTTAACGCATTTTTACCACTTTTGCACATATTCTCTAAATTTTTCCAAATGTTCGTTACACCCTTCACATACTCTGCGTGGCACATCGAATACATTTATCACATTTCACCTGTTTTCCACCCCACGCAATGCAATCTGAAAGTAAAACATGAACGATATTCTAACATTGTGTTGTTGGCAATTATTTCCGTTTCACAAGCTACAGGGGAAATCCAGCCATCACACTGAAGTTGAAATCAAAGGCTCCGATTCAATGCATAACAATTTAATTTTCCCGAACACTTGAAGTTACCACTTCGGTGCGTGGCCTATTGTTTCGCGAATCGAGTGAGCATCAAACGCTTTCCTACTGCGTAAATCAGAATCGCGTGGTCACACAAACGCACACACAATAATGAGGCCGCTTTGCGGTCGCTACATTGGGTGTGTCAACATACTACATTAATTGTGTTTCGTTGTGTTCATAGGCATATTATAATATGAGAAGCATGCATTTTGTATTAGCTTAATTGAAAACGACCAAATAATGTAATTATAATTAACTAGTCACCCACACAGTGTGATAAGTTAAAATAAAAAGTGATAAGTAAAAAGGAAATGTTGATAATGCAGCAATTGATCGTAGTCTTCCATTACCCCACCAAATAACTATAATTCACGAAGTAAATTGCAGTCATGACAAATTAAATTTTTTAGGAAAATGAGCGGATACCTAATATGATATAATATCCTATAAGATTCTGAAAAGTAACAGCTGCCTGAACTCAATGCATTTTATAGAAATCTAATAGTATAATTCAAAGAACCTTGGGCGAAGAATCGTGTAAATAAAAATGAAGAAGCCAATTTAAAAGATTAATCGCAAATGAAGTGACATTTCTAAACCCGACAACCATCTTCGTTTCATAAAATCACAAAAACCATTTTCTTCAAAGAGTCCACCACCTCCACGCAGTCCACCTGCCCATCATCTCCACGTCAGCCGACAGCCTGTTCAGCATTCCGCCACAAATAGTCGCCCGCCTCTGTCTCCGAGGTCGGTGGCCTTTCGCGTCCAAGAGGGCGACCCGCGCCCAGTCCGGCTCCCTCAGGAGGAGGAGGAGGAGGAGGAGAGGTGGCGAGGCGGGAGAGGGGGTGGGGAGTGCGGAGCGACGGTGCGAAGACGACGCGCCGGAAGGGCGACGCGGAAGGCGCGCCCGCCGACCGCCGTTTGTTGATGGGCGCGGCGCGGCAGTCGGTCAGCCGCGTCGCCGGGGCGGGGCGGGGCGTGGAGGCTCGGGGGCGGGGAGATTCGCGCCTTTGATCTGCGGGCGTGCCGCCGCCGAAACCGCCCCGGGGGCCGCGAGCTCCCACCCCGCTCACGCCCCCGGCGGCGACGCCGCCGCTACCCCCGCCCGAAAGACCGCCCGCAGCTGCCGCGATGCAGCTAATTACCGCGTCTAATTGTCTGCCGCCGACGAGTGGCGCCGGGGTGCAGAGGGCGGAGGGCGCGGGCGGCTCAATTAGCGGAAGGGAGGGGGGAGGGAGGGAGGGCGGGCGGGCGCCGCGGTGGCAGAGGCGGGGGTTTGGTTGCGGTGGCGGCGGTAGACGTGTTTGCCACGCGCGGGCTTCGAGGGTGGTGAAAGGGCGGTGATGGGCCTTTGTCGGTGTTGGGGAAGTTACGGTACTTTTGGTCGCTTTGGGGTTCCTGATAAAGAGGGAAGTTGGAAAAGTGGTTGATGTGAAATGGTACTCGTGGCAATATTAGACAGAAAAAGATTGATTGGCATTTGAAATATTTATGATTTCTGATACGCGTTTATCCTGAATCAATTGATTCAGAGAACTAGTTTTTTACAGATTATTAGGCGTCGAAGTTGTGTCTGAACGTGTTATCGTTTAGTGTTAAAAATGTAATATTTGAAGTTGTATTCACAATGTTGTTTAGTGAAGTGTGACGGTAATTACAATTTTATTTTTATTTGTGAAAAATTCTATTCACAAAATATATAAAATATGAAAGATCAATAGAAGAAGAATACCATTAACAGTATTGCTGTAATTTCTGGATGCATTCATCTATTTCTATTGGTATAGCATGCGCTTGAAGTGAAGAAATTCTTATAGATTAGATATTCTAAAGCATTTATTCAAAATTCCTCATCAATACTTCCTCTGATAAATCAAGCATTGATTGTTTAGTTAGGGAATATAAGTATAATTAGTGAGTTGATCCTTAAAACAAAGATGACGATAATGATAATAATAATAATAATAATAATAATAATAATAAATATTTTGCTTCACACGTGGAGTATAAAAAATTAATAAATAGATTGTTAGCACTGTCAAACTATATATTTATCGTGTAAACAGAAACATCTTACTGAAATAAAAAAAAGAAACATTCCGAGCGATCAAAAACTACTTTTGAAAATGGAGTTCAAATTACAATAACAGAATGACTGTGCCAGAAACAAAATAATTAAACAGAACAAATATACAGTATGGTACATCTTGTTATAATATGCATATTCGCGAAGCACCAGAAGCATTTTATTTCTCTTTAATGGTCCATGTCCATTCGAACTTTCCGTTTACAAAAGAATTTAAAAAGGTGTCAACATTTCACAACTCGCAAAGGAACGTACACGCAAGCCAAGTACGGAGTCTTGTATACGCGCTGCCAACGAGAGAAGTACGAGCGGAAGTCCGTAGCAAGTCAGAACTCCGGCGTCGTTGGGCCTCGCGGACGCGCTCATCGCCCATGACGCGCCTTTAATATTTTCATTCGGTGCTTGAAAAGTTGCTCGTCAGCCGGAGGAACTTGGCTTGGCGTTTTACTATTCTTCGCCTGCCGTAAAGCCTCGGGCGCGGGGCAATCCAGGTGCGAACGGCGGCGCACGGCGCCCGCGCCACCGGCGACTCTTGAGGCTCCGCTGTCAGCGCGCTCTCCTCCCCTTCCTCCGCCTCCCAGCCACCCCGCACTCACCCTTTCTGCCCCCGCCTTCACCCCGACGTCCCCATGGCTGTCGCCCTAACCCTCCCCGTCCCTTCCCACAGCACCGCAGTCATTATCAGCCTCACCCCCGCCCTCCACGTGCCCTCGCCGTTCATGTAATCTTCTTTGGTACTCCCACCTTCTTTACCCCACTCCCGTCCTCCCCGTCCCCATTTCTAACGTCTTCGTGCTTTGCAACTCCTATTGGAACCCGACCTTCCCATCCCCGCTCAAACCGTACTCGACCCGATCATCCCCGCCCCCACTGGGTCTTACCGGTCCCGTTAACACCGTCCCCGCCCTCGACTCATCAATTCTCTTTTATTTCTCTATTCGCCTTTCAAACACGTGATTATGCGACTTGTCATCCTACAATGAACACATAAGGCTCCTCTCCTTAATATCGAACGATTAACTTCCTCATCGTCCGCTGTCCCTCCACGTTCTCAACCTACAACCTTTCCTGCGCTTGGCCGTGAGCATTTCGCTCTCTATGCAATTCGCTTTCGCTTTTGTTGCTCGCTTAGTCTCTTCACATTTCCTTGCTACCTCTATATCATCTTTGCATTCTAAGCCTTTATGAGGCCTCATTTACGCCGTCTTTCGCACACAACTGCTATCCCCCCACTTCTGTATCTCCTTAAACTTTTCTCACCATTCCTGTTTTTAACTTCAACTTTCACCACCACTTCCAATGTTCTCCGTTCCTACCACAACTCCCCACCGCCCCCGCCGCGCAGCTTCAGCTCGCTCTGTACCCCCGTCGACGCCCTCGCGCCTGTAATAAAACTTCGCTGAAGCGTGTAAAGACAGCTCCCCTTGCCCCGGCGGGGGGTAGGCGGAGGCGGTGAAGGCAATTGGCGAAAGGTAAGACGTACGAGCGCTACACTTCTGGGAAAGTAAACGAAGGCCGTGGGAGAAGCTGCTTGAGATGCAGCGTGCGGCAACGTTGTTCTCGCTGCAATGCGATGGCGCCGGCGAAACGAGGAGAGATCAAAACAATCGAGGATTGCTGAATTGAAAATGTTCCCATAAGCGAGACTGCAGAAATGATCTCCTTGCACAATCAATACTCTCGTCCATTTATCTTTTGGGTTATTTCTCAGCAAGTGGTGCTGTCTTAACATTTGAATGTTTGTTTTACCTGCAAAGATATTTCTTACATCGTATGACCCAAAAAATAACCTCTTTAAGAAGATAATTTCTTAATTATAAAAATAAGAATGAATAGTAAATACAAATTTATTATTTTTACAAAATATTCACTTTTATCTACCAGATTTACGGATTTACGGTGATTATTGACTTACTTTAAAGTGAATTGTTTTACAAATCAAATTTAAAGGGCGCTGCGCACTTTATTCAAGTTGTGTCCCAGTCAATTCTAAAGAACAAATGTCTTGCTACATTATTACTCTTCATTGACAAGTTACAATCTGGCCAGCGGCACTTGATGGATCTGCAGGACACATCGCCGTATAATCTACCTTCGACACAAGTAATTATGACCTTATGATTAATTGTAAATTATAATACACATTTGCTGTCATTTAGGTAATAAAGTATAAATTACTATTTATGAATGTGATACTCAATGGACGTTGAACATTATTTTAGTTTTTGGTAATGTAAGCATTTAAACATTACGTGCACTGTTCAATGTACATACTTAAGACTCTTCGGTAGAAAACAATACCAAACGAATATAGCAAATTGATACATTTGCTTCTCATTAGTAATAATAGAGGTTCCTGAATAATGAAGCCTCTGAGAAGAATTCAGGAGAAAATTCTGAGGTTCAACAGCTACTGCACCTAGAAATAACTGTATCACTTCCTTCAACACTATATACAAAATTTTACAGAAATATTCAACGTGACTTACACCAGTAATAAAAGTAACGAACAAAATATTTAAGTTCTAAACTAATAGAAAATTGCAGAAACAACTACTTGTAGAAGACAGAACAGAAATAAATGGAACAAGTCAAAATATATTCGAAATGAAGAGACGTGTGAAGAGTAGATTGGTATATTTTGAAAATAAATATTTTGAAGTAAAAGAAATGAGAAGCACCGTCTTGATATTGCACTTTTGCGTTTCCTGCAAAATGACTAATCCTAACTGAATTGAAAATGTCCATCGAATAAAAGACTTCTATTGTAGATCCACCCGTTTCGCAATTCCTACTTTACTGTGAAATTTAAACAATTAGATAATTACACCTCAGTAAACCAATCAGAGACGAATTAACAGCGAGTTTTATTGCTGGGGAATGATCATTCTGATTTCTTCGCAATATTTCTTTACAAGTAATGATCTTCAAGGAACGCAGGGTGGTTTGGTGTAGCATAAACTGTACAAATTGGTAATAAAATTGAAGAAAGAAAATCAAAGAATACAGAAAAGAGGACGAAGTATTATACGCGCACGTTTTCTTGAGCCCGAATTACCTAATCTCCTTTATTAACTTTAGTTGAATTCATAACAATGAACACAAGGAACGTTGTTGAGAAAATCTGATAGTCGATTATGTTGATTCCTCTGTAATAGAAAGTATTTTACATAAAAATCGAGCTAAATATTTCATATAATAGTCCGATCATCGAAATCTTCCTCTCGTATCTAGCAAATTGAAGGATCAAGAAAACTGGCGCTCATAATCTTTGGGTGTTTGAGAGTGGGTAAACAGTTCGAAGAACGACAAAATATTGGGTTGTAAATTTGAGAAATAATCTGAACGAGAATGCAATGATACGTTCCTCAGAAATATCGCAAGAGGCACACATAGTAGATGGGCGAGAACAAGAAAGAATAAATATTACTCACATGCAAATTAAATTTGTTTGAAATCTTACGTCTAAATGACGAACATCAAGACCAAATGGTTACTCAAATCTACAATTTAGCTACCACAACATCCGTTGTGTCCAAACTTTCCAAATTTAATTTCAAAAATTGTTTTTCTCAACTGTACTTGTAATGTTGCAATAACATTAAAATTATAACATTAATTATTTAAAATCACATGAAACTTGTTACATTTTTAGCTCTGAATTGTTATTTACAACTTCACGGCCGCCTATGAGAAGTGCATTCATTTGCTCTTTATACGCACATGGGAATGGAAAATAGTTCGCATTTACATAAGTTGCTAGCAGCTAATTCTACTTATTTAACATAACTTTCTTACCAAAACACTGAAAATGTGAAGTAGCTAATGAACACCACTCGTGCACTGTACATCCCAAGACAGAATCCTGAAGCGCGTTGCGCTACGATGACGCTTTACGATTTTAATTTTCAATGCACCCATGATATTGTCTACGACTATCCCACTTGTGATATTAAAATCAATAGTCTTTAAATATACATAGAAAATCTCTCAATCAGAGCGGTATATCTGAAAAAGGTTATCGCTTTTTCTCTCCGATTTTTCTTACCGCTTCTCCCTACTGGCCAATCATGAACTCATCTATCTTAGGAGGAGGTATACATTGATCGCTATGCCGCTGTCCAATAAATAGCGTATGTTCTATAACATAATCTCAGATTTTAACATACGCTTTCAGTTATTTTCAATATTTGGCGCATTTTGGACCTCTGTTGGACATAATTTCACTCGTGGAATATTCCTCGCTTCGCGAGTAGGGAATTTATCGACAATTTCCAAAGCACGCGTGGTGTTACCTATTATAATGTTTCACTGCGAATTAAAAATTCCAGTTTTTTCTCTCTAGTTGTCATTCTTCCCCGGGTAAACATACACATTCATGTTCAACAACAGAGATTTGTAATGAATTTCCGTGACCAAAAGTCTATCGTAAACTATTTTTGGCCAATTATTTGAGCATAAATTCATTATATCGACTATATTTACACACTTCAACATAGTCTGAAATAAACTTCCGACAGAAACATAAAAACCAGCGTCTCTTCCGGTGAAATATAAATAGACCTTAAGAAGAAATCGATAATTTGTTTGGACGTTGGTCCTTTCTGCTGAGAAGATATAACCCGAGTTCTGCGAACCACGAATGTGCGAGCAAAGGAGTCGAGTCTCTCTTTGTGTGCAAAGATCAGACAAAAAAAATCGGTCGAACCGTCGCCTATAAACAGCGCGTTCCTCGACAAACGGGGAAGATGCGCGGAGCGGAAGTGGACGTAGAGGCAGCACGGGCGGGTGCGCACAGCTGGCGAGGACACCCCCACACCCGTGCCCCACCGGGGGGCAATCGCTACTTCCTGGTCTAAAGGCACTTCCGGACCATCTCGAGGGAAAAATTGACATTTAGAATTCTTAACGTAAGACGTCGTTCGCTATGTTGAAACTTTTGATATATTTAACGATGCACTGGTAATTTTTAATGATATTGGAACTAGATACATTAGATATCTAATCATTTTTAGATATTGTTAAATATCGACGCAAGTATTTCAAAAAAATATTATTAGATACCTATGCTAGTTTTTCATTAATTCTAAAAGTGATCGTTTTCATATTCATACAAGCGAGCATTATGAGAATTATCCCTTTTCTTTTACTCTTTCTTGTACTTTTACTCTTTTTAGCACGTATTTCAATTGTTCTAGAGCGTCAAAAGAGAAGATGCTGGGGGTAGGGACAAAACATTCGCATTAATTCTGTCTTAATTGTACAGGTCATACCGGGGTAGTACATTTCAGAACAAATTTAATCACAAGGGAAATACAAAGCAAGTATCTAATACTCACGGAAAAGGGAAGACAAAATTAATCTCACATGTTTACCGTTCAAACTGGAGAGAAAATATTTGAACTACCTAATCTTGCCAAAGCTCGTCCCCAATATGGATTAATAAGAAATTTAAGAAAAGGTAAATTAAGGCGGCATTTATAAATAATTTTACATCTGTCAACATTGTATTCCTTTTTACGTCTTACTTCGCCTAAACAATTCCTTTAAATCCCTTCCAATTTCCAATTTTTATCAGTTTATACCAAGACTATCACATTTTGAAGTGAATAAGTGTCATTGGCAGAATAATTTCTTTAAAAAACTTCTTTAAGTCTGCCGTCCATTTTGAAAAATATCAAATGATTTATGATATATTTTATTTACTTTACCCAGTAAGATAATTATAAGTCTCTGCGGTGATCTTTTTTAAACCTACAATTTTGTAATTTATTAAAAATTAACCAATATTTCCGTCGAAGCTTAGAAAATATTGAAACACATTTGTTTGATCGCAGCCTTTCTTCACAAATAATTCATAAAAATTCCTAATCATCAAATGAAAAAGCATTTTATTTTGGAAACATTATTTTAATAAATATTACTGAATCATTGTGTTGCCAAAAATTGTTATTTTTCATTCATCTTCGTTGTAAATCCCAGCTCATATTTAATGCAGAGGCACACACTGAATAATTGAGGTCAAACTGAGTCATGACCTCTCTGATACGCCTGTGTCTAGTTATGCAAGCTCTTGTGTTTGCTATTATTGTGCCAATTGAAGCTGTTGGCATTCACTACAATTGAGTTCAAGTAGAAAGAAGGCAATTTCTTGCAAAGAGCAGGAGCTATAAGTTAGTTAGTATGTATGACCTATTAGTTAGTATGTCAAATGTGTATGGACGGAAAAAGCTTACAGAAGTTCAAGTACAGATGTAATAATTACAGAAAGATCTAAATTCAGCCATATACACATGGTGATCAAGAAAAAATGATAAACAAAATGAGTGCCAAGCATTTATTTTCTTTTCTTCTCGAAAAGAGTAGAGTGTTGTTAAACGTTTTCATAGGAGTTATTTTTATTATTGTGTCTAAAATTCAAAAAATTCAAAAGGTCTTTTTTTGGATTATCTCCTTCAACAATGTCATTGAAGCTACATTTCATTACTTTACGAAATATATTTTTCAAAATTAAATCTCTCGGTGTAATTAATAGTTTTAATGAGAATCCTTTTCATGTAATTTTGAATTAAAATGTGACAATTTCCATGAAGATTGTGACAAAATAGCCTTCATATGTTTTATGCAATTTTTTTGTAAAGTTGGAGCAAAACTTACAAGTACAAGTATCATTGTACAGAGAGAGGGGTGAATCAGCTTCGCAAAGAGGTTGCGACAGAGGTTGCGACAGCGGACTGAACAAGTCCCCTCTGCACTATGGAAATTTTAGGTGATAGCGATGGCGCTGGTTAAGGGAAGAAACAGATTCTGAGTGAATACACGGCGAAATTATGATTAACATTGCACATACTATTTATTTATTTAACTATGGGCAGAAAAGTTACAAATGAAAATTGATTATGCTTGAATAAATTATTAGTACAAATTGCTTGGTGCAAATTAAATGAAAGCTGGTCCGGCTGGCTGAGATCATTAAGGCAGTAGTGCCGTAGCGATCTCGGACCGAAGGATCAGGGTTTCGAGTCCCGCCTCGGGCATGGTTGTATTGTGTTCGTCCTTTCACATCCCTATCATCATATCGTGTCATCCTCATAGTTACCATACCGTTACACGCAGTAGTGGTCGCTAATGACCTAGTAGTTGATGTGACCTTAAATAACAAAAAAATGAAAATTAACGTAGACAAAAGCGTTTTACATTAAGCGTCTCTTATTCTGGTGAATCGGGACAGTTCAGTTCTTGTCACATACACTTACAGGTCTCACGGCACGAAGGGCGAAAGTGAAACTTATACCTTACAGATGCAGATGTTGGGAAGTGGAGATATCTGCGATGCACGGCCAGGTCGATGTTGGAATGTGCGCTCCAGCAGGGTCCAGCCATTTCAGGGCCCATATGCTGCCCAGCTCATATTGTCACGTACTAGCGATCGAACCTCGTGCTAGCTATTTGAAGACGGGCAGAAAGGGGTTTAGCAACAGGAAATCATCTCGCACAGGAGGATGAGAAAGGCTTTCTGTAAAGCGCGCAAAGGGAGACACAAGGCGCTCTGGGGTTCTCTGATCTTAGGAAACGGACACAAAAACGACGGAGCCGCGTGGCAAGCATAAGCGAGCGTGAAGTATGTCACGTGACGGACAGTTATATTAAGGACAGTACAGAGCCAGTGGGTGGGTTCTGGACAAAGTGTGAGAACCTCGTGCTGATGCACAAAACTTGCGCCAGGGCGGTGCAGTGGCGAGTCACGTGTTGATGTTTGTAGATATTGGGGCCTTTGTGTTCCATGTGTGACTGTGGTCACGTGGGAGTGATGTATGCGTGCTCCGAGGTGAGGAGTGGTTACGATCTACGACTCGCACCGATCATCAATCGGTTAAGACGGATCCTTCAATCAAGAAGTACTTAGTGAGTGAGTGTGACAACCGGTCTCGGAAGCTTGGCTTTGTGCGCGCTTGTGTGCGAGTTCCACGAAGTGAACCGAGCATCAAGCGGATTTGGATAGCTCCCCTGATCAGGGGATAGTAGGTCTATCCGAGCTAGTGAGTAAAGTGTGGATAATTCAACTGTCCATATTTGTGTTACTTGTATATAAAAAACTGTATATATGATAATAACTGCTCGTGTGTGTGTTTGCTGTGAGAACCCAAGACGTCACAATATGCAGTACCGTGGCCCTGTTTCTCGTTCGCAGTACTGGACACGTGTTCCCAAACGGCAGCGGCTCGCGTGGCCAGCTTCCGACGAATGCCGTACACCACGTAATGATGTATAGTTGGTATGCAAGTCGAACGCACCCAAAAGTGCATAAAAGCGCTGTGGAAGTCTGCCGGTCGAAGAGCTGCGAAGGCAGTAGAACTTCATCAACGATGAAATCAAGAAGAATTTTAATGACAAAGTAGTTCTGCGTGTCGGAGGTATCGCCAGGACCTTCCTGTAATCGCGCCGACCACCAGAGGGGAGTGGAGGGGGCGGCGCGTTTGTGAAAGGGCGCGGCCATCCCCTGAAGGCGGAGATGACGTCACGTTGGCGAGGACTTTTCTGGCGTTACGGACCAGCCATTTTCATTAATACCTTTTAATTTACCAAAATAAAATGTATGTATTTTTTATGGATGCATCTGGGCATTTGAACTACTGACGATGGCGTAATGACTAGCGTGCTGGACAAACGTTCTCGAGTTCAAATTCCAACTCGAAAAAATATTTTTTGCGGGTTGGGAGCAGACGAGTCATGAATCGAGACGATTCTCAAGTAAACTTACCTTTCGCAGTTCGCAAAAATATATGCAATCGAATTTAAACATGCAAAATTCTTCCATGGACTCAGCTAGTATTATTTCATAACCGTTATAAATATCACGGGAATGTATGTGCTGTTGTAACACCACTACCTTCAAAAGTGTTTCTCTAACAAGGAGAAATCGCATGGAAAACTTCGCGAAGTGAGGTACCGCTCCCGTCTCCGCGTCGGAGCGCGTAAGGTGAGGTTCGCCGAAGTCTTTTCGCCGCGGCGGGCCCAGGAATGCGAGGGGGCGAACTGAGAGCGCACGTGAAGGCGGGGGCGGCCCAATCAATGGAGACTTACTCAGGCCGACGCGGCGGCGGGGGCGGGGGCGGGGCGGGGGCGGGGCGGGGGCGGGGCGCATCGCTGCCTAGCCCTCTTTTGTCCCCGGTGAGAAACGTCGAAGTGGTCCTCTCTCGGCCGCAAAATTGCGCCTCCGCCAGCGCGCCTCCGAGGCGAAGCGCCGGGGGACTCGCGCGAGGGCGAAGGCTCTGCGGGAAGAGAGCGCAGCTTCCTCTTGGGCCACTTCCTGGCCCCCGCCCTGCACTAGGATGTTGCATTCATTGATTTGTTTTCAAAGAAATCAACAAAGGGACACCTGTGTTGGGCTCACAAGAAAAATATTTTGTTTCTTTTTAATGACGTTTCTTACTTGCGGTTCAAGTCACGAAATAAAAATTCAATTATGTAATATGAACATAACTATTTTCATTAGTATTCACGTAACATTTTGAATAAAGATATGATAAATAATGGTCTTAACCAAAGGTTTGTGTTAAGCAAAAAAACCTGCACTTGACCTATATTTTCCTATGTCCCCGCCATTGATGGTAATGTTCCAACAACTGGAATAATTAAAACATGTTTTTCTGCATAACATTACTAATGCTTTGAAGATTTGCTATCAAATATTTTTTCGGGAACTTCCTAAGCAATAAAAACTAAAACACGTTCTTATTTATAAACACCTGGCAGAATTTGGAGCTATTGGAACGATATCTGGCGGTACAATTTCGTTTGGAGATGGTTGATTGGAATGAGCTTCGGGATCGGGGGATTTGCAAAGTAAATAAAAACAGATAGGTTCCTCTAAATTTATTTCCATTGGCGTCTGTCTTAATTTTGGATGATGATGACATTCTTTCGACGAGTCGGCGTGCTTCTAAAAACCACTTTGTCCATGGGCAAATTCACATAGCCCTCTCCAGATTAAAAACATGTCTGATATTGAGAGCGTTTGTGACAGCAATTTGATAGGGAAAATTTATAATAAAAGAAATCTTATGATGCAAGAAGAACAACCCACCCTCCATGTGGAAAATATTGTGCTTTTTCTACATTATGAATAGGAGAGTAATTTCCTTCAAACATTTTGAGGCAATACCCCTAGTTTTAATAAAGTCGACCTTTTATTGTTGTTTCCAGATTTGCGTGTGCAATTTTTGTTACAGAATTTATTATTATACAAAATTAAATACATTAATAAATTCGTAATTACCAAGTGTTTGTAAGAGGTAAAGCTACGAGTTAATAAAATCTTTGCATCAGAATACGTATATTTCGTTGTTTTGTGAAGATTTTTGTGGTGTGAAAAAACATGAACTATTAATTTGTGATGTTCTAAATGTCCCACTTGAATAGAACTGTTCGCTTTTTCCGACATTTCTCTTGTGCACCGAAATGTTTACAACGCTTACCATATTTTCAATCGTTCTCATGACAGAAAGCTGTAAAGCGATCCCAACCGACAACTCTGCGGAGTCGTTGCAGAGCAGCGAGGAAATTTGATAATCTTGAGATTCGAGAACGACCTCTAATAGCGGAAAATTGATAAAACTTGCGGAAAGACCCCGTGGTAGCTTGGGGAATAACCGACGAGAAGGGGCGGCTTGCGTGCATTAACGCGGCGAAGTTTGGATCACACGGGCGTCCCAGGAGACAGGGGAGATGGATGGGGCTGGAAGCGCGGGGCGGTTGCCAGGGCGGCGGCGCCCAGGGCGGCGCGGCGGCGGCAAGGTACGCAGGCGATAACGAAAGTGCTGAAGGAGGCGAGAAAATAGCGGCCACGGGGCGGAGGCGGTGACGAAGGCGGTGACGGAGGCGGTGACGGAGGCGGCGAAGACGGAGTGATGGTAGCAACGGACGACGGCAGCGGGGGTGGTGACGGCTGTGACGACGGCTGTTGGGAAGGGAATTCGTAGACGCAACGCTGACATTGTTGAGAAAGGTAGTAATATTGAACCGCAGGATAAGGTAATGAGGATGGAAATGAATGAACAGTGATAGACGTGCAGCGACGGTGCAGCGTCCGTTGTGGTAGGAACAAAAAGATTGTGGAGGTAATGACGTTGACAGAGCCGGAAATGTTTTCTGGCCGGCCTCTGGTATCGTGGAATCGAATCGAAATCGATTCAACACTGGATGATGTGAGAACACTGTCATTGTAGAGAAAGGTGGTAATATTGAACCGCAGGTTAAGGCAAAGAGAATGATAATGGATGTACAGTGGTAGAAGCATAGCTTGGTTGTGGTGGAGAACAAGAGTTTTGGAAGTAAAACACGTTGATAGAGCCGGAAAGGTTGTGGCCGGTCGCTCGCATTGGGAACAGCAATTGCGACAAAGGAAGCAACCAAATTGATGATGACGGTTAAGTGGGGGTGGAGGAAGGAGAAGAAAGTACCGCGGCAACTGCAGCGAGGGAAGGAAGGTTGATGAATGAACATCTTCAGAGGTAGGCACATGTATTATGAATACAGCATTACAGAAAAAACAAAAATGTTGCGGATGTTATAATTTTTCGAATTAATCACCGCTTTTTAAGTTTATATAAGAGATTTTTATTACAATTTTCAGAAAATTTCCTTAAAAATGAATATTTATTTCAGGTTATTTTGAAAAATTACTCAGGCAAGGCAATACATCTTACACATCGTAAAACAACTTTTCTACATTAATTATATGTGAGATTCTTTTATTTTTGTGGCAACATTAAGGTTTGACATTACGTGAATTATCATTTTGTTACTGTAAGTCGAATTCCAATTTTAATTGTTTTCCTTCGATTGCTTTTTTTGCAACTTGATAATATTACGTCTCCAATTCCGAAATTACCCTGCAATGAAATACTACTGACATACAGAGTAATTCCATTTTACGTTAAAAAATATTTTTTTATTTATCCCAAGAATATGCTTCTGATACTCAACCAACTGGACACCAATGAAAACACACTGTTACACAATTTTGATTGTTACATTTAAGATTTTCTTCACAAGAGGAATAAATAGAGCTTACAATCTGCACCAACTTCCCTTCGTTGTCTGAAACCATGAAACAAAATAGCGATTGAAATCCGCGTCCGCTGTCCCAACAGTGAGATACGCGTCGCCAGACATCGGGAGTTTCAAATGGACCACCGTCACATTTCACGTAAATTAACCGAAGCGTGTGGCGTGCGAACCGCCGATAAGAGTGTCAGGCCAGCCGTCGCCTGTCCTAAAACATTAACGATCCAATTAAATTCGACCAAAATTAAGGAACGCAAAACGTGCAATCAACATTTCGTTGGGCTCTGCTTACAAATATTGTAGCCGGCGGTGATGTACGCTACGTGTTACCAGCGCAATCCCCGGCAATTTACGCTAACAACATGTCATTGTACACATCACGACCCTGAACGCTGTTTGTGGAGATGGAATACGAGCCCTCATTTGCGTTTGACAGCAATAAACACAGAAACCTACTTCAAGCGATTGTTTTAAAAATCGGTAAAATATTGCCCAGCATGGCCGCCTCGCAAATGGAGCGGACCGGGAGTTATATTCCGCGGAAAAGGAAACGCGATGGTGCAGCAATATGGTTGTTCGGTCGGGCTTTCAAAATGATGCTTTCTCGTTTTGAAAAAATAATGACGCTTTTTATAAACAAACTGGTTCATTCAGGGCGACCACTTTCCCAACTACCTATTTCACACCATATTTGCCAAATGTAAATTTTAATGATCTATTATAGTTATTGAGTGCTTCCGATTTATCGGAATGTGAAGAGATGATTGCTTCACGAATCGAGTTTCACGCCGTACTTTTCTATTTCCAATTTGTCCTCAACAGTGAACCTCGAGGCCTCAATTATGACACGTCATAACGACCTGTAACATCTCAATCAAAAAACTTAATTACAGCCTTTCATCCCTAGTACTCTTGTCGGAAGCCAAGTTAACGAGCTGTTCAGTATGAACTGCTTTGTACCCTACTCTACGACAAAAGAATTCCAAAGAGTAAACACACCCAGTCAACAGCTTCAAAGTCGAATGCGCTGCCGTCTCGTTTAAGGTCGGCCTGGTGCGTAGGGAAGCGAAAAGCACGTGGGAGCTGTCGCTTTTCCTGGCTGCTGAGTTGCAAATCGCCCCGGAATAAACAATCACCGTGTTTGTCTAAGCACTCATCCTCGGGCGTTTAAACCACTGTGTAGCACCGCTTTGGACAACATAGCATCAAGTCTATGGCCATGGAGCGGCCACGACCAGCACAGTATTGTTTAGCTGCTCACGCGCCATCAGAATCTACCTCAAGTATTTTCTTTTTGTTTCACATTGGTAAGCACAATGGTGATTCAATGTCTGTGGCTCCGTTTTTGAGCTCTATAAACTGGTAATAGTTTCATAGATAATGAAAAACAAGACTCTTGTAATATTATTTAAATTCCTACTTCAATTTCCCATGGTAACAAAGTTATAAAAAACGTCAACAAAACGCGCAAATATTAAACTTACGTGAAGATTGGTGTTGTAAAGCACATTTCAAATCTGCGTTAAAACCATTCTCAAATACTTCAACTCTATTATCAACAGTAGGCATATTATCCTCGCTAAATTACATATCACGATTTTTTTTACCTGTTCCCCTACTAGGAGCCAAACCTAATTTTGATAGTACACATTGATAGTCTAAAGTAATGAAGTGTGGAATGCGATTGCAATCCTGAACAAGAAGATTGGATTTTTAAATAAATAAAATATGTAGATTTACAATAAAGCGGTTTGAGCTATTTTAAAATAATTTCCCTGTAAAAAACTTAGACAAGTTGTTAATGACGAATATGATTAGGTAGATGTATTAATTTCCACTGCGAATCGAATATACTGTCTGTTCTAAAATTTTATATGCGTGCGTATTTGATACAATCTGGCCCGAACTGCTATTACCCGATACCTGAAAACATACGCCAAAACCCTTTTTTCGTTTTGTTTTACAGCACGAATGAACAATTTATCATAAAACGAGAAAGCATGTACTTGTACTGTTTGTGGCAGTTGATATAATACACTGAAGCAAATCGCAGTATTATAATGCAGTGCATACATATTCAAAATGTGAATGTTTCCTGGAATTAACGCATTTATGCGTAAAAAGCTAGGGCAAAAGATTAATGGGTATCAATTTTAAACAGTTACTTTTCAACACTTCAATTTAATGCAACAAACATTTTTTAAAGCACCAAATATTTAATGTTCCTCATCCAACACAAGGTAAAGAGAAATTGATTTCAATGTAGTTGTACGCATAGCGGTGTATTACAACTCTTCGTATTTCTTTGGTGCATGATCAAAAAGACCTAAGTGAGATTTTTAATAATTTTTAGTTTTTTACTCAGCATTGACAAGAAAAACCCGTAACAGTAACAGTAAAAACAGTATGTGACGTAGGGGAGGGGAGATATTATCTGCGCACGTTTTCTTGAGTTCCAGAATCCTTTCCCGTCATTTTAACTATAAATAGTTGAAAATGAGTAAAAGTTTAACATAAATAAATAAATAAAAATAAATTTTAATAATAAATTAAATGCTTATGTCTGGAGTATTGCTTCCAATCACAAGCTTTTAATACCAAACAAACTATTTTTTCTAGTCAGTACCATGAAAACAACTAAAAGTGCCCAGAAAGTGTCTTAAGCTCTTTTGGCAAATTGACAAGGCATTAAAGATTCTTTGGCAAGATCTGGCGTATTTCATGGATATGGAAGTTGTTCGTTTTTGAATTTTCGCACAATAAAATACACAACTTTATGGCCAGTTACGCTGAGCGCCATTTCATCAAATAACGTAACTGTAAACATACAATTAATGTAACTGGTAATTCTCTCCTCAATAAAAATTAAAACTTAGAAAAATTAGATTTCAGTAATACCAGACTTCTTTAGTTGAGATTAAATGCACTTCTGAGAGAAAAAATCACCATACCAGAGAGTGATACTTGTGTGATACTTCATGGTATGGGCGATGGTACAATTTGTAGATGATTGACAGAACTCCTAACCAGCTAATGCAGTGGAAACACAAGGAAACCATTAACAATAAATTAGATATGTGTTAACTACAGAATTTAAATAAATACTGCACTTACGACAATCGCCTTTATTACAACGGTGAAAGCAACAAAAACGGGCTGAGGTGGCTCAGGGCGCAGGCACTGATGCCAATGCAGTTCTCTGGTGGGGGTTCGAGTCCCCACAGTGGCAGGATTTTTGACATCAGCTGGATAGGTCGAGTTTTGCTGACGGCTGGAGGAGAATTCTTGCGGCCGGCTGCTCTAATCGGTAGTTTTGGGGATTTCTTTGATCAATATCAGGCGAATGGTGGAGCAGTACCGATACAAACGGGCCAGTGCCCGCGCGCGATCTTTCCTTCATCTTCTTTTTTATCCTTACCACTTACTTACTTGTCCCGGCAGAGGCGGTGGCCCTGATGGGAGATACCTGAGTGGGGAAACTCCGCACGCCGACGTATAGATCGGCGCCGGATTTCGGCATGACCTTCCGTGATAAAGAAATGCTCTACCCCTTCGGGACTGGCGGCCACAGCACTTGATTCGCCCCGACACATGAAGTAATCAGCCAATGAACAACAAGAAGAGCCCTATTTTTACTTGCACGGTCTTACCGCCGCACTATGGTGTTAGGTGGCACGGACCCCCACGAACAAATCTCGATCGCATACGACAGCGCCTCTCATCCTGAGGAAACTTCGGAGATGAGAGCGCGGAAAAAGTAAATGGAAACTTGATCACAACTCAATTTGTCGGCTCGACAACAAACATCGCTAACAGGAACGACGAACGGGAAGCATAATAAACGAATCGCTGCTCAAAGAATAAACTAGTGGTGTTGTCGAAATACTTACGTTTTTGCACTGCATCTAAACACTCCAAAATATTATATTGATTTGCATATTGTATTAAACAATTGATTTCACGTTACATACGTTTTAAAAATAAAACAAGAGAGTTGGACACTTGTTTAAAATTTCAAAATACGAAAATTTCATACAGACACTTACAGTTTATTTCGAATCTTAACAGATTGTGTATGTGAATAAAATTGCTTCAAATGATTTACAATGAATTTTCTCAAATACCTAATAGTTTCAGCACCAACAGAGAGTTGTGACAAAAATATCTATGAGACAGGCTCGAACCAGCGGTTCCCCCCCCCCCGAAACGCGGAGACCGAACCTGAAATTTAACCACTTCAGCAACCCGGGATAACAGAGAATCGGCACTTCTGTAATAGTCGTAAGGGCCAAAATACAACAAATGATTTATCGAGATGTTTTACGAATCCAATAACAGATGTGGAAAATTGTTCGGAAGTTGAAAATTCGAAAATCACACTTAAACCATCAAGTTTATTAATCTTAACTCTATTTGTGATTAGAATGGCTTCAAATGGTTTTCAATAAAGTTTCTGGAATTATCAATTATTTCCTGTGACAACAGAGAATTGTGACAAATAATATTCACCGACCAAGACTTGCACCAGCTATCTTCCCCTCCGAAGAGCTGAGTCCGTTAACACCAATTGGCCACCTCGACCACCGGTGTAGCACATTGGTTTTACACTTATGTAATAGTAATACGCGTATGGTGTTTCAGTTCTAGTGTTAGGAAGATGAAAAATAAAGAAACCGCGAAAAAAATGTCCTTTGAGCGAACAAAAAAGGTATCTGGAAGAGAATCAGTCACAACTGAAATCCTATTTTAGAACGAAGGGATTACAAAAGTAAATACTGCGAGAAAGTCTGTGCCATTCTATAGCACTTCGCAAAGAGTTCATGGTGTTTATTACAAGCGAAACACAACGAACCTGACAGCGATCTGCGCATAGAGCACGCTCCGCGGATGCTGCCGTGAATAGTTGAGAATGAGCTGATAGTTATGATGCTTCGCAGGGACCAACGCACAAATTTCACAGACATAAGAAGTGCGCTCGCCCCTGGGACTGCGAAAGAAAGCCAGCGAAAGCGATCAATAATGAAATGCATTTCGATCTTTCAATGTACTATCTGTTCTTTTGACGAAGGTGCACAGAGAACTACTAGTTCTACAATGTCGACCGCAGACCGGTACCACTCTCGCCCGTCTCGACATCACCTGTCCCAAGCAGAAGTCTCTTTCGGACTGCTTGCAACTCTCCTCCAACAGAACGGCGCCTCTTACCACTTTCACTAGCGTTCTCTTCTATCCATCGTAGTGGAGCATATTTTCGGATTTAATGTAATAGAATTCCAATTTTTTCATTCAATTTTTGTTTGTTAACTTCTACTTAATATTCCGTATTTTTTACTGCTATTTGCTTTTCAACTTTCAGCGAGATGGTAGATTTAAAATTGTACAAACCCTTGTGGCATCAACGATTGCGCTCACAGTGTATTGAAATCTAAGATACCAGTACTTTTTACTTAATATTAGACATTGAGTCATCATCAAAATCTTCAGAAAAATTTAACGGCTGTATTGCGACTATCTTCTGAGAAAATATCGATGGATGGGGTTCATCAATGCTGCCAAGAAAGCTTTCTGCAATAAAAGACGAGACGATATTTCTGTTGGAAATTTATTTCACATTAATTCCTTATTTTTTTTACTTTACAATTATGACATGAAAAAAACTACGTTCTATTCACCCTAGAATATCATTCAAATCATTACTGCTCATTTTATAATTGCCAAGCAAAACCTAAGAAGTACGGTTACATGTTTGCATTCGATTTATTCAATTTCTACTATTTCCACTCATCTTCTTGTCTTCTCTTCATCGATATCCTTCGTCATTTATCTTACTTCACTCGTCTGTACAACTATTCTCCCTGAAGCAAGAATTCTCTCGCTCGTGGATTCCTGCGGATCCTCCCCCGCACCTCCTTGGGGTCATCACTGTCACACGACCGGACCTTGTTCCCTGCGACGGAGGCGCGACCGCTCCCCCGCCGACCTCATTCCCCGCTCCCCCTGACGATCGAACAAAACGCCCTTCACGCCGCCCGCCTCAAAGAGCGCCTCTTCCTGGGGAAGCGGAGCATTCTCCAAGCGACTTGTCATATCCGAGCAGTCGGACAGAATAACTAGGAACATTTATTTCTGTCATTTTTTGTGACCTCATGAATAGATTTACTTCGTAGGGTTCTTCCAGCGTTCACAACCAATGCTCTTCTGTCCTGTAAATATTCGTGAGTTTTCAGTCCCTTCCTTTCGTCGGCTTTTGTGACCCGACATCCGATTCGAAGAGAATAGCCCAACATTCTTCCGCGACTGATTGCGAGCTCTAGCGGCCTCAAAGCAAGTTTGTCCTAGTTGCAGCACTTTCCAAAGGATGCGCCATAAAATTCGAAGCGAACGCATCCTAGCGAGCGAAGCGGCCTTACAGAAGCGAACCTCACCGAGCGCTGCGCTTTGGCCCCGCGCAAAGTTCCGAGGCATCTAATTGCAGACGGAGGGCCTGCGCGGGAACGAGATGTGAGGGACCGCTCTGCGCGCGGGGCAGCGGGGGCGGAGGGGGGGGGGAGCGGACGAGGAATGACAGGCGGGCGCGAGAGGACCCACACTGAACGAGAGGCCGGAGGCAGAGAAGGCTGCGTTGATTTGTAGAGTGGAAAATTATGTGGGGTTGGCGATAGTGGAGATTGGCGAAAGCGTGGAGATGGGAAGGTGGGGTCGACGGGACTGAAGTGCGTTGGAAACAGACAGGGGCTACGGAAATCGAGAGAACTGGCAGCGCGAGAAAAGGGAATGAGGTTAGCGGGTATCGCAGAGGCAGTGAGGAACTCGGCAACAGTAGGGGAAGGACGAAAGCGATTAGCAGAAGAGAGGCGAGAGAGAAACCAAACAGGCTCAGGACAGGGGTCGCGGTATAAAAGTATATTTACGAACGGAAAAATAAAACAGGAGGCGCGGCGGAAACGTAGACTTATCACGGATAAAACCTCAGTCAGTAGTAGCAGGGGCCATGGGCCGCAGGGGATTAGAAAGACAAGGAAAGGTAGTAGTGATTAAAGCAAAATGGAAGTGGCAGGATATGATATAATACGGGAAGGGAATAAATATTCCTCAGCAGGTGACCAGGTTGGTTTTATAACGTCAACCCCTACAGTCATTATTGCCGTAAATGTAGTTGCTGTTTATTCCCGCGAGGTGGCGTTATATCTTACTTGCTGGAAGGTGAGAGCTGGCTGTAACTACGTAACTGCTTGCAGTGTTTCCCCTCTACAAATCTCTGCCAGTCAGGTACCGCCCCCGATGAAACGAACCCTATGTTCCCGACTGGTTCCCCATGTCCGATATTGTAGTGCATGTACGCCAAAATTGTAGTGCGCATGTGGGTGTGTAAGGAGAGAAGAGAGGTCAAGGATGAGGAAGGAAAGATCGCGTACGGTTTGAGATCCGTTTGCTAGAGTACTGATGAGGCGTGCTCCTGACGAAAAACACCCGATCAGAAGGTCCGGAGCGGGCGACCGAGAAGAAATGAGAGGAGACCCGCGAAGGAGAAGCGTGACCACGTGGGCGGAAGAGCCACGAGTGCAGCAAAGGCCGCGAAGCAGCAAAGTGGAGGTGGGCGTGGCCCAAAGGCCGGGCACCGCATGAGGAAACTCTCTGAACGCGGGGAGGGAGCGACCGGCGCGGCTCCAGCGCTGCGTGGCGTGGCGTGGCGTGGCGAGGCGGGTGCTTCTCTCCGCCAGGTGGCGGCGCCGGCGGCGGCGGAAGGCGATCGAAAGCGCCTCTCCCTCAGAACTCCGCGCAATAAGCGCTCTGCTCAACAGCTCTGCCCGCTTGTACGGGGAAGGTCAGAGATTCTGGGGAGCGCGCGTTCCACTATGCAGAGTGATTGTGTCTGAGCGAGCATTTGGGTGAGATAGAGAGAGAGAGTGCATTTGAGAGAGAGCGTGTGTGTTTGAGTGATAGAGAGACTGTTTGAGAGAGAGTGTGTGTTTGAGTGAGAGAGAAAGTGTGTTTGAGTGAGAGAGAGAGTGTGTTTGAGTGAGAGAGAGTGTGTTTGAGTGAGAGAGAGTGTGTTTGAGTGAGAGAGAGTGTGTTTGAGTGAGAGAGAGTGTGTTTGAGTGAGAGAGAGTGTGTTTGAGTGAGAGAGAGTGTGTTTGAGTGAGAGAGAGTGTGTTTGAGTGAGAGAGAGAGTGTGTTTGAGTGAGAGAGAGTGTGTCAGAGTGAGAGTGTTTCAGAGAGAGTCTTTGAGTGTGTGTGTGTGTTAGAGAAAAAGAGAGAGAGGGGGAGAATGAGAGAAAAAGAGAGAGAGAGAGAGAGAAGGAATGTGTGTTCAACGAATGGTATGTAGCTTGGTGGAATTATGAATTGACTCAATCTGCGTACGTGGAATAGGCTTGGTATAGTATAGAATTATTGAGGTTGAGAAGTAGGATTTATTGATTGATTGATTGATTGATGTTTCTGGGCACGTCAACTGCTATGTCTTTTGGTCCCTTTAGTATAGTGTATGTTTTCGCGGTGTTCCGGTGTCGATATCGAAGTCGAGTTACGGAGGATTTCCCCTTCCAGGTCTCTCCCCCAGACGTTCATCGCCTGGGTCGAGACAAGCTCGAAGCTCCCGACGTAATTAAGAATTTAGCTTGTGTTGATCGGAGAAAGCACCTAAAACTACCGATCAGAGCAGCGGCTGAACTCGGCCAAGGTATAAAGCTAGCCATCATAAAATCCACCATCTTTGAGACTCGAACCCGCAACCTTCCGGACAGACGCGCTACAGAGACAGTGGTAATGCTGCGTCTGGGCGAAACTTATCCAGTTTGATGGCTATGCATAGGATTAGAAATAATGAAGATAATAGAAAAGTTTGTGGTTACATATTTGTATACTGTTCTCATACATAAGACACATAATCCACCAATATTATTATACACTATACATATATTAAAATTATTAATACACTTTCCTACACAATCTCCGGTTGAGACCATTTTATCTTCAGGTGCGACAATAGTGGTGCATATCGCGTCTGCTCATTCATTCCATACATGTGGCTCTGGAGCCCATTTTGGTCATGACTTACAATTCCAGACAATGTGCAGTTCGTCAGTTCGTGGAAAGAGCTTACATTTATTATGATAGCACAGGGCGGATATTAAAAGCCTGTACTCAGAAAATACTGAGTAAAGCGTTGAAGTGAGATAACAGATTAAGATGCATGTTCAAAAAACAAGCATATCTGAATCTTAGTAGAATGAAAGAATGCATGAAGTTTGCAATTTTGCATCCTGTACATTTTACTACTAGTAGATACGTTCGGCACGAATTAAAAATATAATACATAAACTGAAGGTATCAAAATAGATGGTAATCCAGATTCAACAAAAACGTCTGAATGACGACGAGAAATTTGAGGTTGAGTGCGGGCGAAATTCGGGAAAAGGGACGGATTTTCTTGATTAGCGGAGCTCTCCAGCCTGTCCGGCTTACGAAACACGATTCATCCATCACTCCACTGTCGGGCAGCTGTGATTAAAATCTTTCTTTACTTGCCCATTTCCGTGAGAGGTGGTAATTATTTCCGACGCTCAAGTCTTTAATAACACTCCAGTTTTCTGCGGGTAAATCGTTGTGACGTGAATTCCGTTAAATTTATTATGTCTGTATGTGTTGGGAGGAGTAACATACGTTTGAACAAAGCCAGAAGAAAATGAGATTTAGTTCAATGTCTGTTTATGAACACACAAGTAACCAAGTATTTCACAAGCAACTTAACTGAATTGTATTCGAAATATTTCTTAAACTGTAATATAAGTTATATTACAAATTATTTTTAAAGTTGCATCTATAAAAATAATGCTTCGTCAGTCGAATCTCTTTCATATTATTAGGATTGGTGAATAAGGTACAAATTTCTTCTAGTTCTGACAATGGGTAGTAGGAAAGCAAAACCAAAAATAAGTAAATATGTAAATAAAACATTTCAATTAAATTAAAATGTTTTGTCAAAAATAAAAATAATTTAATTACAAACAACGTACACTTTGAAATAATTTAGAATTTCTCTGCGTGGCCAATACTGCGGCACAAGAAGAATTGAAAAGACAAGAAAATAAATTAAAGAACGTTTGTATCTTTCTGTAATATCAAGAAAACAAGAAAGAGATTTATAACCCTCACCAATAGAGAAGTAGGAAAGAAGTGAAAATTTGTTTGTAAGCCCAATTTCAGTTACATTATTTATGATTAGTTAAAGGAGATAAACAAAAAAACTACAGTCTCTGCAAACTACAATAATATATTATTATTTTCCAAAGACAGACATAGCAACGTGTAACTGACTATAAGTAACTGAGGTTGGTACCTTTAACATTGTTTCTACTTAATAAACAGCTTTCACTGGCTTTTTTGTAATACTATTTTATTTTGCAATTTGTTTGGATATAAACGTTTGGCAAAATTACATACAATTTTATAAAACAACAAACTAACATACTAAACATACTAAAAATATACGATGATAAGTATATATAATAATAAAACAGAAAATAATATAACAATTTATAGTCGATATGCCAGGTCTAAAGTATGATATCGTTTAAGTCGTCTGGTGGTGTCACGATTGTCTAGTAAGATAATGACAAGAATATTTAGATGGTTATGTAGTCGTTGTAAGTATTTTGTGCTGCTCTTGTTAATTTCTTCTTTTATTGTTGTCATTTGTAAGACTCGGTGTATTGTGGAGTTCGTTACGTACCAAGGAGCTTTGACAAATTTTCAGCAGATTGGAAACGTTGTAATATTTCAATATTTGAATTTTGAGCTGCTCCCCAAAGTTGTATTCTATATGTCCACACTGGTTTTACTTTCACTAACATAACCATCAGTTTTAACATGCAGAATTTAGGAAATCGATTCATAGACATTCTCAGCTAACCGAATTCTTGACCTCAAGTCGTGCGTATCCTTGACTAGTACAACAGTCTGTTCTACATTGGCATTGACACCTCATCAGTATATCAATAGAAAAAGTAGTTAAACGAGAAGTGAAGAAATTTATTTTAGCAACAAAACTCGTTCACTTGAAAGAATTATATATACTTTTCTATAAGTTTCTCTCCGGAAAGAGGAAACGCGTTTTGGAAGCTGTGCTACACTCAATCCGATCTCGCTCAGAGGGACGTAGCTTCGCCCCCACTGCGTCCGACGCACCGCCCACGCCTCTGATTATGACAAACGTGACGCAGAGCCCGCGTGCCCCGCGTGGCGACGCGTGTGTGCGCTGAGCATCGCGCAATTGCGTTGGCCAAACACTTTGTTTGCCCCCGCCCGCTCTTCTTCTCCGCGCTTTGTGCGCGCGCACACAATACGCGCGGCGGCCTCGTTCCGTATACGCGCTTTTTCCTTCTTTTTTTTCTTTTTTGCGCCGTTTCCTCGCCACTCCATTGGCACGCCACTTAAAAGCAGTCGGTTAATGATGGAACTGGCGGCTGGGTCCGCTCCTTCTCGCAACAAAGTGAGGGAAGCAGAAAGGAATTTCCACGCGAGGGGAGGGGACGACGGAAATTTCATATTTCGCCCCAGGAATGCACTTTGTGTTTGAAGGGATGTTCATATTTTCGCTCCCGATAGGCTTCATCGTGCCGCTCACAATAGAGGGTAGTGATAAAGTAAACACGAATTGCTTCGCAAATGTAGCCTTCCAAGTTGTCTATGCGTCCATATACAACGAACAGAATGGCGATTCTAATCGTTTGTGGTAACAATAAGGACTTGTCTCCTAACCGTAAGATGACAGATACCCCAGGGGAACGTCTCAAGCAGCTTTATCTATCGTTTATGAAAATCAACTCCTCGCAGAACGGACAGCTTAATTTCGTTTAAATTGCATGTTCATGAGCCAGCCGTTAAATACACCGCACGCAATGTGTCAGTGCTCCTTTCTGAACTCCGCACTCACACTAATTAACATTTTATTCCGGAACACTTATCCTTCTCGGTTGCGGAACTTGGGACTCTGATTTGACGGTAGCACTGGCATATGAATCGCCTTTTTGCTTCGACCTCGCGCGTTCTTCTTACATTTCTGCCGCCGCCGCCGCCGCCGGAGTCCACACACTCACGAAGCACAAGGCCCCGCCCGTCGTCGGCTGGCGTGGCGCCGCAAAAACTGCTGAATTGCTAATTACCGCTTTTTGTCCAAATTTGCATTGCTGGGGGAAGCCGAGGGGCCTGCATAGTTAGAGAGGCAAAATTTCCGCGCAGCCTGTACCCGCTCATCAATCATCATTTGTTTCATTAGCGTCTCGTGCGGTTTTTACGACGCGTCCCGCGCGGAGAAGCACCTTCTACAGCAGCCGGGACATGCCTCCGCCCGCGCTCGAACCTCGGACCGTGTCCCGGAGGCGGCGGCCAAGATTAATGCGTTTCTGGGCGCTATGTGAGGAGCGGCGAGTGGCCGCACAATGCAAGCGAAAGGGAGAGCCGGCGCGGCCTTCGCATCCAGAGATGTGGGTCGATCTGCGAAGTCGGCGTGCGAGCGTAGTCGCTGCGGGAATTAGGATGTCTAAAGAGGAGCTGTTATGTCTTCAGGTTTACTTCTTGGAGAAGAAGCGACTCGAATGTTTATTGGGTAGTGAAAAGGAGTAATCTCAATTCTTTACGCCGCATTTAAGTATCTACCCACAGACAAAAAGCACAGACGTCGTCTCCTCAGCAACTCGATTCCAAGATGTGTCCCGCCGCTGTAGACCAAGCCAATTATTTTCTGAAGAGAGCGTATTTCAAGGCTGGATGAAGTCACTGAGGCAAACGATGAAACCGCCCACAACACAAAGTACCATTACAAGACAAATACGCACACTAATGGACGCTCTCTGACCACACCTCCCGGCAAACAACAGGTAGGTTATCTTCCGCTGCCCTCAGGTAATTACGAGCCCGGAAGACGGGCGAGGCCCACTTTCGCGGGTGGGCAGAGGGCAGCGGGCGGAGAGCGAGCGCTGCAATTCACTGGGGAGAGTTTACCGCGCACACTGCGCAGAATAAAGCCAAAGGAAAAACAAGGTAATGTTCGTGACAAAATAAATTTTTGAATGGAAAAACTGAACCGATGATACATATTTGTTTCAGTACGTATGTCAAGGAGACAAGGCTTTTGAGGATATGGTAAAATTGCAAAGACGATCGATGCAAATAAAGATAATTGTGACAGATGGGAAGTGTCAGATAAGACAGTAATGACAGATATAAAACGTATGACATGCCAGGCGTGATACGGGTGACAAGCCATATGTGATACATATGATAAATCAGACACGATACGCATGACAGACGTCAGACGTGACAAGTATATTATACGTCAGAAGTGTGAAGTGTGACACATTTCAGAAGTGGCGAGTGTGACACATTTCAGAATTTTCAGAATGATTACTATGTATCAAATATGACAAGTCACAAATGCGAGACGTGGCAGGTGACATGTGCCAAAGGCGGCAGAGGTCCAGGATTGGTCCGTCGCTGCAGGGATCGCCGTCGTGCGCCCGTGCACGAACCGACACTACTTCGCACTCCCAGTGCCCTGAAGCCACTCGGCCTCCGCCCAACGCAACGGCGAGAACCAAGGGGCGTGGCGGGGCGTGACGAGCTGGACCGGTGCGCAGCGGCAGCAGCGCGAGGAGCGCGGACGGAGAGGAGAGGAGGGGAGCGGGGAGGAGCGGAGAGGAGCGGAGAGGAGCGGAGGGGAGCGGAGGGGAGCGGAGGGGAGCGGAGGGGAGCCGAGGGGAGCGGAGGGGAGCGGAGGGGAGCGGAGGGGGGCGGGGGGAGCGGAGGGGAGCGGAGAGGAGCGGAGAGGAGCGGAGAGGAGCGGAGAGGAGCGGAGAGGAGCGGAGAGGAGCGGAGAGGAGCGGAGAGGAGCGGAGAGGAGCGAAGAGGAGCGAAGAGGAGAGGAGCGGAGAGGAGCGGAGAGGAGCGGAGAGGAGCGAAGAGGAGCGAAGAGGAGAGGAGCGGAGAGGAGCGGAGAGGAGCGGAGAGGAGAGGAGAGGAGCGGAGAGGAGAGGAGAGGAGAGGAGAGGAGAGGAGAGGAGAGGAGAGGAGAGGAGAGGAGCGGAGAGGAGCGGAGAGGAGCGGGGCGGTGCGTTCGAGACTCGAGCGCTGCTGACTCACTCCCCTCTCGCGGGGGGTCGCGGCCTCTGATTGTTCCTCGCCATCGCGCGCCGCCCTCCCCAGAGGAGCTCGTGACGGGCGACGCCACAGCCGCGCCGCGGGCCGCTGCTCCCTTGTCAAGGTCGAGGGCGCGCAGGGGGAAGCCATACGGGCGACACCCTGCTTCAGAGCATTACCAACGCATTCATCTTTGCTTTATTGGAATGGCGCAATAAAATACCTATTTCTGGGGATGTGTCACGCTTCGAAAGGTAGAAACGTCAAGAATCCTGATATTAGTAAAGCTCACGATGGAAGGAAGTGGTAATTGAGTTGGTTCTATCGCTGTTCGTATATTTACTTGGTTGTTTGCTTTGTTCGTTCGGAAGTTCGAATGTTCGTCGACATGCGATTCCGTATGTTCATTCGTTCGAATGTCTGTTCTAATGTCCGTACGTAAATGCGTTTGCCCGAATGTTTCTTTGTTTCCTCTCCAGTATGTTTCTTTATCCGTTCGTATATCTGCTCTCAGTTCGTATGTTTTTCTGTCTCTTTTTTGCGTTCGTGTGTTTGTTGGTTCATATTTTTGTTTGGTGGTTGGTTTTCAATTTATTCGATAATTTTAATGCAGCATTCGTGAATATCAAGTACAATAAAATAATAAACAATTTGCAATATCATACATTGACTACTTGGAAATATTACATATTCAGCGGCTAATTATGTTCGTGTAGAGTGTTGTAAATTACGTTTTTGAAGCGCTGGATTTTATATATAGCCGACTATATATTTTATTATAGCCCACTCTCGATTTCCTTTTTTATTTTATGGAGTGAGGTGTCATGCATAAAACTGGACGTTTTATCGATGCAAAAATTAAAAATAATTGAAATTGTTTATGGTCAACGCATGTCTTGTGATTAACGTTTCAGGTCAGTCAACAACTATAGGTAACAGTCTCGCTCTTCGATTTGTCCTGCATTTCAAATTTACTATATTTATATTTATATTACTTTGCTCTCTTAAGCGAACATCCCTACCACCAACTTCAGAAAGCTTCCAAGATGTCACAACGTTGTGGCCATATCATAAGTTGTCCAACTTCCTGCAATCGATTACCAATAAACGAGCAGAACGATGGGCAAGGTGCTCAAGGCAGCCTCAGCCGCTCAGCACTCGAAATGGGGCACAGCAAAGCGTCGGTATAGAAATGATAAAATATTATAGAGAATTATTCATTCTGTCACTTTGCCATGAAAATTTTCGTAAAAGCATCAAAAAATAAATTTCTTTGAAGTACAAATTTAGATTTACGATGCTGTGTTTACATAGTTTTACCAACTCCGGTTACACAACAATATTACACAACGAAATATTGTCAGAACTACGTGAATAGACTTGAAACAAGGTCGTTTGATGCGTATCATTCATTGTATTCTTTTGCTTTCAATTTTTTTCAACACTTCGAAACTTAAATAGAACTGAAGTGTAAACTTAAAATACACATTTTGTATTGCCTTTCAGTTGTATTTTAACTGCATATGTCTGTAAAAATTAACGGTTTTGATACGTAAAATATTACTTGTGGCCGGTCCGGTAGCCAAGATAGTTAAGGCAGTAGTGCTGTAGCGATTTCGGACAGAAGAATCGCGGGTTGGAGTCCCGCCTCTGGCATGGTTGTATTTGTGTTCGTACTTTCACCCCAATCATCACCACCATCTTGTCATCTTCCCAGTTACCATTGCCATATCCTTTCCCTTTTCCTTCCCCTCTATCCATCGTTCTACAACCCTAATAATATAGCCGTCTTTACTTCCCCCTCCAATCTCCTAATTTCCGTCCTTGTACGGAGGATGGTGGCAGTGGTTCAAAAAATGGAAGAAAAAGGACAATCAATTAGCACACATGGATTGAAGATCTCGCAGAAGAGAGGAAATTCAAAAACTAAAAATACCAGCAGTGATTCAGTTCATAGCTTTCGAAGAACGACTTAATAACTCACGATAAAGTTGAGCATTTGGCTTTTTTTCAGTTAAACTTTCATTGTGGAAACAGATTTTGTTCTTTCCATCGTATCAGATGAACGCCGAGACGTTGGACCTTGAGGATTTGGCATCGGGCCCTGTTATTTACATCGGCAGGTCGTGGCGCTATGCGATGCCGGTGTCTCTCAGGAGTTCTTATGATTCGCCTCACGATATGAAATGTACACTCACCTGTAATTGTTCCATTTCCTCGGGAGTGCTGTTATGGCTTCTAGAAAGCATGACCGGTTTGGGAGAACGTTTAAGAAACATAAGCAAGACATGAGCATTTCAAGAACAAAGTCGTAAAATTTCCTTGTAGTGGCACCAGTGACGCGTAGCAGGATTCTTATTGTTCTATCATCACGTGACAATCTAAGGTTCTTTAAAAGTTCACAAAATACTAATTCTCTAATAGTAAAGTTCATAAAATACTAAAATAACCTCAAATGCTCCTTATGTACATAATTGCTACTAAGCTCCAATTAAATTTTGAGTTAAATAACAGATTCAAGAGAGTGGACTTTGCTTTTTATAGTTTTGTGCCTAGGTAAACTGCAGAGATACAAGCACACTCACATCACTAAATCTTGCAAACTTAATTGAATTCATGGAGGTACCACCAAACTGCAAAGGTATTGTACCTGTGCTTGGAGGATTACAAAAATAAAATGATATGAAAAGGTCAGCATACAAAGATGATATTTGATTTCGTTGAAAAAATATAATCTTAGCAGCGCTTGCCGTAGACAGCACCTTAATACAATAAGAAAAGTTATCAGCTTATAAAAGCATTAAAATACTGTTTTAAGTACTGTAAACGTAAAGAACAACCAGCGATCGCCCGATTGTTTATTTACTAATTGAGATTTTTTAATACTGTGCGTTCTCTTCACGTGGTAATCATGAGTGTCACAGAATGTATATTACTCTGTTTTGGCGGTAATTGAATAAATAACTCCCTGTAATTTATAAGCAATGACGAAAAACTGTTTGTCACCGAGAGAAATACAGTCTTTTTACAGCAAATCACTCAGCAATCATCTAACTTTCCACCATTCAACAAAAATGAGCAAATAAAGTGACGCTATACAATTGTGCAATTTCTTGGGTGTCTCATATTTCATTGAATTTAATATGACGTTACAAGCGAGGCTCCATGGTGCTGTCTGTTGGACACGAAACGAAACCCGGATGTTTTCACGACCGGGTGACACTAGGATCACCGTTTGAGGTAATTCTTTTTGTATATTAATACGCGCCATTTTGATAAATTTAACTTAATACTCGGTCTTAGATGCGCTTAGGCCCTATTATAGGCTTATATTCGGCGACACAGAGATCTGGTTCTAAATTTAAAAATAATTTTATGCGGAATCCACTATGTAGTAACAAATGTCATTCTGTAAGTGAACTCAAGTCTATCTATAGATTGCGTCTGAAATGTGTGACGTGATTTGAGTAATATATAAATATATATATTGAAGAGCTTCCAAAAGCTAACATATTCAATAAATTGCATGTATATATACCATTAAATGTGCATTTAAAACTAAAAAATGAATCTTCGTGAGTGATAGAACTTCTCTAATAAAAAATGTTAATTCACTTCAAATATTGCATTCTATGACTATTTTGTAACTCTCTTGCTTGATTCGATATTTCCACGCATTCAAACCAAGTAACATACTTGGTAACATACATAAATATTAAAAGTAACATACATAAATTATTTCATAAAATCAATCAAACGTCCTAGTGGTGATTAGGATAGTCGCGAGTCATTGATCGATCACGATTCACAAACTAACTTCTTCCTATGCACGTCTCCCCGGGTAATAATAAATGCGCAGAACTAGTTGATGTCATGTTACTTTTAGAGCAGACATTGCTTGAATCTTGAGAAATTTCTTAATCGCTTTCGATCCTATCTGTTGCTCGAGCATGTAGGGAACAATCAGTGAACCTGATTATACTCTTGGCGAGATTATACATGATTGGAAGTAATTATAGATGGCGTAAGTGCATCGACGTTCATAATATGTAAGGTTGACGTAAATGTTCAAAAATAGTGCCTATAAAATCTTCATGGAAGTTTTAGGAAATCTTAAATTACTAGAGAAAAATGCAAAAGAGATTATAAGAAATGAAACAGATGAGAATAAAATTGGAACAAGGATCGATTGGAGACGTTGAAATCAGACAAATGTGTAGAACATTTGACTACGAAGAATTGAAACGAGACAGCACACAATAAAATATTGGACAGATAACTAGGTAATTTATATTACGCCATCCCACAACCTGCTTACCATCCTATGTTTTGAAACCAACATCAGGCTATTTTTAATGCTGACACCCATAACTTTTCACATGCCATCATGAGTAAGGGGAAGAGGAGCCGAAACGGAGACACAAAAAACCGAAGAGGCGCGTGGATGGTTTGTTGTTCTATATATCTTAACCTTGAGCGAGGGGCTCGGGGCGTGGACAAGTTCTCAACCACACACCACACACCCCCTCCCCCGGGCCCCGCATGGGTGGCTTCCGGCGCGAGGCCCTCGATGTGGTCGGGATTGCGCGGGCGGCGACACCACGCGCCCCTCTCGCCCCCCCTCCAGCGGAGCCCTCTGCTGTCGGCGCCCCGTCGGCTGCTGTCAGAGCCAACAGCCCCTCCTCCGACCACCTCCCGCCACGCCACACCCGCCGTGAAAGCAGCCACCCTCCGCCCCGTCAATGGCTCCTGTGCATCCACCCGCGCATATTCCCGCCCCGGACCACGCCCCACGCCCACGTCGCCTCGGGAAACACCCATCCCGGCTCCCGCCATGTTGCCGCGCGCTTCCATTCACGGTTATCGCAAATATAGCGAGTCCACCACGTTGTACTATAATTTCAGTTTATTGCTCAATGTACACCTGGAATTTTGAAGGACCTGGACTTGATAGTAGAAGAGATGTTTCTCAAAACTTTCTTTCATATCAAACTAACGAGTTTATAACGCCTTATATTAAAGAGGCTGCGCGATGGAACACCATTTTAATATAAAAAACTTTTCTTAATAACAGGTGATCCCTTAAAATTGCTAATAGAACATTTATTAAAATGTGAAAACATTTGAAAACATTTCAATTTAAAAATTTCTTCGAAGGACAATAAAAGCTTCTTAGCAAATATGTGATCAAGTTCATCAAGTTCATCAAGAACTTTTAATTGACCCTTTAAAATCTTTGATAACAAAATTAACTTCACGTTTTGGTACAAATCTACCCTTCGTGTCCTACAACTACGCATTTTCTCTAGAAAACTGTGCGTATCCATTTCAAATAATTAAAACCCGTTAAGTTAAGAGATTTATTACATACCGCATGGATTAATGTAAATTATTTTAAACTATATGGAAAATATCTAAACTCCAAAATACATATTAAAAAATAAAAGTACACGAAGCAAGTTACAGATTCTTAAAAGGTTAAACCTACCAATTTTTTCAATCAAATTATAAAATTTTGAAAATCGTATTATGTATTCGTAACATATAATCAGGAATTGTGTATAAATGCAACACCTTGAAATATTAAACAAGTCGAACAAGGATTAACGGAATGCACAAAGAAAACAAATAAATAATAATAATAATAATAATAATAATAATAATAATAATAATAATAATAATAATAATAATAATAATAATAATAATAATAATAATAATAATAAAGAACAAGAAGAGAAGACAAGAAGAACAAGAAGAATAAAAAAGTATAGCGAGCCTTTGTAACTAGCGACATCCTCACGAGTTTGCAAGAGATATCAACAATGCTCTTAGAATTTTTATTTTATTCTATTTATTCAAACTCTCTTCTTTTTGTTGTAATCAAACTTATATTTTCATTTACATATTCAATAGTGGCATAGAGTATTCATTGACGGTGTATGCGAATCCTCACGTAACTATTTGTAAACTAATTTTGTGTTGTTTTATTATTATCGAAATGTGTAACATAGCTTCTGGCCATTTCAACTCATTCTAAAAATATTACAGAATCAAACGCAGCTTTCGTTCGATGCAACGCTGACTCTAGTTTTATTCTAAGATCTCTCGTTTGTTCTTTTTGCAGAACGTCTTCTCTATCGTCGTTTCAGCAAATACCACAAACTTCGTAATCGACGTGTTCCACACCGTCATCCTCGAATGAGAACATGAGCAGATATTTCCCGACTAAAATCTGTTGGTAGGTTCTCTTTTTTACTTGTTAGAAACTGCTGTCACTGTCTTTTGGTTTCCATCTTCTCCGTCACCACCCACCTTCTCGGGGCACCCCCACCGCCTCCCTTTGTTCAGCCCTATCTTCTCTCACTGTACCCCTCTTGTTCCATCACCTCCATCACTTACAGACTCTCAGTTTCCCATCGCTACACCATGTCGTAGTGCCTCCCTTCTGTTATCACGCTTTACCATTCCATCTGACACGAGCACTACCACCTCTTACCACCTTACCCTCTCTTTTCCTCACTGCCCTCTCCTTCACCAACCCCATTTCACCGGGGGAGATGACCCAGGCCTCATCTGACGTCATTGCAGTCCTTCTGACCGGGAGGTTCTAGGTTCGTGTCCCGATGGTGGCAGGATTTTCGACACTAGCTCGTCAGCTAATTCGAATTCAGCCACTCTCTGGAGGCCAGCGGGCATTCTAGTGGCCGGCTTTCCGTGGTCCCTCCGATCATCACCAGGCGAATGCCAGGGGAGTACCCTAACAAACGGGCCACGGACCACGTAATCGCGTTTCCTACATCCCCCTTGTCCTATCCACACACACACACACACACACACACACACACACACACTAACATGCACTGCACTACCACACATGCCGGGTGCCCGGTCGGGAGCTAAGAGCTTGGCCCGGATGGGGCAGTGCCCCGCTTGTGGGGATACCTGGTAAGTAAAACCCCGCTAGCCGACGATAGACCGGCCCCGGATCTCGCCATAAAGCGGGGGAAGACCATTGCCACTTCTCGAGCGAAAAACATGAACCTCACTGACGGGACAAGTGACATCCTAAGTTGACGCGTCCGGAATAGTTAACAGTCAATCAAACCCCATTTCTCTTCCCACCCCACTCTCACCATTTCCCTTGACCACATGACTCCTTCCATTCTCAAATCGACCTATCCAATCCCCTCTTCCCTAATCGAAGTCCCCCTCTCACCGAGCCCCTTCCCCCCCCTCCCCCTTATCTTCCATCCTCACCTATAGCACGATCACTTGGTCACTTCAGCTCTCCATCGCGCCATTCCGAACTCCGCCTTGCGGACGCCCCCTTCCCCGGCCGCGGGCGTAGGGGGACCCCATCGGGCGCAGCGCGTCCTGTCGCCTCCCTTCGACGCGTCGCCCCCTCGTACCCCCCCCCCCCCCCCGCCCGCGCAGGCGGCACCAGCCGAGCGCAGCCGGCGGCCTTCCCAGAATTAAATAAGGTCTAGGGGCGCGTGTTTATTTATCGGCCTTGCACGCCGTCGTCTCGACAGCCCGATAGATGGGGCGCGCGCGCGGTTTAAGCCGCGCGTAGAAAGCGACCTGGGCAAGTGACAAACGGGCGATATGACGCGATATTGTGAACGGCTTGAACCCATAATAAAGTTTACCGTTAAGCATAAATTCCGACGGAAAACATTGTAAACGAAAAAGTATTCCTGGCCGGAGAGCCGCACAAGTGGGCGAGATCGTTAAAATTGAGACGTATCTGAGCCGAGTAGTTTAGAACTTTTGACTACCCTTCGATGTGATTAACCTGACTTTTTCTAAATATATGATTACAGCTGAGGAAGTGTGAACGTTGTGCTGGAGGTTATTGTTTGCACCGATAAAATATTGTTGCCTTGTTTACAGAAGGTACGCAGTCGCATTTTACTACTAGTATAGAATCGGCTGAGTTTTATGGCCATATCAATTCATAACTGATGATTACTCACACATGTGGTACAAGTTTTCATGCAGTTTTATTGTTTATTACTGCTCGCAAAATTTGATGTTGCTGGGCGTTGATGATAGAGTGCTTCTGTATAGACCACCTACAATCTTTATGCAAAACATGAAAATTATTACCTCTGATCTATTATTAGCAGTGTTTACTCATGAAGCAAAGACTTTGATAATTTTTTCAGATTAATGATCACATTATGTGTCATCTCAAGTGAATTTCATGATTCTAATGGCGGCAATTTTTCAGCTCTTTACTTTCGAACGGTTGGAGCACAAAGCCCAAATATTTAGTTAATAGTACATTTAAAATTTTGCATTACAAAATCAGTGCCAATAAACTAGTCAGTCAATGAATGTTACGTTTCGTTAAAAGAATAAATATATGCTGAAGACAACATGTGTGAATCACAGAGAGATTCTTAATAATCAGTTATTGATAAATCAATTTTACCACTATAGAAACTTTCATTTTTTAAAACCTTTTTATTTACTGGAAATAAATCTCCTGGAAATAAATCAATGAACTGAGATACATTTTGTTACATAAAAGTTTGAAAGAAGATACTGAATATAAAGGTAAAACAAGTAGTTTGAGCGATAACAACTTTTTAACTGAAAAACCCACATTGAGTAAAAGAATGTCTTCCTCGTAAATGAATTCAATTCGTTTCAAAAATATTTTTGTCAAGCTTTCAATTCACCTAAAACGAGCAGTATCGAAAAATCAGTACTTCTAGAATCTGATGGATAACCGTACACTATAATTCCAATCACACACGTGCAAAATCTCAAAATTCTATTCAAATTTTCAAAACAGGAAGATCCTGCGTGACTGTCCAGCGGAGCTGTGCGAATTTTTGTATCCTTTTATTCGGGTCCACGGAAGTAGCGAGTTTTAGGGAGTTATTGCACTGGGGATTCCGGCGCGCTCAATATTTGTTACCTTCCGGATTAGCTCGCGTCGTTAGGAAAAGCTCGCGGGACTTAGCGCCCGGCCGGGCTGTCGCGCCCACTGCAGCGCTCGGCGCGGTGGATGGGAGGGGAGGGGAGGGGAGGGAGGACAGGGGAAGGGGCGGGGGCGGGCCCTGCCCTTGCACGCACCGGGGAAATAAATAACGCCTCCTTGCGTTGTACGCAGGCACCCACCCGCCTCGCTCGCACCGCCTCCCCTTTGCTTTCCCCGCCCAGTTATCCCTCCACGGCTTGCCGTCGCGCAGCGGGCCTCTACGGACTTGTTGCCCCCTCGGCCACCCGCAGTGGCCTTCCCGCCACGCCCATCCCTGCAGGTGTGGGGTCGCTTCTGCCCCCTTCGGGTCCGTCGGTCCCCCTTGCCCCCATTGAGTTCGGCGTGCGGCGATGTGCAGCACTTGCTGCTAATTTTCGTCTTGCATTTTTTGCTTCCACTTCCCTTCTGGTATTTTCGTTTTGAAATCGCAATATTCTTTTCGTCAAGTCGTCCGATCATTCTTTATTTTATTTGAATTCGTCTTGATTTGCCCTCTTTCAGTTATTTTATTTCACCTTCTCCATCTAGGCCAATTCTCCCATTTAATCTGCTAATATTAACCCCTTAAATCTGCTAATATTTCCCAGAGTTTTTTACCGCCTCCTTCAATTTCTTAGATTCTATAGTTCACTTGGAATACGCATCGTTCACTATTTTCCTTGCCCGAATACCTTACCCTTTGTATTTCTTCCACCAGTCAATATGTCCATGTCAATGTCCTCGGCCGTTCTCCATCTCCTTTTCTCCTTTCCCCCTTGTTTGTTCACCTACTTCATCGATGCCTCTGTTCCAACGGCAGCCCTCCTGCTCCTCGCCTCCGCGCCCTCGCTCCGCCTCCATTGCCGCTCCTGCCCCCCTCTCCGCCGCTCGATCGCTGCTCCAGAGCTTCGCTTCCTGAGCCTTGTCCCCCCTCCCCCCCGCGTGCTGCTCGGCCCGTTCGCCCGCTTGCCTGCCGGGGGGCAGTCGGTAATAAATAACGTCAATAGGTTTAATTTCTGCAGCAATGAATCATACGGGTGCTCCACTAAATTCGGGCATTACACCCCCCGAGAGCCTGTCGATGCTCTCCATTGCTTCCCTGATTAAGCGTGTTGAATATTTTAAAATCCGTATTTGTTATAGTGCACAGCGGAAAATTTCATGTAGGAAGTGTTCAATCGAGCTGTGGGAATTTAGAAATTTCCTGCGATTCACCGGTCAAAGGCGTATTTTTTTCGAGAGAATTCGAGCCGTATTTAAACCGGGAAACAATGCTCTTCTGTTAGCCATGTGATTGACAGGAAGCCACGACAACCATTCACTGATGGACTACAATCAAGATGGCGAGCACACAAAGCAAATACATGAATATTTGAAAAAAATGAAACAAAAGCTTAAAAAGCTTAAAATACGTTCACATAAAAATTTCAGAACAGCAACGAACGGAAGCAATTACCTAGATTATGAATTAATTCCCATTTTCCCTATTTTTTCAATCTTTCTGCCAGTCACCAAACTATATGAAACATTGAAAATAACAGAAGAATATTCTAATCATGTGTTTAATCTTATGGAAGAGGTCTAAAAAAATAAGAACTAAAATGAATCAACTGCTTACAAATATATAGTAAGGGTTTTTATTATCGAAGATACAATAATTACCCTTCTAGACGAAATCATATTAAATAAGGAAAAAGCAATTCCTAGCATTAAATTCCCTAGGATTGATGTGAAAGTAGAGAAATTTTGTAAATTCGGATAGTGAAGTACTGATCAATATGAATATTCTTCTAATTCACAAATGCTTATAATTAATAGTCAAGACATGGAACCCGTGTAATAATGTATTTATTCACGTTTTGGAAGAAAAAAGGAATGAAAAAAAACAACAGATAATTTAAAGTAAATTTAAATTATTAATATAATAGTAATTTAAAAGTAAAATATAGAAATTCAAAAGAGGACAGTTTCGGTTGATAATAATGAAAACATTCTTAATCAATATCGACTTCACATAATCTGTCCATTTCAAGCAGTCAAATTATCAAAGTCAATAAAGAAAGAATTCCGTAATTATTCTAGAAAATTGTCATGTATTCTCACAAGGCTCCACTTTTCAATTGATCGGCAACGACAATATTCTATCAACTGAATTTTCAAGTGTTATGAGTCGCCATCTCAGACGCAGTATTTACGTACTTTTTCTCCCTTGGGGGCCAGAAATGTGGAACAGGCAGAAAATGAAAAGAGGAAGATTGAACGCGACACAACACGCAATAAAACATAGAACGGCACCTCACATGTCCAGGAAACACTCGGCACCTTGGCCGTATCCTCTCACTTCTAAGCCTCTTCTCACCCTTGCAACGTAATTAACTACTGAAGGTAAATTAGAGCAAAGAGGAAAATTAAGCCCCTCGGCAAGCTCCCGGATTTCTCAGCAATAGTCTCAACTTTAAAACGTGCAGCGTTGTAGTACTGCCTATTATAATTTTATATGTGTATATGTGTATTAGTGAAGAGACATGAATTTAAAACCATTTTTGTAGAAAGTGAAAACGCACTGATCGTAGCGTCACATACTCCCGCACCACAAAAAAATATCCCAGCGGTGCTGCAGCAGCCCGTATTTTCTCGCTCTATTATATTACTGTTATGTAATATTAAGTTTTTGTAGTATTAATTTTTAATAATAATATTGTATATGTAGTATTAATTTTTTGCTTTTCTTACTCTTCAAATATCCCTTTATTTTTATTTAAATAAAAGAAGTATGATAAAGTACTTTTTAATTCAAAAGTTTAAATGAAAATATACTTCTGGCATTGAATTCAATGAATTTCTCTGCCAAAAATTCACCGTCAACCCCCCGCCGAAGCATTAAATAATTTTCACAATACCGCACCAGCAATGGCGAGAAAGTAAAAATGAGTAGAGATTGAAGATGCGGCATGTTCACCCGGAAGCCCCGGCTGTCAATGTACATGGAGTAGGGGCCGCGGATTCGCCGCCACGTGCAACGCAGCAAGCCGAATGCGGATTTGCGCCGGCTAGCCCAGTTCCCCCCCCCCCTCCCCTCGCAGGTCAATAGGTCGTAGAATCGTGCACCCCCGCGGCGATCTTAGTACACACGGAGGCATTGTCTTCCTCGGCCACCCTCCCCCACCCCACCCCCTCCAAGGCGCAGCTCTACTCTAGAGGATTCGCTCTGCGCTACACGCCTGCTGGGTTGAGGTTCGCTGCACGAGCTACCTATTCTACGAAGACCCCTTTAGATAACAAACCCTTTTGTAGGGCTCAATAGAGGAGGAATGTTATCAGAAGAGTTACATTTCGCCCTCTTGTGGAGTATATAGTACCCGAATTTGATAACCTCCACCTCTCTATATTAGAGATAACGAAACAGGTTTGTAAATTTCAGTGTGTAATAACGAGCCATAAAGCTGAGTTCATTTAAGGAAATAAAGATAATCCTCCGCTTCTAAGAAAAGATCTTTTCGTGATATTCATGATTTTATCACTTGCAACTCACTAAACGATGACGATAATTCTCATGCATTTCTTTATACGTAAACCCATTTCTTGCAGTGTAATAAAATGAGAGAATAGAACTCTCCGAGCATTTAAAGGGGAACGTTGTACAAACCACTATTGTGATATGAGCCTTGTTTCAAAAACATAAAGAAAACATTCTCGTGAAAAGACTCTCTTTAAGAGAAAGCTATTCGACATACGTGGCGTGATACGTGTAGGTCACGTGTTTCTGCCTCCTGAACGTAGCAACAAAGACGCCTCAACTTAATTGTTGTTAATTAGTCTTTCCGGCACAATTGCATTCGCGTGTCTAGAGACGTAAGTTGTTTCGGAAAACAATAATAAACTACTTTCCCGCAGTCGCGAGCAAGTCCAACTAATGAAGCGTGCGAGCGGGGAAGTAGACAGCTGCTGGTGCGCTGCGTTCGAAAGTTTGTTACTGCTGACGGCCCTTATTACCCACGAGTGCACAGACGCAGAGACTACGGCAGCCGACAATGGCGGCGACGACAACTGAAGTGGAGATAGAATTGGAAGACCAGCCGAGATGTGTAGGGTATTGTAACAGTGGTGATAGCGATCGTGGAAATCATAGCGCACGGAGTTGGTGGTGGTGGCGGTGGCGGTATTTGTGGTGGCGGTGGCGGTATTTGTGGTGGCGGTGGTGGTACTTGTGGTGGCGGTGGCGATGGAGCACAGTGGAAGAGTTAGTGCAAGACGTAATATATAAATAACAAAGTTTTACAAAACGGGTGCCATTACGCATTAAAAACGCTGGTGGGGCACGTACTTTCTCGCCCTTGGTAACGGTTACGTAATATTGTTATACCGCAACTTCTGACCACACTAACACATTTCAGTCATTTGTAAAACTCATTACAAATCGTCAATATTGTATGTTATTTTTTTCATGTATGAAATTACACAAAATACAGACAGTTCTCCAAACATATGACCAGAACATATCTTTGCTAGATACAAGGAAAAAATAAAGAAAAAAGCCGAAACTGTTTTTGAGCAAGTAACTGTATAAGTGTTTAAAAATTGCTAATGTTTCACTACTCATATCTTTGAAAAGTTGAGCGTGACGTTATTTCAAAATATATTTTTTATGAATAGACGTCATTAAAAATATACATCTTTAATATTGTATTGTAGAAAGACATCGAATTTTTTCAAACATTTGCAACTTTCAAAAATTCAGAGAGTGCAACAAGCGTCACTTCCTTTATCATTCATTCTTACATACGAGGAAAAATTAAAATAAAAATTTTGGAGCCTTTTTAAGAAAAAATTAAACAATATTAAACAAAAAGCTTCCTTTGTTTCACATAAAATTACACAAAACTACTCATATTTTTGACATGATCTTATTTGAATATCTGTTTTAGTGACTGTTCCACTCATGTCTGTCCGTGTCATAAGTAACCAATGAGAAGCTAGAATATGTTCAAATTAAACTAATCCCAGATGTTTATTGCTATAAATTTATCAGTTCATTTACCTTTTCTCTCCACTGTAATCACTGTTTACCTTTTTGATGTTATCGATAGCAATTGTTTGAGGTCCATAAGTGCGTGTGAGCATCAAAATAATATTAAAATAATGATAATGTTTAAAACACTGAAATATAATACATTATTAAAGATTCGGTAGAAAAAACAGTAAAGGAAACAGAGAAAGTGTGTGGAAGCAATTTCCGGAAAATTGTGAAGAAAGGAAAAATAAATGGTCAGCAAATAAAAAAAACAATGGTAACAACAAATAAGAAATTTCACACATATTTTAAGCAGAATATGCTATCAAAACTACGTGGAACGTTACAACCAAAATTATTCAAAAAATACTTCAACGAGTACACACGCGTGTTCAATCCATTCGAAATTGACGAATCCCGCTGAGAATTCAACTTGTACATCGTCCATTTCAAATACTTCTACAGAATACCAAGACAAAGAAAACTCAACTTCCCACAACTTTAATAATTGTGTTTTTAATAAATGTTCTGGTAAGTAACTTTGTTATAATTGTTTTTGAAAGTTTTATTACCATAAAATAAAAATATAGTTAAATTATTTTGCGAATTTTTCTGTTATTCATATTTTATTTGATAATAAGGTATTCCAGGAGGCAGTGATAACTCGGAGCTCAATGAATGTTGCACATTTTTCGGTAGCAATTTTGAGTAATATTTCTCTTTTTCGCAATTCCTGGAATTTTAATTATCCATTCGACTCCTGCATTGTGTTAATTCGTGAAATAGTCACACTAAATACAGCTGGAAGTGCTGTGATAGCCGGTGAATTCACTCCTTGCTACGCGAGACATGAATTTACACTTCTCGTGAAATTACTTGTGGAAAGATTTCATACAGGAAAAATGATATCTTCATTATTGTAGTTGTAGGAACCCGCCGAAAGATTCAGGAACTCTTGTAATTTTCAAAATAACAGGAATTTATTTGAAAATGAGAACCGCGCCATTTCTTTAAGTGTTACTTACGCTATTAGAGGAAAACGTTTAATCCAAAAACTAGGCGCACATATGAAGAAAATTTCGAAAATGTTGAAGCTTCATGAAAAGTACCCCGCAAAACTAAAATATCCTTTCCAAACTTTTAGAGCAATGAGTTCGTTCAAATCGATCGGAGAATATTAATTTTTGAGAAAATGAACGGTTTAAGAAGCTAGCGTTGACCATGTAGATGGACGGACGGATGGTCATATTTCTGATAATTGATTTTTTGGTATCCATGATCCACAAAACGTATTCTGACTGTATAACGTGTTTCAATCATTCCGTTCAAATATAGCCATTTCCCGCGATATTTCAATACTTTCTCTATACTGCATAAGCATTATACAGAAAGAAAAATGGTTAATCTACATATCATAAATTTTTTCTTTAATGTGATTAATATTCTCCTAAATATAGTGACCGAACAAATTGCCAACATTCTAATACATAACAATAAGATAATTTTAACTCTTTCACCAAACGTTTATTATAATTACCATATAGATCTACAAATGAGTTTTGTATATTTTTCATACAATTTCCATAAAATTATTACAGAGAAAACCGTGCTTCGTGATTATTAGTAATGTATCGCTAAACGAAATATATGACAGCTAAGTAAACAAGAACCTAACTTAACCCTAATTATACAAGGTGAGGTTCCATAATTTCATTAATAATGAAATATGCTATTAACAATATTTTGTATCAGACAAATTAGATTCAATAAAATGTATGAATTGGTAAACGCACGCAACTTCACTAAACATTGACACATTTTGGCCAGAGCAGTGTGTGTCACATTATCGAGAGTTACACACGTTGATCTACGAGGTATTTATTTAGGGAATATTTAATGTTCCGAAGTTATTCATGAATAATTATTTACAGACACTACATACATTATTTTGCCTCTTCATCACCTACATTCAAATACGAGTATCTCAAGAATCTATACCACTTCCTGCCAGGAATTTAGAAAGTTTTTCAGTTAGTAATTCTTTTACACATTTATTATTCAAAGTAGCATTTATAAAATGTTAATTCTTTGATTTATAAATATCGCAAACTTATTTTTCAATACTTCGAAATACATACAAATACATGTTTCGTCTTCCTTGTCCATTTGGCTATCGGCGGATAACAAACATTCTGAAACTAAGGAAAAACTATAGATTCAACGTCGATTGTCTACAACTAATAAACAACTCTGACAGGAGGCATTTAATCTTCCTCGAACTCTCTTTGTGTTTTGTTCTCAGTTCAGAAGCTTCTCTCCACCTCCCGCTGCCAAGATGGAATAAAAAACAAGGATTTGAGTGCCTTCCATTAAGTGCTGCCTTCATTAATTAATCCTGTCTCTTTGACCGCAGGGTGCATGAACTCCGACAGAAGGGGACATTCGGGCGAGGTCGTCCACTGCTTGATGGCCCGCACCGCCGCCGCCGCCGCCGCCGCCGCCGCCGCCCCCAGGAGTGGTATCAATTGCGTACACGTTGCTCAGGCCACGGGTCAATCGAATGAACGTCTCGGTTAATATTATGTCATTCTCACGCCCTCGGATTTGGTCGGTTGACTGCTCTAAATTGGGAGCAATGGCCGCTAAAAACATCATGACCAACACATCTTTGCAAAACCCTGAGGTGGTCATTTACATTGTGGTTCGCTATATTATTATTTTGATTATAATTCCTCGCCACTATTATAACAGCGTCACAATTCAAAACACGTCTGGTTTATATTTTACATTTCTCTAAACAACCCTTTACAGACATTCTCTCTCTCTCTCTCTCTCTCTCTCTCTCTCTCTCTTGAATAATTGAAATTCTGAGTGAAGATTTGATCTTCTGATACTAAACTAGACATAATTACAAACGACGAATGCAGAATGATAAATTTTAACAATATTTTAAGAACAGTGCTGCATATAGTTAATATCTCATGCTTTTACTAGAAGATAGTATTCTACAGATGAATTGGTTCCGAGAACGCCAAAGAGAAGACAAAACATTGTAAGTATTACATTATCAAATTATGAAAAAAGTTACTAACAAAATAATTACGTTCTAAACCATCTACAAATATTATTCTACTTTGCCGCATTTCAATAAAACCAAATTTTGCACTGATTTCATGCAGAAGAGCCATAAAAAATATGCTCGTAACTGCATACATTACTCCGTTTTATCACGCACATTCATGAAATGAATGTTAATAATGGTAAGATAATTCTCAGAAAGCTGAAAGGTGGAATTCAAAGAACTGCGGTATCTTCAACCGTAAAATGTAGAACGCTTACCAACGAAAAAACACATTTTCCTCGTGTTTCTCGGCATATTCATCGCAAGAGAACTGCAAGACAAAATCTCTCTCGCAGCAACCGCAAGCCCTGAAATTATTTGATAGCAGAATTGGAAACGAGTCTTCCGAGAAGCCTAAAGTCTCAGGTTGACGGGACCTCATCTCCCAACGGAGATTTCTTATCAAAAACTTAATTCTCGCTTCCTTTTTCGCCGCGCCTTTCTTTCAGCCGTCGGCCTCAGAATCCATCCTCCCTCTCCCTCTCCTCGCTTCTCCTCGCTCAGAGCGCGTAGCAACGCAAGAAATACGAGAGGGCGGCTCGATACACACAACTCACACTCGCTCGCGTGCACAGCGCGTCGAGAGAACGACACGCGCCGAACCAACGCTAAACGGTAACAAAACGAGCGCGGGAAACTGACGGCGAGAGGCGGGACGGGGAATCGTTTGTACACAGAAACCTGCATACATTAGGCGGCCGTCTGCCCGGCGGCAGCATTGTGTGGGGAAACGTATAGCGCGCTCCGTGGCCGCCAGGCGAAGCCAGCCAAGAGCGCGGCGCGGAGCGGAGCGGAGCGGGACTGCCCGGTCAGGGCGCGGTGCGGCGTCCCGCAAGGCTCAGGGCGAGGCCCCGACTCAGCGGGCGAAGACTCGGCGGCGCCGGGTCGCGACCTGCCTCTTCTGCGACCCGACGCGCGCCGGCCAGACTCCCAAGTGGGCCCGATGAGCGTCGACCCAGGAGCAAAAATTCAAACGCACGATAAATGTTCAAGTGGCAATTAATTTCTACGTCAATTGATGCTAAACAGTGGTAATGCTGTACGGAATATGCTATCCAATAACAGAACCGTAAAATACACGCAGGACCAACTCCAGGTATTATTTGAGAAAATGGGTAAACTAGATGTTTCTTTCTCAGTGCTATTTATTTCTAAACATTAAATATTTAAATCATTTCAAGTTTTTTTTATTTTTGTTTAAAAAATGGGTAGCTTTCGCTTTTTTTGGGGGATAATTTTTCTGAAATACCAATGAACACACAGTACAATTGCCGGCAATAGAAAGGAACATGTTTTATTAAAATTCGAATCTTCCGGGTTTGTTTTGTTGAAGAGAGGCTCTCACAAGTGAGATGAAGAGTGAGTTGGATATAATTTGCTGTACTTTAATATTAATATTTCGTATATATTACAGATAAAATGAGAAAGCATGCTCTTTTGTAGCTACTTTGGCGATATTAGTAGTTTTTATATAACTGTTACCAGGACTGTGTTCATAACAGGTCGCAATACGAGAGTAACTACGTCGAGCCTCGGTTTGAGAGCAGCGAATGTCTATGGACGTCATTGTTAAGCAACAATATTTGTCAAAGTGTGAAGTAATGGAGTTGTATCGATACATCTGCTTTAAAACAATTAGTTTTGTACAAACCTAGTATTTAAATTATAAAAGAAATTGCGTTTTTAATCTAATTTTTATGGATCACAACTTAATAACTCCTGGAAATTTGTAATTCTTCAATAGTCGACACCTCTCTTATAAGTTATCGACGAAATCTTGTGAAAATTATGATTAATTGTCTGTATAATGTCCTTTAAATGAATGAATGCCTAATGCTTTTACAATTGTGATTTAATCATAGTTGTTTATTTTGTAAATGGGTTAGAAATGGCAACTGTTTCTGGCTGCCGACGTAATTACGGGTTCTTTCTGACCACATGCGGTAGTTTTACAACAGCTCAAATTGGCGCCGGCAAGGGAGAATGTTTAACAGCCGTATTTTGTACCACATTTCTTGTGGAGCACTGAAGATGAGGTAAATTCCTTGAAACATGTATGGACTATGCTGGAACTTAACATCTGGATGAAGTGTAAAACACGTACATTATTATGGGAGATTATTCCTTTTTACCCATCCACAAACTCGGTTTGTTATGGAGGAGTACTTCATAGTTTTTGAATCATCAAGTAGGGAAAACGACACTTTCTATAAGTATACTTCTTTTATTCCGCGTATTATGAATTTTACTCTGATATACTTCTACGTTATCGTATGGTAAGAAATATAAGGTAAAATGATGAAATATATGGTTAGGCAAAATATGTTTTGAGGTGGTCCCAGTGGAAACATAACAGTCGAGACTTTGTACACCCAACACTGAAGACGTGGTATGCAAAGGGAAGAGGGATAAGATAATTATATTGAACTGCCATTGAATTTCAAAAGAAGTATTCAAGTAACTTCAATTCAAGTAACTTCACATTAGGAGCTACAATGGCTCTGAGTATGGTTTCATGAGTGTTGGAATAGTGAATATAGTAGGATTGTTGGTGTGACAGAGGTAAGATGAAACAAAAACCTTAAAAAAGAAGCTGGAAAAATAGATAAGAGATGCTGAAAAGATGAACACTACATGCGAGTATGGTTGTATTAATAAGCGGGGGTTAAAACGGAGCTGATAATGTAGTGTTTGAAAACTAGAAAATGCAGTGCCAGGTGGAAAATAGGACGCGATACAGCAACAGCACGAACTGAAGACTAGACGAAGCGCGTTTACGTATTCTAAAGACAAAGGAAGTGGAGGTTAGGGTCTTTTCTTTCCATTCTTTTCCGCAGCCAGAGAGGCAAGGCGGACAAGACTACAAGGGCGGTGGGGTAAGTCTTCTCGAGGGACGGGATTTCATTCGCTCAGCCAGTCGCGGGCTAATTTCTTTTTCTCTGTTTGCTCAAAAGACATCCAGCTTCTTTATCTATTACATTCTGGTTACAAATCACAGCGTAGAACTTGAATATCTGTATACTCAAAAGATACAAGGATATCTACTTTGTATGTCTCCCTGAAATGAAAATTTAAGTTCTGGGACAGTTTTCAAACAGCAGTGTATTTCATGACAAGCCAACACATATTGTTTTGATGTTTTATAAACGTTAATTCTTAACTTTTGCAAATCTATATTATAATTTCTCACTTAACTTTACTACTATTTGGACTAAAAGGACAGACTTTTACAAAGGTTTCGCTGTTGCTTCATAAACATGTATTTTACGAGCTGATCCATAGGGACCGGAAGTATCACTCCGGCATTATCTGCATTTTTGATCTAATGCGCACACAAAATACCGGAAATTCTCATGTGACCATGACACGCATAACATTACAGCAACATAAATCAAGTGAATGAAATAAACGGGGGATTAAATCGCAGAAAATTTGCGTCTAGCTTTCCAACATCGTTACGACGTCTAACCTCAGCATCGTTACAAAGAAGTTTTCCAAATGTGCAGCAACTTTCCTCTGTCTTTCTCGTTTCAAAGAATAACGCAACTCGCGAAAATAGCAACAGTCACGAGCTGGAAAAGTGAAACATGTCTTTGTCTTTAAGGCCAACTACCTAATGCACCTTCCATTTTACATCTATAATCTCATTCGGAAATGTCACGAAATATGCAAATTTACTTAGGACGCTGTCGTAAATATTCATAAAAGTGTCACTTTTAAGAACACAAGGTGTGGTGGGAATTTACATTGATGCAGGGGAACTCTTTCCTAACGGGTGAATTTAAACGAATGACGACGCAGGGGAGGGGAATTGTGGGGGAGGGGGAGGAGGGAGGGGGCGACGACTGCCGCGCGGTTTCACGAGAAGCGGAAGAAAAGGAAAAGACGCAGCCGCGGCTCTTTTTAGGACGCCTCGTGATCGTTTGTAAAACGTCCGGAATAGAATTCCGTCAAGAACATCCTCGTCAAAAGGTATCATTCGCATTTTATTGCACGATATGCCTTCAGAACATGTTTCGCCTCTTTTTCGAGGATCAAAGACACAGTTTTAGCGGACTTAGTTTTAATGAAATCTTTGTTGCAATCGGAAAAGTTTAAACATTTCTATAATTGTAACCAACTTTTAACATTGTTAATCACTTGACATCTGTTGTGAAGTATGAATGTAAACGGTTTTCTCTTTGAAATATCTGCTTCAATTACCCTTTGCATTATTGTTGTATTCATTTGGATGTAAGTTTTGAATTTTGAGTCCAGATTAATTCGCAAAGCGTTTCAAGATTAACTTGTTTGGATGAGTTAATTAAACCCTGTATAATATATCAATAATGCAATACAATATTTCCAAACTTCATTGAAAATAATAGCGCGTATTGGGACATATATTGATTATAAACTCAACATTTTCGAAGATTTTATGAAGACTAGCTGCTCAAAATATCTTCCATGGCTATCTCAGTTCATAATGCAGCGTTTTGTTATTCATCGTATATTATCTGGCAATAATTTTTATGAGTTACTTTTTTATCACTTCTCAGAAAACTTTGTTGTAACACATTTCAGAGAAATTATTCCTCACAATGAATTCACACGTGTATTGAATCTACTTATGCATACACTCATAATATAATTCAAGCAGGATATTGATATTTTCAGTGAAATTATTAGCTCTTTCAATTAGAATTAGACATCCAACAGCGAAAAACAGAAAAAATTTGTTATTTTCAACTATTTGAGTCACTATAGAGAAATTGTTCCTCTTATTTCAACTATATTTTTGTGAATTTTTGAACTACATGAGTAAACATGTATGCAGATTTTCTCTTTTGACATGTCAACGTATGTGTTAACAGTTGAACAGTTTCTTTGAATCTGGGAATCGAAATACCGAAACTTCAACGATGGATTATCGTGCACATGTGTTTTAAATGGGAACATGAAAGTTACAGATATCTACTCTATTTGTGTAATAATGCTGTTTCATAAATTCAAACATTTCGCACCATGCATCAGAACAAAACATTGATGTGAACATAAGTTGTAGCTGTTGGTTAAAATTTTATTGGAACATCATTTGCAATACTCATTTGGCAAAGTTAGCAAATTACTAAACACGTGTTCGCCTGTACTACGAAATAGCTTATATGGAACTATCAATGTGTAACTGAACTGAATAATAACCTTCAATTGCAATTTGATATGTAGGTGCGTTAACTGTAACGAAATGAGTGACAAAAGACTCAACAACACACACTTGCGTAATGTAGTACTGTCTTCTCTACCTCCATTGGGACAAACGATCACATCCTGCGATTCTGAAAATTGGACGGCATGGCGAAAATTCTTTCTTCACAGAAGGATATATTTTTATTTCACTTTCTTTGCTATTTTAACAATTTATAATATTGTTATTATTGTAACTAATATTATTATAGAGATTTGTACTATGCAAACTAAATTCATTTTGAGTAATAATTTTTAATCTTAACAATTTTAAAATTTGATCTTTATGCATTAATAATGGGATGAATACAAGAAAAAAATGAAAGGAATTTTAGTTGCTTTGAAGTTCAAAGGAACTGAAGACGTGAGGGGAATAAGGATCAATGTCACATTTTCTGATTTGAATATCGAAGTTATAAATCCTTTATTTAAACGCAGTTAAACTTATTTTTCATTGTGAATACCTATGGAATTCGCTCGTTTAATGTAATTATGATTATACCAAACGTTCGTTTATTTATCTAATAGATGGCGTAATTTAAAATTTATAAAAAATGAACATTCCTCTTTTTCCATTTCAATATTGTTTTTAAATATAAAATTCATTTTATTACTCAAAATGTATTATACATGCCATTCGAAATTCAAATAATGAATGAAAGAATGTCATGAAGGTGGTGTTTGCTGCCTTGAATACAAGTTCAAGACTTTTCTGAAAACTATATTTATGGTATCCAACATCTCATCGTCAATTGCTAACATTTCTTGCTTGATTGCCTTCTTCAGGACGAAGTCGGGTGTTTGTGAGAATGAATACGTTGTTTGAGGTAACCAGCTGCACTACAATCATTATTCTACATTTTGCACTTATGTGTCATACGCAAACGCGCGGAGTTCTATCGTTCTATTGCTCTATTGCTTCTATCGTAGTCTACAGTTATATTGCTCCGGGGATACCGAAACAACAATGTAAGGTGAGTGCAACGTACGTCAGTCCCATACCTAACCTTCTCTATCTGCCTCATACTAGGCAATTAAGAAACGTCCTGTTACAGTCAGTCACAGTGTGCCTCAACATAATTGTTAGTCTCCTAAGTCATGCAGGGGGTCTAAAATGCTCGTACACGCCACTTTTATACGCCACATTGCCAATGGACAAGTGGAAAGTCTTTTCTTAGGAGGTTACTTATCGACACTAAGTACTAACACGCGTAAGTCAAACTTTTACATATTTTATTACGCACTACATCTTTGATTTTATGGTATCATACTGAAGACAAATTTCTTAGTCAACAGCAGATCTGATACACTTTATAGAATTACTACAATGACGTATGTTTTAGTGAAAATCAGTTTTTCCTGTCTGAAAATAAAAATAAAATGTCGACATTTCCTTTTGAACCGAGGATGTCCACACGTAGTATTTTATACTTATTAGGCAACTCAGCGTGCTCCGATAATATTTAAGTTACACTCTCTGACGCAATCAAATATTTTTGTTGTACGTGACAAACACCAGCGTATAATGACTTGTCAACCACTAATCAGGGGCAAATGCCACATGGGTAATTTAGTTGTATGAGATTTTCTACCGACTCATTGGCAAACATTTTAACATCTTCTCAAAACTCACTATAATAATTGATTGATAGTTAGTGATTCCGGGCGTGCCAACGGCTGAGGTCCCTTAAGTGAGGTACATGTTTATCCCGCTGAAAAACGAGATCCGGCGCCGACCTTCCATCGTCCAGCGGAGTTTTCCCCAACCAGGTATCTCCCACCAGCGGGGCACCGCCCAAACCGGGACAAGATCTAAGCTCCCGGCATTTATTATAGCGTACATGTGTATAAGTAAGGATTGAGGATTGGTCAAGGACAAGGAAGGTGAGATCGCGCATGGACCGTGGCCCATTTGTTAGAGTACTGCTCTGGCATTCGCCTAGTGTTGATGAGGAAACCACGAAAACTACCGATCAGAGCAGCCAGCCGCCAGAATTCTGCTGCAGACTGCAACTGACTTCGACCTTGCTTACAAGCTAGTGACTCACTAGAAGTTTGTTACATTTATTCCGAGACAATCTATATACGTTGCAAGTAGCTAGGCTAGTGGCGCCCTTCTTATTGCGCGGTTGCCTGCGCCCCACTCTGCGCCACATTCGCGTGAGGGTTGCCTTCGCCGCCGCGCAAGGCCCCGGCAGGAGGCGCTGGCGGCGTTGCGCTGAGTCCGCGTCTTAAGAGCGCGAGAAGCGGAGTTTCGCTGTTTATCGGGGGGGGGGGGGGAGTGGAGCTAAAACCGTCCATTGGATAAATCGAGTGCACTTGGCTTTAGTGCGAAAGTTTTGTTTAAAACGTCAATATAGGGTACTTTAATTCCTCCCGCGCCCCGCCGAGACTCCGGGCGCGCGTTTTACGAAAGTTTCGACGTTGGACGGCATTTGTTTTCAACGCGGTTCGGGAGGGTCAGCGTTAATCCATTAAGCCTCCAAAGGGAAGCACACTGCGTGTCTGCTTGCGGGTATTGCGTCGGTTAAGACGGTTGAAGAAACATAATTGATGCCACTGCGAAGCGAAAGCTGGCTATATTAAAAGAACAACCACTTACATCGAGGAAACTACCTCGAATAGCCTTTTGACGTCGTTGCATTTCTGAGTTTGGTTCATTGCGTGCACTGCTTTGGTAAATATAGAATTTTCTGGACTGAAATTTGTCATGTTTTTTTCAAAAGAATGCTTTTCCTAATATTGTGTAAATCACTATTAATGTATCCATCTTTTTGTTGTAACGTTTGGATTATATTGAAATTATATTCCCACAACTGCTCTTTGACTGAACGATTTTTGACATGTATATCACTCACAAATTTTCTTAAAGGTAAGATATGAAATATGTAACTGGCTACAGAAAATTTAGTATACATTACTAACTTAAATGTGCTCAAAAAGTGCATGTTTGAAAAAAACATGTCTTTATGTCAATTACCACTACAATTAAACGTTCGATTACATTCAAATACATTGAAAAGCATGTACAGAGTCACATTGAAATGTAAGTTTGAATGTTTAAAACAAAAGACTAAAACAATGTATAAAAGTACATGAATATTGAAATTCATAGTGAAATTAAATTTGTTCATATATACACATATATATTTGTGTGCTAATTCTACAGAAATCAATGAAACATACTAAACATTGAGCATAAAAACTGTTGTATAATATCCTACTATTGTATTATATTAATACTGAGTATATATTAACACACTATAATATAATATATAATTATAATTAATATATAAAATTGTTATTATATTGTCACATTTATTAGAACTTTGAAAATATTTACATTGTGCTCTACAATTGGCGCCTGGAATTGGGAATTTCTATCGACGTATCTTGCAGACCATTCACAGCACACAATCGGGATTTGTAACTGCGCTCCTCACAAATGAAACGGAAACGGAATCAACGACTTTTTTATGTCACATTTTAAAAATCGGAAATCAACGTTTACTCGGGTGATCTCTTTGTTCTGGTGCGTTGTTGTTCCAGTCATAATAAATTAGAGGAAGCCCGCAAATTTCGCGTGAAACAAATTTAATAATCGAAGTGAGCACAGGAGTGCAGCAGTAGCGAAGGCCGGCCCACAGAGTTCCATTCTCATTGGCCGCTGCAGAGGGAGGTTGAAGTGGGGACGGATACAAATAAAAACGCCGTAACTCGAATGAATAAAAAGCATTGTGGACCTTGTCCCTGCCAGCAACTCTTCACTGAGTCCATATTTCGCCGGCTAACATAAACGAATTGTGTAACGTTAACACGTTATCCGGTTATGCTCCGCATTGTTCCACATGCTCGATAAAATAATGGCAGGGCGTATTTCGTTCGGTGCACCTCGCTGCTCAATAATGTTTCGGTCGTATTCTATATCAGGCGCTAATTCGAAAACCGGCCCGAATTTGGAGCAGGTCACTTACCAAAATGAAAGGTCCGATGCCCTAAGCGAAAATATAGAGATAAAGAGTACTTCCGTTTGTATTCGGTTGCACAGCTAGTTAATGCATTACAATTAGATGAAGTGCCGTCCTATGAATAACAGAACAACGGCCTTATTATCAATTCATCGTTCGTTCCATCAGGTCCGACTCGCGCCTGCCGGCATGCCGAAAGGTGCAGTGCTGTGCGACACGGCCGTGCTGTGCGCAGCCCTCCCGACCGCCTTTGCGGCCTTCGCTCGAGAGGACGTGCGACTGGGACGAGGTCCGCGTTGATTGCCACCGGGGCTATGGAATGTGGGCTGCCCCATCGACAAGTCGTGCAACAACGAAATTCCACTTCATTTTTCTGTTGGAATTCTTATAGTTATTTCGTCCAAATTATATTACATTTATTTACCCATGTTTCACAGTTTTCACAGTAGGGGATAATTTTTAAAAATATTAATGCAGTACCCTTTTTTAGAGTTTTGTTTACGAATAAATCTCTGCGTTCTGCACATTGCTTTTGCCGTGTTTTTCATTTGCACAACTATTTCAATTATAGAACACGAAATACTTAATTTTATAATAATGTTAATGCATTAATAATGTTTAAGGCTCACATACTGTATAAGGTCTTCTATTGGTAATTACGGAATATTTCACTTACGTTTTTTGTGAACAAAAAAAGAAACCTGTTTTATCATTCGAACACATTTTTTATATTACAATATTATTTTGTCAATTTAATCCTTTGAATGGCTAATGCTATTTTATGTTTCTTCTTGTTATGTATGTACTGTTTCAACGGAAAACGCACTCATCCTTTCCGATATAAAAGAATAGCGTTTATATAACTGCAATGAATTTCAATTCGTTAAATGGGGTAAAACGCAGAAGACAGTAAAATCATGATATCTGAAATTTCACGATGTTGAAATTTTATCAATAACATAACAGGAATTGAATGATTAATATTTTTATACTGTTCTACGATTGTGCCTGCTCCTATTTGACTTTGGGTGTTTTGGGCGTATACAATATCAAAACATTCAATAACACAATGTAAAAATATCACTCACGTTAACTACTACAATTTCAATTTCATTAAACTTTTTTGTAGTACATTTTTTACAAATACAAATTTATAAAGAATGTTATTTGAATTATTCAAATAATTTTACTGCAAAAAACTCGAAGTTTGTAATGATCACTCATGCTTTGGTGTCCCGAGACACTGGCGGACGGCGACATATCATTTCGTGCAAATCTCGAAAATGTATAGTATATTACATGCGCTTTGGTGAATGCAAAAATATTTCACAAATTTAGAGGACGATTCACCATACTCATAGGCAAATTTCGTTTTTTAAAGAAAGTAACAGATAAAGTTTCATTAAATATTTCTAGATATTTTTTAAGCAATTTACAAGTTGTCCAACATTTCAAAACTTCATTAAAAAAATTTGGGGACAAAAATTCTCCTCCAAACATCTTAATTCCTACTACAATCTATAATAATAATGCTAACAAAATATAATCTAGTAAGTTTAAAATCTTCAGGTTTCTTCAATTCCCAAACATTGGCAAAATACTTCACACTTAGACAAGAATTGAAGTTCTTCATTTCCGGAATGTCTTCCCAAACTGCCTTGCAAATCATTTCTTTCCTGAGAAAATATTCAGAGGGGTGTCGTAAAACATACACTCAAGCAGTGCATGAAAGTAGAAGCAAATTTCACTTGACTATTAAAGCCTCAAGACACTGAGATTGTGGTGTCCGATTTTTTTCACAACATTACAAATACGTGTGTAAGTAAACAATACTCTAAATTTTATAATTACTAATGTAAAATATGTCAAGAAATCAACATTTCATGCACAAAGTATACTTTAAAGTGTGAATTTCTTTTTTATGACCAACAGACGAGCAACATAATGAACATGACCAACAGTCGAGAGACTTGAATTCAATCGAGAGTGTTCTGATAAGATTATATCGAAAAAGGATAGAAACTTCAATGATGATTACGAGGTAATTTAAATTTTTCATCAAAAACATGCATAAAAAAGACATCCTGTTCAGTCCTGGAAAATAAAGATGCTAATGAAGTGTTAATAATAGTAAACTATTTGAGTTAATGTTAAACCGGTGAAAATTTATTTTTGAGAAACTTTGTAATTTACTATTTAACTTTTTTATTGATTTCCAACACAAACAGATGATCTGCAATACTGTGGCAAAACAATTAATTATATTCAGTAGTATGTCCTCCCTGTGATATTAATTATTATTATTATTATTATTATTATTATTATTATTATTATTATTATTATTATTATTATTATTATTATTACTTCTCATTGTCCAGCTATTTGCTAATACGAACGAGGCTGCCCAACGCAGCAACAAATAAAGAACTCATGTCCTCCGCAGGTCACCCCGTCGAGGATCCGTTTACCGGAAGCAACCCACGGCGGAAGTTAACTTCCGTCCATCGCCGCAGTGCTGCGCGAAGGTCGCGGTGCATTTCATCAACAAAAATGGCAGTCGTCGGGCAACCCACGAATGGCGAGGGCAACGCAGTATTAAGAGTCCATCGCCCGGGAAGTTACGGTTGTATGCAAATCGTCCATGTACATTGTTCACGACACCGCTTGGGTGTTGTAACAGGCGCGTAGCAGTATGTACATCAAAAACCCGTTTCCTTCAAACAAAGCAATTTCCCACGACCTGGATTCTTTGATGTACGAGGCGTAAAACACAATATCAGCGAGGCAGCCAAATTACGTTACGTTTCAAAGGATAAAAGGAGATGTGTGAAATAACAACATTCGTTTCATTGTATACAGAAGCTGGTCGATGGCACGTTTTATCCTGTCCTTAAAAGTGGACCCACCCGAAACCTAGGTTTAAAAAAAACCCAACGAAATAAACGAAAGCCATTAAAAGGATTCTAGAACGCTGAAGATATTCGCGGGCAGCAGCGGACTCTTTGCTCGTTACGCATTCCAAACGTAACACGCGCTTTTCGCGAGGCGAAACGCACACCATTTTCATTCCGAAAATTCGCACGTACAGGAGGGGGAAAAAAGCAATGCATAAAAAAAGCGCACATAAAGCATGCGTTTGGCCCGGCACGCACCGCGGGCGCCGAGCCGGCGTTCGCGAACGACGGCGGCGGCGGCGGCAGTGGCGGAGGGCCGAAAAACGCGAGGCGAAAAACAAGCGCCGACAAATTCTTAATTTCACGCGGGGAGCGCGGCTATCGACGCGTTATCAAGCGGAGCGTCCACGGGCGGCGCGATATCGAATCGCCGCGGTTAACGAACCGCCTCCCATTCCCGGGCGCCGTCATCAGCTCCGTTCGCACGCACCTCCGCCCAGCCACCGCGGCGGGCGGCCGGCGCGGCTGCGTTGCCTTGGACGTGATCCGGTTGCCGGGGCTGATTGGAACTGGCGCGGCGGTTGGTTTGGTTGACAAGGAACGGGCGATGAGAGGATTCGATCGGCCTTGTCTTATTAACACGTAAGTACACAACCGTGTCAACCAGAAATAATTAAAAATAACCTCATTGTGTAGTGCAGTTGGCAGTTCATAACGAGCACCATGTATTATTCTGCAATCATAGTTGTCATTTTTTGTTATTTGTAATCTGTTTCTTGATTTAAGTGATGTCTATTTTTCGTTAAAATGGAATATTTTACTACACTTGTTCCAATTTCATTGCTCTTGGTGTTGATTTTGTAAATCAGGTCCAATATTAGTAATGAAGTTAGAAGCGACCACATCATCACTTTCTTTCACTTCAGGAATACTACTTTGACTACTTTTTAGATAAATGTAAAGTAGTGCTTTAAACCTGCGAAGTACAGAATTATGTCTTAAATTTTGCCTATCTTAAGTATTTAACCTGTGATCCGAATTAGATTCTTTCGAACCACTGAGTGACCAGAAAGACGATCGATAGCACCGAAGGACACGACATTGAATTTTCAACGTAAATTGGATCTAAAGATTGGTAAGAATATTCAACGATATCGAAGTCAGTGGTGATAGAAATAGAAGGGAGCATATTTGTCATATTAAATTTAGAGTAACTGAATATCTGTAGTAACACCAAAAAAGAATCGAATTGTTAGATGGCATTGTCGGTAGCTCGTAGCACGTACGGATCTATACGTTGCACCTTTTTTTTCCTTTTTGAGATAATATTTCCTCTAGGTTTGTTCTGATTCGGTTATGATGAATGTTGATTGAAACATTCGACAAAGATGCTTTGTCGAAGCTGGCTTGTTTGAAACATGCAATATCATGACATCAAGACACAGAATGCAATTTACGAAGCAAATGAAAATAAGTAACAACGAACTTCAAAGCTGAAATGAATTCGAAGAGCTTCGTGCTAGCAATGGAATGTGTTTATTACAGAGATGATGGGCAGAAAGACAAATTACTTTAAACTAAAAGCAATACATGAACATATTTGTATAAATTATTTTCTGATATTACTTTTAGGGACATTTTTACGGTTCTACAGTATTTTCAGAATAACCGATCTGAAAACTATGAAAAGTATGTCTCGAGATAATGTGCAGTGTATTAGAGCCTTTCAGTTAGAAAAGGTCAAACTGAGATAGTATAAAATGTTATTTAATAAATTTATAAATAGAACCCAAATAATCATACATTTGCAAATATTAACACTTTTTTCTTTCTTTCTGGGGCTTTTATCCACCCGATAGCCGGTTACCCTTTACTTCCCGATGGAACGCATATTCGAACATCCATTAGACACCAACACACTTGCGGGCTCTGCTTTTGGGCCAAAAGAACGCGAGCCCTTCTGCGAAAACACGATCATGAGAGACAAGCGATAAACAACCATGCCAGAGGCGGGACTCGAAACCGCGACCTTTCGGGCCGAAGCGCTGAGTCGGTACATGCTCTGAGCCACCTCTGCCATTCAGATCCGCAATTATAATTTTAATAAGTGATTTATCTTCGCAAGCATGAAAAAGTGACAGGTGAACTGCACACAAGAGATCTGTTTTGATTGAACCGGAAATATCTTAAGAAGCTTGCAATAAGTAGAGGATTAATCAAGAAAAAGTACAGATTGTCAGGCGTTTGTTAAAAATAATAAAAGTAATATTAATAATAATAAACATTTTAGGGGAGACCTTGGATGTGTTTTTTTAATTTTCCTTGAAGTCATGAGGATTTGCGTCGTATTGACACTGCGTTAAGTGAGAGTCACTTTCGATATAATCCTCTTCTCCGCAACCTTCAATTAGGTCGATTTTCTTGTTTACATGCTGAATATACTCGGGCGCATGAGCCTGCGCGCAATCGGGGGATCGATGCTGGTATGTGGCGAGATGGACTTCAAGGAAAACTACCGATCACTATAAATGTTTTCAATGGCTAATTTGTACTGTACTCAAGAGCAAATTTATTTTAGTAACAGTTATAAGGGAGTGATCAATGAAACATTGTACAAGCTAACAGTTCGAAATTAATTTCCTAAATAGTTTATTTACACCAGGAACACATATGCATTCAGTTACAAACAAGCATCCGTTTACATATAGAGTCGTATATTAAAACTTCGAAGCAAAAAGTACTTATGATCTCAAACATTCTCTCGTAGAATTCAGAATACATGCTTTTCTGCTTTGGGAAACATGTAACGAATATTTTAAAGATTTCTGCAATAAAACCTCACCGTGAGGCGTAGTTCTCAGAAAAACATTTACAAGTTCATGCTAGTTCTTTTTAGGAAGCTATAAGAAAATTAACTGAAGTTTTTGAGAAAGAATTTTCTAGAAACTCAAATTGTTAATAAAAATAGCTCATGTATTTTGTTTTTCCATTACGTAGTAAATTACGTTCATATTATTTTCTCAAAGTATTAGTTGCCTTTTACAACTATATCTCATCGACAATAGTTCGATAACAAATTACCTGCAGTTTGGCGTTTCATTGAAACACAGATTCGTTCCTCTTCAAATACTATGTAGCGAATGATTACTTTCGACAGAGTTTTTATACGCCTAATACGATTTCTATTAGTTTTACGGAAATCGTATTTCTTTGGTCATGAATATGAACAACTTCAATTCACAGCCCCCATAAAATCATATTAATCGTTTTTCATAGGTGCTAAGTTAAAATAAAATGCACAAACATTTAAATTTCCTAAACTATTTTTTAGTACAGGATAAATTGCAACTTAAAGCATTTGGAATGAACATATAAAATCATTGCTTCAACATTTTGCGTGTGTTAGGTCTAATAAAGAACGGAGTATTATTTACTCAAAGAATTGAGCTTGTAAGATTTTCGACAATATGAAAATTAACGAATTTCAGTTCGAATAGCCCATCGTCATTTACGACACTCTGGAAATCAATGGGTATCGTAGCAGTTGTGGCAAATCCGCGTTCTGGTCTGTTCCAGAGCAACCAAGTGCGACTTGTGCGTACTCGTGCGTTGGCGAGCAAACAGCGCCGTGACCTCGGTTCGGGACAGGGCGGGGCGGGGGGCGGGCGGAGGGCGCGTCCCCAGCGACCGAGCCCTCCCGGGGCGGCGACCGGGCGACCGGGCGGCCAGGGCGACCGGGGAGGGCGCGCGAGGTCGTCTCTGCGGTCGACCCAGGACCCCGTGACAGATTGGACGTCACAGCGCGGGACGGATTCGCGGCCGCCGGGCGCGCCGCCGCTGCAAATGCAGATGAAATTAGCTGGCCCCGGAGTGCCGCCCCGCCCGCCTCCACGGTCGCTCGCTCCCTTCGGTTCGGCCGGCGCGCGGTGCACCGCTGCCAGCGCCGCCTCCGCCGCCTCTGGCACTGTCCCCGTCCCTGCTGTTTCCGTCCGTCTTGGCGCATCGATATCCTCCTTCGCTTCCATTTCCGCTACATCTTTTCCATCGCTCCGTCACATTTCGTACCACCAACTGTCCTTGGCATCCAATTGCCCTCGCTGAAGAGTGAAAGTAGCCCTTTTAGCTGTCACCTCAACTCTCATTTTTCGTCGTTACCTCCGTTGTTTATTCTTATAAATTATAGATTTTCGTTCCGTTTGTTTGTTTTCCGACTCATCGCTTGGCACAACACGTCCCATTGCCTCGTCTCAATAAATATTATTCCAATGTTGCATTGATCAATAGCACATGTACTAATTGTTCTCTCAGAACTACTATTCACATCCAGCGCCTTCAAGCTTGTAACCGTTTCATATGCACTGAGGATCCATAAGTTTCGGCTGGTTCCTACACATCAGTATCACAGACGTATCTTCTTCATATTTTTTTAAACTATTCACACGGGTAGAGCAACTATTGTTCTGCCGAAATACCCCTAGCAGCAAATCATTAGATCGGGGAATAAGCACATCGTTTGTTATTTGGCACTGGACCTCAGTATTCTCCGAAACGTCTTACTCTAGCAAGGGTGTGTCCGAATCGCCAACTTTTGAGGTAATAAAAGAGCGGATGTAGGTCAGTAAAGAGACGGTTCAATTGACGTTTCACTTTGCAGTAGAGTCTTCATTCTTATTTAAGTTTCCATAACTACACTCGTACGGTATTGCATCAGCTTCAATAAATGTTATATTTTATGAAACTGATTTGATAACTTTACAAAGCCATTAAAATTTAATTAGTAATTCATTAAATTAGAAATCATGTAATTAAATTGCATTCTATATTGAAACATTAATGGTCAAGTCTCAAACAAGATTTTTAAAAATTAAAAATCGTGAGCTTGAATGCATTTGCCATTTCACATTTTCTTCCGTATAAATCTACAGATAAAGCTATTAGATACTACCCAATTAGCAGACAAATTTAATGAGACACTTCGTTGAAAGGGGAATCTTCGTCCTAATACTCTTACATTTCTTTCGCATTAGTTTGCTAGAAAGAAAGGATGACTGCGTTCCACCCAATAGCAAAACATAGAGCGTTTGGTTTTAATTAATGATCCGTCGGGCTTCCTTTTGAAAGCGGTGCCCGAGCACCTGCAACGCTCATGGAAATCCGAGCCTTGCACGCACGAGACCGGCTGGGCGGGTGTACAGCCTCGCTAGCGTCCGGCGCCGGCGAAGAGTTTTCCATTAAAACTTCTGAAAGAATATTTAAAAGCACGGCACGCCCTGTAATCTGCTTCTTTGTCCCACTCCACGTCTCCCCGCCTTTCTCACGACGAATCGAAACAATGCTTCTCTCTTTCTCATTACCCAGTAAATCTGCACAAGCTAGACGATATCGCAACAACATCGCTTTTTGTCGAATACTTCGCTCGAACGGGGGGGGGGGGGGAAGGGGGAGGGGCAGCACAAAGTAGAAACATTTGCAGATTTATGAGAGCTCTCGTATCCTGTAATAACTCAAGAATCTCTTTGGAAGACGAAGGCAACGGCAGCAACTCGCGTGCAATGCTTCTTTGTTGGCGACTCTAGTATGGAAAGTGTCGTGTGAAAGATATATCGTAACCGAACTTCTACCCCAACATATATCCCCGCCTCGTCTCTTCCGCTTCGCCCTGCTCGTAAGCCGTTTCCACCGAGACGTGTAACCTTTTTGGGTCTGCGGCTCCATCTGAGAAAAAGGCCACCGCCTCGCCCTCGCGCGGCGCCTTCTTCTATCTCGCGCTTATTCCATCCCCTTCCCTTCCCTTCCTCCCCCTTTTCCCCACCACTTCTTTTTCCGTTTCATGCACCGAGTGACTTTTGACTTGCACTCACCCTTCGCCCCGAACGCCAGCAGGACGAGCGACGTCGCGAGCATCCACAGGTGGCGCGCAGACATCGCGATCGCTGAGCGAGACACTGCGCTGCGGGGTCCTTGCGGCCTCAGGCGCCTCGGCGGGCGGGCAGGCGGCGGCGGTCACTTAGCGCGCGACTGTCAGGGGCGCTCTGTCGGAGGGCAGCATCGCCTCCTCCGGCACACGGCACCACGTCGCAACGGCCCGGTGGAGTTGTCAGAGGGGGAAAATCAGCGCGATCAAAGTTCGGGGGAAATGAATGAACCGGCGCGTGCGGGGGAGGGTCGTCGCGCACTGGGTGGGTGGCGGCGCTGCGCGCGGACGGGGCGTGTCGGAGGGCGTACGCGCACTGGCGGCGGCGGCGGCGGCGGCGAGGACGTCGGACGGGCGAGCCTCCACGCGCGGCGCGGGCGGGAGCGTGGGCGCGGCGCCGGCCGAACGCACGACGAGAGCGAGCGAGCGCGGGGCGAGCACAGCGCAGCCTAGCGGGGTGCGGCGGCAGCGTCCGCCAGGCCGGCCGTCTGGGGCAACACTGGGCTCGCGCGCCGCCGCCGCCAACGCTGCCGCCTCCGTCGCCACCTCCGGCCTCGAACCGCGCCGCGCCGCGGCGGCGGCGGCGGCGGCAGCCACTTCGCTCCAGCGCCGGGCATCTTCGGGCGGAGTCGCGCGCATGCGTCACTATCATCTCGCTGGGTGCCGCGGCGGGGGCGTGGGGCGGCGCCGCGGGGCGGGGCGGGGCGCGGGGCGCGGGGCGCGGGGGCGGGCGCCGGCGCCGGCGGTGGCAGCGGCGCAGCATCCCTGGCGCGGCGGTCCACACCCCGCGCTATCGGCTCGCGGAACCGGCACCGGCAGCGGCAGCGGCAGCGGCGCCGCTCGGACCGCCCGCCCGCCCGCCCGCCCGCCCGCCCACGCCGCCATGTGTCGCTTTGCGCGGCGGAGGACTCGCCCGCGCTTCGGCCCCCGCTCGCCGATGAGCGATAACCCTGCGAAGGAACGCGGCTCTCTGCGAATGGGAATGTCAAGGGTGAGGGTGATATGTGTTCTTTATGCGCGGTTGGACTCGGACGTTTTAAATATTTTTTTTTGTTATTTTGTTTATATATTCTGCTGCTGCTCAAATGTAACTCTGCTATTTATATTTCTGCCTCTATATGTGAACTCATCCGGAATATGAATTCGTGAAATTTGCGGTGAATTAGTTATGAATGAGGGACTGGAATATTAAAAGTGCTGCAAATTGTCGCAATGGCTTATATGGCGTAGCGTTTCGGTTTAACGTTATGAGAATTGTTCTGAAAATTATTGATCTACTGGTGAATAATTGGCAGTGGAATAGTTATGCATGTTGACGTCTTCACCATCATATTTTATTTGAAGAAGGAGCTTTCAATGGCTCAGCCATCATCGAATTTCCGCAGTTGGTCGTAGTTATGATCGAATTCTACCCCTAAATGACAGTTTCGATGTTGCCTAAGCGATCGGATGCTGTTTATTACTTAAATAAAAATTAAAATATCTGGACACCCTATTACATGTCAACTTGTTCCAACCTCTGGCTTTACGACAAGTATTGCAATATTCATTATAAGTATGTGAACTCGTGTAGCTCTCAATTTCCGGTAACACTATCGACTAGACAGCTACATGACAAAGCAATAGTTCATATCACATGTGACATCAATGTAGACAAGATTTAAACTAGTTGCTACTTTGTGTCGCATCTTATACCAATATGTAAATCACAAGTGCTTAAACGTATTTTATTTTCCTGTTATATTCATTAGTGCATTGAAAACTCAGTAAAAAGGGAATAAATTATGCTAAAAACATGTCTTACGCTTGTATATATTCACTTTTAGTTGTTACATGAATATTTGTGATCTAAAGCGTCATGAAGCTACTCATAAAACGTTCCTTGGTCCTCGCACTGTATCAGTTTTTCCGTCCTGAGTAATCACTATAGAGACTATCTCCTTCTTTTCAACATTGTGAGGCTTGTTTGAAACGATTACTTCGAACATGTTCCAGAATCGATATCTCCGTGTGTTCCTGGTTAAAGCGCATAAACTCAACGGGACCACACTACTTCAAGAAGCGAGTGGCGTCAGCGTGTCGCAACGAATCTTAAATCTCCGGGAACTTGGGGCATTAGCCTAGTTGCCTGAAGGCGCGAGGCCTGCGCAACGCCCCCGCACCAATGAGTCTCTCTCGCGACGACCGTAAGCATCGAAAGCCTCTTCTGTAAATGACTAAAAGGATACGAAACTTCGCACAGTTGCAGAAACACGTCAGCCCCCTCCCCCTCTGTAACCACTTACCACAATTTACCACTCTTTGCTGCGCTTTCCTGCATGAATATTCCGGAGATCTTATAAATATACATGTGTCGCGCCGAGAGGCAGGGGCTCAGCACCCGCAGATATATTTAATGCAAGCGCCAAGAGCCGAGCCGCAGTAAATTTTCAAAACGCAAAACTGGAAGCTGTTCTTTCGTCGCAGTAAACAACGGTATTCCGTATTGATTTTTGTGCGAACCCCGCGCCCGGCGCTACGCTCTAAATTGGAACGAATTTTACTATGTTTGCGTGTCTCTGAGAGGAATACTGCCCTTGTGCGTGTAGGCAGCTCTGGAAGTAGATGTTTTTTAAAGAATTTCCTCTGCATATTTCGGTTCATTTTCTCGGAATACATGAGAAACATTTTCTAAAAATTAGTTTGCAAACGATATCAAATGAGTGACGAATAAAGAAATGAGAACACACTAATCCTCCATGAAATGCTGATGTATTCCAAATCAGAGTGCGTTTAATATACATTTATTGCGAACAAAACCCTAATTTCCTGTAAAAGAAAGTAAAAAATTAAAATATTACTTTATTGTAATTATTTATTCTTCATTACAACTTTTAAATTAATTTATTTTAAGTCGCATCAACATCTACATTATATCTTCGATCCCCATAAATAAGCTGAGAAGTCAACTTCTGGGTCAAAACAAGATACGTATACTAAGGATTTCCTTTAACCATCATTTTATTTGTGTACAATCAAATATGTTAAATTTTTCTGGTTGACGAATAATAGTTTCGTGTGAATTAATTAATAAAACATTATTATCATAAAATCATCAACCCTAGCAAGGTAAGTCGAATTATCTGATTTTTTTTCGCTGTGACAATGATTGGAGATCACTGATATAAAATAAGTTGGATTGCTTGATTATTTGATCCAAAAGATTAGTTCGTACTATCACAAAATGGTAAAATGTGTACTTTTCTGTTAGTTTTTACTATAGAAGGAATTCACATAGTTCAGAGAGGTCAAAAATATGTTTTTAATACTTGAGATTGAAAATTATTTCGAGGCCGATATTGATGTAATTTTTGCAGTTTCTCGTACACAGACATTTCGATATAAGACGCTTGAAAAGTCATTTCATTTTATATGTTTTTCAAATATATGATTGTTTGTGGGGTAAAAATATTTCTTTATCAGAAAATAAAATAGTTTCTGAGATTGCAAAAGTTTGAGCTAGTTGTCACAGAAAACGGTTGAGTTTTCGTGAAGCTTTATGTGACATTATTTAAAGCTCATGTAATCATAAATAAAATAATTTCAGCAAATTGCTGCTAATGTAAATATTAACGACGCGAGACACAAGTCAACAAATTACATTTTTGAAATTAAAAACAAAAGAATAGAGCAAATTATTGTTTATGTTAGTTTATAGAGTGCATTTAGCACAATCCCTTCCCAAAATTGAAAGAAAAAAATTGGAGCGGTTTTTGAGAAAATCTTGTTTTGTTACTTTTTAAAATTGCACAAATTGCAGGCAATATTGCGTGAAAACTACTAATATTTTCAAGAAAAGTACCCGACCTCAATGAAAGGACAAGTTATGAACAACAAATTTTATTTGAAGAAAAAATCTTTATCTTTAATTTTGTTGTTGTAGAAAAACCTTGAAAAAATTCAAACTTTTGGAATATTCGAAAATTCAGAGATAACCTTGAAAATAGGACTTATGCCACTTTAATAAGTGCATTTTACTCTATTCTTATACAAAATTTAAAGAATAAATTTGGAGCAATTTTTGAGAAAATTTTGAAAATATCCCAGGGGCATCATGTAAAGTATCCCCCAAAACTAATGATTGATTTTCAAATTCGCAGAGCGTTAACTAAGGCTAAATGGACAGAGGTTTCTTGAATTTGGAAAAAAATCCTTCGCATGGTTTAGGCGCTAGTGTTGTTCACATACACTAAACAGACGGACGGATGGACGTTTTAAAAAAGAAAAGCACTTTTTCGGAATCAGGGAACCCCAAACCGTTTATTTACGTTGGAATCTCGCAATCGGTTTTCCGCAGCATTACATAACTTTCCCTATACTAAATATATTACTCCGTATATACGTACGCATAGGGGAAAGTAAAAAGGATTGTGTGACTTATGAATGCAGAAGAAATAGCCACGATCGTAATACTATGTAATATTTATTGATCTATGATATCTTATACAATATGAGTTATGTGATAACATAAGTACTTTTTCTGTGATATTTTCTAAAAGTAAGAAATAATAAGAGATCTCCAAGTTCACAAGAAAACCTCAAGGTATTTTATTAAGTCTCCGAATTGGTCATTTTAATTTGAGTCACTGTTATTTATTTAAAGAGATCCGCATCTAAATTGTGGTGAAATAGTTGCTACATCCCATTTACTAGCTGAGTGTGATCTCAGAAAAACTTCAAAATTGATACAGATAGCCATTCCATATTAAATTTTACTTCGCAGCGTCACAAAGTTATTGAATTTCTATGTGTTACATAATTAAATATATATTTCTTTTATTGTGATTTATTTGATATGAAAGGTAATGAAAAATATAGGTATCCTTATAATGTAAAATTGTAAAACATATTTTGATTACTTAGGACCATGAAATTGCACAGCGATCTAAAATAAAATAAAAATAAAGATTTTTTTAAAAATGTGTAGGTTTTTTTTTTCATTCAAAGTTAATGTTTACTAATTCTACAAACTATCATGTAAGTAGTGTTGGACACTTTTTGAGCTTATTACGCGTTAATATTTTTCATGTGGAAATTATGAACATTGGAGACAAAATAGTAGAGTCCCGATATATGAGAAATTTACTCTATTATTTTTTGTACTAGGGTTGTTGGAAAACATCCTTTAAAATTCGGGTTAAGAAAGTATGTTTTAAATAGTGAATGAATTTTCTAAATACGATTGAATGTTTACCGAGCATCCTTGACACGCCATTACGATAATGATACAAACGCCACCAATGTGGGAAATATCAATTGTAAAAAGTAAAGGCCTCTCAAATGTGTTCCTCTCTGGTATTGTTAATTGTAAAATTGCGATCAAAACAAACGCTGTAATTTTCACAAACCATCATTGAAGAACATCAAATGCTAACTCGTGAATCTTCCTCGTCCGAATCACCATCCAATGGAATTGTTTTCATCATTCAACAAATCATATAGACAAGTGTTCATCATGCTGCAATGATAAAATAATAATGAGCTAAAGTAGAAATGTTCAACATTTTGCTGTCTTGAAATACAGGATGAATTAAAATAAACATTTTATATTAGTTGTAATAAATATGGTTGTGGAATTTTAATCGGCTTTCTAAAAAGATGTGTTTATAAGAACTTATCTATCTGGTGGATTGGAAAATATTAGTACAGAACATGTCTGTATCTGCAGTGATTTGTGTTATGTCAATTTCGTGTCAACACGGTATGGTTTCAATTTCTAGTGTATTTACCGCTCCATAATTGTAATGGAGACAGCGTGTATTAAAATATTCGTAATTTTTGGAAAGTGGCCAAAAAGATACGGTTCTCCAAAAGCAGATATATATATATATATATATATATATATATATATATATATATATATATATATATGAATATAGTTGCAATAAAATGACAGATAATTGTTTTACTACAATATTACAATTAAATTATTATTGGGCAGGTTTATCTTTTTTGTATAAACCCTAACAAACTTTGAAACATGTGATTTCGCACTCAAAAAGATACATATACAAATACTGAATGAATTCTAAACAATTATATTACTCCCCCATCAATATGGAACAGTGACGTTTTTAAAATCATTGAAAATGTGTTGATTTTTTTTCTTGTTTTTGTTCAAAAATATCATCAACCTTCAAAACCAAAAATAATTATGTCATATGTGTTCCCGGTTTTACCTTGCCTCTAAAACAGAACACGACGCGTTATTTGAATGTTTTGTGGCTTGTTGCACATAAATGCCTTATACTATTTTATATATTCAAGAGTAAAGGACATATTGCGAATACGTTATATGTTAATTACCATCGCGTATACAATATATTCGGTAATATGTATTTTTACAATATAGTACATATTTTGCTGCATTATAAAACTTGTACCACGTGTGTAGTAAAAACTCAATGTCGAGTTTTCGGTAGAAATAAGCTCCTTGATACATTAAACTTTTAGTCAGTCCTTCCGCCTTTCTGTATGTCTGGCATAGGAGACAGGCGGGCAGGCAACCAGATCTGCCACCCGCCTGAACGTGCAATTGTACTCCCGTCCGTCCTGTCGGTCCGTCCTTCCGACCATCCGTCGGCACGCGAGTTCGTTCGTCAGTCCGTTCGTCCGTCTGAATGTCCGTCTGTTCATCCGTCCGTGCGTCCGTTCATCTACCCTTCCTCCCGTCGACCCTCTCATTGACGGACTGTCCATCTTTTTATCCGCCCGGCTGCCTGTTCGTCCACCTGGCTGTCCGTCCGTCTGTCGCCCTGCCTACCAGTCCGCTTATCCGATCGCAGACGTTCCCCCTGCCCGTCCCTTTCTGTATTCTTCTCTGTGTCCGTCTTCATTGATTAATTGCTTAGTGATTCCGAATGCATCAACTGCTAAGTCAACTACTATTCGTCCTTTAAGTGAAGTGCATTGTTTATCGCGGGAGGTGGCGGTTATCTTCCCCCACTAGATGATGAGATCCGACGCTGATCAAGCCGTCGGTAAGCGGGGTTTTCCCAACCAGGTATCCCCCACCAGCGGGTCATCACCCCAGGTGGGACAAGCTCTTAGCTCCCGACCAACCTCCCCGCATGCGAAATAGTATAGTGCATGTAAGTGTAAGAGTGTGTAAGGGGTAAGGATAGAACAAAGAAGCGGAAAGAAAGATCGCGAGCGGTTCGTGGCCCATTTGGAAGGGAACTGCTCCGGCATTGGCCTGGTGTTAATCGGGAAAAAACATGAAAAACAACCGATTAATGCAGCCGACTTACAGAAACGATCTGTCTTCCTCCAGACAGCGGCTGATTTCAACCTGGCTATGTGGTAAAGTCGAAAACCCTGCCACCGCCAGGACTCGAACTCAGGTCCTCTCGATCAGAGGCACTGCAGTGACATCAATTGATGCCCTGAGCTACCTAACCCGGTCTGTCCGTCTTCCATCCGACCGTCTGTCTGCCCGTCCGTCCGTCCTTTGCTGTCTGTCCGTCAGTATATTTTTGTCCGTCTTTCCGACCGTGTCTCTCCTCCTTCTTTCGCTCAGTCTGTGTTCTTGGTCTTCTTGCCCGGCTGACAACAACACTAACGAAGGCCAAACACTGTGCACAGAATCTTTTCACAAATAGAAAACCTGATGAGTTGACCGAATTTCGAATATGAAAGGCTTTTTTTTTATATTTTGAGTGTACTTCTGAAGAAGTCTATCGAAAAGAAGTATTATTTTCAATAGACAACTATTTTTAGTCTATACTACGTAAGTAGTAAGCGAGAAAGTAAAAATAGAATTCTCTAGTACAAAAACCATCAAATCAAATATTTTAATAAAAACAGTCTTCAAGAATCCTCCAGTAACATGGAATAGAATTTACGGATACATAGTACGTTTTTACGTACAGTTTTTTATGTATCCGTAGTAACAAAAAAGTTGATGTTTCATAATGCAAAATGTGAATAGCAAATATTTAATAGCGAACGGCATCTTCATTGAAGCCTTGCTATTGCACGACCTCAGCTGTGTCGTAAGAGAAGTAACACAATCAGTAGAGTCCCGAGAAATATGTAGTATCAAACGGCAAAATATGCACATAAGTTGTGCACACGTGTTCAAATTATTAGACTAAAGGCATTTTTCGTAAAAGATTTGCATTTAGTACTCGTTTACATGTTACAATCATACATTTAATACTTACTGTTAGCGTGCATGCCTTTGTTCTTTATCAACAACTTTTTCGTTTGGCATAATGTTTACCAACTTTCCACACGAGTTTTTAGTTTCATCGTCGCGTTACCAAATCTCCTCTAGTTTGTCCATGACTTCTTGTATATTTCCTTATTCTTCTCTTGGTAATACCCTATAATTTTTCAATGGGGTTCAAGCCAGAGATATTCCGTTTAAATTGCTTTTCTTCCAAATTCTTGAAGACACTTTTTTCATTCTGGCAGTCATTTTTTTCATTTTCATTGTGTGCTTCATCATGCATAAAAATGTCATCTTCATTAAGTAAGCACTCTAATTTGGAGAATCCTTACTTTTCAAGGATTTTTTGTATTGGTATTGCCTCATTGTTCCATCGAGAAGGCGAAATCTGCCAGAACTTTTCACAGACATCGTAATTCACAGCATTTCTCTCCAATTATATCATGGAACTTAGGAAGTAAGTGCTTTAGTCTAATAATTTGAACACGACTGTAATAAAGAAGATAATATGTAACAAATATGTACAAAGGGATATAATATGTAATATCAAAATACGCTCTAATTTATAGGACATTTAAACACTAAGTAAATTTTTACAATTTAAAATTACATTAATTACATAATGAAAATTGAAATTACATAATTAATGACATTTATTTAAATAACTCTAAAAAATCAATATTGCGTGAGTTACGTATTAGATTATTTTTCACGAGTACACTTTTACCTTTGAGAGCAATGATAACCATCGTTCACAAGTGAGAACAATCACTTTAGCCCTGTAGCAGTGTAGTGCTCCATGTCTGTGACAAGCAATTATTATCAGAAATTGGGATTAATGATCACGAAACACGACGTCACTGATACTCTCCTCGCCTAAAGACAATATTCTCAGCGCTCACTGAGATTTGTGGCAACACACTATACTACATACGGTGCAAACGGATGTTATTGGAAACAATTATAGTTGCATAAAAATCAGACTGCGTCTTCTCCGGGGGCGTCTCGAGTTTTCAGCACGGAGTTCTGGGTATGTGTAAGGAAAAATATGCCAAAACTGTTTTTGAAATTCATTATATATTTTTTGAAACATAAATTTAATGAAAGTTGGTAGAATAATGTCTGGCAAAATATGTAAAATATAGGCCAAATATGTAAAATGTGTAGTATTGTACAAAGTATGTAAAATATGTAAGGAAAAACGTTGATATTGGGTTAGGATTGCCATGATTCACCCAGATCTCAATTTTGTGTAATGAACATAGAAAATTAAAATAATTGTAATTGCATAAAAGTCTGGACCGTAGTAATTAGTTTGAGAATTAAGTCTATATGCTCAATATGAGAAGAGGCGGAATAACACAATCAAATAATTGCATTTTTTAGTGAAAATCGAAACATTTTTTTAAAATTATTTTGTTGTATTTTTCCCGGTTCTGGAAATCTAACGAAAACATATGACCTGTCACATGGCAGGAGGCTGCATTTATTGTTCCAATATCTACCGGCATTGGAAATTAGTAATGTAAGATAAGATATTTAATGCATTCAATGTTTAACTTTCTGAAAATCTCGTTGCTTTTCGTGTACTTTTAAGACCAATCATGACAATTTTCCAAAAGTGTTTAAAAAGGATTTTCTAAAAAAATGTTCCAAATATTTGTAAAGAGTTTTGGAAGATTAGGTCTCGACTAATGCCCTGTATCACAATGCGTACGGCCAATTTTTATTATGAGTTTAATTTTTCAGCAATTAAACACATATTATGTTTCAAGACATTTGACGCTTCTGTTAAACTTTTTTCATTACTTGTGAATTTTATGCATTTATAGATGCAATTGCCCTCGGTGGCTCGTAGATTAGCGTGATCGCTTTCCACGGCGCAACCTCGGTTCGATTCCCGGCGGGGACAAAATAATAACTGTACGCTTTCCTCACAAATATCCCAGTATCTATTGCTGTGTGACGACGAGAAAGCTCACCCTACGGTTATGAAGACCAGAATATACGGTGAAGGAGTGTCTTCGTGTTAACCACACAAACCCTTATTCCATGGCCGAGTGGCTGTGTCACCGCTGGCCAGTGAAGGCCGATCGGGCTGTCGAGCCATAAGATAGATACAAATGCTTTAAACGATAAGTTTTGAAGTTTGTCAAAATCTCAAACATTAGTAGTGTTCTTGCTGAAATGGCGATTTATCAGAAAGGTTCAAACGACATTCTGTTAAAAATGTTTCCAAATTTTCTCACAAATTTTCCCATCAAAAAGGGTTTGTTCTCTTTTATGATATTTTGAAAGCCTCATTCCAATTAAGCTATCGTAGGTAGTCAAGTAAATTTTAGTTTCATAATTTAATAGGATTGTTTAGCAAAAGTAGATATTTTTTTCTCGTTTTTTGAGTATAGTGTTTTTCAGTTGTTTCATTTTATGACATAATTATTTATAACACAATTATTTTCACTTCCTTGCTCACATGCAATCGTCTCTGCGCTCTTTACACGACTCCTCTATTCAGTTCCCTGGCAGCGCCGTGCCGTGGGTATGTTTAGAGCCAAGCTACCCCAAGAGGTGATCTCAGAATTTGTATAATAGTTCAGACACTTGATGTCTAAAAACGAGTTAGGAAAACATTCCGGAAATTTCTTTCTCTAAGGTACTGAATTTGAATTTGAGGCCCCCATCTCGAGAAAAGTCGGCTCCACAAAGAAAACTGTAAACAACCATAAATATTACGCACTTCTTTTAGTTTTTCGCTTTTATCTCACTCAAATACTCGCTTTATATACAAAATTAAGCAAAATTGTCTCAAATAGCATATCGCTTTATTTAATTTACACGTCTTTCAGGCTCTAGGTCACGCTGAAAAACGGCGACGTTTTGGCCCTGTGACCAAAACGGGAGAAGAGCCCTCTCCCGCCCTAATACCCAGCGACGGCGCTTTTAGTTTCACTATATCTTGTTTAGAAGCGACTTTTACATATGAATTTCTGTCATTTTTAAATGATTAACTCTCCGTTACTTGTGGAAGCTGGAACGCGTTTGCTCTCACAGAGATATGTGTACTGTCTTATAAAACCAAAATATGATGGGAGCGAGAGAAAGATAATACCAGTACACTGCGATATGCTGATATAACAATGTTACCAACAATATGTTTTGACACGTGCCAAGTTACGATGTAAAATAAACAATAAAACTAAAGAGAATTTTTAGGATGAAACCACAATATTGAAATCAGGTAGTTTCAACAAGTATTTTGTAAAGTACGTTTTAGGATAAAAGGAAATAGACCGTCACTTCGGAATATTTCTGCTGTGACTTTGACTCCAGGGGGGGTTTATCGCCAGGGAAGGCCGTAACCATGGTCTCAGAAATATGCATATATCCAAATATCGATAAATGTTTCCATTACTTCTGACGTCCCTTTCTATGTGATTATGTGAAGCGAGAAATTGCTGGATAATATCCTTTTTTGGAGCACTTAACAAGAGCTGTTTTACACCCTTTAAGTAGTTCATGACCACCGAGGATTTTCTGCCCTCCACTTACGTCAGCCGAGGTCGAACCCTGGGGGTCTAGGGGTCTGTAAGCTAGATACCACCCTACTAAGGAGAATCAAACAGTGCGTCAATATTTGCTAATTTCCATGGCTTTATCACTTCTGTGATAAATAACATCTTGTACAAAACTTATTTTACTACGCCTCTACTCCCCTGCTTTGAAGCCCGAGAAAATGGATGGTATGAATAAAACGGAGTATGTACTACTCACCCACATTTTCTGAGTAAATACTTCAAAGTACATTAATAAACTTTCTGAGTATATACTCGTGTTTTGAGTATGTACTCGTATTTGAGACTGTTATGAAAATTTACTCCAGGTTCTAGCGAAAGTGAAAATATACTCGAAATTGATATGAATAAAACGGTAGTATGTTTTCAGTGTTGCAAGTATTTACTCATATTTTTCTGAGCAAGATTTATAGTAAACTCAGTTATGAGTTCCGACCGGTTTCTACTGAAACAAGTTTGTGTAGTTGATGGCCGTACCAGCGAAATGAATTTTAAATGTTTTGGTTTTCACAACACATTTTCAGAACAAACTATTTATCAGAGCTTATATTTTGCATAACCGTTACCAATAACACGGTATTTTTTTGTTTTCTAGCTTTGCGTCTTATTATAAAATCATGGTTCCACTTTTGAATGTTATCCCTCAACATTTATTTTTACTCTTTCGCTAAGGCGTAGAGAGAAAGTTATTATGTAATGCTGCTCGACAAAATGGCGAATTTTCGGCAGAAAAACTCTTATTACAGGGCCCTGGTGACGAAAAGGTGTATAAATGCGGTTGCTAAATTACGAAAATAATCATCTAATAGGTGATGTAGCCAGAATCCATTTTTGTGGGTCCTTGATACCGAAAAAATCGAATGACTACAAAATATCTGTCTGTCCATTCGTCTGTCTGTCCATGTGTGAACAAAGCGGCTAACCCGTTCAACCTATTTCCTCTAAAATTTGTATTTTATGGGTGATGTCTCGGCTCCTTGAATTTGAAATCGTTATTTTAATTTTTGGAAGTATTGTATATGAAACCTATGGAACATTTTCGAAATTTTCAAAAAATGGCTTCATGGTTTTTGATTAAATTTTGTTGTTGAATAGTGTAAAGGAAGTTTAAGAAAATGTTGTAGGTGTCAAGATAGTTGCAAACACTAATTTTTCGACAATTTCTCTTCGGCGTTCTCTTTTGTCTTGTTTTCGACAAACTCTTTTCAACGTTTTACTACAACTAAAGTATTACATATAGAGATTTTTCCTTAAAAGAAGTCTGTTCTTGAAGATCGATTTTGAAACAAGGCCATGTACACTTTTTCGAAAAGTTGGTACTTTTTGTAGTTTAGTGTGAAAATACGGGCGAGGAAGTACTCTTTTTTTAGAACCACTAGTTTTATTATTTATTAACGATATTTTTATAAAATCCAATTATACATTTTTGTTTCAATTTAAATTTCTTACAATACGAGAAATTTACAAACACGTGTTATTGATACTAATATAATTTGTTATATAATTTAAGTTCATCTTGAGAAGTCATTCACTATCTGTACATCATCTGAGGATGTTTTTTTAACATTTACGTACTTGTATGGCTATGTGGCTTTGTAGCAGTGAACATTTTCTTTCATGTTTTAATCATTTCAGAAGAACCCTATGATGATTAAATTACTAATTGTGAATAATTGTGATTAAATTGTGATTAACTATCAAATGTCGATTTTTCATTCTTTAGATCTTTTGAAGAAAAGGTATAACAGCGAATTTAAACAAAATGAAAATTTAATTTTCTCTGAATATACTTGCAATTGTTGAGAACACAAATTCATCTCATTAATTCTGTCGACTTAAATAGTACTATTAGGTTCTTTGTGGTAAAACTAATCTCCTAGAAAACTTCAAAGGAAACGTAAAGATTTCAACTTTAAGTCAACTTTACGTTCTGCAATCGCGCAAAGATAACCTGAACAGTATTCAGGATATAATGGAAAATCGATTCACCTATTAGTTTGCACATCTTTAAAATTGTACTATTAAAAACTGCCACCATTATACGTCCATCTTTATTTTATCCTTTCCATCTTTGAAGTAAGAAAGTCACGAAAATAAACTATTCACAAAATTATGAAATACAAACATTTTTTCAAATTAACAATGACTGTACTTCTTTTATGACATTTTCCAATTTTTTATACACCATATTTTTGTGTTACTTCACGAAGAAGAGATATACGAGATTTCTATCGTACTCTCCTTATTTCATTAGCAATGAAAGGATGTAGAAAGTTGTTAATATCTTGGGACTTGGTTGAAAGTAATAATGATTATGTGGAATTATACCCTTATCCAAAAGAGTCGCTTGCTCAGTAGAAGAGGGTGCTCCCATTTACAGCATCACATGCAACATTACCAACTTAACAAGCACTTTGTGTCGTCGTCCAACAATCGTAATGTTTCCAAACCGCCCGCGATTACGACATGCCAACCCTTAACAGAATAAAGCTCGACCTTTTCTGCTTTTTTTCTTTCTTTTCCGTGAATGGATGTTGTCTACGGTTTCAACGCATTCTGTTCTGTATCTGCCGCAACCTCGGAGCGCTCCCAGTGCTTTGCAAGTAGTTTCGAGATTCTTCGTCGGCCGCCCGCCCGCGGTTTTAATATAAAAAAGTTTCCCTTCCTTTCACGGAAGTTGCCCAACTGCGAATACGGGATTCCCACTCCGCCACCACGCTATTCCCCTGCCTCGACCGCCCCCCGCCCCCTTTGGTCCCCCGACCCTCGTCCTCACGGGCCGCTGTTTGTTCCCGAGGGCGGGGGCGGCAAAGCGAGTCTAGTCCCAGCTAATAATTCAGAAGACGAGAGATACGCCAAACAATCAGAGCAGTTCACACAGGTCTTGCTCGGCATACCCTCGGAAATGAGCTCCCGGAGCATAAAGGCCATTCTCAACGGGGGAGGACACCGGTATCGATTCCCGATAAATAAAAGTCTGAACGGCGATACCAGAAGTGGAAGTTCCGTAATTTACCTTCCGGTTTGCAGCAACCTCCGTGCAAGTTGCCACAACATAAAAAACAGAATTAAAGCGGCGGGGGCGGGGTGGGGGAGGCGAACGCAGGGGCCGTTGCCGCGCCGTTGCAGCTATCGCCCCCATCACCGCTCCCATCATTCACTTCATTGTCATTGGAGAGAGACTGCAACAGCAGCCTTTGTTTCGGTTGTTTATGTACTCTGTTGCAGGTGTGGAATATTCAAGCGATAACAAGCTCTCATGTAACTCAGGTTAATGACGAAGAAAATGTGTTGTGGCCTCAAACAATCCGCTCCTTGAAGCAATGTCTTCCGTTCAAAATAATAGCGGTTGAAAATGAGATGTATTGGAACTTTCTGGGAGGACGCCGGAAGATAGCATACACATTACCATAGAACATGAGAAAATCGGGAGCCTGTTTGGATTGTGGTCTGATATTTGCCATTTAAAATTCTTTTATAATTATTAGAAAATATCGAAAACAGAAGTTTACTTGACACATTTAATTTTATATTTCTAAACAAAATATTTTAAACACGAGTTACAACATTTTTATAAAAGAGAATTTGTTTTCTTAATATAATATCTGTGATTACTTAAATAATATTAATCTATTCATGTTTTTAATGAATTCAGTGTAAGTGTTGTTGTTCACAGTTACACTTAGAGCATAATAAGTCCAAATAAATTGTTTGTATTTTTGCTGAATTTTTTCCATCTTCGCCCCTGAAAGTCTTAATAACATGAGTAAAAGGATCCAGTCTTCTCTCAAAATGTTATTACGCATCAAATTCCTGAAAAAATTGATAACCTTTTAATCAACATACATTTAATGTATTGTTTTTGAATGTATCTGAACGTCATTTCACCTCTGGTAAGACAACGTTCACTACGATAAAGTGTCATAACAGGACAGAAAGTTCTACTCAAGAAACTAAATGCTCAACTATAACCTTCACGGTGAGTATCTAAATCTCGCAAATAACATTTGTTGATCATACACAGGCGACGAAGATAATGATCTCGTATCTTTCGATCAAGTATGTCCCGTCTTATATCAGGGGCGTCCAGAGAAAACCAGGGGCTTGGGACAGTTGAATATCGAAAGCCCCTTATTTCTAACAAAGATTCCCTCCTCCCCACTTCATAAACCGAATTCATTTCTCCATCCATCAGAAATAACTTGTAGCTTTAACTTTGGTTTAGAGATAAATATATTTTTCGGGACAAATTCTGGGACTCAATTAAGCCAGAGCATGGAACAAGTGGCCCCAGCTGCCCACCCCCTTTCTGAATGCCCCTGTCGTGTGTATGTATGTACTTGGCGCGACAGCCCGCCTTGCCTCGCGGCCCTGGATTAAGGGGGAATGTGTGGTTAGCACGTAGACATCCCCACGCTGTATTCTTCTCAACCGGTGAATTTTCTCATCGTCACACAGCAACATCTACTGAGACATTGCAAGGAAAACGCACACCATAGTCTTGCTTCGAATCGAATCCGGGGCCACGTATTGGAAAGCAAGCACGCTGAGAAAGAGAGAGCCCCCCATGTCGTATGCACCTGACGAAATTTCTCAAAGTTCCCCGCCATGGACCGTTCGAAGCAGCCCTCGTCCGGAGAGCCCTCCGCTCCGTCCGCCAGCAAAGGCGGGCGGCCCTCGCCCACGCGGGGCGCGCGTCGGACCCCGCGCGGGGCGGCGGCCAGGCAGTGGCCCCCGCCGGACACAATTACGTAAATTGCCCGCGCAAATTGGGCGCGCGACGCGCGTAATGAAGCGACACCGCAGCCCGGCGGCGGCGGCGCGCGCGCGCGCGCAAACGCGCAGCTGAGCGGCGCGGGGCCATCGGCGGAAGACGCCCTCCTCGCTCGCAGTTGTTTACGCGCGCGACGCGTGCACGCTGCACGGCAGACGCGGAGCTGGGTAGAGCGAGACCAACCCATCTGGACGCTGCTGAGGGAGTGAGTGAGAGAATATTCATTCCGTGCGCGACAACTTAATAAGTCGTGCATTGGTCACAAAAGCGTATTACATATTATAAAGATTCATAATAGTGCATTATAAAGCGATGAAGTAATGATAAGTTTTAATACACGAGTGTGATATGCGAAACGAGCGAGAAAAGTGCGATCATTGTAAACTTCTCACGAGTGTATTCATATCCATTACATCGAGTTTCATACGCTATTTTTCTAAGACTTGTGGCAACTTTTGTAAGTAAAACTTACACCGGTGTCCCGAGAGCTTTCAACTGTGCATCATGGAATTTTCTTTGAAGCAGAGAATAATTCTTTACGACACCTTTGTTCCAATTTAGTCTACCAGTATGTGCCGCATGAGATCTATTAACAAATTTCCGGGCGTGAAGATTCAACATCGTCCGAGAGTATTGGAGCTTGCAAAGGAACTTCGCACCCATGGAATTTTAATTGATAAACACAAGTGACGGAAGTTCCATGTCCTAACAGATGAGAAGCTGAAAGAAAACTCTGCCAGGTTACAACAATATCCACGAAAATATTTGAGGCGTCTATGGGTACTTTCAAGAGGATTCGGCAACTGCTTACACAGCTGTTCGATTCATGAACTTTTCAAACAATGTTTATAGTGACGATGGAATAATTAGTCGTGGGTTATGGCCTCCTATAAAACCTGATCTGACTCCTTGTGACTTTCCTTTAGGGGTAATAATCATCATAAAACCAGATTTATGCAGAAAGCCCGCATTCGGAGCTCTAGCGCTCTATTGAAGAGAAAATTCCTCGAGAATTACTTCAAAGGGCAAATCAAAATTATATGTTCCGGAGGTGCCAAGAATACATTCTAGCACCACTAGAACATTGTAGAAGGACACCACCTTCTTTAATATAAGTTAAGCGGTGCAGCGATTGTTCTCGTATGTGTCAGCACGGGAGTTGAGTCAGCGTTTTGCTGAGCGAATAAGCCCTCGACGCCGCCCGGGAGTCGAAGCCCGAATCTTCGGCGAACAATAAAACGAACCCACCTTTTGCGGGAACCGTTAAAGGTGAATCTATTAAATAAAAATGATATTAAAGACACTTTTATATTTTTACTCGTAGATCATAAGTTTCTTTTAAGAGGGACTTTAGCGTCCTGAATGGTATAACGATAAAATAAGAAATTTTAAAAAATTGTTAATATAGTTTGTTTTGAATAAATTTGCTTTGATCTTTCTTTGAAATTTCAAAAATAATTTCAGAAAAAACAATACAATTTTGCTAGTTAAATGGCAAATTAAAAAATAAATTAGATTGAGTCATTTCTAAAACTACAAGAATCTGGTATTTTGTAGCAAAAAATATACGAAAATTTGTAACAAATTTGTGATTTCTGAAGAAAAAAAAACAGTATTGAAACGACCTACCGTTGATAAAAAATCGTATCCTACCTTAAGTTGTGCCTCGCTTTGGCAGAATTCCAAATATTTATTTGGATTCGAAATACTAGATTTTGGTTATGTAAAAAGAAGGGATGGATAAAAAGGTGCATTTCCACACGATTTCTGTGATAAAAATCGAGTTTACTTCTAGATTCTGTTAATTTCAAAACTGATATATCAAAAACGTTGTGGTATATTGCAGTAAATAAGATTTTGGTGTGGCAAATAGAAAATAGGAACGTTCGAAACAAGATGTGAAATTGAACTTGAGCAATATAGATTCTTCAGGTAGGTTTCTGCAACCTGGTGGCAGAACACTACAATAAACATATTACAATTAGGAATATTGATAAAATGTAATTTTAAATCATTTAAGACAATAATTATAGTAATAATAATGTCATGATAACAATAATATCAATAATAGCATTAACTCTACATTCTTTGACTGTCCTGAACAGATATTTTAACTAATAGATACACTTTTTAAATACACTAAACTTCACTTCACTACACTTACAGTTCACTTCTCTTTCTCCTTCTCTATTGCACTACACTTCACAACAAGTCACGACAATCTAATTCAGCTTCTACTTTAAATATAATTATATATTTATGTATACTTAATAAAGCAATGCATTTAATAGTAATTATCACAATAATAAAATAATAACTATTTTATTAAGCATAACTTACTAATTAATAATTTTTACCCTAAGTTAATATACTTTTAAATATTTGTATTAAGCATTATCACGAGTGTAGCTCGTTAAAAACGCATTTCTTGGGACCAGCTTCCAAATTACACAAAACTCCATTTGGGTGATTGAAGTATTCCGAACAAACGCAAGAAACCTTTTCTTTCTGCTTGTATTTTGACGAATCGAGGCATCTCCTTTCCGAAAATATGATTTATCTTTGTTTAGGTCGCGATTAAAAATACACATTTCATAAACTAATGGTTTGCCATTGCTTTCTTTTGTTAGATTTATGATGAGTTATGAATCACAAGGTTAAATAAGTAGAAATAATAAATTTACGTAATTTTATATATATATATATATATATATATATATATATATATATATATATATATATATACATATATATGGACGACAGCAACAATAAGGGTATGGAAAAGAAACCGAAGTGAAAGGGCACGTGAGTAAATTCCATGGGGTAGAAAATCAATCAAGAAGTTGAGCAGGAAACCAAAGAACAAACAGATGATACGTTGAAATGTGTGTGACCAATCGCAAGTTAGAATGAGAAGAATCGAAAGACCGGCGCGCGAGAAACGAAGAGGAGACATTGTTTGAGTATAATTTCGCGCACATGAGAGACATATGAAGGGTGAGGGAGATGAAAAAACGCGGCAGACGATGTCCGGACACGGAGTGAGTCAGTTGTAGAAGAGTAAGCTATTTGTTTGCGGGAATAGTTAGACTGAATTGTACAAGCGATGTTTTAAGGCAGTAAATGTACAATTAGAAAGGAAAGATAATTACGTGTGTGGAGAACCGAACACAATCGGAGTGGACCGAATTCTTTTAAAAATGGAGGCTGGAGGGAAGGTGGACGACGTTCAAGATTGCGATGGATCTGCGCAAGGAAAGTAGCAAAACGGGGAACATTGATTTTTAGTTATATTTGCCATTGTAGGAAGACCAAGCGTTATATTAAAGTAAAAATTTAAATAAATAATGACGAGGGAATAGGGCCATGCATGCAAAGAGGGAGTGATTTGTAGCGAGTATTATATAACGAGAATAGGAGAATTTATGAGAGGACATGTCTTTATGAAAATTGATATTCTTGTTGTTTCCAATAGAATATTTGAATGAATATATATGCTTACATATTAATACATGTATAAATGTTGTAACTGAAGTAAGTATTATTATTTTTGAGTAACAAGAGATTTCCCAATCCTACGTAAAAATGAAATACAATATCTACTTTATGTAAATATTTCGCGACCGTGTATCTGTATAGACGGCGTATCACACCCACACATATATAAAATGCTATGATGACGGGGCGATCTTGGGATAACCTTCGGTTAACAATGGGATGCAATGTGGATTTTGAAATAGTAAATTCAATAGAATACTGCGCGTGCCGTGGCTGTTTCCGCCACCCGCAGGGAGGATGCCGAGCTGTACCAACCCAACAGCAAGGCGCACGCGAGAGGCGCCGGTGTTTGCCGCAGGGCGCGGTCCAGTTGCCGGTTGTCGCCACCGCAGCGCAGAGCTAGAAGGCGCTGCACGCGGCAGCGAGCGTCACTGGGGCACCAGTCTGTTGTGGGGGGTGGCGCCCTGCACCTCCCCAAGACACCCCGTCTTAACTGGCTCAGGGCGTCAATCGATGTCCCTGCAGTGCCTCTGACCCGAAGGTTACAAGGTTCGAGTCCCGCCGGTGGCCGGATTTTCTGCCCTAGCCGCATACACGGGTGTTTGTGAAAACACCCCGCAGGAGTGGTCTAAATCTCTTAAAAATTGGTGGATGTGTAGAACAGTGCATCGATAAGAAATATTAAATTTGCATAGAGATGGCATGCACGTGCCCTAGCAGCATCCTCCTTTGTGTGACAGGTCTGGTCAGTATTACGCCACATTCAGGTCTTTAGCAGCATGACTGCAGGTTACACCCATGCACTCGTTTTACAGTTTGCTCACTTGTAAATGGGTTCATCTCTATCTCTTGCACGGCCATCCCCCTCCCTGCACGACGTTCATTTGTCTCCCTATCTGTCAAAGTGGTCCCTTCTTGGTGTTATACTCCGGTACCGCCTCGTACGCACTCTTTGATAGTAGCCTATTGGGGCGGATCAGCCACTGTCTAATAGGTATTCAGGAGGGAACTCTCTTCTTGGATATGAACTCGACTTCGCGCAGCTCCGCTCCTCAATACGTGTTCCCCTCCGGCAACCAATATTCGTATACCGAAACGTAACAGTCAACTATTGCCCACCTTGTTTTTTTGCCTGACTAGTGTTTCCGGGCGCGGCGACGGCTAAGGTGGTTTGTCCCGTAAGTGTAATGTATGTTTCATGGCGGCCGGCGGCGGTGGTCTTCCCCTGCTGGATGGCGTGCAGGTGCGTCCCCGAGAGGGCGACGTGACGAAATGATGGCGTGCTTTTGATAGAATTAGAATGCTTGGATTACGATTCATTCGTTTAAATGTTATGAGTTCAAACTTTTTAATAAAATTTTAAATACTGTTTAAATTTTCACTTCATATTCAGCTTTTCTACAAGCATTTAAGGATTTGTGCATTTGACAAAACTAAGGTTTTTGTACCAACTGTATGTTGCATGACACAGCTGTTGCTTTTCTCTGTACTTATTGCTTTCGATTTACTTATCAAGTTTTACATTTTTTAATATTATCAATCTCTACCTAAAAAATAAAATGAATGTTCTCAATATTCGCCCGCCCTCACCCTTGCAGTAGTGTGGCAAAAATAACGAAGCCGAATGCAGAGTGCAAACGCGGTGATGTCGCAGCTTCTAATCCCGGAGACGAGTGGTTGGCGAGTGGTACCCGGCGTGGGCCAGCGCCCGTTCTCACGCCGGGGCTGCGGGGGCGGGAGGGGCCAGCCATGCAATCATGTAAATGTACTTGCACCTTGCCGTTGGAGCGTATGATGTAATCGATAGGAGCTGGAGGCTCTCTGTTGACCGTGGCGCGCGGCGCGCTTCGCCGCTGTTCACGAGCCCGAGGGTCTTCGCCCGCCCGCGGCCGCCCGGATTGGGAGGTCACTGTGCGCGCTGGAAGGGGCGGGGTGTGGGACACGTTCCCGCGTTCTTAAACATGTGGTGGCACAAAATAACATAGTTTCTTACATTATGTCTAACATTTGCAATTTTCGAAAATTCAGGCCTCAAGAAAATGATACCTACGTCCCTGGATCCATCCGTGAAAAAAAAATTGAAGAAAAAAATTAAGCCGTTTTTATATGTTTTATAATTTGCATACACTTTATTCACAAGTTCAGCGGAAACTACTCGGTTTTTTAAATAAAATTTTTTTTAAGTCATAATTTCTTACAACAGATTGTATTTAACACAAAAGCCTCTACAGGAATAAATTGTAGTGGTAAAGATATTCATAATTAAAAAAATTAGCATGACCTTATTTGAAGATTAATACATTTCATTAAGAAAAAATATCTTCATAATTATAGTTGTAGAAAGAAGCCGAAAAAAATTTGAATTTTTTTCAATTCATGAAAAAACATGTTTTTAAACGAAAATAAGATCTGCAGCAATCTCTTAAGCGTCCTTTGCTTATTCCCAGGCCAAAACTTAGTACACAAATTTGGAGCCTATTTCGATACAAAAATTGTTTAAAACAATAATAAATTGCCTATATTTCATGCAAAATTACGCGAAAACTACTCATTATGTCAAAAAATTGAATATAAATTTATTTTATGATGAACAAACGATTTTATTAAGAACAAAATCTCCATCTTCGATATTGACGTTGTAGAAAGTCGCTGAAAAACGTTTTTAACTTTTGTAATTTTCAAAAAAAATAATTTCAACGACATTTTTAAAGAAATCTATATACAATCCAAGGAAAAAGTTCAATAAAAAATTTGTAGCCATGTTTGAGAAAATTTCGAAAATATTGAGGGTTTATGAAAAGTTCTCCCCAAAATCAAAGTATCCGTTTCAAACTCGCAGAACCTTGAGTTCACTCAGACCAGTCAGAGAATATTAACTTTGAAGAAAATCGTCTGAGCGGTTTAGGCGCTAACTTTCACCACCGACAGACGGACGGGCGGGCCTAGATTCTGACTACAGAATGTATTAGAGGAAGTAATTAACTAAATATAGGAACACGAGTTTTTTTCGTTACCATGGCCCGGCAATAAGGGCTTTTGTATAAAATAATCGCCGTTTTTCGGCGCACGTTTGCAATACTTTCTCTTCTTATGAAGTAAGGCGAGAAAGTAAAAATTATCACTAATAGGTGATAACCGGGTACAGTAGCAGCATATTATTCACCACGAAGGATCGTCTTTAGTTTTATGAATACAATAAAATTATTTTTTTGCCCTTACAATATTTCGCTTCCATCTATTCCGTTACCAGAAACATTCAAAATAATAATGAAGCGTTTAAAAGGTTTAGTTTAAATAATAACATCTGTATTACATGCAACATTTGCTGGCGAAGAATATTTTTGCCGACAATCATTATAGTAATAATACTGCTGAAAACATGTTGTATTACAAAATAACCAACAATGTAAAACATAATATTTAGTTGGAATGAAGGCATTGTGATACACTTATGTCAGTGTCGGTAACACAAATTGAAATACTGAAAGATGTATTAATGAATTCCATATATGGATGCCGTTTATATATTTTTACATACTAGCACTTTAATGTACATATATAGTGTTTCCATTCCCCCAATAACAGTTTTATTTTGTTTCGTCACATTTGATAGCTTAAATGGGTAGAGATGTTATCCAATGAAATTCAACATGTTACGTATTGACAACAGGTGAATTGAAATGTTGACAAAATTTGTATGTAAACTCCACTGCACTCTCGTCAGAAAAGCTATTCATCATCTCTTTATCTGTCGAGCAGCTGGAGCGTTGCGACCTTGCTCCCTTGTCGTAACGCTCGACTCGCACAATCCATTTGAAAGTAAAATCAATGGCGTTAATAGCTCGTTTTTAGTTTGTGCAAGGACGTGTATTATAGACTTCGACGACGCATTATTGGCTTTCCTTGGCCTTTTCATGTGACAGGATTATTCCATAATGGATTTTGCCGCGTTTTTTCAGATTTTTGAGCTTGCGGAATTGATAGGTCCATTAGACACATTCAGACCAACAGATGTTCATGAACATTTTAATGATTCAGGATCATTTCAATTCTATTTCAAAAGACTGTATTCAACTTCAAGAATATTTTTAGAGAATACAATAATCAATAGTATCATTATCTTTTAAGTCAGGGCAATAGAAAGAGTGAAGTTTAGATTTGGTAATAGAAAAATTAGATTTTTTCCAATTCAGAAAAGTATATGTGCATTATCAATTTAGAATATAAGCTAAAATTTACGAAAAATTTAGCAACCTCTGCGCAGGTGAGAGGTGTGAATAGTTTTGTTAGAATACCAGAAGGACTAGAAAAAATACAAAAAACAATGAATCAGTTCTGTTTTTAACTAAAAATGCAAATATTTGATTACTCAATCTGTTCTCAAATTTCTCAAACCTGTTGTTAAGACTATATTCTTATAACCAATGCGTCATTGATTACGACTCATCTGACAGCATGGATGGAACGAGAAGAAAGAATCTTCAGTATTCACTGGTGGCGTTTCAGAATAGAAAATATTTGCTGCTCCAGAACCTCATTTCCCACAGTATTTCCCCACCTCATTTTTGACAGCAGTAGTTTTGCTTCTGCAGGTTGAATTCTGCCGTTGGCTGGAAAATAATTCTATCTGAATCGTAATGGTCGAGTTTTATGAACGATAGATTTGCATGGTTTCTCCGAGTAATACCAGGCAAATCGGGACACTGAGAGCGCCTGATCTTTTCTTCCTCATCTTTTTGCCTTAATCACATCACACTTTCACGCCAGACACTACCAGACATCTTGGGAGCCTAAAGTTTATTCCAGCTGATTGGGATATATTTGGAGGGAGAGAATGACTCGAAGCCGACTTTTAATTCGCTGTTGCAATTCGCGTCCTAGTCCTAGCGGGAGAGGAACATCGCATCTGAGGATTTATTGATTGAATGGTTTATTGATGTTTCCGGCAGCTTCTACGTCAACTGTCATACCCGTTTCTAGTGCATGCTTTATCCCGGGAGATGGAGGTATTCCTCTAAGGCTAGATCGTGAGAACTGGCGCTGTCTTACATGTCGGCTTTCTCCTTCATGAATTTCTCCTAGTGGGGCAGCGCCTCGGCCAAACACACTTGAAGTTCACGACTGGTCTCCAGACAAATGTGGAAGTGTAGTGAGAGCTAACTCACTACGCTTCCACTTTTTAATTTTCGAAAAATGGGGTTTTCAATCAACATCAGACCTACACCATTCTCTTGAACGTTCTTCAAACTATCCACTAACAAAAGTTCATCAAAAACGATGGAGTCGTTTTTGAGAAAAAAATGTTTAAACAATAATTACAAATTGCCTATATTTCATGCAAAAAACCGCGGAAAATACTCAAATTTTTGACATGACCTTTCACGAATTTGTACATGACCTTCTTTCAAAATCTATCTATAAGGAACCGATTGTATGCAGGAAAAAAAATCTCTATCTTTAATATTTTAGTTGTAGGAAGACGCCGAAAAGAAATGAATTTTTTCCATTTTTCGTAAAATGAAGAGTTTTCAGCGAACATCAGACCTGCACCATTTGCGTAAATGATCTTCAGACTATCCAACAACAAAATTTAATAAAAATCGATGGCGCCATTTTTCTTCGAAAATTTTGAAAATATCCCTGTGGCTTCATGTAAAATACCCTCCAAATTAAAATATCACGTTCAAATTCAAGGGACAGAGACATCAGTCAGATCGATCATGATAGATAAATTTTGGAAAATATCGCCAGAACGGTTTAGCTGCTAACGTTGTTTACACGCAGACGGAGAGACGTTTTGTCGTCAATCGACTTTTCGGTTCCTAGGAGCCACAAAAATGGATTGTGTCTACACCACGTGTTAGAGGTTTTTTCAAAATTTATCAACTGGATTTATCCACTTTTTCGTTACCAGGGCCCTGTAATATTTTTTCTGCCGAAAAATCGCTGTTTTTTGCGCAGCTTTACATAACTTTTTCTTCTTTAGAAGTTCCTTCTTAAGCGAGAAAAAGTACAAATAAATATGCATTTCATTCACAAACGTGAATGTCATACTAGCAATATACACTTCTTACTCAACCTTGCAATTCAATAACAAATCACCTTCTATCAGTTGTCACTGTGTGAAAGCAAGTAGAGAGTGGAGTGGTATTATCCCATAATGTCAATTTACCAAAAATGAATAAGAAGACTAAAAACTATAGGAATAAAGGTAATAAAATTATAAATAAATAGTAAGATTAAATATTTTCATTAAATTTCGTTTAGGAAAAAAACACATTTTATAACTATTGGCTCACACCGTTTGGAATTTGGGCATCTAGCCAAATGGCTCGGTTCGGTTCCACTTCGGGAGGCCCTGCCTACAGTGCAATTGGGGAAGCGACTGCTGCATCTCAAACTGCGCGGAAATGAAGATGACTTGCGCCGACGCGGCCCCGAATCGGAATGCAGTGGAAAACTCCACTCTGTTGAGGTCGCGAGTGCGAAATTGCCTCATATGTATGTGCTTGTCTGAATATGTAAAAGCGCTGTGTCGTCATGTGCAAAACATGCAGAAGTACAATTAATTTAGATATGCGTCATGGAAAGTGAACTAATATTCTGAAAGACTTTCACGCACCGAATCAATACTTATTTGGACTGCGGCATGAGAGTTCTTATTTTCTTTCACACTTAGAAGACCTCGCTGTAGTTTTCTTTTATCGTTGTTACTCAGTTAAATTCTGTAGAAGGAAAGGTAAATGCCACAAGATGGGGAAAAGAATATCAGAAATTTTATGTCTGAAGGGCGATTTTTTTAACACCCTGAGAAAAAGTTTGCTGCATGCTCCGCATATAATACAAAATCTTTTATTTCTAATACAAAAGGAATTACTAGAATGTAGCAATTATTGTCGTGAGTTTTGGTCGCTTTTTTAAAAATTATTTCGTGTAAGTGTTTGAGTTCTTGAAGAGACATTGTCATCGTTGTGGCCATGACGGGCAACACATTTTCTTCATAATAACTTAATTTTTAGTTTTGAACTGTCTTTGGTATTCGACAAAAATGTATATATATATATATATATATATATATATATATATATATATATATATATATATATATATTGTGACATACCTGGTGGTGCCGGGTATTTTCACTGCAATACAACACTAATAGAGGGTGTCTTTTACGTGAATGGGTCCCTGGATAAGTTGGTGCAACGTTGGGGTGGTTAATCATAAATTGAAATACAATTATAAACAAGATTTATTTTAAATCAAATTAGTTATTTACATAATCAGACAACGTTTTTACACTCTGCCTTGGTACCAAGATTAAGAGTGAAATGCATTTCTCATACCTGCGGGGCCCCGATCGAATACCTATGATGCTCGTAGGACCGCTCGCGCCGACAGGATTGTCGACCTCTGCTACTGCTGCGGGCCGTCAGCGCCGGATGGCGTGGCAATCGCCCACGGCCGATGCTCCAGCAATTCTTCCCCGATCAGAATCTTGACACCTCGGCTTCGCACCTTCCTCGAATCACTGTTCGTCAGTGGGTTCAATTGCACAACCCGCGCCTACTTTGTATACTGGTCACAGTTTTGTACCGCGCAATTTCAAGAATGTTTCCACCGCGCCAACTAATAAGAACAACATCAATTATTCTACCAACACTAATCTTTCACTATACTGATATTTCTAATGTTCTATTTACACGTCAATTACTCTGCGGTTCCTAATAGCACGTAAAATACGTCGCAATGTTATATGCGTCCATACACCGGCAGAGAACTCTCGCCGCACGTCCGCACTCGTCGCCGCTCTGCTAACGTCTCTCTCGTCCCCGTTCTGCCAACGGCTCTCGTCCGCGATTCTCGTAACGAACTTTTTGCACGTGCGCGGTGCCCAGTTCCAACCGAAATTCACACGCTAGCCTCCCGGCGGCGGTGGCACCGTCGGCGGTGGCAGCGGCTGCTCGCCGACCCCGGCGCGCCGCGCTCAGCGCGCGCACCGCGCAGTTCAAAATAGCAATTGGTTTCTTACACTAATGATTTAATTAGTGTAATGAAACACATATTCTGGGTTTCATCACCCCCCCCTTTCTTTTTTTGAATTTTTTCACTTCTGGAAAAATTCACACTCGTAACATCGTCACTGCCGATGGTTGCACTCGTTTGCATATTGCTCGACGCCCTATATACACTTATAACCTAAAATCGAATTAACATGTGATTACTTATATTAACACTAATCTTGCACTTATTTACACTTCACTATTTTCCATACATGTTGAACCAGGTTTCCAATTTGAAGCTTATAGTGTCCTACTATGTCTTGTCTCTTGTGCGACGGTTCATTCCCATTTTGCTGACAGTGATTTCCTGAATCACAGTTGTAGGACATAGCTTCCAGCGTGTTGAACACATCTTGATAAGTATCATCCCATTTCCAGCTACGACCTCTTCTACGTTTGTACCAATGGTTGACCATACCATCACTCTTCCCTTGCCCCTGACTTCGTTCCATTTTTGACCTGCCTACATCTCCTTCACTCCCATTCGTTGGGGCGTCTGCAAACATGAAGTTGTACCCCTCCAATATCTTCAAACCCTTTCCTAAATCGGTATGATCTGCTCTGCTCAGTAGGCTCTGCACGGTAACAAGATACTGTCGCGTTGACATGCAACTAATTCCTTGATATTTTATAGGGGCAAATAATGTTGTTGGTTCGATAATGCTCTTCGTTCTGTATTCACTACGACTTCCCGTAATGTAGTTGTAATGGCTGTTCCTCTGGTCGCTCTTGATGTTTATTTGGGTTTCTTCGCTCCGCTTTCGTACGGAAATCTTGTCTTCAAATTCCTTCAAAAATTTCGGAAATATACCAAAATTCTCTGCCCATGTCCTGGCGTTCTCTTCTAACATTGGGTGTAATAACTGGATCTTGTATCCTTCCAATATGTTGTTTGATGCTAGGTGCCGTTCTTCTGCTCGCAGAACTACCTTAGGGTTTTCCGCCCCATCTCCCAGAGATTTCATCGACTTTGGAGGCATAATTGGTGTCACCCCATACTTGACACTTGGCGACGTTTTCCCGTCTTCTTCCTGTTTAAACTCTTCTTGTACTCTTTTCTCTTCGCACCCTTGTATATTTTCCACGATTTCTTCTTCTACTATATGCTCCATTTCTTCTATTTTCATTTCCATTTCTTCTTCCATTATTAACTTCAATTCTTCCGTTTTCACTTTCGCTTTATAAACATCCTCCTCGGTCTCGATTTGGACCTCCACCGTTTTGCCCTCCGCTGTCTTGACTTCCTCATGGATTTGGTTCGTCATCCCCTCGTTTCTATCTGTTACCGCTACCCTAGCATCTATTTGATGGCATGATTGAAATTTTAACACCTCATCTTTCCTATCCAGTTCCTCCGCTTTCCCATACGGTTTTTCGCATATTTCGATGAGCTTCCTATTCCGTTCTTCTGTGATTCTTCCCATTTCTTCTGCCGGCTTCTTAATCTGTTCTTCAACCACCTTCCCGTTCTGTTCTTTTATTAGTTTTCTATTCCGTTCCTCCACCTTCCTATTCTGTTCCTCCTCGGATCTTTTCTGTTTACCTAATTCTTTGCTCTGTTCTTCCGCAAACTTCTCAATCTGCTTCTCCGTTTGCTGCCTCAGCTGTTCTTCTAATGAATCTTCTGCCATTACACCCGTACACGCTTCGTATTCTTCGTCCATCCCCAAGTCAAATCCTACCGCCTGGCTCCCCAGTTCTACCACCTGCCGTTCTAGATCTATATTTACTCTGTGATCGACCAGAAAATCCATCCCTATGATTACCGAATACAATAATTTTTTGACTACCAGGGCCACCATCTCGTATACTTGGTTGCCAATCCTGGCTTGAAACATGATTTGTTTTGTGATGGGGCTTGACTTCTTCTGAGTTGCCCCAATCACATACGCCCTATTCATAGGCAAACACATTACTTCTTTTCCTGTTGCTTTTAACTCCTCATACATTTCTTCTGATACTACTGTAGTCGTGCACCCTGTATCCACTAAAGCTTCTTTAATTATACCTTCACATTCTATCGATATCGTGGGACATTTCCTGATTCTGACCGCTGAGTTCTTACATCTCCGCCACGGTTGGGTATCGTAGGTTACCGGCTGCATAGCGTTTATGGAGACCGCGTTTACGTCATCGATTTCCGCGTCCGCAATGGGGCCACCTATCACCGCGGACTCTATTAGTTTAAATAGTGTCCTTGATCACTACTTGTGCTAGGCTGTGCTAATCGGTCGGGTGCATTCCCGCCCCCGCCTCGCGTCTCCGTACGGTTTAAATTAGATCTGTTCCAGTCCGGTCTCTGGTTCCCCGGCTCTGGTCTCCATCCGTCTCCCCCTCTTCCGCGTTGGTTTCTCTGGTAATCGTTGCTCCTATCATTCCCTTGCCCCTGGTTACGTTCCGATCTAACCATATTAACATTCCCTTCATTTCTGTTCTTTGGTACGCCTGCAAATGTCAAGTCGTACCCTCCTAACACATTCTGGAATCTTTCCAGGTCGGTGTGCTGCACACTACGTAAAAGATTCTGCACCGTAACTGGGAACTGTCTCGTCAGTACACATATTATTTCCTGATCGCTCATCGGTGGGGATAGCGTTTTGTATTCCATAATACGCCTTGTTGCGTATTCCCGCAAACTTCCCATTGACTGGTTGTAATGATTATTCATTAAGCTGATTTTAAAATTAATTTGAATTTCCTCATTCCAATACCGCTCAAGGAATCGATCTTTAAATGCCTTTACTGATTCGGGAAACTTATCGAATGTATCGGCCCATATCCTTGCGTTGCCTTCTAACATTAAATATAATAATTGAATTTTACACCTTTCCGAAGTATTGATAACATCTAGATGTCGTTCTGCTGCCTTCATAAATATGCATGGATTTTCTTTCCCGTCTCCTGAAAATTTTAATGATCTTGGGGGGGTAAATGGTACCGTCCCGCTTGCTGCAATTGGGGATGCCTTGCATTCTTTTATCTGTTCAATCTCTGTTCGCAGTAACACAACCTTCTCTTCGCATTCCCGCTTATTCTCCTGCATTTCTTCCTTGACTATCGATTGTATCCTTTCAATTTTCTCGTCCTGCATAGCGGTTTTAACATCTAATTGCTGATATAGCTTATTTTCTAATTCTCCCCCCAGATTGATTACTTGGGATTCTAACTCCTTTTTCTGTTTCCCTAATTCTTCAGCGGTCCGTTGCTCGTGACTTTCTACCCGCTCCGCGATTTTAGTCATCTCATTCTTCGTTAACTCAATTTGTTCTTCGGCGCGTCCTATTCGCCCCCCTATTACATCTAATTTTCTATTCTGTTCTTCTGCCAGCTTCCCAATCTGTTCCTCTACTTTCCTATTCAGTTCTTCAGCTAACCTCCTGTTCTGCTCCTCTGTGAATATTTTCTGCTCCTCAGCTGACTTCCTAATCTGCTCCTCTGTAAATATTTTCTGCTCCTCTGCCGACTTTCTAATCTGCTCCTCTATGAATACTTTTTGTTCATTCTGTCCTTCCAATATCTTCCTATTCTGTTCGTCTACCTTCCTACTTCGTTCTTCTGCTTTTCTATCCCGTTCTTCTGCTTTTCTATCCCGTTCTTCTGCTTTGCTCTGTCCCTCCAATATCTTCCCATTCAGTTGTTCGAACATCTTCATCATCATCTGCATGGCGCCTGAATTAACATCTTCTCCACCCCCCTGATTTAAATTTCCTGCTGCCTGAATCCTCGGTGTTGATGTAACTTGTACATCTTTATTGAAGCTGTCCCGTGACGTATCATCCAACCGACTTCCGATACCACTATCCCTGCTTTCCGATGACATGCTATTGTCGATTCCTACATTTATCTCCCCTACTTCATCCGCCTTCTCTTCCCGGTCCAGCACTACATTTTGCGCCTCCATTCTATTGCTTTAAACTGTCCGATTATTCTCACTTCACGAAAATACCGCACAAATTTTCCACTTGCCTCATCTACCAACGATACCACAGTTATCCTATGAATTAACTATACCCGCCACAATACTGTATATTCTTCGTGAATGGTTTAATTCACTCCTATTTCAATTGCTAATTAATGACGAACAACCCTCATTCACCACCAAAAACACAATAACACTAGGTCAGTAGCCATATAAATCTCCACTCACCTACCAATGCATAAACATACTCCTTACAATACATATATTATTACCATTTACACATATACACTGCCAATAAACTCATTAACACTATTACATAAATGCTTTCAGATTATAGTAAATCCCTTATTAATTGAAATTACTTTTCAACACACTTATTGCTATATTATGTACATAATCATCATTCACATTTACATGTCATATCTCCTCCCTGAATTTTCCTCAATAATATCATATAAATATTCACAATAAACATTCACACTGCTGGTATATATTTCCCAACCTGGTATCTTTCTATTAAATTCCCCAAACTTTACCATCACCAATAGATAATGCACTACTGAGTGAATGTTCCCAGCAAAGAGAAAAACAAATTTGTGCACAATTTGTACAACACTATTAACCACCTTTATATTCTCACAAGAATTATTACTACTTCCCCATTTCTTTAATTTCCATGTTATTAACAGTTGCCAAGCAATTCAAATATTATTAATATATCTTACAAAATTTGAAATTCTATTACATTATATTATTTGTAATATGTATATGTGTGGTTTTCATCACCCCAGTACTACAATAGTAACTTTATATAGGTTGCCCTCAAATAATTTCCTATATCCGCCCACAATTACTTACACAACAACATTTTTGTAATTATCAACATTTCATTATGCTTACTTGACTTATGCATGTTTTGCTAACACATGTATTGTTACTTTTTGTTCTCTATAATAATACACTTTACACTGCCTGCTTCTCATCTGTACCCTGCATTACTATACATCAATTACATGCACATTGTTTTCCAACATTTCACCAACTTCCCTAGGGCCACATTTCTTAACTATACGTTATCCACTTGTTCGGGCGCCAGCTGTGACATACCTGGTGGTGCCGGGTATTTTCACTGCAATACAACACTAATAGAAGGTGTCTTTTACGTGAATGGGTCCCTGGATAAGTTGGTGCAACGTTGGGGTGGTTAATCATAAATTGAAATACAATTATAAACAAGATTTATTTTAAATTAAATTAGTTATTTACATAATCAGACAACGTTTTTACACTCTGCCTTGGTACCAAGATTAAGAGTGAAATGCATTTCTCATACCTGCGGGGCCCCGATCGAATACCTATGATGCTCGTAGGACCGCTCGCGCCGACAGGATTGTCGACCTCTGCTACTGCTGCGGGCCGTCAGCGCCGGATGGCGTGGCAATCGCCCACGGCCGATGCTCCAGCAATTCTTCCCCGATCAGAATCTTGACACCTCGGCTTCGCACCTTCCTCGAATCACTGTTCGTCAGTGGGTTCAATTGCACAACCCGCGCCTACTTTGTATACTGGTCACAGTTTTGTACCGCGCAATTTCAAGAATGTTTCCACCGCGCCAATTAATAAGAACAACATCAATTATTCTACCAACACTAATCTTTCACTATACTGATATTTCTAATGTTCTATTTACACGTCAATTACTCTGCGGTTCCTAATAGCACGTAAAATACGTCGCAATGTTATATGCGTCCATACACCGGCAGAGAACTCTCGCCGCACGTCCGCACTCGTCGCCGCTCTGCTAACGTCTCTCTCGTCCCCGTTCTGCCAACGGCTCTCGTCCGCGATTCTCGTAACGAACTTTTTGCACGTGCGCGGTGCCCAGTTCCAACCGAAATTCACACGCTAGCCTCCCGGCGGCGGTGGCACCGTCGGCGGTGGCAGCGGCTGCTCGCCGGCCCCGGCGCGCCGCGCTCAGCGCGCGCACCGCGCAGTTCAAAATAGCAATTGGTTTCTTACACTAATGATTTAATTAGTGTAATGAAACACATATTCTGGGTTTCAATATATATCGGTTTTAGTTAAATATTGTCTCATTCATTGATAAATTAAATTATCCGAATGTTGCAGTTAATAAGATGATTCCCAACTCTCATCAATTTAAAAAATATGAATCATATTGTTTACTTTGCATGAATAGTTAAAATCCTAATCCTCACACACGTGCACACTCTTATCCAATGGAAATGTCAATATTTTTTTTAATCTTGATGTTTTCGAGCACTTTACTATTTTCAGAAACATTTCATGATACTTGTGCTCTGATTGAAAAGTTGTTGGTTTTTACCGTCCTGAAATAGTCTTACTAAATGAAAGAACATCTAAGAAAACATGAGACCTCCAGAGTATATTGGTAAATTTGCTGATATTATGTGCTATTATAAGCATACATTATGAAATCTTAGCCCTCCGTAGGTGAATCCTACTGGCATCACGCCGTACATATAGAGTGAGCGCATTCTCACTGTACTCAAATACCTGTTAAAGAGAGAAATAACCATTTTTGTTCAAATTTTATTTATTGTACAATTACAAATACAATGAACAGTACAGTTACGTTATTCTCTAAGTATTTGTCATAATTATTATTACGTTTTATTAATTATTTATAACTATATACTTTTTATTTAGCAACATTATCGTCAACATTTTTCAAAGAAAATATTGTCGTCTGTGAAAAAGTAAGAGAAAGAATAAAGTGTAAGGGTTGTCAGAATACACATATCTAATTTGTTAGTGATACACTGATTAATGGGAACATTGTCCTTAGCACTTTCCAGATATGTTTCTGTTTTTTGTTGTTGTAAAATAAAGGAATAGTAGGAACGTATTCTTTGAAACAGCTTATGCGATCAGGGCACACCAAAAAAATACTTCCACTTCTTATAGATAAAAGCACACATATATGATCTTGCAAGTTTCAAATAAGGCAAACATATTCCATAAAGGGCATTATAAAACTAATTAAACCTGTAACATTTCATCAGTTTTCTCTGACAACCCTTGACAATTTATACTTTCAGAGCTGACATTTCGATAAAATCCAAATTAGAAGCAAAGGGAGACTTACTTTTCGAAAGGACAGAGCTAAACTATTTGTTTTATAGTTCACTTAATGAGTTGCGTAAGAAAAAGAAGACTGGCGCCGTAGTCGATGGTGTCCGCGACGCTTCACTTCTTCCGTATGCGGCACCAAATCACATTGCGAGTTCCTCTCATTATCAGCAACCTAGTAGAGCTAGACGGAACCACAAACCGTTAGAACACTTAAACGCCGAGCAGTCGCTAACGAAATTTGAAAGTAAGTGCTGGGCTTACCCCTCCTCCTAAGATGCATTAAAATTCACAATTCACGAAAATTTATTTGCAAGATAGATACAACATTTAGGCATCAATAAATTATTTAGATGTATATTATTTATTTTGTAAACAAATGTTTAGTCGTTCCTGTATCTACCTATAGTTCTCTAAACACGTCTGGAGAGAAGTGGCAGGTGGTAAGACCTGGAAAGTGCAAAAGGAGAGAGACACGCAAGATCTTCCATTGTATTAAGTCACTCGCGGATATTTTTTCATTCGATGCCCCTTTTTCCACGTTGTCTAGAGCTGCATAAATTATTAGAGTAGACATTTTGTGATAATTCCACGTTCCAACGAATACGTACCTGACACATTAATGTGAACACCCGTCAAAATCATGAATAACCCTGTTTCGCAACGTTGACCGCCGCGAGAGTGCAAGAAGAGAGCCAACTTGGTTCTGTACGCTGCCGTCGGGGATGTGGAGTCGCACCAGGTTCCTCTGCCGCGGACTCAGCGGGGCGAACAGCGCGATCGAGATGCTCTCACAGACTCTCGATTGGGTTTAAACCGGGGGAGTGGGAAGACCAGGTGAGGACTGCAAACTCATCCGGTTGCTCCGCGACCCACGCACGTGCACTGCGAGCTGTATACCACGTTGCATTATTCTGTTGATAGATGTACACGTGCGCTTCCGCGGCTGGAGCGCATGACTTTTTGGCTGTTCGGGTAACGCCGCGTGGTTGGCTGGGACGCTGACGTTTCGCGTGATATATCGCAGGCTTCCTCAGAGTCGTGTCACTACCCTGAGGAAGCCTGAGACCCGACAGGCGAAACGTCGGCCTCTCAGACATCGACACGACGTTACCCGGATAGCCAAGAAGTCTGTTGGCAGATCCAACTTGCTGCGAAAAAACTAACTGCATATAGGGATGGTCATGGTCTCCGACGATGGCTGCATACTTCTGTTGATCCATTGTTCCTTCTAAAATGGCTACATCACTAAGGGGATGCCACGAAAACATTCTCCACTCCATGGCGTTCCCTCCCGCGCCCGGCATTTGTTGCACGCGTTTGCACTCACGCGTTTCACGCCGAATACGCCAGCAACCATCTGACCGATAGGGCAGAAAACGTAATTAATCTAAAAAGGCCACTCAGTGGACGTCCAGTTGCGGTATTGGCGTGCAAATTCCATTTCATCTGGGTGGCCAGTTGCCCTTCCGCAGCTGTCGTTCTCCCCTGTGATCTATGGTCCGTGGTGCGCCACAGTTGCCTCGGCGCCGGTTTTAGATAAGACCATTTTCCCATGCACGAAGGACTTTAACCACGGCGGGACGCGAACACTTTTCAAATTTAGCTGTTCGAAAATGCTTCCGCCCTTGAAACGAAAACCGATCGTCATTCCGTTTGGACATCCTGTTAATCGCTCCTTTTCTACATCGCGACAACTACTACACGGTCTTACACATCCCAGTCGACACGCTCAATTCCCTCCATTGTTAGTGCTGCCACCTATTGCCTGTGAGGGGTTATTGAGCGTTTAGGTAGAACGTACGCTGTAGTCACATAAATTTGACTGGACGGTGTATTTCCTCTGTTGAATAAACCAGCGTCTAAACATTCTTTTTTTTACAGAATCGTACGTAACATTTACGAAATAAATTATTTTTTAACAAACGATCAATGGCGAATATTTTCGTACAAAAGAGATATAAGACATTTCTCAAAATAATAGAAACGCGAACATCATAGTGTTTCTTTAAAAGCATTGTTTGACTTGCATATTTTACACTTAACACAACAAAGAAACATACAAGAAAGTCACTTTGTTAATACCGTTATTGTAATACTCTACTGTTACACCGACGTATCGAAACTAAACTGAACTCTTAACTGCCGGCACTGAAAAGTAACTCTTAACTGGCGGTGTCCGGTAAAAATTTAACAGTTCAGCGAGTAAAGAATAAGAGAAACATGCGAGTTGTAGCTAAAGATGGCGTATGAGTAGTTTATTTTATGTGTATGGCGTTTGGGGAATGACGTATGGCGCAAGAGTATTTTATTACATTATAACGGACTAGGTAGGTTACAAATTATTTTGTTTTATATCGGTTTTACGATAGAATGCTGGTTGGTAATTAAGCAGATAATTCTAATTTTTGTATTCTATTTATCCGTTTAACTATATAATCTTCCTGTATAGATATTAATGAAAGAAAAGTCAAATAAAATTAATTTTTCTATTGTAAATACATTATGGAGTATCTCTCTGAGATTTTACGTTATTAAATAGGAAAAATTATAATTATATATTTCTGTAGTTATTCCCAGAGTGCGTTTTCGTTAAAATTAACGTTACAGCTAAAATCACCCTCGCTTGCAATCTACATTATCAACACTACTCCAAAAATCCACAGGGAATTAAAATTGGTAATTTGCGCTCGTGGAGTGCACATTTAATTACGGTACTTGTTGTTTCGCAAATAATAGCTCACTAAATTTGCGAAAACCCTTTGTTCCATTCCATTGTATATTCTCGATTTCACTCTCTTCTCTGTACTTAAATGAAGAGCGGTCAAGCTGAATAATTTCAAACGATGTGTGCTGCTGGAAATACTACATGAAAAGTGTGCTAGTGCACTGAGAAAATTGAATTTCAATAGTGAGTTCATGTTATCGTCATTCAAATTCAGGTGGAATAACGAGTTTCCTTACTGGATATAAGAGGAAAGTTGCATAATTTTGACCGTTTTTTAATTTTTTTTATTTACATGCTCTCAATAAAGTTTGAATTAAAACACAATATTTACCAAAATAATCTACAATGCACGTACTTTCATTATATAATATAATACGAGGGTTGGGACAGAAGACATGGCAACTATTTGTTTTTCTAAAAGAAATGTTATCGGATTACACAATTTTTCTTGTCGCGTGAAAGAAATGCTGCTCTAATGTGTGCTCGCATCAACAAGTTGCTCTGTGTCTCTGCGAGCACAGAAAGCAATGTGAGACCAGTTGTCTGACTGCCTCCGTGCCAGACGAATGTAATCGGTTTCGATCAGCGCTCATACACAAAGATAGCCGTTCTCCACGTGAGAAATGCCCGAGAATATCACAGGGAATTGCTGGAAGCTCTTGGGAATATTATCCATCAATATCGGACTAGTCGGAATACCGGAATAGACGTGAGAAAGGCACGAGAGTTTCGGTGAGGTCACGTTGCAATCAATGATATGCACCGCTTGTGGCGACCTGAGCGATAAGGCAGTGCAGTAATGAAGCATCTGCCTAATCGGGCCTTTATCCGAAGAACGGATATGAAATGCTTCTGGAATGTGTGAACTCGTATATGCTGTAATGCTTTGGAACACGAAATCAGTACTGCCACTTCAAATACGTTAATAAAAATAATAAACTCAATTTTGGTGTGTTGTTAAATGTGCATGCACTTCATTCATTCTTTGCCCTTTCACATGTATATCGTATTTAAAATTTCCACCCGCGCTCATATTCTCAGAAGGAAAAAAAAAACGTTGCCGTACTTATTCCCTAAGCCTCGTATTATTCGTAGCTTCTCCCGTCGAGTCTCATTATCTACCACATCTACCTTCATAAGCCGTTATCGACTCCAACGCCAGCGCAGCCACCGTCGCCACTGCCCCACCACCGTCGCCGCAACTGCTGCATTCTGTTGTCAGTGCTTCCGTTGCCGCCCCTTCCGTCACAACTTCCACCATCACCATCACCGCCACCATCTCAATCTCTGCCAGCGTTTCCATCTCCACTGCCACTTTACCTCGCAGCGCCCTCGCGCGTTGGCTCAAGGGCCTTTATCAGCACTCGCAGCAGGCGCGGTGCGCGGGCGGCGGGGGCGGCGAGGGCGGCGGGCGATGGGGGCGGCGGGGGTGGCGGTGCCACGGGGGTGGTGAGGGCGGCGGGGGCGGAGGGGGCGGCGGGGTGGCGGACGGCACCGGCACTTGCGCGCAGCGGGAGCTTATCTGGCGTCTCGTTTCCGCGAGCGTCGCAGGTTTTCTCTTTCTCCGCTGAGCTCACCCGCGCTCTTACAACCACCCCAGAGCCCCTGCGCTCACGCAGAGGGAGGCACGTCCCCTCTCTTGTCACACTCTCCTCCGCACCCGTTGTACGCGTTTAACGGCGCTTCATCCATTTCGCGCATCATTTCACAACTTACCTCCAATGTAGTCACCCTGCTGAATCCTGCTAAACTACCAAGTTAGTTTTTTTATATTGTTCATTTCATTCTGTTTATTCTGCATTTGTTGTTATTTTTCAACTGCACTTTTTTTCGCACTTTGTGTAATTTTACTATGTAAAAAGACTTCACCACACCTCTTTCTGGCAGTTTTTCTTGCCACAATCATCATTTGGCTCATCTGTGTCTCGTTTCATTCTTCAATTTGCCTCTCACAATTTTTTACATCTTTCTGAAATAGACCACTGTAAAAACTCGTAAGTGCCTAAGACACTTCCCCGAACTTTATTAAATCAATTTCACTTCAATTTTGGCTCTTGAAACTAGTTTATCAGCTACGAATTTTGGGAAAATTAGGAGTTCCTCTGGGGCTTCAAATACGGAATCTGTACCTAATTGCTTCTGGTTTAAAATTTTGTCAGCAGAAAACTCCGTGTGACCCCGGAAAACTGACATTCAGTATTACTTATGAAATGTTTAAGAGTTAAAGCAGAAAAACTATAGTTTAATAAAATTTGCAGTTTAGAAAATATGTCAAAATTAAAATTATAGTTTGGTTTGCAGAGATCAGCATGCGTCGACAACATGTATCAATGGCTTCGTTTGAACCAATACGAATATTCTACTCTTACATGAACCAAAACGACTACCTACCCCATTTCAACTTCGCTCAAATCCCAGATTCCCATACAAGAATTGAAAACAGGTTCCCAATTCAAGCTGTTTTGAACATACAGACCTAGTTTAAGAAACCGCTTCGTGAGCTCCCTTACTCTGAGTAGTCAGTTTTAGAATTAAGTCAGTTTTAAGATTAATTTAAGCCGTCAAAAATTATATATGTGAATGTAATATAGTACTAGCCTATGAAACTTGCAATGTCAATAAAAATAAAATGAAATGAAATGACGAGTTACACGGTGAACAATTTTGCTGACGGAGCAAAGTGTGAATAGATACAAAAAATGTTACTTGGGATATTTCCTTTTCTAATTCCCTAGATTAAATTTCCTAGATTTGATCATTTCAACGTGGAAATCATAATTCTGATATGTTTTAATGTAGACCTCGGCAAAGAAAAACACTACTTTTCAATGTCATATTTTCAATCACTGTTTCAGTTATAGAAACAGTTTTAAACTATTAGAAGATTAATATTGATGTTGAAAAAGTGTGGGAGTTATCTTTTTCTATCTCAAGAGCAGTCGAAACTATTGATCGGGCGATGGTTAATAATAAAAATATGGAATAATAGGAAATGTAAGAAAGTGTTTTATTTCATATCTTAGAAATTGATAGTAAAAAAAAAGAAAATAATGTTATTTCATATTAAATTATTTACACTCATAGATTTCGGCGTTTTGAAAGGGTCCGTTTTGTGTCCAATATTGTTTATAATATTGATTAATGACGTTATCATATATATATATATATATATATATATATATATATATATATATATATTGTGCTGGTATGGGTTTGTGCAACCCCATAACGCCACCGTCTCGTATATGTGAACACCCACAGGCAGCGAGGATAACAGGCGCGGAAAGCAGAGGTTCTTAAACGCGCGGCCTGGTATCCGTTGCCCGCACTAGACGGTGGCGAACTAGCAAGCAACGTTTTCCTTGTGGAGGGTTGAGAGAGGGGAAGCAACCCCACCACTGAAAAATTTCCCCAGGCGTCGGGCGATATATACGCAAACCCGCAAGCGGGACCTCTCTTTTCTAGCCACTACTCGTCGAGTAAGCAGCTCTTCTCTTTGGGTTCCCGATCGCCGAGCCAGCAGCACTTTGATCACCGCTCGCCGAGCCAAAACTTTCGTTAACATTAGCTTAGATATTGATTGCCGCTGCAACGACTACTAGGTAGGAGTATTCGGCGTCGAACAGACGTTCTAGTCAGTCGTCCGCGAAATAGTGCAGATTCAGTAAAGTATTCCTTCAATTAACGACACTGGAAGTAAGAGTTACCCGTTGTGAGAGAAGCATTGAAAGTTCTGGTTTAGCAAAATAGAAGTAGCAACGAGTGAGGAACTTACACGAGTATTCGATGAAGTGCAAGGGACATTTTCGCAACGTGGGCGTAGTCAGAGGCGCCGGTAGCAGACGAGGAAGAAGAAGAGGCCGAGGACCCAGGCGCACGAGGAAGAAGACGGATCGACTAGGAAGAACGGAAGAGGACGCAAGAAAACAGCGTAGACGGCAGAGGCGAATCCCGTCTCTTTACGACGCAGAAGCTGGGACCGAGCGACGTCGACGCAGAGACCAGCGCACGACCATCAAGGGCAAAAGTGGGAAGTCCACGAGGTAACGGTTAGGGCGCGAAAATTAGGTCAAGTTCACGTCGGCAGGGAAAAATTAGTATAGGAAAGTGTTATGAAATTGAGAACACGGGTGGCAACGAATTGCAGTATCATAGTAGGAGACATTTTGACGCACTATTGCCTGCATAAAATATTATACTTAGGTCATTTATTATTCTGTTATTTTCAGCCACAGTTAAATTGTAAATGAGAGTGGTGCACTTGCATACATTTTTTTCTTTGCATGTAATATTTTGAAGCAGGAGATTGTAAATTGAAATTTTGGTTTCATATGCTATGTAAACAGAATAGCATAGATTTAGATACATTTAATTTTCCAAGGGAATTCCCAGTGGAGATTAGGGTAATCATTTCGGAGTCTTAATTTTGGTGTAAATTATATGTGTTCATTCATGTGTGTGTGTTGTAAAGGTTTCCATTTGTGTTCTGCTCATTCTTTGTAAAGGTGTGATTCTATATTTTTTTGTTTTTGTCATGAAATTATGCCACTAAAAGTTTATGAGTAAATTATACGCTCGTGCGTGTGCAATCTTTGTAATTTTATTGTGTTGAGGATTCAAACCTTTATCGCACCCTGAAGATCCTGCTCCGTAGATTTTTAAGCTCACTTCACGAGCAAAATCTTGATAACACGCTTACGGCTCATGCTTGCTGCTGTTGAAGGTGGTAAGTTTGGGCATAGGTGGGTTAGCTAGAATATATATTTGGAAATGATTGTAAAACTCGTTCATTTGCAATAATGATTTATTGAATGTTGTCAGAGAAACAGAAAGGAAAATTGCTTTTAAATTACAGAGTGAATTTATTGTAATTCAAGAGTCGTTAAGAGTAAACAAATTAACACTGAATAATAATAAAATAAATTTAGGTTTTTACGTAGTGAAAGAAATACAGAAGTAAAATAAAATAAATTATTCGATAGTGGCTTAGAGGAAATATAATCGGTATAAAAAATGAAATATTTGGGAGTAATTATCAGCTCTACAAAATATTTTATATATAAATAATTGAACCTCGTAATTGAACATCCATAATTGAATGTTAATATGATTAGTGTGATACAATACTAACTGAAGTCAAACATTCCAAAGTTAAGAAATAACAGGCGCAAAAAATAGATCTATGAGGCTGATAAGCACATTAGACGCTGAGATAGAGTTCAATAAGACGAATAATACATTAAACGACGGATTTTAATTGATATGGAATTAAATCAGATATGGGCAATTTATTAAACAAATTCTAATGAGTAAAAGATAAAACATGATAAAGAAGACATGCACATAATTTAGTCATTAATTTAAATAAAAGTGTCACGAAAAAAACAGATTACGTTATAATTTTTTAAAATTATTTAATAAATTGCCATTAATTTTTTTTAAGTTGAAGGTTTGAGTTGAAGTTTAATTTGAAGGTTTTTTTTTTAATTGAAGGTTTTAAAAGAAACTCTCTAACATTTGCAAAACTAGAAAAAATTATAAATATTTAATATAGTTTACTTATCAAATGAAGATGTAAACAAATGTATTTGTATTTAATGTTTCCCAAACAGACAAAGCGTCTAAAAAATAAACCAAATCCAATATTTTCTATTAGGCCACATGAGACCCTGTTGGGGGCACATTAGCCGGCAGCCCGCGTCCGCTCGCACCCTGGCCAAACCCTCCGGCGCGCCAAACCTCTCCACTGGCAGGCACTGCGGCAGGCGGGGCCAGGCGGCAGCGCAGCGCTCGCTCCGCCTCACTAACTTATTATTAACTGAATTTGCTGAAGAAAACCAGGTCAGGCCTTGCACAATGAGGTAATAAAATTCACTGGGGTAAGGAACGATACGACCTCCGCAGAGACGGCGCCGAGTTCGAGTTAGGGGGAGTCGAGGGTCTTCCGCAAGGGGGGGGGGGGGGGAAGGGGGGGCGAAAGAAGAGAAAATAATATAACTGAAAGGGAATGAACATTCAGAGTCCGAGGCGACACGAAGGTCTCGGCAAGAAGTAACTCCCGATGGTAACGAAAGCAAGATTGTGAATAACAAGATTCTAGGAATGTGGAGATGGGTGTTTTTGAGCAGCGAGGTGCGACTTGTGACAGCATTCTCCACAGAGTGGGGCAGTTAGTGTAGCAGTTGTTCCAGGATCAACGGTGGCAATCTGCTTTCGGCCTTCGATTGAATGCTCGAGAAAGAATTGAAAGTAATCAGTGTATTAAGGCCAATCCAGTGAAATGACGATAGAACCTCATGCCTCCAGAATATTAATCCAACAACATATATTTGATAATCAAGTCCGTATCGGGCCAATCTATTCTATGAGTACAGAAGAGGGCGATTGTATAACATTAGATGTATACTGCGTCATGTAGGAATATGCAAATGATGATTAACCGCTGAGTCGGTTGAGTTATATTTTTGCCGCGAAATGAGTATTCTTTGCAAATATAGTGTTAGCGTATCACAGCTTTTAATGAAATGCAGGTAAAGCTGATTTCAATATATAAAATTACTCTAGATCTGTCTTTTCTAACTAATATAGCCGTATTGTCACATCAATAGTCAGAAAATATAAAGGGTATTTTACAGGTCATCGGGGAGTAAGGTTCCAAACATAACTTTTAAAAGATACAATAGTTAATGAGCTAAAATTAATTTTTAGTATTTTATTATATGTTTAAAATATTAAATAACTTGAATCACTCCATGCATCAATATATTAATTCCAATAATTTCATAACCACATTCTTTTTAATGAAACAAAAAAACATTTGCTTCGAAATGTTCAACACGGATTGCTTCTGTCTCCAGAGAATATCTGAGAGAATGTATCCTTATTTCTCGCTTCTTCGATGAATGGTAGTTGAAAAAGGAACGCTTTGAGTTATTCCATAGTTGTATTGTTTAAATGCTATTTTCAAATAAAATTTAATGTGTTTGTTAACAAATAATTATTTACGAAACTAGTATAGAGTGTGATACTTTGGTGTACGTAATAGCCGAGACTGGCATTTTGATATGAGTATTTATTTGAGTTAATGAAAAATGGATACTTTATACATTAAGATATTTGAATTAAAAATTGAACCTATGATTAAGACCTGTCAGTTGACAATTTGAAATTCATAAATTAGCTTCTCCGCGAGATCATTTTTTTAACAACTTACTCATTTGCGTTGGTAGTGTTTACAAATTAACTAGCAGCGACTTACCGTGAATCAAAATATATAATAAAATTTGGCGACACTCTAGCGTACAGATGCACAAACAAACAAAAAATGTCCAACAACCAAAAAGAATCTGCGCCTGTAGAGCGGGCGCTGCTGTCCTCGAACGTCACGAAAGGAGAAGACCGGAGACCGACGAGGGTCGCATTCATTAGCGCGTGCGTCTCCCCTCGACGCGCGCAGCTCTTCAGCCGGCGAATGGCGGGGGCGGGGGGCGGGGGGGGGAGGCAGGAGAATGCGCGGGCGGCGCACACTGCTCCCAAATGGACCGCATTCACCGCATGGCAACACGACCACGAGCACTGTCCAGGCCGAAAGTTTGGCTCATGCCGAGGCTCTGAAGCTTAGATACATATTAGATCTACTTTGAATCGGATCAACTTCGTTGGGTTATTAGTGAACTCAGATAAGTTATCGTTTCGTTACATCGTCAAAATTAAAATAACACATTAATTAACGTCAATTGTAAGGACACAAATTCCTACTGTATAAGCAGCTTCGACCATGTATTGTAATTTGTTGCACACGATGCCGTACAGTGCTTGAATGAAAGGTTTGTGGATTACAGTCTTACTTCTGGTAAAATTTATATTGTTAGTTTCTACCATTCATAATCATACTACCGCAAGTTACCTTGGCGCACAGATTCGTAGTTGTAGCCATGCAGAAGAGTCAAGAAGCCTCTCTTCTAACATATAGAAAACAGTTCATACCGAAAGGATGTCTTCGTCTCGATACTGGAAATATATGTCTGCATCTCAATGAACTACTTACTTATTGAATCTAATGTGACACAATGATTGCTTTGCGAGATGATGCAGTTGGTAGAATCGTACAGTTTTTTGCTATAGTCTTCGAGATCACTGAAGAAGTGATATAAATTCGATAAGAAATAGTAAATATTTTTTAAAATGAAACGACAAACGAAAACAACAAAAAGAAACTTTTCCTAAAATAGAGTTCATTCTGCTTATCAATGGCTATACTGGTCTTCGTCATTTAGTCACTTGAATTTACATATTCAATGTAGTGAATCCGTAACTGTCCGAGATACACATAAAATATTATTTTCGCATACGTCCACTTTGCGTAGCTCGACGATGCTAGTGTGTGTTCGTATTTGTCATTTCCGTATTTTTTGCCGATACATTTATATTTCAGGAATACAATAAGGGGCGGGTACCTTATCCGTCAAGATCCTTTCTCATCTTTATTCTAATTCCAGCTTTTGAGGTAGACTGCTGAACTTCCAAATTCCGAATGCATTTCCCATGATGCAGATTCTGGCAGGTGCCTGAGATACAAGACATGTCGGTCACTTCCTACAGGTGATGGGAGCAACCGAATCCCTGAATGTTGTCAATACCACATTTTTTATAAACAAATTAAATAAATTTTACAATATGATGAATTACTTTTAAGTACAGTATAAAGTTATTTGTTGGAAAATGCTACTTTTAGTGTCAGTCAACAACAACATGCGTTCATTTATAGGCGCAGGGACCTTCAAAAAAACGTAGTGAAGGAAATAAATTTTGTATAAATTTCCGGAGCCACACTTAATAGGGGGCATGGGGGAAGGTTCTCCAGCTGTCCCATCATCTGGGTTCCTCTACATCGGCATAAGACAAATATATGTTACATATTTAATTATTTCCGTGGCTCGAGAGTTGCTTGCAAATCGCAGTAAAATACATGCTTTCGCTGCCGACCAGGCCCACTGTACTGCGGGGCGGCGGGCAGCCATCCGAGGCCGAGAGCGCGGCCGAGACGGCGGGAGCGCTGAGATCGACGAGGACGGCAGCAGCGACAATCAAAGGGCGCGGAGAGGCAGCGGAGTTGATGACGTCGGCGGGGGACAACTGATATTCCTTCCAAAGGGGGCGGAGGCGGCTTCAAGAGCTAACGTGTGTCGCGCGAGATGACGTCGGATTGTGATGCGGATTATTGCGAGGAGAGGAGAGGGCACTGCTGAACTGACGAACATCTCTAAAGGAAAACAGAGACTGAAGAGATCGAAGGAAGGGAAGGAGGGGAAAAAGGGATCCCTCTGAGAATTGGCTGTGGAGCAGAAGGGGGTTTTGACGGTTGCGGTAAGCAGACAATCTGAAATGAAATGATCTTTAGTGGAATGAAGTATTAGAGTAGCTTACGCTCAGCAACTACAATATTTGAGCACTATGCGAAAAGAAAACACACATCTCTGAAATCATAGGAAAATAATTGAATACGTAAAATGAAGCAGATGGAAACGTAGGATCACGGAAACAACAGAGGCAACAATCAGCATTAAGTGTAGTTGAATGAGCGGAAATCGAAATATTTAGTTTATGTACTAACCCCCAGTGCCATTATATATATATATATATATATATATATATATATATATATATATATATGGTATTTTCCCTGCATCTTTATTTAGTTGTATCAATAATAGTTGATCTTGAAGGGAATACGTTAAGTACAGCTCTACTCAGGATTAAATTTAATATCACTTAAAAAGAAGATCGAAACAACAAAGAATGCTGCTGATTTTAATTCGTGTTCATCTAAAGTTAACATAAGTACAAATTTACGTGAAATCTAACCAAAAGGTTTGCGATACATTGTTTTAAGTTCTTGTATATAAATCAAAACATCACAACGCTACATCATGAAATAAAAATTGATTCATTTCCTCGATGTCAATACAAACTGTAAACACTGGTATTGTTGGACTTCCCAAAGTATACGCGTGAAGCGCAGAGATGCTTGTAGAGGCGGGCGGGCAGGCGAGGACTGCGGAGGCGACAGAGTGGGGCGCGAGGCAGCGCCGAGGGCGCGAGGCGAGGCGTGGCGGGGGGAGGCGAGGCGCGGCGCGGCGCGCGCGGAGGGCCGTAATCACGCGGCGACGGCGGCGCCGCCGCGCGGTTGCACGGACAAGCGGCCCTCCACGCGCCGTGTTCACGTAACTGGAACATCCGCTGCTCTCGAGGTCCTTGAGCGCGCGCGCAGGCAGCGTGGCGACGCGGCCACTCCAGCCAGCCCGCTCTCCCCACCCGCCGGCCTGGCCTCCCCGCTGCCCAGACATCCCTCGTTGCCGCCCCCGCAGCCCACGCCGCCCTCACTATCCTTGCCGTCCTCCCCGTCCGACATTGGCGGCTCCCGCAACCCACTCCACCCACGCCGCCCTCGCCACCCCCCATGCCACCCAGACGTCGCTGCCGCACCTCGGCTTCCACAGCCCCAGCCGCCCAGACATCCCCCGCCACTCCCACGGCCCTCCCCGACTCCTGCCACCTCCTTCTCCGCCCACGCAGCCTCCGTCGCGCCTATCGTTTCGCCGCCGCCCTTCCGTTCCCGCCCCACCGTCGTCGTCCTTGCCAGCGCCCACGCCGCTTCCATCTTTACCACAGCCTCCGATTCCACAGTATCCGCATCATCCCCACCGCCCCCACAGACTTCGCGACCTGCACAGTCCCAGCTATTTCCGCTGCCCCCCCCCCGCCCGTGTCCCAACCCGCCACTGTATCAGTCGGATCCACCGCCGACAGCGCTGTCCGCTCATGCCGCCCACGCACGCGCCGTCCTCAGGGCTCACCCCCTCTGTAAGCTCTCTGCAACCGAACTGAAGCCGCCACCCCACCGCACCGTCACCGCCATTCCTCCGTTCTGATGCTTCCCCGGGCTCAACCCAACCTGCCACTTCCCAAGGACACGTGAGTGTCATCTCCCTTCCCGATTGTCGGGGGCCGTCACACTCACTCCGAGTGGTCATTCCACCTGTCTCTCATCCACCTTTCGTCCTTCTTCTGCTGTCTTCCTACCGTTAGTTTGGAAATCTCACTACTAGGGCACTTCATATATTTATGTCCATGACTACGCTCCTTTGTCATCTTTCTGACAGCTCGATGCCTTCGTCTCGGACACAATTATCTTCCACATCATCCTACTCTTTTTATGATTATTACGTATTTCTTTTACCTCTCATTGTTGACACCGAGATTTTTGTTTGACTCTTCCGACTCTCTTCTCCCATTCTACCGTCCCGAGGTATTTTTGTTTCTTCACTACAACGTACTCTATTTACATCACTGTACAGACTTTCTGGAGAATTACTTCCGTCTACTATTACCTCTCACCTATCTGCACTCACTACACCTCATTTCTGCGATCTTCCTCTCTGTCGTCTCCACCTGACAGTCCGCTCTCGTACCCCATCACCTGTCGCCACTTGGTCTTTCCTTCTCATGATTCCCATCACAGCTGCCTTCTCCTCCCCGCCCATCCCGCGCTGGCTCTCGTCCTGGCTTTCACGGGGCCTCTCGTGCGCAGCCCCAAACATCTTGTCCCCGCCCCGCCCCGCCCAGCTCTTGACTCCCCGCCGCGCCCGGCTCTGCTCCACGCGACGCCGCGCCTCAATCGAACCTGCGTTCCCCGCAGCGCCACCGGCCAGATTTTAAAAAAATGTGTCGCAAAACTTTTAGTTGGATTTCACGTAAATTTGTACTTATTTTCTCTTGAGAAGAACACGAATTAAAATCAGCAGCATTCTTTGTTGTTTCGATCTTCTTTTTAAGTGATATTAAATTGAATCCTGAGTAGAGCTGTACTGAACGTATTTCCTTCAAGATCAACTATTATTGTTACAACTAAATAAAGGTGCAGGGAAAATGCCATTTATATATATATATATATATATATATATATATATATATATATATATATATATATATATAATGACACTGGGGGTTAGTATTAATTACATAAACTAAATACAAAATATTTTGACGGGGCCATTGCCGGACGCTTCTGCCTAGCTCCAACGGTGAGACATTCCTATCACTTTCTTTTCCTTTCATTGATTACACTGGTTAACAGTCAAATTGTTACGGCGATGAAATAAAAGATTTCTAATTATTTTTCTACTCCTCGTTACAAATGTCGCATTAAAAGTTGGTTCAGTGATCTCGTCTTCAAAATACAGGCGCTAGTGGAACACGACCGTCAAATGTCGGGTGCTGAATGCGTCCATCGTAACAAGAAATAAAAGCGGACTGGCGCACGAGCGTTCCGCGCTCTTGTATAATTTTTCCGGTACTTTCACTACAATATCATATTTAATAATAACATAACAACAACAACAACAATAATAATAATAATATTATTATTAATAATAATAATAATAATAATAATAATAATAATAATAATAATAATAATAATAATAATAATAATAATAATAATAATAATAATAATGTGTGAGTCTCCGAATGTTTGTGTGTCTCTATTTTGGGGGCTTTTTCAGTGGATCATTATTCAGACTGCTTTTTGTGAATTGAGAGTATTAAAATCTAATAATGCCCGACGTTCATTCAAAATTTTATTTTGTTCCTTACTTTGTGAAATACGAATGTGAATCCCAATTTAATGTCTTTTCAAATCGATTTCAATCACACCCATTTTCGGCGCATGGCTTTATTTCTCTTCGTGTTTTTTTCATAATGCCCTACCCAGGGAAGGGTATGTCTCCTTTATATGGGCTGTATTTTACAGAAAAGTCATCAATGTTAAACTGAGTTCATCCGAAATTGAAATAGTTGTGCTACATCGTAGCTCAGTCTCTCTGAAATGATTTGTAACGGTTATGTAAAATGATAAAAATTAAAATGCAGATTATGAACTTCTAATATTTTTCTTATCTTATTCAAATCTCTCTTCATCAAAATGCTTAAATCATAGCACATAATGTCTATTATCTACTTTTTTAAATACTATTTTCTTCTCTTTCGTCATTCGTCTTTCGGGGGTTTTGAAAAATGCATGTTATGTACAATGAATAATTTATTTGTATCTCATTCTCAGATAAATACAGATACATACCTTAATCTTTTTTGAAATGTCTTAATTATTCTTTCACTATTTCAAAGTCAATTAACGATTTTCAACGCGTACAAGAATTGAGAGAAAACTGTGCATTCTCCAGCCATGTGAAAGGTTATACGGTTTTGTTAGATATCCAGTAACTCGGGGAAAAAACAAAAACATCTACAATAATAATTTTCCATGCGCACAGAAAAATAATGAAACAGTTTCCATTTTCATTGAAAATTCATATATTTGGTTGTGTTATTCCATCTATTCTCAGACCGCGCGAACCGTCAGAATTATCATACTCATACCGTCTGAATTATCAACGTCATACGACAGCAAGGCTCTGAGAAGGAAGCCACCTATTGTACACTATTTGATTTTTGCTACTTCTGAAGGAGAAATAAATTTAATTTTTATTGGGACAGTGCATATCGGTAGTTCTATGTAGTATATTAAATTTTAATTAAAAATAATCTAGTATTGCTTTGTGATGAAGACATTTTCGAGATTTTCTGTTAACACTTCCGCTTTTTCGGGGATTGTATCTTCTAACACCCATTTTATTAAGTAAAATTCACATTTTGTTGCCCACATGGCCAATAATGTGCTTTGCAACCCCAGTTCCACAAATAATCTGAATGACATTCAACAGTATTCTGAACTATTGCAAAAAATGAGAGGGCGCTAATAAGTATAATTAGAATATTTAATTCTGTGGTTAATTATGTGATTAATTCTATTAGGGTAACTGGTGGTTTTTATTGGTTTTTAAAAATTAATCTTCTTACAAAAGGAAGAGGACGCCATCTTATTTACACTGTCACTAACGTGCGTATTTAGAATACGAAAACTTGCATTAAAAAATATATTTTATTTCGCAAGCGCCGTAAACTTTCTCCCACTCCCTTAATCCTTCCTAAAATTTCCCCCAGCGTGACATTTTCGCTGTCGGCACTCGGTGTGAGCGTCTCGCGCGGGCCGGGAGAGGCGGGGGGCGGGGGCGGCGGGCGGCGGGCCGGTGAGCCGTGACGTCACGTCGGCCGGGTGCCGCGGGACCCGCGTCCGGCGGTCTGCCCACGCCCAATCCAGTTACGCCAACTTTCCCGACAAAACGCGTCTTCCGCCGCGCGCACCGCGCTCCGCTCCGTCGCCTCCTCGCCCTCGCCCCCCCTCCTCCGCCCTCTTCGGCCGCCGCCTCCTCCTCCACCGCCTCTCCCGAAGTTCCGTGCTGTCCTTCTTGCGGAGTCGTTGGTCTAGGCAGCGAAAATGGGTTGCACTGGACTAAGCAGTCAAAATGGACCTCTCTCAAGACTTGAGTGGACCGCCAAATAGACCGTGGGTGTCTCTAGCACCAAGGTCATATTCAGCATTAACCCTCGTCTTTGATTCTCTTATCCATTACTGTCATCGACGCCATACGTACAGTTCACCATTCGTACAGCCACTATTTACACCGTCGAAAGAAGGGAGGTAGTTTCGTGTGGATGAAAGTAGATAAATTGACATCAAGATTAAATTTTTAACCAATGATAATCGTAGTCCATATGTTGGAAGAAATCACAGAACTGATAAATGAATGACTGGCAATAAAGGGGTATGTAAGAATAAAGGTAGCTTCATCCTCTGTGACAAAAAGTGTTCCACAGCAAATGCTGCGAATTAATGCTGGAGACAGTTAACAGCAAAAGAGGAGAATAAATATCACACATTTAAGAGGCGATGTGAAACACTGAATACACGAACGGAATGATGAGGATAATACAAAGTTAGACATGTTTTTTGTAGTTTCGAAGGACACGGCAGGACATAAAACTGCAATTGCCACAGAATCTTGCTCTTGCATTCGGCACCGCTGTCGACGCTGTCGCCAACGCCTAACTGCAGGCGAAACACTCACTGCTGCTAACACAGTTGTCAACACCTTCGAAACCAGTATCTACAGTAACTGTCGCCACAATGCGTTATGATTAAGAGGACGACGCCATTTGCACTCCTACACAACTTGATATCCACCAGCAACATCATCAGGATAATTATCAGGAAGTACAGTATCATTTCCACAATTCACCTGTCAATGCCTTCACTACCACTGTGTTGTGACCGACATTATAGCGCACGGCACAGTTTCCGCATCCTTAGCCGTCCTTGTAACGTCACTTTGGTGGGCTGAATACCTCTACCCCCAAACTCTTTACAGACACCTGCTTTAATCGCATCCATCATCGCCATCACTGCCGTAAGAGCTACCACCGCTTTCGTTATTTTAATCGTTCGCCTCTTCCCCTTCAACCGCACCCTTACGATCCTGATCACTGAGGCATCACAGTCTCCGCGGCGCGCGATCACAGTCCCAGTGAATCTCACCCACATTGCAGTTGTACCTACCACAGCCATAGCGGTCCTTCCCATCCATATTGACGCGAAAATGCTACCGCTCCCACCATCATCGACCCCTAAATCACGACAGCCACATTCACCCACATCATCACCGCCTCCACCTCCACAGCAGCAGACGTCAACGCCACGCAACGTTGCCTCCGCCGGACAGCCGTTCACCACCATTTCCACTGCCCTCCTTGCACTCCTGAGCGCAACGGTGACCGTTGTCTCACATCGCCATCACTACACAGCAACCTTGAGCGACATCACCATCCCGTCCTCGGCGCCACCCTCGCCACAGCGATAGTCCCCATTTTTTGGGCCCATCGCGCAGCCACCTTCCCCGCAGCTATGTTCCCCTTTTTCCGGGCCCACCGTGCCGCCACCCTCGCCACAGCTGTGGTCCCCATTTTCCAGGCTTGCCGCGCAGCCACCTTCGCCACAGCAATGGTCCTCATTTTCCGTCCCGCGATGCCGCCACTCTCGCCACAGCGACAGTCCCCATTTTTTGAGCCCATCGTGCAGTCACCTTCCCCACGGCTGTGGTCCCCTTTTCCGGGCCCACCGTGCCGCCACCCTCGCCACAGCTGTGGTCTCCGATTTTCGGTCCCACCACCCTCGCCAGAGCAGTGGTCCCCGTTTTCCAGGCTCGCCGCGCCGGGCCGGGCCGCCGGCGTGGGCGGGGGCGGGGCCACTGCCCCACTCTCCGCTTGGCGGCGGGCGCGCGCGCTCCCTCGACGCACGGGGCCTCTAATCCATTTCGCTCCATTTAACTGCGCGTATTACGAGAGAAAACGAACCTCGCCTTCCGTAGCGCCTTATCATCGTCCCCGGCGCCGCGCGGGCTTCACAGCGGCCGCCCCCTCCCGCCGCCGCCCCCGCGCCCCGGCGCCCGACTTCGCCAACTATTACCGCCAAGTTCACAGTCGACTCCCGAGTTGGAACAAATTAACCCATGGGCGCGATATCGACGAGAAATCTGTTCTTTTATTTGTAGCAACTGCGAAGAGTTCGAGATAATTAAGCGCATTACAGATTCATTGTTACACTTCGAAAATAACCTACTTCCTTGAGCAGACGAATGCCGTCTTAAGTTCTACAGACAAGAATGGCGTGATTCAAGCCAGGAAAATTAGAGAGGGAACAAAGACTAGAGAGAATATACCCACAGTAAAGATACACAAATCTTTCGGCCCACCATTCGAGGCAAGTGAGGTGCCTGAGAATCGATGTGCGTCGATTATTGGTGGAATATGTCTGTGCTGCTGCAATTAATTTTTTAAAATAGTTTTTAAAAAATATTTTTAAAAGTTACTTTTAGAGGAGCACTAGTGAAGGCGGTTGCTTTCAGGGCAAGCGCGGAGTCGTGGTCACACATGAACATTTAACCCTTTGAGTAGGGACTCTCTAAAGTACCACCATTTCATTTGTTTGGTTTGGAAACTCCAAGGGCGTTTGCTAGAAACCGCCGACGCTAATGCGACGCAGACACATCTAACGGTACTCTACCGTACTTTCATAAATTGAGATCCTTATACTGACCATTAAGATAGTTGAAAAGAAAAAGTGTTATTGCTTCTAGATTGCGGGAGTTTTGTTTTTGCAATTATTTCTTGTATAATTTACTTAAAACTAGGATATTTTTAGTAAAGATATTGGAGCGACATCTGACAGTCAATACAGTAAACATAAACTGATTTTTTTACCTAAATTCGAATTTATGATAGTAGTCTGACACCACTGGGGCACTACGTATTTTTATCAATTTTGTTATCGGTCTGAAATTTTTTATATTGGCGATAATATTTGTTGCTTCTAGCTAAGTTATTTGTTTTATGCATTATGAGTTTGTGGAAGTTTCAAGATGTTACATGTACATGATATAACTGTCAGTGTTTTAGAAGAAATTCTGAGCAATGTAGGTTCAGAAGCATCTGCGGCAGAACTCATGCCAGTTCAAGGAGGCTCACGTGAATGTGCACATTGTAGCCAATCAGCATTGCAAAAGGGTGCAGTGTGGGATTGTGTCTGGAAAAATGGTAAATTGCTTCGAAAAATTGTAGTTGATGTGCAGTACAGTAAATGATGGATGTTACCCACCAACTACCACACCAACCACAAAATTGCTCTAGCTTTTCAGCGTAAACAATTTTGCGTAGCGGTCTTCTTTATTATTATTTAAGTTACGTAAACTAGGACTCCCGGAATATCAGTTCCAAATAATCAAACGCTTTTTGAATAATAGGTTCTTCTCGGTAAAAATGAACAATACCTTCTCTTTAACTGCCCCAATTCTAGCCGGCGTTCCTCAAGGGCACCCACTCTCTCCAACCACCTTTTAATATCTTCACGACAGATATTCCTGAATTATCAAACTGTGCTACGGCGCTCTATGCTGACGATACAGTAATGTTAACTTCCAGCGACTTAATCTCTGAAGCAATAAATTACCTGCAACAAGACTTAAATACCTTTTCTGAATGGACAAAAAATGGTGATTACAACTAAACGCCTGAAAATGCGAAATCAACATTTTCACCTTGAGAAGAACGAAAATACTTTCCCCTTTAAAAATAAATCATTACCCGATTGCATGGACCCCTTAAAATAAATAAATTAAATACCTAGGCGTCTTTCTAGATACTCGTCTCTCATGGAAACGTCATATTACTCATAGACTAAATAAAACTTATGGAGCCCTACTCAAATTATATTCGCTAATTAACAAAAGCTCATCTCTAAAAATTGAAAATTCTCTATTTCTTTACAAATCAGCCCTAAGAGCCTCAATAACTTACGCAGCCACAATCTGGGGAGGTGCCATTTGTTCCGTTATGAAACCCTTACAAACCTTCAAAATAAAATACCTCGTACAATTGTCAATGTCCCATGGTATATAACCAATAGACAACTACATAGAGAACTAGACATAGAACCAATTGCCAATTACATTTCCTTACTGTCGTCCAAATTATTTTCTAACTTTCAAATTGCCCCTTGCACCAATCACTTTAACCTCGGGAAAACCAAAAGTCTCCCAAAAGATCTGTTCCGTCCCCCATAAGTTAGAGACATTTTTGTTCCACTTCTATCTATATATCTTGCTTACTTTTTTGTTAGATTAAATTTCACAAAAGTAACAAAAATCATCATAGAGGTACCCAGTGGAGATGTTCTCGTTCAGAAATAGGGGTATGATAGTGCGCTAATTTACAATTACTTGTAACTTCGAGCAACTATTGATTTTAATTAAAGCAAATACTTACCTGTAATGTGGTAATTCCACTAATCTGATAAAATATTAAAAAAAATACATTTTCAATAACATGTTCAGTGCCATGTTGTTTGTAACTCTGTATTCACAGCGAATAATGATATTTTTGTTCTAGAATTTGTCAACCTGTCACATTTTATTAGTCTTAAGCAAGCTATGTTTCCGTAAGTTAATAATCCATTGTGCCAAGCTTTAAGAAGTACTGAACAACATGAATATATAAGCACATCCCTTACATCTCTTCAGTTCTTCGTTTTGTGAGATGAGATCTCAAGATTTCAGTTATTTTAGAATGTATACTTATTGTGAACTTAAATAGCAGAAATAAAAATGTTAGTTGAAAATACTCGCCTCTGTTGTCCCTCTATGCTAGTTAACAATACTCGTAACAAGACACTAAGGCTGCAAGAAAAAGGAAAATTAGATCTGCCTTATGAAAAACGTTTTTTTCACATTTCAGTTTAAATGATGGTGTGTCTTATAGTAAAAATTGATGGCTACTACAAAAACACTGTACATATAGACAAAAATATATACCGGTAAATGATACAAACAAAATATCTTGTAGCCGCTCAGGTTCTCTTGTTCTACTACAAGAAATGAGAAGATATGCATTCGCAATAGTATTGCTTGTAATCGTTTCTAATAAAGACGGTAAAATAAAATAATTTTATTTGATGAAAATATATTTTCTGAAAAGTATCACATTGTGTTTGTATTTGAAATTTGAAAGGATTGTTTACATTTGTATGAATTGTTTCCTGGAACGTAGCATCCCAATGCGGTCAATATTGTAATAATTACGTATTCTCCGATTATACTTTTTCATTACCTCAGGATTTTCTACTTGCAAAAAATGTCCATTTCATGTTTTGATCCCAGAATGCTTGTCTCGTTTTAAATGTTGCATTTATATTCCATATTATTATTATTATTATTATTATTATTATTATTATTATTATTATTATTATTATTATTATTATTATTATTATTATTATTTGGAACATATATTACAGCAAGTACTCATTTACTATCGTTGTCCTTCGCATGGACGGGACGAAGGTAATAGTAGTACACTATTTTCAATACTATCCGTTTATGACAATATTATGGAAAAAAAATCCATTGGTCTCCTTGCTATCTGTTCAATACATTACATCATACAAAAATAAAATTATAATGTAGTAAAATTTGAGCAATTTATAAGACAGTGTTTTATTTTCACATGCGTAAATAATAACATAATATTAGAATTATTAATTGAATAATTTAATAAATGAAATTGAAGAATTATGCGTTAGTTTGTTGACTAATCGAAAGGAAATACTCTCGGAAATGTTCGATTATGTCTGATTATAGATATTTGTCCTGGGTGCTACAGTTAAAAATGTTATATATAATAATAAAAATATTGAAATTGAAAATGTTCTTTTTGATGTCTGGGGCTTCCTCCTGTATTAAAATTTGATAAAATTCTACTTAATAAGAACACTTTTTCATTATTATCGCTACACTGTTTATAGTAGAATGTCTCTTTGTTCGCAGTTGCCTGAACAGACGTATTCTACATACGAAGTTTATATAATGTGTAATTAATATAATTTCATTGCAAAATGACGTATAACGTTTAATTTCCTCCTTTGTTTACTACACCATCTGAGTACATTATTATTAACTATTAACATTACTATTATAGTGTAACTAGAACAAGCATTGGAGGAAAATATCTCAATCTGATATTCATATTCATTCAATTTATAATTGCTAGTTGTTGAAGATCAATGCTCAGCACGTTTTGGGGAGTTAATTGCGCTTCCTGTTCATCTGAATTAGACTCTTTAAAACCAGGTTGTACTTTTACTCGAGAAAGAGAAGGATGGAAAAGAGGCATATGGGGGATTCCGTGATTATGGCAAGGTTTTTCAGAAAGCACAGGCCTCGCTGTGAGGTTTCAAAGGCAACTCTGTTTCAACTCCAAAGAGCTCAATTAATATTCTGTGTGTGAAGAGAACGCGGATTTCACCGAGCAACTGAAGCAGTGAATTGTTCATTAGTGCATAACAGCTAGCTTTGTAGCGTACGCGTATATTTCAACCACAAGCGTATGAGGAGAAATTAAAAAAGGTATAGCTTTCCCTAAAAAAATATGTCAAGTAAGAAAAGTACGTTTTCTCAAATATCCAACGGTTGAGACTAATGAATACCTTCCAGAATGTCTTTGTTTACCTTGATTTTCTTTTCATTTACGACAAAAATGAAATTACTTACGAGCTTCGCGAAGACGCATTTTTTCCCATAAGCTTATAAAATTGAAACAAATACGCCACTTCAAGTTTCAAAGTATGTTAAACGCCATACCGTCTAAGAATGAAAATGAAGAACTATAAAATATGTAGTTTAACAAACTATGTAATACATGACGAATATTGATCTTTTATAATACTCTGAGAAAGTAATTATATCATTTAGCTTCGGGTAATATTAATACCAAAATGGAAATGTACCTTGTTCCTTAATTTTAGCGACGTATTAAAAATATGATTTGTATTGTATAATTATTTTATGCTTACTCATTGCTGGTTTACAGGAAGACCTAGTTCTCAAATAATAACGGGCTTTTGCAAGGTGTATTATTTGCAATTTATTTAAGAATCTGAATTTAGAAAGTTCCAGATAATGCGGAAAATATTTAAGATAACAGACTTCTGCATTCATTTTAAAAGCTACGGAGGGATATCGAGTTTTTGAAGGTTTTCTTTGACATGTTTTCCTACAAGGCCAGTACTGCTGATAATTATTTTTTTTTTTAAATTTATTTCTACCTGCTCGGCATTTCTGCCTTTCAGGGGTGTTCATTGTACAATATTACACATTAACTTTTAGGGATGGACATCCGCATGCGTTACCTCCTCTCTCAGGGGTCTGATAAAACGTTGTTCTTTGAGAAGAAACTGTGGATAACAGTTTTTGGAGTTATATGGGTTTATTTTGAGGAGAGGGTGTCAGTGGGTGGAATTTTGGAAAGTGGAAGATGGGTAGGTGATTTAAGGTGGACGAAGGGAGTCTTTAGGGAATCGTGATCTTATTCTTTTTGATGAACCATACGTTTTACCTAGCTTGAATATTGTTGTACTGCGCGATTGGGGAATGGATGAGAAGAATTTATGAGTCATAAGATTTATATATTCGTTAATGGATGATATATTTAGTTCATTTTGGATTTGTATGTTGCTTATGAACCAAGGAGCTTTAATGATCTTTCTGAGAAATTTATTTTGTATTATTTCTATTTTGTTTAGGTTTGTTTTTGCGGTGTTATTCCAGATCGGGCAGGCATATGTGAGCGTTGGTCTTATTATTGTTTTATAGATGGTTAAGCCGCAGTCAGTGCTAAGTCCGGAATTTCTATTTATTATTGGGTATAGTTTGGATATTTTTGCATAAGTTTTATCTGCTATAGATTTGATATGTTGTTTCCAGTTTAGTTTGGTGTCAAGTAGTACTCCTAAGTATTTTGCTGGTGTATTTCCACTCATCCATTCTATATTTGTGTTTTGGAGGCTGAGGAGGGGTGGTTGAGGAAGTTTGCGGAGTGTGAAAATTTTTGCTTGAGTTTTAGATGCGTTAATCTTTATTTTCCAGTTTGAAGCCCATTTAATGTAGTTATTTAGGTCAATCTGTATATTGTCGAAGGCGCAGCTAATGTCTGAATGAGAGGTAAAAAGTGCTGTGTCATCTGCGTAAAGGGCAATTTCTGTATAGTCTGACTGTGGTAAATCCGACATGTAAACAGTAAAGAGAAGTGGAGAGAGGCAAGAACCTTGAGGGACTCCTGCATTAATTTCAAATTTGTTTGAGAGACTTGAGTTAATACGGACGGAAAAATATCTATCTTTTAGAAAACTTCTGATTAGATGGAGTAGATATTTGGGAGTTCCTAGTTGGCGCAGTTTGTATAAAAGACCTTCATGCCAGAGTTTATCAAAGGCTTTCTCAATGTCTAGGAACACTGCAATTGTGTATTTTTTGCTGTGAAATGAATTTGCAATATATTCAGTTAAACGGAGCAATTGGTGGGTGGTGCTATGTTGAGATCTGAATCCGAACTGAAAGTCAGGGATAGCGCTAATTTTTGTTAGGTAAGTAGATAATCTGCTGTGAATTAATTTTTCAAATATCTTTGCGATTGAGGGTAGGAGGCTTATTGGTCTGTAGCTTGTAGGAAAGCGAGGATCTTTGCCTGGTTTACAGAAGGGTAAGATTATAGATAATTTCCAATCTTTTGGAAAGTAGCCCAGTCTTAGACAGGAATTAAATAAGGCGGTTAAAATAGTTATAGCCCTTTTGGGTAATTCTTTAAGAGCTCTGTTGTTAATATGGTCGTGACCTGCTGATTTTCGGGTTTTCAATTGCTTAATAATTTTAGATGTTTCGGATGGGGATATAAATTTTATTTTATCTGGGACATTATAGTCTGGTAACAGGACGTTTTTTGTAATATAATTAGTAAAGGAAGAATTTGTATTTGGGTTTGGAGTAAAACTATTTTGCAGATATTTACCTAACATATTGGCTTTCATATGATCCGTATAAGCTACATTTGAGTTGTGTTTCAGGATAGGAATGTCAGTAGTTTCTTTACATAGTCTTTTTATAGTTGACCAGAGTGGTCTACTATTAGGGTGTATTTGAGCTATGGATCTTTGAAAATTGTTTATTCGAATTTGATTTAATTTGTTTTTGATTGTTCTCCCTAATTTGTTGATTTTTGCTTTAAGGTCATGTCTGCGGTTGATTTGCCAGAGCCGTCGAAGGTTACATTTACTTTTAATTAGGTTTAGAATATTCCTTGGGATCGGATTTCTATTGTTAGTGAAAGGTCTTGCGAAAGGAGTTGTTGATTGTAGCAATGCAACGTAGATTTTCTGTGTGATATCAGTTACCTGGTTGTCTATTTCATTTGTTGTTAGTATCTGTTCCGGGTATTGAAGGTTTACTTCTAATAGGTCTCTAAATTTATTCCAGTTGACGTGCCCTTTCGTGCCCAAATCTGTGAAGGGATTATTAGACTGCAAGAGGTTTGAAGATTTTAGTTCAATGATGACTGGGCAATGATCTGAATCTAATTCAGGAAGTACGGTTTGAGATGTAGGTAAGTGGAAGTTTTTAGACACCATTATGTCTAAAATATCTGGGATAATATTACTATTGTACGGGTAGTGTGTTGGCTGCCAAGGTGCTATTACATCTAAGTTATTGTTTACTGCAAAAGATTGCAATTTAGTGCCTTGCTGGGTTGTGCAATTGCATCCCCAGGCTTGGTTTTTACTGTTTAGGTCTCCTAGTAGAATAACGTTGGCGTTGTTATTAAATATTTCCTTGTATTCTTTTACTGGAAATTGTTTATTCGGAGGTTTATATGCTGTTATTATTGTGTAATCTTTATTATCTATGGTTACGGTGACTGACACAGTTTCCAGGTTAGAAGTGTTGGGGCTAAGTGACCGTTGATGTTTGACTCGGGTTGAAAGAGCAATCAAAACACCCCCTGCTGCAACATTTGAAATTCTGTCACTTCTATATATTTTATAACCGGAAATTTTGAATTTTTCATTTAGAACCAAGTGGGTTTCGGTTATGCATGCAATATCGATTTTGTGTTCGTGAAGAAAAATTTCTATTTCTGATTGTTGTCTTTTAATTCCGTTTGCATTCCAATTCAATAAAGTGATTTTATTTGTCATTATGGAAACTTATTAGCACTGACTGTACAATATTTTGAATTTGCGGGATTATAGCTGAGATTACTTGTGATACTATTGTGGTTATTAGTTGGGATACATCAGTTGGCATTTGGGTTTGCAAAGATTGAGCCGGTGACCACGGGGTATTGGTTTTGGGAAGGGGCGGAAATTCGCGAGGGCTAAATGTTGGAGGGCTACGAGAGGGATTGTTGCGCGGCGGCGGTTGTTGCTCTGACCCTGACCTGCGTTCATTTAGGTTTGAACGTGCTTGCTGAGTTTCTTTGAAAATGCGACAGCCTTTGTAATTGGCCGTGTGCTCCAAGCCACAGTTAACGCAATTCGGTTTCTCACTTTTTGGTTTTGTGCATTGAGAATAGTGGTGTGACTCTTTACATCTAACGCACCTCGGAGTGAGTTGGCAGTTTGCTTGCGAGTGTCCATACCTTTGACAACGTTTACATTGTATTGGGTAGTTTCGATTTGTTCTAGGTTGAACTTGTATGACGCAATGCATCAGGCGATTTAAAGTTAATATTGACTTCCCGTCTCTATTGTCTTTTATTTCTAGAGCACAAATTTCAATTGGATTTTTTTTGTCATATAATCTAGTCACTTTGGTAACAGGGTATTTGAGTTCAAGTTCTTTTAAAATGTTAGCTTCCGAGTAACATGTGGGGATGCCCTTCATCACAGCATTAAAGGTTTTAATAGAAGGGTCGCGGAAAGAATAGAATTGTCTGTTCTTCTCAACACAGTGATGTCTAAAATTACGGTAATCTTCTATTGTAGTGAGCATGATTTTTAGTTGATCACCGGCTGTCTTGGTTGTGAAATCACATTTGACGACTGATTTAATGTCGGAAATCATTTGGTTGTAGTCAAGTACGTTGTGCATAATTATGGGCGGAATTTTTAATGTTTGTTCTGGAGTACTTAGATCACTGTCTTTAAGATTTTGAAGCACTTCGAAACGCGATGAAGTTTGAACATTGTATAATGGCATAGAGTTTTCATCATCATTTCTCTTTCGTTTACTTACGTTTGAAAGCGTTTCGTTGGAAGTTGTTGCGTGCATCTCCTCGCTTTGGTGTTCTTGGGGCAGGGTCGTTTGGGGCGGTTGCTGCTGCATTAACGGTTGCCCTTGCTGCGCTGTGGGTTGATTCTGTTGAAGTAGCAGTAGTTGCTGCTGTTGTTGCTGATGAAGGAGTTGCAGATGTTGCTGCTGTTGTTGTAAAAGTTGAAATTGTGCTGTTGGGAGAATGCACTGATCGTTGTTGCTTGCATATAAGGTATCCATAGCGTTCACAAACACTTGTGATGTACCGTGTAGCCCCGACTCGGGGCTACCTTGTACGTTCATTTCGCCACTCGCGGTCACGGGTTGGTTTTCACTCACTTGTGGTAAATATTTTTTAATACTATTTGCGAAATTAAACTGTTTTTGATGTAACGACGTATAATATTTAAAAAAGACACGTAGATTGCTGTGCAAGCGAAACTAGTTTGACACTCAATCTAAACACACTACGCAGTGAGAGAGCTGTGGCGTCCGATGTTCACGGCACGGCTGCTCGGTGCGAACTGTGCTGATAATTATTGGAATGATGAATACTAGGTCCTGTTTGATTTGATATGCCAGACTGCTGTACTGTCTTATTTTTTCCGAGAATGGTTTTCGCACGTTCTTGTAGGAAGGGACTGCAACATCAATGAGAAAAGTACTTTTTGGCACTTTGAGAGTTAGCACCTGTTATGTTGGAGAGTCTTGTGCGAAACTCAGCATTCAGATCTCCATATGCTATCCATTTTACAGAGGTTGACAAGTATGTGCATAGATTGTGAAGGGCGTGAACGATTTTACCGGGAATTGATTTTTCTGACCACTGGTCTTGCTTTTGTTTTTCTATTTGAAAAATAGTTTCTTGAAGAGTGTCCTGGTACAGATGTAGAGGGATAAGATTTTTATCTGGTAACACTATTGCTTTGTGCATCAATGACAATTTTGATTTATTGAAGTATTGTCTGAGTGCAGCGATTTGTTTTGAGTGTAGTTCCTGGATGTCAGTTATGCCTATCACTCACAGGCATATATCTCTCTATATATCTCTCTATACAGGATTTTGGGTGATGCTTTTTATATTTTGTCATTGTTGTTCGAATTAGCCTTTGAAAATTTTGGAGGTCAGTTTAGAACAATTTAATAATACTGAAACTGTATGCAAGAACAGAGATTCCATAGGTATTTATGGATTTTATAAGGTCTTTCCCTGCGAGATAACGTTTTTGTAAAATTGTAGTTGTAAAATTGTAAAAAGATTTGTAAAATATTTATGAATTCCATCAGAAGAGAATTTTTAACTTGAAAATATTTGTTTCCCACCGCTTCCATTTTCCCAGATACTTGTAAAGTTTACCATCTTCTAGGTTAAGCATTTTTAATCATTACATTCTCTTATATTACCTTTATCTTTTACAATATGCAGAGTGCAATATTTGTCGAAGCCCTGTTCCATGTGAATATCATTTGAGAATGTTTCAACAGTTTCTAGAAGACTGTGGAGGTTTTCATTTGAAGGAGTATGTAGTTTCATATCATCCATATAAAAGAGGTGTTTGAGAGAGCATTGTGTTTTTATGGTATCTTATTGCAACACCATCATTATTTAACACGTAATGAATTTAAATCAGAACCAGAGTACACTCACTCAGTCACCTTGAAAGATTCCTCTTTTAATTGGGATGGTACCAATCACAATATCTGAAGTACCTTTCTTGAGGTACATCTATGTGTTCCAAGCTGTGAATGTGGTCTGAAGAAAGTTTCAGATTTCGGGAATTATTTTATGAAAATCAAGAATTTCAAGAAGCCATGAGTTTGGGAAGCTCTCAAAAGCCTTCAAGCAGTCTATACACGATATGAGAAGGTTTCTTTTGTTTTGTTTAATTTGCTTAAGAATTACTGAGTCAATTGCTGAGTCAATTGTTCTTAGCAACCTTTTGAAAACTTGGTACATCATTATTGTTCCTCTGACAAAATTTTGTTCTTGGCTAAATGTTTATAGATTTTAGAGGTGATGATTGCTGTGAGAAGCTTTTAGATTGTTGGAAGACATGTTATTGGGCGGTATTTGGAAGTCATTTGATAGTTGTCCTTCCGGAATCAGATAATAATTCCTTTGGTAAAAAAATTAAGACAAATTTACAGATTATTTAATCGCTTGTGCATAGAGATCAGCCAAAATAAAATGTGTAAATGTAATATTTTTCAGCCAGAAATTTTGAATTCCATCACAACCTTGAGCTTTCTATTTATGATTCCATTTGAGGTATGGTATTACGTCTCTTTCTTTCATCCTGCATTCACGGATGATTATGTGATAATGGTACGGACCAAATATTGCTCCAGAAGCTTTCAATTTCTTCTTGATGTGGATGCCTATGTTGTTTGACATCAGGATTGTCACTTTGTTGCAGGTTTCAATAGAAAGCTTCCTCATTTCTTACGAAGAGAAAGTTTTGCTTCTTTTTTATTTCTCTAATGTATTTGCGACGTTTAACACATTCGACTGTTAGCTTTTGCTTGAGGGTGCCCAGGGTTCGAGAGTGGAACTCTTCATTATTTTCAAACCTCAAGTGTTTGTTGTGTGTTGCACAAATAGATTTCATTTGACGTGTTTACGCGGTTTCCCATTGTATAATAATAATAATAATAATAATAATAATAATAATAATAGTATTATTATTATTAGCCTGGTTTAATCCCATTAAGGTCAAAGGCCTCCTGTATGCAGGGTGGGTGGTTGGCTTATTACTAATACTTACAATTCGTGGTTTGTTGTATATTATTCACTAGCCACTATCAGTTATTCTGTCTCTTTCTTTTCTAAACTTTCTTAACACTGTACACTTGTTATGACTTTTCGCTTCTTACTCTTACTAACATAACACTTTTAACTTACCCTAACACTTTCTTAACACTGGCGATCAACTCACTTGGACTGGTCTTTTTCTTAGTATTAGTTTTCGATGTTTTAATCACTCTGTACCTCTTAGTTCGTTCTTCCATTTTGATTAAGTCTCTCTCTACACGTTTGTGGTCTAGAGTCTTCCGTGTAAGTTCTTTTTACACTTCTTTCATGCTTCTCTAAATCGCACGTTTCTAAGTTCTTACTTGAAGGATTCGCCTTTTTTTAGTTGTTGCATTTCTAGATCACGTCTTCAAATCTACGTGTCGTTTACAGTAGTGGTTTGGGCCCTCTGCGATTCGAGGTACTTCCAAGTGTATCTGTCTTTCTTTCAACGCTTATCGGATATTTACAAAAATTTCAATTCCGTCGCTATGCGTAATACTTCGTGGAAGCTCTGTTTTCTTAATAGCAAAACGAAATATATTTCTAAGACATAAGGTTGGTAAAATGAAAGTAAGGAAACAAAAGGTAATCGATTTTGAAGTCCACAGTTCAAAAACAAATAGTTTAAGAAAATACCAAAATACAACGACAAAATGTACATGCAAACAGAAACAATGCAGGCCCAACTTTAAGATGTTCCTAAAGTTCTCCGAAATAAATACGTTATTCATCTCACAATTTTCTGTAAGTGTTTCACAAAAGTGGCATATTTTTCTTCTAACAAAAACAAGTGTTTGCAGATGTGCATTGGTGAGTATATGGAGGCAGACAGATTGGATGTTCCGTTTTGACACATTGAAACTGACCTATGTCTTATACAAAACTCCTAGTACGAAACTATTAACCAACTGTCTTACTTTTTCAATACAACTAACATCTCAAATGAAACAATGAATTTCTAAACATATTTCTCGTTTATAGATTCTCTTCTGCATAATGTTACAGAATCTCACCTTATAAGTGGCATTAAATGATTATAAATAAATAACTAATGTATGAAGTAAAGCCATCGAAAGTGTCAGGGAGAGAAATTTCCTGAACCATTTGCAGTGAGGCGCTTTTGAGAGGCAGCTGCTCAGAACTTAAGTCAATATCTTCCCATAAAATTCCCGTTCCCTTCAAACGCAGACGATTAAATGAAGCGAAACGTCGTTTTAACTTCGTATTCACAAATACGGTATTCGAGGTTATATTTATCTTCAGATAACCGAATATCTCGCTGCTGCTGCGCACACGCAGCTCGGAGCGCATTGAGTTACCGGAGGCGGATTCGCGAAGCAGGTGGAAGGCGGTAAGTGGCTTAGGATACAGACGAGCAGCGGAGAGAGAGCGAGGGAGTCGATGAGCGACCGCTGGTAACTCTGGCAGGGAATTACCGCAGCCATCGTCGCCGTCTTCTCTGCCGCCGACGCCCCCGCCGACGCCGCTGCCGCTGCCGCCAGCACAGCTCCATTGTCACCCACGGCTCCAGCTCCTCCCCCCCCGCCGTCACCGATTCCGCAACCACCACCAGGCAACCTAGAACGCTGCTAGGCCTCCTCACCCCCACCCATTCCTGAGACTGTTCAGCCAACGCGCCATCTCTGCCCACCTCTAGCACCTTCTTGGTTTTCGGTTGCCACCTCCTCCTCGCCCTTCACGATTATGCCCCGTGTTCCCACAGTCATCTTCGTCCCTTTCCACTTCCATCTGGCCTTCCCTGCGTATTTCTTGCTCAGCCCTACCCCTCCCGCCACCACCTCGTAGCCCTCGTCGACGCCACCATCCTTCCCATCCGCTCCGCCGCCCCCGCCGCAGCTTCCATCCTTGCCGCCCCCGCCCCCGCCGCCGCGCTTAACTTTGTTATAAACGGTGCTGCGCGGCGGCTGGCGACGAGTCCTGATTAAAAGCGAGCCGAGATGTTGATGCAATAACGAGAACTGACGACACCCTTCCTAGCGGCGACCCCGACTTCCCGCGTTCCTTCACCCTCGCTTTTCGTTCTTGCGGATGGCCTTGGCGAAAGCATGAGGGTGAAATTCTTCTTGAGCAATGATATTTTAACCTCCCGTGACATTTCCGTGCGCAAATATACTTCTCATGATCTAGACCTCTCTATGATAGTTTTCTGTTATGCCAAGAGGAGTACGAGTAAATAAGCAAAGAAATATAATGTCACTATATAATAGTTTTCGTACAAAGCATTAAAATGTGCATTTTTCTCACCAAATACACACGCCAAGAAAGGTTACTAGAAACAATGAAATATACAATTTTGTTTAAACAATGTCATTGTGACAACAGGAAATCCATTGGAATTAATATTGTCTCTGAATAATTCGCGATCTCCAAGAAATCGAATATGATTTCACTTTTACGACTAGACTCTCTGAATATAACATTTTTGTTGAAATCGTTTTTGTTGTAATTGCCACGTCGATTTGAATTGTCTTCTACCATTTCTTTATAAAGAGTGAAATTGTCAAACCTACTTCTAATCCTGTTAATAGCAGCATCAAAATCTCGGAGCCTCGTATGCAGATTAAATGACAACCGTTGCTTTTAACGTGTCTCTAATTCGCATTTCCTCACCCTGCATGTTGTGATAGGTATTACTCCTTTTGTGAATCAGGTTGTAAGATTAGAGAGCATTGCCTAACGGTAAGCTCGAGGATTAGGTTCATCTTATTCTAACGGAGACCCCTTAAGCGCCCCTACCTCTGCGGCTCCAGCCCACGCCGGCGACAGCTTCCTTCGTCGTCACACAGTGCCACAAATGTTTCAAGATCAGAGGACAAACAATTAATTTTTCTTAGCCTATACTATTGTATAACATTTTATTGACGTATATTTGTTTTTTATTTGATTTGAATTTCATTGAACGTTTCAAAATTTAGTTTTGACTATTGAATGTTGTTAAATTTAATTAAATTTACGTACATTCATTTTCATTTAGTTTCTCTCTTAACTCTAATAATACCATGTTATTTAAAAAAAAGTATGGTAAATTATGCTATTTTTCTTCCATAATGATATTAAAATCGTTTTCCAGTAACATATTTCAGAACCGATGATCATCTGCCTTGAATAAAGAAAACACAGCATAATCTTTCTTTCAAATACGATACGATTTATGTCGTAATAAATGAGAATAAATGCAATGAGAAGAACTCACAAAGGTTGAAACAGTACTATCAAGTTATACAGACAAAGTTGGGAATGTTGTAGAAAATAATATTGAACCCAGGGCTAAAATTATAAATACGAAGAATAGAGAAAATTCATTTTTAAGTTGTTATTACACATCGTTCTACACTCATAGGTTGGAATTTTGTAATTTCAAGAAAATGGATGATAGTGAATGATACTAATGAAAACGTGGAGGTAGAATTTGGATTGAAAATCGAATATTTTCATTTTCTTCATCACGTGAACCCTTTTTAAACCCTAAGATTTTTAAAAAGAAAGTTCCATTTATATGTCTTAAACACTACTTCATTGTAAGAGTAAATTTGTATTTTAAGCATTCAGAATGCCCTAAAAGAAATGTGGACCTAGTGGGCAAAGAAAATTAGCCAAATGAAACATTCCTTCCTTACCATAATTATGATCATATACTACTTAAACATCCCGTTTGTAGAGGAAAACAATGCTAAAAATATTGATAATTCAATACAATACTGCAATACAATAACAAATACATCGCAATATACGTACGTGATATATTAAAGAATTTTCAAACGCCAAAACAGGCTTAGTTTGCTCTGAGCCACCATTACCGCTCTCTGCAGCGTCTCGGGCTTGGAGGTGCTGGCGTGGGAATAGCTGAGTTTTCTACGCTACCTTGCTAGGTCGTAGTTCGGCAGCTGACTGGAGTAGAAATCTAACGTCCGGCGTTTTTCGTGGCTTCTCCATCGAACCAACGAACGCCGGAGCACTACCCTTCCAAACGGACCGTGGACTGCGCGCCATCTTTCCATCCTCTCCCTTGTCCTAGACCTATCTCCGTTCGTGCATTCATCACATCACACGTTGGGAGAGCAAACGGAAACTTAGAGCATATCCAGGCTGGGGCGGCGCCCCGGTGGGAGGTCATCTGGAGTGGGAATTCCCCCGCAAAGCGTAGCGGAAGTCGGCGTCCGAGTTCTTCATCCAGCGGGAGAGAAGCACAGCCACTACCGACATTATAGATTCACCACCCTAGCGGGACTAATGACGTTAATGATAAACACTCAAATGGCGTTAACGGTAAATAACGTAAGCGGTAAACAGCCGGTGTGCCCGGATCCATCAGTCAGTGCCAAAGGGTAAGTAGATGTTTGCTCCGCCTGAAGGGGAAATATCTGCATTACTTTCCGCAGGTCGGGCGGTTGGCACGCGACCTTCATTCATGCTTCCACTCGCGCAGGCGCAAACACTTTCTGCTCCTGGCGCGCGTTGCTCAGCGTCGGGACAGACTGTCAAGTGAGTCGCTTTGATCTACGTTAGACAGCAAACTTGGCGCAAGAGTTAGCAAACCACTAAACGGTGGGAAACCACTGTCACATTCCACTGGGAGGAAGTCTGAATCGCCGTCGCCACCGCCGCCTCCGCCTCCCCCGCACTCGCCACCCCCGCCGTCACCTTCGCTCCCATCGCGGGTGAGAGAGAATTTGCTAACGCTGTCGCCTTTGGTCGCTACGATGGAAGTGACGGGAAAGGGATTTTAAACACGCAAATGATCACGCATTTACCGCGGTTGGATCCACTTAGTATATTTATTTCCTTAATTCAAGAGATTGGTCAGGTTCCATGAAGCAATAGTGTATTCAAGAACTTAACTCATATCCCCTGCAGCGCTCAGTGGAAAAATCGGTTGCCTCTGCAGCGTCTCTGACCAGGAGATCCTACGGTTTGAGTCCCAACGGCGGCGAATTTTCGACACCGTCAGCAGAGCTAGGGCGATCTCAATCTCCGCCTGGAGGATTCCTACCAGACGCCCGCCGATTGGTGCTTTTACGGGGTTTCTGCAATTAGTGCTTGGCGAATGTCGGGGCAATAGCATAGGGCGGCAGTCACACTCGATGTGGTTTTGGTCGAACATTCGAGCGTCTGATGTCGAACCTTTTCGTCCGATGTTCTGGATTCGTTCAAAAACGAACATCGGCTATCGGACGAAGATGTTTGGTTCTGTCACTTCCATTCGTCCTAAATTAGCTGGTTCATTTAGATCGTCTTTAGCGTGCTTCTCGGAAATGTTTCAAAAATAAGCTGTGGAGTTATGGTAACTATCGGATGATTTTGGATGTAGCATTCTCGTGTTTTTCCTATGAAGTGGGAAAATTTCGTTTGTAGTCTTCTGATAGCGAACTAGCGATTTTCGACTACACTGTGACCGTAGCCTTCCAATATGTATACGGGCCGCGTGCGATCTTACCTTCCTTTTCCTGGTCCCCTCCTCTCTCCTTTAAAATACACTTATATAAAGTACATCCACAATATCGGGAGTCCAGATAGGAGTTTTCCGCGGCTGGCGTGACAAACAGGGAAGGGAAACTCGGAATTCAACACGTAGCCCTGCGCTGGGTCTTACATTCCAGTGGAGGCGGAACACCGCCATTTTCCGAGATACAGAATTTTCTGCACACAAGAAACTAATTATCACGATAGTTATCGCATTCGCAAACTGTATATCACTCGTGTACTGCCTCCTAAATTATACATTATTCGATATAGAACCGACATGATTGTCCATTTCGGTCCTATAGTTACCATTTACTATATTTTATTGGTCTGTATCCATTTTTCGTTAATTGTTTATTATTCTTTTATATTTTTTCAATAATGTTTTCATTACTTCATTACAATTTGTGTCATTTTCTTTTCGTATATATGTTGTTCATGCGTTACAATATTTTTCGCAGTACTTTAATATTTATAATGACAACTTTTAAATTGCAATAAATGCACTTTTTTATTTTTAACTACATTTAAGCAGACAGAATGTGATGGAACTGTTTGCGGGTTCAAGTTAATACACCATTACTTACACGATTTGGATGACTGATAATTTTTAAGGCAAAGACATTGCTCTTTAACACACGACATGGATTTATTTTGTAATTCTGCTGATATGGATCTCTGAAGTGAGGTGGTATTAGGCTGTAATGTTAGGCTGACTGGTGATGTGAGGCTCATAAATGTTATTTTAGACACGGAGGCTGAAGTTCGTAGAAGATATTGAGATACAGGTGATAGAATAAATATCGGGAGTTCAAATAGTTTATGTTGAAGTGTAAATTACATGTTTTTGTGATAAAAGTATTTAAAGTGATTTTTTTTAAACAGGACGTTTAGGTAAGACGAGAGGAAAAGCAGTAAGAACAGAAATGTTCTTCCGAAACATTCGTGGAAGGTATATCATTGTAAATAGTCCGTGTTAATATTATTAGGTCTAGAAGATTAACTTTGTTTTCTTCAATAACTTCATTATTGTATTGAAAGGGCGGCAATGTTAATTTCCACATCAAGATACAAGAACAGAAGATCCTCGATTGACTTCAAAATTGTTCGTGGGGAAACGTTTCTTCGGTGACATCGCAGTCGGCATATGCACGAACTGCACTCGCCGCGGAAAACATCGGACAACTAAATTTAATAATTATTTGCAAAGGAAATACCATACACACATTTAAAGGCCTTAGTAATTAAAAGAATTATTATTTCGGTCAAAATTACATACCAAAAGGAAATAATTGCATGAGAATATTGAATTCAGTAAATGCAGTTAAATTGAATAAATATTTTTTATTGAAAAATAACTGATTTATTTGGTAACTAGATTACGCAGTCCAATAATTTTATTCTTTTAGACAGAATACGTTTTTAGAGAATGCCCAGTTTGTGCGAGGTGGGTCATCGACTCATGTGAGTATTGTTCAATAGCATAAAAAAGTTTGGAATCGGGCATTCATGGTAATTATAAAAAAAAAAATTTTAAAGTCGATATACAGTCAAAAATAAATAAGAAATGATTCAAATGGCCGTTCCCCACGTGAAATATTAATGTATCTAAAGATAAAAACATTTCGATATTTACGAAGAATGTGATATTTTGTGTGTGTTTAAATAATTCAAGCCATGGGTCTCGGTGTTTACTACTCTATCATATTTTCTTTAAAGTCATGACACAACCACCAAGAAATAACACAACAATTACCCAATCAAAAAAATATATTCAACAGTCGGAAAAACAATGATTTTGAAAAACATTGCACCTAGTACGTTGAGGATTACATCTATAGAACAAATATTTGACATTCTGACAAAAAACTTTATTAAATTCTGTAGACTTTAACACAGAGGACAATTTAAAGTTGGATGTTCGCAAAGCCAGGACATTCGCCTTTGAACCTACCGATTTGAAAGAACATGTGTTTGGAAAATTACGAAACAAATAGTCCATATTTTTATGAAAATATTGACAATTTTGATATGAATTTTTCTATTGGAACAAATATCTGGGAACTGTTGTGAACGTATATAAAATATATTTTTTATCAGTTATATCACGCACTGACATTTTAACAAAGAGTGAATATTTCTCTCATGAAAGATCAATAATTTTATTTTTTGTGTACAGTTATTGGAAAAGGCCTTCTAATTTGTTTCAGTTATTTGCCTTGACGTTTTACCAATATGAAACTAATTAATAATTATTGTAACCAATTGATTTATAAAAAACAATAATAAATAACAAAAAAATGAAAAGATCAACCACCTAAACATATTCTGACAATAAACCATCTCAAGAATACTACTGAGAATGATTAGTAAATTATACATTTTATAAAAATCATGATAACCATTCGTTAAAATATCACTATTTCACTAAGTATAAAAATCTACATTTTTCTCTCTACTGGAACATTGATAAGCACAAAAAATGTAAGATTTGAGGTTTAGTACTATCGTAACTAGAAATCGTAATACTATTCTTCAACTTTATTTTTCAGTAACGCATTTTAATGTTATCAGTTCCACGTTTAGCAATAGAAAATAAATAATAATAATAATAATAATAATAATAATCATTATTATTATTATTATTATTATAATCATTATTATTATAATCATTATTATTATTATTATTATTATTATTATGAACAGTACGTGTAAAAACTCTATTCTATTTTATAACATAAATGTTATTCAAAAATTTTGTTTGGTCCACAGAAGTGCAAGTACCTGGGAAAATATTGGAGGTACCTCTTGTAATTAATTATTCACTTCAATATGCGTTAAACACGGCAAATACAGACAAACGTTTGTCTTTCATGCACACATTAAATTAGATTGTTTAAGCAATGCTTATCTCTGTTCATTATTGCTCATAATTGGAGAGTAACATTCATCCAACGCAAAATGATTGTTCAAATATTGTCTTTTGTAATTGAACAACAGCATGGGGGTCGGAAAGTAAATTTCAGAAACAGTTCTTATCATTCTCAACTAGCCTCCAGAGAACGCGAAGAGACATTTCCCGCAGAGGCAGGTGTTGCGGAAGACTCGAAGGCAGAAAGAGAAAGGAGTATTAAAAAGAAAGAGAGCGCGCCATCTGGAAATAACAACCCTATCTGAAGCCTGTGCGGAAACTCAAACTCCAGAACTCCAGTGTCGTCTTTTGTTTCCTCGGGGAGGTTTACACTTTTGATCTTTGACTCGGTGAAAATACTAATTACAGTAAGACAACCAAAAGAAACGAGAGAATACAATTGTCATTCTGTTGAGAAACTTTGCTGAATACAGGCTATTCTCAGGAGCTAATCAAAAGCGTCCAATGTGCTTGGAGCTTAGATCAATACAGGTCTGCGTGGGACGCTTCGGTGGTTAGGGCGTGAAATCGCAAACTGCCCCTCGTTGTAGTTAGCCCCAATTTGGCCTTCTAAGGTCCTAATCGAGCGAACGTGGTATCATGGGTTTAAATGAGGGCTCATGTGATTAATGAGAGAAAAATGTGTTATTCCTATTTTGAAGCGAAGTATCTAGAGATATTATTTGCGTTATTCATAATGAGATGCGGAAGTAATAACAAATGCATTTTGTGAAGTGCATTACGTCGAAAAGGAAATGTTTGCTCTACTGGTTGGGTTTTGGTTTTCGAAATATATCTACATGATAATTAAAAATCGTCATCCCGCCCCCCAAGGTTATTCCCACTAACAGCAAGAGATATGAACGAATCAGCGGTAATTACTTGCAGATCGCAATTAGTTTCTCCGTCGCATGCCGACCCGTACCCTCAAAGATTCATGCAGACCACCACGAAAGAGCAGTTCCATTTGTTATAAGCCGTTAAACAAACTCAGGAGAAGCAGGGAGACCGGAACGCTCTGTGACGTAATTTGATAGAAAAACATATCTTCAACCCGAGGATCCAGGAACGAATTACTCTTTGCGTACGAGAAAATAACGGCCCTGCCTCTCACAGAGGATTACTGCGCCGCGCGGGTGCCGGTGCGGCCTGAGGCAGGGGAGGTTAGGTGTCCTTAAAGGGGAACGGTCTGTCGGGCAGCAGAGGTTGCGCGGGCGTCGGCGACAGCAGTCGCGAGAGCGCAGCCCACAAAGCGAATTGTCTGGGAGCAGCAATGGCGGGAAGTGTCTCTGGGTAAATCACCGCCGACTCGATCAGGTTTTTTTTGTTTATTTGATTCGTCCATTGAACAAATTCTGAGATGGCCCCTAGTTTTGCTTTTGGACACACATACATCTTCACTATGTGCACAAACGCGTGATCTCTTGCTAGTTACGAAAGGAATAGAACAGGGAAGGGGGTTATTATTTTGTCAGCAATTATATAAAATCAAGTCTGTAGTAAGTTTGCAGATGCAAATTTGTGTTATTTTACTACTGAGTGGAAATCTCGAATTTCGAATGTTCTAACTATGCTTTGTTGATTTCTTTATTCATATTTCATCTTCAAAATGTAGACAAAGAGTGAGGTTCGGTCTCTGGTATTCCAGAAAATGTGCGCAATTCTCTATACTTCTGCCCCCAAATGTCTTTTAGAGTTGTTACTGCTTTCATCCTCCTCATTGAGAAAATTTTCAATTAAAAGTGTAATGAGCATGGCCGGGGTTCTCAATATATGTCATTGTTAAATTGAAGAACACTGCTACTAAATTGCTACTGTATTTGTACTAAAATAGCGATCTTCACTTGTATATAATGTAATCCGCATTCTACTTTTTTAAATTTTAGGGCATTTTTTAAATAAAATATTGGTTTATTACTTCATTTTCAGATTTTTCTCTTGTGTTCTTTTTAGTAGGGTATGTATTTCCCAGTTACAAGCACTTAAACGTTCCATCAACTGAAGCATTCGGTGACGTCTAAATACTGTCGTTATCGGTAGTTTATATTGCATATTAAAAAGTTCATATACATACACTCATCAAATAATTGTCTCAAAATGTGGGAGAGTTTATCCCACCTTTTGCTGCTATTTGCATTATAATTAAAAGTTATCCCATTCGTTGTAATGGGCCATTTTGTAGATCACTTTGACAATATTTTAGGTAATCATTATTCTGACAACGGTGTTCGTACACAATTTCGATAAAAACAGGTTGTAAATTAACAATTTCTGGTCATCAAGAACAATTGATTGAAACATTATGTGATACAAACTTAAATACATTTGATAAAATAATTTGACAAAACATATGGTTCGCAAGGGAAAATTGTAAAGATGAGTATTTGGGAATCCGTTTAATGAAGATAATGAGGTATTATTTAAAGAAAAGTTGCTACAACGGGGGAGAAATAAATGTTCCTTAAAAGTATTCGATACAAATTATTTTTAGTTTGATGAAATCAAATTGGCAAATAATGGAAATGAATTTGTTCTCGTTTCTCTGAGGAAACTGAAAGAAATTTGTGTAAAAATTGCAAACAAAGGAACAGTGGTATGGATAAAAATTGGCCATAATAACATTTTAGTGTTAAAAGTTCTGGTAGTTGCTTGTGTGAGAACCAAAAGTCAGAGATTGATAAACACGTAAGGTTAACATTATATTTAACGATCTCGCCTGATAAGAGCCTCCATTGTCAGCATTATCATCATTATCATCGGATTTATATGATTTTGCATATATTTGTCCTTTGCTTTAGGGCATAGCTAAATAAAATTTCTTGACATTTGATTAGAATTGGATGCTATGTAGGTTAGCATTTTAGTGCATGTTTGCATTTGTGACTGTTTTTGCTGCTGGTAAATATTCATGTAGGCGCACATTTTGCAATGTTCGTTAAAATAGAGGCTTATCTCTAAAAAGTTTCAACTTTTCATACGATTTATTTCTTTGTAAGCGTTCTTAGATTACCAAGATCTTGTCAAAATATCCGTTGTTTTTACTTTTCTACAGATGATAAAATACTTGTGCAAATGTAGGAAATTTCTTGATATATTATTTTAATCCAAGCAAAAGAAAGGCAGCAAGACACACAATGAACTTCACTAAGATGAATATTTACTTTCATTATTTCTCCGGCGAAGTAAGGTAGATTATATTCTGTTTGCACAAAAATATATCTTTTTCATTCGAAGCACGCTTCTCCTAAATTTTATAAAGAAAAGTTTATGCAGGAAATGAAATATTTTTAATTTTAATTTTATATGAATGTGCATATTTTTGAGAATTTTTAAGTCATATATTCATATTTTTAAAAGCATATTTAAAGATTTTTAGGGCATTAAAATTCTCTCCCTAACCATTATCGGATCTTTTTATGTTTGCTTGAACCTCTTGGTTGTCAGATGACACTCCCTGTCCGCGGTTTCCTCATTTCCGCATTTCACTGCCTTTTTACACCCTAGAGAACCGTTATCCCTGCCTCCACTCCAATTAACTGCGCAGTGACTCGTAAGCCCATGCGGCATGGAAGTGGCTCGTGCTGCTGGTAGCTAGGAAGCCCATGGCGGTGCTTTAACCTTGCCATGGGTACTGAGGTTTGGTGGCGGTCAGGTGGCGCTCACGTAGAGGTCTCGCGTAAAGTGTATAGACATATTACGGAGTTTACGTCCTTTGGCACGTAGGCAGAGTCATACCTCACTGAGTTGACAAAAGTCATGGAATGTTACCTAATATCGTATCGGGCTTTATTGACCCAGAGAAGTGCAGCCACTCGACGTAGCATCGATTCAACAAGTCGTTGGAAATTCCCTTCAGAAATATTGAGCCATTCTGCTTCTATAACCATCCATAATTGCGAAAGTGTGTCCTGTGCAAGGTTTTGGACACCAACTGACATATCGATTATGTCCCATAAATGTTCGATGGAATTCATGTCGGACGATCTGGGTCATCAAATAATTCGCTCGAATTGGCCAGAATTTCTTTAAACCAATTGAGAACAATTGTGATCTGGAGACAATGCGCATTGTCATCCATAAAAAAACATTGTTTTTTGAGAACAAGAGCCCATAAATGCATGCAAATGGTCTCCAAGTGGCTGAACATAACACTTTCCAGTCAATGATTGGTTCAGTTGAACCAAAGGACTTCCATTCTATGTGATAATAACCCACACCATTATGTATCGGCTTGCACAGTGCCGTGTTGACAATGTTGGCCCAAGGCTTCGTGGGGGTCTGCGTCACACTCGAACACTAGCATCAGCGTTTACCAACTGCATTTGGGTCTCATCTGACCAAGCCACGGTTTTACAGTCCTCTAGGATCCAATTGATATGCTCACGAGCCCAGGAGAAGCGCCGTAGTCGATGTCGTGCGGTTAGCAAAGAGACTCGAGTCGGTCTTCTGCTGTCGTACCTCATTAAAACCAAATTTCGCCGCTCTTTTTCAGAGATACGTTCGTCGTACGGGGCCATTGATTTCTAAAGTTATTTCACGCAGTGTTGCTTTTCTGTCAGTACTGAAAACTCTACGTAACTGCCGCTGCTCTTGGTTATTAAGTGAAGATCGTTGTCCACTGCGTTGTCCATGGTGAGAGTTTCTACCTGAAATTAAGTATTCTCGGCCCACACTTGACACTGTGGATCGTGGAATATAGAATTCCTTTACATTTTTCGAAATGGAATGTCCCAATCTTCTAGCTCCAATTACCATTCTGCGTTCAAAGTCTGCTAATTCTCGTTCGTAGTGACGTGATACGTGCGGTCATAGTCACGTCAGAAACGTTTTCACATGAATCACTCAAGTACAAACAAAAGCTCTGACAATGCACTGCCCTTTTGTACCTGGTGCTCGCGATACTACTGTCATCTGTATAATAGCACATTTAAATCTCATTACATTTGTAACCTCAGTGACAATACACTGGAGAGTAATATACAATAGACAATACAATAGACTGGAGAGTAAATGGTTATTAAGATGCTGCAGGCGGTTGGAATAAGACCCACCATACTACCACACTAAAATAACTAAAATATGTATCCTTATCCGAGGCGGGTTTCTAACTCTTCGAGCCGAGATTGCTATGGCGCGGCCATCCAAATATACGGGTTCTAGATATCTTTTAAAACAAAAATGTTATATTGACTAATAAATGTGTACAAAGATTTCATATTTTGAATTTTGCAAAACATTTGTCACTTTCGCCAGTAAACGTACTCAGGTTTCTTCGGCAATAGCAAGTAAAATTATTTTTATAATATTTTTTTAAATATAACAGTCTATGGTGTACCTTAATATTATTTTTATTAAATATTTATTATTACACTATATTAATGATTAATTATTCATGATTCATGAATTCAATATTTCAAAATGAACAGATGATCCCATAATTGAGTCTTTAACATTTGAATCTGACCTGAATGGAGGGGCGTGGGTGACGCATCCTCAGGGATGAGGGCAAAAAAGTCAGTGCGAAGGGGAGTGCTCATGGACATCAAAATACCAAGAGGTTGACGTGACGACAGAGAACAGTGCATACAAAATGTCTAGTCATGGACAAAAGTAATCAGATTGATAACTGGCGAAACAAACATCGGTGCTGCACTTATTTAGGAAGAAATGTAGGTGCCATTTTCCAAAAGTAATGGATGTATGATTCTAGAGAAATAAACGATGGGCTTTGTGCAAAGATCAGTGGCTCTCAACCGTTGTTCACTGAGGATTCGTAAGAGCACACGCCTCTATTATAATTCAATCTGAAAATCCGATTGTGGGATGAAAATAGTTCTGTTCCTGAGAGAAAATCATCAATATTGCACTTCAGAGACAGTATATTGAGGGCAATTCTTAGAAATCAAAGCAAATGTAAATGTACCTATTGAATAATTTATAAGCCACTAGTTAAATATTTAAAAATGAAATGTATTAATAGCTTCGTTGTAAAATTGGACGTTTCATATTTGTTCCGACCATGATGGAAATATTAATTTTAAAATTTCCCAGCTCGCCGACAGCTCTTCGCATACCAAGAGAACTATTACGTTGTGGTGAGGCCCCACGCATATTATTTTTATGAAAAAAAAGACTTTTACTGCCAACACCAAAGATTGCCTCTGAAATATCTCTGATGTACAAGTGAACTCCGCCCTTTGAAACGTCTCCTCGTGTAGTGTCTGGATTTTCAAATTCTCGTCAATTGTCCTTGTTTTGTCCTTTATGTCTGTTTAACGTCTAGTTTTACGAGTTAAGTCTAGTCTAATGTAGTTTTGGGTAAAGAATATTTAGTATAACAAATAATTCGTACTTCTTAAAAACACTTCTAAAGATTATCAAAACTTCTGATTTGTTTTCTTAATGTGGTTTGTTATATTTACTCTGCGAATGTATTTTCCGCCCTACATTTCGCCTTGTTTCTCTTTCATGAAGTTAATACATTTTTCTGCGAATTCTTTCAGATTTCTACAATGAATACTATGATCCGAATACTGATTCCCGGCACCTCGATATAACTCCACGGGCGCATTCGAGCTTTCCAAAATCGTTCTTTTTTAATTCAACAGACGGGAATGTTAATAGACTACGCAGGCCAAACCGAGCATTTCGCCCTGAGGAAGGTCGCATTATCACGACCGAAACGTTGGCAACTGTGCCCAGGACGTGATGTCTTCCAGACAGCCAAGTATCTAAGTAATAAGAAGTAAAGTATAATGATTCAAATCTCGGTTGCTTGATAGGAAACATCAAACATACTTTCGTATGAAGCAACCGTTCGTGATACTTCCAGCGATCTTTCTGCCTAATCTTCTCTGCAATAGCCTGGGAATGTACACCACGTTCTGGAATTGGAGAGGAAATGACAGCGGAATCAGCGGAAGTTGCCGTACTTGCATGGGCGCCAGGCTTCCCAGCGAGCAAGTAGCTCGCGCGGGCGCGATTTGACAACCCTGTCGTAGGGGAGTAAAGTAATGGGAAATTATATTAATGGTCTTCTCGAAATACGTCACGAGCTGTCACTATCAGTTCAAGTAACCTAAGTGTACAGCCATGTAGAACACCGGGCGCTAGACAGCACGTTGCTGATATTGCATTTACGTCCTCTGGTGTTCAACAGAGTAGCCTGGAGTCTGGACGAAGCGCAGGCCAAAGGTCATGGTGCAGGCCAGTGCACAACTCGGCGCAGGGTCGGGGTCACAGGGAGAGCGAGGTGGTGTGTGGCAGTGCCAGCAACAGTAGCGGTGGCGGCGGTGTGGCGGGCGGCCTGAAAGAGCGTTCGCCGCTGCGAGCGCTGGCGCCCCATCCGCGCCAATGCCATTACAAATATATCAGATGAGGCCGACGCGCGGAGGGGGGCGGGGTGGCACGTGTCGGCCTCGTTCGCCCCTCAATAATTCACGGCCGACGCCAAAGGCGGCGGCGGCGGGTCCCCGGAACGTAAGAGGGGGTGGGAGGAGGTCGAGATGGATGAGCTGGGTGCATATGGGATCGGGACGAGATCGAAGGAAGAATGCTTGAAGCCGGGAGACAAAACGGTGCGCATGAAAGCGTCTCACTGGTTAGGTCTGAATGTTGGTAACTCTGTCAAGTTGGCAGTATAGGAAAACGAACGCCCGCGTGCGACCCTACTACCTAGCAGTGGGCGTTCGCAAGCTTTCTGCGATCGGTTGCCTCTGCGCCAGAACTGTCCGCGCTCGCTCTCTTCACAGCAGGCGCTGCGGCCACCCACATCTCTTCCCATCCGTTACCCAATACGAGGCGCAAATTTCCCAGTTTTGAAGGAACGCCACTGCAAATATCTAAAAATTCTGCCATTCACGACATACTAGGCTTCTCTGCTTATTAAATAGAATTCCGAAGGTAAATCCTCCTCACTGATTTCCTGCAGGTGTGTTATTGTGACTCCTCTAAGCTATGAAGCATAATTTTTTGAATTATTTCATGTAATGTCTCTTTCATTACTCTGATTTTTTAGTCCTCTCTATTTCACAAGTGTTCTGTAGCTCACTTTCTGAAAGATTAATATTGTCATTACTCATCATCCCACTTGTAAATACTTTATGGAAAGGAGAAAATAATATACACGAACAGCATCCTTCATTTGTTCTTTAACACACATTTCAAAATTCAAACTTTCAATTCTCTAAATTTAAATATATATCCTTTTAGTTCTTTCTTCTAATATTCCAATCGCAATTTTTTATTTTTATTTTAAGGAATATTTGCACTTTCAAACTTATCTTTACACCGTAAGAAATAACATTAAAAAACTCAAGTTTCTATCTTATTACTGATCCTCAAATAACGATAGATTCTCGGTGATGCAGGAAACTAGTTACAAATTAACGTATGCATTTCAAACAATCGAAGAATCACTCGTTTAATTAGCATCTCTGCAAGTCGCTCAAATCTTATTCCATCCCTGTCTTCTGTATTGACACACTGCAAATACTCTCCCTAGCAAGGGGACAAAGAATTTTAAAATGAGAACCATTTTTAATCTAAGAAAACCTGTTTCCCATATCCTATACGATGTACTCATTTCTGTGTTGTTTTCCTACAACACGTAAATAAGGGTTGTCCCGAAAGAAACCTAATATTTTTACAACGAAAAAGCAATGAGTTGGACGGGTTCAAAACGGGGTCAACCGAAGAAGACACCCTAGTAGTGGACAATGGAGATAAAAGCCGGTCTCGTGGCAACAACAAAGGCGCTGGTAGCGGCAAGGGAAGGGGCCACGCGAGCTGAGCTGCTCCCAGTAGACAAGTGAAGCCACGTGGCGCGCCTGTAATTATTTGTCGTTTAATATGTCGCACCCCCTTCAAATATCTATTCAACCCTCTGAGACGGACTTTAGAAATCAAATCCAATTTGATGCTGGCAGGCCCCTGTGAACATGGAGGAAATGAATGCCAGGCAAATATTACATTACATGCGCTTAATGAGCATCTCGTCAACTGCACAATGTAAAGAGAGGCCCGTCAGTAGATCGATATAGGGTTCAGTCAAGTTCAACCGATAGCACACAAATCATATGATACCACTAGTTCGGCCTAATGATTATCTCTTCACAAAAATAAAACTGGATTTATTTCTGTTCCACCAACAAAACATATATGTGAACTTTACGCTTTGTTGAAATCCGAGTTAACAGGGAGAATGGAAACATTTTTTTTCGTATTTCCAATTAGTGTATTTTTTAAAGAAACATTGCTGACAACAATGAACTCTGTGTCTATCGATGGTTTTGGGATGTTGACCAAACAAATGAAAATAAAGTGAAAAAATCTACATATTTTTCACTACTAAAGTATTTAAGCTCCAAAAACATTTTAGGATAAGCTGAACATCAAAGGATTCAAATATGCAATGCTGGATGGACGTTTACAACGAAAAACAAAAGTATTAACAGATGTTATTTGCGTTTATAACCAACAACATGCGTAACTCTAAAAGAGAACATCTGTATACTAAGTCACGACAGTCTTTAATTCTCGTAGTCAAGACAATTTTAATCATCTTAAACTACAAGAATTATAAATAATAAATTTTAAACAACAGGATCCATGAATTCAAAGGAAGATAATAGGTGACACGACTTTACATTCTAAATCGTATGTGCTTTTATTTTGACATTTTAAATGGATTCTATACTCAATGTGTGCAGTAAAGGTATTATACTATCTCTAAGCAATATATTATAAACAACTTTATTTCTTCGAATTATTGCTATATTTTCCAACATTTTGTCCCCTTCAGAACTTAATCCCCACTAACTAACCCATTCCCAATGTAACAAATTATTGGCTATCATTTTGCCAAAGGCATTGGAACAGTTTTAGTTTGTTTATAGTTCAATTTCGCACCCGAGAAAAATTCCTCATTGTCGCAGTTATAAGCGTAATCGCAAAATAAAGAGTGTCATTTGGCATTATCGTGTAAAAAAGGAAACGATACGAGAAAGACTTTCAATCTCTTTGTCGGCGGCGGCAGAGGGCGCCACGTGCGCGGACAGCCCCTTTCGGGCGGAGCCGCGCGTCACGAATTTCATTTGACGAGCCACAAGGCGCCGCGTGGGCTAATTTGACCGGAGCCCCGGAGGGTGCGCGCCCGTCGGCGACACACGTCACAAGAACGAGAGCGCCCCGACCCCCCTTCCCCACCCCCGGTCCTCCCGCCCCGCCCCGCCAGGAGCAGCTGCCATCAACACCGCCGGCCGTCGCGTCTACATCGTCATGTCTCTCTCTCCGTTGCGGCTCTCACAGCGGTCTCTCGATAGAGAAATAAGCATCTGGATACGCACAAGATTCAGAATCTTGGGTGTGGAGACGACGCATGGCGATGGGCGCAAAACGTTGCATGGAGAAATGCAGAAAAAATAAATGTCGTTTATTAGCAACGGGATGAGAGAACTGCATAAGTTCCGAAAAGGGACCGGATTTACATGCACCTATGAAATATGTATGCATTTCGAAAAAAAATCACTAAAATATCCCCTATAAAGTATATTATCACATCATAACACATTTTCTCGAAACTGTTAACTACATTCATTGGGAAGTAAGCTCTTACTCTACCACTCATTAAAATTTCGAAGAATAGTATTAATTAATTTCCACAATGGAATGTCCACCGCTAATTACAATTCACAATTATCATTGAATGTTCGAAAAAAAAGTCCGAAAGAACCTTAGCAGAGACATTTTACCAAGAAAAAGAGAAGATCCTTTCATTTCTGTATTCTGTTGTGCTTCCTTTTAAGGAAAAACCTCCTTGTGGTTTGTAAGAGTTCAAGTTCCATGTTTAGTTTACTAGCGATACCGATTTTCAAAATGGACCCGAAGAAAAGTAATTTTCAAAACAATCGTGATTGTCATGGTAATTTATGATGCATTCTTCAAATACAGGATGATGATGAACTAATATGAACCACATATGTAGAAACACAAATTATACACCAATAAACACATATGTTGAAACAAATATTAATAAATTAAGTATTAAATTTATTAAAATATATATAATAAATAAATCTCTGTAAAATATGCAGAATAATTTAAGAATTTGCAGAAATAGGAGGTTTATTAACAAAACAGGCAACATACGTAAGATGTCCATAATAAAATCATGTTTAAATAATTGGAAATTGGGTGTTTCATGTACATACCACGAGAGCATTCTTTCCAGCTTCTGAGTGAAAAATGATTTATGAAGCAATACAGTCCCTAGTCAAGAGATGAGAGATGATCCGTGCCTATAGACCAATTACGTATGCTTGACTGAAGCCAATAAATCTTAAATAAAGACTATAAAGTAAATATTATTATCATATTAGGTTTCGTATCGTCTGTTTATTCCTACTATTGACATTACACATTCACCAAATGTCTTTAAGATATTGTCTTAGACTACGTAAATCAAAGTTAATTCCATTTTACTTTCTCACCTACTACATATCTACGCACTGAAGAGAAAAAAATTATAATGCTGCAGTAGAAGGGGGAGAAGTATCGTTAGAAAAATTCGTATTGCGACGCCCATCTAACGAAAATGTGAATAATTATTCTTCCTATTTGCAGTAACTTGTAACAATTGACCAGCATCCACGTTGTGTCTACATCGTGTGTCTACATCTGATACGGAAAATTAGTTTACGACAAAAAGTTTCTGTCCGTCCATCTAGTCATTTATAGGCAACGCTAGCACTTACACCATTTAGACGATTTTGCCCAAAATTGACTTACCACACTGAACCTCCATTCCAAACACCACTTTTAGCATTTTTAAAAGTTTATTTAACAGAAAGATTCTCGTCAACGACTGAGATCATTTTCACCTTTAGATGCATGTGAAAAGAATCGTTTCGTGATCTTTAAACTTAATTTCCGAGAAAATTTGGCAATTGTCGACGTGCAACACTTCGATGAGAGTGCTGCACGCTGCAGTGCGCGTTTGCTGGACGAAGATATCGCCAGTTTCCACGACGGCTTCTATTGCGTCTAGTCTGGCTGCCAAACTAAGGCCCTGGATAGCAATAGACGAAGCTTTTACTACTGACGGGAAAGTTGTTTGGGGCAAAGTGTGCATCAACTTGTGCTCTCGAAATAATTTTGAAAACGTTTCTATTATTTTTAAAATTTGTTGAGGGAATATTTTATGAACGTTATTTTGTGTTATGTAGATGTGTTTTATTATTAATGTATATTAATATTAAATATTGTATTTTATTTTACATATTTATTACATATTCTTACTGTTTCCATTGCATATTTATGTACATATTTTGACGATTCATACTACATATTTTCCGGTCTCTAATCATCATCACCAACTAAACTTCAAAACCCCGGCCTTTCTCGGAAACGATCAAAACTTTTATAGGGGCGCAGTCCTTTCCCATAGCTGGTTTTCCGTTGCGACGGGTGTCAACGTGAAGCATCTGGGGTTGTATTTATTGTGTATCTGTGATAACTTTGTTGCGGGCGCCATTATTAACTGTGACGAAAGCAGGCAGTGCTGCTGGTGGCGGGCACGCAAAAGATGAAGAGGCCTGAGGATGAGAGAACCGGGAGGATTGTGCGTGTTGAAGTCACGTATGTTATAACTGCGCGTAACAGGTACTAAATAAAGGCAGAGAGGCAGTCGAACAATAAGGGTGAAAATAGAAACGTAGTATTCTGTGAAATGCAGTTCGCAGCGTTGAAAAATAACAGTAGTACAAATATATCGACTGATTCGTCACGATGAGTGGTGCTTTTAGGTCAATCAACCACTGGTTTATGCATCGATATTGAGCTGATGACACGATAAGGAAACAACGCCGCAATGAGCTAATGCACCATTGATTTGCGAGATACGTGACTGTGATATGTGTGGTGCTGAAAACGGAAAATAATTCACAACAATAATAAAATATTTAGGATATCCAAGCGACGAGCCAATTCAATTTCGCGGGACCAAATTGATTGTAGTGCTAGCGGTAAATATACTTGCGCATGTTAAATTACAATTTATGCGCGAAGTAATGAATTAATTACCGGCGTACATGTGATCAAATAGAAAACGGCAGGTAGTGAAACATGATGAGAGTTAAATATGAATGGCGCCATCCGGAATAAAAATGCGGCTCATTTCTCAGTCAACTGCATCGTGGACACTGCGTAATGGCAGTGTTCTGGGGACGTGCCATTTGCATTTCCTTTGTTTGGGGGAGTCCTCTAATTAATACACGTAATGAAGCTCTGGCGTGACACGTAAGTAAACGACCGCTACATTGTCGCGGAACGTCGGCTTTGGAATGTGAATCGTGCTTTGTTTTAAATATTGCTCTCTCTTTCCCTGTTGGTGGCTCTTTAAACTCAGGGGTGAACAAATGGTCCTCTTTCAATTTGAGAAGAACATCGATGATGTTTATCCGTCTTTTCAAACTACAAATTAGTTAATATTATTACATATTTTATGTAATAATAACATACGTTAAAAATAACATACCTTTCAAAATAACTTGTGGATTCAAAAATAATATTTAGTTGTAATATCATTTAGCAAGTATTTTGACACTTAAAATACAAAATTTTACATTTTTCTTAGTTAATTTTTTTAGCAATTCGCCAACTCGTTTATCAATTATTTTTTTACTTTTCACAGACTTATTACAAATTGTTAGTACAACTTCATGAAAAGCAACTTGATATTACGTTCATGTTTATACTATTTTTTGTTTGTCAAATGCATTGTTGGCCCGAATTTCTTCGTACCAATGTTCAGTTTCAAACATATAGCTTTGAAATGTTTTAATCAATGATAATACAATTTTTAAATTTGAATATATGATTTTCTAATAATAAACTGAATATTTACGTAAAGATATTTTACGCGCATATTTAACTCTCCGTTCTATTTCCAAGATATCTGACACCTCTTCCGCATTCACATTTTATTTTATCTGGGACCGGGAGATATGGCTCAGGGCATCAAGTGATGTCACTGCAGCCCCTATAACCAGGAGCTCCGGCGTTCGAGACCCGACGGCGGCAGAATTGTCGACACTGGATTATCCGCTACGCCGAATTCAGACGCTGTCTGGAGGAGCATTTTAGCGGCCTGCTGCTCTGATCAGTAGATTTACTTGGTTTCTCCGATCCAAACGAGGCAAATGCCGGAGAAGTACCCTACCAAAGGGGCCACGAACCGTGGGGGATCGTTTTTACCTCTTCCTTCCTTCCTTCCTTGTCCTATCCTAGCCCCTTACACAATCTTACACTAACATACACCACACTACCACACTTGCGAAAGACCGAAGGACAGCTTAGAGCTTTTCCTGGCTGGGGCGGTGTCCCGGTGGTGGGAGATACCTGGTTAGGGGAACCCCGTTAGCCGACGGTAGGTCGGCGCCAGATCTCGCCATCAAGCGGGAAAAGACCACCACCACACCTCGAGCAATAACATGCACTGGGTTAGCACTAGAAGTTGCAAATAATTAATTATTTTCCAAGGACATAAATTAATTCTAGATAAATTACAAGTATAGTTTTCAATAGTGAAGTAACTAACAATAAAACAGGACTATTGCAACGACACACACTACTTCCTATATCTTAGGTTAACTGATTTATTTCTATTACTTCAATGGACGGATTTTCTCCTTTTGAAGATCGTACACTGCGCAGCCCAATTTCAGGTATATCTACGCTGCTAACGCGGACACAGAAACCCGGAGGTCATTTACGGAGGCCGTTTACGTGCCATTCCCGGTTCGCAATTCCTTTCGCATGACGAATGGGACAGCTCTTTTCAAAGCCCGGCCCTAAAACTGCCGATTAAAGAGAGCCATTTCGTTCTTCGCAATCAATACTCGCATCGCAATGACCGGTTTATTCGTTACGGCCGGCCCAGGTGAGCCTTATAAACATTCAAATGGTGCCTTGTTTATATTTCATTCGAGTCGTCCTTTACGAAATATCAATGTTGAAACAGGAATTCTTGTTAAAACAATAGAAGTTAATTGCTAGATAAATTATAAATTGTCATTCTGTGGTTCATAATAATGATATTGTATAGTGTACTAAACTGTGCGTAAAAGATTTGTTTTTCTAAAGTTCCAATATTGCAAGTTTACAATAGATGATCATTATGAATGAACAAACAGAAATCAGTGCTGAAGTGAGCAAAGTAATGAAATTCAAATACATGGAATTGAAATTTACTTTCTGTCATTTGCTGTATCCTAAGAAAATTTTAAAATATTCGGTATTAATATCTAGTTAAAAATTAATTTGAAATTAATTGTTGAGTTTTTATATGTTGATGCTCATATGGTCCATATGAGCATTACTACAATCGAATTCGGCTAAACATAAGCAATAGCTTGGAATATTTAGATCTATTAATGATTTACTAATTAACTTACTAGTTAAAAAAATTGAAGGAGATCCAAACTAGAAAAAAGATTTGAACAAGCGTCTATAAGCGAGAATGTAGAAAGTAGTATTGCTTATCTTAACACAATTAAAGTACGCTATACCCTGTCTGAGGTGGAACCTCTGTAAGACGGAAACCTGCCATCTCGGACTAAGAATCTCAGAACGGAACGATTTTATACGAAAAAATGCCCTCGATAAGCCGGAAAGCTGTCTAACGGGAAACGGAATTGTTTTTAGAGAACGTAAATAGATTACCTGGCTAAACCGGAAATCTTATTTCCTGCACTACCATTGAAATGGCATAGTGCGAAGGGTCACATGCTGATAAAATAGAGTAAACGACGAGTTATTGATCTTATGCATACTGTCGGGGAATCATTGGCAAACACGGCGACTGTTTCGTTGCGAATTTCTCGCGTTTTCAGGCTCTAAAAACCAGCGCGAAAGATTCGCAGCCTACGCGGAATCGCCCAACCGGAAGTTCGCGCCCCGTGTTACCTTATAAGCACGTTCAGAGCTGCGTGGCAGGTGAGCGTCACGGCTGCGGATTGGCAGCGTTTAATCCGCGGCGGTCTTTGCAACGCCGTCGGAAGCGTTTTTTCCGCTGCCACTCGAGTTTTGTGTCAGTCTGCCCTCCTTCGGGAGTCTTCGCTCCCGTCTGTGGCGAGCTCCCTTTTTCTTGGCGCGCAGAACTCTGCCGCTCGAGTTTCACTGTAGAAACCAAGACAAAGACTAGTCAGATGTCGAATATTTTCAGCTCTGCAGTGAATGGGACACGACTGAGTGGCAAGCAAAAATACTTCCTATCGTATTCAGTAATTTAATTAATTTTAAATAATATTAAACTTTGAATTTTTATTTTTTCCCCGCCATTTTGTATATTTTAGTAATGTCAGTAAGGTCATTAATAGTCGCTTGTCATTCTAGTAAATATAAAAGCGTTGTTCATCCTTTGTAACATCAAGGTATGAAATTCTCCGTACTTTTTTCTTGCTAGGTCAAAATTACGGATCCCTTTTCTTCGTTTCCTAAAGATAAATTACCAATTTGATGGAAAATCGTAGATAAAGGAGGTAAAAGCACCGCACCGCATGTGCTCAGTAAACGTATTGACATTTTCTATCTCGTGCATGAATAGAAGCGCGCGCACCAAAGGCTGAGTCGTAATTGACGCTCCGATGTGAACAGTCCCGCGGATTCCGTCGCCCCGTCTAGAGCGGAGCTTTCCGCGTCGCACCCGCTGCGGATCTCCCGCGCCGCTCTGTGAGAGCCTTTAGTGTGATTTTGGAGGTCTTCGCATTCGCGACTTCGTCGCTGTCGCTCCGAATCCTAACCGTTGGTCGTCCGCGCCCCGTTCAGTTCTCAAAAATTTTACCACGTTTCCGTCAGTAGACAATGAAATTCCGGGAAGGCTGTCTTGTCATCCTAGCTTAGCAGTCATAGAGTTGATAACGTGTAGACCACACAATTTAGTGACCTCTCGTAGAATAGTGTAAGAAAGCTGTAGGCTAGTGTGTCAAAAAGTCTTTGAAACATACGTGCAAACCGTTCCACTACAGAAGAAAATGTAAGTCATTGGTGAACACTAGAAGAAAATACGTTCTTCAAAAGGTCTAGTTGAGAAATTCAAAGTGAGTTATGGCATTTTACGAATTAGGGACAACATTAAAAACGTATTGCCAAAAGGACAAAATTATATGGAAAATACTGATTTAAGATATACGGTGAATTGTTAGCAACCCTTTATAAGACGGAAACCATCCAAGACGTACATTTTTTGAAGGAACTATCAGACCTCGTTTTAGGTTTTACTGTATTACAAACACATGTTACAGGTTACTTATTTAATAAAAGAACTAAATTCTGTATGTAGGTGTACACTAGTTCTGATGTTTCTTCTAATAATACTTTTTAATACTAGGGAGAGAAATCACTGCCAAAATATAAAACAACCTGAAGATGCGACGTGCAACAGATATTTCACGGCCTCAGCATCATTTCATAGAGAAAATGAAATAAAATGATATGTTAGTCCAGCACACAATTAACCTAAATACAAAAACCCAATTACACATTATCAATCCATATTTAATTTACTTATTTGTAATTTATGATATGAAGAAACATTCTAAACACAAGCGCACACATAAATACTTATTTAATGGACTTACTTTTTTTCTGATTCTTCCTTTGCAAAATCTTAAAATTCATAATGTTTCCTTCATAAGACTTCATAAACTTGAGATTCTTGATAACTTGGATTGTAGATTATTTAATCAATTGGTCAATCCTGCACTTTTCCTAGCGAATCAAATCGTCCATAAAAGTGTGGTTTATTTCACAACAAAACTTTTTTCCCGCTCAGCTGACGTATTGGCGCAGCTCGTTTAAACCTAGTCCGCTCACAAATAAATCACGGTCTGACCCAAAATGCGTGTCAAACGAAACAACGCCTTGGCGCACAAACTTTTCGGTTTATACAGCTACCGCTCTCTACCCCCTACCCCTGGTCGGTGGCGAGCACGGTGATACGAGTCACCCTCTGCCGCGCCGCGCCAGCTGCCGATGGCGGGCGGCGGGCGGCGGGCGGCGGGCGGCGGGCGGCGGGCGGCGGGCGGCGGGCGGCGGGCGGCGGGCGGCGGGCGGCGGGCGGCGGGCGGCGGGCGGCGGGCGGCGGGCGGCGGGCGGCGGGCGGCGGGCGGCGGGCGGCGGGCGGCGGGCGGCGGGCGGCGGGCGGCGGGCGGCGGGCGGCGGGCGGCGGGCGGCGGGCGGCGGGCGGCGGGCGGCGGGCGGCGGGCGGCGGGCGGCGGGCGGCGGGCGGCGGGCGGCGGGCGGCGGGCGGCGGGCGGCGGGCGGCGGGCGGCGGGCGGCGGGCGGCGGGCGGCGGGCGGCGGGCGGCGGGCGGCGTGCAGACTGACTGCCACCGACCGGCGACGTGACGAGCAGCAACGGGTCGCTCGCAACGCGGCGCGACCGTGACGTTACACGTGTGTAAATCAAGACTTTCGATGGATTAAAGAAAAGAGCGTCTGCTATGAAGACGTTATCTCGGGTACTGTCTCCAATGTTTTGGAATGTACTCAGATATTTGATAATGGGGTAACACTGTTAGAGAACCACTGCGCCTACAATGCTTCAAAATGTGAATTTGTTGTTAACTCTGAGGAAAATACTGAATTCAGGGTTAAGACAGAGTAATGTAACTTTTGAACCTCATGCGAAATAATTAAATTGTGTAAGCGTTGATATGTGTATATCACAGGTATTAATTATACGTAATAATGGATTATTATTATTAATAATTACAACAATTATAATGCCCTCCCTGTGGCGGAGGCGGTTTCGGCAGCAGTCGCCTACGCCGAGGAGGCTGTTGGTTCGAATCCTGTGTAGGCGTACACGTATTTGTCATTGTTCCTTTACCCCTCATTATCATCTTATCACCTCATAGGGGGCTAACAACCTTGACTGAACAATGGACACAGCCGAAAAGTTTGTTAATCTCTCGGGGATAAATATGACTGGGCGTCGGAGAATAACGTGATGCGTGGTCTGAGATGACTGATATTCGCAATAATAATAATAATAATAATAATAATAATAATAATAATAATAATAATAATAATAAATTACACGTTTTCCAGTTCCTTAATTATCTGCCTCTCGGATGCATTGGTTCCGAACACAAATCCGAACTGCTTGGTTGGGCTGCACCCAAACGCGATGAACCTTCGGACGTGCATTCCGCGGGGGCCCGGTGGGGCTGCGCGCTCCGTGGTGGCCAGGCAGCAGCGCTGGCGGGGACATTTTCAATTTCGCATCGGCGCGCTTTGTGTTGCGGAGCGGGGACACGGATCAACAAACAGCACTTTTGATGTGACGTGATTGCTTTCGGCGGCGGCACGCGCGCAGCACGGTGGTCGAAGCGCTCTCTCTCTCTCTCTCTCTCTCTCTCTCTCTCTCTCTCTCTCTCTCTCTCTCTCTCTCTCTCCCTCAGCCGAAGTGCCCTGCGTGCTCCCTTTCTCTCCCTCCTTCCCACTCTGTCTCTCTCTCCCACTTCCTCTCTCTCTCTCTCTCTCTCTCTCTCTCTCTCTCTCTCTCCACCATTCACCCTTCCTCCAATCTTCGTCTCCCCATTACCTCTTCTCTATCTTGCAACCTTCCTCACGCAGCCACCCTTCGTCTCCTCAATCCTAAATACTTGGTTAGTGGTTAGTGATACGTAATAACATAAAAGTTGAAATGTTTACGCTAAGTACTTGATCAGCAAACAAATGTGATATAAGAATGTGCTTTCCTACTAATACGTGGAAGTGTCTGCTTCTTAAACCTTCTTTTTATTTTTTTTTAAGAAATTAACTCTCATAGCAAACTGCTAACCTGTATTTATGTGAACAAAACTTCTATAGTTTTCTTTATTTTCTTATAAATTTTTGGTGGGGTAGGTTGTCAATAAAACAACGTTCTTCCCGCCCGCAAAATAATGTAAACAGATAAACGCACAGATCATAGTACATGAATTTATTATTTATTTTATATTAATGATTTTTAGATCACCAGACGTCGTCCAATTATGATTTAACATTTTATTCTAAACATTGATATGTAAGTAGCGTCCTAAAGATGTAACATTTTAAATATATGTTATATGTGAATCAAGATAGGCTTAGAAGGGTTTCGAAATAAAATATTGGCTCAAAATTTGCAAGAAAATAAAAAAAAGCTACAAGTGAATCTGTTTGTTTGACAAAAGAGAAAATACATTATTTCCAACATAATTACCGTGCCTGATGAACACATAGACAGTGTCTGTATTCTGTGTTGCAAGTTAACACATTCCCCCTTTTTTCTGTAGGCTCTTCATACATGTATCGTGATGTATACAAAAGATAATGTGTATCATGTTGTCAGAGCATTGAATAAACTTGTAAACCGCTCAGATGTAGCGCTGCATCCTGTTAAAACATAACGTGAACATCAGGTGTTTCTAGAAAATTCAAGAATGAGCACATTCCAGTCTATCGTGGGTTATTTTTAGTCAATGGGTGGATTATGTAAGCCAATGAAGTCGTTTGAGAGTTTAAAAATTTCGAGAATTAGTCAAATATTATCACAGTTTACTCTTACGTAAAGGAGATTAATAATTTTTCTCAATTACATCTCTTTATTCTCTAATTTATTTTTATTTATTTATTTCAAACTGTTACTCTTCTTTCAACTATTTATAGTTAAAATGACGGGAAGGGATTCTGGAACTCAAGAAAACGTGTGCAGATGATCTTCTCCCCCATACGTCACATACAGTTTTTACTGGTTTTAGCTAAATAAATTAAATAAATCTAAAATCTTAATCTAAAGTTATTTCACTTAATATCTTTGTGAGTATTGTTCCGGTTTTCTTATTTAACACTACACCCAATGCGATTATTTTTCCATTTTCACTTTTGTAATTTTCGCCATCCGACAAGTTGAGGTCATCCTGTTCTCACCTCAAAGCAGCTTCATATGATGATGAGACCTGTCAGATAATTATGAAGATCTTAAAAGAGATAGTGAAGAGAAAAATAAAAGTATCAGAGATACAACTCCCGTAATCACCACCAGCCAACTCGCTAATTGTCGTAACCACTTTACACACAGTCATTAATTGAAAGTCAAGACGTTGGATAAGCGGCAAACGTTCGTTGAAATAATGAGAAACTACCAGCTAGCGGTACTGTTCTGCTTCTTGTTTCATACCATTGTTTCGGTGGACATCTCTTCATGTTCTTAACGTATGACATGTATATATTATGGCAGCTATCTTATTAATTGTGCCAAGATTACAGAGGAAACGTGAAACATATTCAAGTATTTCAAATGAATGTAAACGGAAACTTACACGGTGTTAAACGAACAAAGAATGTCGAAAAAAGTCTTAGGCAAATTTTGACAATTTTCGAAGATAAGAAGTAATGGGAAGAACAAGATTATTTACATTTTCTGGTAATATTCTCTCAACACAAATTTCAATATTCATTTTTATTAGGTACATAAATTATCTGAAAGTAAATTAGCGAGAAATCTTTTATTTAAAAAAATGACGAAAACCGTAAATGTGTCTAAGAAATGATTTATTAAATTTATTTGGGGTATTACACTCTTCAACTGTTTGATATACTCCTTATATTTCCGTAATGATTCTGAAATAAAGGATAATGTATAAACTTTTTTAGATTTTTTCGAGAGACCTTCTTCAGTAACTTGTATCAAATATCCTGAGCTGCAAACAACAGACATAGTGATACATTAATTGGTGGACATCGGTGACCCTAGTAGAAATTTTTCAACCCAAAATGGCAAAAACTTTTAAACGTAATTCAGGAAGAGTAAAAAGAATTGTTGATTGCATTTTTGTGTAGGTAAATGGACTAGCGTAACAATCTACATGAGATTTGCAGAATAACTTCTAGCTATGAACGAATTGTTTGCATTTTAGAAGCGAGCAGCCTCAGTTATTAAGAAGCCTTCAATTACCCGTAATATGTATTTAAAATAAATCATGTCTTAAAACCTCCTCCAAAAAGCTAAAGCCGCCTCCTTTTCCCCTACATTGCCACCAGTCAATCCGAAAAATGCAGCAGTGTGAAGCGACCGACTCACCTCGTGCGCCTGAGTAGTTCAGCGCCCGCCCGCCAGCCGCGCCCCAATCCATTTTTCATGGCTGCGTGGCGACCGGTCCTGCGCAACAATGGAGCCACTATGCGCGCCCGCCCCCGCCGCGGAGCGCGCTCTCCCACCCCCTGCCCCAATCGATAAGGCCCGATCCCCCGGCCGACTTGCAGGCTGTCCCACTGGCCCGGAAGCGCGGATGTAAACGGGACTCGGCCGTGGGAGGCCGGCGGCCGGGCCGGACGCGCTTCGCAGCCGAGAGAGAGTCTTGTCCTTCGGGAGAGAGCGCTTAAATTATTCGCGGCCTGCGAAGAGGGTTGCGTGGTGTCATTGAATCGGTCGCGACGGGCCATCTCTCAGAGGATGCATTTTTGATGAAACATCCACGCGGGTTGCTCGTGGAATTAAGAGCGGATGCGTGAGAGAAAGAGCGCGCGCGAGCCGAGTGGGCGAGGGGGGCGGGGCTGATTCATTGGCGCTGCGAGGCGCAAATCGTGGACCGTTGTCAACGACTTGCTTTCGATCGTCAGAGATGCGGCAGTAATCTATTTCACTTCTTTGTCGAAGTTCTTCAAAAGTGAATCAACGCATTGTGGCAAAGACGACCCGAACTGAGAACTTTGTAACGGCAATCTTTTCTTAAAGAAATAATACTAACAGGTTAGTGATTAAACAAATGGCGCTGAAAACTTTTTCGATAAATTTGATATTCATAATAATACAGTTATATATAGTAGCTACGATAATGATGTTTTAGAACACTATAAGAACAAAATTATAACTAAAATAGCAGGTCCACATGTATTGATTAATTATTGTGCAAGTATTTAAAACACTTGTTTGGGTTTTCCGATGTTACGGAACATCTATAGTAATTTTTAACTTCACGAAGATAGTGCACACAAAAATAATGTTTTATTATAAATTAAGAGACAATATACAAATTTTTCGAAAACAATACGGATTTATATATGTCGAAATATCGGTAAATAAGATCACGTGTTTCACTAACTGGAACAACTTGCCAATGACAAATAAAGTACTCACTGTCTGAGCACAATATGAATTGAAGTATTCTTGTCTCAATTTAGTTTAAGGATATTTCTCCAACAATACAAAACACTTTTAAAGTAAAACTGTAGGTTAAAATGATAGATTTAATATTCTACTATATATACAAAAAATTCAAAAAAATGAGTTCAAATTTTTTTATTACATTCAATTCAATTTTTAAATCTGGGAATACTAGAATGTTTATGTTCCTGATTTCATGATTTATAAATGTATTGTCACTTAATAATAATATTATGTCACTATTAGTATTACGTCACTGTCTATTATTATTATTCAGCCAAACCTTAAATTTGGTACGTTTCCAAAGTATGACAAAATAAATTATGTTTAAGGACGTGAAATTTATGACCATCAAAAAGTGAAAGATAGTCATCAATATGATGATCACAACCCGTTACTTTTAATGTATAATCAATTGATATCTATTATTACAGGCCCATAAATCTGGGTTAAATTCCGTTCTGAAACCTGAATACTTAAATTAGGTATCATTTATCATCAATCGAACCTTTAACACAACATGTATCAATATTTATTGGAAATAAACCAATGAATGTTATATTATCATTCGTAATCAATAATACTAGAAGAATGAGAAAAAAAACATATAAGTAATTAATTATTTACGAAATTGTACAAGAATACAAAAACGCTTCAAAAATCCCAAAAATATAGTAATTGAAAACCTCTTAGATACTATACTCATATAAATATATTGCGACTATTGTTGGATTTGAACTGCAGAACTGTATTTTTTCTTGACTGTCATTTCCATTTTATCTTTTCTTTCTATTGTATATATAACATACGTGAAATCAACGCCAACATTTTTAAATTAGTGTTCCAAAGACGATGTCGGTCTCCCGCAAACGTACTCTAATTAATTCAAGTAGTTTTTAATCCTTAACAAAAAATATATAATATGTTCCCGTTTTATTTCATAATTATGCTCCATTGGTTTAATACCACAACAGAAGGCCTTATTACCACAAATGACAACTGGCGTAGCTGAAATTTTCTTTTGAGGAGTTGTCTAATACCTTTAGGGATATGAATTCAAGACCAAACAGCTCTCGATGCCGTCGTTATGTAATCCGTAGAATGTTCAGGTCCTACACTTCCATTTCTCCAAAAGCGGCTGGAAAAGAAAAGAAGAGTCCTATTGATTCAATTACGTTGCGCATCCTATAATTAGACAATTTTCTAAAAGAAGAAATTTAATCCCCTCGCAAAGGGGAGAAGCCATAACTCCCAAGTCGGTAATTGGATGAGGTTTCTCCTGAAAAAAGCTTCAATGCTTCGTTACCTCACTGAACGGATCACAGGTCTTATAAGAAGAGTTGAATTGACGCGTCCGACACTTTTGAGATCATCATTCGACGCTCATCGCTTCCACTCAAACGCAAGAATCCGCCATTGAGAATAAAGTTTCCGAGATTTAACACACGAAGGGTAAACAGGTTATTTTATTTAAGGAATAAATTTTTGTATCGGCGATAATTTACGAAGAGGTAAAAAGGTTTGTTTTTCAACATTCACTTGAGATCTTATTATGTCATTAAAGTGAAGTGACATCAATTAACCAAACTATCACCGCCAAAACAACAGAAAATGAATTCTTTTTGAAAGAATATATCAAATATTGCTTCACCAACATTATTGGCGGCAACCTATTTATATTAATACATTCGAATGCGCTCAGAAATACTAGAAAGCAGTCTCCTGCTATGTGAAAGTTGCCTGTGGTTTCGTTCGACACCCAGGGCTTCGGGAAAAATCCAAAAACAATGAACTTCGGCTGTGAAGAAAAAATGCAAATATTTGAGGCAATCATTCCTCCTATTTTCATAAAGCGCGTACCAAGTGAAATGCGTCACTCGTAACAAACACAGCTGACGTTAAGCTATAGAAGACTCAAAACAAGTCTTCCCGTTTGCAAATATTTGTTTAGTCACTTGCCTCGTCATGAAAGAGCAAAATTTTTGGAAATTCTTTGTATGTAAGAACTGATGTACTATACATATTTGTGGGAAACCATTTTTTTTTTGTTAAAAAGCCGCGGTTTTGTTCATCTGCATGTTTGCTGTTGTAGACCACTAGTAGGAAAATATAATTGTTATACTATAATATTTCTTTGATATTTAAATTACAGTGACTAGACATTCCTGACATTTTGCTACTAGAGGATTTTTCATTGGTCTCTACATTGCTACAAAGCCTCTAATTTCCACTCATTCAATAGAGCGATCAACGTAAAGAAGGAGCATAATCCTGAAGCAAATTAAACGAAGCGAAACCTTGCGTGGTTCGAGTGAACTTCGTCTTCGAACACGACATGGCGAGTACATAAAACGCACAAGGCCTCCAGATTAATTTATATTTTCCCTGATGATCATGCGAAAGCGAAAGAAGCAAAGATTAAATTTTCGGGAACAGTCGAGTTCTGCAAGCAGGTAAGGCGGCCGCGCTTTGAAGTCGACACAAAAGCAGGGAAGCTGCGATATTAAAAGCGGCGGAGCGTGAGGCCTGCACACGTGGCAGCGACGCCGGAGGCGGCCGGGCGAAACGGCTGGTGCGCCGGGGCGGGGACGCTAGGGCGGGGACGCTGGAGCGGGGGCGTTGGGGCGGGGGCGCTGGAACGGGGCGCTTGGGCTGGGGTGATGGGGCGGGGACGCTGGGGCGGGGACGCTGGGGCGGGGACGCTGGGGCGGGGACGCTGGGGCGGGGACGCTGGGGCGGGGACGCTGGGGCGGGGACCGGGTGGAGCAGCCGACAAGGGTCCGCGTGTGGAGCCGGGCGAGGGGGCGGGGCAGTAGGTCGGGAGGGGCAGGTCACGTTGAGGCAGGGCGCGGCGGAGGCAGGCACAAGTGAATGCGAATGTGGAGGCGGGGAGCGTTAGGACGGGATTATGGCGGAGCGGTGGGAGGCGGGGCAGGCAGTGCGGGGCGGGCAGAGGCGGGGAGGGGCGCGGTGGAGGGGGTGGAGCTGGGACGGAATGTGGCGGGACGTGTCGGGGCGGGGAGAGGAGGATGTGTAGCGGAAGCGGGAGGAGGCGGGGCGCAGGCGGGGCGAGGCGAAGCGGAGGAAGGTCGAGGTGGAAGCGGGGACAGTGCGAGGGGAGAGCGCATGGAGTGGGTGTAGTCGCATGCGAGGGAGAGAGATCGCCGGACGAACAGTCCGCGTGGATCGAGTGCTGACGGAAACGATTCGGATCACGAGAATCGAGGCGAAACGGCCGAGTGAACCTGGTGTAGACATATAGGATTCAATGATTCAGTGAGGAGATCGGAGGTGAAACAGAAATATCAATGGGAAACAAGCACAAAGAGTGAAATGCAGAAGAACAAAATATCAAAGTCAAAGGTAAGGGAATAGAGGAAATCATGCTGAAATTTTGATGATAAAGGGGAAAGAATCATCTTCAGAAGGACTTAAAGTGGATGGCAAGAAAGCAAACAGACGTGCTTCAGCTGGAGGATCGGCTCTAAGGGGGCAAGAGTACACAAAATTGATACTGAAATAGAGAAGATAAAGAGAGGTTTATTGACGCAAGAATCGAGTTAAAGTATACTGGAGAATGTGCCGCCAATGCTGAAGGTAGAGTTGAAACGTAGCCTGTGAGAACGGAAATTTCAAAAGGAAATGATGTAGATGCAAGGGAGAGGACAACTTCAGAGGTACTCAGCTGCAGAGGATGGAAAGCAGAACAAAAACGAGGCGTGGGTGTTGAGCCTGAGGGATTTGTTTATCCCAGGAGGTTGCGCCGGCCGTTGCTGTAATTGAATAACGCGTCATGATGTTCTGTTTAATGTGTCCATCTCACCAACTGGGCAAACAGCGTGGCTCGAGTGTGAGATCCGTTTTAATCTCTTGCCGAGTTGAAGAACAAGCGGTACAGGCAAGGCAGGGAATCATCCGGGGAATTCGCAGCTCTGCAACTGACGCTTTGGTTCCGCCTTTGAACGCAATCGTCTGGCGCGCCCCAAGCGCCTCGCACTGAAGCTTCACTGAAGCAACAGCAAACACGAGTCTCTCTCCGAGCGCACACGCACATTCGAGACGCACGTTTTGATGCCAAGTATAGAAATCGGCTTTTCGCGCCCATTCGTAGCAGATCTTGATTGACAAAAAACAAAAGTATATAATATTTTAAACGCCACAGTATTAACATACTCTATAATCTTCAAAAATTAAAATAAAATTCTGGCACTATTGTTTTCTCCAGAGTACTGTGCTTTATACAAGGGAAATGGGTATTGAATGAAAAAGGCCCTCACATTTCGAATTATCCGAAACGGATTTTGCATGATAGTGGGTTAACGGCTCAATCTTACGGTACACAAGTACACACAATTACGAAGTCTCTTCGTTGCCTTTCATCCTAGTCTGATGAATCAAACGCTTTGGTTTTTAACCAAACAACAAATGTGACGAACTCGTATGCATAATCTCTTTGTGAGCGATGAAATCAATATTACCACTTTACAAGTCTATTTAAAAGACACGTGCCAGTATTTAATAATAAATGTTTCATTACGAAAGAAACATCCACTACTCACGTTCCCTAAAATATAATACTAGGAAACGTATACTTTCAGCACCGTTTATCTTGTGTAAATCGCTAATGTGCCTACAGATGTAAAAGACAACTAACCAACGAGAATGGTTAGGTGAAGGAAGGGTGAAGACTCAGTTCTAATGATGTTGAGAGATAGTATCGAAGGAAAAGGACCACACACGGATTTTGTCAGTAAGTCTCAGTCACGTTTCCACTTCTTTTTTTCCTTCGGTTGCTTTTCCTTTTCTCAAATTCCTTTTTTACTTCTTTCAGGCACGTGCAGAAGATGAACTACTCGATGAGATTTTATCTCCAAACTAAGGTGTCAACTTTCCAGGCGTCGAGTTCAAAGGTTAACTTGGTAATCATTTACATTGACACGCGGCGCTGTTCATGAGCAAGGTGAAAGTAAAACGCAGATTCATCATAGAACAGAACACAAGCAATTTCCTTGCCAAGATGCGTGCATAACTCAGGCTCGCTGATGATTTACTACCGCCCTGGAGCGTATAGCAGTATTCTGTGGGAGAAAATCGACCGCCAGCTCAAAGACATTACTAGCAGAACTGTATTATCTTGAGAAAAGATGGCAAAATATGGTAGATACGAGACACATTTTACATCCAAAATCTCAGAAAGCATAAAAAATAAATCTGCTTCTAAAGAAATTAATGAAACAATAAGGTGCGAATGAACGGACAAATATAAAGCAAGAACATCCATTTGAATTTTTTTTGTCGAAACTACGTGCCGTTTTTTACATTTTCGTGTACATAAGTAGAATTGATAGTGATATTTAATGCTGCAAAAGGTACTGGAGTATCAGATAGTGTTGAGGTTTCACAGTAGGAGCCATATAAAAGACAAACCTTTCCAACGGCAGGTGTTTAGGGGGTGAGGACCAATCGAAAAATTGTCACACACCCAAGCTTCAAATGCGCCCCGACGACTACGTTTCTAGGTGGTTTGGGAACTTCACAATCGGTAGCAGCCTTTCGGCTCTTAGCTTTTGAGTGAGCTACCCTTCTTCGTGTATTTATTTATCACTTGAGTCCGGATTTTTAAGTAATTACATATATTATGTCTTTATAAATTTAGTTTTCAAAATTATGATATTGCCGCATCATGACGATTTTGACAAAATATACTCATTTTTCATCAACTATTTTGGTTTTGTTTTGTACGATATTACGTATTTAATTTATATTTTACTTATATTACAAAAGTTTAATTTATTTTATTCAACCAATATTACCGACAATAGTGGCTCAGGGCGTCCATTGATGCAGTGACCAGAAGGTCCTAGGTTCGAGACCTGTCGGTGGCAGGATTTTCGACACTAGCTCAACAGCTGGGTTGAATTCAGAATTCTAGTGGCAGGCAGCTCTCGTCTGTAGTTTTCCGTGGTTTCTCCGATGTGCACCAGGCGAATGCCACAGCAGCATTCTACCAAACGGCAACGCACCATGCGCGATTTTTCCTTCCTTGTCCTATTCTCAACACTTACTTACACACACTTACACTACCCTGACTCATGCTACCATACTAACATACTGCCACACATGCTGAGAGACAGGTCGAAAGCTTCGAGCTTGTCCCGCCAGGGGCGGTGCCCCGCTGGTGGGAGATACCTGGTTGGGGATAATCCCCGCAAGCTGACATAGGTCGACGCTGGATCTCGGCATCCAACGGGGAAAGATCATCACTACTTCCCACGATAAAAAATATGCACTACACCTACGGGTTTAATGACCTTAGCAGTCGACGTGCCTGGAATCACCAATCAATCAATCTACCAATTTCTTAAAAATTATTTTGCAAAAATTGTATTTTCAAGAGAAACATTTTTTTTAAATTCGTCAAATTTTTTTTCTTAACCAATTCAGAATTGCTACTTCCTACGCGGTTGCCCCCTGTGAAAAGCGATCAGATGTAGGTGTTTGGGTTAACTTTAGAGCGCTCCCAACACTTGTGCGAGCGCTGAGAATATTACTCTTAGATGTGGAAAGTATCAGTGGTATCGTGTTTCTTGATCTTTAATCCTGATTTCCGCGAAATATTGGTGTGGCAGACGTGCAACAATACGAAGCCATGAGATAGTTTGCTGGTAAGCGAGTTCCCCATTTATTATTAAAACGTTAGTCAATATAGTAAATCAATATTTATTATATTAAAATACCACATATTTTATTAATATAAATTTAAATTGTGTAAATCTGTTTTGTTTGGAACTAAGTACTCTATAAATCTGATATTACATCTTACACCCCTTTGAACAAATTTGTTACGTATGCTTTTTATTTTCATTATGTATTTAGGTTCGTATATTCGATTTTTTCCGGTATTAATCATAATTTTCTATTAGACATTCTTGTTACTTTTATCTAATAGAAATAATAATAAATTATCTATTAGGCGGTCGAGGAATGAAGTGAATCCCCACTTCATCAGCATACTTCTCCGCATCCGCATATTTTGGCCTTCAATTACTCAAAACCTAATTGCGCTGACGGAATGAATTAAGATGGATTTATTGGGGGGGGATGTTAGGAGTTGTCATATTTGTTTCATTCACTTTAGTGTATTTTATTATCATTTTAGAGATATACCCGGATATCTGGGATAGTGTGCACTTCAATCTTGCTTGAACGTATAAGAAAAGTTGATAAAGGGTAATTTTACGAAGTATCACGTTGACAATAACGTTTCCCTTATTTGAAGGTTATTTTTACAAAATTTCATTTAGGTTGGAATAAAATTGTAAATTTGTACCAATATAAATACATTGAAGTGTCTGTCTGGGGTTTTAAAGTGACTGCCTTTTTGTAATGTCATATGGTTATTTTTAAACGGTACAAAACCAGTTCAATTGTTTTGACAATATTCTGTCCGACTCTTTGTCCGGGATAATCTCTGGAACAGGTAAACCGATTTCGAAGCGGATTTCATTTTGTCTGGCTTAACATACTTCACTTTTTTGTTCAAGTACTTTTTTTATACTTTCAGTTATTATATTCACTCAGAAGTAGGTAAGATTTCCATTCAAAACTGCCGATTTATTGCGGACCTGACAAAATTGTTACACGTCACCTTCAAAACAAAACAAAAAAAACGTTACTGTCTGCGTGAGATGTCATAAAACTATTCAATTACCCTTTTCAAACCCTCAAAGCAAAATGTAAGTAATCACTCTTTGCAGTTTTTCGCGAATATTTCTTAAACGGTGATTGAATGTACCAAAGTCAATTAATTGTTTTTTGAATCCCAAACTATTTTCTACTATACGCAGTTTTCGCTTCGGGTAAATGACAACTCAAATTGCAAGTGGATGTTAGCTGAGGTTATGCAAAAATTCATCTATATATTGCTGCCCATAGCAATGATTGTGGTAGCAATGGTCATTTCAGGCGGGGTGGGGCTGGTCGAGGAAGGTGATGAAGAAGATGATGGGGTGGGGCAGCAGTGAAAAGAGGAAAAGGATGCAAATAGGCGAGTAGGACGGGGTTTGTTGAGGTGGGCAGGGCGCGAAGGTACCGGACGTGGCAGGCTCTGGTGGTTGAAGGCGGTGACGGTGCGCAACTGATTCACAACTGAATAATTTTACAGAATGATCCATTAGTGTCCCTCTGTAAGTTAGATGTCTGAGAGTCAATTCTTTGAAAGTCAATTTAAACCTGTTTCGAATAATGTACCTCACCTCGCCACTCCAGCACGACGTACACCTCGTCCACTGGCTGACCTCGCCGGGGGTCGATGCACCGAAAGGGGACGGGGGTGGGGGGTCGTTGGGCCCCGCGAAGCAGCCGACGTTTCCGCTCTCCGCGGGCGGCGCCTCTATCGCGCGCCCCGTGATGCGGCCCAGGACTCCGGAGCAGAAGGACTGAAGGCAACCTGGAAGGGGGGGAATCGAAGGGGTGCCAAGGGGGACGGTGCGGTGATAGAGGGATGCAAGTGTTGCAAGATCTTGTACCGTTGGGGTAAGTGTTCGTGGTGATGGTTTATCATGGTGGTGATGGTGAGAGATCATTTAATGTTCCGTGGCGCGAAAGCTTTTTAGTTGTAGTCTAAGCGTGTGCATTTTGCATCCGGAGAGTGGGAAGGGTACATCTGCTCCCCCTTCACCATTTAAAAAAATTGCAAAGGCCAAAATTCACTAGTAAATAAATAGAACGTAGTACACAGAAAAGGAAATTGTAGCTTTAAAGAGACAAGTTCATACAATTGATTTTATCTTCTCCCGCTCTCTGGCGAGATCCAGTGTCAACCTACGTAGAGAAATTTTTCCCAATCAGGTATCTCCCATCAGCGGGGCACCGCCCCAGCCGTAACAAGCTCTAAGCTCCCGACTGGTCTCCCGACAAGTGTTGTAGCGTAGAGCATGTGAGTGTGTGAGTGAGTGAGAGATAGAGATAGAGATAGAGAGAGAGAATGTAAGAGGAGAGAATGCGACAAGAAAGGGGAAGGAAATATCGCGCGCGGTCCCTAGTCCATTTGTATGGATACTTCTTTTGCATTCACCTGATGTTGATCGGAGAATCCTCGGAAAACTACCGATCAGGGCAGTCGGCCACTAGAATTCTCCTCCAGAGAGCGCCTGAAGACGGCCGAGCTCTCTAGCCAATCCAGCTACCATCGGGACTCGAACCCTAATGCCTCCGAATCAGAGGCACTGCAGTGACATCAGTGAACGCCCTGAGCCACATTTGCTCAGGAATGAGGAAGGAAACGTCGCACGGGCCCGTGGCGCCTTTGTTAAGGTACCGTCCCGACAATCGCCTATGTAGTTGGAGGATACCACAGAACAGAGCAGCCGGGCGCTAGAATTCTCCTTCAGAGTCGAAAATCTGATGCCGATGGGATTCGAAGTCTAGGACCTCTCGTCATCAATGTGTAGAAGTAATGCTGAAATTGAGCCATCGCATCCTGAATGATGTTGGTGATGGCGGGGCAGTGGGGCGGGGCCTGGTGCGGCGGGACGGCGGGACGGTGGGAGGGTGTGGCGTGCTTGGTGGCGGTAATGGCGGTGGGGGCGTCTGCGGTGGCGGGGGTGGGGGTGGTGGCAGGGATGCAAGCAGGCGCGGCAGCGGCGGAGGCGGAAGAGGTAGAGGCGGAGGTGGAGGAGGTGGTGGTGGCGGCGGCTCTGAGTGGGCGACGGCAGTGGCCGTGGCGGCCGTGGCTCCGCCGGGGGCCGCGCGGCGCCGCGCCGCCGTCGTTGGCCGGTGCCCCGCATTGGGGCGCCGCGAAGTGGTCCGACGGTCGTCTGCGGCGCCGGTCGTTTTATGGGGAAGCGGAGGCGGAGGCGGAGACGCCGGCCCCGGGAGATAAACCGGCGAGGTCGGAGCGTCGCCGGCCGAAGGGCAGCGCGCAAAAGGAAGCGTAGGTGCACTGACGTCGCCTGACAAGGTAGCGCTGCAGAGAACAGCAGTGGTTTCTACAAGGGGACTTCGGGATACTGATGACCGCACTGTAACTGATAATAGACGACGATGTGTACAGAACCTGGAGACAATTTCAGTGGACGGACGATAACATGTAGCAGGACGAAGTCTGAACGGACGACGAAGATGTGATGTAGAACAGCCCTCAATCATCAGAGAGAGCGAATGTGATTTAGCAATTATCGTAAGCGGTCTTTAGTTTTTACAACTCAAAAACATCGGTTTGAAGTGAATTTATAATCGAACTGATTATCCTAAGTTTTCTCTAACACTTCCACGCCAGAAATATGTATTCAAATGTGCTTCCTTAAATGACTGGATACTGTTTTCTAACAATTGATATATTTATTTATTAATATAATACACCTTAAACGTAGTAATTTCAAGTTCAAATACTTTAATTATACTAATTGAAATAAGTAGTACACTTTGAGAGCAGAGGCAATTTTATAGAAAGTGGATTATGGAATTTCAAAAAAAAAAGTCATTCTTTTTCATAACTTGTTCATAAAATCAACTGCATTAAAGGAATCTCTACCTGGAAAACATACGAAAAGATTTATTTTCTGCACAAGATTTTCAATCCAAAATTAAAATTATCTTTTCACAGAACAGGTACATGTATTTAGGAAAAAATACGAAAATATTATTGATAATGAAGTATGAAAATACACCTGTGTTTAAATATGAATCAAGTTGATAATTTTCATAAGTGATCAAGTCTCTATGCAAATGAAAAAGAATTCGGTGTTTCAAAAAACGTTGAACAGCCCGTTACTGAGAAATTTCAACTTTTAGAAAGAATTAGAAAGATATAGAATTAGAAAAAATAAGAAACATAAAATCTATTTCCTTTTAACTCATCAAATAATTATACACAACCTCTCAGATGTGAAACAACCTGAGTCACGCTCATCCGGCTGTTAACCGACTCAGCGACGCTTTCAATTAATCGATGAGTATTTCCGGTCGTGTCAAGTGCTATGGTCATGAGTCCCATACGTGATTGCATGTTTGCGGGATTTTCCCCAACCAGTATCTCCCACCAGCGAGGCGTCGCCGCAGTCGGGACAAGGCCTGAACTCCCGATGGGTTCCCAACACGTGAGGTAGTGAAGTGCCAGTAAGTGTGTGGATTTGGGATAGGATAAGGAGGAGGGAAGAAAGATCGCGGGTAGTCCGTGGTCCAAACGTTAGGGTACTGGTTCTGCATTCGTCTGGTGTTGATCGCACAAACCATGGAAAACTACTGATCAGAGCAGCCGCCACAAGAATACTACTCCAGACGACTGCTCGACCCAGCTACTTAGCAAGTGTCGAAAATCCTGCCCTACCTAGGAACTCAAACCCTAGGACATCCAGGTCACAGGCACTGCAGTGTCGCCAATTGATGCCCAGAGTCACCTAAGGCAGCCGGCGATGACGTTTTCAAAAACAGAAGAAGGGCAGAAAAACGTCCCCGTCTCTTTGGATAGAGGGCGCGCTCCAGGCGGGCGGGCGTCTTCACACCGACATCCCACCTTTCCTGCGGAGTCTGTGGGCGCGGGCCGCCGCGCGCCGTGGAGATGGCGCGGAAAATTAGGCAGCCGTACATCACCGGAGGAATCGGATACGGTTGTAGGGCAGATTGAATAGGCGCCCTCGGCATCCAGTCACGCCGCGCGGTGACATCACGTTCCCTGGAGATCACGGAGGCCGCGGCCACGCCGCCGCCGCGCCGCGCCGCGCCGCCGCCGCGCCGGCTCTCCAGCGCCTGGCCTGACGCGGCCGACTGTTTGTAATTAATGGGCAACCTTATTAAAGGCCGGATGCCATTTCTCACTCACCCCAGCGCGCTTGTGCTCGGAGCTGTCTGCACTGCTTGTAAGAGATACTCCGGCGAACTTGCATGAAAGGCGCTCTCTGTCTGGAGTGGCCGTTTATGCATCGATTTCGGCGCGCTCTCGTCGCTTGGGAAGCGGACTGGGTCAAGTTTGTCGAACGATATAACGAGCAGTTAGTTAAAACATGAACCTGCGGAGTTCTTTTGGAGTAAATGAAACTTCAAATATACCATGAGCGTTTTATTTCAATATAAAGTAAATTACGCGGCTCGTTAAACTTTCTGGCTTCTGCAATGGTCGTCAGAATGAGTACGTGAAATAATGTGTCGTGAGTCTGGCATCCACGAGTCGTGCTTTTCTGCAGCGCGTACATTGGTGGCTTGCACACAACACAATGTCAGTCTTGCACATCAGGCACGTTGGGAAGTCAATTTAGTGACAAAGGAAAATATACTTTTCACATATCATATAGCATCACTCTACAAGAATATAATATGCAAAATCCGTTTATTAATTACCACATCAGGTACGAACGGGACCGTTTTCCATGGCAGTATTACGCGCTGTACTTAATAATAATAATAATAATAATAATAATAATAATAATAATAATAATAATAATAATAATAATAATAATAATAATAATAATAATAATAATAATAATAATGATGATAATGATAATATGGCCGATCAGATGGCCGAGATCGCTAAGGCAGTAGTGCCGGAGTGGTCTCGGACCAGAAGATCGCGGGTTCGAGTCCCGCCTCGGGCATGGGTGTATTTGTGTGTGTTTGTATGAGTGTGTCGTCCTTTCACCCCTCATTATCATCATCATTTCATCTTTCATACCCCCAGGACTAACAACCCTGGGGGATAAAAATCGGATCCAGCTTAATGCTGGTCCCCCCAAAGAAGTGTTCGCAAGCACCTGCCACCGTGATATTAAATGAAAAACTGAGCCACGGTAATGGCAGGTTGCTTGCCCTGCGTGCCCTGCGTGGCCGAAACGAAAATAATAATATGAATAATCAGTTAATAAGTGCGTAATGTAATCCAAGCACGTCTAATACAGAGTGCGATTTGGATAATCGTTGTTATGGGTTGTACTGGTACACAATCATTCTCATTGACACATTAGTACTATCGACACACAGTGTCGACCAGAAGTGCTTTTGTTCAATAAGAAAACACTGAAGTCCATATTAATGCTGTATTGATTCCCATCCGTTCACATCTTACGTTGAAACAAACGGAAAAGAAAAAGTATGTTGATCTCTCAGAGTCTGTCTTATCAATGCATATATTTATTTGTAAAACTGCATGAAAAAATTAAACGAGTCCATTCAATTAAAGTCATGACAATTCTTGACAATCATTCCAGTGCATCATTCCAATGCACATATAGTTCCATGAACTATATGTAAAAAGGGCTGTGTTATTGGACGTCTCATTAAACCTACCGTTGCCAAAGCTTCTGAAGGGTAGTCCACAAATTACGGAACGCGAAAGAAGGGGGAGGTGATTTGGGGTATGCTGCGGGTACAGTACACAGGGGTACGGGGTTAGCTAGTTTTACATAACGTTAATTTTTTAATTGTTCAACATTTGCTGAAATAATATTTATTCAGTCTTATATTAAAGCATATTAAAGTTATAAATAAATTAGGGAAATTATAATTCATTGTTAGAACAAATATAACTATTTTTTATTAAATGATATACTGATTTAATGTATATCACGAAGAAAATGTTTAAAACTGATCTGTACTATATTCTAGAATCCAAAAAATTGGCACAATTCCCTAGCTCATGTAACATCCACGATGGCGAGTGCATGACTTGTCAAGAATTGTCTAGCCTATGCAGTCTTCTCTCAAAATTGTCTCCTATCTTATTGTTAGATGCAGACAGCATTACTAAGTCATTCTAACTTATTTATCATACATTTTAATATATAGCAAAAAATAATATTAATTGAAACTCTTGTATAATGTATTTTTAATTACTTTAAATTACACGTTACGCGGGAGAAGGGTTTTCAAATTATTCCAAATTTCTGTTACGTAATTTATGAACCGTCCTAAGAGATTGCAGATAGCAGTAAAAACTCCCCTGGACACACAGCAGTGTAAGAAAAATTGACCTAAACATGCTCTTCCCAACGCTTTTCTGGGAGTCACAAAACAAGCGAAAGTCCAGACCCTAGTTTTTTCAGTCAAAGTTCAACTCAGTAAACTGCATGAAAATTCACAACACAGTGCTATTGAATGCTGTGTTACAAATAATTTCGTTCAAGTGAAAAAAATCTTAAATAATTTTGAGAGATAAAATAAAGTATTTTAGATTGAAAATGTATTCGATGATAAAAATCTAATTTCTTTGAAGTTGCCAGATACTGCAGACAAATAAATCAAATAGAGCGAATAAGTGTGAAGAATACGAAAACCAGAAAACCCATCACTCTACAGTGTGCGAATTCAGATGCAAAAACATAGGGGGAAAATCCTAGAGGAATTGCTCTTATCAATTAAGATCCATATTTGAACCAATAATTAGAATGAGAACACATAAATATATAGCATCGTGATAGATGTACTCCTACTCTAAGGTTTATCTTGTTAATGATAAGTTTAATTAACGGTAATATTTTTTAAAGGGAATAGAGTTCATTTTCTGAACAATGTTTAGAGTTGCTATCTGTGCATGAGGCATCCTCCGAAACTATAAATAATTACATTTTCCATTCGTTGGACTGCGTTGTCTGCTCGCAAAAACTATGCTTGCATCAAATCTATTGCAAACAAGAGTACCACGACATCATTTGTCCTACGACGAATATTTTTCATTAATTCGGTCATTTTTACGAGCAGTCTTGCCGCGCGGAGGACGTCAAAGCGAAAACAACACAGCAAAGTTTACATTTCATGAGTGGGATTTTTTATATCCGCCAACTTCGACAGTGAAGAGGTAACAAAGGAATATTAATTTTCTGCAATATGTGGGCTGTGAATGCCTTATTTACGGGCGGTGGGGTACGGGAGGTGTAAAGCTTCATATATTTTATTTACTCTGAAAAGTAATGATGTGAGAACTTTCGGAACAATAAACGAAAGTCAGAAATGTTACAAAAAATATGTAGACCAAGTTTAAGGTTCAACTAATTTTCATCAACTATACTTTTGACAATTTGTTACTAATCGTATTTGTTGTATGAATAATGATCTATATTATAATAATCTTATTTGGTTAAAATGATAAAGGGCGGTTGTAACAAATTGTAAAAAATTGGCCTGAATTACAAAATTTAACACTTCCAATTAGGAATACACTAACAAATAAATAATACACCGTAGCAACATATACTCATCTAACATACAATCTCTGAAAACACTATTCCCATCTAATACACAATCTCTGTAAGTAAATGTTTTAATGAAAAAAAATCATGTGATAAAAAGAAATACGTATACGAGAAAGTAAAAAGCTGGAACACTTAAAGAACACAATCCTACTATTAAACAAGCTGAAGTAATGAAAACAGTTATTATTTGACTCTTTGTTAAGCTGGCATTACGCAATATTGTATACAATGTTGAGTAATTTACACCCTGCCCAGACATAAAGCGTTTCATAAGAGAATATATCCAGAATAATCCAAAATTAACACACCACAATAGTCCCTACAAAAAAACTTCTATTTATAATGATATACTGGAGAAAACCCTAAACCTAACATATTAACCGTCAATTCTGTCTCAAATACATCTACAATTGATCAAAAATAAGACTAAAAAAATACCGCAGTGCATTGTTACAAAATGGGATAAACGCTGCAATAAAACGTAGTTTTGATATACAATTCCTTTTAAAATACTACTTTTATGAGGACTACTAAGTCTTATGAGAATAAAGAACTCCATTTTTCATCCTATATTCCCATTTTCGTAGTGGTTTTCTTTTTCCACCCTTATGAATGTAAGAAGAGAAAGTATTGTAATCGTGCGCCGGAAAACGGCGAATTAACGGCAGAAAATCTCTTATTGTCGGGCCCTGATAACGAAAAAGTGGATAAATCCTGCTAGCCGTGGTGAAATGAGAATCCATGTGTGTGGGTTCTTGATACAGAAAAATCGATTGACGCCTAAACGCCTGTGTGTCCGTGTGTGGCCAACACTACCGCCTAAATCGTTAAGCCGATTTTCTCCAAAATTGATATTCCCCGATCGATGCGAACGACATCGACGCTATGGGAGATTCGAACGGATATTTTTTTTATTTTTGAGATACTTTATATGAAGACACAAAAACATTGTCAAAATGTTCTCAATGACAAAAAAATTTAAACTTTGTTCTTGGGTAGCCTAAATGACGATTCAAGGGCGCAAATTTAAGGGCACTTAAGGGGTGCAATGAAAAATGTTCCTTGGAGAGAGATCTTGAAATAAGGTCACGTTCAATATGTCGAGTACGAGAAGTTTTGGAGAAATGTTCCGCGAAATATAAGCAACTTTTTTTAAGCTAATAACTTAGATACAAATAACTTTTATTATTATAAATTGTTAGCACTTACGTCAACCAACTCAACAAATTTTGGTTCATGGACTTTTGTATTAAATATAATAATTCATGTTATTTGTTATTTTCTCTTTATGCCATATTTCATTAGCGGAAAGTAACATTATACGAAAATTATAGGAAATGTACTGAGGCGTATTGAGTCAGCAAACGTCACCTATTGTTCGGCTATGAACAGTTGCTAATCCATCATTGCTGAACCTCAGAAAGTTCTAAGCTTTAGACATTTTTTGCATTTACATACTGTGTGATTACTTTCAAGTAGAAACTAGTAAAGGGAGAATTCAGCCATTACCTACACTATGTGATCAAAAAGACCCGGACATGTCAAAATGGTGTTATGGTGTGGTAGTGTTTTTTATAGAGGGAGCTTGCGCCCATTTTTGTTTAGTGTGGCACCATCACGGCACAGGCCTACGTTGATGATTTAAATACCTTCTTGATTCCCACTATTGAAGAGCAATTTGTAGATGGCGATTGCATCTTTCAACACGATCGAGCACCTGTTCATATTACACGGTCTGTGGCGGAGTGGTTACACGACAATAACACCCTTGTAATGGACTGTCCGGCACAGAGTTCTGACTTGAATCCTATCGAATACCTTTAGGATGATTTGGAACGCCAACTTCGTGCCAGACCTCACCGATCTACATCGATACCTCTCCTCAGTGCAGCACTCCATGAAGAATGGGCTGCAATTCCCCAAGAAACCTTCCAGCACCTGATTAAAAGTATGCTGCGAGAGTTGAAGCTGTCATCAAGGCTAAGGGGGGCACCCTATTGAATTCCATCATTACCGATGGAGAGCGTCACAAACTGGTAAGTCATTTTCAGTCACGTGTCCGTTTACTTTTGATCACATAGTGTATTTCCGATCATCCACCCGATATATCTCTTGATGCACATAATTTGCACATATTTGTAACTTTTGCAAATTTCAAGTACTGAGGATGTCTAACTAAAATTGAACATGCTACTATTTTATAAGCCTTCTGATCTGTAAAAGAAAGATATTTAAAGAAAATAGTACTGGTCGTTCTTGATATTATATATTATATATATTATATATATATATATATATATATATATATATATATATATGATATAATATTTCGTTTAATTGCCATTATTGAAGCTAAAGTTACGCAAAATCTATTCAATTTTCAAAAAAATTGTGCAAGCCTTTGTAAATGATCTGCCCATAGAAAACAATTTTAATAAACAAATCTGTACCACTGAAGTGTATAGTTACAGAAAAAGATTGAAAAAAAATTTCTGCATTTTTGAAAATGAATTGCTCAACGAAATAAATACTGAGATATTATTAGCCGTTCTTTCCTCTATTCGTAAAAGAATGCATACATTTGGAGCCAGTTTTGAGTAATGTTTGAGAATGTTGTTAAGGGTTTATATAATGTACCCAAAAAAATCAAAATATTCGTTTCAAATTAACAGATTCTTGATTTCGGTCACATCAATTGAGAAATATCAATTTTGGAGAAGTTTTACTTTCTAATTTTTGTATGCTAATGACTGTTATGATGGCATAACTGTCATGCCGGCATAATAACATTTCATAAACAACAACGGCATAAATATTTTTGAAGTAATAAATGAATACTTTTCCAATATTTTTAATTTTATTTTGCACTTCCTATTTGCTTGAGTAAGTGCTTGAATGACTGGCATGGTACAATAACCCTCAATCTGCTAGGGTAACGTTTAATTAATAAACTGTAACAGTGATAAATTTCATTTTGGGGAAATAAATTAGTACGTGCGTACTATGTTCTCCGAGTGTACTGTAGTTGTACGTAGTACTGACATAATTCTCAGGCGGTGGCTAGGGCGCATATAAGGAGGGTACAGACAAGTAAAAGCAAAACTTGCTAAGAACGTGCAAAACGCTGTAAGGAATAAGTATTGTTCAAATATCGACTGTGTCACTATCTATTGGTTGCATATCGAAGTTCTTATAGAATCTATAGTTATAGATTCCCTGAATTTGCTTTATGCACGGCCTATGGAACCTATAAATTTTATTGAACCCATAGCTATGGAACCCATATGGAAAGCTTTATGCAACCGGCCCATTGGCTGATCCACCTGTTTAGTAATATTAAATATTATATTTCTTTTCAATCATCCAATTTATAAATAATAAAATAAATTGAGCATTCTTGCTGTTATCTTGGTAAAAGCCCTGCTCTTCACTCTCTGGAAAATCGGTAGCCAATCGCTGCACCGCCTTCTGCTCTGCCCAGCACACGAACCCGCCCAACGCTCGCTCATTTCGTGTCGGGTTGTGGAGAGGTTATTGGTAATTGTTCTCGAAGTGGCTGTGGTTAGATTCATAGTGTTCGTAGTTTCTGGAACAAATACGTGTGACGTTTAAATAGGATATCCAGAGCATTTCAATAGCAATTAATATTTGTGCTAAGTGGGTGTGAAAGAAGATTTAAATAGAAAATTCATATCTTCAAATACTCCTGTGAAATGTCGCGTGAAAAGTTGAGTAGCATTGACGCAGATCTTTGATAAGTGATTTTACGAATCACAGGTATACAGTGTTGTGAAGTGATGGGTGAGCTCTCAAGAATTGTGGAAACCGTGCTTGGTGCGTTGCTAAGAAATGCAGGCAAAGTGCTTGTGAAACAGAAGTGTGTGGTGACGTACTTTTGCGATTCGTAGATGGACTTCTCATCACCGTGGCCTTGGTCTTCACGACGCCATCTCTTCTCGTCGTTCCTAAATTTTCCTTGTTCCCGCCAGGTGGTTAGAAAAACCTTTAAAATCTGGAAAGCGTAGTTGCACTCGAATAGTTATTAAGCAAACGTAAATAAGTTTTTCATAGTCATATGTGAATTAATGAAAACTGTAATGGATAAAAGATGTACGCAAATCAATAGGACCAACATTGTGCATGTTAAAACGGTGAAATTATCAATCGTTTAAAACATTAACATTATAAAATGATTCTAGTTTTTCATTATTTTGAATTGAAAAATATTTGGCAGTTTAGTTTGAAAGAATTTTAATTCCTGAAAATCATTGTTCAGAGACAAGCATCTCAAATACGAACTAGAAATGTAGTAAATAGAATTGATTCAACAGGTTAGGGTTTTAGAAAATCAATAAAGTACTAGGTTTAATTAAATTGGCGAATTGTTTTCAACCGCTCAGAATTATGAGCAGGGATAACGGTCTACAGTTGGAGTAGGTTCCAAATCACAGGGCAGGGTAGCATAGCACCCCTGGCAGAAGAGGAGCAACGCTTTGGCCTGACGCCGGTGGAGACTGGAATCGGTGAGTGTTCTGGGTGGAGCCTGTCCCGTCCCATGCCCCGTCCTATGCCCTGTGCCCTTCGCAGCGCCCGCGGCAGCCTAAAGGCGAGGCCGTTTGCGTTCCTTCTCCCGACTGCACGACGGATGACGCAGGTCTAGCTACACACACAAACGTACTACGTTGAAGAGAAATGAGAGGAGTAACTATGATCATGAAAATAAACTGCGTAGTATAGATGCTGAGTAGAAACTAAGTTTCCTTATATGCACACATTTGTAGTTGGGAGGGATAATTCTTCCTCGTGCAGTCATTGGCTCCGCTCAGATAATGTTAGATGGGGTATTTGTCCGCCTGTAGTTTAATATATTCCTGGTTTGCTGCAGTCTCGTTTATTGAAATGTATTTATTTTATCAAAACATATGAGTAAATTTAAATGTAGATTCGTTATTGGAGGTGACCGTTAATTTAATATTGTTACTTTAACTTCAATGCTAATTAATATTAATTTTTAATAATTTAAATAAAAGATCAAGAATATTTAAGTTCATTTTTGCTTACAATTTATTTACATTTAAATATAAAAGATTGTTCTACAAATGTTGCTTGGAATATAAGATGATTACCTAGTTCAATATTAGGATGGGCAAATGTGGGAAAGAGGCTGCAGAGCCCGGATAGTCTGTAAGAAGACTGTTTGCTTAGCCATATTATGGGATCCACTCCTGTGCTCGATTACCGCTATTGTACATGGCATGCATTCAGTCGTAGAGAAATTGGGGGACCTTGTCTGGGTGGGAAACTTACTGAGCTGCGAGAAGGCATTACACCTCGCAATTTGCATTGATGTGAATGGCAGGTGACCTCCCTCTGGACTGTAGACTAGGTTGTGGTTCAGCAGGGAAGGCCACATGCCCAACTGTTGGTTTAGGCGGGACACGCCTACAAGGCTCACAGGGCAGGGTGGGTAGGTTAAGTGCTAGGATGTATTCCAATTCGATTTTGTATTCAACTTGCTTTGAAATGTTTACGACGTTCCTGTACATAATTCTTGCAATGTAAAGGAGAAATCAAAATACGTAATGAATTGGAATACTCCTTCCTACCTTAAGGAAAACTGAAGGGCTGCCCATCGTTCAGTCGTCCTTGAGTGGCAAACGTTAGTTGGCGGACAGCACACCTAAAACAGGGTGGCATTTTTTCGAGACTGCTATAAAATTCTATGTGTACATACTAATGAAATAAACCCAAATTATTTTTTCCTTACAGGATCATAAGTCCGCGTGAGACGTGGCAAAATAAAAATTGTAAAGACCATGTGTATACATGGCAAGAATATATAAATTTAAATTAATGTAAATAGGGTTATTTTTCAAGATAAGTTTCTTGAACACTCTAATATAGACCAACCCAATAAATTGTCGACATATAACCACTGTTCTAATAGTTCTTAAGTTTTTCTAATTCTGCTTATTTTTCAGCTCTAATTCTGCTTATTTTTCAGCTCTAATTCTGCTTATTTTTCAGCTCTAATTCTGCTTATTTTTCAGCTCTAATTCTGCTTATTTTTCAGCTCTAATTCTGCTTATTTTTCAAATCTAATTCTGCTTATTTTTCAGCATAATGGTATATTTCAACATGCTTAAAATAACTGCAAGAAATGTGGAATAATGCTATAAAGGAAAAAAGATAAAATTTACATCTAAATTATTTCCATACACGTGCGCTGGCGAATAAATAATCAATACACGATTTAGTTAGGTTTGAACTCTGTAAAAGTATGTATTGATTTTCTGAAGAACGTATGTCTGTGCTATAAACTTTCCTGTTTCAGGTACTATTCAATGTGATCGACAGACGTAACCATCTTAAGACTAGTAAAAAAAAGCGGGCTTATCAAATATGAATCTGTATTCAGATAAGACAAAGATTGGAAAGAGAGCTCGTATCTCGTGTTTCATCTGTGTGAAATGTGAAAAATAAAATGTGTAAAGACAGCGGTTTGTATGGTAAGGTGGGTTAGCCACTATTTAGATTTGTTTTAAATCTCACATCCGTCAGATTATTCGCAAATCTATAGTCAACAGATGTATTTTTTACTCAGGTGCAAAAATATCTAAGTTTTCAAGCACGCTTTATTGGTACTTTCATTAATGAACTATGTTTAGGTAAAAGGTGTGGTAGCGGTTCTGGAGCTAGAGAAAACCTGCACAATTTGTATTAACAACTAAAACCTGCTTCTGAAAGTACATGCATTATTCACACGGAAATTAAAGTAAACATAATTTTGCAAAAAGTAAATTGAAATAATACAAAAGAAAATTAAATCATAAATGACAGATTTATTTTTAGAAAGTAAGAGTGAAAAAAATTAAATTTACGTATTTTTTTGTTGTTGTTGCAGGTCCTGAGTAGTCGCTATCCATGATATACAGAACGCACATCACTAGTTCTGACTGGTCAAACTTCGCTTTCTCGATCTTCTCAACTATCTCCAGATATCTCGCCCCCTCCCATTGACATTCTTGAAATCCTTTCTTACTCATTACTTCTAATATTTGAGTCTTCAGATCAAAATGGGGTCTTATTCTTCCACCCCTTCTGTTGAACATTTAATTTAAAATTAATTTTAGCTCTCCCGTTCATCAACTGAAAATGAATGTGGAAATGAAATGTTTTCTGGGTATATTTTGTACTGTTTTTTCCTGAACTAATAAATTTCTTGTTCACCTTAACTATGATCTCAGTTGGACTCTAGTGGCCGTATTCACTCTTCGATCCTTTGTTGAAGGCCACATTTCCGCTTATTTTCTCCTTTCCTGTGGTATACTTAAATTGTCTAGTCTTAATGCATTGTTCCATACTATGTCATGTAGAGCTTCTCCTAGATCCTTTATCACAATTTCCTATCATGTTGTGTGTTAAGATCAGCGTCTTGTTGAGAATTCAAAATTAATGTTCCATTACTTCTGCAGTCCATTGAACAAAGGGCGGCTAGTTCTGTACCATCTCTGAATTTCAAAATGTTCATATGAAACTAACTAGAAACGACTATCAATTGCAATTGGAGATCTTTTTCCTCAAGTTTATTAATTTTCCAAAAGATTTAGTTTTCCATTGCTGTTACCTTGTTTTCCGGATTATACAAGTAGTACTTTCTATTCTCTTAGAACCCATCCCATGTTCCGTGATGTCGAATTAAATTTGATAGTTCTCTACTAGGAATAATAAAATATTTTTCTAGATTGTCAAGAAATTGAACTATAGAATCGCACATGTCTGATTTGTTTTTAACAATGATTACAAACTCATTTCATCCTCATATTCTGATTAAATGTTCCTTCAGACTTTTGGAGTAAGTTTTTTGAAGGCATTTCGAATTTTTATTGGAGATTGTAATCTTCATTATGTCCCGGATTTTGAATCTGTATGATCTTTTATTTCGTCCCGTGATATAGTTGTGCTACTAACGACTATTTCTTTGTCTATATAGATACTAATCATGAGAATGAATGTTGGATTTTAAATAGGATATTGTCTATATACTTTTCATACGATAAGTTTCACGCTAGTGTTAAGATTTTATGAAAATATGAAACTTCACTAAGTCATTTTTTTTAAACTTTAGTCTAACTACATCAAAATTTGAAATACAAATACTTGGCAAATTGCAACCGTGCAACATGCCACAAACATTATTTTTATTTTTCAAAAAATAAGATAGCTATGCAACTTTCAATAAACTTGTCTTAATATTCATTAAATTTTCAGTTTTATTTCATTGTGAATGACAGTTCGAATGCTAAAGTTTGAATGCAAGAAGTTGCATTTTAAAATCCTGAATGACACTTTCGTCAGGATTAGAGATTTTAGATAGTTTCGTAAACTTAAGTGAGAGGGCATACGTAATATTTCTACTTGCATTATTACTCAAACTCGTAACGATTTTTTTAAAGTTAATAAAGTCATTTAAATATCTAAAGTTGATGTATAAATTGTATTGAACATGTGTGGAGGCGTGTTCAAATTGTTAAAATTTTCAAAATTTTAAACTTTCCTTTATACAAGGAAAATGTTTTTAAGAGAACAATTGCGACCATGTTTAAAAATGTTTAAAATGCTACATAGGATTCATGCCCATTGCCTCCAAAATTAAACCAGGAGAGGTATACCATGGCATCCCACGGATTCTACTGCAGTACCTAGGTACCGGTGCCGAGAGGTCTTATGTTCTAGTCCCAACTGAGGCGGGGTTTTGGAGTTCTGTCGCTGTCTGAAGAATTATAGTGGCTGGCTGGTCTGATGGGAACTTTTCCGTGGTTTAGCCCATCAATACCAGGCAAATGGCGGAGCTGTACCCTAACAAACAGGCGACGAACCGCACGCAATTTTTCCTTCCCATTCCTTGTCCTATCCTACCTTACGTATACACACTTACTTGCTCTACACTACCACACATGCCGGGAGACCTGACGGGAACTTTGAGCTTCCGACTGGGGCGGTTGTCCGTAGGTGGGAGATACTTTGTTGGGTATCTTGTAGGGGCGGAACCTTGTTGGGGCGGCTGAGGCAATTCCCCGTTAGCCGACGCTGTCTGTCACCCTCCGGCAGTGGAAGATCAGACACTTCACGAGCAAAAAACACACTAAACTTACGGGACTAATGACGTCAGCAGTTGACTCGCCCGGAATCGCTAATAATCGAAAAATTAAAATACCTTAAAGATCCCCGGAACGGCCAAACTAGGTCTTGCATCCGACTTGTTTACGTTGTTCATTCCAGGCTTCTAATCTGACAGGCCTGACACAGACGAACATAGGATATCAAATTGCGTGAATTCTCCCCATCTGCTCTTATCTTAACTGTGTTTGAATCAGAGTTAATATACATATTAGTCATGGCCGTATTCATTAAAGTACTTCTCATTCCCATAATGCAGTGTAGGGGAAGTCACAACCCGCAATTCTGAATATACTTCTAAATCATGCAAACAAAATTATTGCGAATGGAATTTGATTGACTTCAAAATCTATTATTCAAATTTAAATAGTCGACCTTACCACGCATAGTTTCAAAATCTTTTAAAAAGTTTTAGGTCGCTTTTCAAAACTTGGACATACAGACCACCGTGATTGTTTTAACTGTAGATGGAACTGTAGGAAGAACACGTAAAGACAACACAAACACACACAAACATCCATGCCGAGGCGGGATTCAAACCCGTGACACCTCGAGCCAAGGCAGCTACGGTTCTTCAGCCTTAGCGTCCTCGGCTATCCAGGAGGGCTTTTCCAAGCTTGTGGAGATTTAAGTTAGTAGATATGGGTGGCAAGAGGAAGTGGTTAAGGGGGTTGATTGGGGGGCAAGGGATGGGGACGGGGAGGGGTAAATGGGATTCCTTTGTGGCGGCCTTACAGGAAAAGAGAAAACGCTAAAGGTGAATAAAAGTAAGGTTACTCATACATTGAAACAATAAATTTCTGTACTTGGAGGAAACTAGTATAACTGACAAAACAGAAATCGAAAATATTTAACTGATTTGGACGTAAAATTAATTTAAAAAGACGAAAATGTTGAAAACTTTACAACTTAAAGATTTTTTCAAGGAAACTTGATATGGGCAGATAGCATGGAAACCTTGTGAATTGGGAAAGTTCGGTTTCAAGAGAGCGAGTTTCAAATCATTTCTTAAAAGTGATTGACATTATCTTTTGAAGTAAAACTTTACAAAGCAATATTAATTCCGGAATCGTTTCTATTGCTTCTTTTATCGAAGGATTTTGCGTGACCCAGATAGCGTCCTATAAGTCTCTAATTTTTATGGCTATAATAATCTGCTAAGAGAATGGTTAAAAATCTATTGACTCTTGGAGATATTTCTTCATACTTAAAATCGGAGTAAAATTGTTTATATTCATTAAAAATGTATATATTAGGCAGTGTTGCTTTCAACCAAAAATATAGAAAAATTTTTACATAACATATTTTCCTAAATTCAGGAAAAAAGTGCTTCGAAGGTTTCAATGAAAATTTCAGGTTAATCATTCCAATGAAAAATTACAAATGGGGAAATTTGTATATTATTTGTAAAGTTTCTTGGTCTAATATATTGGGTTTTGCAGAAATAATTTACCGTAAACAATATTCAACATAAGTATTAATGCGGTCTACAGCCTTTCTTACGATGTAAAATAGGAGACTTAAAGTTCAAGACGTTGTTCTGCAGCTATGAAGGTTTTTCTTCATGTACTACTCATGCGGGAAACTTCATTAGTGAAGAAAGTAATTAAAATGTTGAATTTCCTAAAATTGATTCAATAGCTTTTTAAAAAGCTGAAATATTTCTCGATAAGTTGCTTTCACAATTGTGTCAGTACTTTTCAAAAACAATTATCAAAACATCCATTTCGAAATGCTTCGAAATGAATTCGCCTTTCGTTCATTCAAAACATTAACTTTGGATGTTATAATGTTACATTTCTTTCTAGACTCTCATTAAAAATTAATAGAATTGAGTTACTTAGCATTGTAGTTACAGCGCATGAATACGTGGTACATTAAAAATTTTGCAATGTATAAAAGTTGATACATACGGTAGAATTTACGAATGTTCCGGAGAATGCGAATGTGGGTTGACTATTAATCGTGTGATAAAAATAGCTTTAATTTTAGTTATACGAGAGGTCACAAAATTATTAATATACTTTTTCCAAACATGGAAGTTAATGATTTTGTCTAATATTTAATAGATCCTCTAGTTTTTCTGACAAATATGAAACAATACTGCGTAATCTTCAAAGTACCTAGTTCTTGTACTATAATTTTCCACGGGCCCTATCATTCAATAATGTCAAGATACGCTCAGAGATAAATCACGGGCGCTGGTTATCACTACAAATGACCATATCACGGCACAAATGTCTACTACAGTTCATACAAACCTGTGATAATGAGGTAGACACGCGGAAAAAACTTACCATGTTTCACGATGTTAGCAAGACTATAAATTCTGCAGAAGAACCTTGAGAGAAAGTAAGCAAACGAGATTAATCTTTTCAACACTATTGACACATCCTATTCCTGACGACCAAAAAGATTATGGACATTTGGCTCTGCCGAAACCACAAAGCACATTACTCATCGTTACTTAGTTAAAAACCTGTTTTACTTAAAGTGGTTTAATGTTAGCATTATTAACCATGGAAATACGCCACTTTTGAAGATTAATTGAATTCGTATAGTAATACTTACGGGAATATGAAAATCGCAGCTACATTTTAAGAATAAAAAAAGAACATTCCGTACACAAGAATGCGTGCCTTCAAAAAAGCTAAAGAAAACCGAAATAATTCAACAGAACACTAGAAAACTAAAACAAACGTACGAAAACAGCTTTTTCAGAATCAAATACATAAAACAAGCCGTCAAAGGTCAATGTGACTCTAAGAATTTCTAAGATTTTAAATATTCCATTTATTCTAATATAACGTAAGGAGGGGAGTCGCGGTATAATTTCAGATATTCACTTGGTATGATCCCGTAACACTCCAATATTGATTCGGAAAATTTGCACTTTCAAACAGGTCATTAATATTGCCTGTAAATTATCTGAACTTTTTTTCTACACAGGATACAATGCTGATGGACCTCGACATATTTTAAAAAGAAATTATAGTAGGTAATACCACGAGTGGTTTGGAAATTTTCGATTAATCTGACTCAAATCGAGGAAGGATTTAGCTAAGAATTTCCAAAACAAGTGGTATTTAGTAGGACTATTTCACTACTGAATCTGACTAACAAGAGTTCCAAAATGTAATAAATATTGAAAATAACGGAAAGCCATGTTAAAATCAGATGTTATAGTATATACACATTTGGACATAGTAATCGATGTATACCGCCTCCTAAGATAGACCATTCAGTTTGATTGGCCAGTAGGGAGAAGCGGTAAGAAAAATCTATTATCTTTGAGACAAACCTCCCTGATTGGGGCATTTTGTGTGGTGGTGGTGGTGGTGGTGGTGGTGGTGGTGGTGGTGGTGGTGGTACGTTGTGTACGTTGTGTGTTAGTGGGTAATGAAATACATTACGTAATGCATGTTAAAGTAGTAACAAGGTGAGGCTGTGGAAGTATATTGCGAATCTTGACTTTTCACTAAAACCCAATATGAAAAAATGTAAATGCATAACACGAAAAAAGGAGTAGTATCTAAATACGAAGGTAATATTTAGAACTAACCCACTGCAGGGGAGGATGCTATAGTTTGTTACTGAAAGACTAATAGGTATAGCGCAGTTTCATGATGGTTTCTCTGCAATGTGATCTAAAAATCGCTTCGGTTCCAGGTTCAAAATAGAGGTAAAGAGAGAATGGCTGCACTAACCCACAGGGCCTCGGGAGAGGTTTTTTGTCGAAAGCTATAGCAGGCTCGAGGAGTTGCAGTGCTGCCTTCCTGCATTGTAGGACGGAGACGGGCCTAGAAACGGACCGCAGCACGACCTCAAGACGAAAAAGGAACTGACCTGTTGAAACATTCCTGTGGTCTGTGTTTAAAGTTCAAATCTCTTGTTCAAGCAAAACGGATCAGTCGTCTCGGTGAGATGGTCACTATTACGAAACTAATAATCGGAATTAGAAACTCGTGTTAAAAAGTCAAAATTGAAAATCCTACAGAAGTAAGAAATAAAATATTATCTGATGGTTGTGTGAAATTCAGAAAAGCTTGCTTTCGAAGTACTTACGCAATAACCTTAAATCGTTTAGAGTTAAATAGTTTAGAGTTAACGTTAAAAGTTAAGTTTGCTGTCGAATGTATTTTAGAAGTTCGACCCACTTTCACTAGTTTTAAAACTTAAATAGAACTAGTAGTAATTAATAGTATTTACTTGAATGTTTTATCCCCCACAGTTTTAGAAACATTACAGATGGATTTTTACTGTTCGCGAAATGTCAATTTGCCTGCATCAGAGACAATCTTTGTAGAGTTTCGCCATTATTGGTTGAATAAAATCGTATTAATGAGTATGCAGTAGCGATTCATAATTTTAAAGTAATTCCGTTTCAAATATAAAGTTGTTTAGTTGTCTTGTGAAATTCAATGACCGGCTATGTTGTAGAATGCAAGTCTTCGACCTTTTTTGTTTCAGCAAGTCCGCAGGACCAGCTTTGAATCATGCGCTGAAGATGTACCAATGGAACGCAACTGAAAATGTAGAATTTGTATTAAGTATGTATTTTAACATTGTATAAAAAGTTCGTTGCAGGTTTCGAAATGCCAAACTGGTCTTGCGAATTTTAATGCGATAGTTAAGTAAATGGACTTCGTTAAGAATATGTTATTTTAAGAAAGTCACGCTAAATCTTAACGTTCGAAACGTATGAACGAAAAATAACTGGAAAAGTAGAAACGTTAAGAAATCTGCAACTACTTTAAACTAATATTTATGTACCTGGTGCACCAGTTTGGTTTTTAAAATTGAGAAAAGTTTAAAAATGTAAAAAATTGTATGTTTCGATTTTTGTGGTAAATTTCATTATTTTCTGATCAGTTGTAATTAATTTTGTGCTTGAATTGTACGAAAGTTGTGTAAGAGCATTGTAAATTGGTTTATTTAAGATATTGCGATGTAATTTTGTATTAAGATCTGATGGGAAAATATAAGAGCGTCACTGACCATATGGAAACCTTCATTCCTGATATTTGTAAAGTATTTCCAAATACTATATCCCTAAAGGAATAACAATGTTCCTGACATCCTACATTTAAGTGAAATTTAGATTGTTTTGTGACTATGGAGAATACAATTAACTTTAGTTTCTGGAAACGTTAATTGAAATTTGAAAAATGTGTAAATTTGCAATTACTTTATTGATACAAATTTAGAATTAAGTTCTGAATTTAAATGTTCAATATTCATTTCTACACAAAACCCAAAAATCTGAACACATCAAACAGGAACAGAAACAATGCAAGTTAGTATTTTAAAGCACACTTGGTAGTATGGCAAATTCAATATTTCTTGAGGTATAAATTAAACGTAAATAAAACTTATCAAATTACATTTGATATTCACGTTAAATAAAAATCAATTTAGTTGTGAAGTAACATGTGAGAACGTAATTTTTGTCCTAAAAATTTCAATCATTTCAATCGCCTAAAAGTTACAAAATGCCGTAGTAAACGGGTAGAGTGTTGAATTGCGATGTTAAGTTGAGAAATATTCAGAAAACGAAAATTCAGTAGATCACAGCACTATCGAAGAGGAATTTACATTTCCGGCAACGCACGTCGTAGATTAACAAGGTATGTTTTGCGGAACGCAAAGAGTTCGTAAGCAGTTGTTTTTTTTTGCGACGCGCGTTACTTAACGCGCGTCAACGCAACTTTCGTGAACAGGAGATCTAATACGTAATTTACGCTGTGAAGCATTTTTTTCAAATGTTGCCGAAACCCATTTTTCAAGTTTTTGTTTTACCGTCAAGAAATTTAAAAAATGTAAGCGTATAGCTGGATGGTGACACGCCGTCTGACTCCAGCGCAGTTTCAACCGTCCAAATGTGATGAACGTATGCGTTGTAAAGCGAAATTTGGCAAAATGTCCCATTGTCCCCAGGTCGTGCTGCCGTCCCCCTTCATATTTGATGGAAGCTAAATGAGTCTTTCGATTAAATCCCATACGTTTTCCTATTAGTTGTATGGTAAAAATATCTCTCCAAGGCCGTTCTTTTGTAAAACAATTTTGTTTTATTATTAAAATATCATAGATATTAACGAGACTTTTATTTAAAATTTTTGCGTAGAGGTTTATCAACAATACTAGCTAGAATCGAAAGTATTAGTGTTTAGTGGGCCTAACAAGCCTGCTTCATGCTCCATAACGGCCTAACAAGCATGCTCCATGGTTAACTTTTGGTCTCTTGTGATCTGCTGCTCTATGAGTTACAAATGAGTTTTTGCATCCGCTGTCCATGAAATAGACCCTACGTTTAACGGAAAGTCACTGCAGATGCTGGAAACATAAGCACCTCTCTCCGATGATGGTCTATTTCCGCAATGCACATTGCGAAGAAGTCGAAAAATAGTTAATGCAAAGCGTTTGGCCCTCAGGCTTTTTGTCGCCGCTCGGTAATTAGAACCATTATATCGCTCTTGGTGAATAAATAACTATTTTCTTTAAACTGAATATTTCCCCAAAATGTAGAAACTTGCTTTCGTACTACTAGTTCTAGCAAGACTCAACTCCCCAAACCCTTGTGATTACCGACCTAAAAATGTACTATCAACATTCCCCAATTCCCTTGAAAAAAATATTCACCAGCAAATAGAATCATAATAAATGATTTTCTCAATTTTTGCCAAATTTGGAATTTTCAGTAATGGGTTTAAAGCATGAAAGTTGTTTTTGAACAATTAATTAGCAACAATAATAGCGACAATTTCCCACGTAAACGTTTTTCATTAATGTTCGTGATATCTTAGTTTTCCTGAAATTATTGGTCCAATGAGTTAACAGAAAATCATATTTCTGTATTAATTGAAGAGCAACGTGGCAACTATTTAGCCTCAAAAAAGCGACTGTTTCTTCTGTAGATAGTTTTTTACCCCTACTTTTTTGTAATGGTCGAAATTTAGCATTCCCGTTAAGTTTTAGAGTGCCGAATATTATTTTTAGATCACCAATAGTAATAGCGTTTCGTATGCATAGCGTGCTAGTAGTTAAATTTTTAGCACTAGTGCTAAAAGTGAGATGACGCTCAAATATTCTGATAAATATGTGAATCCAAAGAAAATATAATACTACCGTGTGACCGCAACACCTACTGCTGACCTCAACGTGTCATTAAATGATTTGTATACTTGAATTACCATAGAGCGAATATCAGTAAAGCTATTTAAAAATAGTGTATGACACGCGTGGTAGAGATTGCGCCACTCTTGGTAAAAGTGATTTTATTCTGCGAGCAGGAATAATTTCGCTATGCCTTCTTATGAATTTCAACTTCAAAATTTGTTACAAAATTGATGTTAATAATTGGTAAATTTACGCGGAAAGCACTTAATTGGCACCCTTTTTCGAATTGTTTATAGTTGAGTACAACTTTATTTATTTTGTTACAAAATTAGTACATAATTAGAAGAATATTAAAGGCTAATTAAATTAGAATTTCTGAGAAGGGTGCGGTGGCCGACACTTTTGTATGGAGCCGCTCCCAATTTTTCGCGTTTGTAAGTGTAATAACACTGATGAGGGACAAGATAAAATATTGAAATTATTACACATAAAAGTTAATTATAATGTTGAACTGCATTATTAATTTTAACTCGGAAATTTGATTCAAAACAGGCTAAAAATTTCGAAAATTTAGACGGAATGTACTTCATATCCCCCGCTTCAAATGTTTATAGTCTAGTACAATATTATTTATTTTGTTACAAAATAAGTACAAAGTTAATATAATATTATAGGCTAGTAAACTTGGAATTTCTGAGAAGGGGAATGCCGTGGGGGACACTTGTGTTTAGAGCCGCTCCCAATATTTCGGAATCGAAGAGATTAAAAACTCTGAGGAGGGAGCAGATAAAATTTGAAATTAATACATGTAAAAGTTCACTTTTGTGTTAATCTGCCTTATTAATTTCATCTTAGAAATTTGACTCAAAATGTGTTTTAAAAATTCGGGAACTTACGTGAAAAGAGCATCAATGGCACCCATTTTTTAATTGTTTATAGAGGAGTAGAAACTTATTTATTTGTTACAAAATTAGTAGATATTTAGTAGAATATTATAGACTAGTTAAATTTGAATTTTGGGGGGTGATACGGTGGCGGACACTTTGGTTGGAACCGCTCCCAACTTTTCGGATATGTAGAGTGTAATAACACTGATAAAGGACCTGATAAAATTTTGAAATTATTACATGTAAAAGTTCACAATTGTCCTAAACTGCATAATTAATTTCAACTTTGATATTATACTCTAAATGTGTTTTAAAAATTTCGGAAATTTTCGTGAAAAGTGCTTCATTGGCAACCGTTTTTTAATTCTTTATAGTTGAGTACAAAATTATATATTTTGTTAATTAGTACATTAGTAGCAGAAGAATATATACGAGCTGATTTTGAATTTCTGTGAAAGGGGTGCGATGGCAGATACTTTTGTTTTCAACCGCTCGCAATTTTTCGTGTTTGTAGAGTGCAATATCTCTGTTGAAGGACCAGATAAAATGTTGAAATTATTACATGTAACAATTAACTGTGTTGTTAAACTGCATTATTAAATTCAACTTTAAAATTTGACTAATCTGTTTTAAAAAATCGGAAAATATACGTGAAAAGTGCTTCATTTGCACCCGGGTTTTAATTGTTTATAGTTCAGTACAAACTTTTTTATTTTATTAGAAAATTAGTACGTAATTAGTAGATAATGTTAGGCTAGTTGATTTTGAATTGATGAGAGGGTGCTAGGTTGACGTCAAGCTAGCAACCCCACTTTTGGATGTTTTTTTTATTGTTTACAGTTGAGTACAATTTTTTTAAATTAGTGTTGTGTGTGTGTGTGTTAGTGTAGTTCACGTAAGTGTAAGTGAATAGAAGTAAGGGTTGAGGAGTTTTTCTCATGCGTTCATATGGTCTACAAGTGCTGTGTTCGTAATTGCGGTGGGATGTGGGTGTACAGTGAAGAATGAAGACATTCTTGTTAGGTTTAGTTTGTTTTTTACTAGTACCAGTATTTTCGTTATCAGGAGTGGTTTGGTGAAATTTTCAAGTCTGCGTGTTCAGTCGCGTTTTCTCCAGAGTAAAAAGGTTATTTAATAATTTTGTAACTATCACGAAAAGCGAAAAGCCAACTGTCAAAGAATATTGAATAATTACTTCAAATATTTTCAAGGAAGGTTTGTGAATTGTTCCAAGAAATTTGTCGATAATACTGAATAAATCTTTGTAGAAAATTTCTTTTCGACATCAATTGCTTTGTTATTAATTTTTGATTTTGTGTTAAAACCTTGGAAGTTACCTTTATATATTTTTAAACAAATAAATATGTTTCGTTAACAACTTTTCCTCTTAAAATAGAAGAATAGGGAAGAGTCCGGGATTTTACAAGTGAGGCTTCTTGCATGGGTTCGCGGAGGTAGTAGGGGAAACTTGTGCTATGGAACAACACGAAGAACAAACTTTTTAAAATAACTAAAGTAAAATAGTTTGAAATAAATTAACAACAAAAATCAAAACGCGCTAGTCTACAATAATACGTGAATTAATTTCAAAAAGCAACCAAATTTAAAATCATAGACACAATAGCGCAAGTCATCTGCCAACATACAATCACAATCCAGACGCATGATTTAAATGTTGGCCAGTATCTGGTGTCGGATCGTTAAGATATTCAATACCTAAACATCGTTTTAGCAACATTCCCATGTACTGAAATGAACTCGAAGCCTACAAAATTGTTTCTAATGGTAACAAATGGTATTTATTATTCACGGGTGATAATATTACTTTTATAATTATTATTTTTTTAGCTCGGAATTGCTTTTCTTGAGTCACGTAAGAATGTAACGAAATATTCAAATATCTTTTAGCACACAAATAATTTTTCAATTTTCGCACCCCAGCAAGCTGGCGCCCTGTCCCTCCAAAACCCCCTTTGTTCCTCAGAACAAATCCACGAAAGTAAAATAATATTGTATAGATTAGGGTTGTACTTGCTCGGTTGTGTATTTTTGCTTGGGAAACTTTACTTTGTTTTCTCAAGAGTAGAAATATTTTCTAATATTTTTGTGATTATCAAGGAAAGCGAAAAGCTGACTCAAGGAAGATTGAATAATTACTTCAAATATTGTTTTTAAGTAGTGTAAAATGTTCGAAGAACATACTTTTATAATACTGAATAAACCTTTATTAAAAATTTGTTTCCAACATCAATTGCACTGTTTTTATTTTTGTTTGATATTCTGTAAGTATGAACATTTATACATTTTTTAACAAATAATTACTTTTATTAACAGCTTTTCTTGTTAATCAAAAGGCTAGGGAAATGGATCGGAAAAGGGTGAGCATTAACATGTTAAAGTTGTCGCACGTGTACGCTAGTTATATAATAAAGGTGTATCAGCGGGGATAATAAAACAATTTTCATTTTAAGAGACGTAAGTAAGCGCTTGGAAAGAAAGAAAAATCATAATTTATTATATATAAATTTAAAAATTTAACGAACGTTGGTTCGGAACACTTCAGTATTGACTATTTGGCGCAGTTTCACATATAATGTGATATCATTGTATATCAAACAATTGTAATAATTCTAACAGAACATTGGATTGACACGCTAAGCATTAGGGAAATGAACACAGAATATTGCAATTCAATCAAACGTATCGTAATCATACTTTCCAAATAGAATTCGACATGTTAGCCCAAATTTGGTAAATGGTGGCAACAAAGGAATGAAAAATTTTATTACAATAATTATGCATTCTCTCATTATTATATTTTATAATTACAGTATAAAATACCCCTTTTGACAAGTAAAACCTCCGGAAAGGATTAGCAAATAGTTTGCGAGTTCCAGGGCATATTATTTTCGTTGTACACTGCTAGTGTACAAATTCGATTATCATATTCGATTCGACTCGATTTGCGCGATGTGCATGTGAAGTAGATTTCACATGAATGTGTTATCGATATCATTACACATTCCAATTAATTGGTTGGTGGGAGCTTTTTTTAAAAATGAATGAAACCTCACTTTTTGAATTAAAACCAAGAGTAGGGGATGGTGGTGTACCTTTGATTACTTCTCGAACTTTAATTTTTTTTCCATTCAGTTTCATATTTATAGATTTTTTGAGATTTTTAAATAAGCACCTAAATGTTGTCTTTAAAATATTATTTTCTCGTGATCTGAAATTAATTTCAAACATGGTTGTAATTAAGTTTTGAAAGACAAAATGGTGAAAGGTACAACACTATGTTGGAGTAGTTATACCTTTGACCACTTTACATAAATTATAATAATGAGTTAAATGGAACTTATTTTATTAATTAAACTAATGTTTAACAATATAATATGCATGTATGATGCACACCAGCAATAAAGATTACAGAAAGGAATAAATGGAACAAAGCACATGAAAATTCAAACCGTACAAATATAAAACCAGCTTTAAAGTAATTAAATTATCTAAATTATAGTTTAAACAAATTATAAAGTCATCAATATAAAAAACAAACCCCTATTAAATAATACATAATAAAAACAGCTATTCTGCACTGTAATGAGAGAGATTGACTCTAAATAACAAAAGGAGTTGTAGACGAACTGATCCACCTGCCTGCGATGGATTTGGAAGCTTGAACACAATATCGTCTTTATCTAGATCGTACAAATTGTCATTTACCCTGACAAACCGATCACTAATGATATTTAATTTCTTTAAATATTTTACCTCAGAAATAGTTCCCTCTTAACTCTAAAAACCTCCGCAACATAATGTTTCACATTTATTGGCCCACAATTTTTGAGAATGAAGGCACCTTTTCTTGTGGGCATCATACCCAACTCTCTAAAATAATAAAAAGTAATAAATAAATTACTTGAACGGAAAAATTAGTTGCACCTTTCATGGGTCAAACGTACAAGAGTTAGTGCTGGTCAAAAGTACAACATTCAGTCTCTCCCTCGTATGCTCATTTCTCAGAAAATCAAGCATGTTGAATTTGATGTTAATTTTTTAACAATTAGTCATCTGCATATTTCATCTAGAACGTTTGTAATGGATCATAGACCTTAGAAAAAAAAATAATATTTATAAATTTTAATTATTTCACCCCACACTTAGGCAAGTCAGATCTATCCGTGTTTGTGAACTTGACGTGAAATAAACAAATAAATTTGGCACGCTGGCCGCCAAGTCTAGAATGGTTAACGTACTCGACGAAATCACGATAATATCAAATTACGTGTGACATGAACCAAAATGAACACACCTATTTTCTTATTAATTAAAATCTTTTTTATTTACAAACTTACAAGTTGTTCTCTATTGCTTTCTTTCCAACTTTTAAATACAGATGTGAAAGGACTACTCTGTTTCTTCAGTTTATGTTCCTCACAGTACAAATATATATTTTTAGTGTGGGTCCGCGTCGCTGCTATATAGGAAACCGAATAATATTATATTTATTAGGGAATCTGGCTCCCTCGTTTTCTTTCCCCTACCACTAGGTTTCTGCTACTAAAAAATAACTCAGATTTTCAACAATTTTGCCGATGGGAATAATGGCAATTGTTTATTAGTCATAATTTTGCCGAAGTGATACTCGGCGAATTAAGTTCTTCGTACATATTATCAGTATTTTAGTACACAATAAACAAATGTAACAACGAAACATATCGATCTCTTTAACATTAAAAACAACTTCCCTTGACAAAAAATTCCAAATATCATTCACATATTCATACATATTTAATTCATATTCCATTCACATGAGTGCACTCCTTTTAAGTACTAAAATTATTCTAATGGCCATTTTATTCTATTCTTAACCTAATCACAAATCTTGGTCTTGTTATAATTTTGTTTTGATAAAATTTGTCATCTCCCTGGTTGTTGACTTCACTGGACCCCGTAATGGCACCGTCCCCGACCGTTGCCAATGCCTACGTCCATACCCATACTCGTTCCAATTACCACATTTTCCTTTGTCCAAATTCCAAGTTAAATACTCCCGAATTAATAATTCACGTACAAAAGCGTCACTTTTCCGAAATCTAAAACTTTCACAAAAATTCTACGTGAATCCAAGACTCGACCTCGGCGTCAATGTTGCAAGACCAAAATCACAAACGCGTCTGACCTCATGTATTGTTGCATTGCACCTTCTACCCTGCGCAGTTTGAAACAAAGGACAGCTCATCTCTTTTTCAAGTCCGCTGTATCTTTCTACTTTCCATTTTACAAATGTCTTTATATTTATCTAATTTCTTCGTTGCAATAATTTCTAATTAAAAATACAAATACTAATAATAATAGTAATAATAATATTAATAATGTTAATTACTTTTCCCTTGTTCAAATTCCTAATCTTATATTTAAAACGTTTATGTCATCGCTCATCACGTGTAAAACACATTCAATTGTCTTTGCCTAATATACGAACATTCTTTAATTAATGTGGTTCGTTATGCCAAAATAGCACAGAGTTCGTGCGACTGTTTATTTTTTCTCTAAATGTTCTTCGTTTCCTAATTTACTTCTTACAGGTCTGGTAACTGCACAGTTCCTTTTGAGTTTTGAGAAATAAGTAACACCTTGCACCTCCACCATTGACCTTTCGACTGGTTGTTTCTTTACTAAAATATGTCAATTCCGGTTATTTTGTCCAGTTTATTAATATTGGGATTTATAATATTTATTGGGACGCGCCGAATGGACCATCACAAGTTTTCACAATGAAGAAGAATAAATATAATTTATGACACAAAATAATCCAAAAAATACTTACTTTTGAATTTTGCAATCATTTATTTTTTTTATATGTAACACTTATTAAACTTTTCAAATGACAAGACTTACAGCAGCTCTGTGGGGAGTAGTATAAACTACAAATATCAACTTCTGAAATTTATCAGTAACACAGACTCTGGCAAGTAGTGGTTAAAGGTACAACTGGTCATAGGTACATCTTCACCTACCTTCGTTATGGAGATAACGTGTGTGCATTAAGATAATTTAAATTCGTAGTTCTTGTTAAACGATTGCAATGAGTTTATATGTATATGGTTTCATTACTTATTGACTCACATTTATGGTGCGATGAACTGTGATGTGGTGTGATATCTAATGCGTCGCAGGTGAAAGTAAATATCAAAGATAATGAAATATACAATTTAAGTGTATTTCGAAAAGTTTTATCATACCGTAAGATTATCCATTTTGTAAATGTAATTGCTTTAAATCATTCATTGAGTAATAAAGCGTGGAATTGAGTTCTGCTATACTTCATTGCAAGACCCATAAAAAACGAGAAGACAACTTTAGACGGCACCCTAAGGCTTTCTTTAAACTTTCTAATTTTGACTGAAGGGTTGAGCGAATGGTACCATAGTGTGATGTAACATGAATTTACGTTCTTTTTGCATAAAGAACAGAATATTCATTCCTTTTGAAAAGCGTCCTGGATTTCGGTTTTTGTTAAAACTATTATTTCGGTTCTCTTCTAATCACTATTATCCAAAGGAAGTATTCACTTTTAATTGCAAAGATATTTTAATTCAGAATAATGAAGTGAAAGCTTAAGGAGCATTTGCGTGAAATAGTTTCTTGAAAGGCGAGGATAACCTTAAACTTCTTTATTTCATGAGACTTTGATGACGTCTCATGGAAATTCCAAAACGAAAAGAAAAGTGGCAAGTGAAGGAAGAATATAAAATTCTTCCTAAGGAGAGCTGAATGCGATCGCGCCCTGCGCCCTTCGGGCCACCCTTGAGGAAAGCGCTACGGTGCGGAGTCAGTCTCTTTCGTTACTTCCGCTCAGCCGCCTGTTTTATTTGTACTCTTTCATTTCATTAACTCAGACCCTGCGGTGCGCCCAAGCGTGGCTACTCACCTTGCCGCCAGAGCGCCTGCGCGTCGTTGATGGATTTGTCTCATTTGTCTTGAGTGGCTGCCCGTGAGTGTCACGCCTTCTATCTATCTGTCTCAGTGACATGGAGCACAGACACGTTAGGATCGCTTCCAACTCAATTTCACACCCTGAAATGTGATTTACTGCTTGTTGTATGAAAACTTTTTGTCGAGCTTCACGAGAGCAGAATATAACTTGAGAAAAAGCTTTTTTTTAGCGAGTAGTTTCAAATTTTGCATTGAAATAAACAACGTACATTTTAGATTAGGCTATATTGGCAAAATATTTCGTTATTATTCACGCTAGCAGTTAAGCTAATATTTCAGTTCGAGGAGAACGTTACTTGAATTATTTATTGATCAAAAGTATTTTTACAGTAACAAATTCATTTTCTGCACACCATTATGACTCATACTACAATAGTTAAATATTAGTTTTTCAACGCTTTACAGATGAATAGCCCTTTTAGAAGGGGAATACGTAATAAAGAACGTTCTGCGCGAGATCGTCTTTCAAGAAAGCGTTTACGTAGTATGCACGGAAAACAACATTACCGAAGCCGCTATGAATATTTACATACACAATTGCCCACAAATATTCGCGGAGAATTCAAATGTGTATGACTACGTGCTCTTAGTATTTATATATTCAATACTGCTCTTTTATGTCCCGCGGAATAAGGAAGGGTCACGAGGGACCGAAAGTTCAGAAAGGGATGCATTTAAATTAATTATAACAACCTCAAAGATACATGTAATTATTCGCGGAGGGGAATTCCTGGCGGGGTGAGGGGGGAGGGGGGAGGGGGGAGGGAAGTTGGAGCGAGCGAAGGGTCGCGCGAAGGGCGTTGGGCCGAGCGGCGCGGCGCCGAGGAAGGATGTGGATCTGGTGCTGTCTCCACAGCACAGTGCGCCGCTTCGCCGTTCTTAGCGGCCACATGTCGTTTGTTTTAAATCATATTTCCTATTGCAGTGTAAAACAGAGGTTTCACTTGTCTCCAATCGAGAGGTGAGCTGAAAGGGATATTGTTATTTACAGTCAAACACTACTCGCATGGGTGAGGGTAAATGAGATGTGAAGTGTACTAATGTTGCTCGGTGATGAGGTTGAGTTTGAGAAACGAAAGTCAATGGTACGGGCAAGTGAAGCGACTTAGTGTTATGACGTGTTACACAAGCAGTAAACAATAACATTGTAACGTTTGCATTTTTTATTTGCATGTTTCGCAAATGGTTTTGTTTGTAATGTATATTAGTTTTATTAAAATTATTATTTTTATGTTTTTCTGCCAACAGTTCATGAGACTACTCGGAGAAAAATATATTTTGAGCTTGGAAAAATATTTTTTTTTAAATTTCTATAGTTATTCCTTAAAAGTTATTTAACAAATCATGTAATTAATATGTGCTTTATTTTCTTCAATAAAGGAAATGGCACGTGAGATATAATCACAATAAAAAATGAATTAACTTTATTAGCATCGTATTTACGTTCAGAAAATTAAAATCTTTCAGTAGAGCATTTTAAAATTATTTCTAATTGAAATAAAAGGAATTCTTAATCTTCAGAGATATTCGTCGTTTACAAAAATTGTCCTCTTTAAAATTAGCAAAAAAAAATTTAACCTTTAGTCTTTACAACAATTTGACAAATAGTTTAATCAATAAAATGTTTACAAATATTTTAAAGTTTATTAAAAATATTTTGTAATATTGCGAATGATTTTTACGGTAATAGTATTAATAATACACCTAAATGTGCTACGTAAGAAATTTTAAGCACTCTAGAGCTGACGTATCCACCCAATACACTGTACTGGAGAACAGCATCGGAACGCCGCTTGAAGAGAATTTGCTTCGTATTATTGTTATTATTCGTTATGTTATCAAAGATGGATTATTGTAGCGAATATAATGTGAAAATGAAGTTCTAAACCACATTTTAGGGGCTAAAAAAACACGTTATTTGTAAGTATTTCACGCTTAGTTGTATCTCTCTCACTCGTGTTGGGGAACTGCTCGTCCCACGAAGAGTTGCCAGACGTCAGTGGTATTGTTACTGGCGCCACGGAGCATTGCGATCGCGCGATCGCATTTCGTTACATAAACTTCTATTTACTACATAAACGACGCCGTAAGTCTTCGCTTCTTTCACATCAACTTCTTTTATCTATTCAATACTATGCAAGGTAGTTGTAAAAATCAATATCACTATAATTGAAATTAAGTTCTCGAGAGAAAATCTCCAAAAAAAGTGTTTTGATATGTTCTTTGGTGTCGAAGTTATCGAGCGTTGCATATAATCAAACATCACGTGAGTTGCACTCTTTACATAGATATCTCTCTACATCCGTAAGGCATGCCTCATTCGATAGCGAGTGTCTCAGCACGGATTCTTAAGCCATGCAGACGGTCGAAAAACTCTCTGCAGTGCATATTTCGTGCAGTACATATTTTGTATGTTACTTATGAAGGAAATTACGTATGGAAGGGTGGTGGATCCGGATTCAGTGAAGCACTAGAGAATTGCATTTCATTAGAAAATTCAATAGAAAATTTCGTCATTTTCGCGTATTACAATGCCTCTATTTTGATACGTGAGACAGCCGACAATAGATTTCATTATTCAAGGAAATTTTCTTTAGGCTGTATCACAGTGACAAACATGACATATCTCGCTGGACTATCCTGAATACAATATAATAATTTTTGGCAAGATTTGCGTTTCTCGGATTACATCACTGCTTAGCTTTGATGACGAACGTTAATACCATAGTTCAGATTCAACTATCAAGATTGTGTGTGTACACGTAATGCGATAAGTATTTTAATGTACGTATGCATTTAGAATTTCAGGATCGGATTAATGCTACTTTAGCTAGCCGTATTCCCAAAGCTAGGCCTGTTATATTTATTAACCTCGCCGTGGGACAAGGGAGACATATGGCGAACATGATGTTTTCCCATCCCCCTACCTACCTTATTTGACCTGCTTGAAGTACCTTTCGTCACACAGCTATAACACTGAGGCGATTAGCATGAGTGTGCCAAGGCTTCATTTTTGGTCTGGCCGGGAATCGTTTCCGGGACCGTCTCCCAAAACCATGGGTCCATGAGCCACTCGAGGGCCATATGTTTCAGTTATGTTTTTATAAACTTCAATATCTGAACATTGTATATACCACGTCATTGAAACAGATTTCAGAAAGGTATTTTCGAGTGTTCTTTGTTCGTTCCTATCTCTCGGCATACACAGGGCCGGATTTACCTACAAGCAAAACAAGCAGTTGCTTGGGGCCCCCATTCACCAGGGGGGGCCCCATTCTGCAGTGAAGAGCAGAAAAACAATTAAGTAAAATGTATTTAATGTAAAAAAAATGTAACACAAGTAAAAATTTCTATAAAAAATTATCACTTTTCACTTGTATCTGTACAGAAAGTACTTGTACTATAATACATTTTTTATTTAATAAAGATGGAGCTATTTTTTCGGGGGGGGGGCAACACAATTTTGTGCTTGGGGCCCCGCACTACTTAAATCCGGTCCTGGGCATACACCATGCTCATAAGAAATACAATATATCTGTAATAGCAATATTTATGTACCCCTGGTTAGATTAATTAAATGTAATGTTCTCTTATTGTTCTATTGCATTTTATTTGCATTTTGAGATAAAATTATGATTCCATAAGCCTTCGTTCTAGTGCATTAAAATGTGTATTGTTAAATACGTTTCCGCTGAAATTCAATACGTAGAAGTCGCAGTGGATTATGTAACTGATAAACTTCGTGGAAGCCATCGAATTTCACACGTACTTTGCTCTATCTCACGTATCTCTGATTGGAAGTATATGTCATTTGGCTTTGCTTTCATTGACTGATTGAAAGACTACGCATGGTACTTTCGGTAGCTAGGTGAACTGAATAGCTGGTTCTAGCAAGATAGAACAAAAAATATGCATTTAAATAAGATTCAGCATGTAGCATTCGCCAGCAGTACATGAAACAGTGGTAAACCCTCAGCAGAGTGCAACACACCACGCGCCATCCACACGTTCTCTTGTTGTAATGAAGATGTCTCCGAGCGACGTGACTCAGTGCGTAGCGCGCTCACTTTCAACTCGGAAGGCCCGGGCTCAATCCCCGTGGCAGCCGTTCTCACAGGAGTTTCCCTCCACGGGTTATCCAGAGGAATGCTGGGATGTTTGTGCAGAAAGGCCACCGGCGTCGGTAGCCGAATAGAATTACAAATGAAATTAACACTCTCCGGTTTACTGTTTTCCAAACCTTAAGTAACAATCAGTAACAACTTGTAGGCTATGTCCATCAATGAAACTCGTACATAACATCTCACGGTGTCTTACAGTTCTAATAAAGGATATAGTTGTAATCTGAAAATTGTATTTCCGTTCGTAATATTAAGGGGTAGTCGCCACAGACTGTTCTCTGCAATTGTAATTCTCGGAGAGCGGTCAGAGGTGGAGCAATGAGCTGGACCGGCTATTCATATTTTTTTAAACAAAATTATATAATGATGTAGTCATAAATATGAAAATATATTTTAATTATTTTGTTCATTACATTGTCTTAATGTGACAAACAATTTAATACATTTACTTGTTCGAGACTATGATCTTTCACAATACGTTTGTAAAATAAATATAGTTTATTGTAATTAATTTATCACTTTGTTGTATTTAATGAAATCAACAAGCACAATATATAATAATACATTTATTTTACTCCAATATTCATAATTAAATTATCGTCAATCATTGCTTGACTTTAGATCAGATTTTAGACTTATTACTAATTCTGCAATAAAGTTTGAGAACTTCGTGGCAGAATACACTAACTTAACATTACAGAACTAACAACTTGACAAAATTTACAAACTTTTCAAATTAACATGAAAATTCCACTGTGCAATATTTTATAGCACTCCACTTCACACTTCACTTCACCGCACTTCACTTCACCGCACTTCACTTCACCGCACTGCGGATCACTGAGCTCTAATGTCTTTCTCTACAATCGTTTCCCTCGACTTCACAATGCCACTGCACTGCACGCCACGGCTCATAATAAATAATAACAAGAACAACAATAATAATAATAATAATAATAATAATAATAATAATTATTATTATTATTATTATTATTATTATTATTATTATTATTATTATTATTATTATTATATCAATAATGCAAGTTACTGTAGATAGTAGACTAGTAATTTAATAATATTACAGATATTTGTAATACACTTATCAACATCTACGAAAGTAATTTATTTTTAAATTTGCTCAGGCTTTGAGGAAAGGGATCGAAGAATGTCAAAGGCAAACTGGTCCAGTCTCTAATAGTTCGATTCATGAATGCAAATTTTTCAACTTTCTTTTTCTGAATTCTTGTCTGGATTTTGTCCTCTGCCGAAATATGTAGGTTTACCTAATCGACTTTGAATTTCTTTCCACGCTCGAATGCCTGTGTACGATTTATACATTGCATAGAGACATGACTTTAATCTTCTCGTTTCGAGTGACTCGCATACTCCTTTATTCTTGGTTCCCCTGAAAGTAAATTACGATCATTTACGCTGGATCTTTTCTAGATTCCTTTGCTGGAAAAATCTGTGTGTGTCGCTACATATCGCGCCATATTTTAATATGAGACACACTAATGGCATATACGCTAGTGATTTGGCTCTTACTGTGCTCCTTTTATGAATCCGCATAATAAAATCCAAAGATCTCCAGACTTTCCCTACAACGAAATTGACTTGATTTTCCCAGATAAATTTACTGTATAGCTGTATTCCCAAGTATTTACAAGATGTGACTCGAGGTATAACATTATTGTTCAGTTTGTAAGCGGCTTCATTATAACTTCCACCCCTACCAAACGTGATGGACTTGCTCTTTCAACTGCTAATTTCCATGCAGTTTGTTTCCGCCCACATGTGTAGTTTGTCTAATTCTCGCTACAAAACGTTCTCATACTTCTCCGAGATGATAATCCTATAAATTACACAGTCATCTGCAAAGAGTCGCACATTTGAAGCTACATTTGTCGGTAATTTATTAACGAAGGCAAGAAACATGAGTGATATGATGAGATGTCGTTTCTCGAGTTTCATAAGTAACTTCCGATTAGGACCTTCTGTTTTCTGTCACAAAGTAGTTCGTTTATCTACGCTATTACTCTAGGGTCTATACCAGAATCTATGTATTTATTTATAACACGATCGTGTGGAACAACATCAAAAGCTTTGGCAAAATCAATTACTATTGCGTCGACCTCTCCACCTTCATCAACTGCGTCTGCTAGGTCCAGCTAGAAGTGAAACTAGCTGACTTTCGCATGAGAAACCATTCCTGAAACCGTGCTGACCCTGATAAAACCACTTCCTGCCCTGCCATTCTTTCTTGATATAGCTAGAAAGTAGATGTTCCATATGTTTGCATACGACTAATATAAGGTTTACCGGTCTATAGTTACTAAGTATTGTCTTATCGCCACTTTCAAAAATTGGTACTACGTGAGCCAGCTTCCAATCTTCTTGTACGCAAACGTTGTTTATAAACACATTAAATAACCTAATTAAATATATTAGAATAGCCTCTCTGTCCAATTAAATGAGGTCCGTGGAAATAGACTCAGTAGTTCGTGATTTTCCTCTCTTCATTAATTGTATACATTTCTGAAAAGTATTTACATCAATATGAAAAAGACGCCTCTCTGATAGCATGGATATCTGAATACTGTTAGATTTCTGCTTGCAATTTGAGCTAAAATTCGCGTTAAAATCTTTTGCTTTTTCTCTGTTGTCAGTTATTAGCGAATTGTTTACACAAACAATTGGAATCTCGTATTTACTTCACTTCCTTCTACGAACGTATTTACAAAATACTGACGAAATATTACTGCCGTCCGCATCAAGAATATGTTTCAAATGACGTTCCTCTGCCATTTTACTTTCCTTCCTTAACGCTTTTGAATATTTTCGTATAACGTCATATGGTTTTCACTGCGGTTTCTGTTGCTAAATGCTTTTCTATTTTTTGTCAATCGTCTAATCTTCGAATTATAATATTCCAGATCACAATTTGTTTTCCACTATTTACTTGGTGAAAGTGCCTGATCGGCATTCACTAGAATATTTTAAGAAGCCTATTTTTAAATTGATCCATTAATATTTGTTTATCCACTAGTATGAAAAGAAAGAACTCATAAATCGATTTAAAAATCTGCCCTGCTCTTTAAGCACTCATAGTTCTAAACAAAAACTGATTGACATCACATCAAGAACAATGTTTCCTGAGCAAATTGTTTTTGTTTCTTTTGAAGTATAGTATTTTAATTTTTAGGGAGTACGAAATACCTTGGTCAAGGTAAAGGAAACAACGTTGCACTTGAGCGCGAAGCATACTTGGTACCTCGGTCTTCCGTACTTTGAATTTCTAATGAAAATGTTGTTCACGTCGTCCCGCCTCTCCGTGTCTCAAATGGCTCGCGCTGTCTCCTTGGAGAGCTGTGCCCTCGCAAAATCGCGCGCCCGCGCACAGTGCTGCTGCGAGGGGAGGCCGCGAGGGCTGATTGCTGTTTTATTATTCCGTCTCCTCCCCGGGAGCACCGCTCGGTGATAATTGCGTGGAGTTCCGGGGCCGTCGCAGAGGAGCTCCCCAAACCGCACGGAACTAACGAAAGTAATTAAGTAGGGGCCGCCGCGCGGCCGGGGATTCGCCTTCCTTCCCGCGGCGCGGGCGGAGAGATCGAGTGAGTGAAGATTGATTCAGGGTGCGGCAACTGCGAACGCCATTAGCTCCGTAAGTGGAGTGCTTGAAATATCCCAGGAGGTTCGACACTAGCTACATAACTAGGTCGAGTTCTGTCGCTCTCTGGAGGAGAAATGTAGCGGCCGGCTACTCTCCTCTTTCTCCGATCTATACTAGGCGAATGCCCGAGCAGTAACCTAACAAAACGGGTCAGGGTTCGCATGCAATCTTTCCTTCGCATTCCTTATACTATCCTACCCCTTAGGTAGACTACACTGCCATAAAATCCGGGAGACTGGTCTAGAGCTTAGAGGTCGTCTCAGCTGGGGCGGTGCCTCGATTGTGGAGATACCTGGTAGGAGAAAATCCCGATAGCCGACAGAAGGCCGGGCCGGATTTCAGCATCCACAAGGAGAATATCATCGCCACTTCCCAAGCACAAACGTGCACTACATTTATGGGACTAACGACCTTAGCAGCTGAAGTACCCGGAATCCCTTTCAATCAAATGGATTCCTAGGAGGTGTTCGTAGAAAGGGAAATCCGGCGTAGACCCACACGCCAGTTTGCGTTTTTTCTCTCTCCGTGTTTATAGCCCATCTGGACAGCGCCGAATCGGGAAAGGCTCTAAGATCCCCATTGGTCTCCCGGCCACTGTTGTAGTGTAGTTAATGTGAGTGGAAATTTTGAGTGTGTTAGAGATGATGAGGAGGCAAGGATACAGAAAGGAAAGGTCAAGAGCGATCCACGACTCGTTTGTTAAGGTAGTGCTTCGGCATTTGCCTGGTTTTGAACTACAAAAACCCGGAAAAGGTTAACAAAGAGGGCGGTGGAGCGAAATGAAGAAAAAGGAGATGCGGGAGAGACGATTCGATGACGTGAAGAGTTTCTCCACGCTCAAGTGCCGAATGTCGACGCACTGTTAATTACTTAAAAATGTAAGGGATTCAGGTGACATGAATAACTCCTACTTGAGCCAATGTGATTACAAAAACGTTTTCTTGAATTTTAAAAGCTGCAGATTGGACTTGTCACGGTGACTACAATTTTCTGCAAACTTTTAAAAGTTTGAGAGTGTGAATTGAAAGTTTGTTAGATGAAAAATGAGCTAATATTCAACTTTCAAAAAAAATACAATTCAAGTTGAATATATTTTTATTATGCTTTTGCAAGTTGTAAAAGTTGTTAAGTCGCGTGTAATTAAATTTATGTAAATCATAGAAATTAGTACAACTATTTTGCGTTCAATTTTATCTTGACTACACTAAACCCTTCCACGTTTAGGAATGAATTTACGAACGCGAGATAGACCTACGAACATTCTTCAAACCAACTGTTTTGTGTGAAGCTCTCTTGAGTTACCAAGACAAACTTAAACCGTCCAAGAGATGTGTTCTTCTGAAAACAGTGACTACAAACATCATTTGCGGATTACCGTGAAGGCTATCGACATTTCTTCTGCCAGCCAGCTCCAATACCTTCATTTCAGCCTCGTTGCAAAAACAATATTTTCTTCCCCGGGAGTGGTAATATGTTTTCCAAACCCCGCCTCCGACGCCGCCGCCTGGTCCCAATCGATGGGGGAGGCGTCTGGGGGGGGGGGCGGGGGCGACTGAGAAAACTCTCGGCGAGAAAAGGCGCTTTTTGCGAGGGCGTCTGCGATCAAATTTCATGTGTAGAGGGTGCAGGCAGGGCGCGCCCGGGGCCCTAGTGACGTGGCGACGAGGGCAGCAAGGGAGAACGGAAGGCAGCTGGGAAGCGCGGAGACCGAGGAACGAGACAAGGAAGGTGTATACCGTAGGACTTGACGAAATGCAATGAATGTTTTAGAACGGAACGAAAAACCAAGTGTCAGTGGCGTATGTAGGAAGGGGTAGGGGGGATGGTCCACCCCGGGTGACACCTTTTGAGAGGTGACACCAATTAGAACACTTTATAGATGGAATTATATAATCTTAATGAATTTATTTAAAAATTATATTTCAATTATGAATTACATACAGTTTTTTTCAATATACCATAAATAAATGTCATGTGCAAATATAAGGCTCTCGTCCTGGCACATGCGCTGACGTAGTCTCCGTAGCGCTTGCCGCGTCGATCTCCCACTGCGCTGCCTGGACTGGCACTGCCCATGTGGTGCCGGCGGGCGCGTTTTGTAGCGGGCGCTGCTGGAGGCAGGGGCTCGAGCCCTGCCGCGGGGCCGATCGCTTGACCAGCTCGCACTGCTGCTTCCCGCAGCCTCAGAGCGCGCGCTGTGCAAATTAAAATTTTGCCCTACACAACAATTATCAAATCAAGTAAATCTGTTAAATTATGCGACCAAGGATGAAGAACGGCTCGCACTCATGATTTAAAATCACATCCCTTTTCTCTCTCCGTTCGCTCTTAAACTATAGTGAGCACGTTCTAATTGTCAAGAAAAGTTATGAATTACTGTAGATAACATCTGAAGTTCTCATCTCATTTTCTTTTTACTTTCTCACTTTACTACGTACGTACGTAGTAACGAGAAAGTAGTGCAATGCTTCTGCGGAAATCGTGGATTTGTTGGCCTCGCCCCAGCCGGCCCTCGCCTTGGGGCGCGGTGGACCGTAGTCGGCGTACACTCGCTGGCGTAGTCTCCTTAGCGCTGGCCGCGTCGAACTCCCATTCTGCTGCCTGGACTGGCACTGCCCACTTAAGTCGGCAAGCCCGTTTTGCAGCGGGCGCTGCTGTAGGCAGGGGCTCGAGCCCTGCCGCGGGGCCCATCGTGCGTGACCCGCCCGACTTGCTCAAAGTCCGAAATTTTGCCGTAGACAAAAAACGTTTGGAAATGGGTGTAGTTTACAAGGGAATATGAAATGTAGTTTGTGATACAATATTAACATTTTTTCAAAAATCACAAATTAAATAAACAATATTACCGAACGTAAAGGATAAAATAAGTAAAAGTTTGATTTGATTTTTTAAAAGATACGTTTTAGGAGCAACGTAAGAAGATATCCAATCTCAATTAGAAAATAAAACTCTGGACTATTTCCTGTGTTACATAATATGTTATGTGTCAATCATCATAAACATTAATATTGTCATTTACAGTCGCTGGTTGATACTTTCAACAATGTCAAAAGTAAGAAGGCACTTTGAACAATGTCAAAAGAAAGAAGAGGTGAAGAACAGGTGAGATAAAATGCAAAAGGTCTTCTATATCTCTTTACTCATATGTAACAGGCCGTGGTCCTCTGGACAGCTTTTTGTGAAGAAAGTTGGTCACCTTCCTTACTCCCAACAACTATGGTTTCCGGTAGAATGATTCAATCAAAAGTAATTAATTTACTTGAAATGCAACATCCACAATAAGAATGGATGTCACGAAAATTATTACAAGTAAAGTATGTTTACGCTGTAACCGAGTATTTCGAGTCGAAATACAAAGAAAAATCAAGTACAATTTCAATTGTAACACAGAGGGCGTATATTATTTTAAGATATACAAAACTTTAAGTAAATAGACAGTTACTGTTTTCACCCAATTCTATCAAATTATAATACCTTTTAGACAATAATTACAAAAAAGAAAACAACAATCACAAAAGCACATGATCTGAAAAAGAATACACATATTCAAACATAGTTTCTATGTACATCTGGATACAAGAAGCATTGAATTCAATAAGAGACTTTTGCAAGGCTTCAATCAAATTATTTCCAGTATGCACCTCTAAATTGGCTTAAAGTGAAGTTAAATACCTTTTAAATTGTTCACAGAAAGTTTCATTCGTTGAATTTAGTTAGATATAAATTTTAAATTTAAAAATACTTTTCTCTAGTTTTTGAAAACTTTGGATAGTCAATACAAATGGTTTGTTAATCAAAGTATATAAACTTTGAAAGAAAACATCGTAATAATTAATTACACTTTGTTTCAAACCGTTCATTAAATTAGGAACTTTATAACACAAATTTACAATACGTTTAGAAATTTCCCATGTTTCAGTCATCACAGTCCGACAGCAAATGTAAATATTGAACGTGAAACTTTAAAGAAGTTCACTATAGTTCTAACTAGTAGCTGAATTTAGGCAAATTATAAACTGGGAAACTAGCTACGGCGCATCGCTGAGGAAAACCGTTTAACGAGCAGACCGCCTCCGCGTCGAGATCAGCTTGAAACGCGTCTTGGCTGCCGGCATTCGCTGCCGAAGTCGCACGTTCGTAGGCCCCTTTCGTGTTCTTCCCATGCTGTCGCAGAATAGTTTGTTGCCTCGTTCCACTGCTCTGCATAATAGCGTCCCGTGTTGTATTATCTTTCATCAGAGTGAGAATATTACCATCTTGTATTCCACCAGCCGATGTTCCGGGTTGGAGTATATGAAGTCAAAACGAGTTTGAAGAAATATACACAAGAAGCATATACCAAGAAAATCTCTAAGGAAAAATGTTCCTTATTAGATTGTTATCCGTTTAACGTATTCAAAAGTGCGTGTTTAATGCACTAAACTTCATCAAGAAAAGGCTGATGATTTCTTGTTTCTTCTTGAATTCACATTTGAATGATATTTCGTATTTCATATGAATGAAACATTTCAATTCAGAATATTATAAAATTGATACCTTTCGAGGTTTTATGATAGCGTTTTTGTAACGTCCTAGACATTGCTGGTGATTCTCCGTGAACATGTTCTTCGGGTAAGTCTTACGTAAAAATATTCGAAAACTCTCCTTTCTTTTTGTTTATTTACTTTTCTGAAAATAAATTTCTGAATGGCCGTTTCACTGAAGCGGATATTTCACGGCATCACGAAATGTAATAATGCCCTCGAACAGTTGCCGTTGGTACTTGATAAACAGTACAACTCTAATTGGCGGTAGGATGAAGTGTAACGAAAGTTTCATCGCGTAATCGCGAGATAGCGGTTTCAAGTTAACTAGAGAAACTGCACGTCCTTTTTTTAGATCCTTTCTTGAAGGAGAACTTGTGAAATGTCATGTACTGAGAAAGAGTTTCTTTAAAAATAACTGTGAATTGTTCAACATTTTGGTGCCGATAGAATATTCTCAGCGAACTGAGAAAGAAAGTAGTTACAGGTAAATTGGCGCAACTTCCAACTGTCGCGCTCTGCTTGTCTCTTGGTGAATGGTTCCGCTGACAGCATTCACTTGTGTCCCTACACTGTTGCTAAGTAATAGAATGCTAAAGAACACAATTGTCAACCTAATGAAAAAAATTCGTCAAATGGAGTTATATCACTTGAACTTTAAGGGGCTTTATAGCCAACCAAATCTATTGAAATAAAATTGTCAGCACATGAGAAATTTAAACAGTTACAAAAGAAAAGCGCGTTGTTTCGTGAAATTAATGCAACCACATTTTTAAGTGTAGGTTATGAAAGATTACAAAAAAAAATCTTTTATTGATCATGAAGTTATGCAGTTTATGATAAAAATTAAAACCAGTACAATTTACAATTTAAATCAAAATTATTTCGATTACTTTGTCTATAATTGTTAAAAAACGTCTAATACTTCCATATTTGTAGTGCAACAATCATATCGGAAACGTAAATTGACCAACAATTTCAATACGAACTCATGAAGTGCCATTTTCCTGAACACTCGACACTGCCGATATTTCAAGCTTTGATTAATAACCTCCCCCAGAGTTGTAATGCAGTACGTCGGAACACGAGTGACCGCGCCCTCGTAACGCAAGTGCCTCCGGGGCCTTGGGATGCAACGGGAGGAACGGAAGGAAGAGCGCGGTGAGCGCCGAAGAGGCTATTCTGTACATCGCACGAGAGATCTCGACGAAGAGAGCATTTTAGAGATATAAATAATCATAAGAATTGTTGGTTATTCTATTCATTCGCCATCGTTTATATTATATTATTATTATTATTTCTTATCCTTTCAGCATTGCAGGAAATCCATGTAGGCTGGATAGATGAAATAATAACGAAGTAGGTTGTTATTCCTTAGCAAGAATTTGCAACTTTTTGTTTTGTTTTATAATACTCTCATTCAATGATCAATATTAATTATATTCTTATAGAATATTTATGATTGACTATTGTAATTCAACCTATTTTTCAAGAACATAATTTAATTGCAATTGATCTAGTTTTAGATGAACAGGCAGGGCCTGAGTGGAAAGTAGTGAAGGGAGGGTAAGCAAATGAATGCCATATGATATATTATTATATTGAATTATGTATTATGTTTTGTATATATTATCATATTGCATAATATGTATACAATGTATTATAGATATGCTATCTTTGAGAAAGCATTATTCACAACATAGAGGATTCGCTCTATTGAAGTTTTTGTAGTTTGAGTACTTCACAATGGATGGAATTTCATGCGCATGTCTCTCAAGAGTAGGTCACAACTGCTTCTGGGGACATGCACCTGCGGTGTCAGAGAACTGCAGTGCAGAGTCATCTGTGTCACAGAGGCAGCAATGGACGGTTATCTTGAGAATCAGCCAAGGGTATTAATAGGTGTTCGCGCTTTTGACGCCCTTGAGACGTGCCTGCATTTCATTTTGAATAACTACTAAATTACACATTTCAAATCCAGTATTGGGCATATATTCTGACGAAAAACAGAAATTATTAAAACATAAACTCATACTTGTTTGAAATTATCGCCCGTAGGGGAACACAGTGTAGAAAGCATTCATGTCACACATCATCACCGAAGTATTTACAGTTGACAGCTCACATGCTTTTTACATTTCAATACCATATTGCCATATTGCCATTGTATCACCTTAGATTTCGTCCATAAAGAATAGGAAACGCAAACGCGATCTTCCACCAGCCCAGACAACAGCTTCAATAGTGTACATTGGGACACTCCGTAACAATCATTGTTATAATTTGTAAATGGCAAGGTACACAGAGTGTAAGGTGGAAGTGGGGGGGGGGGCGAGAGCGCGAGGGAGAGGGCTAGCGAGAGGGGATGAGAGGAGGCGCGAGAGGGCTAGCGAGAAGGCTAGGGAGAAGGGCGGGCGAGAGGTTGGGCGAGAGAGCGAGCGAGAGGGTGGGCGAGAGGGGGGTGAAAGGGCGAGCGAGAGGGCGAGCGAGAGGGCGAGCGAGAGGGCGAGCGAGAGGGCGGGCGAGAGGGCGGGCGAGAGGGCGGGCGAGAGGGCGGGCGAGAGGGCGGGTGAGAGGGCGGGCGAGAGGGCGGGCGAGAGGGCGGGCGAGAGGGCGGGCGAGAGGGCGGGCGAGAGGGCGGGCGAGAGGGCGGGCGAGAGGGCGGGCGAGAGGGCGGGCGAGAGGGCGGGCGAGAGGGCGGGCGAGAGGGCGGGCGAGAGGGCGGGCGAGAGGGCGGGCGAGAGGGCGGGCGAGAGGGCGGGCGAGAGGGCGGGCGAGAGGGCGGGCGAGAGGGCGGGCGAGAGGGCGGGCGAGAGGGCGGGCGAGAGGGCGGGCGAGAGGGCGGGCGAGAGGGCGGGCGAGAGGGCGGGCGAGAGGGCGGGCGAGAGGGCGGGCGAGAGGGCGGGCGAGAGGGCGGGCGAGAGGGCGGGCGAGAGGGCGGGCGTGAGGGCGGGCGAGAGGGCGGGCGAGAGGGCGGGCGAGAGGGCGGGCGAGAGGGCGGGCGAGAGGGCGGGCGAGAGGGCGGGCGAGAGGGCGGGCGAGAGGGCGGGCGAGAGGGCGGGCGAGAGGGCGGGCGAGAGGGCGGGCGAGAGGGCGGGCGAGAGGGCGGGCGAGAGGGCGGGCGAGAGGGCGGGCGAGAGGGCGGGCGAGAGGGCGGGCGAGAGGGCGGGCGAGAGGGCGGGCGAGAGGGCGGGCGAGAGGGCGGGCGAGAGGGCGGGCGAGAGGGCGAGCGAGAGGGCGAGCGAGAGGACTGGCGTGGGGGCGGGCGAGAGGGCGCGCCAGAGAGTGCAAGAGGGGGCAAGAGGGGGCAAGAGGGTGGCGTGAGGAGAGGCGTGGGGGGGGGGGTTGCGAGAGGAAAGGTGAGAGGGCGGGCGGGGTGAAAGCAGCGCCCGCGAGTTTCCTGACAGAAGCTAATGTTAGCTGAGGGAGAATTGCAAGTGACGGGCGTGGGTTTCAGCGAGGGCGCGCTGGAGGACGTGAGGCTTCTCATTTTCACGGGCGAAGGCTCCCGCGCCACCGCCCTCGCGCTCCGCTCCGCTCCTCTCCGCTTCGACTGCGAACTCCCCCGATGTTGGCTCAGGGCATGGCTCCAAGCAGCTCCAAGCTCTCGCCGTTTCCTTAGTTGCGTGCCCCAAACCCAGAAGGAAAATCCGATGTTCTTATGGTAAATATATCCATATTTCAGTGTACCTTTGAGAAGTTTGTAGGAAGACGTTCATAAGATTTTTCAAAATTTTAGAAAAATTAAAGCTCTATGTGAAGTTTAATGTATGGTTTTGATTAGTTTAGGAAAAATCCTATTCATCATGGAGTCATTCTTTATTCATGCAGCTCGCTACGTGTATTTTGCGAATGTACTTTCCTGCCTGAGATATGGCATGATATCTTGGGGAAAGATATTCTAGTGATAAATTGATACACTTTCTACTTTGATTCATTTGTTTAATGATTCAACAGAGAAGAAAAATTCACACATCATATTAGTTTGTGACCAACAAATTGCACAGGTTGTATTGACTAATTCTCGTGTCTTCTAGTTTGGTGAAATAGAAAATGACGTCAGGTGTGTTCCATCGTATGAGCTTGTTAGAAAATCAATGTTTTACCGGTAAACTGACAAATTAACAGTATCACTATATTTTGCATTACTGCCTTGGGTTTTCCCATCATATCTCTTAATATCTTGCCTTCAACGCTGAGGCCGATGAAGTGAGCAGTGTTTTCTGTGCTAGATTTAATCATACTGAAATAATTAACATTTTCACTAGGTCGATGTTTCGTTCAGTTGTCTTAACGTTAGAGTGTGTATGCATGTGCACGTTAGTGCATCTTGAAAAATGGTTACTCAGGAGTGTTACTTTCACTGAACCATTTCTGTTTCATTCGTGGGCAGCATTCTATTATAAAACAAATAAAACAATTAGTTACTGAAAATAATCTATGTAGTTTGTTTTGGACTGAAACTGGGTGGCCCAGAATAAATATGTGTTCCTCTTAAAGTATGCACAAAATATTAAGAAGATCTTTGTTTGCGATTTAAAGATAAGAACGAACTGTTAGTTTGAGGATTCGTAGCATGTGGCATGGTTAACGACTGCTGATTGTGTTCAATTGACATGAGATGATATAACAAGCAAAACAAGATAAATTGATTATCCCAATCGTGAATACGCTATTCAACTTTCAACTTTTTTCGGATTCAACTTTTTCACAATACAAGCTTCATGATGGGCTTAGCGCCTAGATTTAGTCTTCAAAAGATTCAAGGAACTTGTTGGTACCCGAGCTTTAACATATTTTCACACGGAATTCGTTCTGCATTACTCCAATGAATGCCATCTCATCTACTGCAATGATGTTTGCAGTCTGTTGAAGAAATTCGAAATGTACTGTGGAGATTTTGAATATAATAATTATACTTTTAGGTCAACAGTCAAGGAACAGAGAGTATCCTTGCTTTCTTTGCTTGTGGGACAGACATGCAAGAGATGTTTACTGAGAAATAAAAAACGGGCCTCTTGGAGATGCTCTCAGTCCAGGCGAAAGAATGTCAATATAAGCTTTGTGCCCTTGAAGAAAATGCTTCTACTACTGCTTCGCAACAAGCAACAAATCGTCCTCAAAAGATGACGTACGCTTCAGAAGTGTCTTCAAAATTTCGCAAACTTCCTTAACCAAATTGAAAGAAGAAATGTTTGTGGAACTTGATATTCGTAAGCTTTAGACAGATGAAATCTTCACTCAAATTATGAATGAAGCTGAAAAAGGTGTAGAATGTTGAAGCTGCTCATTAATAGATTACTGGGTATCAGAAACGATCCTGATTACAAAAGCATCGTATGCATACAGAATTCAAGGTTCAAAGATGAAAAATGAGTTTGAAACACCATGTCTCATAATCCTATAAAATTCTTGGCAGCAAATTTAACAGACTTCAGTAAAAAGCAAGGGGAGATACTGCACGAGGATTTAAAAGATACTGAGAGTTTTCATCAACATGGTTCAATCAATAGTGAACACGTTGAGAAGACTGGAAAAAGAAAATAATTGCACAAACTCTTTTATAATTACCGTAACGATTAAATAGTTAGATTTCCTGCAAAACCAGAGGTTAACAATTTAATTCGTTTGTTAAAAAATAATAATAAAAGAAGTCTATATTTTATTCAGTAATAATAAACTGACTAACCTGAAAGATTTTTATTTGGAACGAAGCGACGTTTGATAAAACCAGTCATACGGATACTGTTATAACTTTTAATATATTAATGCTATATTGTGAGTGCTATACAACTCTTTATCTTAGTCAAAATGTATCCTTCAAACAACATAACATCGTTACCATCGTATCTAAGGCATTTAATATTTATATAGTATTGTAGTTTTGTGGGCTACAGAGATTAAAAAAAAAGTGACGTATTAATTATAAATATAAAAATACTATTTAGCACTTGTTATTTTCCGCAACCCCAAAAAAAATCAGTTTTTATTTCACCATAATTCAGTACTATTAATATTTCAATTAGTTAAACAGAAGGTTGTTTGCTACTTGTAAGAATAGAGCCGATGATATGGGTGCTTTTTTTATTGGTCATTTTATTAGCAATAAGTTCGTTCAATCAAATCAGTACTCTAGTTCATTAATTGACGCAAGTACGGATTACTTATGTATTACTTGGGAAAGATAAAATTTTTAATACTAAAATGTTTCCAACCACGCTTTATTTGTGTTTTTTCACCATTCTAATAGGTGTAGTAAAAGGGAGTACTAGGAATTCTGAAGCCCGGAAAACGTACCTAGATTGTATTTCTCTCTCGTACGTCACATACAGTTCTCAATTATTTTTTACAAAAAAAAATGAAATCAAAGGAATAAGTCAAATGTGGCATTAAATCTTCTCCTTGTTTCTACAGTTGTTTAACAACCCTTACTTTTGTCAGCATTCTTAATTTCAATGTAATTAAACCCAGGTTTCAAGATACATTGCATGCAGTTTCATAGTTTTGTAATTATTTTGCATTACAACAGATCATGACTTTTTTTATAGTTCATATAATATAGCGAGGATGATTAGAAATTGAAATAAAACCGTTAAAAATGAAGATAAGTTTTATATTTTCGGCGTCTTATTCAATTGGGAAACATCTTTCTCTCGCCACCCCATGTCATTAAAACATGTTTTTCAAGTATAATACCGTCTATTCATGACACAACCCCCCTTCCTTTACGAAACAAATAAGACGGGCGTGTGAAAAATAACAAACCTGTTCACAAGAGACAGAAAATACCATAAAAAGAAGACGAAAGTCGCCTTCAAGGGAGACGTCAGGATAAAATTACTCCATCCTTGGGGGATGCGACCGAAACTCTAAAGCGCGCGGGAGGTAGACAAAATTTCAAAGCAGGCAACGTCTCATTATTCCAACCGGGGAACTTGTCGATTAAAAATTAAGCCCTCGTAGCAAAAGTAAACAAGGAGCTGGCAGAGGGCGAGATTAAAAAACGGTGGCGGTGCTCATTACCAGGGCACTCGGGCGCGCGGGGTCGGACGGCGCGCGGACAATGGGGGGGGGGGGGGGCGGATTACGCGCGCCCCCCCTCCCCCCCTCAACCCTCGAGCGGGCGCTTAGACAGCTCGCGCTATCGGTCGCCATGGCCCCGGAGGATCCCTCGCCCCCCCTCGATGCCCCACGTCGTCTCACGCTACTCCCCGATTGCCACGTATAGCTGAAAATTATGATCCCGCTGCAGAAGTTTTGGTAAGAATTCGTTATTATTAAGAATTCAATAGAACAATTCCTGTAAAATCTAGAATGCCCTGTTATTTTTCTTTCTTTTTTCACCTATTTTATGTTGCTGTTATTTTTTTGTTTCTTTTTTCCTCTTTTCGAGTAACTTAGGAGCTCAATTCAGCTAAACTAGATGCTGCCGGAACAGCAATTTTTGCCTTTAAAATATTATTATTATTATTATTATTATTATTATTATTTCGATTTCTTCCAAACTTAAACCACGTGGCATGGTGAAACGGCGTTGGTACTAAGACACTATTTTCCTAACGTCCATGGCGCGAGCTTATATATTTGGGCAAAAGTATTCTTAGTATTAGAAATCATCTTATTGAACATTTCCATTGTTAATTACCGTATATTATAATTTTGCCTTGTAAACAATATTTGTGTAAAAGAAACGTGTAGTAAGTAACACAAGTAGTAAGTAAGCAGCGTAAATGTTTTACCGTAAATATTTTCGGAAATACCTTTATGCTTTTCTTCAATATAGTAGCCTAGTTTCTCGGCACACTTCTTCATCGTGACACATAAAGAGGTGCGCAGTCTAAAATAAAAGGGGGAGTCTACATTTCCGTATACTTTTTTCTATTGGGGACTAGAAGTGGTTTAACCGAGAGTGTCAAGCAGACGGACAAACGGACGCAGATTACGCGATTACTATACTCGTACAAGATGATTGTTTACATTCGTAAAACCCCGTAGTATCTGAAAAATAACACATCAAGAAAAAAGTCGAAAACATTATTACCTTTATGTGTATATTCCCCATCGCTTCCACGTAATAGGTTTAGGAAAATGAGCAAAAACCTTTTAGTCAGCTTGCTGATCTTCGTTTACGATTTTTTTATTTTTTAGATCGCTTTTTAAAATAATCACAGTAGTCATATAGTGACCACTGCGATTGCTTTAACTGGAGGGGAAACTGCAGGAAGAACACGTATTGACAGCGCGAACAAACACAAACATCTGAACCTGAGACGGGATTCAAAGCCGCGACCTTTCGATCGTTTAAAATTTGTTTCAGCTTTTCATAGGATTTCGCAAAAGAATGGCCAGTTGAATGGGAAACCTTCACATAATGCAATTGTTCAAGAGATTGCTTACAAATTATTTTCGTGGTGAGTTTAACGAAATACTACAGCAATGTCACGCTGCTTCACCATAAATGAATATTGTGATATTTATATTAATTTTAGCAAATGTTATTATAGCTCTGGCGTGGCAAGTTACCTCGTAGGTGATATTCTCAGTGTTACCGCAGAGGTAACACTGCGACTGTTCCAAGACTTGATGCCAACATGCGAATTACTCGTAATGTCGAATCTGTTCGCGGCGAATTTCGTCGTCGAGGGAGGAGGAGTATTGTTAACTAGGAAGAAGTTATATAATATATATTATTCCGGGGCTCGGAGATTAATATCTGTCCTTGCCAGAAATATTGCGTTTTGAAGGCAGATTGTTCACCGGAAGATAAGGGAAGAAGGTTATTGATCATTTCAAAGTCGTTTAAATGAGGTTGTGTCATTTCTATCATTAAAAAATGCACTCAAATTATTTGCACATCGTGATGTAATTTTATTCATTTTGCGATCAGCATTGACCAACATTACAGACGTTCCAAGTGAAGAAATCTAAACGTGATTCAAGAAATATTATTAGGCTTTCGCAAGTTCGTTTTCAAACCTATGATTTCACCATGGATGAATTCAGAAAGAGTTAAAATATTTGAGTATGATATTTGTACGACTGGACTAAATTAATCGAATTGTTTAATTTCATACTAAACAATTAAAACACCAATAAGTGCTAGGAGTCAAATAGCAATATTTATCGACTATAATAGCAATTGAACTAAAAGAAGAAGACAAAAAATTAAGTAAAGATTTGCCTATATATTTGAATAGTAGAATAAAGTCTAAGAAGAAGAGATTATTTAAAAAAATAACATTAAAAATACACAATGAAGTATGTAGAACGAATCAGACGATAGAAAGAGTGATTAGAACAATCACATTCATAAAAAAGAGCAGCTTCGACAAATGAAACTTTTCTTACGAAGTGCGTGACTAATGCGGTGTATGGCGAGAAGTCTTCTTGCCTCAAGTTCCCTCTAAGCGATGCGGGTGACTGCAAGGGTCGATTGCACTTCTCCCTTCTCAAAGTCCCCTGTGGTTGCCGCTGATGATTATCACAATATGGTAGCAGTTGCAAACAAAGACGCGCTGTTTAAGGAAAAGGGGACTCGCTACCACAGCGCCAAAGACGTGGCAGCGACGTTGCATAAAAAAGAAACCCGTTCTTTTCATCCCTTCCTATTCGCAATGGAATGCTTTGCTATGTAATGTGTTGCGACGTCTATGATGTGTAATGATTTCTAAACATTTATTATAACTAACCTAGAAACAAGACAAGGAATTAGGACAAAATGAAACATTCTTCTTTTTATATACTACATCAGAATTTCACCAATTAGATCAGTGTTTTGGTGCCATAAATCACTTAGGTATTTTTACTGGAAGAACTTGTGACCAGTATAAAAAGCATTGGTAAGATTTAATGTGCAGAGTTAAAAAAATATTTTAACTCAGATAGTTTCCTTTGATGTTGGTTGAAGAAATCTGTAAATATTTACCAAATCAGAAGCAAATTTTCTTCAGTGAATCCTTAAAAATAATTTAGTTCACTTTATTTTCGTATCCATGATTTGTGTAACAAAACTCGTAAAAGGTAAAGAACTGAAAGAAAGAATTTAATATATACACCACTCCAATAAATATACACCAAACTAATGGCGTGATACAGTTTTTTCTTAGCTTTGAGTACTGATGAGCACATGTTCTATTTGAGAGAATTAATTTTAAGCATGATTAAGTTCATTATTGAATTTGCAATTTGCCTAACATTATTGTGATCTTCAATCAGAAATTTTCGTATTAAGGACTATAGTTTGGAATACGCCAGACTCCAAAATAAATAGGGCCTACTTCTTAAACTTTTATAGCGTGGCACCGTCAAGATCTTCCGTCAGGTGCTTCTACACTTGTCTGTACCACTCAGATTGCGTATCTGTTGCCAACATCAAACCGTTCTCGACGCCGCCCCCGGCGCCGCCCCCGGCGCCGCCCCCGGCGCCGCCCCCGGCGCCGCCCCCGGCGCCGCCCCCGGCGCCGCCCCCGGCGCCGCCCCCGGCGCCGCCCCCGACGCTGCCCCCGACGCCGCCCCCGACGCCGCCCCCGACGCCGCCCCCGACGCCGCCCCCGCCGCCGCCCTCGGCGCCGCCCCCGACGCCGCCCCCGACGCCGCCCCGGCGCCGTCCCCGGCGCCGCCCATTCCGCGTCCCTCTCCCACACGTTATCCACCACAGTTTCCAGCACCGTCGCCGGCGGCGTTTCAGTAGCGGTCGTGTTTTGATCGCCCCAGATACGCCTACAACAGCCTCCACACACGCGCCTGAATACGAGCTTCGAGAGGAATACCAAAAACGGACGCTGCGGTGGCAGAGGAGACGGCGCTGCTTTAGCGGGAGCAGCACTGGCGGCGACGGACAGTGGTGGCAGGCTCAGAGAGAAACATGACAACGGTTGTAGTTCGAACAGATGAAGCGTAAGCATCGGAGATGGCTTTGGCGTTGCACTGAATTGCTTTTAGAGGAGCTGGAAGTGATAGGTACGATAATACCCTTGGCTGCATATTTGTGAATGAATTGAACGCAGCGATCTTGCAGCGGGATTTCGGTCGGCCGAGGCCCGAGCAGGGCGACGGTGTTTGAATGAGCCCCGCGGCGCGCAGGGCGTGCTGAAAGTGGAGCATGCATGCCAAAGAATGGGTTCGCACCCGATGGCGACGGCAGTGGCAGCAGCGACAGTGGCGGCGTCTGAAGCGTGTTGCGGTCCAAGTGAGGGTGGGTGGCATCAGTAATTTCTGCCGCTGTGTGGCGTGAATGAAATATAAATGTGCTGCATAGATTTGTCCAACCAGTTGCTACCCTGTGGGCGATAATATGGGTTCGGATATCTGCTTTCTGTGCGGGCGAGACTTTACTTGTGTTTTTCTTATTGAGACTGCTTAGAATTCTGAAGTACACGTTTAAACACATTACTACATTCCAATAAATAAAAGTCCCGATTGGATACGAGATATATAAATGCACACTACTTGCATTCACACAGTCGTAAGTACAGTGAAAACAGAAAAAATATTACAGGTATATTTATTCTTACTACGAGTAGTTGTTTAATTTCTAACATGTAAACTAGAAGCGAACACCCGGGTTTAGGAACATTGAGTTTACATATTGGTTACATAAAGTGAAGACGTTAGACCCGAGTTATAAATAAATGATTGATAAATATATGAGTTATTAATTGGTAAACAACTAACATGACTAAGATAAATATTTCACAATCCATAATGCAGAAAATTATTTAGGTTTCAAATCCATAGGTGGGGACAAGTAGAAAGAGTTCAGATTTTGCTATTTAATAAAAGTGGATAGTATTTTAATTACTTGGCAAGTAAAAGATGTTAATGTAAAGAAGTTATGATAGTATAGTTTTAACTAATCTATATAATCACTTATCACTATGTGAAATAAATATAGTAGTGAAAGCCAATGTTCGTGTGCAACGTTTTACAACTGCTGCGAATGCAATAACACTGTTCTGAATATAAATACACTTTTGTGAACTCAATAACACAGACGACATATATTGTCACTGAAACTGCAGACAACCAAGACAGTTCGATATTGTATTATCTTTTCTTAAAGACATAACTAATGGTTTGTGGGCAAGGAATTGTTACTAGCAATAAGGATTCAATATAATATGCTTTTCTGTAACTGGAATGTACGAAAAATATTTTTATTACCTCCATATTGTGCAAAGGCAGTGACATTAACAATTTTAAATACCCATTATGTTTACCTATAATGGTGTGAACTCTGGTGGATGATTATTACCCTGAGAGACGAAATCATAAATATTTTCTACTTCGCATTAAAAGTCTTTAAACTAAATTTCTCGAAATTACTATAACTGTAATATTTTACGAAGAGAAACTTTTAGTGCGACCTCTGAATTTACGATCATCATAATTTAAAAACGCTATCATCTGAGTTACCATGAATATTTAACTGCACACTCTGTAAATTCTGAATAAAGAAAAAGGGTTCAAGTGCTCCTCTTTAAGTCTTAGCACCAGTATTTTAAAAATTACAACTAGTTTCAAGTGGGTGTGTATTAGCTCTTTTTTGGTTTAGTTTTGACTGCGCACTTCTTTTCACAGAGATTGATCATAAAAACTATTTCCGAAGTGCTCATCCCATTGAAATACGAGGTCTTTCTTTAAAGTTTTTAATATTACATCCGTAATTATACGGCAAGCAGGGTAATAAAAAGAAAGTCGCGTTATACCCACTATAAATCACGATATAGGAATTTGTTTACTGTGCTTTTTTCTGAAGAGATTAGAATACCAAGCGTTCCTTCCACCTTCCACACAAAGAAAATTGCTCATTAAATGCCACACGTAGGAGGGAGAAGGGCTGGATCGCTAAAGGAGTTGGGATCCTGGCGCCCCGATTCAAAGGTCGACGCTGAAAAGCAGAATCGCAAACTTCGCAGCTCGCTGCCATATATCAATCTGTATGTTTACATATCAGCCGGATGATGTCACTTTTAATATCTTGTTCGTCTATTAATTTAAGTTTATTTGCTGCAGCGCAGTTATGCGCCATTCGTCAGATGGCAGTCATTGTTGGTAAGGTACATGAGGAATTTATTTACGTGCGGCCGTGCCTTGAAAACATAAATATTTTTTTCGGGACATCACACAACCCACTCTCCAAATATTAACTTTACAAGATTATTTCCCTTTAAAACTGGTCACTATTTCACATTCATGTTGAAGTGAATACTTTTCCTTGAAATGGTTATCTATTAATATCTTTTAAAAACTTCACATAAAAGGTATTTTTACTTTCTCACAGTCACGAAGGAAGATCTTAAGCAGAGAAAGTTATGCAACGCTGCGCGAAACGGCGATTTTTTGGCAGAAAAGCTCTTAATGCAGGTCCTGTAAACGGAAACATCAGATGATGTAGGATGAAACACGTGATGTAGCCAGAATCCTTGTGTTTTTGAGTCCTCGATTTTTTCGAGTCCTCGACAGAAAAATCGATTGACGTGTGTGAACAACGCTAGCGGTTTAACCCCTTCATTCGATTTTCTCCAAAACTGACATTCCCCTACTCATTTGGCTAATGTCGCCGTTCCTTGAATTTGAAACTGATATTTTAATTTTCGGTAATACTTTACAAGAAGTCCCTGAGACATTTTCAAAATTAAAAAAAAATCACATCTATTTTAATTAAATTTTATTTTTAGATAGTCTGAAGGACGTTTAAGAAAATGGCGCAGTTATCTTGTTATGATTCAAAAGGGATAATAACGGTTTTTGTGAGAACATTATTTCACGTTAATAGATGTAGCATGAATATGAGCAAAGGAAATTGCCTTAATCTGTGACGTGAATTTTTGAAGGAATGTATTCTCTATCAATTTATCGATTAATTCTTAATTTATTTTCATTATGTGTTTTTACTGTGTGTAGAGATGCAAAATTACACTTTATAATAATTCAAGGATTTTGTTTTTCAAAAAATGGGGGGAAAAATTGTCTTAATCTGTGACGTGAATTTTTGAAGCAATGTATTCTCTATCAATTTATCGATTAATTCTTAATTTATTTTCATTATGTGTTTTTTACTGTGTGTAGAGATGCAAAATTACACTTTATAATAATTCAAGGATTTTGTTTTTCAAAAAATGGGGGGAAAAAGGATTGGCCTAGATATCATCTCTTGAAAATATTGCAGAACATGAGAGAACACATTTCAAACCACAAGAGAAATGTTTTCGACCTCCGTGGATCTGTAGTTCTCGAAAGGTGTATTCTGCTTGCGTGTACCGCAGTACATGACATAATTCCCCCAAATCCGCCCGAATCCTACATCGGCAGCTTACGTCGAAGGGCTCTCTAAGCTCGTCAGATGAAAGTTAAAGCCGCAGACGCGCAGCGCGTCAGGCAACGAAAGAGCAAATTAGAGATGCTATTGTGTCGGTTCGCGCGGAAATAGGTGAGGAATGATGGCAATCAAGAGCGATTGAAGTTGAGTTTACGGGAGATGTATTAAAGATGGCAGTGATGGTGATGATGACAGGGGATGAGTGATGCGAATGTGTGATGTGGGAAGTGAGGATGAAGAGATTGGTTAGAGGTGGTAAAGTATGGTAAAATACATGTCAGTTCAAGACGCTGGTTGCATCAGAATACATAGTTTATTATTGACTTTCATTAATCTTTGAGTGTCCTATTACTTCAAAGACAACATATGTTTACTAAAATAATTCTTGGAATAACTTCCTGCAATTTTATTATTCTTTGTACTTATGTTGTTGACTGATAACTAAACTAATGGTGCTACAGAATGGCACATACCTTCTCGCACTATATACTTTGCTTTTTTCTGGGCTATCATTTCAGGCTTGCCACATTCTGTTGCCAGCTGCCATCTATCGCCGCCCAAAGTACATTTTTTCTCAATATTTTAGTTTCCGAACAGTATAACCGTAATATTACTTTAAGAATATTATAGAAGAGTATAACCTCTCCCTATAAGGCAATTTTCGTTGAAAACTTAGGAGCGTTTATAAGAAAATGTTTTAACGTTACTGTAAATGCGAAATTTGAAGTTCTATTTCAGAAAAATCTTCTGATTTTTCGAAAAGTATAGTGGAAGAAATTTAAATCTCTTTCACTGACAAATGCAATAATGTTTACAAAGAGCTGAAAATATGCAAATTAAAATGATGAGAGATATTTAAAAAATATTTGTGTACTTTTTGAAAAAACAACAAGCAAACAAACAAAAGAATACAGGAAAGTGACTATCGTGTCATCTTAAACAGTACAATTACCGCTGTCCGTACAAAAAATGCCAAGAAAAATTTTTGAGTAGTTTTTGAGAAAACAGCATTTGAGCGTTTCTGAAAATGGGGAATTTTGACCTCATTTTCTCAGAGAACGTTTTTGAGTTTTCGAGAAACTTTATTAGACACTATTTAAATCACACGTTGTCATAAATGGAATAATGCAAGCAAATTACCGCTGAGGTTAATATTAACAACGTGAGAAAAAGGTCAAAAAATTAAATTCTTGTATTTTTTAAATAAACGAAAGAGTACACATTAACATATTAAAACAAAATATATGGTAGTGAGAGACAATGGTCAGGACATGTTAACACATGGGGGCATAATTAAATGTGAACTGAAATTCATCTATCTGGGCGTAACTTTAACAAGTGATGTTCGTGATAGAAAAGATGTCCTCAACAAAACAAATAGAGACAGGCAAGTTATAAGATCTTTACTTCCATTAATATGGAATTCAAGCATAAAAATAATCCAAAAATTACACTACATAAAACAATTGTTGAAAGTCTATTCACATATGAAGCTGAGTTACGGACCATTAATGATATGGACTATTAATGATAAAGGTAGGATTCGAAGAACAGAAATGGAATATTCGAGACGATGTTATCAGGTTATAAGAAATTAAAGAATAATAGAAATAATGAAACCTGGGAAATCAACCTTAGAACTGATAGAAATAAAATCTATATTATGTTGTAGGCATTTAAGAAAGTTGGACAGTTAGCGACTGCCAAAGAAGATGTGGGAATAAAATTCTGAAGAAAGAAGATGTAGAGGAATACCAAGAAAGAAGTGGGAGGACGGCGTAAGATCAATAATGGCAGGGCGAGATTTAGAAGATTATGCCTGGGGAGATCGAAAGAAATGGAGAGCGAGAAACGGCGACGGCTGTAGCATACTTGCTTTACTACTACGAAAGAATAGAGTAGAATGGCGTTCATGTCATCTTATGAAGTACATTTAGCACTATCCTTACTAAAAGTTTAAAGAAAAAAATTGGTAAAAACATCTTGCAGTTTGGTACAAAAAACTCAAACTGTGAACAGTATGACTGAGTGAACTGTATCTTATAAAGATAAAAAATAGGTGATTAAAAACTATTCAATTGTTGATACGGTAACATACAGAGCATGAAAGAAAACTGCAGAGCAAGACGGTGACGACTAGGCGGTTATGAAAATGGCAGTGTCCAAGTGGGCGATGTCAAGAAACGCTGAAAAGAGTAGTAACGACGTTGGCGAGGACGGTAATGGCGAATGCCGTAGCGGCATCCGTAACGACTACAACGCAGTGCAAGATCACAAAGTCGCAACAACAATGAATGTGGACGAGTAGCAACGAGAAATCAACCAGGAATGGTGAGGAGGGCAGCAACGAGTTCGACGGTAACGAGAGAGCAGTGCACGTAAGTGCTAGGCAGTGAAAATATATATTATTCTTTTTTTTTTTTTTTTTTTTTTTTGGAAAAACCTCTAAAACAAGTGGCTGGCTAGCCGGCAGCCGGGCAGGATGAAGGCTGGGGGCACCTGGGCATTGCCCATATCCTCAGCCCTCCACCTTAACATCACTATTGTGGGTAACTTACATGAGGTTTATTAGCAATTCTATAAATTAAAGTTAGGATATTGTCATACTCGTAAATCTAGATGGACAGTTTCGTAATGAAAAGAGTAAACAAAGCCGAGAAGCGGAATTTTAGTTTATTTTTTGTTGAACTTGTTGATGTTTGATTTGTTATTTACATTTATTTATTACTCTTCTTTCATAACTACATTTTATCATTACGTAAACAGAAAATAGAGGAGGGAATATGGAGTTACGAGGTTTGCTAATTAGCATGCCTATATGTTGTTTCACCTCTTCGAGTCGGACGGAGGATCGCTAGTCGAGATATAATAAAATTTACAAAATAGAATATAATGAATGAAAATTAAACTAAGCTGTGCTGTGAACTAAGCTGTGCTGTGCTGTGAAAATTAAACTAAGCTAACTGTGTGAATATAAGATACTAAGTAATACTATTTACAAAGCTAGCTACTCTTTCCAAATACAGGATCAAATATAGAGGAGGCGCTAACATTTACAATTTTAACTAATACCCTACACAAATACACGAACCCATGTAGTGAGAGGTGTGTGTGGGTAGGGAGGAGGGCTGTTGGTGAAAACTGGGCTAAGAGAGGCCCCAACTCGGGAGGTCACCCCTCCCACGCGCCGCCATCCGCTTTCGAGCGTGTTCGCCGCCTTATTTAGGGGCGCTTGGGACGAGCGGCCGTAACGTAGGGCTAATGCGTGTTTTAGTCGGCTGTGCCGCCAGCGGGCGGCGCGCCTTCGCGAAGAAGCGGCGTCGGAGCCGCGGGTGGGGAGGAGGGGCAGTGGGAGAGGGAGAAGAACGTGTGCATGAAACAGCAGCGGCGGTGGAGGCGGCAAAACGACAAGGCGGCGGCAGCGGGGGCCGCAGAAGAAGTCGCGCACGGGGTAAATATGATACGCAAAATCTGGAGGTTTTAGCTATGCAAATTTGGTTTCAAGCACCAATTCGCAGATTGATACTGACACAGTTCCGAAATATAAGATATGCCTGTATTAGATACCCAGAAAGATAGAAAATATATTAGTCATGTGCACTATTTGGTATCTTAATTGGAAACTGTGGTATTTTTGTACTAGGTCCAATGGGATCGATAATAATAATAATTGGAAAGCGATAGCGACAATTTAGTTTCACATTTTTGCTATTCTAATCAATAAATTATATATTAAATATGAGAAGAGAGAATTAAATCGTTTCAATACTGTGCACAATATTACTTGAAGTAATATTACCAACTAGAATGCTAATTTCTCGATCATCTAAAAAAATAAAATTTGAGCGTATACAATGACAGATACAGTAGGAATATTTAGTTGTTTACTAAACTCGTCAAAGAAACAGTGAACGTAGCGAATGGTATCGCAGCTTTTCGAAAATATTTTATCGTAAAGAAAAACACGGTAGATAGGTAATACGTCCTGACGAATTAAATCAAACAATGGATGTGTGATCTCCTCAACGATACAAATTTCTTTTCTTCCCGCCTCTTAACGATGTCTTGGGCTAGCAACAATGAGGAAAAACGAACTTTCGGAAAATCGATTTCATAATTTCATTATGTTCACATTAATATGTTGAAAATGATAGGATCTGTAACATGAGTGGTTGCACAATATGACCATAGCTCAGAACGTTGACAAACCAATCTTGAATTTATTATCATGTGTTTACAGTACTAAAATAAATACCCTAGTTGAATCACACTACCAAGTCTAAAACTGCAACTTCACTCACATTTTCTTGCCAAAAAAGTCTATTTTCCATAAATGAATATTATTACTATATAATGTCACATTGTTTTCTATATTTTAAATTTTTATTCCATGATTAATTGCCAGATAATATGTTTCCTAAGAGGGACAATATGCAGCACCAACAGACTGATCTCTAGGCAGTGATGACTGTTCATCATGCCCGTTCCAACACTGCAAGGGACAAGGGTGATAATGATAGAGGTAAGATAATTATGTAGCTTCGGGAGACTAGGTGGCAGGGATAAAGAGAATTCTATGCTAAACAATAGCAAACTCTCAGTATTCTGATATATTCTTAGAAAGTGACCATGCTTTGATTCGCAGTTATCGGGATGAAATGAGAGAAGAACAATCTTCAAACTCATGTCCGAACATGCTCCAATATTATCCTACTATATTTCTAAGTGATTTTCACTCACGATACATCGAGGCTGCTTGGGTTACGATGGCATAGCGTTGAGAGGTCGAAGTGGGTCGAAGGGTGGAAGCCATGAAGTTGGGGTGTAAGGTAGGGATTCTGAGGTCAGGGTTTGGATGACAGGAGAACGGTGATTGCGACGAGTCCAGAATGGCAGGTACTGACAGGCAATGGAAACGCAGAGGGCAGAGATGGACGAGATTTACAAGTAGATCAGAGTTGGGAGAGCGGGGAGAGCAGTAAGGAAATGCAGAGAGGCGAGGAACAAGACAAGATCATGGAGGTTGCGAACGAAATGGAAAGGGAAAGCTAGGGAGACGAGGAATAGGAGCAGGCGGCAGGGTCGGCAAGCAAGGTGACAAGAGTCGCCGAGGATGACAGGTCGATAGAGCCTGCTGGAAGCGTCAGGAGCTGCAGGACGGGAGTAACTACAGTGGCAGCAGGGTGGAGAAATATGTCAGAGCAGCGGCGGGTGTACGGGTTGCGGGACAGAGGCGGAAAGAGCCACATTGTAACAGGGGTGCAGATATGAGTGTGGATAACAGGCAGTGAGAAGCGTCATTGGGAGTTCGGGGCGTCAGTGCAGTAGGGACGGTAGGGAGGGTTGGGGGCGGTGCGGTAGGCTTGGACGGCAGAGCAAAAGGAGTGGCTGGAGCAGCGGGGACACCTTGGCAACGGAGAGCGTGGGAAGCAGGTTGGACTCGGGAGGGCGGGTGGCGGAGTGAGAGCTGCGCGGGGAGGAGCGGGTCCGGCGGTGTGGTGAGGTTGGCGCGTAGGCGGCAGGAAGCAAAAGGCGGGTCAGCGAGTTGGAACAGGGGGCTTGAGCAGTAGGCGCCGCGGGGAGGAGCGGAGCGGGAGCGGGTGGGGGGCGGCACGGGGAGTGGGCGGAGCGTTACGGTTGGCGGTGTGAAGGGAGTGGCGGATTAGCGAGTTGAAACAAGAGGGGCGTGGGCAGCAGGAAGGGAGGGCGAGAGGAGGTGAGGAGCGTGGGCGGAGCGGGGGAGGTGGACGGGATGTGGAGGTGTGGAAGGCGTGGTGGCGGGCATACGTTGACAATAGAGGGGCATGGACAGCAGGCGGGGAGTGGAGGAGGGGCGGAGCGGGCACGGAGAGGAAGTAGGCGTGGCCGCGTGTTGTTGAGGTGGCGGAGTGTAGGAAGTGGCGGGTGAGCGCATTGCAACAACATGCTGCGTGGACAACAGGGAGCGTCGCAAGAAGCTGAGAGGAGTCGGGACGGGAAGGATAGGATTGGGGCGGGTAGTGTGCGAGATGGCGGAGTGTAGGAAGTGGGGGGTGAGCGCGTTGAATCAAGTGTGCGTGGGCGGCTGGCGGGACTGGGGGAGGAGCTGGGCGGGGTGGAACGCGTCAGGAAGGAGCGGGATGGCGTGCGTGGTGGCGGAGTAGGAAGGGGCGGGTCAGCGGGTTGGAACAACAGGGCGTGTGGGCAGCTGGCGGGACTGGACAAGAAGCTGGGCGGGGTGGCGTAGTGTAGGAAGTGGCGGGTCAGCGCGTTGAAACAACAGGGCGCGTGGGCAGCGGGCGGAACGTGGCGGGGCGGGGCGGGGCGGGGCGGGGCGGGGCGGGGTGGCGCGTGCGGGGCCGGAAAGCGCCGGCGCTCACAAGTCGCATCGCCGCCGCCGAGCCCTTTCTCTGACGCAGATTTAATTTCCTTTCCGAAAAGACGCTGAATTCGAGGACGTGACTGGGGACAAAGCGGCAGGTACCGGCGGCGGCGGCGGAGAATGCGACGGTGGTGGCAGCGCGAATGGAAATACGAGAGAAGGAGAAACAGGAGGCTGCAGGATGGTTTTAGCTGTTGCGTAGGAAGGAAAGCGAAGGGGGGCTGGATGTAAAGGCAAGGCGGAAGCTGATTTCACAGGCGAGGGGAGGTATATTAAAAAATTGACAACGGGCTCACCAATGGTAGAAGGTGGTGTAATGACCGTTATGTGTCGTCCACTAGGGGTATGATGTTTGTTGATGAGGATATTATGAATAACGTTGTGAGTATAATTTGAAACTACCTGTCACATTAGTTCCTGTCAGTGTTTCGGTCTTCAGTAGTTACTATAAAGCTAATCTTGAAAGGGATATGAAAGTGTACATGCTGGGCAATAATGGCGATTGACCAAAAAAAATTGTAGTACAGGTGTTAAACGGAGGACGTCGTGAGATTTAGAAGTGGTAACAGAACAAGCCACACAGGTAGCCGGCAGGCAGTTAGACTTCAAGCAGGAGTGGCGCGATTTCGGTACACTGTCTCTACCAAAAACAGTACTCTGCTTCTAATGGACATATGGTACCGCTTCCCACACTGATGCCAAAATAAAAGTATTTATATAGGTATCATACGAATGCTCTAGATAAATGTTTGAATTTCTAGGCTGTAAATATTTTATAATTCATTATATTAACAAGATATTGAAACTTTCTGATAACAGTTTTTAATCCGTTTGAAATGGCTGCAGAAGGATCTATCTGAAATCTAAGTTTTTTTATGGAACATAACACAAAGTCATGATTAATAAGGCTTGGAGGAGATCGTATTATTAGCTCATCAGTCCTAAACGCTGCTTCCAGGATGAGAAGGATGACAGATAACAAATGACGGGTGACGGATGGTGGATGGTGGCTGACGGATGACATGTGCCTGGTGCAGGTTAGCAGGTCGGAAATGACAAGAGGTGAGTGGCGGGACATGAGTGGCAGGAAGTGTGTGGTGAGGATCGCGGATTACTAATGGTGAGAAGCGGGTGGCTTAGTAAATGGCAAGTGCGCAGCGGATGAAGGGTTGCAGCCCTATTGGGGGCAGATCTTGGATGGAATAGGGCAGATACAGGTGGCAGAGAGTGGGTGAGCTGTGGTGCGTAGCTGGTGTCGGGTGACGAATGGGAGCGGCGGATGATGCGCGGCCGTTGCGGGCCCAGATAGTGGGTGGTGAGTGGTGAGCGGCGGGAGGCACGTGCCCGACAGGTGGCGAGTGATGGAGGCGGGTGGCAAGGCGGGAGGCAAGTAGTTGGCGGCGAGTTGCGACGGCGGCGGCCGAGGCGGCGCTGGCGGCAGGGCGCGGGCGTGGCGGCGAGCGGCGCGGAGCAGTCGGAACAATGCGAGCGAGGAAGTGGCGCGCCAGGGGAAGCAGGCGGTGCAATGGGAGGTTGCAAAGGGAGCGACTCGAGTGCGCGGCGCGAGCCAGGGAGCGCGGAGCGAGCGCCGTTGTCCGGCGGGGCAGCGGCGCCGCAAGTGCGGCGGGGCGCGGGTGAGGGCGGCCTGTCGGCTCTGTAGCCTGCGAGAGCAGCCGTGAAGGGAAAGCGGTGACAATAGAGGCGCGGCTGCCAGAATAGGGACAGAGGGCGATGCGTTGCACAATTCATGACGACGGTTCTTCTGGAATGTTGTTTTGAGATTTATCTTTCGGGTTCGATAACAAAATTGAAGATTAAATCAAAATGAAAAAAAATTCGAATGCAGCAGACTATTTTTTTTATTATAAGCATATTGCGTAAGCATAAGCATAAGCGTAAATGTTAAACAATTACTTTTAAACAAAATAAATGTACGCTGCAAATTAAATTTTCGGGCGTTAACGTCATTCGGGCAACGTCAAGCGTCATTCGGTTGCTGACGTCATTTCCTCTTGGATTGATTTTTGAATCCAGGCGCGTAAACGGCTAAGCCGTTAATCCTGTAAATGTAGTGCATGTTTTCCTCGGGGGAGGGCGGTGGTCTTCCTCCGTTGGATGACAAGATCCGGCGCCGACCTGCGCGCATCGCCCCAGCCGGGATAACCTCTCAGCTCCCGACCGGTCTCCGGCATGAGTGATAGTGTAGTGCATGTTAGAGTAAGTGTGTGTAAGTAAAGAGTGAGGAGAGGAAGGGGAAATCGCGCGCGGTCCGTGGCTCGTTTGTGAGAGTACTGCTCCGGCATTCGTCCGGTGTTGATCGGAGAAACGCGAAATGCTACCGATTAGAGACCTCCCGCTCAGAGGCTCTGCGGAGACATCAGAGACATCAGACATCAGATGCCCTGAACCACCTCCCCCCGCCCCCCGTCTTTCTTCTTGGAACGTATGCGCTCGTTTTACAATGCGAAGCCTCCTTTACAAGGAAAAATATATCATCTTGAAAGCAATGTATTTTAAAACTAGAATTACGTAGTGAAAACTAGTTTTAATGAAGTTCTGTGGAATTTTTTCAAGAATTTACTAAGAGACAACTAATAAACAAGAAACAATATTTACGTTCGTTAGAAAAAACTAGATTGACTTAAATTATAATTTGACATCAATTTTAAATACGCTTTAATTGACGCCATTATGTGCTTCAGGTTACAATAGAAAGTCGTTGAAGATGTTAAAGTGATTCTTGTATCAGGGACGCACGATAACGATGCATAGAACCGCTCAAACGGTCCCCATTGTCCGTTTATAAAAAACTTGCATTCTAAAAAAATGACATTTACACAGAAAAAAATATTCTATATTTAGCCAAGGGTAAATTTATGACATAAAAAGTGACATAACAAGTTCCCAAAAATATAGCAGAGAAAGGCCTGAGTGGGTTATATTCGTATAGGTAACAGCATTGCGATATGCAGTTGAAAACTTAATAATAATAATAATAATAATAATAATAATAATAATAATAATAATAATAATAATAATAATAATAATAATAGAAAGTGGAAAAATAAAGGAAGAAAAGGACGAGGAAAAAAGGAACGACCAGGAAAGAGACGAGAAGGAAAGAATGAGAAGGAAAACGAGGAGGGAAAAAAGAGAAAGAGAAAAAGGAGGAGAAGAAGAAAGTTAGCCTGACCTGCCGGAGTCATTTCAGCGTGTACTGTAAGAAGAATGTCGTGCAACACGAAGTGACCTCGACTGTCATCTGGAAACAAATACAAACAAAACCTCTTCGAATGTATTTTGTCTGTGAATACCATAATCATAATACGCCCTTTTTTTCAACTGTTTAACCATTTATAAATTTTGAATGAATTATATTTCTTTCTAGTTTTAGTTAATTATACAGCTACATTGCTGTGCACTAAATAGAATAAGCAAGCATCGAAAGTAGAAATGATAGCAAGAGAAAGAAAAAAAATGGAAACTATGACCCACGAAAGAATGAATTATATTGCCTTCCGGGGAATCGCGAAAGTCTTGTCTCTCCGTTTTCGGAAGAATGCGTAGATGTTTCGCAGACGAAATGACCAAAATGGCAGAAGATCGGTCTACTATTAAAGAATTTAATTAAGCTGCATTTATGAAAATTGGTAGTCGAGTATTTTTCCTTTTCCATTTTTTCCTTTTTACAGTAATTTAATGGACTACCCATATTTGCATTCCTCTGGTATTAAAAAAATATGAGTAATACAACAATACAAAGAACATTTCATTTTCGTACGTTACACTATGATACGTTATAAAATTTTGACTCGGAAAAATTGTACCGCTGAAAGGTCACACAGAAAATTTAGATAAACCGAAATATATCACGAGTATATTAATTTAATGATTTATGTGCTCCGATTTTACGCGAAATAAAAATGGGTAAAGTCATTAGTATCTACCCAGCATTAATGACATGAAAAACAAATGACGTAGTGTATTTAAAAGGGGCAAGTAAAAATATTAAGAATTATTAAGCATTTATTCATGTGAATAAGGCATTTACTTAAGCGAATCTTGTCATCTAAAAACATTTGCATTACACATAACGTTTAATAAGTGATTCGGTTTTATACATGAATACTCCAATTTGTGTAGCATCTAATTATAAGGGTTTGTGTTGAACTAATTCATAGATGCTCATCTTTTTGTGGGACATTTCTGCCATATCTTGTGAATATTAATCGAATCATTGGGCAGCAACGAATTGCTTTTCATAAAAGAATTGAACCGATGTAGCGGAGAAGTGGACGAATAAAAGAGAAAAGTTTCTTCTTTAAGATAGTAGTTCAAATTATCGAACGATCTATTAAATCGGTGGTTCGTTTAAACGGAATCCAAAACATCGCAGAACGTCTAAAAGAAATATTAAAACCCACAAAGATCTGTTTGTACAATTCTCGCCGAGAGAGACGCGTCGGGTTGTTTGTGAACGGTTTGCTGCCCGAAGCGCCTTCCTGAGCGTCCCTCTCTGTTTATAAATACCACCACCTCTCCCACCGCACACGCCCCAGCCTTCACCGCCTCCGGCTGCGCCAAGGCAACGGCGACGGAGCGCCGGTCCACCTCCGCCCCGCTGCGCAGTGCAGCTTGCGCAAGAGCATTCACGAAAGTGGTTGGTGCAATGCTACGTTTGCGAACGGATTTATTTCATTTTCTGTTTATTCATTTGTTGTGCTTTTATTTAACTACTGATGTCATTGAGACCCGGGAATGCTAAATTCATATTTCATTAAATGAAGACGAATTTAGTCTTCCAGTCCGACTTCCTTTGAATACCACCTTATAGATCTCACCTATTACAATTCTGCACTGTAACTATTTATGAGCTTCCAATTCGTTATAAAATCTATTAATTAAATAAAAATGATTGATCGATAACGATAAAGTTGAGGAGGTTAACACGTTCCCTGTCTCTGTCCTGAAAATATTAAAATATATCCGCGCGTCCAAACGACTTTATAATAATAATTTCATTGTAATATTCTCAAAAATAAATTCGTTGTGTTTCTAAATTTTATTACCGTCCTAGCAAGTCCAAATTACACACTGCCTAGTTTCGGTGAGTTCCATAAAAACATTTCCCATAGAAGTTGTAAACGCCTGTGACCCACATGTGGTTCACGGACGTACCAAAACCCTCCAATGTTACGCTTTGTAAACCACATACGTCTCTCCGGACAGTGAACATGTTTGATGATGAAAACATAGGCAGGAGAAGCAAGAGAAGCCCGGAGAAAATGTCGCGAGTGCTCGATTCGCTCATCACAAATTCCACGTGGATTTTCCGAGTTGTGAATCAGTGCTTCAGCCACGGGCGGCGTATGCGGTTGACAGCTACATCACAGGAACCTTGTACTTACTGGACCGAATGGACAAAGGTGGCGTAAAAGGATGTTTTTTAAACAGATTTTTGTGATTAAAATTTAATGGATTTGTTGTTTTGCTCTAGGTTAAAGTATTGTGGCGGTTGTAAAGGTAAAGTAGAAATGTTGTTGATGATGATGATAATAGCTGTTAATCGTGGGAAGTTGTAGATATGGTTTTACTGGTACAAATAATTAGAAAAAGTGAATGCAATATAAGCAGATTTAAAAATAGTGCGGTGGTCAGGAAGAGAGAAATTAACGAGGCAACGATTATGAAGCTTTAAGAAGAAATAAGGCAATAACGAGAACAGCGATTGCATTGGCAATGATGGTAGAGATGATAGCGTAAAGGCGGATAACTTTACTTGTGGCAATATATTGAAAGATATTACGTACGATTATAACCACAACTTAAATATTACGAATCCCCTCGATAATGGTTGCTCCAGCGATGTTAGAGAGAGATTAAAACTCTGCTAAGATTGAAGCGCTAATACTGCAATGGCTCTCAGAGGAAGAGAAGTTCGCGACCACTTTGGAAGCTCCATGATGGAAAGGCGCGTCGTTAAAGCGAATAGCGCTAGGTTAACCTCTCCGTTGACGTTCGAGCTTTTAATCCATTGGCTTCTGCAGGTACTTCTCTCGCTCCAAGCGATGGAGATCAATCCCCAGAGACACTATTTCTGTTGCTGTGGGAGAGCCCGAGACAGTTACACTGCGTTTCACCACCTTCTTTCCCAGAATTGATGCTCCGAGATACAATATATTTGTTTTATAGATCTAACTTTATTGTCTTGTATGGTTAAAAATAAAACCAATGTTTAGCGAATGTTATTTTCTTCACTTTGCAATAGTTCCAGCCGTTTCGGATGTTGGGCACAATCCTTTATAAAGAACTAAATGCATGAAAATGCATGAAACAAGGTTTTAAATGACTAGAACAGCAAACAATTCAACCTAAAGATGAAAAAAAATACATATTACATTTATTATAAAATTATTACATATATTTATGATAAAATTAGTTACATACTATAGGCACAAATGTTCCAAGTTACACTTGTCGCGATACTTAAAACAAACTGATAAAATGTTAAAGTTATTTAGGTAAGGAAACATAATCCACTCGTCAAGCTCTATGGAATTGTGTGGAATGTAAAACAGGAATATGGCACGACACATGGACTTGCAAGGGTCAATGAAAATGTGACAAATGAAGAGAGAAATAAGATGAGTAACTCGGTGATGGAACATGTGCGACAAGAAAGTCAAGCTCACTATAAGTCTATAAGTCTAACTAGACTATAAGTCTAACTGCTCCTTCAACCAATAAGAAGCAATAGTATACCAGATGTTCTTTTGTTTTCGCTGCCTTTACTGTGTTTTCTTTGTTACTGCATACATTGTGAAGAGAAAGTCATGCAATGCAGGAGCGAAAAACGGAATTCTTTTCAAAGAATTAAATCGTAATGTAGGTTTCCCATACCTAAAAATATATACTTCGTTTCCCACTGTGTAGTAAATTACTTCCTCCGACACTTTGTATAGTCCGAATACACGTTTCGGGCGTTTGTGATGTCGAAAAATTGGTTTAGGGAAAAACGTCTGTCCGTGTCTGAGCACAGACGGACAAAATTCGCGGCTAAACCATAAACACAATTTTAACCAAAATTGATATTATCCGGCCGATCTGGCTGACGTCAGGGTCCCTTGGTTTTGAAACCGTATTTTAATTTAAGGGGACCGAAGTCATATTTCAATTTTACTATTAGGGGACCAAGAAACAACACCGTGCCATGACAGTTTGAAAATCATTGAATTACCTCTTTGTTGAACGATGATAATTTTCGCTGAATGTAACGCAGTTTTGGATTGTCGATTTTGTGTTGATGTATTAGCTTTAAAAGAATTAGCTTTTGAACCTAATGCAATAGGATTGGTAATGCATTTTACAGATAATGGCTGAGATGCATTAATGTGGACAGAAATTATGTATAATATTACGTAAACGGTACTAATTTGTTAATATACATGCTCTGTAGCATCAATAGTTTATATAAATACGTAGATTCTCGTAACAATAGACTACGACAAAGAATTGATGATTTGAAACTTATGTGACTAATGTTTTTCGTACTTATTTCATGTCATATCGTACATTGTAATAATTAAAAAAAAAACAAATTTTGTAATGTCGGTACTCTACTTTATTACTAAGCAAATGACATGAGCGAGGCAACTTCATGAATGCCTGCTATGGTGCTTTTGAATTACGACACAGGACATTTGAATGGGCGCAATAACGTAGGGGCGTGGGGGGCGCTGACACGCGAACTGCTCATGTCACCCCTCACGACAAGTCGCGTGAGGCGCGCGGGCGTGGTCACTACACATGTCCCGCTTTTACGCCAGAAATGCGGAGGTTTGCTCTGTGAAAGAAGGTTGCTGATGTTCGTATAAGTAGAGGGAGAGGTGTTAGGGGTTTCTCTGAAATGCAATGTAAGCTAAAAACGAGGGAAAATGAACTGTATTTTTAGCTCGAAAAGTCCATTTGAAATTTCGTTCAGTCGCTTTCTGTATGACCGTTTGTGCTTCTCATTCCGCCACGAATTTTATGAATCGGATCTTTTTAGAGTCTTATAATAAATAGAAAGTTTTCATTTTCTTTTGTGAATATTTGAAAACCAAAGCTAGTTATGTTTGGGTAAGAATTGTGACAGCATTTATTCCTCAAATGTAAATAAGAGTCAATTTAGAGTTTATGAATGGATCTCGAAACAAAATGGACAAGTTTTTGGGCGATAGTTGGCCTAAAAACACATTACAAAATGACAATGTTGAAAGATTTCCCACCACCGAAAGGGGTAGGGTTCACTCACCTTTGCAGTTTTTGTGCAATCACAAATTTGCCGTTCTTCTAGCTCACGGAGGCTTTCCTGAGTATCACTACAGGACAGTCGAAACATTTGCTTGAAGGCCTCGACGAATCGTCCTAACAAGCAAAAGCATTTTCGAATCGGTACACACAATATCATAGTTATTTTTTACGATTAAAAATTAATTGAAATTAAAAGTGTATATTTAATTCTTAGGTGATAGATAGCAGCACGAGACTCCTACGAGACAGCCTACTAGGGGTCTCAAATGGCATTGGTTCAGGATAAATGGAGATTACACGAGCCAGGTTAGGATCAAATTTATTAGAGAAGTATGTTTCTGCAGTGATGCATTTTTTTACTCCCGATATTTGACTTAACCTCAAGATGGAGTGTAGAGTAGTATTTTAATTTTATCGATATCATTCAAAGTTGCTTCAGCACAGCTTGTATAATTTCAGGTTTGATAAAACAAGCCCTTAATTTTTTCCACATATTGAAGTTTTTACTTGGAAGAAATAACTCCACCGTCCCATGGAACTTGTCAACGTAATATTGAGTTAAATTGTAACATGTGAACATTAATTAACTTCACTTAACTTTGAGTTAAAAGTGAACCTATACAAATAATACTTTTCATAAGAAAAATTTGTAAATTATTCGCCAAAGAAAATTTAAAAAACCAACAGTCGCAAAACATCTTCCAAACAGAGCCAAATGGAATTACATATTCATCACTTAAATGAAATGTGCTTTAGTTCGTTGAATTCAAGAACGCGTTCCTGGATTTCTTGTTGCCCAGATCGTTTCCGAAATTTTATTAACACGGAAGTAAAAAAAACAACCTTTCCTCTTTCATCAGCACCACGCAAAACAATCGCCTAAAGGGAAGTTGCATTCAGAATACATATTAAAAATTACCATGGGTGTTTATTTATTTACCTTCAAGCTTGCCTTCCGCCGACCTCTCGCACGCTTTCCAATTTCCATTTCCTGACTTTCAGCATCGGGGAGATCGTCCACTGCTTGTTTTACCCAAAATGCGGAGCATGTCGAGGCAGAGCGCGGCCCCGGGGCCCGGCGGAGCCCTGGGGGCGGGAGCTCGGGGCCACGGAGGGGGCGGGGCCGCGACGGGCGAGAGGGGGGGAGGGCGCGGTCGCGCGGCGCGGCCGGTCCCGCTGGCGCCACCTGGCCCGAGACTGAACTGCATGTAAACTAAGCTCAAAAAGGGACACCGCACTGCCATAAAGAACATGCGCCTGCAAATAGACAAGGCTGCGGTGCGTCCCGGCTGCCGATGCGCCGAGGTGGGAAGAAGGAGGGGAAGGAGGAAGGAAGGGGAAGGAGGGGAAAGGAGGGGCCGGGAGGGGAAACGTGGCACAGCCGGGAACGGCTGAGTCACGCGTGCGGAAGGGACACGAAGGATGTGGGAAAGCCCAAACTATTTGCAGAATGCCAGAGTTGTGGGTCTTGATGGAAACAAAAGCTGTACCCATCTGCAGCTCAGTTGATAGAGCGCACGTTTTTGACCCCCAGAAATGTGCCTTCGAGGCGAATGGCAACATCATCTTGAAGGAATACATAAAATATTGGACACATTAGATCTCCAATTTAATTAATTTATATTAATGCATAAATCAGATTCTAACATGTGTAGGTGTGGATTAATCACACATTCTGCTCTATTCGTAATTGATACATCATAACCCCCCGTCGATTTGTTTGTACTTGTATTTAGCCATTATATGACCTGCGAAGGGCAACTGGCCTCAACGCCGTTAGATCTCCGGGTTCCTAGTTGATCACCCGACCAGGAACCCGCGATGCCTCGTGTTCGCTTAACCTTCGTGACTTCACGAAGTGAACGCATCGGCTAGCGTCGCCGATTTTGCGGTCGTGGTCTTTCAGTAGAATCATCACAGCGTTCGCCTAAATGACTCAGGGAAACGACGAAAACCCCGGTCACGATGGCTGGCACGGGGATTGAACTCGCGCCCTCCGAAAGCGAAGCCAGCGCAATACTGCGACAGCCACTTCGTTCGTTGCCCATACATATAAATGAAAATTAAAAGAAAAGTACAGAATTCTCATGAGTGCCTACTGAGAAATGTCCACAAGGCTCACTACCGCAAAACTGGTATTCATTTGAGAACCTTCTTAGACGCGATAGGATCATTAGATGTTTTTCTAGAAGGCGGCGCTGAAAATGCTACCAGTTACACTATCGAAGTAAGTCAGTGCTAAGAGTGAAAACAGTGGAAAAATTTATCGTATTTTCCTTAAATAAAAATACACGAAAAATGTATTTTAAAAATACTATTCTCGTAAAAATGTAACTTAACCCTGCGACGTATGCGATTGATCTGTCAGATGTCTATGCTGTTCTTCTGTTGATAGAGTGTCATAGAACAGTTTCAGAACATCGCCCTTCTCAGAACGTCGTTCGTAACGTTATTATTATTATTATTATTATTATTATTATTATTATTATTATTATACATCATATCTTCCTGTTCATGCCATAACCTTTAAGATATCGTTACTAGAATAGCCTCAGAATGCGTGCGTGGCGCAGCAGAACTTGTGCGAGAAATTAATAACTGTTACAACTTTCTAAGAACATCGTCTTCCTACGAGAGGTGCCCGAAAAATAAGTTCCGCTTTGAACAAACGAATACAATTTCTTCAAGCCTATTTTATTGTCAGATGAAATGTTATGACTGAAACTATTTTTCAACATAGTTGCCACTGTCGTTAACTCATCTGCCGTGGCGAGGGACGTATACCTTCCTCGAAGAAACATCCTGTGATAAGTCACACATTTTTTGTCTTCCGGCGGAAAGTCAATGAGCAGAATTCCTTTCATAACCCAAAACGGGGCACACGAGTTTTTGGGTTGACGTTATTTTCTGAATTTGTGCTTTTCTAAGAATCTAAGAATCTATATACAAGAATTAGCGATCGAATTTCACAATCGTATTTTTATTGACTGTAATATTGAACTTTGAAATTTGAAACGATATTCAGTTTGTGTAGCGAGATAAACTAAAACACCAAAGGTGCATGTCAAAGATAACTGCATGCTCTTGAATTATTTTTATGGAAATATGCCACAAGGTTATTTTTTAAAATACCCATCTACCCTTTAAAATAATATACTAGAAGAAATAATGCCCGTTATTAATTGGATTGTTGGTGATGTAGATACCTTTTTATTATGATAAATTACTGAAGATATTGTCTGGTATCAATACTTGATATGATTAGTATGATGAGTATTGATACCAGACAATATCTTCAGTAATTTATCAAAATAATGCCCGATTGAGACATTTAAGGCATTTAAAGTAAGAGACATTTAAAAAACCATTCTTAGTTACAGATAATTAAGTATTATTTTTCTAATTGAGTATTATTTCTTCAATCATAATTAACTAGTGTAATATACACAATACGTATTATTTCTATTCTTTTTCTCTCTTTTCTTCGGATTTGTAGATAATTAAGTAGTATTTCTCTAAATCAAAGGCATTGATTTTTTAACACATTTTTTTCGTTTCATGAATAAAAATCTTAAGCTGAACGTGGTCTCTGAGATTGTGAAAAAACTACTAATATTACTTAAATTTTATTATTAATCTTGTAAGTACAGTTATTTGCAGTATTAACTAAATAACTACTTACTTTCATATGCTTTTCTGTGCATAAAACAGTTTATAATTGCGTATAAGTTAATACAACAAAAGTGTAGATACACCTGAATTTAAGGAACCACTGAATAACATTGGAGACTAATACATATGCTTTGTAGTTGATACAAATGTGTGTGAAATCTTTTTTTTAAACTTAAGCCGGCAAAATGCTTCAGAAAACTAACAATTCTTCGTTAGTCATTACAATACGTAACTTGGAAAATAAGCTTCTGAAACTTCGAATAAAAATAAGTTTATTGATAAATTATTTAGCGAATTTTACTGAATGTTTCATGAACCAAATACACAATCCGAAAGTTCAATAACTTACAGTGTCATTGATAACATAAGCTCAATCAATGTACCACCAAAATCACAATAATACGCCATTTTGACTTTAATTAACACTATATCAATAGGACAGTTGCAAACATACCCTATTCAACCCCGAAATTTCTTAGTGTCCATCACCCAAAGAACCACAACACCAAATAGATCTGCGTAAAGCACCGCCCTCCCTCTTATACACTCCGTTGTACCTCCCAAACCCAAGGGAGGCGCATAAACAGAGACAATGAATTCCGCGGTGCTAAAAAAAGAAACAAGTATCTTGGCTCCCGTTCGCATCCGCGTAAATCTGATCTTGGGAGATTACGTCGGGTTTAAATCGCGCGAGCGCCAATTGAAGGGAGGCCGGCAGAAACCGCCGTATTTCGTCCGCCGACCCACGAAGGGCGCGGCGAGCGCGCGGGGGGGGGGGGGGGGGGGGGCGGAGCGAGAGTGGCGATAAAATAGCCCTCTCGCCCGCCCCCGCCGCCGCCGCCGCCGCCGCTGGCCCTCCGGACGCGAAAGCGTGACTGCCCCCGAATGCCCTTCGGCCCGAGCGGCCCGCACCCGACCGGTGCCCGCCCTTGCGCCGATTCTCGGACTCCGCGGTCGCGCTCTGGTGGCCGATGAAAGGAACTAAACCTCCTTGACGAAGATGAATGAATTTCCCCCCCGATTTTTCTACTTCTTTTAGACCGTCGGCTTTACACCTTGCCTTTATTCTTTTCCCCTGCGTTTTCCATCGTACTGAAGGGTCTGAAAATGAACGGAAAAATGGTTGATTGCTTAATACAGTTTAAATTCGAAGTGATCCAGCTGCCCAATCCATCCTCCAATCACTAACCCGTTATTTAGTAAGAAAACAAGTTCAATGTAAATGGCAACGGAAGAAATAGCATAACCACCTTATGAGCCACAGAGTATGGGAAAGCGGATTACTGTGCACACTTCGATAACAATACTTATAGTATGGATTGCCACAAAATATCAGCTGATATCATGAAATTTATCGAAGCTTACGTAGTACAACAGAGGAACGAGAAAATACTCCTGATTGAACTGAGATACTACACCGAAAAGAACCACAAAACCCTCGGAACAATAAGAGTTCTTGATACCTAAAGGTGCACAAGGCACATTTCCGAGGTGACGATAGGGAATAAAATGTTTGCTATTAAACTTAATAATATTGGATTCAGTCCAAAGTGGTTGAATAAAATTAGTTATGATCCGTTTACTTTGAAAAGAACATTTCGTTACAACGTTTCTGTCACAACTGAGTCACACTTTAAAATCTTCGACGTCAACCTGGTTCTTTAAATAAAACGTGAAAAAATGATTAAAAATTATCTCCTGAATAAAGGAGGAAAAGTTTCCTAAATATTAAACGTCTTATTAAATTGAACTTTAATTACAAGCGATAAAAGTGTAGAAGTTTATATTTACCTAGTATTTGATTAGCTTATTCAATTATATTGAACAAGATTTCGTGTACATTATATTATATTATATATATATTACGTTATATTATTCGTGTACAAGTATACATTTTCAATACCTAAAGTTGGATGAACAACAGTCTGTTTCATTTTCTTTAATATCCGAATTAAGAACATGTTTTGAAACAAGCAAGTCACTCAAAAAACAAAGTACAATAAAATTGTCGATCAAGGGTTGCAATGCTAAAACATTTGGATTGATTAAAATAAAAAAAAACAAGTAAGAATGAGAAATATTTGTAAATATTGTAAGTACTTATCTTCAGTGATATATATATATATATATATATATATATATATATATATATATATATATATATATATATATATATATGTGTTAACTAAATGTTTCAAGTTAATTAAATATGACATTTACATACAAATTGTACGTGAAACTTTCTTCAGCTGTACGGCGAGAATGGAAGAGGAAATATATCTAACGCACGTTAGCGATTCGCTGAGATAATCCGAACTTTATTACCAGCATGCATTGCAATGTAACGGAGTGGACCAGCGTGGACATTTAGGCAGCCGCGCCTTCCGCACTGTAACTCGGCTAGTGACGGGTGATTGCGTTGGATGCCAATCACCAGCCTCTGACGGAGCCGAATCTTAGGTAATCTGCCAGCGGCTCCCTCTGACTTTGCCGTTCTCTACCGCCGCCACCGCAGTTTCATGCAATTAGTGAATTTTATTTCATTTTATTTGTAAACTTTTCTAATTTTTGTAAATTGGAATTATATTAATTATTAATTAATTAGTACTATTCTTATTGCACATTTTCCTGTCGTACCAAATGTCCTTGGATAGCACTTGGATACCACCAAAATGTCCTTGGATAGCACTGATAGAGATGAATAATCATCTCGAAAAAATCATGTGGATGATGAAGTCGAGAGGTTTTCATGACGGGCAGACGAACGGACGTTTCAAATGAAATCTCCTTTATTATCAGCGGACTCCAAACCGCAAAAAAGTGTTTATATCGAATTTCCACAGCTCTACGTACTTTTCTATTTTATATTACGTTTATTATACACATACGAACGTATACGAGAAAGTAAAAAGCCAAACAGAAAAACATTAAGAAACGAAGGGAAAATAGTGAGAAAGGTGGTCAAATGGCTCATATTAGATTAGATTTATTAATAATTCTGCAATTAAGTTTGATAACTTGGTGGCAGGATACATATTCTACATACATACAATACATACAAACATACCTACAAACATACAATATCCATCGTCGTTCTCCTAAGTGGGAAAGGCTACACGTGATTACGACTTCCAAAACACCCTTGCATCGAGCACGCGCTCAGAGATAGCCATATTCACGATGCACTGACCTTTGCAACAATCATTTATAGTGATAGAAACTTTCCTTCTTTTATTTACTTTGGTTCCGGGTCTGTCTCCCCAGATGTCAGCAATCGTAACATTTAACCATACACTGTACTTGGCGCCACAGACCGGTAACGCGCTCAGGCGTACCGTACATTATCAAAGATTCGAACTGCGAAGTTTGGTAACGGGGTTTGGCGTTTCAATTTATAGAAATTTTCGGGAATGATGTTGTCGTTCCTACCTTTCCTCACATAAGAAAGAAAATCTCGTCACAAAAACTACTTCTCAGTGTTGCATTTGCAGACCTTGAGGGCCACTTTCTCTTAATGAGAGAAGTTTGAAAAATCAATGGCGATATTGGACAGAGACTGAACATTGATTTGATTTATCAGAGAAAGTTTCCGGGGTGATAGGCCGTGGTCCAGTTTGCGTTGAAGGGAAAAACGTTCATCTGTCTGGTTGCATTGATGGAAGACCTCAATGAAGATTCGTGTAGTTTTGCGAGAGCAAGTGCATTGCCATAAATTTGAGCACTTGTGAATATACATTGAAATCTTTTACTTCACTGCAGTAGAATACACAGTTTTCTTAGCACAAATTATTTTAACCTCGCCGCTCATCAATATACGCCTTCAGACGTATGAGAGCTATCTTTCGCGTTGTGCCCATTTGCTGCTGACAAGATGCTGCTTGTAGATACAGTTCTTATTATGAATTTTGTGTCTTCGATAATATATAAAATAAATAATATAATTAATAAATGAAACGTACAATTTAAGTCGAACACTTTTTTCGTGAAATACAGAATTAATTGCAGGTATTTTTTGATTCGATTCACTTGTTCACTGCAGATAATCTCTCACCGTTTATTCCGGTTTTATCTCTCGATAATTCTGAGCAAAAATTAGTCTTCGAAAAAGGGTCCATGTACGAAATATAATAAACCCACAATACAGTTAATTTTGTTAATGCAGCAAAACAAATTTTGTATCTTTTTTGGTACTATATGATTAGTACAATATTGTTAAATAATTTAGGTTTTGTTGCAATGACCGGAAACAATTCGCGTAAATACCTTTCACAGAGTGGCCGTGTTTTCGGAAACTTCATTTGCTTTTGAGAGAATGCTGCTATCTAAGTTATATTGTGCTTTCTTCTTTCACAATGCCCTTGTCAAACTCCGTCAATTGATTTCTGTCTGAGAGTTTACAATATTTTCAGTCAAAAGAAAGACAAATATATACGATAATAGCACTGTTTGTTATTTGTAATGGTTACAATGACACCGAAGTATTCAATTTTGGAGCATGTATGCCTTCATTTCCTCTTTTTGTATGAAAATGGCTTTCTGAGGTTGATTCAGTTTATACCTACAGCAAACTTTGTTCTTTTCAGTTTACCATTCCAGGAGAATGTATGTATAGAAATTAGTATTGCAAATTATATCGCTACCATAAATGTTACGCAACAAAAATTTCAATGTATTCTATGAGTAATTATTGCACAAAATTACATTTCTGACTCAATATTATGTAATGTTTGAATCTCTGTCTTTTACCCAATTTTATTTAAAAATGAAAGATAGTGATATGCACCCCTGTAGTACATTACTTTCCATTTTAGTCATCATAAATTAAAATATTTTATCATTGACACTTTCCTTTTGATTATTGTTCTTGCATTTCTAATTAGCATATTTGTTTGCAGTGTATGAAACACATCAAAGCTACAGCGACTCTCTATTTTATCGATATTACTTCATTGATTAAAACATAGCACACGCTACAGTTTCGAAAAACACAGTTTCCAGCGTAGAACCTGTAAGAATAAGGTATTTGCACAAATCTTAGGAAATGTGGTACAAATCCGAAGGGGCGTAGGTTTTCATTTGAGTTATGATACGAAACGCTTCTCGGAAACGGCTTTGGGCCAGGCACTTTCGTAGCTTACGGGCCCGGCTACGGCGTTTGTGGGCGACAACAAAGCATCCCCACATCATGACGGTGTGACCATCGCCTCCATAGCCACTGCCCGCCTCTGCCACCATCCGTCGCCTGCAACCCAGCCCCCGCCACTAGGTCACCCACTCTAGTCTTATTGGTTGAGCCTCCCGCCTTCTGACCACCGCCCTTTGGCCTCTGCCTTTTCACCCCGTCTTGTCACCTCTGCCACGCCATTACCTTCTCCTTGCCATTAACCTTACCATTGCCCTCGCTTCCTTCTCCGCCACTGACCCTGCTTCGAGCTCCGCTTCCTGCCCCTCTTTTCGCGCCGCTCCCGGCCCCGCTTCCGCTCCAGCTCCCGGCCTCGCTCCCGGCCTCGCTCCCGGCCTCGCTTCCGGCCTCGCTTCCGGCCTCGATTCCGGCCTCGCTTCCGGCCTCGCTTCCGGCCTCACTTCCGGCCTCGCTTCCGGCCTCGCTTCCGGCCTCGCTTTCGGTCCCACGCCCGACTCCCCTTTCGGCCTCATTTCAGACCTCGCTTCAGGCCCTACTTCCGGTCCCGCTTCCGGCCCCGCATTCGGCTCCGCTTCCGACCCCGCATCCAGCGCCGCTTCCGCTCCCGCTTTCGGCCTCGCTTCCGGCCCCATTTCCGGCCCCATTTCCGACTCCGCTTCCGGCCCCGCTTCTGATCCGGCTTCCGGCCCCGTTTCCTCTCCCGGCTCCGCTTCCTGCCCCGCTTCCAACCCCGCTTCTGATCCCGCTTCCTGTCCCGCTTCTGACCTTGCTTTCGACCTCGCTTCTGGCCCCATTTCCGGTTCCAATTCCAGCTTCGTATCCTGCTGCGCTCATGTTAACGCACTAGATCCCGTATAACACGCGCTCCATTTTCTGCCCCCGATCAGAAATCAGTTGCTCAACACCCTTGCTCATCGTTGTCTACCCCCATTTCACCGACCTTTGTCACCTCGAGCGTTCATCAAAAGCCGGCACTATCTTCTCTTTTGCACGTTCACTATCTATCCATCGACCTCTTTTCACAATATCCGCCGAGCACCAATCAATGGTAATCTCTTCACACAGCGGATTTTGGTACTTATTTTTTTAGTGCATGCTCCACCTCACATCTTTCCTCCGTGCTCCTCTCGTCGTTCACATCCACCGTCACCGCCCCTCCGTGTCCACTGCGGCCCTCCCGCCTTCAGCCGGCGCCGCCGACCCCAGCGCCGCCACAGGAGGTTTAGGTGCGAATTTATGAGGGTTGGTTAACTGCCGCTTTTGCGCCGGCGACGTCGCCCCGGCTCTGCCCCTCTCAGCCCCTCCGCCCCCGGGGTGTTTATATCCACATTGCAGCCCAGGTGCCCGCGCACACGCCCGCGAAAAGGGCGGCAGCGTTTTTCGACGCTAAGTTAACTTCCCTCACAACACTCAGCAGGATTAAATGAACTCGGCCGCTCTTTCTACTCCCTCTGAACACGGAATTGGGACGAGGCATCCGCTAGGCTCAGCACTAATATGAGTTACGTGACGCGTGTGTGCAAACAGAGGAGTAACATGAGCTTGATGTGAAAACATCTCCTTATTTTTTACTAAAACGTGCAGCCTTGTTTCTGAAAAAAAGTTCAGGCTGAAAAGTAGTTAGGAATGGTACTATCGGCAGTTAATAACTATTTATATTATTTTTATTTTAAGCATATTATATTACACATTCGTGTATATAGTGTGGAACAACTAAGTGATAACACTCATGTATCTCTTCAACCGTACGAAGATGCTGATAGAACAGTCGATTGCATAAACATTGCTAAATTTTAGCGTATCGTAATTAGCTTAAAAATACGATTTCAAATATGTGTATACGATACGCATTACGATACGCAAAGATGAAGTATGATGTAATCAAGTAGCTCCTGATTGACCAATCGACTGTCCAAACGATATCTTTGTATCTTGCACGGTTGACGAGTTACAAGAGGTTTTGTCACATCGTTGTTTCACCCTGAATAATTCCAGTAATGGGATAAAATTGAGTGAACCACAAAATCTGTAAGTCTGTACTATTAGATTTATTATTAACTGAAGACGTCTGGGAAATAATACATTTTATAAAAGATTTATTTTCATAGATAAAAAAACGAATTTCTTGTAAGCATTGCGAACATCAATCTCTTGAGCACGTAACTTGCTTCAATATCACTTCATAAAATGTAGGTGTTTTGTTCTTTCTTCATGGCACAAATATCATCATTCTTTTAAGCGCCCTTTACGCTATCTGTGAACTAAATTTACACTAGCCGAAGACAAAAAATCTCATGACATATTTACAAAATGTTGAGAATCTTTTTGAGGCCTCATGTAAAGTACCGTGAAAATTCAGAATATCCATTTGAAACTCCCAAATCCTTGAGTTTGTTTAGATCGATTGATGAGTAGCAATTTTAGAGAAAATCGGCTAAACGCTCTAGGCGCTAGCGTTGACCACAGCTGGAAGAACAGACAGCTTTGTCGTCAACCAATTTTTCGCTATCAAGAACCCCCAAAACATGGATTCTGTCTTCCCCACGTGTTAGTGGAAGTAATTTGTTATGTAAACAAGATTTATCCACTTTTTCGTTACGAGGGCTCAATAATAAGGGTTTTTGGTAAAAAATTCTTTTTTCGGCACAAGATTGAAATACTTTATCTTTTTACATAGTAAAAATATTGTAATTGTTTTTTCACCACAAAAGACGACTAGTACACAATTATTAAGTAGCAGTTTACGTAACAAGAACGCGAAACGGGTGATTCACGCTCGAGTGAGCTACGCTCGGGCGACAAAGAGACGAGTGCGGGAATCACCTCGCGCCAGGGTTGCATACACTATTTTTTAACATAGCGTGAGCAACGCAACGCGGCTAGTAAAGGAATATAAATTAAATATCAAATAACTAGAAATATCTTACTTGTTCATAATAAATGGATTCCAGTCTCTGTCATAACACTATTGTTTGAAAATAATAAACAAAGACGTCAAGACGAAAGACAATTGCAAATGTATTTCTCGCATGATCAAGTTATGCTTGTATTCCTCAAAATTAAAATTATTCTAAAATGGAAACGAAAAACCATTGAACGTAATACATGGATAAACTGTGAATAATTGCATTTGTGATAAATAAGAAATCTAGCTCATTTCATCGTTCGTTTTCCTGAACATACCACTACTACAAGTACGTCCTACTTTATCCACTGGTTTCGTTAACTACTATATTAATGGTATGTAATGCTCACTGTATGAAACATACCTTTGAAAGGTAAAAATATACTAAGGAACCACTAAATATCAGACTCAGAGCAAACAAGGAGAACTGATATTTTCCATACCCATGAAGTCTCTACGTTTTCGAAGAAACATGCCATTTCTCTACAGTTCATAAAGCATGCAAAAACGAAGTTCCAGCATTTGAGAGAGAAGTCATTACTTGAATACAGGACGATCAAAAGTTCCCAAGAACATCTGGTTAAACTATATAGGTCCTCTTATCTCCCCTTCGGATGTCGATGGAATGATTTAAAACTTTTCTTTTCCAAAGTGCTTCGAACTTCTTGAAGTCTTTATCCATGAGATGCTACAGACCTTTCGCTAGATTACGTATTAACTCAATGCTACGAATTCTAGAAAACTTCATTTTAAGAACTCAAATATTTTAAAGGTTTCATCGAGGTTCTTTTAGTATTCAGACATCTTCTTCTGATAGGCAACGGGAGAAGAATGCGTAATGTCCAAATGATTCACGATTTAAGAGGCAAGGGCATTAAATATTTCCTCAATACTACCAAAATGCTAAGAAAATTTCCATGTGAATAATGAAAACTTAAGATATACGAATTGACAGTTACTCTTAAAATATAACAGATTTTTGCGTAAAATGTCATATTTTGTTGCAAAATGATTTATATTGGATAAAACTAGTGTGTTTTGGGATATTTCTTCTGATATAGAATTCTATTGAATACTCACTCTAATGGTTCACTGATCCAAATGGGTGTCTCAGTTAAGTTTAAAACAAATTTAAAGTAATGGTGCTAAAGAATTACGAACCTTTCCTCGCAGTTGTCTAGTCCCTTCGGAGTTTAGAAGACTACCAGGAACCTTCCATTCCTGTGGAGAGAAGTGAATGGAGCCTTCGCGCACTTCAAACATCACGTAGACCTATCTCGATCCTGTACCTTTACATACTAGCCCATGGTATTCCTTGAACCCAAGACGGTGCTTATACCATAGTTCTTGATCTGGGGTCCAGATCCTCATTTAAAAACCCACTTGCATGTTAGGCCACGAAATGATCGAAGTATTATGGTGTAGATGTAATTAGTGCACGAGGGACTCGGAACGCCCCTCACGCCTGAAATCAATTCGAATCTTTCAAGTGTTACACGGTTTTCTAAACCACAACCTTAGTGTCCACATACTTTCACCCATCCCGTCCCATGTGACCGAATCACTTGACCATATTAATTGTCAAAAAAGTATAACGTATATTTACAGCATGTATCAGTTTAAAAAATGTTTAGTTTACTTTCATTTACTATTTATCTTGAAGAAAGTTTATTAAAAATCATGTATAGTTTTCAATTTTTTCTTTCTCCTGTTCGTCGAATGAAAATATGACTTTAAGGGTTCTTTAGAACAGTGAAAACTCATCCTATATGAGATCTTTCATTGAAAAATTTCGAACTGATTCGGAGAAAATATCTTTTGCGAGTTTTAAAGAGCACAATTTTGAACTCAGATAGACACAAATAGGCACAGACAGAATAACAGACTGGCCTACTGACATAAATAGAGACATACGGACAGAAATACAGACAAAAGAGAGGCAGACACACCAGGAACGGCGCCTTAGGGCATGAGCTGACGTTACTGCAATCTGACCGGGAAGTCCTAAGTTGGAGCCCCGACGGTGTCAGGATTTACTAGCTAGATAACCTGGCCGAATTCAGGCGCTGTATGGAGGAGCATTCTAGCGGCTAGCTGCTCTGATTGTAGTTTTCCGTGGCTTCTCCCATTATCACTATGCGAATGCCGGAAGAGTACCCTAAAAAATGGACTTTTCGTTCCTCTTCCTAGTCCTATCCCCCACCACTTACTTACACATACACATGCCCTACACTAATACAAATGTCAGGAGACCGGTCGGAAGTTTAGAGCTTGTCCTGGCTGGGGCGGTGCCCCGTTGGTGGGAGATATCTGGTTGGGAAAAACACGCTAGACGACGGTAGGTCGGCGCCGGATCACTATGTTGAGGAGGAAGATCACCACCAGCTCCCGAGAAAAGAAACACACACTACACTTGCGGGAATAACGACCTTATCACCCGACGCGCCCGTAATCATCAACTGAATCATTCAGAAAGACAGGCACGGACAGACGGACACAAATAGACAGACGCAAGCAGATAGACACAGGCAGACAGACTAAATCTCTAAATCGGCTTTCCGCAGCATTACATAACTTTCTCTGAATTTTAAGTAAACGAGCAAGTAGAATGGACTACACAAACGAATTTCCGAAGAGATGTTAACTCGAATAGTAATATTTGTATACATTGTTCAAATGAAACTATTAAATTTTTTTCCCATTTGAACATATAACATCATTATTGGTAAAATAGTAATTTTCTCAATTTTTTACTGGCACTTTTTCATGTATGAATGAAAATCTTATTGAGGCAATGGAATTCGGAGGTATTACTTACAGAACTCAGATACAATTGCCACCCCTGGTGGTTAACGTTTTTTTAATGAAATTGTCCATTTTATTTTCTTGTATTCTAAATTACTATTATACTTTAAAGAAGTTAATTTTACATCAACTCTAGAATGTTTTGAAATATTTCAATAACTTTTTCTAATTCTCTTTTTATTTAAATTAACAGCGGACAATAAAGAAGATGAACTGTTTTTCAATTATTCTTCTAAAAATATTTTATAATACTCCATTGTTCATCGCATCGCCGCTTCCCGTCACCTAAGAGAGTAATTTCGCTCTCATTAGGGATTCGTGTCTTGTGCCTAGTTGGCGCCTGCGGGGCCGTCGCTGCAGGAAGAGTCCGCGGGGCCCCGAGCGCCTCACGTCCCGCGAGGCATCGCTAAGTAAATCTTAGTTCGAGATGCGGCTGAATGCTCTCTCATTACTCGCTGAATGGAGTTCAACCGGTCCCATTGTGGCGGACCAAACGGCGGCGGCGGCGGCGGCGGCGGCGACTGCCTGCGTCGCCATCGGCCACTCCGACGTTGCCACCGCCCACGCAGTCGCTGCAACCGCAGCAGTCGCTCACCACAGCTTTCGTTGCCATCACTACACCACGACTGTAATAACCACGAAGCCCATTACAATAATTCGTCTAAGAGTACGTAGTTATAATAATTGTCATTCGGTCGTGCCACAAGTTATGATGCTTTTCACAACATTCACTGTTGTGTTTGTCATTTTTAAAGATAATTTTGTATTATCTGCCTCGTGTGTGACGTGTGTCTTAGTTCGATTCGTAACCATCAGACTTCTTATCAAAAGGAAGAATAACATTTTAGTCGCAACTGTTTTCTGCAAATGTCTCCTCTACGTCACGTCTGGACTCCAAAGTCGAGACATCACTCGAAATTACATTACAGTCTAAATTGTCAAACATTTTCTAAAAAAAATAATATCATATATTAAGGCAGAAACTTAGTATTTTTTAATCAGTTTCCGAAGGAAATACGATTGTATTTTGCAGCGTCTTCATCCCGAGGCTTTTATTTACATATAATTTCCTTATATTGATTCATAGACCTTCTCGGCGCCTCTCTTGTCGAATATCGCCGTAGTGGAGTGCTCACGGCCCTGGAGGACGCGATCCTCCTCGTCATCACCATCTTTGTTCTCCTTATTAGTGGCACTGCTGCCATGACGTTCCCCCCATTTCCACGCCGAGCCCACCGCCAACCCTGAAGCATCCATCTACGACATAATGAGAGCCCACAATGCGAGGCGGCGCGGGCGGAAATTACTGTCGCCATCTAAACAATAACGGCGCGTCTACGCGAGAGGGCGCGGAGAGCGACCGCGTCTTCATCCCGAGGCCCCTCCGCCCCCCCCCCCGACGCGAGCAGGCACTCGCAGCTACACGGCGTACCGCACAACACGCCACAAATTTCGGGGATTTGACCAGGCCACGTGAAGGATTGTCACCGCCGGATGAATGGCCTCGCGTCTCCCTGGCCTGCATCGGCCCTCCCTGCCGCCTTGCTACTCCCCGCTTCGCTTCTGCCTCTTCCTCGCCTACCTTCGCCTCACCTCGCTGCCTCTTCCTCCCCATCACGGCCATGCAGCTCTCACTTTTCACTCCAACGCCTTCTAGTGTCACACCTTCAAGCCTTTCGCCTTCTCGCCTCACGCCATCTCGCCTCACCCCTTCTGGCCTCACACTTTTAGGTCTAACGCCATCCTGCCTCACGCCTCCCGGCCTCACAACCTCGGGCCTCTCACCTTCTGGCTTCATCTTTTCGGTCCTTATTCCTTCACGCCACATGACTTCCTGCCGCATGCCTTCGGCCTCACCCCTTCCAACCTCTCACGTTCTGGCCTCACTCCTTCCGGCCTCACGCCTTCAAGCCACACATCTTCTGGCCTCACGTTTTCTGGCCTTAGGCCTTCCGGCCACACGCCCGCCTCTCTCCTACCCGCCAATCATTACTTGCCTGCCCCCCCCCCCCCCCGCGTCGCTTCTCGCCATCACGCTCCGACCTGCGCCGCTTCCCCCCGCCCCGCCTTTCTCCTTCTGCCTCGCAATACCAACCTCCAGAGGGTCGTGAAGGGCCCCCGGGCTTACGCCGAAGCCCTCTGCGGAAGACAATGCCGCCCAGGAGCAGGATTTCTCGCCGGGTCGTCCGACACATTCATGCATGATGAGATGCGAAGCGAAGGCTGTGTGAAGGATGGGCCGACCGCTGCGTTATTAAACGAATGCATCCGACGAGTTGGAGAACAAGATTACTTGCAGTTTTATTCTGTTCTTGTTGTATCTATTATTGATTTTCAATACTTACATGAAGCAACTACAGCACTCGAACGTAAAAATAGCCCAAATTGTGATAGATTATATTGCTGAATTTCGTAAACAGGGAAAATTGCGTAAATACAACAAATAAATTGAATTACATAATCCCCTGAAAATGTTGAATTTATATCGTATTATCTTAATCAACAACAATATTAGCATTTATAATGATATTGAATGATTATTCCAGCTGTTCTAGACATAAAAACACACAAAAGAAGATTAAACGAAAATCAATATTCAGCGTTAAGTCCTCGAAAAAACGAGATGAGTCATAATCTCTTGTTGATTCAATATATTTATGCCTAGAAGCACGGTATTAACAATAAGGTAAATATTTTTATTAAAACGTGTTTCATCGAAGATCTTTTTGTACAAAAAGAAAATGCGCATCGTATTAGCATAGTACAAAAGCTACGTTGTAAACGCAAGAGGAGGAAATTGAAACTGAAGAAAGTTCGAGTTAATATACCTTGAAATATTTACTGAAAATGATAATTCGTAGTGCTAAATTTAAAATGGCAAAAAGAAATGGTCACCATAGACTCATTCGACAATAGAGTAAGACGAAACTGACATGCAGAATGTGCAATTATTGGGAAGCCTACTCACCAGGTTTTCACAAAATTCACTAATGGTGAATGAATAACGTACGGTGAACAAACCATATTAATCATTGCACCTTTCTTGAAAAACAATTCAGACTAAAGAAGCAAATTTTACAGAAGAACTAATTACCAGAGTCGGGAATCGTAGATATTAATCTACTTTGTTCTTCTATTCTCAATGTCATTATTTTTTTACACATATGCGTTTCAATCATTTCTGAACCAAATACGTGAATATGATCAAAAAAGGCTAAAATGAGTTATGATCCTAAAAAAGGATAAATCTGGATTTATTAATAACATACGCAAAGCTGCCTTGAGGAAACTAATTTCTATCGATCGGAATCTTACGGTGGCGTGAACTCAGCATTTAACATTACAATCATACTTATTAGATTAATAAAAATTTCATGATAAAAGTTACATGGTGCAAGAGAAACGAGTCAACGAAATCATGAACGTCATGGAGCTGTTTCATGGAAATAAGTGAAGTACGTACCGGAATTCTCGTCAAAAATCTCGAATATTCAACGTATTCACACAAATGGAGTTCTTCGAGAAGCAGAAATACCTGGATAATTCTGGATGGACGGAAACAGAGAGCAATGGAACGAACCACTAATTTGTTTTGCATTGAATGAAAACAATGAACATACATTGCATACAATGAAATGAATTAGTAATTTCAGTGTTACTGATTGCAATATTTGCTCAGACTGGTACTAACCCGAACAAAAAAATATAAAAACATACAATGGGCTTAATCGACTTTTCAAAAAGCCTAAAATGATATTTATAAATCTAATATCCGGATCCTAAAAACGACATTATTTCAGGAAGTCGCGAAAGAAAAGTACTCGTAATAGGTCTTGGTCGTGATCAGTATTATGTGGTGTTATTTTTAATGAGTAATTTAATAAAAGTTAGCAATACGATTTTTCTTATCTTTTTAGAAACTGGATATACGAGCCATGTAAATTGCTCTGTAAAACAGCACAAGTTGACAACATTATGAGGCCTGTAAATTCCAACTAGCTACCACGATGCCTCCAGCGGGTATTTTTTATTACAAATTTTTATTTTTAATTAGTATTTTAATAATGAAATGAAATTTTAAACATATCACTGTTGCCCGACTCATTTATCCTCGAGCGCCGAGAATTAAATGAAAAATATTAATAAAAACATTACAAAAATGTTTGTTCCAAAACTAGGTTAACTAGTGGCCTGTGGATCCTCTTTTATTGAGCGACACACTAAAAATATTAACAACCCTTCTTTTTTTGAATTCAATCGCTCTACAGTACCGACATGCTTACTTGCAGTTTCTTTGGTTGTTGAGAACAAAGGAATTTGTCAAGGACTTCCAGCTCCCGCAATTTAGAAGAATTGTCAAGAATCCAATAAATTTGGCAATGAAGCAGTTCCCTTTTTTGAAACTTGTGTATATATGTGTCTTTTTCTAATATTTGCCTTTTGAATTTTTATATTTACATGCTTTGAATTTTATAGAAAAACACTTGAAACCATCTCTGGTCTATAAGACGTATTTTTTTCGCCCGGGAGAAACCATATCCGCTCTCTTGGGATTACAGAAAAACTAAGTTAATAACAGGCTAAAATTGCGACAATTTAAAAAAATAATGATTTTGTTTTGCTACTGTAGTTCGTAGAATATTACTTATTCCAGATAAGAAAATAGTCGGGTTACAGAATAGCAGACTTTCTTGTACTAGTTTTTCTAATTTCATTGGCTTGGCTTATATTTTCCTTTTGGCCCCACCCTCTCCCCAGCTGCCATCTATTGCTGTCGAAACAACAATTTAAATAAAATTGGGCCTCTAGTGTTAGAATTGAAACACGACTTAAATAATATTATAGACGAATAAAAATTCGTCATATGGAAACATTCCTTGAAACATTTTGAGCTATTTTCAAGAAAATGGCGTTGGATCGTTTTTGGAATTGCGGAATTTTGAGCTCATTTTCACAGAAAACGTTTGAGTTTTAGAGAAACTTTTTAAAGACTTTATTTAAAGCACATGCTCTCATAAATGCAATTTTGTATACAAAGCACCGGTAATGTAAATATTTACGATATGCGAGAGAAAATATAATTTAGTAATTCTTGAAAAATTAAAAAACAAGAGAAAAATTATGGTTAAGTCATCCGTCACAGTACATTTATCACTAACCCTAACAGAAGTTTAAAGAAAAAAATTAGAGCCTTTTTGAGAAATTCTTGTTTTTGTTATTTTTTAATATTGGCCTTAATTGAGTGAAAACTATTTTTAAAAAATGTGTCAGACCTTAACGAGAGAACTAATTATGGAACACAATTTAATTTGAAGGAAAAATCTCTATCTTGAATTCTCTAGCCTTCAAACAACAAATTTCATCCTTCCAATTTCGAAATTTGGAGCTATTTATGATATAATTTTGAATATGTTGCAGGTGATTTATGTAAAGTACCCCCAATGTTTAAAGTGTTTTTCGAAATCCCTCAGTTGGGAATCCAGCCAGATAAGTAAGGAAATACAAGTTTGGGGAAAAAATCTTATGAATAGTTTAGGCGCCAGTGTTGTTCACAGACGGACGGGCAGACGGTATTTCCGTAGAAATCTCGAAATCGATTTTGCGCAGCGTTACATAGCTTTCTCTGTACTACGTATATCATTTCTGATATACTGAGGTACATATACGATAAAGCAAAAATCTTTTCTCGAAGTTCGAAATGAGAAATTTTCTTCTTACAAAACAAGTACAGGACACGAACGATTGCTGCAAGGTAGACGGCCTGGGTTCGACCACCCTGATGAAAGCGCGTTCCTGTGTCTTCCGCCATCCCTGACGAGGTGCGTGCCTTTCTTTATCGCTTCCCCGATAATCGCATTGATTCATTAAGGCCCCTGCGTCGGCCAAGCCGTCCAGCGCCCGAGGAGGTCTGTTCCTCAGGGGGTCTCCGGGGGACGAGGGGATCAAAGCGCATTGGAGCAGACCACGTCCACCGCCCCCCACGATCACCCCGTCCTCCCTCGCCATCACCTCGGGCTCTGGGGGAGCCATTGCCTCTCCATCCAACGCTTCCTTACAGTCCTCGCCCGGTCCAATCGTAGCCGCCCCGCCCCCGATTCCGCTTCCAGCTCCACGTTCGCCACACGCGCTCCGCCACAGCCACCCCTGCCAGCAAGCCAAAGCCGCTACCACCCTCCCCATCCCCACCCATACCTCCTCCTCCTCCGCCCTCCCACGCCGCCAGTTTTCTCAAATTCAAGCCACGTCAACCCGCTCCATTCTGCGGGGCTCTTGTTTCTAGATGGCGGGTGTGTGTGTGTGAGCGTAGGTGAGTGCGCGCTCGTGCGCGTGTGTGCGTGCGTGTGTGCCTGTGTAGTTTGCTGCACAGCCTGCCTGCCTGGCTGCCGCTACTCCTCGAAACTACAAAGCCAGCGCCGCTGGAGGGGCGTGCGAAAGGCGCTGTGTGGCGAAGAGAGCGAGGCGGAAGAAAGTAAAGCGTCGCGGGGGGGGGGAGGTGGAAGGGGAAAATACATAAACAAAGGTGGAAATAGTCGAATCGACGCGTTTCTCCCCGCGATATTGCTGAGAGAAACGAGGAGAGCAAACATTTCAAAAGAAAGGCTTCGCACGATGCGGACTTTCATAAATACACACGGTTTGAGAGAGTGTGTTGAAAGGATAAGAAGATTGAAACTTTTCTGGCCTGTGTCTGAAAGAGACTAAACTCCTCTACTATTGACCCACCTGATTATCGTCATAAAATTATATAAATTATCGGAAGTTCCAAAGTGATATAATAGTTACATTTCGTCTCCAGTAAAACCTCATACTTCACTATAAGGTCTTGGAGAAAAAAATAGACACAGATTGAAAAAAATGTGCATTTCATATAAATAGGAAAATTATTAACACATTCACTGTAGTTGACATCACAATGAGTAGTTTCTTACAATCTCATTTAACGAAATCACATTGATTAAAGTCGTGCCTACAATCCTGTAGTATATTTCTAGGGGAACAAGCACCTGATGCCGTATTCATTGCTCTTGGGAAACCTGCGTTCGAAAATGAAAAAATAATGATTATATTAAATACAAAATACCCATTTTATGAATTTGTGGTCTAGTGTCTGATGATCTTGTTTGATTGCGGCGCCGTTTGTTTATTGTCGATAAGTGTCGACAGTAGTAAAATCTCATATCTCTTTTACTTTTCTTCATCTGTACGTTATACTGCACAGAAAAATAACAGTATACGATAAAAGAATTCGACAAGGTCGAAATTTTGGTGCTAAAATAATTTTTGTGTCACTGAGATGAAGACAGTGGTTCTTAACATAATGTCTGACTGTGTATGGATGGTGTATCATAATGTGTTCAAGAATGTGTGCGTGACACTGTGCCTCGAACATGATAGATATTTTGAGCTCCAATTTGGTGAAAACATCGGAAGCAAATTTTGCTTATGTTTTTTCAAAAAAGAAATAAGGTTTTTTTTTTCATTTTTGGGGTGATGGGGGACCGTTACTTTAAAATAAGCTCGTACGATATATTTAAAATTTTCTCAAACATAACATCATATATTTTCATTAAATTTAATGCTCAAATGAGAATACAGTACACATTTAAATATGTAAGATCGAAAAATATATGTCAATTTTTAATAAAAACCTCCGCATATTGGAAAATTGAAATATGTCGACCGAACCATTTTTAGCCCGCGAAGAACCCTCAGCAAAGGTTGTGCCTGCGATATTTTAAATTTTTCAACTAAATTAGTGTGCTTTTAGCTGAGTAGGTGCGAAAGTTCCGTCGCGAATTCTTTCTTCGGCTGAGAGGCTGCTGGCTTCGGCATTTTCACACGAATGACTTAGCATGATTTCTACATAGAGAGTAGTTACTACTGTCAAAAAGCTTCTGAAGCTTCTTAACATGAAATTATCCTATTTTGTTTCCATCATTGCGTAGAAGAAAAACATTCAATGTAAAACATTGATTGATTTTTCTGGTCTACAATACACCACAAAGTTTGTGTCTTATGACTTGAATAATACGACAAAGTCTACTCAGATTATCAGATATTTTCAACGGTTTTTTTGTGTCTGTAGTAGCATAGTAATATTTTTATTTACCTTGGTATTTGAAAATGACTGCCTTCCCTCTTGTACTATTCTTATGTCTATAAAATGTGTTTTAAAAATTTTAAAATTTGTTGTTAGTCTTTAAAATGTTTGTTGATACTGCACAACATTAAAATATTCTTTCAAATGAATATTTGTTTACATTGTATTTTATTTATAGTCTCAAACCTTTTAAATGCTGTGAAAACATAAAAAAAACAGTGGAAAACTCACAAAAAAGAAGCTCCAGAAGCTCGACATTGGAGACAGAAAGTTACATTGTTTTTTTTGAAAACTACATTGACATATTGAATTTTATTTTACTACATTGTAAATAAATCAGTTGAATAACATACATATTCATTATAAATACAAATTCTACTCTACATACAAAATATACAATCAGACGCTCTCAGGCTCTTTCCTGTATTTATCAGACATACTGATCCATTCACAGATGTCCTCTAACAACCACATCACCTTATCCTGAATACTCCACCTTTCACGCATTCTTCCTTCCTCAAAAACCAGGCATCTTTCTAAAATATGTTCCCCATCTTCCTCTTTCATCTCACAGATCATACTTTTTCCCCTCACTATTCAGCCAATATTTACTTGCTCTCATTTCATTATCTAATTTACATGCATACCTTTCAATCCTGCATTTCCTTACATTTACTTTTTAAATAGATGGGAATACCATCCATCAGAATATCATTTATTAAAATTAGAATTCCTTATATTTTCGAATCAAGTCTTTGCCTAAGTCTTAACATTCTCCTCTTAACTTTGACACCTCCTCCAAGGAAAAACCGTTATTATTCCAAAACTTTCCATTTACCAATCATATTTCTCTATGTTCTCTATTCAATCTTTATGTTTTTATCTATTTCCCAACAACCTTTTTTATTAACTCATTTCCCTATCTCTTCTAATTCCTTCTTCAAACCTACATGCTATTTTGCTCATCTCTATGTGCAATAGATTGTTCTTACAAAAAATTCCTTGACAAACACATAAACAACACAAACACAAAGCAATACAAGAAACTTACCACTGTTGAGCACATCTAGGGCAAATATTTATAATTATTTCTTAAAAATAATTCTAAATGTTAAAGATAAATGAACTCATTTACCGTTAATTATGCGATCAATATTGCCCTACAAACTACCAAGCTTAGCGTAAAGGGAAAATGCTCTTGCTGAAAGTATGTTTGTTTTTTATGCACGAGTATAAATGTTTTTCTATTCAATTTTCGGCCATTACTTGCTAGACCATTTCCCGTAAACTGCACTGTCTGGTGTGAGAACTGCGAGCGCTCTCCAGCCTCATGACACGCGTTGCTGCTCGGGAGGAGGGGGGGGGCGTGAGGCGCTGGAGTCGTGGGCGGCAGCGGAATGGCGCTCGAGGTCAAAGGGATACCTGGGGCTTGGAACGCATCGGGGGCGCCGGTGCCCTGCGGGAAGGGCACGTCAGCACGCGGGAGGGGCGAAGAGGAGAGGAGAATGGAAGTAGAGGGATGGGAAGGAGTAAGAGCCGGTTCAAGGAGGGAAAGAATAGAGAGGGCATGGTGAGGGGCGGGGCGGAGCGGGGAGATGTGAGTAGGAGCGGGGGCAGGCTGGAGTTTGGAGGAGCGGGAAGGGGTAAGGGCGAGACGTGAAAGAGGTAGGGGTGGCGTGGAGAGTGGCAGGGAAGCGCTCGGAGAGGAGGAGAAAGGTGGGGCGGGGCGGGGCGGGAGCGGGGCGGGAGCGGGGCGGGCAGTGTCTGCGTTGGTGCAAACCTGGAGATTGCAGTGCATTCCTTCCCCGAGCGTCCCCTGCCGGGTGAACGTGAAGAAAACAGTTGAGCCTTGACCTGCGAAGCGCGTGCGTTGTACAGGGCGCCGGAGTGACGAAAAATTACATTGAGTATTTGTTTCTCGTAATTTCAGTGCACGCGCTTTCAACAACAAATTGTTTACAGTACATGTTACCTGTTCTCATGTATCTGCTCTTAACGTATCTACTAATTCGTTTGATACGTTTGTGCCTTCACTCATCCAGGACGTCGATATCTGTGAGTTCAAATGGCTACACATATCCGAAACCTTTGCTACATATTTGTAAAACCAAATCCGTACAAATATTTTAAATGGGTCATTCAGAAAGTTGTATATAGAAAAACAAACCCTGAAATGAAAATTTCTGTTTATACAGGGCATTTATTTTTGAGATAGGAAATAGTCAAATATCGCTTGTAATAACATTGTTTCTTTTACGTTCAGAATTATACGCATTTTATATGCTTCGTTTCATATTTTTTTAGTATTTACATTCAGGTGCTTTCAGAAAGAACTTTCTTCTTTTCCGTATTTGTCGTCACATTGCATGAAATTGTTCATTGCTCTGAGTACCAAACGTAATTCCATCAAAGGTAATCCCACGATGTGCCTGTGGTTTGAAAGTACGCTCTATTTCCTATTTCAGAATGTCCATTTAAAGGACGTACGAGAGCTCATAATGATGAAACGGAATCGCAAAACTCTTGCGATGAAAGAGCACGTCATGGAATGTGGAATGTCCCTCTCTGGTTTTTAACGAAACGAGTAGTCCCGTACAGTTAACAAATTGCACAAAATTTGAAGATATCGGATTTTCTTCAGTAGTAATTATTTTTTGTTTGCTCGTCCTTTCGCACAAGTGAGGTAGAGGAACGCGGGGCAAAGTGAACGAGATACGCTTGCAGCCACAATGCAGTGTACATTAAAAAAATATTAATACATTATTCAAAAAGTATTAGATACCTTCTGCTATAACATATAGAAAGTCTGCGCTGCTTTCAGTAAAACTTGTTCTTACCTTTTTTAATTTTCTGAGTCGGCATTTTTTCCTCTTCCAACTCTGGGGAAAATTAGCTCAAAGGTAATTAGACCGTAATGTTTACTGCTTAAGCAAATATTGGTAAACAATGTAAATCAGTATTTAAAACAACTATATACTGATGTAAGAAACGAACTATATACTTCAGATTATTTTTACTTTTACGTTCACAGCTTTTTTTTACCTTTTATGTTTTTTGAAGTGGATTCTTTGGAAGAACCTTAGACCTCTTAAATAAGGTTATGTTACGATGGCAGTTCTTCCAACACTCCGGTTGGAACTTCTCGAATTTGATCCTGATTTTGGCACAGGAAGAATTTCTTCAAAAGAAACTATCAGGGACTGAAATTCTACCTTCAGCAAAGACGTAATGGGTGTAGCTTACAATGAAGCTTTTGAAGATTCTACAGACAGTTCACTATTTGTTTCTTCTGTGGGAGCGAAAGCATCTTTAGAATATATTTGAGAATATATCCGTGTTTCCAAATTCAGAGAAAGTATTCTGTATATTGGCTGTCCTTACAAATCCTTCTCCAAAGAGAATTGACTTCGTGGATAGTCACCAGTTTGCCTAGGTGATTTTGAAGCCAGTTCTTTAGAGTTTGTGAGTAAAAGGTACTGAAGAGTAACATAAAATGCATATGTTCTAAAACCCAATCATTATAGTAGTATAAGTAGTATAATTCAGTCAGTCAAAAATTTCGGGCTAAGTAGAATAGCAATTGTCCCGCTTGATGCTAGCATAATCACATTAGCCTAGCTTTTATTTGAGAAATCTAACAGCAATGAATCGTAAACGTATAGAACTAAAACATGAAAATAAAAACTTTCGTACTTCTGCATTGCTACACCAAAGACAATGTTTTACAGTACTTCCGTTCATATAAGACAGAGGAAAATCAGAAAAACAGCAAGTAATTCTGATATCCTAGTTCCATGACACTTTCGCACAGTCGTGCCAACATTCTTCTCGTCAAAATACTTGTTCTAGATTTGAAAGGCTCCAAATATGTATCTATTATAAGCAAATTACACTTTGCCTCATAGTTCCACTTTGGCCCACCTTCCTACACTCGACCTGCCCGCTCTCTGCTGGAGCACGTGACACACAACACGGGGTCTCCTATCACGGCTAAGAGCTACCAGTCCCTTCAACATTTCTCAAATAATTACCTTCACCATTTCCTTATTCGTTCGTACTTCACTTGAAAAAACACTTCAAATATTAGCAATAGTATATCTTTTCACTGATCAAGACAAATGGAGTATATGGATTTACAAATGTAGTAATATAAATGTCGATAAAATTGTTTGTAATAATTATTAATATTATTGTTATTATTCAAAGCACAACTATATTAATAATCATTTCGATCATGTATTCTAAAATAATGCTTGTAATTAAAGTGATTTTCATAAGAAACTTTGAAAGCACTATAAGTATTTAATTTTCCTAATATCATTATTCTTGAGACCGTCGAATTTTGGGAAGAATCTCAGTTTTCAAGTACTAAAGCAAACACCAAAAAAATATTTTGTTTTCATGGTGGTCACAGACGAATTTTACAAGAAAAATATTTTGCTGGTCGCGAACGTATTTAAAACAAACGATTCAACGTTTTAAATAACCTAAAATATGAGGAACACACCGAGGAAAGTGAAATATTTTTGAAAATATATTTTCTGTTCATTTTCAAATAGAAAAGGAAATGTGCAGGAAAATTAATAGGAGACGCTACTGGTATTATATGCTTTTATTCATTATTTCATAGTACAAAGTTCATCTCCATATTTCATAGAATGCTTGTATTATTTTTAAGTAAACAGTTTCCAGTGAGTGTCTTCCATCATAATTTAGTAACTACAACACGAAGCAGTCTCAAATAGAAGAGAAATGTGATGCAGCAATGCAGATAGAGTAACGCGTGAGATGACCGCTCGATTGAGATGGGGCATCACAGTAGAGGGGGATGCAGAAGCGACTGCAGGTGCTTATTGCAGAGAAGCGCGAAGAAATCTGTTCAAGCTAATAGCAGTAAAATAAAATCAGTGGAAGACTTTAAACAAAGTTATTAAACTGGATTATGTGTACTCTATTACTGGCTCTTGGAAATTGAAATTTGGTTTTTAATCAGATATTATTAAACTTTGAAAATAAACTTTATTTTTAATTAGATCGCTGGTGAGGTAGATACTTTTTTATTATGATAAATAAATAAAGATATTGTCTGGTATCAATAGTATTGATACCAGACAATATCTTTATTTATTTATCAAACTTTATTTTGCCGTTTGGATACAATCTAAATATAAAGGCACTGTTTTACGTTAGTCTGGACTCATATTAATTACTACGTGTTTTCATCCAAAAAGAGAGCTTTCATTAATACGTAATGTTCTGGGAAATTATCTACGATGATTATGTTGCATGCCTTGTATATAATATAGTTATGATTCCCCTCGTATAAATTAACATTTTTGTTTATTGAAGATAATACGCTTTTCAATCACATAAATAATAATTAATAATCATAATAATTTCCAATAATAGTTATATTAGATTTAGACCTGATATCAATTAAATATGTATGAAGAATATTTTCAAATATGTAGAACACGAGCTTAATATGTTTAAAAGGGAATGATAATTGAAAAATATTGTTTTCAACTGAATATCAATGAAAGGGGAATACCTATGTATTTTCATTGAATTTCAATAAAAATACATAGGTAGTCCCCTTTGTGGCGACAAAATAATAAGCAAGTGAATCACATGCTTTGCTTATTGTACGTAATAGTCGATTGATGTGCTAAGTATATTTTTAAATTTAACATGTACCATAAGAGTTGAGACAGATTTTTGAAGAGATTAGTAAATATTGATAACATTTGGGTAGATCATATGATTAACAGTAATTAAAAAGTATTATTACAAGAAATGTATCGCTTCTAGCATTGAATTTGGAGATTATTCCACTATTAAATGTATTCTAAAGTAATCTAAACACGAACACTTCAGAACCAAAAGATATGTAAACCGTGAACTGGTGACCCCAATTTATGCAAACCAGATTCGTAACGTTGATAAAATAACAATTTTATTTCAAGATGTCTTTGAACAATAGATTTTATCAAGAAAAAATATCTATCTTCAATATTATAGATTTACGTTAAACTGAAAAAAAAACTTTCACTTGTCAAAAAGTCAGGAATTTCAACGAAAATGAATTCCGCGCAATTTTTTGAAAAGTTCTTTACTCTAGACGAAAGAAGGGTTAAATAAAATATTTGGAACCATATTTGAGAAAAGTTTGAAAATGTAGAGGTTTCATTTAATGTACTCAGAGAATCAAAATATCCGATGCTCAGGGACTCCAGTCCATTCAGATCGAGAGGGAAACATCAGTTTTACAGAAAATCGTTAAGGCGTTAGCGTTGACAACAGACAGACAGACAGACAGACGGATAGACACTGACGGATAGACAGACTGACGGATAGACAGACTGACGGATAGATAGACAGACTGACGGATAGATAGACTGACGGATAGATAGACAGACTGACGGATAGACAGACTGACGGATAGACAGACATATGTTTTGCCGTCAATGGAGTTGTCGACATCACGTTTTTCTGTCCGTAATCGCCATTTCCCCCCCAGGTTTACAAGGGTGTTCAATCAAATCAAACCAGCGCCATCGAACCCGAGCGGAAAGGAACTATTCGTTACAAGAGAACGAATGACTACAACGAACGCACAGCATCGACGCCAATTGCGACGCTGAGTTGAGTGTTGTGGGTTTCATTGATTCCGATGCCGTCAACTGTCATTAGTCCCGTATGTGAAGTGCATGCTTCTGTCGCGGTGATAGTGATCTTCCCACGCTCCACTTAAACCGGTGAGGGAGAAGTTGTGGGGAACATGATGCTCGTGGATCAATAACATGCGCAGTCAGATTTTTTTAGGATTACTAAAGCAAATAGATCTTGCGGTATCGAACACAAGCGAAGCCGAACCACCCGCAACTGTCTCCAGCGGACGCACAGCATCGTCGGCGGCCGCGGCGCGGCGCGGCGCGCCGTGGGCCGAGCTGGGAGTTGGCGCGGCACGGAAAGTCGTGAGGGGCGGCGGTGGCGACGCGCAGGGACCGCGGCTGCAGATTGTCTAGAGACGCGGGCGGCACCGTGGGGCGGACATTGATTGTACGCCGCCCCCGCGCCGCTGGGTCCCCGCTGCCCCGCCCCTCCCCGCGCCGCCCCGCCCCGCCCCGCCCCGCCCCGCGCCGCGTGGGGCCGCGCGGGAGCGGGGAGGCGGGGAAGGGGCGGCGCGACGTGGCGGGGAAAGCAGGGCCCGCTGCTGCGTGACGCTGGGCGACGCGGCTTCAGCATACCGAACAGCCTCCTCCCCCCCCTCCACCCTCTTACCCTCCACCCCACCTCTCCGTCCGCCGCCGTCGCCGCCGCGCCGCCGAGAAGAACGAGCTCTGTCTTTCCCGAGACAGAATCTTCACGACGGCAGTCGCGAAACGAAAGACCCCCACGCCAGGTTTAACCCGTTTGCTGTCGAAACAACTAGTTCGACGGCTGCGCTGCTTTTTTTTCTGCGGAGAGAAAGGAAGGTCTTCTGTGTGGCTGCGTCTCGTCCGCTTTCAGCGGCAGTTATCGGAAATTGCTGGTCGTCTTTCACGGTGTATTCGGTTCATAAATACTACACACAAGTTAGTCTTAGAAAGATAAATAGATCAAAGTAGGTAAAATCCACGTGGTTTGAAGTTTTGAAATAGAATTGTCTATACAAAGAGAGTTCCAAGTAATAAAATATTTTTTTCACATTTGGCTGCAATACCAATTGAGTATTTGATGTGAGTTTGCCTAGACATAAACTCCTAATTTCAAGCTTCTAAAAATGAACTCAGAAAATAATAAACATCAAATGCATGGGATATTATGTCTTTCTACTTGAGTTTTACGGTAAAATCGAGTAACTTCGAATTCATCAGATTCAATCTGAATATTCCACGTAGATCGCTTATGGTAGACTGAAAAATAAGGACAATATATATGATAAATAAGAATTGATATATATGAGTGGCTTGATCAAAAGTACAAAAGTCATAGATAATTTAAAACCAACCTACTCGCTATCGTTAATTTGATGTATTGACTCATAAGTCGTTCTTTCCTAGTTTACGTGGTTCCGCGATAACTTTTGCTTTAAACTTTAAAATTCCCTAACTGTATTTTAAATATGAAAGGGTGCAAATCAGTTAATTACTATTGACACTTTATAAATTCTGAGAAAAACGTTTATATTTTAGGCTGCATTTCAATGACAATGAATTTTCATGGTTTTAATGATGAAACAAAGCACGACGACTTAGGAGGAGGTTATTGACTTAAACAGATTTTTCAGAATTTATAAAATGTCAGTTATACCGTTCTGATTTTCTCACATTGATATTGGATCAATTCCAAAATTTACACCCTAGCCTGTCTTGTTTTTGTTTTTCGGGTCGGTTTTCTCCATCTCTGCATGTTTTCCTAAACGCATTTTTAGGTTCTTCACCAACTATTTTTCATTTATCCAAAGCGTCAGGTTTTGCTTTCTATAAAAAAGAATTATATGAAAAGCTGAGAAGTGTGCCTGCCTTCTTACACAATGTGAAACGGCTTTAAAGATGGAAGGAACAATATTCCAACAGTCGCTGGAGAAAAACGTGTGATTTTAACAAGCAATAACTGGCTTCAATACAAATGAAATCACGATACTTTTTCTATCTTTATTAAATGTAAAATATTACAATGAAGCATGAGAATTATATTATAGTAGTGATAAGATCAATGTTAAAAACATTTGCTTATAATATACATTTGTGAAACCCGAGTCATTGAAGTCTGGTCTCATATTTTTTACACGTCACAGCGGTAAAAATATTTCATTTTATCCACCACCATTCGAAAAAAAAAATTATACACTACTCAAGAATTGTATTGCATTTAATACGTATGCCCTTCCCGCATGTATCTTCAGTTAGACTCTTGTGAAGGATTATCACTTACTCGCCTCGTTTTAGAGATTCAAGCAGTCTGCGCGCAGTCCAAAAATCCTCTCCACTCGATTTCGGGCTGGACCATCGCCGCCTACGCAGCCGCGTGCTGTGCGGAGCCCCGCGGGCTAAAACTCTTCGCCAGCCCCGCCCCGCCCCGCCCCGCCCCGCCCCGCCCAACGCCGGAGAGAGACGAGCGTTTGTGCCAAATGACAGTGCTTAACAGGGCTCACGCGGAGAGCGCCATATTTGTTCACGGCTTAATGGATCCGTTGGCGACCATAATGCATGGCTCGGAGCAAACTGACTACAATAGTTGGAAGACCCGATGCAATAACACGGGATGACTGACCGAAAAGTGATGTGCACTGAAGTGCCGGTACGGTGGTCCTCTTACACATGACAGACGTGTCATATCAAATTCGAAAGTGGACCTTTTGAAAATAGTCAAAATATTTCCAGTAGTTTTCTTTTTCAATTCGTCACGTAACACTTAGTTATGTACAACGCTTTCTGACTGGTTTTGTCAAAAAGGGAGAAATAAATAACATACTTTTAAATTTTTTGATGCAGTAGCGTCTTGCAATAGTACAATACTTATATTTTCCAACATGTTAAAATCTACAATTAATAAATTCACCATTTTACAAATGTTAAGGTTAGGCATATTCCTTTAGATATCCAATCACCCTGCTTGAGAAATACCCAAATAAACATTAAAATAAAGAAATAAAAACTGAATTATATCATGCCTCTGTATTTAAATTATTTTGTAGTTTTTACTTCCAGTTAGATTTACATTGCATTTAGTGTAGGCCAGTTTGAATTAATGATAGTCCTAAACAATTATTTTTGTTGGATATTGTTTTAAAACAAATTTAGAAAAACGAGTAGATCTGTATATTTATGTCTTGGTTTATTAATTTTTTTTTCAACGCTTCAGAACCTGAGATTTATTCCCTTCTAAATAAATAATACAACAAATATTCTCAAATTTATATGAAATATTAAATTCCTAAAGACTAGACCGAATCCAAGGTATTGAAATATTAATAAAAAGAATAATAATGTTTAATAAACCAAGAAATTTTAATAAACAGAATTAACCGTTTTCTAAATTTGTTTTAAAATAAGATATTAACATGCAATTTTTTGTTATATCCAACAAAAAAATTACATTATTTTGGGACTGTATTACAATAATAAAAAATGGAATATACCAAAATTCTTTTCTTGATTTACATTTCTGTAGTTTATCAGTTTTTTTTCTAAACACTAAAAAGTGATGGCAAGTTGCAACTCGAGGTTGAAAATGAGTAAAGGAAGAAACAATATTATAGAATCAGTGATAATTTTTCAGTGACGTTATAATAATTATATTTCTCCTCTTTTATGATGTTTGCCATAAATTTGTTGAAAGGCTACACATTTTATTACAGTATTTAGAAGATTGTTTCGTTTTCTTCGAAAATATTAATGATTAACTCAATTATCTGCTTGAAAATAAAATGTTTCTAACTGAGAAATATGTTGTAATTTAAATTCAAGAGAAAGTCACAAGCCATCTTTCAGAACATCTAAAAAATTATTTGCAATACATTCCTCCTGAAAGAATACCTTTACCGAGTGCATTTAACAGAACGAGTATAGAGTAATAGTCGAGGACGAGTATGGAGTAAACGATTACGGATTATGGAGAAACAATAGACATTCTTCAAAACACATTCTGATAAATGTTGTAAATGTTTCGTGAAGGATTTTGTAACTAAACACAAAAGCTTTAAAGTGTAACAAACTTAGTGTCAATACTGCTGAAGTTTCAAGAAGCTGGTTTATGCCCGGGTTTTAACTGGAGCTACTGCGGTTTGGAGAGGGCGATCTTGTAACTAAACCTTACAGAGAGTTGTGTGGTTTCCAATATTCGAAGTTTCTTTCTCAAGTCTCTTCTAAGTTCCGAAACTTACTCTCCTTAATTTGTTGAAAAGACGAGAGCTGATAATATCAGAAAATTATACTTAAGGTTCATTCGTAGCCATGACCCGTGTTCTCGATAATGAAGAGATAGAGCCAGAGGAGGAAATAACCTTGCAAGGGAGCCGTTTCACGATATGGCAAGGGGGGAAAATCCTGTCGTGTTGATGGGGACGACGGGGCAAGTGGGAGGAGAAGGGGGTCGGCATTAAGGAGATATCGGGAGGACTTCGGAACAATCGTCTCCAAACAGACGGCAGCTAATCCAAATTAGCTCAGCGAGTCCGGCGCGTTCCGGCGCTGAGTTCAGACGGCTGGCAGGCGCTGGGGGGGGGGGGGGGTGTCAAGCTGCAAGGCCGCCTGAGCAGCCGCGCAGAGGGCAGAGCGGGGGCGTGGAGGGGGGAGAAAGTGTCGGGAGAAGGTGGGGAGGTATGGGGCGGGTGTGGTTAGGACGTGGAGGGATAGGGTTGGTAGGCACTACTACGAACATATTACTCGTTGAAAAGCACTTTACAGGTGTTCCACCAAGTAGGCCCTCGTCCATATCTTCTAAACGGTTCACGATATCGAAGAGCAGTTTTCGCTTAAGAATGTAGAATCATAGGGCCAGTAATATTCCTTAGAGAAATCTGGTTAGTTTTCGAGAAATGTAATCCTCTTTGATTTTTTTAAATGTAACTATATTTTTCTCGTCAGCAGTGGATAGATCATGAAAAGAGGAATACGATGACATATCAAATGTTGGTTTATTGAGAGTAATTTGTTTTAAAATTACACTTTCTGTTATGTTTTTTTTTAAATTAAACAGGCAATATTTCCTGTAGCTGCCGCCAGGTTTCCTCCGATGCCTTTGTTGGAAGAGGCCTTCGCTTCGCAGCGCCGAGGACATGGGAGACCGAGAGGGGCGGCAAAGAAGTCTTGACAAGAAGAATACAGGAAAAAATATCGAATTCAACGATCATAACGAAAGAGTTTTCCATTCATTTATCTCAATTTATATTTTTCTTCGCTGATTGAAATTCCAAAGAACCGATCCTTGAACGATATAAAGAAATTGCTAGTGTAAAGAAGATACAACGAAGGTCATTTTCAAACTTAACAAGAATTGACCTAGACGTCTAATGGCTTTAAGAAGAAGCCAGTATTTTAAAAAACGTTAAATACAAGCAAAGGAAATGAAAGGTTGAAGATTTTTACTACAATACCTCCAGAACATTAGATTACTAAAAGATAGAAAATTTGCTATTATTGCCATGACAGAACTCATTATAAATTTATAAAAATAAAATAAGAAGAAGATTGATTGATTAATTGTTAGTGATTCGTAAGTGTAGTGCATGTTTTCTCTCGGGATGTGGCGGTGATCTCCACCCCCCCCGTGTAGCCAGATCCAGCCCCGACCTTCCGTCTGTTAGCAGGGTGTACCCCAACCAGGTATCCCCTGCCGGGACAAAGTCTAAGCTCCCGACCGGTCTTCCGGCAAGTGTGGTAGTGTAGTGCATGTTAGTGTAAGTGTGTGTAAGGGGTGAGAATTGGTCAAGGAAGAGGTAAGAAGGATCGCGTGCGCGCCGTGACCAGTTTGTTAGGGTACTGCTCTGGCATTCGCCTGGTGTCGATCGGAGAAACCACGGAAAACTACCGATCAGAGCAGCCGGCCGCCAGAATTCTCCTGCAGACAGTGACTGAATTCGACTTAGCTGACCAGCCAGTGTCGAACATCCTGCCACCGTGGGGGCTCGAAGGACCTAGGACCTCCCGGTGAGAGGGAATGCAGTGACATCAGTTGATGCCCTGATCCATCTCTCCCAGTAGAGGAAGATTAAAATAGATTAAAATAGAAAAACAAGAAAAATATGAACATACTATTATTTACTAAGCTCTGTGTCTCCCGTCGTCAGCAGTGCACATCCGCAGTCATGTGTGCAAGGACCAGTGAACTGAATGTGGCCATTTGGGAAGCCACACAGCGACGCTTTGGAATTTTAACCAGAAGGCAAGTTCAATTCTGATGAATCGATGGGGGAAAAATTCTCATAGTTAATACTGATGTTTGTAGCTAGTTCAGTTGTCACAAGACCATGGATTTCTGTAGTTCTATCTCCCATTGCCACTCCGCTCAGTCGCCTTTCTCCCCGTAACGAAGCCCAACTTCCCCATATCCGACAGTAGCAAGGGCTGCCATAGGAAATATTGTGTATTAAAATCACATGGGAGAAAGTCTATTTTTGTACTCAAATTACTATAAATATACTACCATATGATAGGTCATTGTATTTAGGTTTTTATTATATATCCATTGCTGACGAGAAAAATATATAATACCATTTAAAAAATCAAAGATGATTCAATTTCTCGAAAACTATGAATATTACATACGATTTATCTACGGCATATTACTTGTTCCAAGATTCCGCATTGTTGAGCGAAAGCTGCACTTCGATATCGTGAGTTGTTGGGACACTTACGTATATTTTTATTTGAGGGTTGAAAATAATGCAGTCGCAATGTTACCGCAATATTACCTGAAGATTGGATTCAAAATACTAGAGAATTTTCCGTATCACAAATACGATAATTTTTTTTATTTATTTGCGAATTTTATAGTACTAAATGCAATTAGGTTGTCCGAATATTAACTATGATATTGCTGGAAAATATAATAAAGAATATATTCTCACAAAATATAAGGAACATAAAATTGAAAGAACAGTGCACAGTTTTTCTCATCATGCAGGCTTGTTTAACTGCATTTGAATAGTTCAATCCACTGGTAATCTCTTCCCAAGGAAGTTGTACCCCCATTACGATGAAACTCTTTAAATTTTCTCAGGGTTTCAACTGATGTCTCTGCAGTGCTTCTGATCGTGAGGTCGTACGGTCTGAGTCCCGGCGGTGACAGGATTTTTGACACTAGCTTCATGTCTGAAATGAATTGAATTGATGCCTTGTTTTACGTGACGAGAACCATCGGGCCCGCTCTTTCGTCCGACCACGCTAATTTCGCCATGCTCCTTTCACCCACTAGCGGAGAAAGAAGATATTTCTTGGGCGACGAAACACACGATTTGAATTTAGCTCAGAGGCTTTATTTAGGCTTGGTATCTTTTACATGCAGTAAATATACTAACATGGCACAGCCGGCTTTACTTCCCCTCCGCAGGAAGGCGTACGAAGGATTTAGCTAAAACTCAGCGGGTTTCATTTAAAAACACAAAGTTGACCTTTTATCTTCGCAGTCAAAAATAGTGCAAAGGCAAAGTAATCAAGTAGCCTCTGTTTCTGCAATCGATTGTCCAAACGGCATCTTCGTACTCGGTTCAGGAGGTACAAGAGGTGTTATTATTTAGTTGGTATCATTTAGTATAATTTAGAGACAAGAAATATTTAATGAGTGACATGAAAAATAATTAATGGAATTTTAATTATAACTTATTATTGAAAATCCCATTATTATTTTTTTTTACTTTCTTGCTTTTTTTACTTTTTACTCAGTTTGTATTTCCAATATATATTTATTTTTAAACAATCTGCAAAACTTAAAAGAAATATCTCAGAACTGCGCCATCGATAATTTTGAAACTAATTGTTGTCGAACGCCGAGATGTTGACGGTGATAAGAAACAGCTGTTTTATTAAGTCCAGCTGGTGGTGATGTAAGAGTCCGAGAGCCAGTACTTCTGTTTGCAATGAATTTCGCAGCAGTTGTTTATAAATTACTCCTCAGAATGACCGATGAGGTATGTTATATATCACATAATATCGACTGATCCCTAAAATAATTTACTGCGTATGAAATAAAAGAAAAACGATGAAATGCTATCTTAGGAACAATCTTAGGACGAAAGGCAACTCAGGAGTGAGCAGCCAGAATTTTCGTTATTACTTTGACTGCATATATTCTAATTACAGTATTTATATTATTACCCAAGTAAATGCACGTAGTTTTGACAACGTTGCGCTGACAACAATCCGTTGCTGTTTTCTGTACAATTTGCTGCGAATACTGTCCCAGTTAAATGTATTCCTGCTTGTTTCATTTGTCAAAGTAAGAACTGATTGCTTCTCCTGACTATCGAAATGAAAGCAGCTATGCATCAGAGGCGCTTTTTTGAATTGGACGTTAATAATTAATTGTAGCTGAGGTTTTAGTAGCGCACAAAATATAATACTTCAATATTACGTAGCTGTTTCCAGTATCACGAGAAAGTATGTGCTGTTGTAGCTCCACTAGTTTACTTTCTCGTATACATACGTATATGCCGAGTAATATACGTTAAGTAGGGAAAGTTATGTATTGCTGCGGAAAATCGATTTCGATATTTTCACGGAAATACACGATTTGGTCTCCCCTTTATATGATCGTTTTTTAAAATCAGTTTACAAGTTGGAGAGAAGATGAAGCACAAGGGGACTAAGACATGAAAACATGTCCATTCAACTTCAAAATTTCGAAAACATTTATCATTAAGATTGTCACTAATATGCATTACCATTCTGTAAGTACGAATACGAACAAAATGAAATAATTTGCGATTCAAAGAAAATCAAAAATATGTTTTCAGACATCCAAGACAGATGTTTTTCATTTTAATGTGCCATATTCTTTTCCATAATATTGGACCAATGTTGTGAGATAATTGATCACCTCATCAGACAGCCACCTATCAGCAACCTACGCCCCGGATTTCGTCCTACGACTCGTTTGCAAGCAAATCACGTGACACCCGTCTTCAGTTCTCGTGGCACCCGGAGATGCTGTCGTCGTCAAACGACCCCGGCAGAGAAAGTGGCCGACCGCCCTGCGGTTATGCGTTCCGCCGTTGCGGCCGGGTATTTTCGGCTGGCCGGCTCGCCCGCCTGCGCTTGCGACAGCGGGGGAAGGGGAGTGTCAGTGGTAGCCGACGAGGCGTCTTCTACCAATGGCGTCTGTTGGACCAAAGTAGTGCACGCGATTGCGTTCTTGTAGGGTGTGGAGGAAACTGCCCTGAGCTGGCCGCGCTTAACAGCTGTCTCTTTTGTTAAGCGTGTGCTTACAGATGTTTCCGTTCCTTTGATGCGAAGGGGAATGTCAGAAGTCGATATAGTAGAATAGTTAAATTATTAAGTAGTTTTGTTGAATTATTAAAAGCCTACGACCTAGCTACATACTATCATGTACTGGGACGACAATAATTATAGTAAGCGGCTCGCAAAATTATAAAAATTACCAGCTTTCCAGTAATAGATGTGAGAATCTACGTGCTCGGGAAAGCCAGGTACAGTCGTTGCTAAAGTTAACAATGCGCTAGAATGTAAACGACGTCACGAAAACGCGTTGCGGAAACGTCCAGTTTTCGGAGATAATATGAGATCAAGAATATTTTCTTTCCATCGCAATCACCACCTCCACTCCTGCCAGAACTCTCGTTTAGTTCCCGCCCCAGTCGTCATTGAATTTCCCAATATCTCTCTCTCCGTTTGAGTCGCGGCTTTTGTCATCGCCGCTACCGACAATTCTTCCACCACCACCATCTTCTTGAACAGTACCTCCACCAACTAATATCATCATTGTCATCATCGCCACAACCACCACCATCACCACCATAACTACCATAACTACGAGTGACAATACTGACACCACTGTCACCGTCACCGCCGCCACCACCGCTACCACCGTCGCCACTGCTACCATAACTACTACCCCACAATTAAGACCACCACCAGTATACATAATGGCGCCCTAGTTGTCGCAATCGCTGCCATCTACACAGCCACCATCACCATCATCACCACCACCACCACCACCACCTTCGCATCTACTACCATAACCACCCCCAAACCATGACCCCACAACTTATACCATCACCAACACCCACAATGTCGTCCTAGTTGTCGTCACCGCTGCCGCCGACACAGCTACCACCAGCGCCACCTGTGCCACCGCCATCGTCACCTCCCCCGCCAAGGCCGTTGCGAGGCCGGCGCCTGGCGCCCCCCACTCCGCGCGGCGGGCGGGCGGGCGGGCGGCCGCCCCAGAGGCGGAGCGCGGCCGCGGGAGATGGCGGCGGCGCGCGTGGCGCGGTGGGCGCGGTTGGTGCGGCTGGCCGCGTGCACCGCGGTGCTGGTGGCCGCGGCCCTGGCAGGCGCCGCCCCGCTCGCCGACGCCGACGCGGACCTCCTCAGCTCGCGGATCTTCGGCGGCGACGACGCGCTCGAGGACGAGTTCCCCTCGAAGGTGAGAGCTTCGCGCCCGATGTCGCCTGCGCCACACGCCGCTTGCTCGCTTGACGGGTGCTCACATAAGAGCCTTCAAAAAAAGCACGCGTTTTGGTGGATCCATTTTTTACTATTTTATTCTAAACTAAACTGTTTATTTCGTGGCTAAAGACAATTTTTTACTCTAAATACCGGCCGTGTTGTGAACGATGTTTAAGAAATGTTTACTAGTGAAACTATTCTAATTTATAAAAAAATATGTCTACTTAATTTAAAAAAAATATTACTTTTGAGATGTGTTATTTTTCTGTTGATCCAAAAAATACGTTTGAGACTTCAGAAAAGTCATTATCTGGCCCTATTAAATTGATTAAAACTGTCAAGTAAACTAGTCTATTAACCTACACGTTTATGTCAGTCAGTATTCTAAATATTGGAGATAAACATTTGACCAAAACATACGTGGAATTACATATTAATTTTATTTCGTTGTTTATATATGTTATATTATTATATTTACTTAATATTTCAATGCATTTTTTAGAACTAGATGTGTAAATCGTCTGGGTAAAGTATAAACATTAGATTCAGCCTTTTGTAATCTTTTAACAGTCTAGATAAGTTTTGAAGAGCTTGCAAAATCAGGTACGGTGATCACGTTTTATTGACATTTTCTTAATATTAGCTTTGCCAATTTTTTCTCTTGTGTGTTACATGTATCTGCTTTACTTTACTTTTATTGGATACGCATTTTTGCTTAATGTTTACACGTTGAAAATGTTCGAGCGGCGTTATGTGCAGGAATAATAACACACTCTGCCAGGAGATTTTCTTTCACGTAGCACCCCCTGTTTTGGTCATTCGAACGGCTATCGTGTTTGTAGTTTGAGAAAGTGGCCGTGGTTTCCCGTTTGTTGCCGCTCTTCTAGTTGGTGTCTCAACTATCCTGAAATGTGAAGTAATTAAAAATAACTCAAATGTGCTGCATTAATAAAAATTTAGCTCAACGTTTTAGACAACAATATAAAACTTTTGAGTCCCTCTTTACGTGCATTTATGAGCATAACTATAGCTCCAGTTTTGATCAACAAAACGTAAGTTTTATATGAACAACGCACGTTATTAACTTAGAATAATCGACGACATGTAGCGGATAAATACAATTTATCGAAATCAAGTGAAATAAACATTATTTAGAGACCGGTGAAAATTGAACGATATAGATTTTTCCGAGTTACAAAACTGTTCACAGCTAACTTTAAAACGTGTTATATCCACTTCATCTCATTATATTTATTACGATTTCATTTTTCATCAATCTAGGGTCGTTGAGAGCTAGTTCTTAGAGTAATCAGTTTCGGAGATGTTTGGGATCTGATCGAAATGCCTTCTCAGTGATTATTATATGTGTCAAGTTCCAGTGCTTTATACCTTTAAGAAACTCATCAGAAAACCAATTTGACTCGGTCTTACTTTTAGGTATTCCTTTTGTCTCTTGTATGGTCAAATGAGAGATCTACCTTCGAGTTCCATTTCTGTGGAGGAACAATCATCACGGCCAAATGGATTCTAACAGCGGCACATTGTGTGTAAGTAAACTTGTCATTTCTCTTGCAGTCAACACCACAAATGATGATGCATTTTCAATCGACTTTTGACGATGTAAAAATGATATGAAAAAAAACTTGATACGGAGGGTCGTTCCACCTCTTCGAAACAAAGGGTTTAGGAAAACGTGAAGACAAATAATTATTCATTGAACCATATCTTAGTTTAATTCAGAACATATTTTGAAGTTGACTCAGTAAATATTAACGACATTTTTATTACAACACTTATAATAAAAGATTACCACTTGGCACGAACACTTGAAATCACAAAACGCCGTTGCAGCTATCCTTGTTTGATAATAAATAATAATAAATTACTTAAAAAAATAAACTTTTAAAATATTGAAATTTATTTTTACAGAAATGATGCCCAACATACACTTGTAAAAGCCGGATCCACTGACAGGACAGTCAGTGAAGAATTCGATGTAGAACAAAAAATTCTGCATGAGTCATACCGTATCGATATGAAAAGTAATAAACCAGTCAATGACATCGCATTATTAGAGGTAATAATTGCTATCTTCATTTGTAATTCTTATGTATAAGACCAATAGAAATTCAGAATTTTTAATGTTAGTAAATAAAATATATATCAAAGTTTAAAGTTGTTCGTAAATATATCTATTGAAGTGTAGAAAATATCCAAAAATTGAAAACCATACTCTATTCAATCCTGATGAAAATGTTCTGCAAACGAGCTACATTTTTGTTATGAAGATAAACATTCCTTAAAATGGCTTTATTAATAATTACATTTTAAGTAAATTAATTAACATGTATTACAAAGGCATAGAAATAAAATATTATAACTTATATTGTTGATGTTCTAAGGATAAATTATTATTATTGAGTTCTTCTGAATAATATTTGAAAATTTATGCCTTTTATTTTGGTTTTCACAATTAAACTAAGTGTAATTAATATTGATGGTTATATATTATTATCTCAGAAATGAATTCAATAAGTGAATGAATTCAAGTAATATATGGTTTCAAGTAGTATAAGAAGCCGTGACGTTCACTCGGTATAACAGTTGTGAGGTTCATGAAATTAAATTGATATTTTTAAAAAGGTTTCACTAAATGTTAATTAGAAAGATTCATGTTCTTCGAGGTTTATTTTTGAACAAAAGTTTCTGTCCAAACATTCCGCTCTGATTATGTTAAATTTGCATGACAAGCGCTGCTTAATTGTCATAAAAATGACTTTGAAATGAAAGTAAACAATACGTTGGAAATACTATGAGTATTAGCTATGTTTCACCATTAAAGAATCGCTTGACCGATCCGAAACGAAATACCACATTCAAAAATCCGTAACCCGAAAATATGAATGAAATTAATCAGTCCACACTCCAAAGCACGCATGCGCACACACATTCACAGATGGACACACAAAGCACAAAGCACACTTATAATCACTCCATAGCACACACATACTCACTTCATAGCACACACAGACATACAGACTCCATAGCACACACTCTATAGTGCCCACACACACACGCACACTCCATAGCGCACACACCCACCCACCCACACACACACACACACACACACCACAGTAAACACTTGCACACTCCATAGCACACACACACCCCAGAGTACTCAGACATACACACTCCATAGCACACATACACGCACACACACGTACACACAGCAAAGCATTCACACACGCACACACACGTACACACCGCAAAGCACTCACATACACACACACACACACACCCTCCAAAGCAGCCAGGCTCCCTAGTGCGAGCGAATCTTTTGCCTGACGAGGCCCGCTTGCGCAGCTGGCGTCTCCGCTGGCGCTGGACGGGGCGACGCTGGCGGCGGCGCGCCTGCCTCCTCGCGGCCAGGGCGCGCCCGCGGGCCAGGGCACGGCGCTGGGCTGGGGCCGCCACACCTACGACACGGCGCAGGTGCACGAGGGCGCGGCGGCGGGCGCGGCGGCGGGCGCGGTGGCGCCAAGTGGCGTAAGTCGCTTCTCTCGGAAGAGACAGCCGTCATTCGGCACAACGCACACGTTTTGTACCTGTATCGCAAGGCATGACTCTAAGGCAGACGAGAAATAAAAACTTACGCCACTTAGTGCTTCAAGTTTGAAAACTGCATGTATAAGATATATTGTTTTGGGGGAAGATCTTTGGTAACATCAATGAGAACTAAAATAACACTTTAAACAACATTAGCATTACAGTGGAAGTGATACATAGAGATAAATACATTTTACAGGGCAAATGGAATGTAACTTCGTCGTAGTGATGTTCTATTTCCAAAAATATTAATAATATTATAGTTTTCAAAATATCTCTTCTTCACTTTCTTGGATTAGGCAGGACTGCCTGTTCCGGTAACCATCTTCTTCTCGGACGACCGACGGTCCTTCGGCCAGCTGGTTTGTAGTCCCTTGTCAGTCGAGCAATTCGGCTTCATTTTAGTGTCTCTGAACTTCTCGGGACTAAATGTCTCTTACTATTTACGTATTTTTCACTCCTAATTTTTTCATCTAAAGTATATCCTTTTACAACTCTAAGAAATCTCATTTCTCTGCGGCTCTCACTCTATTTCTCTTTTCGAGGGGGTCCAGGTCTCGCTTCCGTCACTGCTGGTACTGCCACCGTCTTATAGAACTTAAGTTTGGTTTCTTTTCTTGTTTTATGTTTTTGGGTTCTATGAATTGTCCCACAAATATGTTTAAACCTGTTTAATTTGTTTGTGACATCGTCGTCAAATACAAAGATACTTCACATCCCAAGTAATTAAAACTGGATATTTGCTCTACAGTCTTCCCATTCAATACTATTTTTGGTCTGACAGGATATTTTCCATGAATAGCCATCACTTTAGTTTTATTAGTAGATATTTGAAGATTATAATCTTTACATATATTTTGCAATATATACTTCCCTCTTTGTAGCACGTCTTCAGTTTGCTGAATCATTACCACATCATCTGCATATGCAAGAAGGTTGAGTTTCATTTGGGCAGGATTTAGTTGAATTCCCGAGTTAAAAACGTCTCTCCTTTTGTGAAAAATGTCGTCAAGATATTTAATAAACAATGTTGGCAAATATAACATCCCGGTCTAACACGTTTATTAGTTTTAATTTCCTCTGTCAACCTTTTGCCGGTATCAATAACAACTGTAGTGTCTTGGTACAGACTTTTGATAGTATTAATAAGATGGAAAGGTAAACCTCTTTTAATAAGTATGCGCCGCAACTTCACTCTATTTACGCTGTCAAATGCTTTTTCAAAATCAATAAATGCCATCTGTCCAAGTTAAATTCAAGTCATTTTTCTACGATCTGTTTGATAGTTAATATAGTATCTATTGTGCCGCAACCCGTTCCAAATCCCATTTGATCTTCGCCTATTAAGCAATCGGCTATTATTTTTAGTCTTTGATTAAGTATTATAGCATATATCTTATACGCGCTATCCAATTAGCTGATTCCTCTATAATTCTCACAGTTTTCTCTGTTACCTTTCTTAAATAATGAGATTACTTTGGAGTTTAACCAGTTTTAACACGTTTTCAAAGTATTTAACTCTTTATTTCGTAAATAAGATGATGTTTACAGGAAATCAAAGACTTCTAGCTATATTAAGCAAGAAATAAACCAACGTGGTTGTAGGTAAATTTACTTCCTGAATATCTTATTTCAAATATGTTACACCAAATCTAATTCACAGAGTTAAAAACTTCTCACACATGTTGAGATACAATTTAAAAGCAATATATAATGAGAAACAGATGCATTATTTTAGCAAGAAAAATAACATTAAAAATGTGCGAAATAAACTAGTGAATTGGTAACACAACTCCTAGGGACTTTGAAGGAAAATAACTACATGTGTTATACTTTAATTAAACACATTAATAAATGTTGTATCTTCAATATTCAATACATAATTAAAAAGATGTATTTTTTCAGCAAATGACAATATTTTTATAAATAAAGTATAAACAATTTAACGTTCTACTTTCAAATAGTTTATGGGAATCAAATTCCGCATGAAAGGGTAGTTCGCGTTTTCCCCCAACAGCACATTATGATGCTAAATTTTGTTCACAAAGACCCGTGATAATGAAGTGTTTAACTCAAGTCAAAATATTACGAGCTGAATAATTGATATGAATGTCTGAAAGAGCTGATGTTAATATGTGAAAGTAATAAAAGAATTTATGTTATTTAACAGGAATACCTGCCTGGAAACTTACAAAAACTTGAAGTCGATATAATTCCCTGCCCTGACATGAGCAGGAACTTAATTTGTGTGCAGTCTTCCTGGTCAAATGGAGGAATATGTACCGTAAGTATATAAACTTGTGTGAAAACCTAGTATTAATACAGCGTTTTATTCAATTCAAAATTCTAATTCCGCTTTACTCATGTTTGCTTCTGAGAACGACAACTGAAATGAATGTCATTTCGGAGTTCTCAAAGAGCCTAGTAATTTACCATAGCACTAATATGTTTTCAGGGTGACCTTGGAGGACCCCTCGTTATAAACGAGACAGTTTTCGGTGTCGCATCGTACATCGACCACAGGGACAAATCACTGGAGGCCGAAGATCATTGTGCCCATCAATATGCTTGGGCTGTGTATACTCCAGTCACGAGTCATCGTTTGTGGATCAAGAAACACACCGGGGTATAGTGGAATGAACAGTCGATAAACTATTGTGAGATTAAAATTTACACAAATTAAATCACCCACAATAATCTGCGCAAACAGTATATTAAAAACATTTTTTAAAACAATGCAAGTTTCCAAAGGATTTATAAAAATCACACGCTAGAGTTTGAATTAACATCCACGATCTCGTCATGCCTTCTAGACCAAAAATCGATCATAATCAAGAACAGTAACATAAACATCTTACACCCATTAAAATGTTATGTACAAAGTTCATCAAATAAGTTAAATAAAAAATAAAGCAATTTAAAATTATTTAATTTCCTTGAATACAAATACTAAAATTGAATGCATACAAACCTTTGAAAAACAAACTTACTTTTTAAAGCTGCATTTCTTTGAGCTTATAAGGCTCATTATACTTATTAAATAAATTCAATTAAAGTGTCTATTGTCAATGAGCAGAAGAAAGATGAAATGCGCAGAAGAATTTAAAAGATTTCTCAGTGACTGATTCTCAGGTACGATTTCGCAACTCTCATTTTATTCACGCCGCAGAACGCCAGCGGAAACAAAACAAGTAAAAAAAAAGAAAAGCACGAAAAACAAAACTCGGCGTTGCCGATGCGGAGGGAAGCTGGTCGCCCCTGGGCGGTGGGCCTGCATGGAGCGCTCATTGCGCCAGGGGCGCCAGCGGCGTAATCCGCGGGCCGCAGCATTACGGCGCGGAGGAAAGCGCGGCGCGCGATTTACACCCTCATTTACGAGTCCGCATGCGCCCTAATCCCTGCGGGCCGGCGAACGCCCCCGCGCCCAGCGCCCGGCGCCCAGCGCTGCCCCTGCCCCTGCCCCAGCCAGCCCCCCTCCCCTCGCAGCCCCTTCCGGGCGACGGGGCCCTCTTTGCTGGCTGAACACTCATTCCTTCTTCATTTCACAATTTGCGCTTGTTGCAAAATCTACTCTCGTCATTCCTGCGTCTACCCTCGTCTCGTCACTTCTGCGTCTACCCTCGTCTCGTCACTCCTGCATCTACACTCGTCTCGTCACTTCTGCATTTACCCTCGTCTCGTCACTTCTGCATCTACAATCATCTTATCACTTCTTCACTTACCCTCGTCTCGTCACTCCTGCATCTACCCTCGTCTTGTAACTTCTGAATATTCTCTCCTCTCGTCACTTTGAATTTACTCCCGTCTCGTCCCTTCTGAATCTACTTTCGCGACTGATGAAACTACCCTTGCACGTGACGAATTTACCCTCGCACATGATGAATCTACCTTAGCGACTGATGAATATACTTTCACGACTGATAAATTTGTCCTCGCTACTGATGAATATACCATCGAAACATAATAATGTTCACTAGTCATTGCTAAATATTTTCACATCACTAAAAGCTACCCATAATATGAACCCCTCAACAGTGTTTCATCTTTCGTTGCCACTTCCTATGACCTTTGCTGATGTTCCCTTTTTTCCTGAACCATATTGACCTATTTGAACATCTCCCTCTCCATTGAATGTCGAATTAGTCCTTATACCTCATGGTCTCATCACTGCCGCATTTGTGAACGTGACGTATTTGCTATTTACTATTACCTCCATCTTTCAAATTTTTAATGAACTGGTCTTCCACATTTTGGGTCACCCTCTTTATTGTCAATCACCACTAAATCTTTCGCCGTCATAGTTTTTAGCTCTTCGTTACTCTGCAGTTTTCTTTATTTATCATTGACGTCAACACGGCTTACACTAGAACTTCAACTGTTTCCCAAGTCTCATAATATTATTTTTTCAGAGTTGAGAGACAGAAGGAGCACGAAAGAATAATTATGATTATTTTCCAAAGATTAACGATTAGTCTTTTGAGTACTTCCTCTTGTCTTTTATTCAGTGTTTCCTTTTAATAACTAATTGTGAATAAAGGTACGTTTATTCTCTTCTCTCGCCTGCACTAACGACAACGGTTCCTTCGGTGATTGATTTCAACCCGCCCAAACCGTTGCCTCATTCCCTCCAGTCCCGCTCTCCAACCTCTCTGCATCTGCTTTCAGAGCTTCTCACCAAGGTACGTTCCCACCACCAGCAACGGTACGTTGCAAGAGTAAGCGGCCAATAAAGACGAAATCAAAGTTAAATGAACACAATTCGTTGAGCTTAATTACCAAATCGAGAAAAAGGTCTTTGGCCAGTCTGTACTTACCTTGCTTCCACGCTCTTTTGTGTTCGGAATCGCTGTTAAACGCAGGAAAGATCAGTGGTGCGTTGTTGGCATAATACTCTTTTTCTACAAATGGTCTACCGTCTGGCGCCGTATGAGCTGGAGAATTCTGACCTACAAGTATCTCTCGGACTTTATTAAAATTTAATACAGTGTTCAGTTTTGTAGATTCAGCCACCTTTACTTGTAAATTCATATGATGTTTGTTTTGTTCACTGTAAAGGACAATCTGTCTCAGATCGATAGGTCCTTCAGTTTGAAAAGTCTCCACCGAAACATCGGAAACTTGCTCTTTCGATTCGGGAGAGCGATTATGTGGAAAATTTCTGCTCTGCTGGTCTATCTCCTTTTCCCTACTTTTAAAAAAAGAAATTCCGGTACCTTAAAAGAAACTTATCACACAGAAAGGCTTGAAGAAAAGACCGCGACTAAAACTTTTATAAACTTAGCTCTTCCCGGAATCTCCGCTTCTTGTTTTGTGTTCGTATAGACTTGGCAATGGAAACGATAAACAAACGGGCTTATTGTGATTTTTCTTTATACACAAAAACCGCGAACACAATGACTTCCGAAGCTTCCTAAAAGGACTTGCGGGTCAAGAGACAAGTTGTGTACTTTGAGCGTGTCTTGAAGACAGCAACTTCATAGGAACAAGGATTATGTTTCAGATGGTGCCTTTTTTTCTCTAGGTTCCAGTTCTTTCTCAATCCAAATACACTGACATTTCGAGGACAACAAAAGTTTTCTTTGTGAGATCTTCTATGAAACGACCCAGAATTTCATTTGAATGGAACTTGTCTCGAAAAATTTCCAGAGATGATACATTCACCGCACATGTCAAGAATATCACTAACAGAACATGCGAAATTCGTGAAATTACGTGACAATTGATGTACAACGTTAGAACTTTGGAGCGTTGGAAATCCAAGCAGAGACGTTCTTCCACCGGAGTACAAAATATTCGTAAAAATATAAATAAAGAGCTAAACATCAGTTTTTTGTGATATGAGTGTTTCAAGTGACATTCTAAATTGCTAGTAGTAAATATTGAGACACGATGCCCAGAGGCCGAGGGGCGCAATCCTAGAAACAAAACAAAATCGAATTTAGTACACTACTTTTACACAGCCTTACCGGCTTTCATTTTATTTTAAATCAACTATACAAATAATTGTTCGGTCCCATGTTACATTAAGGTCAGTTTTAGCTAATCACGCGAAAGTATTTTGTTTTCTTGGTGCACTACATTTGAACATCGTCTCACTTGTAGCACTACTGCTAAAAATTGACATTTTAACACGCTGTGCACGCCTTAAAAGTATCCGCTTTTACTAGTGGCTGCGTAGAATAGTAATTTACATCATAAGGCAAGAAAGTCGACCTTTTCATGAAAAGACTGGAGAGTTCACTCACCAGGCCGCCAGGCCAAATGGTCAATATGTCAATGCGATAATGTTCGATTAGCACCCTCAAGCGGATGTTCTAAGGAGCTTCATAATGCAACTAGTGCTCTTATAGAATTAATAATAACACTAGTTGCATTTTGTATTCAGTACATTTTCCGTGGGTAAAAGAAAAGCGTTGTTTGAAGATAACCTTGTTTATTATTAAAATCATTTGAAACAAATTACTTATTATTACAACTATTAAACGTGATACTTGTACAATATTTCTTTTCAACACAAATCACTGATTACAACAAACAATATTCTTCATTAACACCAGAGAAAGTCAAATCAAAATTTTTGTTAACATAATGAGTGTTTTTTGTTATTTACGTTGGAAGGTCCAGTATTTTCAATCTCATACAAAACCCTTTTTGCTATTTTTTTCTCTTATTTTGTGCCGAATCGTCTCTGTTGCTTTCAGCAACAGTATTAGACCGCTAGCCCCCACGTGTCTTTACAGTCAAAATTTCTGCTTTTGAGTCTGAAAATAATGATGCCGATGATCTTTGGAAACAGTGTCCGATATAGAGTTCGTGATTGGGAAGTTTTAAAAAGGATTCAATGCATTATGTAATTTTCCCCAACATGTTTACTCTAACTGGCAGTTTTACACATTTTTCATTTCGATAATTAGCAGAAATTCGCATCACATCTTCAGTTGGCCGCATTTCATATATTTTTTATATATTAATTATATGAACTTTATATATTAAAAATTAATGATCACCTTCCAATATCAATGTTTTCTTTTAATTTTAAGTAAGATGGAATAAAAAAAACATAAGGATTTGAGTTTGTACATTTCAGCCAAAGTTTCAAAATATGCCAGAATAAATTTTCCTTGATAATCATCTTTATTTTCATCTCTTTGCCCCAAAATTTGCATAAGTACGTTCCTAAGCATCTTTCAAGATTTCCGGTAGAAGCGAAAATATAGTGTTTGCTTCTGAATCTTCTATCTGACGGAATATTATCAGAAACTTTTTAAAATTAAAAGCTAGCAAACATTCACGTTCACTAACATGAAACATTAGTCAAAATGGTAACAAATTGAATAATCATAATCGCATTGTAAGTTCGTGCATAGAATTCGTGTCTTTGATCTATTAACCATTGCAGATGTCAATATTGAATGCTATCTAAATATTTTTTGACGAGGAACCTATGCTCTGTGGCTTGCTGGTAGTAGTTTCATTCGTAGGTAGATGATGACGTGGCTTATACCACAAGTAAAAGCGCTGGGTGCGTTGACAATCGAGATCTAGAGTAACAGGTTAACTAACACTATGTCTTGAAATTGTAATGTAATAGAAGGATCCTCGGTTCTTCGTGAGCAGTTGTCACATGGTGAAAAAATGATGAAAATGGAGTCAAGAAAAATTAATTAAACGATACTCTCAACAGAATCGTCATGTAATGGAGTAGTTCCTTGTTCATTACATTACAGCAATAAACTCTTTCCAGACAGTCTTGAATAATTACCACTACCTGTCATCAAGTGAAAATAATATGGCAATAATTCTTTTAAATAACGCGTGCCGAACAGCCGAGAGCGGAGCGGCGCCGACAGTTCCGGTCCTTGAGTGAGACCAACGTGCAGATTACATAGGCGGATAAGGAGCGCGCGCGGCCTCTGAGGCAAAGCCAGCGACAGCGAGCGATAATAGAATGCGTTTTGCCCGGCTCTAATTAATTTACTTAAATACCACTGAGTCTATACCAGGAAAAGAAAAAAAAATTGATTTATTTACTACTAAGTAGAAAATATATTTCTATTTATTTCAGGTTTAATGAAACACTCATTCAGCCAGGGTTTATGCCAAAACACCAATAATTCCACTGAATCCCATTTACAAATGACTGAAAAAACTTTGTCCATAACAAAATGTTTCTTACTTGCCAGTCATCAGAGAAGTAGAAGTCAGGAGAATCAATTTATCGCTATTTAGAAAACTTCTCTGAGAAGATGACATATTTGATTGGTTATAATGCCTGCTGATGTGACATATTTGCCGTCTCGTGTAGCAGATACCCTGTCGTCTACGCAATCCATTCCTACATTCAGTTTATCCGCTTTCGGTAGATGACTATGTGTCTATCGTCAACTACAAGACTTATTCATATAGCCCTGTTACATGTGGGCACACAACTGATATGCGCGGTGGACTTTTTAACCTCTGTGCGGCAAATCAATATTTTTTACTTTATATCTTCATTAGATAACTTTGACGACCATATGTTCTCTTTCAAATTGTCCTCTCAGGAGGTTTCCTGATTGGCGTTTGGAAAATATTTTTGATTCAAGCATTATACCCACAATAAAATATGCAAGTTTAAATACCATTCATTGTCAAACAAAAATGTTCCCTTTTTGAGATATCTGGGTGTGTACGACCGAGAATTAGTTTAGATGCTCACAACTTTAAAAGAAGAAAGCATGCATGTTCATAAATGTAAAGAAGCTCAAATTGACTGGCATCCCTTACCATTTGCATTTGAATATATATATATATATATATATATATATATATATATATATATATATATATATAATATATATACATATAGTGCTTGGCCACTACCTCCGCCATCACGACCAAGACTTCGTTTTTAGTTCGCTCATCACACGCCACATCGTGCACTCAATTGATCGCAGCAGACTTACCATTATCGTTCTCTCTCATCACTCCATAACAAGTACATCTCTTTTTCAATTTCAACTTTTCATTTCAGGCTTTTACCGTAATTTCGTTTACTCTTTTTAAATGATTGAGGTATACATTGTAACAAATGCGGGTGGACAAAGCATCCAGATCCTTCAGTTCAGAAGTAGTGCAGTGACAGAAAATGTCATGAGCCACCTCAGTAGAATTCACGGTACGACATTGCGGTATCCACAAGCTCTTGCACTCATATCTCATGTGTTCGGTGGGTTGTTCAAACTAGAATTAAAGTTTTCTCCAACTTCGATACAATTGAGTGTTGGACACGTCTCATTACGAGATTTTTAAACCAGTGTCCAATCCCCTTGAGCTCTAATCATTCTGATTACACTTTAATTTCATGCCTTTTAACTCCCTTTCGAATCCCGTTTTGCTGCCAGTGGTGGCAGTGGGAGTGGCAACCCCAAAATGTTTGACATGCGCAGATTTCTCATCGTGTTGGAGCGCAAGCCCTTGGGTCGAGCGCCGCTGCCGCGCCACCTCAAATTCCTCATGGACTCGCGCATGGACTGTAGAGGCTCTACTCTAAGAAAAGGCCACATTGACAGGTCTGGAAAGAAATTATCGTCATGCAGGGTGATGACATATCAGGAGTTAGTGATGAAGAAGTTTACTAATGAGCTACGCACTGACAAAATGAGTCCATCGACGTAACTTTCAATTATATTGCCAGCAGTGGCCAAGCAGTAGCTGCCAAAACGGCCCCTTCTTATAAACATCTCTCTAACCTCGAGTGGCGGGGGGGGGGGGCGCCGCCAAGGAGGCGCGCAGGGCGGCGCCTCACAAAAGCCGAGGGGCCCAGTCTGCACCAGCGCGCTTCGTCCGCCACCCGGCAGAGCGAGCGCAGCCCCGTCGCTGGGAGGAGAGGTCAACCTGCTGTGAGAACGGAAAAAGGCCGGAGACACAGTTGGGCTCAATTCGTCACGACCAACAAGAGCGTCCATGGCTGGAATCCGGTAGGTGAAACTGTCACCAATGAAATATTTCATATTTTTGATATTCTGTGTAAAACTTTGTGTGTATATATTATTCAAAGTAGGTATGTAAGTTATACAATAACAACATGAAAATATTAGTGGATGTTCCTCAAGTATAGTATGTAATAGTACATTAGGTAAAATGAATTTGATATTATATGAAGAGATAAAGGTATACGGGGTGTATTGTAGCGTCTTTAGATTATGTTAAAATCTGACATTTTAATAATTATGTGCGTGTGTGTGAGTGTTATAAAGATTGTGTAGATGGATGAAATTCTCGTATTATAGATACGAAAATCTTAACTCTTATCACCCGTATTTATTGAAATTTGCCGATTTAATCTGTTTCATCTTTTCTGAATCTACTTTTTTCAATTCTGTTGTATTTAGAGGTCGTTCTAGTCTGCGTAATTTTAACGTATTCCGAATGATGGCCAAACAAACAACCCAAATGTTTGCAGTAAAGATATAACGTGATTATTTTTTCCGAACCGAGGCCAAGAATCAACTCCATTAGGAAATAATGAAATCTATGAGGCGTCCGCCGGGATGGCACATCGATTGTATCCACAGAAGTAAACGTGAAAATCTTACCTCCTCAATCTTTGTTACAAAAAACAACAACAAATTGAACCCGTGTCAGAATTCCGAAGTTTTAAATTATTGCTGTAAAAGTCAAAATAGTTTCATTTCATTCAGGATCGTAACTTCAATCGCCCACGCCCCTGCACTGTGCGTTCTACGCCCTGTATTTTGAGTCAGTAAACATTATAATATTGTTGGAAGTGTTGAGATAAAAGTTCACTAATAAATAGTGGCTTTGATTTTCTCAGCACTGTAATTCTTCTTGTGTTCCTTCGATTTGATTTTACATACTAGATTTCGAGTATTCGAATATCAATCGTCTCTCAACGCGACTGTCGCTGAAATAACGGATTATTCGGGAGGCAGGGTGTTATAATCACACGAGTTCTGAAGTGAGAAATCGATATTGTGAAGAAAAAAATCAGTTGAGCCATGGAATATATAGCTGTCCTGCAATATGTAGAATTCCCACAATTTCTTCTCTGAAATCGAACCATTACGGCACATGCGTCATATTCTCTTACACTGTACAGACTCTTCAATATTTTCCCTTCTTCAAATCTTAGCGTACTGGCTCGTGGAAAGCGACGGAAGCGCTGCGGCGGTCGGGGGAACTGCCGGCAATTGGCTGTGGCGCGCGCGCGAGACCATCTTCCCGGGTCCGCGGTGCGAACCCCAATTTCCCGATATCGGCTAACGCCCCGCGTCGGGTGGGCCTTCCGAGAAGTGAAGCCCCGCGCTGTCCCGTGCAGCGCCCAATCTACTCCCCTATCCACCCCACGTCCTGGACCATTCTACACCCCCCCACACCCCTCCCTACCTGTTCAATGCCCCGCCTCATCCCATGCTCTTCCTCATGCCACGTACTTTCACATTTCACTCTCCCGCCACGGCTCGCACTTTTACACGGCTTGCGCAGGCAGAGTTTACCTTCGAGCAGCAATGCCGCTTCTCTGCAGCAACTTCGACCGGGAGGTCCTAGGGTTCGAGTAAGGAAGTCACGGATTTTTGACACTAACTACTCAGCTAGTCGAATTCCAAAGCTGCATGGAGGAGAATTCTAGCGACCGGCTGCTCTGATCAGTAGTTTTCCGTTGTTTATCCGATCAATACCATACGAAGCAGAACCCTAACAAATCAGCCGCAGACAGCACGCGATCATTTCTTTCTTTCTCTGGTCCGATCTTCATGCCTAACTGGCATACTCCAACACGTACATTCACTACGCTACCACAAATGTCGGAAGCTTATGTCTTGTGCCGGATGAGATACCTGTGGATGAAAAGCCTCGCAAGACGATGTACCAGGTCTTGCCGTCCAGCAGGGAGGAACTCGACTATCTCCAAAGAACAAACACATTCACAGCACTAAGGGGACTAATAACCATAGCAGATGATGAAATGAGCTCGGAAAATCAATTATTCAAATCACGGGCTGCTCCATTCCATGCCTTTACCCCATCTCACGTCCTGCCATATTTTACGACTCATCACATTCTGCGAATCGTCCCACCGCCAACCCCACCCATCTTCCGACCCCCTCTCCTCTATTTCCCACCCTCCCTGCCAATTACACACTCAAACAAATAACATTAATAGTTGTAAAGCATTATTTTACTAGAGGAAAAAATAGTGAATGGAACTACAATTATTTTCCATGGGAAATTAACTGAAGAGAACAACTTAAAATCTTGTGATAAATCGGGGATTCTGGATAGAAGAAAAGATAGAAACTTCAATTAGTCTGAGCTCGAGAAGAGTATGCTAAGAATGATGCAATAGTAATTATATCTTTAATATAATGGATTCTTCATTACTCTCCTTTAATACAAACCCAATAGAGACATCTGGTACAATTCAAAAACAATCAGAATAAAACTACTGCTTAATTTTTGCCTCAGCCGAGAATTGAATCAGGGACTGTCTTACAGAGAGCTAGCACGCTGTGTCCAGTCCAATAGGCATCGAATACTGCGTATTGAATTAAAGACAAAAGCTAGAGTCAAAGTCATTCTTCCGTTCACTAAAACACTTAAATACATCTCATGAAAACGTCAACAGTCACAAGAAAATCCAAAATATCGTTGATGAAGTTTAATTACCACATAAATGACAATTTGATTGATGTAACGTGTAAAACACGCCTGCCTTTGAACGCTCATATTTCAAGAAGTAATCATCTGCGAAGTCGCTCACGATAGTACCAAACTCCTGAAGCCACCGAAACCATCATTTTAGGGAAGCGCGTTCAGATATTCATGTAGTACATTGTCGCCGCCGTTGCACGCCCCGTAGTCTCCGGCAATTTGGGCTGGGAGGTCGCTCGTCACTCGCGAACCGCCATCTGCGCCCTCATAAACCCGCACCTCCTCCTTTCGCGCCGCAGCCGCCGCTATTGCAGCTAGCAGCGAGCGCAACTATTAAGCACTCGCGAACGATCGTTCTGCTCGAGAAATAGGAGCCGTCTGTCGCTAATGAGGACGCCATTCTCCCGTTAGGCGGGGCGCCCGCTCGTCTCCTGAGCAGCGGGCACGCACCCGCACATGAAAAGGGATAACGAGGTTCCGCGCCGCGCCGCGCCGCGCCGCCACCGGCGAGCGGACGTTCGTGATCGGCGTAGGCACTCCCCCCCCGCCCCCCATATGCGGCATCCTCATGGAGAGGAGACGATGTCGTGACTAAGGGTTGACATTACCGAAGTGGGCCAAAGGAGGATGGAACAGATATACTCGTAATAGTATTCAAGAGATGATAGCAATGGTGCGGAAATGCTCTATAAAACAGTGAGCCAAGAACTTTTAACACCGGTATGGCGAAATGACGGTGTTTAATCAGTGTCTTGTTGTTGGTGACCGTCTGGACTTTCGTAAGACGTTTTGGTGTCTCCTGCAACGGCGCGTTCATCATGGAATGGCGACGATGTGAAGGTCGTCACGAAGGGTTGATAAGATTAAAATGGACAACAGAAGGATGAATCGGTTGCGTTCGTAATATTCGTTACCAAATTATTATAGTAACGGTGCGGATGTGGTTGTCTAAAATAGAGGGTTATGATATGACGACATCCTCGTGGCAAGATGACGTTGATTCACTGGTGCCTGTGTGTCAATTGTGGAACTGACGGGACGTTCGTAATTAGAATAGGTAACTCCTGTGACGGCACGCTCATCATAAAATGGCGACAATGGGATGGTCGTGACGATGGGTTACCATTACTGAAATGGAAGAAAAGGTAATGAATTCGGTGTACTCGCAAAATTTGTCCCCAAGAGATGACAGTGATGGTGCACGACTGGAGCCTGAAATAGAGGGCGACGATATGACGACATCGGCTTGGCAAGATGACGTTTTTTTTTTTTTTTTTTTTTTTTTGAATGCCTTGACAACGATGGTGGGGTTCGTAATAAGAGTCGACACCTCCTACGAAATTGCGCTTATCATGGAATAGCGACGATGGAAAGTCGTGATGGAGGGTTCACATTACTGAAATGAACAAATAGAGGAATAATCGGTTGTACTCGTAATATTCGTCACCAAAAGATGATAGCACGATGCCGAAGTGGAGCTTAAAATAGAGTGCGACTATATGACGACACCGGAATGAGTAGATAATGGTATTTCATTAACGCCTTGGTTGTGGTAGAGATAATTCGATAATGGTGGGACGTTTGTAATGGGAGGCGGCATCTCCTACAACGCCGTAGCCAACGTCGTAGCGTGACCACAATGTGAAGTTCGTGACCATTGTTTTTTTACGAACGAAGAGGCGATGAAGGTGATGTTCTTGTAAGATTTGAAAGCATCATAACAAGATAACTGTACTGACTTGTCGCGATGGTAGCGGTAACTTTATGGTGGCAACGAGACACTCGTCATAGGAGTTGACAACCACTGTGACGGCCCAGACATCATTGCGATTTTAAAGAGAAGGTAGTCACGATATTTCGAGTTCACAGAAAACGGATGAAAAGTAGATAAAGTGTATGAACATATGAACCGTCTTCCTATGATATAAAGAAGGAGCTTTGAACATTCAATGTAAAGAGGAGGATGAAGGACCTCAATTTGTGACTGGGAACCAATATACTGTATATTAAGGAATACATTTATAACATTGCCTATTGACGTACAATGATTTAATAGATTAGGATGCAGGATAGGGGAGGAAACCCGTAAAACACTGGTTTATGAGAAAAAAGAAAAAAGCTGGTCTTTCGATTTACTTAAAGAATTGATTAATCTTTCAAGGAGCTCTCAAGAAGCCTTTGGCACGCATGTCTTTGTCAGGCAAATTAAGTCAGATCGTTCAAACTCCCACCTAAAATCATGCGCGACCAGAACGGTTATTGCGATTTAAACACTTTAATTATGAATAAAAAACATTTATTTATATTTCCATCACTGAATACCGTATATATTGGATTAATTTTCTAGTTAGACACAGAAACTGAAACACTGGGTTGAACACTGAAACGAATTGTCCCTGTAGGTACTACATGTTTTAATGTGTATAGTTCCCTACATTGTGATATAATTGTAATTAATTCTTAAGCTAATAAAATGTATCGTGACCTCACAATGGACAATGTTGTGATCGTATTAAAATTATCGTTCTAAATTCCCACTTGGCAATAACACAAGCAAGAAGTTCTTTCAAGGAGTAGGTTTTTGAGGATGTAATGCTCGACCAACACAATAACACAACAGAGAAGTTTTCGATTTCCCCAATTAATACAAGAAAATTCACTAATTGTACCTCTTTTACAATCTTGACAATATCCAAAAATGAACAAAGATCATAAATCACTCTAAAAGAAAATTAAAATATAAGAACAATGTAAATTTTTTTAAATGATTTCCCTTAATGTATAAAAACACCAAAAAAATTCTCTCTTTACAATGTATGTTGCATTCTTTTTTTACAATCAACTTCCTTTCTTGTTAATTCTACATAATATTCCTTCCGTTATCAAGTTAGTACATCATTAGAAAATTATTTTAAAAGTTACTACTTCTGTTTACACTTAGTTTGTACTCTTTTATTTCTTTCTTAACAAGTCCTAAATTATGCACTACATTATACACAAGTCGTGGTTGCAAAAAAATTATAGAGAGAGTAACCCAAATATTATTCTTATTTTAACTGATTCTTTCGCTGAGAATAGAGAGATTCCCTAACATTATATTTAAGTATAAAGACTTTCCCGACATCTGACCTCGCCTTCAAGAACGCCAAGCAATGAGACTCGTTGGGGAGAGGAACAATGTAATTAAAGATTTCTTCCAATAACGTTATATACTGACTTCTAGTGGTGAATAGCGTGCTTGAATATAATTCTAGTGGAGATTGGGGTAGCATCACACGCCCCGCCCGCCTTCTAATTGTTGAACGCCTAATTCGCAATGATGTGGACACCCCGCACCTCCGCCCTTGAGCCTACTCGCACAAGAAAGAAGTTAGTACAACATTATCCGAGTCCTCGTTGACAAAGTCCCAACCATTCGCCATTATTAGTGTGGTAATGGGGCGTCGTCACTTCTCCCGGGCTGTCAGGAAGATAGAGGATTTCGTGGAGTCAAGTTTTCTTCGTCTTCAGCTCCGATGGAGACCTCTTGTTGAAGTTCATCTACACGACGAATTGGAATAGCGAGCGGTGTAGTCGCCACGCATATCCAGTACGAGTGTCAGGGCGTGGTTGTTTTTCAAGTATCTGTTAGTGATAATACCAGATCGTGGAAGTTGGAAAATCCTATTCGAGCTTACTTCCAGTATTCAAATTATTAAATGTAGGATGTAAATTTAGAAAAGTAAACATTTAAAGAATTAAAAGAAATAAAGGAATCAATAAATAAAGCTTCTTAACTGTCGAAGCTCTTCCTGTCGTTCATATTGTGTTCTATATTTTTGTGATTCGCCGTATCCTGTTCTGTTCACACAACTACCGTCTGTGCACAACGCCGAACTTGAAGTCTTTCTGTGATGGCGGATCACTAACGAATGTCATCTAATTCCTCGTTCGATGCTGAGTAGAGCTTCTTTTTGCTTCCCGATTGGAAGTTTTTACTATTCTGGTCAGACCACTGTCTTTTGTTCTATCATTTGCTCTTTGATGCCGTGGCGGTCCCCCTGTCGTTCTCCGACGGAAAGTTTCGTGGTAGATCTATGTCCGTGACTGGACATAGGTCACAGCATCTCCTTCAGTTATTTAAATTAGAATGGATTTAACTTATATATAAACAAAAAACACACTTTAAAAATCAACAAATTCATTTAAAAATTGATAAGTTTTTTCATCAAAAAACAATGAAACCTGTATTTGGTTAATGGGAGAAAACATAGAAGAAAATCTCCACTTTTGAAAACATCTATGATGTTGTATTAGCTATGAGAAATGCATCCGATATCGACTTCCGAGAAGCAAATTTGTATTTGTTCCCTTTCCGAGAGAGTCTGGCATTGGGAGCGTTGGCGCAAGTGGGCCTTGGGCTGCGAGCCCTGCTTTTGTGTGCGGGGCCTCCATTCGCCCGGTTGAGGCTCCGCGCGCGCCGCGCCGCTCACAGCGCTGTGGGCGGGGTCCACCCCTTCCACTCCCGCTCTGTTTCCACGCTTCCCTATAAGAACCAATGGGGCGCTTTTGATTCTCCGCCTCGCCGCGTGGCTCTGGACGTTTCATTCCACTTTTGGCGCCGTCCATAAGTTACGTAACGTAAATTTGGAACATTTTGAATACCCCCTCTCCCCCCGTCACACAACGGTAATACGCGCTTCAACATCGTAAAAAATAACGTAACGCTCGCGACAAAACCCTGCCCCCTTGTAAACGCAAGAAGAGAAAATAATTTATAGCCCAGTAAAAACAACTTGCTTTCATTTTATTTGTGTTGCATATTAAAATTTATGATAATTAAAGTCGGAATTAGTTGGCGATGAGACAGCACCTTCCTAATAACTGCACATATTTAATAACTTTAATTTTTTTATGTTTTAAAAAAATTAATTAGTTAATATTTTAATGTTTTAGTATAATATTCAAACAAAAAAGTAATTAGTTCAGAAAATGTTGAACAATGAAAAAAAATCAACGTTATGTAACAATAAACTAATGCCTGCTACCCCTATGTAATGCAACGTAATATTGTTTCTCCTTTCTTTGGTGTTACGTAATTTTTTATCGACCTCTCTTTCTTTCTTCTTCTCTTTCACTCTGTTTACCTCTCTCTCTCTCTCTCTCTCTCTCTCACTTACTCTCTCTCACTCACTCTCTCTCACTCACTCACTCTCTCTTTGTTTCTCTCTTTCTCTCTCTGTCTCTCTCTGTCTCTCTCTGTCTCTCTCTCTCTCTCTCTCTCAGTATTCGTACGAGGACAGACAGATTTACGTATAATTTTCTTTAGAAACGTAAGTTTTCTCAGATATATTTTTACAATGTTATTATTTAGAAATATGGTAACTTAATTTCTTAAACAACAGGTCAAAAATATAAATATAATATAGAAAACGTCTGAATAGTTGAACGAATATTTCGTTCAGAAAAAACATTTTAATAATCACAATAATTGTTATTACTATAATAATAACAACAAAAACAGAAATACATTGTCGCTGTTCAGTAATGCTTGCTTCAGTATGCGTAAGTTATATAGCAAATAATGAGGTCATTTCAACCGCCAATGAAATCTTTAAATATTTTTGTTTCAAAACTTCATTTTTCGATTTGGGCAATATTGCAATTCAAAAAGATATGTGCGTTTAATTTAGGTACATGAATATACTCGTATGAGGGTGTACCTTCAAATTTTGTTAGGGTCAATATTTATAATTAAATTTAATTAATAAGTCATTCGAATGGGAATAGAAAAAGTAAACCCAGCGCATAAAGCGGAAACAAATACAAAAAAGTATTGCAGTATTCCGTGGACATTTTTAGTACTTTTAAAATGGTCATTGCTTGAGAATTTTACCTAACCGTACTCCATTCACAGAGTACCACAATAATAATATTTTAAAATATGATATATGAACGATTCGGAAATGAAAGTCAGAAATCACCCTCCATGACTCTAAGATTCTCCTTGGAGGAAGTCCTCATGGGACAGTACATTCGGCTACAGTGCAATCATGGCAGCAGCCTCGAAGTCTTGGGAGCGATGGAGGGAACTGTCTGGGGTGGGGGGGGGGGCGCGGGGGGCGGCGTCGGCGAGAGGGGGCGCGACCCAGGAGGCAGCGCTCTTAATGAACGCGCGGGCGGGCGCGCCGGCGCGGCGACGGGCGTCGACGTGGAGTTACCCCCCACCCCCACCCCCGCTCACATCGTCCGTCGATCCACAGGCGCAGGCTCATGAGAGATTCAGACGGTAACCCTTGCGACCCACCTTGCTCGACCTCGATGACCCCGGCACGTACCTCGCATGCCCTGCAAGTGACCTTCTGCCATCCTTCATTACACCCGCAGGATCTTGTAGGGTGCGCTGTAAGAAGATATTCTGGCCGAGGGAGGCAAACGACGGTGGCTGTTGAACGCTGGGGTTGACTTAGGTGCTCTCAGAAAACATTTCCTTTGTGGGAAATGCTTGTTGATAATACGCAGAAGAACGATAAGAACTTTTACAAAGTATTAATAGCTTGAAAACCTGTCAGCATAAAAATCCTGACATTATTCTTTATATTTGAGATAAGTTAATTTTAAAAAAATGCTATTCCTGACTGTGAATCCATACTTCTTTTTCCAATAATAGCTACAGTTATTTTGGATATTCAAAACGCATTTTTGATGATGAATCAGCATAGCTCCTTAATCAAAAACTCAGATAAAAGTCCATTATTTCAGAAGTTTGAACGATAACATTATATTAAAGACATTCACTGCGTTCCTATTCACATAAAATGTTCAATAGTGTTTGAATTGTTGAACTCGAATTCAGATATGTTTGTTAATGACACCCAAATAGACTTATCAAATGTTACAGGTCCCATTTCTTGTTAGTTATAGTTGTCATCTCCTCCTTTGAACGTTACTTCATCATACCTGATCCACCCGCCACCCACTGTTTTTACCGTCGCTGTCTTCACGTCCGTCCGTGATGCTGCCACTTCTAGTCCTCCGATTCTAGTGGCCCGCCTGTTCCTCCGTCTCCGCCACCTCCCCGCCGTCGTCGCCTCCTGTTTGCTCGAGGGCTAATTCCGCAGACCGCGTGATCGGCGTGCCGGAGAGCGCCCGCCGCCCCGACCCCCTTCAGCCGTCACCTGCTCCCGCCCGCCCGCCCCGCGCCGCCCCGCGCCGCCCCGCGCCGCCCCGGGACGACGGAAACTGACCCGTCAATTTACATCGTAATGGAAGAAGAGTTACGCGAGTTCTTCCCGCGTCGCGCGGGGACGCCGGCCTCCCCCCCTCCCCCCCCCCGGCCGCCCGCCCGCCCTCCGGCGCTGCGCGTGGATTGAATGCGCGATCCTTCGACGTTCCAGCACCGCCCCCGCGCTCATCACCGCGCGCACGGCCCCGCTCCGCCCCAACCTACCGCTGGCCCCGCCCCGCCTTGGCAGCCCCGTGCCGCCCCCGCACCTCCACCGCGCCGCCTCCACAACGCTCCCACGCCGCCCCCACGCCGCCCCCACGCCGTCTTGGCCACCCCACGCTGCCTTCGCGCCGCCCCGGCCGCCTCCACACCCCCTCTCACTCATCCACACCGATTCCGCACCGCCTTCGCCCTTTCCCGGCGCCCCTCTCCGCTGCAACGCCGCCCCCGCGCTCGTCGCAGGTGGCGGCAACAGGACTCGTTACGTCGCCCTGCCGCCGGAAGCGCGACGCGCGCGGTGCGAAGTTGAGGGGAGGCCCGATTACGCGCCCCGCCGCCCCCCTTCCCCCTCCCCTCCCCCTGCCCCCCTCACTGGCTCATCACGGGGTTCTTTTGCCGCGCGAGGTGGAGCGTCCGAGCCCAGTCGTGCGAACTGCAGAAAGAGGGTGACCGGTTCCCAGGAAGCGATCTATGAAGCTGTAGAAATACCGTGAACGGTTTTAATACCTTAGGCGAGGTTGGAAATAGTAGAATTTCTTTCCAAGCGCACGTATGTGCGTTGCAAACGGAAAAACATAATGTGTACTGCTTTTGTAATATTTAAAACTTGTTATTTAAAACCTGTGGCGAGTCGATTCCGAGATGTTTGTTCTGTAGATAGTATTTGAGATGTGTTTCAAGCTACGCTCGCAAATGCACAAATTTAGTCTTATAATGTAGAACAGAAGATCATTTTTTTCCTTTGTCTGGAATATGTATGTAAAATTAGTGATGTCACACTTTTCCTTTCATTTGTCTGGAACATTATATAGTGTAGAATTTGTTCATAGTCTCTGAGATTCTCATTCGTAAAAAGTAAGAGACAACCTCTTGGTCTTTTAATGAGATGTTGCAATAACAAAATAAAATATTTACTTTGAAAGAAGGTTTGAAAGAATTCAATTTATTATTTGAATTATCTTTTTCTAGATGTAGTGGCTGAGCCACTTCATGTTAGGAGAAGAGCAGGGCACAGGTATTTACTCCAAAAACTTCCACATTATATGCAAGTTATATCTCAGAAAATGAACGAAAATGAGGATATACAAACAACGCTAGAAAGTCATTTCATAGACTTTATTTCCGAAAAATGACCAAAAATGATATTTTTTAAAAAAAGTTCTATCCAAAAACGTGAAATGTGAATCACAAATTTGTACTAATATTTAAGTCTGAAAAGAATCAAAAGAAAGTATGAAATATCATAGAAAGAGTAAATATTGTAAATGGTATATAAATTAATAACAATACATTAATTTACTGTCGAATACCTTCAGAAAAATGTCAATCTTTTACTGTTTATAAATTAAAATAGGTACTAATTTCAACTGCCTTTGAATAAAATATGTTTTTTTTCATTCTGCAATAGTTTCATATTACTGTAACATATTACACAGATAAAATATACCACAGATGTTGATGCAACTACGAATAAATTAATTAATTAATTAATTAAAATAAGATATACGTATTTTTCATTGACGTACGTGCAACTTGGGCGAGAAATTGTTTAAACAACGGAAAAAAACAGTTTAAAAAAGTTTCTACCTTTACATTTGAATAAATAATAAGATGAAACTATGTTCTGTGTGTCTAGAAGAGCAGAGTACTAAGAGAATATGTAAAGAGTTTATATTGTAGAATAGTTAATAAATTCTTCATAAAACAAATAACGATATGAATAATTACCTCATCAAGACCTTAAAGTTTTTAGATCAACGTATCGTTTCTAGCTTTAAACGTTAATTAATTCTGCTTCCTCCATGAAAAGTAAACTTTATGTGATAAACATTTATTTTTCACACATGAATATTTAATTGTTTAATCAGAATTTTGCCATTCACATGATTTAGATATCATATTATTCATTGCATTTAAGCCTTATTTTGCATTTACAGCTAACTCATATACAGATACTGTGTTCTCTCTCTGAGTTTAAATTAAATTTCGTTTGAGCGTTATTTATCATTTGTTTATAATTCTAGTTCACTTTCCCTAGTAAACGAGTTTAAATTCGCATTGTTCATTTAATCAGACCTATTGCAAATGACTCAGATTAACATTCGTTATTTATTCTCAGAAAACATTACAATGATTTGCATTACATTCTTTAAATTATTTAATTCCAATGATTTAACAGAATTTCAAGGCACGCACCATGTGATCATTATGAACGCAGCTTTCAAAAATATATGGTCTCTGTTCTATTTTGTTTCTTCTTTGCTGAAAATAAGCTGAGAATAGTTTTTTATATATACGTTTTAGTCAGCTTTACTGGTTTTCGCTTTATCTATATCGAAGCCTACAGATCACTATGTATCTTTTAAGTCAGTATTGGCTGATGCAATCAGATGAATATTTTTCCGCTGAATGTAGTTTTAACTGAACATTTGAGCATTGTCTTACTTTTAACATCAATGCTATAGTTGGAAATTTAGCACGATTTGCATGCTCCAAAAGTAACAACCTTTACCAGGTCTGTCTAAAAAAATACTTTTTCATTCGCAAAAATATGTTTTTTCATTTCATATTCATTCGTTTAAAAATTACGATTTGATGAATGTATAATATATCAGGTAACCCAAGTAGAAAATTATAACAAAGAAAACCACAGCAATTTTTCATAGATTAGCTTCATAGAAGAGTGTGTTTGACCGACACCGTGTGGCGCTCTGTATGAACACATTGCGTTGCATGTGCCGAGTGATCATTATCGAGGTTACACACTCGAGCGCCTGACGAAGCAGTTCGCGGTGCGTGGTGCAAACGCAGAGGTGGTTGTGAAGGTGTGTTGGCGCAGCGGTGTTTTCCTGGCTTCCGTTTGGGTCACCACCACTGAACACGCTGCCATTAGCACTGCAAGAGCACGTGCAATGCTGATTCCACCAGCTGCCCTCAACCTCTATCAGCAGCTCTACAGTCAAAGCCAATATCATTATATTAACCTCCAATACTCGAAGATACTGTCGCTAACATTGCAGCATCCGATATCATTATCTCTCTAACCCCGACGACAGGTTCCAGCTAAGCCTGTCTTTTGTCTGCTCCCTTGCGATACATCTACTATGAGGTGTTATGTCTTGATAACCTCATTACTAAAACATGAATCTATCTACTCTTATTGTCACTAATACTGTATTCCAAATAACTACACACGCACAAAAAACAAAAAGTCGGACCCAAAGACATGACACATATTCCTTTATGTACGTCGACGAGCTGAATGCACATCTGAAGTCAGAGTGGTGCCACCATCCTCCGTTTTTGTTATCAGGACCCCCCCAGGAAAATTGTATTTTTTGTTTTGGGGATTGTTGTCGGACCCAATGACTTTGTTCCTCTATGCATGCCGACGTGATAACTCCGAATGTGAATCCAGAATTGCGCCATCACCTTTTAGTTTTTCGCGATTTTAAAATAAACTGGTAGGTGGAGGTGCAATTCTGGCTTCAGATTCAGCGCGTTGACATACACTGAGAAACATGTGGCAGCCTTTGGATCTGGCAACTTTTTTTTTTTGTCTATACTATTATTTCCATTTGCACTTTAGAAAAAATATATTAGATTTCTACAAAAAGGTCAGTCAATTTCACTTAACACGGAATCTTCGAAGTTATCCTCTTGGCCATCTTCACATATATTGCCAACAGCGGCTTGTAGTGACACTGCAGATTGGTCACCGATGTATTATCGCCCTAAACTTCACAGTCGCACTACACCTATTCATATGCCCTTTAACCCTACCTTCTTAGCCACATCTGCGAGCTTCCTGCAATGTACGTGCCCGCGCCCGCGGCCGCCCCTACCCGCCCGCGCGGTCGACCCTCGCGCCATGTTGACGGGCCGCTGTGGACAACACGGCAACGCCGGTTGCAGCGCCGTTACATCGCCAATTAGCGACGCTTGTTGGCGGCCGACGGGGTGGAGCGGTTGGGCGGAGCGGGGCGGTGCGGATTGGGACAGCGCTGGGGTGAGCGGCAAAGGAACACTCGGAAGGGGTGGGCTGCAAAGGAATGGGTTAGGCAGTGGGGGAAGTATGGAGAGGGGTCGAAAAGGATGATCGGGTGAAAGGCGCGCCAGAACGAGTCAAGGCGAGAAAAAAAAGGAAGAGGAAAATATGAGAGGAGGCCGAGAGAAGAGAGAGCACAGAAGGGGGAGGAGGGGGGAGAAATGAACCCCGTCGGGTTGGACATGGTGAAGCGAGAAAGGTGAGGCAACGGTAGGCTGTTGGGAGAGGTGGGTTGAGCAGGGGGTGCGGCGGTGATCGTAAGGGTGTGATTGGGTGAGAAGAGATGAGATCTAGCGGGGTGAGCCAGGACGATCCGGGGCAGAGCAGGAGAGGGCAAAACTCTAAGAAGCTGACGAAGCGAGACGAAGCAAGGCAGCGAGTGGCTAGGTGACGCACAGCTACGTAGGGTAAGACACAAAGAGGCGGAACCAGGAGGGACGAGGAGGAGCGAGGCATGGCATGGAAAGGGACGAGGCGATGGGAGGCGAGGTGAGATAGGCGGGGTGAGACGAAGCATGGCCAGACGAAATGCGCGAGATTAGACGAGAGAGAAAGAGCAGAGTGGGCGAAAGTAGCGAGACGACGATGAGGCGGGCAGCGGAGCGATGCGGGTAACTCATGGCGATGCCGTGCAATAAAGGAAGAGTGACGTGGGAGACGGGGGACGTCCCTGTGGGGACTAATGTCTTGGGGGCTGGCGTCATGGGAGCCGGTCACGTAGGGGCAGGAGACGCGGGGACGGGCGACGTGGGGTGGGCGACGTGGGGCCGTCGACGTAGGGGCAGGCGAAGTCGGGGGGGGGGGGGGGGGCAACTAGGGGATGGGCGGGTGACATTGAGGATGGCAACGTGGGGGCAGGTCACGTAAGGGCGAGCGTCGGGGTGAGGGCGGGCGACGTGGGGGCCGGGGCGTCCTTGTGCGGGCGACGTGGGATGGGCGATGTGAGGCGGGCGATGTGAGGCGGGCGACGTGGGGCGGGCGACGTGGGGCGGGCGACGTGGGGCGGGCGACGTGGGGCGGGCGACGTGGGTCGGGCGACGTGGGGCGGGCGACGTGGGGCGGGCGACGTGGGGCGGGCGACGTGGGGCGGGCGACGTGGGGCGGGCGTCGTGAGGCGGGCGACGTGGGGGCGACGTCGGGGCGTTCGACGTCGGATGGAGCAACGTGGGTGACGGCGGCGCATCCAGAGCCAGCGCCTGGCGACCGCCGCCCGCCAACAGGGCGCTCGCCCGGGCGGGCAGCGGCCGCGCCGCGCCGCGCCGAGCCGGCCACGCGGGCGGGGATCAGAGCGCCGCTGACGCCGCAAGTGCCACGGACAATGAACACCCTTCTCAATTACGCCTCCATTGTCTCCCGAGCCCGCGCCGCGCCCACCCGTGAGCCTGCGAGGGCGGCGGCGGCGGCTGCGGCGACGCCGAGGTGAGGCAGCGGGGCGATGACACAGGCCACGGGAGGTGAGGGTTTGGAGAACGCTACGTCGGGTTAGCCATGAGGAAGAAGCCGCTTGGCCGGAGGGGTATCAATGGAGTTTCTCTCAATGGCGTAGCAGTGGCCAGCGACGATGGGATTGAGCGGTGTGGGGGCAGACGAGGAAGCCACAAAGGGTGTGGATTTGCAAAGGCTGAGTCAGGGTACGTAATACTCGGAATATAGGATTGGATGTAGGAATTTAGAGATTGCATGGAAAATGAAACGAAATAAGGCGTTTGTGATAAATAATGCAAGTATCTTAAAGGAGATATCCAAGAGAAATATTTTACCTAGTGTTTTGTGAGAAAAAAGTATCGCAAACTTGTTTCTCAAATACGAGTACTTTGGGGTACTTGCTAGTACCTTACCTTAGATACCCAAGACGGCATTTTGTTTTTAATGAGTCAATTTTCTAGTAAATTAGGGCGGAAAATTTTTATTCCAGGACGTCAACGTTTTGGATTAATTTTTAGACAAAGTCTATAAGTTAGGAAGAGACTTCCACCTACTAACTTCATGTCCCTTTGTGCCGTTGGACCAAGGAATCTCGGAAAATGTACATGTTAGGAAAAATGCCGTTAAACAGTAGACTATTTAAGATGCCTAAAAGAGAAAGAAAATAAGGAATTTCAAAGGTTGTTCTTTTCGAGAAAATGAAGTCTCGTTTATTGTTCAAATCGCACGTTCCAGGATTGAGTAAAAGCAATGGTGATCAGGATCAGAACTGAAAATACAGAAATGACTGAATGACAAATTATTTTTGAGAATTTTCGAAGTTGTATGTTACTGGTATTTAGGAAGTACTGGCAGAAACATAGAAGAAATCTATTATAGGGATGGTTGATAAGATTTTCAAAAAGTAGTAAAAAATGTGCAGATGATGCATCTATGAATGTCGGAGGAGGTAGGAAGAAAGAAGTATGAAAATTATTACATGCAAAACATGTTTCTGCCGAATATTGAGCATTGTTCGCATTGTATCCCCAATGGTGTAAAATAGGTCAGAATATTGATGTCTTAAATATTTTCGATGACTCTGTGAATAATTTCCAATACAAAATGTTGTAGAAACTGTAGAAATGTTGTAGAAGGGAGGAGGTGATAAGGGGAAGCTGAGAAGGCAAAAGGTGTGGCGGAAAAAGGTGGGAGAGAAGGAAATGCGACTGCAGGAGGTGACTGGAGAAGATAGAAAGGGAAAAGGGGAAGTGGGACAGGAGTTTTTTGGGACGGGGGAGGTGGGACAGGGAGGAGGTGGGACGGGTGGAGATGGGACGAGGGAATATGTGGGACGTAGGAATGGTGAGATGAGATAAAGGGCAAGACGACGGACGGGAGGGGTAACCGGACGGAGGGGTGGAGTGGAGGCGAGAGGTAAGATGGGAAGTGATGGGTGACGGTAGGTGAGATGACGGAAGGCAGGTTGACGGGATGGCTGGAAGAGGAGTGCCGGGGACAAATCTTCGTGATGCTTCAGCTGCCACAAAATTCAAGGGCGAGAGGGCGGTTGCGCGGCATCGCACAGCGGAGGGGGCAGAGAAGCAGCGGCGCAGGGCGGAGCCTGGCGGCGGCGGCAGGGGGCGGGGGCGGGGGCGGGGGCGGGGGCGGGGGCAGGCGGCAACGCTCGCGGCGTCCGCATGCGGCACCGGAGCGCCTCGCCTCGCGCGCCGACCCCGCTGCCCTGGATTACAGAACAAAGCCGGTAGATCGTCCTAATCTCCACTCGGCCGCGCGGCGCTTCTATGGCGCCAACCACCGCCGCCACCGCCGCCGCCGCCGCCGCCACCGCCCTCCGCCGCCCGGTGCACGTGCAAGTCCGGCCAACCGCACGCGGTGGACGCCAGAGGACGCCGGGCGGAGGGCCGACCTCTTTGCGCAATTAAACGCAAACTTCTCTCGCTGGCGATTACTCGAATTCCCACGTGGTTGGCGAATAAACCATAGACTAACAAAATGCCGTTTTGTCCGTAATTGAGGAAAAAGAGGAAGAATATGAATTTGATGAAATTACTTTTATGGCCTACAATTAGAATAAAAGTGAAGACGAAAAAGTTAAAGAAAATTAAATTTTTTTGTGAATACAAATTGTGAGTAAATAATAGTATAAAGAAGCTACAAAAGTGTGCTTGACACCAGCAATATCACTTGTGAATTGTAAATATGTCCATAGTAATGAATCGATTTCGCTCCACGTTAACAAGTAACACATCTCTCGGTTGGGAGAGACTAAACAACCAAGTTTGTGTTAAGTGAAACTTTCTGCTCAAAGGAAACCCTTTCCAGGAAAAAATCTGATTGTGAAAACAATATTATTAGAAAAAGTATTATTAGTGGAAATGTTTATCATTAAAATTATGATGTTAACGAAATGGACACTATAAAGAACTGTGCCGAATCACCCATTTAGTAATATTAGTTGATGGCTTCAACGAGACAGAACACGCAATTTCTGGTGTGCGAAATTATAACTTGATGAAAGATTAAGGTCGCCCAATCCGACGTCTAGATTTAGCTTTCTTGTAACCTACGTTTACAAAGGATACAAATATTCCCAAGATTACAAGATAAGTCATAGCGTCCAGGAGCTAAATTTGTGTACGAAGACTCTGTACTCGCTTTGCATACTATTTCTTTTCAAACAAATTAAAGGCTATAATTTGAATGATGACCAAATACACAAAAAAATATCAACTTTATTCACGGGAATATAATTGAACATAATGATGAATACAGAAAATTCTTTGTTAGAAGAAAGAGGCAAATAATAACAATCTCTATTTCTAAAAATAAGAACTCCGAATGCCAATGAAGTATGTTCGACCGAAGGATGGTTGAAGTTCGTTGTATCGCTCAATTATATTCCGCAGTCAGATATACCTCTTGCTTGCATCTCGATTAAACCTTGGTTCTGTCGAGAGCGCAGAGTCTGATTTTACTTTGTACGCGTTTCAGGAAGGTGAGAAGGAAAGTAGTATATAATTAAGTCTGTATTAATGAGAAATGCAAATAGTATATTTTCTTGCTAAAATCAAAGAACATGTGAACAAAGACACGCATGACGCAGTCTTAGAGTTCTGTGCAGTAAGCAAAGCCACTGATCATTCATTTCGTATAAGAGATATATTGTTAAATGGTAAAGCGATAGATGCAAAGAATGTCAGCGCTCCAAAAGCGAAAGCAAGTGAATACATACACACCAGTTTTAATAGATTAAAATTTTAAACACAATATAATTGCAAAGTAATGATCTTTGTTTACACTTTCCACCTGAGAAATACAAAACATGAGTAAGATCAAATTAACAACGTCAAAACAAGAATTTGTTGTTTTTTCGTGTTGTCCTCTTCCCTGATCTCCAAATACAGAAGATAAATATCTAGGAAAGTTCTTCTATTTAATCGCAGGAAAATCAAACAATTGAATGATTCCCTTACGACGCACGATAATAATTGGGTGGATACTTATCGGAAAACCTAGATAAGATGTCCAGGAAAGGTTTTTTGAAAAATAGAAAAATAATTGTATACATATGTAATATAGTATACATATGGACGTTAAAAAAGTCTCGCCACGTAAAATAAGGCAAATTCAATTCAATTCAAATCAAAAAGGATATATATTTAATATTCAAAAAATAGCCAAATAAATCTGATGTAATCGCGGGGTGCTAACTAGGACCCTGTCTCGTTTCGGGAGTTCTCCGCCGCTCGGAACTGCATCATGATGACGAGGTAGGAGATGGTGGTGCTGACGGCGGCGCCCAGCAGCCCCAGGTCCACCCGCAGCCCCCCGGCGGCGCGGGGCTCCGTGCTGCACGCGGCCACCTGCGCCGCGAAGCCCTCCCACTCTGCGCGGCGGCACACGCCAGCGCGCGGCGCCGCCAGCAACGCCCGCTGCACCAACCCGGCCGCGCGCCGGCCCTCCCTCGACGCCAGCTCCCCGGCCACCGACAGCGCGATCACCTTCGCCACGTCGAACGACACCCACACCAGCGCCACGCAGCGGCTGAACAGGCCACTGGAGGCTCCCGACGGGGCGACGGGCGCGTCTTCAACGATGACCAGGCACAGCAAGCACAGGAATATAATCACCACCAGCAGGTCGTACGTGAGCAGCAGAGAAAATATGGATTGTGTTTGGTCCAAGGACCAGCACAAGTTGAAATGGAGTTGACGAGCGTCGCGAAGACTAGCAAGGCTTGAATCGGGGATTTCTGTTTGTCGTGAATTGGGGTTGAATTTCTTTGACCACATTTCTAAGCCGTTGTGTGTTTCTCCGTGATTTTGGTGGAATGAGCGTTCTCCACAGTGGTTAATACCTTGCATTACTGGTAAGCAGTTTATTAACGAGAAATATACGTAGTGTAATAACGTGAGATGTGTACAAATGCTAATGCACATACAGGATGAGATGTAAGCTACAAGCTCAACGAAGCAAGCCAACTTTCCAGCGATGCCGGTAACGTGCAAGTAACAAATTAAGTAAATCGAAAGAGAGAGCTCAAGCACAAGTTCTGCAACTTTTAGGAAACAAACGACGTTCACAATGATGGGCAAATTGCTGTCACTTTTCACGAGCGATCTATGTACTTTATCAAGAGTTCCAATCACACTTACCATACTTTTCGGGTAAATAATATTAACGACAAATAGAGTTAAAACTCCTTGAAATAAATGGCCTAACCATGTAGCTAAACTTACTAGAGACATTAACGTGCTAGAAGAGTTGTATGTTACATATGTGTTGTCGAAGAATAATGTCACCAACCCCATTAAATATATCGCGAAGAGAACCAAACAGTAAACCCTTGCAATGTTCGACACGACTAAGCGATGTCTTGTCCTTCCATCGCGAGCCAAAGAGGAGACGTACGCGAACGGTGCCACTCCAAGAAATTTAGCAACCAGGACCATCGGCGCAACGGTGGCAGCGAGGCCGTGGAGAGCGACTGCGTTCCTTGTCTTCTGCATAATGTTCCTCATTGCTGTGACGTGCTGGAGATCTGCTCTGTCCTAAAAGAGAAAGGAACCAATGTATATTCGTAAAATTATCATTTTCAAAAATTTAATCTTTCATTAGTTACGTGTTTACAACAGATACGAATAATAGTTATTCATTCAAATATATATATATATATATATATATATATATATATATATATATATATATATATATATATATATTGTGACGTACCTGATTGTCGGTACTTTCCACTGCAAATATCAAGGTTATAAAGGACGGGTGTCTTACTCGTGAATGGGTCTTCAGAGGGAATTGATAATACATTAGTAAATCAAAGTAATAAATTAGTATAAACACAAATACCATTTATTCATAAATCAACGTCTAATACACCTGATTAAATACATAAGACCTCGATGTCTTGGTACCAAGATTCTATTGACCATATGGTTTTATCATACCTGGGGCCCCATTAAGTAATTGGACTGTCGCAGCTGCTCGCCCTCGGCGACGGCGATGTTGACCTTCACCGCAGCTCGGCGCCCCCAGGCGGTTGGTGACGCGGACACGTGCCTCGCCGGTCTGCAGTGGCGGCGACGAGAATTCCTCGGCCGCAATCCGGGATGTTTCCGCTTTCAGTTCCACACACACACACACTCACAGCATCTCCTGGATGTCCATTTCGTTCTATCATATACTTGGATGACGTCGCAGCACTCTTTCTCAGTTCATTTCTGCTCCCCTCTTGCAACCGTCGAGCACGTGGTTACACTCCGTGCCGGCATCCATTACACTACCCACTATTCTATTGTTCTTTCCACTGCATTCCGTATCACGAACGCAATTTAGAGTATCTACGGGCTAATCTCTCCCGACTTCCACGTTACCGGCTTCTAATCAGCGATTCTATAAACCTAACACTGTTTCGCGTTCTTCGTCTTTGGTAATGTCCTGCTCTGCTTGCAGCTAACCGTCTTTTTCCGGCCGCTTTCTTTCACTCGCTCTCAGCAACTGTCCTCAACGGCCGTCTCCCGGCCACTGCCTTCAACCGTCGCGCTCGACTCGTAACGGCCAAAATCCCCCCCTCTCTCGCTAGGCCACGGCGGTTGCAACGTCCACTCTTCCCCCCACCGTTTGTCCTCGCACCTGCCGCTATGCCGCGCAGTTCAAAATGAGTAGTAATTATATTCCTGTACTTCTTGTCTTTAATTGCGTATGGAAACGCTTCCGCGTTTCAATATATATATATATATTGAAACACATAATGTGTTTCTTTACACTAATTAAAACATTAGTGTAAGTAATCAATATATATTTTGGACTGCGCGGTGCGTACGCCAAGCGCTGCGAACGACGACGGGAGCTAGCAACGGTCGCTACCGCCACCGGTGCCACCGCCGGGAGGCCAGCGTGAGAATGTCGGTTACAAACGGGGCAGCGAGCACGTGCAGGCAGTCGTTAGGAGAATTGCGAAGAGGACAGACGTTAGCGGAGCGGCGAAGAGTTCGGACGTGTGGCGAAAAGCTCGCCGTTAGCGCATAGACAAAAGGGAACATGCGATGTGTTCGTAAAGCAATAGTAATTGTGAAGCAGTAAATAAGTGAAGTAGACAATGAGATTATCATTAGAATAAAAGATTCGTGTTGATAGAACAATCGATCGCGCTTGTAATAATTAGTGTAGTGGAAACTTTACCGAAACTGTGTGGTACGGAACTGGGACCAGCACGCGTGATAGGCGCGGGTTGAGTAATTGAATCCATCGACGGAAGGTGATTCGAGAGAGGTGCAACGCCGTGGTATCAAGATCCGAGTCGGGGAGGAGTCACAAGGTCACCAGCCCAGGACGACCGCCACGCCATCAGCCGCCGACAGCCCACAGCTGCTGTAGAGGTCGGCAACCCTGTCGATACGAGCTGTTCTACGATCATCGAAGGTATTTGGTCGGGGCCCCGAAGGTATGATAAATGCACGTTACACCTAATCTTGGTACCAAGGCAGAGTGTATAAACGTTGTCAGATCATGTAATTAACCTATTAGATTTGCAAATAAATCTTGTTCATGATTGTATTTCCATTTCTAATTAACTTTCCCAATGTTATACCAACTTATCCAGGGACCCATTCACGGAAAAGATACCCTCCTTTAGTGTTATATTGCAGTGAAATACCCGGCATCACCAGGTACGTGACAATATATATATATATATATATATATATATATATATATAAAATCATAGTGGGCGTTTACGGAGTATTTGGATGTTAAAGAAAGTGTAATCTTAGTAAAGTAGAAATAGAAAATAGTCAGACAATGTTTTCATGAAAAGTTTCCGTTAGGCTAAAAACTAATTTACTTTTACGTTTTTTTAAATTTTAAAGCAAAATAAGGTTTTTATCACCTCCCAGAAAATCAATGTGGAAATAAAAGATGAATTTTATCAATAAATGAATTGATATTTTAACAAAACATCAAATGTACTATAAAAATGACACGAATTGTGAAATTGTCGAGATGGAATTATGTTGAGAAAGAAAATGCTTCATCAACTTTTCTCAGAAACCTAGAAACCACTAGTGTAATTGCAATTGGAATCACATGTGTAGCTTTCAGCCTACCTTTGCGTATTTTTGGCACAACAGAAAATAATTTTGTGTTTATTTTGATAGATACTTTTGAATTGAAATTAACACGAGATTCGAAACAAATAAAATGCAGCATTATAAACAGCATTTAATTTTGCATAGTATTCCAGACTTTTGACAAACCATATTTCTATGACTTCGAAAAATGAAAGTCTAATTAACTACCTTTAAAAAATGAAAGACGAGCAGAGGCTTTAACTTATTATTTTAATATTCAAGAAGGCTGATAATATTATTGTAGTAACATGCCAAAGATTTCTTTAATTATTCTATAAATAGAAAAATATTAAATTGCACTTACTCTGCAATATTTGGTATATTCTGTAAAGGTTTGATTTCCTCAGTGTCAGTTCAGTGCTCTGAGCAATGTTTATGTTCTCTCTTCACGATCCGAAATATATCTGATCGAAAGTGAAATACAAGTATTGTTGAGCGTGACAATAAGAAAACACATTTCGAAACAAAAGTTGTATAGTACTTTGTCCGTACAATTTCAGAAATGATAGATAATACTACTTTGTGTGGAGGCAAACATATTCCTTCATATTTGGTACAAGTACCTTTGAATAAACTTTTGAACATCATGCTATGAACATGAAAAAGACAACTACATGCAACGCTGTTTCCAAGTTTTTCTCTGAATAAATTACAAAACAAAAGCCCGGAGTTATGAGACGTTCGATACAAGGAGCTTTCTCATTTTTCTTGTAAATGGTGAAAGTTTTCTAACGTTCGATTCTGATAGAAATGTTAGATTAGGCGATTCTTCCAAGATTTTTGGTAACACGAGAAATGTAAACATTAACAACATTAATACATAGAATTTCACCGAAGGATTTGACAAATTGATGTGAGTAAAAATGAGGATTTTTCTTTTTCAAACATTTTAAAACTACTTAAGGCCAATATCTAACGAATATGAATTCCGTGGTGGTAGCAGATATCTTGTGGTAATCCATGGTATTGTAAAGGAAATAATCTCCACAAAAGTTCTTCACTTAGTCAACAAAGGCACAAAAATGAACATTTTGGAGAACTTGGAAATTCTAAAACTTTTCAAAAACACTAATTTTTCTGTCTTGAATGAACATTCCTTGATTAAAAGCAGTCCCATTCTAATTATTTTATTAACTATCCCCTAATCATTCTTTTGAGTAGTCTTTTTATGACTACCCTTTCTTCTCATCTTCCCCCACTCCCTTTCCCTTCATTGTTAGGCTTCCTCTTCTCCCAATCGAAAAGATGGGTGCTACCTAGCTGTAACCAGCATGTTTTGACAATTTATATTTTGACCGTTTGTGAACTTTCATGGGAGATCCACGTTGCTTGAGCAGTAAGTACTTTCCTTTTGTATTTATATATTATTTGTTTTTCCACTAAATTAACTGTACACCCCCCCCCGTTTTGTGTTCAACTTATGTTAATGTTTCATTTCTCCATTTTTCTAGAGATCCACTGAGGATGGGAAAAGTGTTTCCCGAAAATTAACTATGGAAAATTGTTAATAAAATTCTTAAACCTTTTGTGGAGATTATTTCCTTTACAATACTAACGAATATGGATAATAACGTTTTGTTAAAATGATGTCTAATGCAACTATTCCTACTGGTACTATTAAAAACAGTGGAAATGAATCCTAAATATTTCAGAAAAAAATTGAAAGAATATAATAACAAGAGGAAAATGCTCACCTCGCCAAGAAAATCTGCACTTAGTTTTCAGCACACACGAGTTAAAACCTTTAAATATAGGTTTGACTGAGTTATATAAAGATGTAATCTTCTGCATTATTTCCCAAATTTAGAAAAAACGGGTATTGGTTATCACAGCGCTATTTAAATATATATCCTTCCAGTGACCATGGTGACTACGTATATGGAAGTAATAACGATTTACACCTTAACCTGTACAATTTCAAGTCGTGACGTCTGGCCAGTTTTGTTTTCAAGGAGAGTGCCTTCATGCCATATTCAGAAATAGTCTATTTGTACATTTAGGGGCGTAAATGTTACATCCTTGTTAGTAATGCAATTGATGTTTTTAATGATTGGTTTTTTCGGAACAGGATTACAAATAAATGTCAAAACATATAATATCTTGAGCATTCCATTACCTTTTGCAATATAATGGTATCATTGTTTTCGTATAGTTATCTTGGGTAGTTCAATTATACCATTTATGTAAAGAATCGTTTACTTTAAAACAAATTATTCAATATTTCACTTTACTGTCTGAAAAGGAGACACTAATATCTGAAAGAAATTAAATTTTATAATTTTACAGAGAAACTTCCAATAATTAATCAATCATTGAAAAACAAATTTCATTTCGTACGTTAGTCGAAAGGGAAAACAATTTCCGCTATGACGATTTCTAATCGTTTTTGAAAACAGTGGTAAACTGCTATACATACACGCCAACGGTGGAATGAAACATTCCATACTGAATTCAATTATCCGACATGCGGGCAAAAATTGTTCAAAACACGCTTGAAAAGTATTTTCAATTTAAAACCAGCAACGAGTGGTAATTATTCTCGAAATTATCTTCCAAAACTTCAAATGCATTTATAACGTTATTACCGCCTACAACAATCCATTGCGCAGAATTCAATATTGTCACAGATTTGTGAAAGTGCCCACCCGGTAAGCCTTAATGAAGCCACATAAAACAGCAATAATTAAATGAACCACATTTTGCCGGAGTGATTAATTAAGCGAAAGCGACACATCGCACGCGCCCTACTGATGGCACGCAGACCCATTGATACAATATAATTACACGGCTTAAAGCAGGTACAAGTCGCCACGTTTTAATTACGAGTTGTTATTAATAATCAAAACATGTTGCCAGTATTGCGATTAGTATGCTTGTGGATGGTCATGTTAACTGTAGGAGGGTTTCGTCGGAAGGATAGTGTTGCTTATTTTTTTTATTTATTGCAACTTTCTTAGTATGCTCAACCGAAATTCGTGCTAAAGTTGGATGACTTAGAATATATTATAATATATTATTTTCTATTTCCGTATTCTTTAAGATGGCCAACGAAAAATTTTCATGTGATATGACTTTATTTAAAATTGTGACAATTTAAACGAAATTTGGAAATACAAAATGAATTTAGATTACCTTGCATACATTACATTCTAAATTGTTGTTTACAAACGAACCTGTAATGTGGTAACGTGTAATGTGTAATGTGTAACGTGTAATGTGGTAACGTTACAATTTAACAGAGATAGCGAATAGTTCAGTATATTGATCATTGTCTTTGACCATTGATCATTGTTAAAATACCCACATGACACTACTACTCGTTTTGTGCTAATGTACGAGACGAGTATGTTAGGACTAAGTAGGTCGCTGAACACCATTTCGCAGAGTGCGAATTGGCGCCGACGAGTGGCGGGAGTAGTTGAAGTTTCCTATCGGAAAATATTAATTTATACTTACCAAAGAATAAGCAACAATCCACATTAGACGTCTTTTTCATGATGACCAGATTCCTTTTATATGTTAAATCAAGAAATCCAAATATTAAAAAAAAATGAACAAGAAAAAAATTCCGAGAGAGTTCTTAGAATTCGTTCTGTGTTGTGTACACCAAGGCGTTCTTCGTTGCGATTCTCTATTCTTCGACTCGCCCCTTCCTAGAGGTTTGAATGACTCCCTCTGGAGAAACGTTCCAATTCGCGCCGTGCAATTACGTGTGATTGACTCCATGGCTCTGTTTTGCAGCATGTATGGCTTCACGGCGCTGTTTAGTTTCATTAGAAATAAACAGAAACAAATATTTTTCCCTCAACTTTCTCCCAATCCTCTTGTTCATCCTCTTCTCGTCTCCCTCTTGTCCTCATTCTCCTCCTCTCCTCCTCCTCTTGGCATCCTCTTTATCGTCCTCCGTCTTCTCCTCTTGCCATCCTATGCGTCTCCTTCCGCCTCCACCTCTCGTCGTCTTCCACCTCCTCCTCTGCCTGCTCCTACTCTCGTCGTCCTTCTCTAGTCCTCCTCCTAACGTCGTCCTCCACCTCTTCCTCATCTTCGTCCTCCTCCTCCTCGAACTCCTTCTCTTAGTCCTCCTCAGAGTCTTCCTCGTTCTTATCGCGATCCCCGTCTTCCACGCCCCCTCATCCTTATCATCTCCTCGTCTACCTCTCCACATCTTCCTCCCCCCCTTCAAATCACCTCCGCGGGTTGGACAACCGCGTCGCGGAAATTCTAATGGCATCATTTCTGTTGTGATTTCATGAGAATTCACAGTGCGTTCCTGTAATAACGAGCTGCAGGACACGGAGCGAATATTCTGCACGAAAATGAAACGAGTTTTTGATGACGAGACACAAACGCCTGCATTCTCCGGTATTTAGAAATTTAAAAACGAGACAGATGTTCCGTACTCTTTGACTGGACGGCTGAGATATGTTGAGACCATTGCGTCACCTTGGACGGAGGGTAGCGACGCACCCTCGTTCAACGTTTCATTACATTAAAATATTTCATATATCTTCAAACTTACTTCATTAACGGGATTCCATGTTTCCATCAAAACGCAATCCTGAAGGGAAAGCGGTGAAATACGCGGTGGGAGACGTCATACGACGAAAATGTTGGAAGCTCTTCTCTTGCTTTCATCGCTTGGAATTTGTTCCTCCCGCGCGCGATGAGGATTAACGTTCCAAGAAAGCTAACGCGCGTCCCTTCCGCCAACAAATGAAGAGCTTCTGCTTTCGTCATTGCTGGAAGAGATGTGGCTTTAAATTACAGCATGTCATTACTCTTAGATGTTGCGTTCGAAAAACTTTTTTTACAAAAAAACAGATTTTACTAAAAGAACTTCCTCTCCTGAAACTAGGTTTCCTTGAAACAAATCACTGTGTTACTTATAAATTTCGTAAGAAGTTACTACATTTTCTAAAATGTTGTATTTTTTAAAGGATATGGTTTCACCTTGCATTCATCTATTTTATTCAAGCTCAAAATCTGCCCTCAAATTTTGTAAGTAGTATTTCATGGAATCTTCACTTGAAAAAGTAACAAAGTGTTTGGAAAAGTAACTTGTCCATCCAGGTTTGAATGTGTCAGTGATTTTTTGGAATTCATGAGAATTTCATGAATAATGAATATTGATGTTTCTAATTTTTCACAATAATATAGGATTCGAACTTTTTTAATAAATACTATATTAATACATTCTATTATGATTTTTACGTAAATTAACAATATATGTTTATTATTTAATCAAAGACTGCATTCATTATTGTTAGGATCAGGGAAGCTTTAACGTTTCCGCACATTTTATAATACAATATTTAGCAATTCCATTTTAGACTATACATTCAACATTTGTACACTCAAAAATGTTTATACTTTGGCAGAACAGTTGCTTATGGGCCAAAGCCTACTAAAGGCGTCCCAGCCTTGCGGCCATGGATTAAGAGATAAGTGTGGTTCGCTCATAGACATCCCTACTCAGTATTCTAGGCATACAACTATAGTACAGTATACTGAATTTATAAATGAAGGTATCTAAATTTAAAATATCACTCATTCAATGTTGTATTTGCAATGTTGTTTTCGTAATAAGAGTAACCATTGAGAACATTTACCTTATAATATGTTCACTGGGCTTGCGGCTGCATGTATTATATAAATTATATTCCTTCTTACTACTACTTAGTTTCCGCGCGTAATAAATTTGTAATACCATCTTCTTCTTCTTCTTTTTCTTCTTCTTCTTCTTCTTCTTATTATTATTATTACTATAATTATTATTATTATTATTATCATCATCAAATATTCAGCCCCGGAGTGGTCTCTCGACATGCGCGGAAGTGTAGTCATGGAACAGCAAGTGTGTGTAAGCAAAGGGTGAGGATAGGACAAGAAAGAAGGAGGAAAGCGCGCGCTGTCTGTGACCCGTTTGTTAGGGTACTGTTCTATCTTTCGCCTGGTGTTGATAGGAGAAATCATGGGAAACTAATGAAGACTACTCAGCGCAGCCGTATTCCACATCAGACAGCAGCTGAGTTCCCCACGAGACAGCATCGCCGTAGCGAGTGTCGAAAATCCTGCGACCGCGCCGCCAGGACTCGAACCGTGGGTTGTCCTGGTCAGAGGCACTTCACAAACATCAATTGTCACCTAAGGTAGTAAAGGAGGGTGGAGTGAGGTGGGTAAGAGTGGGGAGGGGACGACTAGGGAAGGGTCACTGGAAATATACGAGGAGCGTGAGGGCGAGAAAAATGGCTGGGCGGGAAGAGTTGAATCAAAGAAGGCTGTGGTGGGGTGGAAGGTTAGGATGAAATTGGACGGGATGGTGAGGGGACGCCTAAGGGTAGGGAGCAAAGCGTCGAGTGGAAGGGTATTGGTAGGAGTAGAAGTAGAGGAGAGGAGAGGAGAGGATAGGGAGTGCAAGTGTCGGAAGGGGGACGGGAAGGTAGCGTGAGACGGGGATTGAAGTGTAGGAGTAGAGGAGAGGTAGAGGTAGAAGTAGGGTAGTTGAGGGGGAGAGGAATGGGCGGGATGGGGAGGGGAAGTTCAGTGGCGGGGTGGATCGGGTTGGGATTGCGGAAGTGGAAGGGGTAGGGTGGGGAGAGGAAATCCAAAGAGTGGGGTGGATCGTGACGGGCCGGTGCAGTGCAGAGTGGAGGGGGCGGGATGGGAAAGGGAAGTTTAGGGGTGGGGTGGATCGGGCCGGGCCGGTGCGGGGCGGGGCGCGATGGAGCGCGACGCCGGGTGGCCCTGTCCGCCCGCCCGCCCGCCTGTCTGGCGTCCCCGGTTCGCCCCGGGCGGTGGTCCGGCCCATTAATCGAGCGCCGCCGGCGGACTTCCAATACAGCCAACGCGGCGATTTATGGCCTTTAATTTCGCGCCGCCGCCCTCTTTATCCCACCTGAGCGCGTTTTGAAGCCCGGGACACGGCGCGCCAGAGGGCGAGCGGGGCGACCGGGGCGAGGTCTGGCGACGCCGCCCAGACGCAGCCCGATGGCGCAGCGGCGGCGGCGGGGACCACGCATATTCTTGTTCGACGCGCGCTGGCCAAACGAGATAAACTTCGCGTTTTTCAGCCTCCAGGAAATTGGGGGATGTTTAGTAGTTTAGAGAACTTACTGCATCTACAGGGAAACAAATTTGACTACGAGTTTACCTTAGTTCTCTTGACAACTTTACAATTTAATTAAGTTGATGTTTCAATAACGGAATAATTAATTAATTTTGTTACTATTAAAAATACATTAGATATTTTTAATATGTATTTTATACACATTTATTCTAAATATATAAGCGTTTTCAGTAAATTTAATGTTGCCTTAGTTTTCCTTTTCGTGTCTGCAGAAAATTAGGTTTGTTCAAGGAAATTATGTTGTAAGGAACAATCAAATAATTTTATTCAACAATTTGAAATAACTGAAACACGTGTTTAAGAAATTATACTCTTAGAATTTCTTCAAAATTTTCTAAAAAAATGCCCCAGCAACCAAAAGCAAATATAGTATATTTATCTGCCAAATACGACAGGAACATGATCTGAAAAAAATTAGCTCCAGAAATGGGCAACTGAAAACAAAAAAAATGTGAATAATTTGCAAAGAGCCTGAGCTGCAATTAAAATATATTATAAACGCGTTGTAACAAGAAATGAGGTATTTCATGGCAAAACCTCTTGAAGGTTATATTTGAAGAGCAAACACATTTTGATTCGGTAATCGGAGTAGCTGTTATGGTTCAGGCGGATGTTTTGTTGGGATCTAGTAGAGAGTAGCGAGTTAGTATGGAGTAGCGAATAGTAAAGAATATTTCTCATTCCCAAAATTTGCTAAATAATTGAGTGCTATGGGGTGCATCTGCGCCAAACTTGAAAACGGGAAAACTACAGTCAGGCCTACGGGTCGCCTCTTGCAGACGAGACAGCGGAGAAGTCCAGGGAGAAAAAGGAACGTTACAAATGTAAAAAGATGGCGCAACAGAATGCTTTGTCCCGAGATCGCGCGGAGAAGAGAGGAAATGCCATAATGGAGGACGGGCAAAAGCAACATTAAATGAAAAATATTTGGGCCCCCATAATACCACTCAAATTATGAGCGATCACTGAAGTTTATATTATACGATTTTGTCTCAAAACTAATTACAGAATTCTCTGTTTGTTTGCTTGTATTCAAGATTTAAACTATATAGACGGAATAAATCTAAGTATCACACATTATAATATGATCATGATGAAGTACAATACCAATAATTTTTAAAAAAATGCATCAGAAAAAACGAAGAAAATTGCATGAATGAGAAAAAGACGTACAGTATACATTTTATAAAAACGCAGTTCATTTAAAAATAATGTTGCCCCTAAGATATTAAAAATTCTAATATGAGGTTCGCAAATGAGAATATTTAAATATGATTTTATGATAAATTGAATTCATATCCATTTCGTTCACGCATATTGCAGACAATTAAATGCAGTAAGAATTATTTACCGCTGAATTAATTTTTGATCAATTACGGCCACATTCGATAAAATGTCGTTCTGGAGAAACATTGTCGTGCACTTTATGTGGGAGAAGCTAAACATCAGAGACCTGTAAAGCAAATGTATAAAATGTTTTGCGGAAAGAAAATGAAAAGTGAGCCAATTTCATCTACGAATCTTGGAAAAATTGCTTCGCTTTTGTGCTCTGTGTGTCTTGTGAGGAGAAAGCAACGATGAATCACTGCGCACGCGCTGTTGTGGCGAAGGAAGTGTATGATCAGTCATCGCTTGCCGGCAGGTTGGCACTGCTGACCATCCGGCGAATCGCGTCTGGACGCTTGACAAATTGCGTCATCTACTGGCTAACTATGTTCTCCGCGGCTGGACTTTTCATTTGTCACATTTTTTGATCAACTTCCTTTTTGCTGCGTTTGCTGTCTTCCACAATTCTCTTCCTAAATTTTGCCCGACAAGTTATGAAAGAAATGAGTGGTATTCTTTTGAATAAGATCGCAACTACCGCCGTCTTCAGGATGCTTCCTTCCAGAAATTCTGGCTCAGCAGCGTCAAGAAAATTATTTTTCCAAGAACACAAGCTTTGGAAAGCAATATAATTGAACCAATACCATGTAATCCTCTATTGTTACTCATGATTTTAATATCCGTTCATTGTTTTCGGAAGTCTCTCATCAAATAAGTACCTGAATTAATTAACAATATAGAGAGCAAAATGCGGCAGAAGATTGGAAGTTGATAAATGGGATCTTAATTTTGTTTCAGAGTCATATTTTTCTCGGATGTAATATATAATTTTTCTTTCTAAGAACGTGAGTTTATGGAGGACATTGTGTTAATAAATTGCGAAACAAAACAGTTCTTTAAGCGAATTATGTGTTTGGTACCTGGTTGCTCAATTATACCACAATTTTGTAGCTTCTATAACAAAAATTCTCAAATGTTCATAATAAATTTAATTCATTAAGTAAAGTAGCATCAGATAATTGATTTCTCATATTATGTCTCTTCATATAAACCATGTTCTCTTTTCTTCAGAATCAAATAAATATAAGAGTGACATTTGTTGAGATAAAACGAAATTATTTTAATCAATTATATACTGTGAAATAATTTAACAACATTCTGTTTGGAATTAAACAAAACCTGAAGTAACATATAATAAATAACTATTGCATCATAAGGACTATTAGTAAATTCATAACACTGCACAGTCGAGGGGAAACGTTTGGAGTCAATAGCTTTTGATTTCAAGTATTATGATATTATATTATTATTTTTTCTAATGATTCGCAACATAAACCTAGTACTATGAAAATAAAAAAAATCAATAATTATTTACAGTGCGCATTGAAACTGGAAAAAAACTGCAAGTTTTATTATAAAATCAGAAACTCTTAAAACAAGTAACAATAAAAGATCCATTTCCCACTGAAAATAGCAAATATGTTTTATTGTGATATTCCCTGTATTGTAAAACTGCGCGTACATACTGAATTCTCACATTTAGTGTGTCACTTCTTACGAAAAGCTGACGGCATGCGTCAGCAAGGATCAAAGGAAGCGGCCGCCTGCAATTTACAGAGCCACATTTTTTGTAATTATTATTGGTATGTAAATATCTTCTGTACTTAGTTGTTTACTACGATATTAAAGTATTTGCAAATAATGTTTAATGTTAAAATATTTAATTTATTGCACTGTTATTCGAGAGTATTTTTCACGTTGTTCTTCAGTCACTTTTTGGAATACCATTTTGTGTGGTTTTCTTCAGCAGCATATTTGCTGCTGTCGGCCACCAGTTTAATTTAATTATTGCACAGTGAAGCGAGCTAATGAAGCAAAATCAACTTTTTCGCCGTCCTCGCTAACAACGTGCTTGACGCGCCCTGGAAGCAATATTGTTTTTGAGATAGGCAATGTTCAGTACACTTGTGTATGGTGGGTTGCGTCGAATCGTTTCCTCTAAAACGAAGTAGCGGGTGCGTACACCGTTACATGGTTCCATAACATGAAAATATTTGGTATAGCGGACGTAATCTTTTATTTTTCAACAATGATTTTTTTAAGTAATATTGTAATATTGCATAACTGTTACAAATAATGCAAGAAAACGAAAGCTGTTGTAACACCAGTAGTTTAATTCATAATAACTATATTATTCGAATTTAAATCCTGGAATGAAATAGTTTCACTCCAGGATTGACGGCAATTTGCACATCAGAATAAGTCAGACATCAATTCATCTGAACTGTAATTCACCATAAAGAATGAAATTATTGCTGCTATCGCTCACTTCCCACTTACTTAAAATTTACGCGAATCGTATTGCAGAGAATTCGTTCTTTTATGATTTGTATTATTTTCTGCGGTGGATTTGAATTCACTGACTTACTGGAGAAGACAAACGAAAAAAAATATTGACTCATCATGAATCATAGCTGTCGAGGGAGTGATTCAAGACGAGTTACCACAGTAATGACACATGAAGTAATAAAAAGTACACCGTCTTCCAATTCCTCTTCTCTGAATGCATGTTTACAAAAAGCAGCAGCAGAAAATGTTAAATACACATGGATGTTGCCCGGAATCGTCATCAATCGCAACAGTTACAAATTCTGTAGTTGATAAAATTCCATCCAATTGCAGTTTTGGAAATAGTTTATTTAACATCTGCGTGTTAAAGTAAATTACTTTTTAAATTATTTTGTTCAGTATATTGCGATCTCTTGTCCAAAATTCATCTAAATCTTCTCAATATTTATTTCATTGAAATATTATGACAAAGTTAATGCACATTTAAAAAATATTTGTTTATTTTAGTTTTTAATATAATTCTAGTAATTTCCAGTTGTGCTTTGGTATTTTTTAGGTAAATTCACCCCTAGATTCTCAAATCGTAATTTATCTTGGAAATATCAGAAGCTGTCGTTGAATTGCTTATAGCAATCAAATTTTCGTAAACGAGTGATTCGATTCACAATGTAAACATTTTGCAATATACGCATATTTATTTAAATTGCTTTACTCAATTACTGTAATTAATTCTCCATTGTTTAAATCAAAATGAAAAAATTGTACAATACTTTCGACATACATTTATTAACGTACACACTTTTGAATTGAAAGCGGACTTCATTTACAGTAAATCCGTTTGCACATATGCACCTAAACAAATTTCCGCAATTTTTTTTACACTTTACTGAAACAAATTTTAATCACCTAACACATTTCACAGTTTGCATTTAACCAGAGGCGCGTTCACCACCACTGCCCAGTCACCAGCGGGAGCGTCACCACTGTGCAAACGAGCCGACCGCCGAGCGCGCGCGCCTGATCTTCACCAGTGCACACGGAGCGGCGGAGCGTGAAGCGGCTGCGGGGGCGCTCCCACGCGACCGAACAGGTGCTCCCGGCCGCCCGCCCGCGAAAACAAGGCCGGCGGCCGCCGCGCACTCGCGCATTAACGCGGGGCCGGCGCGCGCCGGCGGCGGGCAACAGCGGGTGGCACGGGCGGGTGGTTTGGGGGGGCATTGGGAGGGATTGGGCGGGGTTTGGGCGGGGTTTGGGCGGGATTGGGCGGGGTTTGGGCGGGGTTTGGGCGGGATTGGGCGGGATTGGGCGGGATTGGGCGGGCTTGGGCGGGATTGGGCGGGGTTTGGGCGGGATTGGGCGGGATTGGGCGGGGATCGGGCGGGGTTTGGGCGGGATTGGGCGGGATTGGGCGGGTTGGGACGGATTGAGCTGATTCGGACGGGTGTGGGTGGGTGGGATGAGTGAGTGCGTGGGCTAGTGGGCTTGCTGCGTGGGTGTGTGCGTGGGCAGGCGTGCGGGTGGGAAGGCGGGAGCCCAAATACTAATGCCGAGCGAGGCGTTCGCAATTTCTCCCTAAACATTGAACTTTCCAGTGCTGTGATTCTAAACATCAAATACTATGACATTTGTAGTTGAGATGATTTGATTATATACGTATATATTAATAATGATTATAAAAATGCTGTCAAGTTACAAAGAAATGACGTCGTTGCTTCATAAAGTACTGAACATTCTATTAGATAGATTTTAAATATTCTGTTATATATTAATATCTTTGCAGCGCATGATAACTAGAACATATGAGTTGTACGACCTAATTGGGGGAAAATGGTCAAGAATTGCGAATTCTTTTGCAATTATTTGAAAATTTGTCTTTAGAAATTTTGGAGATTTCAGTTATTTACCCTGAAACATTCAGTTTTGTCAACTATAATTTAATTATCTTATTTTGTTTATGACGTACTGAGTCAATAATTACTCCAGTTTCTTAAGCAAGCATATTATTCTCACAAGTGTCAAAAGAGTCTCCGTGCCGCTTCATGTTTGAAGGTGAATGTGATATTTTGTTGCTGCCTTAAAATGAACACATAAATTAAACGAGAACATTCTGCGAAAAAGCAAAAGAAAACGTAGCCGATTTAGCTTACATGTTGAAATCTGGATCAAACATACTGCAAAAATGGTTAAAAAACAAAAATAATAACATTGTTGCTATGCGAGATTTTACTTTAATATGTATGTAAAATATCATTTCCAATATACGTGTAGTTCAGTAATTTACAATAAAATACTTTTTCGACTTCTACTTGGCTAATTCTAAGACATGGCATTAAATTAAAACATCATATTATTGAGCACTAAAATAAGATTTGTACTAAAATGTTAACAGGTGCCGTCAAATTAATTAAAATTTAATAAATGATGCAATTACATCAATATTTACAATTATTTAAATAATAAACCAGTCAAATTTTCCTACCATCAAAGATAGAACCTTTTTGCTCGAAATAAACTTTGAGAGTAAAAAGGTTCCATCTGTAAAAATATGATCTCGATTTCTGCCAAAGTTATCATGCTTTTAGAATTATTATCAGTCTTCAGTTTTCTGCTTGCATGTCAAATACACTGACAGTTTGAATTCATTTATTAAAATAAGTTTTGTTTTAGAGAGAGCCAAAACTTTGAACTGCTCTCCTGCAAAATTTTTAAAACTTTTTACTTTAGGGCCGCCAAATGCTTTAGTTTAATTTATTTCTGCTCCTTCGACATCTATGAATTTTGAAATGTTGAATCGATACACTGAAGGTTTAATATTTGGCCGTATTAGGAAATGAATATTTATTTCAACCAATCCGTTTTGTATTTTTTCAATTCAATGAAAATGCACACTCACATTGCTGGCATGTAGTGGTCTTTTTTTACAATGATACATTAGATGTATAGATTTGTCTTGTTGTTGATGAAAGTTGATCCATGGCTTATTTGACAAACCTTTTACGTTTCACGTATTTTATTTTTCCACCAAAAACAACAACTTATTATACATTTGAGTTAGAACCACCAGAAATAGTTTTGTTAGAATGACCAGGCCAGTAATTTTTGTAATTTACTAGCGTTATAAATTACAACCCGAAAAGCAACGGAGACGAGCATATAAAAATAATTATATTCATTTAATAATAAGTTAATAATATCTGAATTTTTAAGTAGACAAACTCGTATTGTTTTGAACCATTTTAATGGGAATTTAAGCGTTGCAAACCACTTCGCGCAGCGCATAAATATCGACGTACGCTGAGTGCGGCAAAATATCGACTCCGAACTCAATTATTCGCCACCCAATGAAACTACGCGCCCTTTAACTACTATAATATGCTACTTGTTTTTAGCTGTTACGTTTCAGGCACAAGTCCTTTCAAAGAGATTGTTCCGCTAGCAGTTTTCCTAATTTGAATACCTTTCATGTAATAAATATAGAAAATCAAATTACGCCTAAAATAATTTCATGGCATGAATTTCAAGCTGACGATTAATTACTTATAAAAGGATAGGATAAAGTAAATTTTGGAACAAACCACCTTCAGAATTTGGCGGCAATATTTTCACAAACAACGATCGCTGACTTAATCCACTTTTACTGCGTACAAACTTCTAAGTTAAAGAAGTAAATTGCCACCGTCTTTCAACGTAGAAGAGAGTGTCCATTAAACTGAAATTTAAGTAAGTTTGTTTACTTACATTCAAAGAAGTTACTTCATCCGAAATTTTGGAAATATTGATATATTTTCTTCTAAAAATATGTTCTTCGTTTAATAAATTGGAATATTCAATTCTAAGTTGAAAAGAAATTAGTTCCATTGATTCTAATGTGGCCTCAAACATTAGAATTAACAATTAACATATATTAAAAACTTTTTTGTTGGAGGTACTCAGTTTAAAAACCATATTGCAGTTAACATATTTTAAACCGGGAGAAATGAAATGAACAATCCTTATTTCAAAAGAAAATATATTTTGCACGTTCACAATCTAACAAGGAAATCCACTTTCAAACAGTGGGAAACTAAAGATTTGCACGCTGTCTCAGATGTTTACTGGAAACGTGAAAACAAGCAAACCGAAGAACCTGGCCGTAATCCGCCCGGATATTGTAAATCCGTCTGTTTTCCCGGGGAACACGCTCACGCAAAGTACCCAAGGGCTGCCCTCGTAATTACGGCGGCCGGCACGCCTCATATGCAAATCCGGCGACGGCGACACGGCGGCGCCGGCGGAGAGGGAGCAGGCAACACGGCCGGCCTCAGTCAAAATCCCCGCGGCGACGGCGCCTGCCGCAACATGTGCCATCTGTGACGTCACAAGAAGTGTACTCATTAGGGCTTCGTTCTTCCGCGGGGCGGCGCTTGGCGGTTGCGGGGGCGGGGGGAGCACGCGAGGTGGCGCGGTGCAGAAGTTGGGTCAGACTGGCGCTACGCCCTTCTCCCTTGGCGAAGCGTTGCCGCATAGAACGCTGCATATACGCCGTAGGTCGTCCACCCGTCGCAAGATACTTGCCATGAAAACGCTTCTGAGTCTACTCTTTCAGCCTTTTGTCTTTGGTAATATATGGTCTTGCAGAGTCCGTTTGATTCAGATTCAGGGATAAAATTCTTGTCCGTCGCACAACCTGCTTAATGCATGACAGTAGTTTTCTGAAAGAAGTATTTGCGAAGATTGTTGATTTGCTTCACACATAAGGCCTCAAAATACAAAAGACCTCTACTTCCTTTGTTCCGAGGTAAGTATAGTCTTGCCATTGAACTGTTGGGATGGTGCATATGATACTTGGTAAGAGTGATCCTAACTTGTGAATTAAGTTCCTGCAGTGCATTTGTTGTCCAGTGAAGAACACGAAGTGTATAGACAGTGACAGGTACTGCCTAACTGTAAATAGCTAATATAAGATTCTTTCCATTTACAAGAGTGTTTCAGATTTTTGAGATTCTTTGCAAGACTTTATTTTTAATATCACACATCATCTCTGCTTCACTTGTGCTCAAAATTTGGTGCAGGCCTAAATATTTATAGGCATCCACTTGCCCATACTCTTGGATATTTGTGCTACACATCAGGATCAGTTTGTCAGGATCAGGATCAAGAATTTTTCCCCTTTTCACGAGCACTGCAGCGCATTTATCAATGTCAAACTTCATACAAATAGAGTCGCTAAAGGACTTAACAAGTTCAATGATCGAGGAAAGCTGGTTCTTATCTCTGGCCTACAATTTGAGATCGTCCATATAGAACTGATGATTATTGAGGATATGGGTTTTTGGGTGATTTCATATCCCATCTCTCAATCTCTCAACATTCTGCTGAAAGGGTTTAGAGCTAGGGAAACCCGTAAGAGACTAAGACTATCTGAATGAAAAATTCCTCGTTTGATCCTCGGTTCCTTAGTGGTACAGCTGCCTCCAGCAAATGAGACTTTTGTCTTTGTACGCCACGTTGCCTTGCAGTTGGATTAAGTTCACATAATGGGCATTTACTTCGTAGAGGCGAAGGATATACAAAATCCACGAATAAGGTATCGAGTCGAAGGCCTTTGTTTATTATTATTAGTAGTAGTAAAAACACAGGGATCTGAATATTCTTTTGATGTTTTCGTGTTCTTTAAGTTATAGATTTTCCAGTTTATTAAAATGCTGATCTAAATTAATAATTGAGTTTTTCGAGAAAAAACCACGCCTCACACCTTCATGTTACGGGAAAAATTGCATGTGTGTTCCCAGAACAACTCAAAACGAGCGGCATATGCTATAACAAATTACTACACTACAGCTTTCACTTTTATAAATTAATGGTACTACAACAACATATTCTCTCTCGCATTATTTGGAAGTTGTGCATTGTTTTGAAATGCAGAAGGTTAAACAAAAATCAATCATACACCATTGTTATAAGCGTTAAAATTAGTCGAAAACTGTTCATCATTTGGAAATATTATGCATGAACTTACGTATCTAATTTTGAAGAATAGATTTCATTAAAAAAACGTCTCCATCCTCATTACTGTAATTGTGGAAAGACAAAAACTTTGAATTTTTCAATTTTTTAAAATTAGCAGTTTAACGAAAGGCACATCCACGGTATTAAAATGTCGTTTTTAAACAAATAGGCCATTTAAATCTTTGAAGAAGTATATAATTTCAGTGAAAACTCATGTTTATGTTAAAATTAGGGTCCCGTACATGCACCTACAATGAAATTGTAATACAGAATTTTAGGAAAAATTGTCAAATTTTGCATGTTAGTAGGTAAGATAAGATTTATTGGCAATTAACCTATACATGATTTTAGAGTTGTCGCTCAGAAAAGAACGAAAAGGTATTTAAAACCTTTCTTATATATAAAAACTCTCTTACTATTTTAAATTTTATTATTTGAAATATAATTGATAAAAATATAATTATAAACATTGAGAAAAGTTTTTCTTCCTCCGAAATGTCACAAATGTTTTCAGTAAAATCAACGAATGTCTACTATTAAATTATAGATATGTGCTAGACTAGTTATACCTAATCGAAATTTGTATTGTGAATTGAATGTCCACATGAAGAGGTGATGCTCTCGGGAGATTGAACATGCACCGGAAGATTCTGATTGCTGTTCAGGTTTCAGATGAACACATAATTAATTTTGTATAAAAGAGGAAATGTGCTTCAGTGAGGAGAATAGCTGTTTGCGGTCGCCAGCGGAGTTTCGCGGAATTGCTTTGTTTGCTGAGCGATGAGTACCACGTAAATAAGCGAAATGTATTTCATGTCATTTACATTAAATCATCAGAGGGGAGCAATAAATAAAATACATTTTAATTTTATCCAACGAGTTTTATTTTTTCTTTATTGCGTATTTAAGTGCGGCCGTAAATAATGAATCCATTAAATGATAATACAAAGGTTTAAAACAGTTGTTGCCCGTTTATAATTGAGGGAGACCTATTGGACACGTAATTTAAAATTTCGAAGACTAATGTTGGCACTAACACTCATTGACTCTTGTTTTAACTGCGATGTTTTTATAAGTAATAAGTTTACTAATTAATAAAGTGATATATTCACATAAAATAATGAATCGAAAATGTGTACACTCCAAAAATTCGGATGAAATATGAGGAAAACACATTTTTATATAATTTGTACAAATATATAGTGGTTCTATACTCGTGACATTGTGTTTTCAATGTGGACAAATAACACAAAGGAATTTGAGACGTCGTTGATACAAATTATAAATGAGGAAGCTAAAGAAACGCGAGACAAACTACTATTATGACCACACCCATGAAGATCACGGCAACTTATGACATATGATTATATGGCTACTATTTATTTCTTAATGAAATACATTCGTAGAATGCACAGTCACTCGAGTGCGCCTATTGTTATGATTTCACCCGCATGTGCTGACAAATAGAACTGCGAGCCTATAAAATACTCAACAATGCTTTATAGATTAATGCACATTCCTCTGAAACTTTCTCAAAGTGTTTCTACATGATGTTTCCATACAGCTATTATTTGAATACAAAAGATGAAATACATGTCCCAGAAAATTTGAAAATTGGGTTTTTACCAAAGAGTTTAACCCTGTATTATGAGATCCATCTACTCATCAGTCATTAAAAAATAATTTAAAAAACTCATCACATCCAAAACCTACCTTATTCTTACATGTAATTTTGTTTGTTTTCGGCGTTGAAGGAGGTACTTTTTCACATTCGATATCACAAAAAATTAATTAAAGGTACTGCTCGAGGTGTTATACTCACACCTTTTACATAAATTAATCTATAACGAAGGCATTCTATTAAATAAAATGATGACGGGACAGTCATAAATTGTGATTCAGATATTTTTCGCTAAAAGATTTAGTAGTATCCAGCGTATAAATGCGGAGAAAACTAACTTCGTATTCCATAAATGATAAAAAGTAATAAAAATCGTTCTTGTAGTTTATAAAGAAAAGTATTGTCGGGAAAGAAGCACACGTGATAAAAACAAATGTATCGCAAAGAAAACTTCCCTGATAAATAAAAATACGAGGCGTATATAATCGGGATGGCTCAAACAGGTATGGTATGGTACCGATCACTTCATATGCATCTTCATAAGAGTGTTATATGTGGTGTGACAATTGTACGGTCCAATATTAAGAAAGTATTGCAAGAGAAAAAGGATGGGACTCCTTGGTCCTAAGAAGAAAATTATGTAAAGTTTGCGTTCTTCATAAACTGTGCTAAACTGAACAATTCAGATTAGTTAATATTTACTTCATGAAGGATTGACTTAAATATTAGTATTTTTATAAAAGATCTTATTTTATGAAACATGAAATATATAAATGTGTATGTCGTCACACTATTGTTAATATTTTGTACATATATAATATATTTCATTATTTTCATTAATTATATATAATACGTAACATTGACCCGTCTTAACCGAAACTTCAATTAGCTGTAAGATTTCCGATACAAACAGTGGAGATTCCAAAATGTGTATTTTCTAAATTGTTGTTGATATACCCATTTTTTGCAATATTTTTTGCTGAATACTGTTTGTTAGACAATTACACGGTGTTACATGTAATTCTGCAAATTTTATCGTTGTTACTTGCTATTCCAGCAAGAGAAGAGAGTCCGGCAGACATTTTTGGATCCTTATTCGTACGTGTTTAAAGGATAATATTAGAGACACGGCAATCATAAAAGTTTAAAAGATTATCTATAATCAATGCAAGCTAAACTATTACAAAAAGAATTAGGTGGAATGCCTATAAAGTATGAATCAAGAGATATCTTTTCCATGACTACAAACACAGTTATGTACAACAAACATGTCAAGTAGGGAAATTGAAAATGAAATACTCCTTTTCCTACGCCATTTGACGAAATAAGAGAGACAATTAGAATTTATTCAATGACAAGTGATAAATTATACAGTGACAATGAATATGATTTACTTTGTTCGGAGATATTAAAATAATGCACGAGGTCGTACAGTCTGCATTAATAAGACGCAATGACATTCCTCAGAAAGAGCTCTGGGGACAAAATACTCTCTTTGATTGAGCAATGTACGACAGTGTTTTATTACGGCTCTTTGTCAAGAAATTATTGTGACCCGTTTTGCAGAAGCCGTGTAAGCGCGCTGCAGCGCGACGCCAAAGGAGGGGAGGGGGAGGGCGGCGGCGGTGGCCGCGGCGTTTTAGGGCGGCGTTAAGAACAGGAGGACGGCAACTTATCGCGGTGGCCGGCGGCGCCTTAGTTAAACGTGCATGAGGCGGGAGGGCCGGGAAGGCCCCGCAGTCAATCTCAAACGATCGTTTCGGGCGGCCGGCCGGCCGGCCGGCCGGCGGACGTGCAGTGGCCGCCACTGCGGCATCGCCCCTCCCCTCCTCTCCCCTTCAGCCCCACACCCTCCCCCCCCCCCGCTCCCGCCTGCCCGCCGATTCGCCCCGCTGCTGCCGCGCCGTGGCTCCACTGGCGGCTGGAGACGAACAGACGTTGCTTCGTGGAGGCAGATGAATTTTTCGGAGGTAGTCTGTTTTCATCAACCAACAACGACACATTTTCACTTTCCTCCCTTAGATAAAATAAGTGAAACGTAAACCTTAATTACTTCAAACGAGTGTTATTTTTGCAAAGCACCCTAAGAAAGGTTGGGTTTACAAATATACCATGTTTTGTGATTCTTCACTAAATTACAAAATAACATCTATCATCCTTATTTACTGTGATAATTTTTATTAGAGTTCACTAACCTTAACAGAAGAATAATTTACACAACTTGTGTAATGCTCCCTATTCTTTCTTTCTTAAACATTCGAAGAAGCGTTTGAAACGGATTATTATAAACATTGAGGCTTCGATTTGAAAAAAAAAAGTTACTAGCAATCATCTCAATCTTTTTCTAAATGAAGACCGGCTTAGGTGATTCAGGGGGGCAATTGATGTCTCCGCAGTGCCTCTGACCGGCAGGTCAGAGTTCGAGTCCCGGTAGCAGGATTTTTGATACTAGCTTCATTGCGACGTCAAACTCAGCCACTGCCTCGTGAAGAATTCTATTCTATAATATAATTCTGCTGTGATTGGTAGTTTTCCGTGATTTCTCCGATGAATGCGAATGCAGGAGCAGTACCGTTACACGGGTCACGGGCGACATGAGATCATTCCTTCCTCTTCCATGTCCTATTCTCCCCCCTTACTTGCACTGTATTACCGCACTTGTTGGGAGACCTGTCGGGAGCTTAGTGGTTGTCCCCTCTGGGGTGTTGCCCTGCTGATGGGAGAGGCCTGGTTCCAGAACCTCCGCATGCTGACATGTACGTCCGCACCGGATCTCGCGCTCTAGCGGAGGAAGAGCACTGCAACCCATGCAATAAAACATGCACTACACTTGCGGCACGGATGACCTTAGCAATTGACGCATCCGAAATCATTAATAATCAATTCTTCATAGATGAGGAACATAAAAATGTACTCGTCCATCTGAATACCATCTTATAATGAAAAGTGCTATTTTATTGAAGAGTTATAAAATTAAATAAAAAAAATGATAAATGCTTTCCTCTTTCAAGTACATGTCACTCCCACCGTGCTACCGCAAAAGCACCCACCATTTCTTCGCGGATCGCTGAGTTTTTCGCACTCCATCGTTTCGATTGCCAGCAATGAACATTGCAAGTGGAGACTCAAGCACACACACATCTACCAAATCTCGTAGCGCGCAGTTTCATTTCATTTCGCACCCTCTCTCGCTTTCTGCACTATCACGTCGCTGGAAGGAATAGGAGAAGGAAGCGCGGAGGGCGGGATTGGAGGCACCACGACGGTCGCGCGGTCTGGGGGGCGACTTGAAAAACAAACGGTCGCTTCGGAGTGGTTCCATTGTTTCCAGGCACAAAGGAATGCATCAGCTCGCCTAATGGACGCCTCCGATGTGTCCGCGAGGCCGCGGGACCGTACACCCAGGACGGCGGCGGCGGCGCACAGTGCTCCGAAACTACACCACAAGAGGATGCAGCTGAGTTTGAGGAAGAGGCTCCCCAAACCCTGCTAATTGTCTAACATGAAATCAATTATATTAATTAATTGTACCGTTCTAAAAGTTATATCATCACTCTCCGTGTACCACGTTTCATTTATTTCCTAGCGAAATATGTCATAAAAAACGTTTAATGGGAAAGGAGCCCGAGGCGGTGCAGAAATTTGGTTCCCATCTCTTATTTTAGGCTACGCACGCCTAGGATCACCACACGTGATGGACGAAAGTTTTAGAAGTAAAGCGATGAAAGAAAGTGTCACCACACATTTTCAAGTAAGTAACATCACACGCGATGTGATGAGGGAGAAAAGATGAAGTGAGTGAAATTTAGAAGATTCGTTCATTGCAGAACGGATTCTATCCAACGAGTCAAGTTCCTCGCAAAGGTAGAGGGCATCACCGTATTCAATGCTATTTGGCCAGTAAATATGTTATTGTTTAAGGATTTTTAACGTACAGCAAGGATGAAAAATTACATAGTACTGCAATATATTTCTCACTCCTATCATCCCTTTGATTGAAATGTATCTAAATACCAATTGAAACAACACTTCCCACTTAACATTTACAACTGACACACTAGCCTGAATTTCTATAGGGGAATGACGAAAATCACATTTTCTTTTTAAATTCATTGATCCTTTTTAAGACTAAAGGCTGTATTTTAAAAATATTTTCTTATTGAAAATATTAACGATTCATTAACGCTCTCTCTGTCAACCTATCCCCTCTCTCTTCTTGTGTCTTCGTGTCTTCTCCCTTCCCATCTCTTCGCCACAATCCTCTCTTCGACTCCCCTTCTCTATCATTCGTCCCTTTAAGACTTCCTCCCTCTGCCACCCTCCCTTCAACCTTCCAGCACCTCCCCTCCACCAACCCTCACCTTTCCCCCTATCTCCCTCTTCCCTCCCTCCCTTTCTCACACAACCCTATTATCTCCCTCCTTTCGTCAGTCTCCCCAGTTCTCCACAACGTAACTATTATTGTGTTTAGTATCCACTCTTTTTATTTCCTTTTGCGTATGCTCCGCTTTCGGCCCACTTCGAAGCAGTGCGGAGCGGGGCGGGGCGGGGCGGGGCGGGTGGCTTCGGCGGTGGCAGCGCAGCGAAAACGCGAAGCGGACGTGAATTATGAGCCTTGAAACGTGACCTCGAGGCCAGATACGCCCTGCTCGCTCGAGAGCCCGCGTCCTGCGCGCTGAACGCGCCAGGCGCGCGGCGTTTTTGTACGGGCAGCGCGCGTTGCGTTGTTCTTTGTGCTGGCAATTTCGGGGAGAGGGTGCGCGCCCGGGGCGGTTCTCGCGCGCGGCGTGGCGCGGCGTGGCGTGGCGCGCACTGCGTGTGAGCGGGCAAGGGCTCACGCGCCACGATTTTGCACGCCTCCGGCTTGAGAGCGGGCGGGGCGATGTTTCAAATTAATGTAACGTGAAAGATGCAAATTGTGCTTATAGGAAGCAGGTGAAGATTTGCGCGTTGGTGTTTAAAAATTTGATGCTGGTGGTAATCACGTTGTTTGAGCAGTTAAAACAGTAAGTGAAGCAAAACAGCAATTGATTGACTCTAGTGGTGTACGATTTTTAACATCAGCCGTCTATTTTCGTCGTTTAAATCTTTTGACTCTTGGAATTTACCTGTCGCTAAGTCTCCAAATTTATCTCAAATAATTAAGTGCGCTGTTAATGACATCACTGTTTCATTTCCATTCCGAAGGTTGGGTGTAGCACTTATTTGTGGTATCCAACTGTCTACATCGGTTCAATTCAGAAATGTTTTGACGTTTTTGTTATCTCCGATACCAAAGTTACCCAGAAATCACTAATGAAAACCAATACCATTACCTTTCTCAATAAAAACAATAAAACTATATTGTGATAAATAAGCACAATGTGCGTTCTGACATATTCGTTATAAAGAATGAAACTATGAAATAATGAGGAACATTGTAAATCTTGACATTTTGCTGTACAGTAAGTTCCACATTTATTGTCAGGAAGAAAGAAAGTTATTCTTTTTAGAAATATTTGTGTAGGATGTTGTTATGATAAAGTTTGAGAAACATATCTACAGTTTTTTTAACAATATTCATTAACGTAACTAATGGACTGAAAACTTTCTTCCGGAAAATAGGCAAAAGAGTAGCGTTGGCCAGTCTGGTTTCTTATCCTACAAGCAATACTGTCTTCAAAACGATTGGAAGGATATAGCGAGCTTGGGATACATACACTATGTTGAGAAAGTGGCGAGTAGGTCAAAAGGATATAATATTAAAATATTTCTTGTCGGTTTTGCGTACATGCATCCAGTTTTTTTATCAAACTATAAATATTCCACCTTTTTTTAAAAACAAGGATACATCCTGTTTATCAAAAATTGTAATAAAAGCCAAGAAAAATGTTATGTAAAGGAAATCTTGATAAATTGTCTACTTTTATATTCATAGAGTATTTATAATACACTTTCACATTTTAAGGGAAAAGTGAAGCAGATATACTGCAGAACACTTGAGAAAAACCATCCAATAATTAAAGAAACCATTCTATTTCGTACGCACTATTCTCAAGTATGATGAAATAAATGTTCCAATTTGTACAAACTGAGATAAACAAAACGTAAAATTAGCGATTGCACACATCAAGGACATTTCCAGGAAAATTGTTCAAAGGAAACCTTCCTTCGCAGATTACGCGCCATTTAGTGATGAAAGCAGGTTTCTGCCCCTTTCGTGGACGTATCGATTTGGCGGAAGTAAATTCTCGGGGACTTCATTTCGGGGCCCATTCTGCCTTTTCGTATTCGCAGCGAGATATTGCGCCAGGTCGAGTGGCGGGCAAGAGGCAACGAAGAGCAGCTCATAAAAATTCATCGCCCGCGCAGCAACCAGAGACCTCGACAAGGCGCTTCCGGCTCCGTTAAGCCATTTCATCTTTCAGGTGCTTTTTCCCGGGCGAGGTCTGTTTCCGGATTAACGACTCATCACTTGTAATGTTCTTGTTGCTCTTGCTAGGAGCGAGATTTTATATTGTTTATTTATAATTAATTGTTGGGCAGCAACCATTTTTTATCAACACGTGATTTTTTCAAGGTGTTTTATACTGCTCAGACATTGAGATCAACTAATATGTCTGTTAAATTGTCTTTTAAGATGATTTTATGCACAATTTACGATATTGTTAGAAACAATGAAAGTGCAGGGAGTTAAACTAGTTTTTTTGTTCCATAATTAGCAATAATTGTTCTTTGATACAACACAAAATTACACATGACCAACTAGTAGTGCTACATCAGCACATACTTTCCCATATTGGGAACGTAATATTATATTCTTGTAATTGCCGTCATACCATCATATCAGCCATCAGTTGAAAAAGGCCAATCTAATTCAATAAGGCGCCTGTGGTCCATATCTTCTATTATTTTGGCAACCAGTAACAGTGGTAATTTCGTATTTCTTCAAGAGAAACAATCATGGCTAAATCACAATAAATTCCCAGCATATTACACAGCCCACCAAAGATAATTTCACTCAAACTTGTTGTGTGAAAACATATTAACAAAAGTTGTTTATATCCATCACTAATGACCTTTCATCTTTTAACTGACTATACCATAATCAATGATCAGACCTTTTTAAAGTAAAACAAGTCTATAAATTAAACATTCAAAATTGAAGACTATCCAATAGGAGTATTGCGGAGCGTTCTCAAGCGCCCTCAATGACAAGCCCTCAACGAGCAATAATGCAAGTCTGAGGAAGGATATGCCTAACATTTTAAAATTAATACAGTGCGAATAAATACAAGCTTGTGCAACAAAAGGGCGCATTTCAACAAAATTTTGAAATTTTAATTGTGAAATATTAATTTGTTATTTTTATTTACAAAACTTAGTCAACGATTCCCGGTGGCGACAAAATTATAACTGGGGGCTTTCCTTATAAATGTCCCAGTATTTATTACTGTGCGGCGATGAGAAAGCCTACCTTAAGGTTAAGAAGACCAGTATATACGATGGAGGGATGTTTTTCTGCTAACCACACGAACCCCTTATCTTATGGCCACCGCTGGTCGGCCATCGAACGTATCGGGCTGTCAAGCCAAGAACAGGACAGTCAATGGTTAGCTGTTCGGAAGCGACAGCAGGCGACGCATTTTGGTGTCATGTGGCCCTGAAGACAATATTTCTATATCACCGTACGAATATTTAAAATAAGGGTACAAATCTATCGCCCTTTATCGTTTATATATTATATCTGGAACACAACAGAAACGTTTCTTGGAAATTAGTTGTTTTCAAAGCAAATGTATTATCACATATTCTACAACCTGTACAGCGACAAACGTCGCAGCTTAACAAATAAATTCATGAAAACACGCCAACGCAAAAGCGGCATGGCCATTTAAACAGCTTACGGTATGAACTTATCCGTAAGTCACAATTAGGTGAAATAATATAATACTGAGAGTATCAAATAAACAACAACAGAACATTTCTACTCGTTTTATCTGGAACGGATACATAATATATAAATTTCACGATACAATTTACTTTATTACATTTTTGCAAATTGTATTTTATCAACTCATCAGCCATCGGTCATCTATCATGTTTAGAAACGACATATACTCTGTCTGACAGAATTTGAGTAAAAGAAAGTTGCAGTGAATCGAACCTTGAAACGACTGCAGACCTATATATTATTGTATTTTAGCTACCAATTTGTGCCTGACGATGCAGCCACATTCGATCTCCGAAACGTCATAAAATGTTATAAATAATTACAATTTATTTTGTTACTGTCTCAAAAACCAAAAAGAAGAAAGTAATTGTCTGAAAATTATAGTTGGAAACTATCAATAAAATGAGTTTTTCTTTCATCATTAAAAGTGGCATATCACCAACGAGGAGGGATCAACGCTGAACCCCAGAGTAAATTTTAATTCAAATGAAGGGAAATAGTACACATTTAAATTAATAATACATGCATTTAGTGACATGTATAAACGTTTTCTGACAGTGTTTTTTAAAATCCTTATTTTGAGATATAGCAAAGTAACACATTTTGAACATTTTTTGTAATTGGGCCCTTCTTGCGGTGGCACACATGGCAATGTCCAGTTTCTTTAAAGAATTATTTCAAAATTACGATGTCACTCCGACTGCACATCAGTTATCTGCATTGCAACGCGTTTTCTTGGCCGTGACTGTCAGATAATGCCAGAGTTTCCACAAAATGTTTCCGCTTGACGACGGATTCGACGTGTTTTTTTTATTTTTTTAAATAACAGGCACTAAGGTTTAATAAAGATTCTAATAATAAAAGTCCTAAACGATGAAACTTTAACTGCAAATCTAAACAACGTTATAAGGACAATCTACGCAGGGTTCCATTATTGACACTGCGCTGTTTGTATGCGACGATTGAAACATTACGACTCTGTTTTGATATTAACATTTCCTGAAAGGTATTCCAATATTCATTACAATTATTCATGAGAATTTCATTTAGAACAGATTTTAATTCCATTTCATTGATTCCATTTCATATTAAAATTTCCATGACCTCTTTAATTGTATTTGGTATTCACAATCACAACTCGTTTATAATTTTAATATTGAATCTAGAAAATATTGCCTCAGCTATTAATTTATTTCTAAGCTTCTGTCCCCGTTTAACCGTGCGTCACACGCCCTAGTAAAATTTATTCGAGTAACGCTGTGATCTTTCAGATGCACCATTTTAATTTTATCTAATCTTTCATCACAAAATATTTGGTGTTTCAGGCCCAACAAACATATGTTAGAACACTTTTATCGTCATGGACATTCTAAAACTTTATTAAAATACAAAGTTTAACACTAAGAAGAACAAGATATAAGTTGGAAACTGTATCAATTGTAAATTTGTACTACAACTAGCTCAGCTCCCGCTGCTGTAGTTTGGGTCGCGCATTGTTTGATTGAGAGGATTGCATTCGACAACAAAATAAGCCTATTAACATTAAGAGGAAGTTATGAATTCTGAGAAGAATAATAGAGAAGTTTTGAGAAGGACGGTCGTCACAAGCATTTCTATGACGCTCTATAGAGAGATTAGTATAAGAAGGGACCGCTTTGACAGGCAATGCTTGACCTCTGCTGGCAATGTAACTTCTAGTTAGCCCACTTACTCATTTTTTCAGTGCGTTCATTTACAGTTAGCTCATTTGTAAAAGGCTTCATCATTATCTCTTGCAATGTCCCCGAACTGCACGACCTTCATTTGATTCCCGACCCGTCAAAGTGGCCCCTTCTTATTAGAGTAACTTCTATATATGAAAGGCAGGACAAGTCACACCTAAGAAGATCGGCCACATCTACTGCAGGGTTTAGAGTACTTTCGCCGAATATTATCGACTAGAGCAGGGCGTATTTACTCCAGACGTGCAATTGCCCCGACTTGCAAAAAATATCACTCCAAATCACAAAATGGAGTGACGAAGTGTTTTGGTGAAACGAGAGAGCTGGTTTGCAACCATGGTATACAGAACTTTTTACTTTTTCAACTCATTTCAGAACTGTTTCTAAGAGTTTTTGCTTTAGTTCCTATAGGATTAGTCTTCGGTAAATGTTCATAATGCAGAAGTTTCAGCACTTGTCTATACATTCCAATATGGTGCTCTTAGTTTTGCACTTCCAAATTTCGTTCAATATTACAAACTAATGTTAGTTTTTATCACACGTTCTCTCCTCACCTGCATTTGCATTGCCCAACCGAGTGACGCACAATGCAACCAAACTGAACGGAAATATGCGCTGTGAATTATGATTTAAATGTAGAGGTGACAAAGAGTTATCTGAATAAAACGTGAAACGCAAATCACTATGTATCCCATTCAGCACTCAGTGGAATCATTACCTCATCAATTTATTGCTTAGGGTATTCGCTTTCCAGACCATCGTGCGATTGTGAGCAGAAAAATATATTAAAAAAGTTTTTTTTCTTACATATGCTCTTCCCACTCTTTCATAGAATAATGCATTTAAATGCTGATATCTTTGATAATGCTGCTTTGTCACTCAAGGACGTTTGTAGTTCATTTGCATTTTTCCTAATTATCAAATTTTTAAAAACCACTTAAAATCTCTTCGCCCTTCCTACTCATTTCACCACACGCATTTAGATAAAACAAATCAAACTCTTTAAAATTTAAAAGTTAATTGATTAAAACACTTTTTATGTTTACTCGTATATTTTTGGGGCACTGGTCGTGTAATGCCCTCTTTTCTCGCCGGTTTCAGAATTAGGTCAAATCATAAATTTAAAAAAATCATAATAATAACAACCAAAATTATTATTATTATTATTATTATTATTATTATTATTATTATTATTATTATTATTATTATTATTATTATTATAACTTTTTATGAGAAATCTTAAAAGAAAAATGGTATGGAAAACGAAGAATCCACTTAAGAACACAATTCATGAATAGGTTACAGGGTTAAAGCAACGGAAGCCAAAGTATACGTTTCGACGCGTTCTTCAATAGAAACAAGGAAACGAATACTCTTTTGTTCATCTTTACAGTTTTCTTGCATAAAAATATTAAACATTTCCGTTAAGCGACAGCAACGCACCGTGACGTCCCTGCCTTCTTCGACGGCCGCGACACGTGGTGTGGGCGTTGCGCATGTCGGCGGGAGGCGGCCCTGGGGCGATGAGGGAGGGCGAGGAATGAGGGCGACGGACGAGGGCGATAGGGGCGGCGCGGGAGCAGATGGCGCTCGCGGGCTAGATTCGATTACCGCGAGTGGACAGCGGTTGTCGCTTGGCGCGGCGGCCAGCAAGGGGGCAAGGTTAGGCCGGAAAGCAAGGCCCAAGACAGCGGCGACAGAATACATTTGTGACAACGTAGGCTTCCGCGACAGGAGTCAAACGATAATTGTGTCTTTCGGCCGACTGAGAAACACGAAAGTAGAAGGGCAGTGCCTTCGAGAGAAGTTCGCCAAAGGCATGGGCGGAGGTAGAGAAGTAAAGGACCGGCGCGGAAAATCCGCAGCGAAAGTTTCGCGTCATGTGATGCCTTATGAGCGCGTTCAGATATGCGCGACAGGCGAGCGTCGCGGAAGCGGATTGGAGGTGTTTTCTCCGCGTCGGATTTTGGAACGCGGTCGGACGCGTTTTCTCCACTGCCGCTCGTGTTTCGCTGTGGAAAACAAAGCAAAGGCTCGTCAGATGTCAAATGTATTCAGCTTGGCAGTGAATCTGACAACACCGAACGGTCATAAAAATACTTCTAATAGTGTTCAATAATTTAATGAAATTTAAATAACATTAAACTTATTTTTTAAATTTTGGGTTCTGAAAATATTTCTACGTTTTAGTAATCAATAATTCTATTGAATGTATATATATATATATATATATATATATATATATATATATATATGAGGAAACAGACGAGGATATGATAGAGAAACGTTACAGGGATTAGATTACAAACTGACTGACGGTGGTGGTGACTATGACGAATTCAGCGTGGAGGTAGAAGTGGGTGACGGGCCCGACGAAGGTAATTGACACATTCGATGACAGCGACGGAGTCGGCGACGGTTGTGCTTTTGGTCGACGCTCGTTGCGATGAAGAGTGTGCCAAACAGTAACGGCGAGTGGTGGAGTGTATAAAACTTGCGAGAAAGATGAGACGGGGAGCGAGGCGCGGTTTTAACGCCGCGGCGAGGGCGGGGCGGCCAAGAGAGGGACGGCAGAGCACTCTCGGCTCCCGCGGTGGCGGTCGAGGGCGTCGCCTGCTGGCCGACCGGACGCCGCCCGACAGCCGCCCCGACGGGGCAGCACGCGACCGCCCGCCCACGCCCGCCTGCACTTCTCAGCAACCGTAATGCAATTATTTTCCCCGCAGGTAAACAGCGCGGGGCGGCAACCCGAGCGGCGCGGGTTGACGTCACTCTGCAGAAGGGGAACTGCGCCACCGCGGGTGTCACCGCAGCGCCGCCGCCGCCACCGCCCCGCCTCCCACGCCGCCCTCGTTTTTCTCGTCGCTATCGCCTCCCCTGCCACTGCCGTCGCCGCCCGCCACCACAGAACTCCTCCACCGCCGCCCCCACCTCCGCCGCCCTGAGCCCCACCGTCAACACTTCCGCCGCCGACCTGCCTCGCACCGTCGCCTCCGCGACAGGCACCCCCCCCCCCCCTCTACTCCGCCCCGACCTCGCTGCCCCAGCCGCAACCCTTCGCGCTCTCGCGGCGTATAACGGCGGCCGGAAAGGAATTAGAGGAGCAGAGACGGGGACGACACCGAGGACGACGTCGCGGCTCGTGGGCGGGGCGGGGCGGGGCGGGGCGGGGCGGGGCGGGGCGGGGCGGGGCGGGGCGGGGCGGCTCCGTGTAGGATTCGCGCTCCACATTATACCTCGCACGCTTAATAAGGACGGGGCTTAAAACGGCGGATGGTGGGGCGGGGGCGGGGAGAGTTCCAGACGCATTCGCGCTGCGAGAAGGGAAGTGCGCCGGGCGGATGGAGGGGGCTGCGCCGCCGATGTCGCGCTTCCTGCGATGGGTCGCCGACGCTTCCAGCAGCGGGCGGCGCGGGGCGGGGCGGGGCGGGGCGGCGCCCGGGCCGGAAGGCGAGGGAAAGGGTTCAGCCCGTTTGCCCTCGGGCGAGAGCGAGCTCTGATTCTACGTTGGCGCTGCAGCCGCGGCCTCGTCATCGACTCGGCACGCCCGAGCGCGGGGCATTAGCGCCTCAAAATGCCGCCTTTCGGGGTTATTCGCAGGTGTTTTCGTCCCAGACACGTACTGTTTCTTCGCGTGTTCTGTTTTCACTGTAAAACGTTGAGCTTTTTGGAGCTGTTATTTAAGAGGATTTGTGTTAACCCGCCTGAGGATTTATTTCGGGGCACGTGTTTGGAAGCAGGTAATTTTATTTTAGTAATATGAACGAAAAGCTGATTTTTCCAAGCTTAAATATTGAATGTGATTTTGTTCGTTGGGTATAAAGGAAATTTGTAACGCTGAACAGTGACAACATTTTGAGAGAATGTGTACATTTCATATCAGTACGTGCCTTACGTCAATACGATCTCTTTCGATGTGCAGAAATAATTCACTGCAATGGACGGCGACGATACTTACTGATAATGGGAATAATTATATTTTATTAACGTATATATTCCATCACCAATGATTTTTGTAAAAAATGTAATACTTGGGGAAACAAATCTGGCAAAGACTGTGAGTTCTCTGAAACGGTGTGCAGTTTTTGAAAACTAGACAGGATTTCTCCGCAAGTTAATTTTCTGTGTAAGCTCTCAAACTAAATATGCATTTTATATATACTGATTTTTTAACATCTTTTTTAATTTTATTTCTTTTTGTATATTTTCAATACGTGATTGCTTGTTCGGCGTTGTTTTGGAGAAATTCGAGCATACTGCATGTTTATACGGTTTCTCTTGTATTACGGGATATTTACAATTCTATCCAGCATGTTAAGAGCTTTTTGCTAGATGTTTGCGTAAATTAGTTAACGATGAAATTAATTTATATTATTTAAAAGTGTCATAAACAACAAATTGCTTATAATATGCAGAAATAGCAATCTGACAAGTAACAAACGTTTCTTCTTTTGGTATTGAGATACACAAAATTCTCAGACGTTTAGAAGAAAATGAATTACAAATTGACTCCTTGTTCGTACAGAAAAATACTTCATTTGTGTCCTGAAACAAAAAAAAATTGAAAACAACACCCCTGCGGTACAGCGGAAAGTGAAAGTCTTACCAGAAAGCTGGTTCCAACCGACCATAGATGAGTGAGCAGACGGGTTCAATCTTCAGCAACAACGTCTGCTAAGTGCTCAGATATTTCTCGATGCAATGGCAACACGAGACATAACGGGAAAATCCTATGACATTATCATACATCACACAACTTTAGATACAAGACAAGTGAAAGTCTTTTGAGGAGAAGACCTTCCACGCAAAAGAGTTAAATTTTCCCCGCTTTTTTAAGTGTGAAGTGGTAGAATGGGGAATTTATTTCTTAAAGTATGCTCCTATTGTTCTCAACAAGTTTTGTGTTTTGAATAATACTTTTCAGGCAAACGCAAACATTTAATTGAAGAAAATTTGAAGAAATGGCTTATTTTTCACGGACACAAAAAACAACAAAAACAAAAATGAGAAAAATACTAATATACGCGGTAAAAAATGAAAGTGCATATTTTATTCCATGCTTTAAGGCATTCCGTTTTGCTATTTGATGACGAACATCTCCATTCCTGTTTTAGTATTTGACTTTGCACAAAACGTTATAACTATACTTTTCAGTTGGATGATTGTGACTGAAACGCCTTCAAAAGAAGAATACCAAACAAAATAACAACGAAACAATGGCTCTTTATTTTATTTGAATTTTATTGTCTTCCCACTTTAGTATTCTATGTATTATTATTAGGATATGTTTTTTACTATTTCTACTCACTCCAATATGATTTTAAAAGAGGTAAGATGTTACTGTAAGTTTAAAGAGTTAAATCATTCTGATATTGCCTTATATACTACAATATTTTATTATAAGATAACTTCTCAAATACTTTACATAGTCGAATACACAAATTATTATTTTAGATACTCGAGTGATTTTCATTAAGAAACCTTTATCTAACAGGAGTCATTACTAAGAAACGAAATTTCACTGAGGTTGAGTTCGGATTAGACAAACCTTTAGTTACAGAGGGCTCCAGAGGACAACATTTTAGAACACGTACCTGAAGCGACGAATGAGGAATTCACAGAGGACGGTTTCCTACAGGGAAGATAACGATATCGTTAGCAAGTACGAAAGGTATGTTGAGTCAGTCAGGGCTGGATGTGGGGAGGGCTGAAAGAGGGAACTTCGTTGCGGAGAGAGCATCAGGCAGTTTCTGCGCAAAGAGCAGTGAATGTGGCAGAGGGTGAGAGCAGTGAATGCCTCACGTGTGCATTACCGTGCATTGAAGTAGTGGTGGTAGTAGAATGCACAGAAAAAAGGCTTTGCACCCAATCAAGTCACATAAAGACTTCGCCTGAAAATAGCGAAGTACGATAAGGTATTAATTGCAACGCAGTATTGTATATAATATCAATAATTTTAATTAATACTTTTTGTTAACCAATAATTTGTACTATAACTTTGCACGCTAATTTAATTAACCCGAGAATCAGCTAAAATTTGTTTGATGCATACTTAAAATATGTCAAGTTTTGAAAAACCCAGGTTACATATATTTTATTTTATGTTTATTGTACTTGTCTTCTTGAATAGAGTGACTCGTAGGTTGGAATGCTGTCCGAATATTTCCTTACAACCTTTAGCTGACGAGATATGTTTAATTCGCTTTCATACCTGTTCCTTCTTTATCGGATATAGTTTCAAAATCTGAAACAACATATTCAGCAGATTCCTTTCCCTCGCCTGTATTGGTATAAATTCCGTGAATATCAAGAAATGACTTTTCACATACTTTCTTATCAGTTTCTACTTAAACTCAAATTTGGAAAGTATGGTTTAGGTGACTTTACTGAGTTTTTGTGTCTATTTTTTCGACTGTATTGTACTTTATCAACATGCACATGTCGATCAAATTTTTGTATCTCCAAAAATTCTTTCAAATTACCATATTTTCTAAAACATACGATGCACCATTTACAAGTTGGAAATAGTTCTTCTCCCTCAATTAGTTTCTTGAATAAACTTTGTTTGTTTGTATCTCATTTACAAATCGTATCCAATCTGTTTGTTTTAAGCATACGAAATCTATTTATATTATATTACTAAACTAAACTAAACTAAAACAGTAAACTAAACGACCTTAGTTGTCGATGCGACTGGATAAATAAAGGGAAAAAGTAATGACCGTATAATAAATTTCTATACTCGTTTTATAATGAGTCATTTTTATTTAAAAATTTCTCTTACAGCATAAACTCTGCACGAAGTAAAATCTTACCGAATTAATATTGTATAACATGTGTTTGGAGAGTAGGTGGTGTTTACATTATAACATATGTATATAAGTATTGTCACATCGACGTTAATTATTAATTGCAGCTTTTGCACAATCAAAAGAGCTTCCACAAAACTTGACATGTTCATGAAAGAGAGCTTCAGATGCGCTGTTCTCATCACTTTGTTCTCCAACAACACCAGTCACGTCAGGCTCACGAATTCCTTTACAGCCCAGCATCTTGATTGGTGGAAACATTTTCTTGTCGTTTCAAATTTGCGGTTTCTACCCCAAGTGCTTCTTAATTCATTTACAGAGACGGACATATTATGTCATCAGAATTGAGCCACATTTTGACGCCATATACAAAATTTCAAAATCCGCAGAAATGTTATTTTTGAGGATTATTGGATTGAACTGAATTGAATTGATTTTTTGCCTTATTTTACGAGGCGAGACTTGGGCCATCAGGCCCACTCTTCTGTCTGACCACGGAAATTTCGTTTCGCTCCTTTCACCATCAAACGGAAAAAGGAGATATTTCTTGGGCGACGAAACAGGCGATTTGAATATAGCTCAGAGGCTTGAGGATCTTTTACATGCAGTAAATCTGCTAACATGGGACAGTCGGCTTTACTTCTCCTCTGAAAGAAGGCATACGAAGGATTTTCTAAAAATCGACGGCTTCGATTGGGTTTGAACCCACGAACTTGGGTATAACATTCCTATACGCAAACCGTTACACCAGTGCCGCCGCTTATTGTCGTTTTCCTCTAAGGGTAGTATTTTTAGTTTGGAATCATTTCTTCCTTTCAGATAATTTTTTTCTTCTCAATTCTTCGTACCAACAATGTAAACGCAGTTGGCCGAGATAATAAACGAGAATACGACCTGTTTCATTGTGCGGCACATCCCATCACATTAATTCCGTTCGCTTGAGGCGGAACCAGGGGATTTGGATTCCCGCGCGACTGCTGCCGTAGCACAGACGCCAGCGCTTCCTAGACTCTTCGAGAATTCAAAGAGAAAATAGTGTCGATCTCGTGGGGTGTAAGGTCCGTGCGAGGAAATATTGTCATTCGGCTAGTGGAATATGAAGTGAACGGACGGTGGCGTGTGAGACTGGGAGACTTTGAACTGAGCCAAGGCAGAAGGCGACGAGGCAGAGGCCACGCGAGCAAGCTAACCCCTTCACTGCAAAACGATTTCCAGGCCTGCGGCGGGACAGAATCCTCCGCCAGATATCACACGGCTGCGCCCAGCGAGTGCCCGGATGGAAAGGTGCCCGGCTTCTGGAGTTGGAGCACATCTACTGGCTGGTGTTGACACAGTAAGTAATCGGTGGGGAAAATAACATGAGTGACTGGGTGAATTTAAAAAATAACGACTCTATGCAACGTGTCATACGCGTGACGAAAGAGAATGTTTGCTAAAACTTGTTAGTTGGGGGATTATTTCTGATTCCTTATAGTCATCCTCTTCATGAAAGCCAAACATATTGATAATTTCTCATTCTTCAATGTATTGAAAATGTTCATGTTGTGCCTACTCACATCTGCTTGAAAAGCTCTCGTGTATTTCCACAAGCAACCTTGGCTTACGTGAATATTGGTGCAAAGTTGCTTCTTTGTTTGTAACAATTGTTTAAATAGATGTTATTTGCTTATTCAATGTTCTGTAGTTGAAAGCATTTTCTTATTTGAATAAATTGTACATACATGTTGGAGTATTATCTAAAGAAACTGTTCAAATCAGTTACTGCAAATCTTTCATATGTGGAAGACTGATAGAAACTGATCACTTCACACCATTTTGAATGTAGAATAATATTCAATGAGTATTTAATATTTTTATATGTGTAAGACTAATAAGACCGAGATAATTTTTTGGCAGGTATAATCAAAATCCATTAAGTATTTAATCTTTTATGTGGGGAAGACTCGAAATAACTCTTATTCCTTCACACAACTTCTTTACTTGCATTACAAGATTAATTTGGTATTTAATGACTGTGTGATGTTAATGATTGAAATGATTAACATCTGTAACGATGCAATGATTGATGTGGCAATATGAATGATGTAATCTCAACGATGTAATGAATATACATATAACAGGTAATACATGCAATTTCCTTTACTTGCATTATAAGATTCATATGACATTTCATTACTGTGCCGTGTTATGTTCCTGTGCTTGTCTTTGCTTACATTTGTAGTTCCAAAGGATCACAAGCGTATGTGGATTTAAATATTATAAATGTAATTGGTAAAATCCGCAACTTCTTAGATTATATCCATTATTAAGCCAATGGAATGGTCTTTTATTGTGATTTTCCTAAAGTTTCATCCAAAGAGCCCCGAATTTATTTCAAAACTGATTCGATCATCCTAATGCTCATCTGATTTGTCAAGTTTTTCGAATCAGGCGAAAAACATTAAAACCAAATTGCGAGAGCGGTCACAATTAATAGCTACACAGAAAGCACATCATTGTAATTTGAAATGAATTACGTTCCAATTTCAAGGTTTGTAATACAAGTAGATAAAATAGCATTTATTTTTCCTATTTTCATGGTAGGGTTTGTTTAAAAAATCCAACCCTAACGAAGTATCGGAAATTCCATCCATCAGATAGAATCGCCATATTAATTATATTAATTAATAATACGATATTATAATTAATAGTTATATAATATGAAATTATATTAACGAAGAAAGAAGAAATATATTAGAATGGAAAGTAGTTGAGGATGCAATGTTAATTTGCTAAAAAATTGTTTATATTGAGATGAGTCACTTCAAATAAATCGGAAAACGTGGAAAATATCGGGATTTTTACACGAATGACAAACGAGTCACATTTCAGGAACATTTGCACCACTCGGTTACTTCTCTTGTCAGGACAAAAGCAGTCAATCTTGGATTTGTTGTGCATTTCTTGATAAGCGAGCGAGAATGTATGGTTTCCTTCGTGCTCCCGCATTTTCCTTTCATCTGTGATAAGAGAGGAACCTTTTTTGTACAATTTCTCAAAATCTCTTACATATATCATCTAAACTTACACCACACTCTTTTGATATCTACGTTTGAGTCACAGCCGTGTGTTGAGAAAGTGTCACAACTTTTGTGCGACTCCGTGGGGTTATATCCATGGACGAAACAAGATACACGAGAACTAGTCGTGCTACAGAATGGCACAGCTTTTCTCATTCTAGTTAGCTTTTTGGTCTAGGCTAGCTTTCCGATCTTGCCATATCCTCTTGACAGCTGTCCAAATTTGCAATATTTCCACTATTTTGCAAGAGCAAGAATTTCGTTCAATATTGCGAGATAATAAATAACTTTAAAGATATGTAAATGACCCTAATGAAAGAACTAATTATGGGGGATCAAATTGGGATCGAGAGAAAAATCACTGTATTAACTTTGGAGTTGCCGGAAGACGCCGCAGGGTGATAGGTTCTCCCACGTCGATCAGCACAAATCAGATTTTGGGAAAAGCACCCGAACGGTTAAGACGTTACTGTTGACCACAGACGGATGAGCGTATATATGGATTGGACGGGTGGACGGCCGGACGGACAGTTGGACGGCCGGACGGACAGTTGGACGGACGGCCGGACAGTTGGACGGACGGACGAACAGTTGGGCGGCCGGACGGACAGTTGGACGGGCGGACGGACAGTTGGACGGACGGACGGACAGTTGGACGGACGGACGGACAGTTGGACGGACGGACAGTTGGTCGGACGGACGGACAGTTGGACGGACGGACGGACAGTTGGACGGACGGACGGACAGTTGGACGGACGGACAGTTGGACGGACGGACGGACAGTTGGACGGACGGACAGACGGACGTTTTGCTGTAGACCAATTTTTGTAAATCAAGAACTCAAAACGTGGATTGTGAGAACACAAAATGTTAGAGGAAGGATATTACACTTAGAAGAGGGATTTATCCACTTGTGCGATATAAGGGATAGTCAATAAGAATTTTTTGTCGAAACATCACCAGTTTCTGCTGCGACATTACAATACTTTTTCTTTACTACGTAAGCATGTAGTAAGCGAGAAAGCACAAACGAATGGATGAGAAACAAATAGCAGGAGAGATGAGAAATGTAGACGGTAGCCTTTCATCTGTACAAATGCGAGATGCTAATGCAGCGAGGGTGTCCGTGGGGACGGTGCATGTGGCAGAGGACAGGCGCAGCGGCGCTGCCTGCTTCGGAGAGGCGCGGTGGCCGGGCAGCGGGGCGCAGCCAGGCGGCGCAGATGCGAGCGTTACGCGGTTATTGTCATCAAAGCCGCCGCGTCGATTGCACCGCCACCCGCCCACCGCCGCCCGCCCACCGCCGCCCGCCCCCGACGAGCTGGCAAGCCCCTTGTCCCTCACCTCGCTTCTGCCTGCTCGCCCAGGGTTGCTCCAGAGAGCCAGCTTGCGCCTGCTCGCCTGCCCATCGTCCACCCGCTGCCCTCACACTGCACCACTCGCCTTATTCTCTCTACGCGCGCCCTCCCTTACCGTTATGGTAATTGACGATATCTCCTCCCGTAGATCGTACTTTCTCAGTACATTCCGCACTCAAGGTGTTTCTTTAATTCGTCAGTTACCAGTGCTCTGTGGCTAAATAATCTTATTTACGTCCTTCATTTGTTAGTTTCCTGTCTTGCTCATTCAGTTATTTTCTCTGTTCTCTTGATAACTGGAATTTCCTTATGATTCCATAAATTCTCAATTATTGACGTATTTTTCTACAAATGATTCAGCTCGTGGTTGCCCTCCAAGGAATCCGCATCACATGCCTATCTATCGTGCACTCACTGGCTTATCTCAGGTTCTCCTTCAAATCACATCTCTTCTTCATTACCCTTTCTTAATCTCATAAATATATTCGATCATCTACTTTCAACTACGCTTGCTGGCCTGATCGTCTGTGAATCACTAGCCTATCTGCTATCTTATCCAAATCCCAATTTCGTTACCAGTCACCCGTCTGCTTTCTCGTCCACCCACGCATCCTCACACTTTCTCAATACTGATACCAATGCAAATCCTGTTGCCTGCTCATCCTCATCCAAGACCCCCCTCCCCCGCACCACCTATGCTGTCTCGTCTGCCCGGTCACTCGCTCTCTCGTTTAGTCACCTGATTTCTCGCCCTCCCGCCAAGACCGTCGCCCTCTGCCAGCCCTTTCGTCCACCCACTCGTCCTCTCATTGGTTCATCCGCTCTCTCATTCTTCGTCCTCTTTCTAGTTCGTCTTCAGCCGCCGGATCTGTCGTTCGCCCGTCGTTCCCCGGCTCGATACGCTATCTCGTCTACCTGCCAGCTCACCTCCTCTTCGGCTTCCCCCCCCCCGCTCGCGCATTCACCGCCATGCTCTCTCGTCCACCCTCCCGCGACTGGCTCTCTTGTTGGCCCGCCTGCCCGCCGTCTCTTGGGCTTACCCTCTCGTTGACCAGCCCGCCGTCTCGGCCGCCTACGCCCTGCCAGGCACGCGGCGCCTCCACGCTTCGCCGCTCGGCTGGCGTCCGACCACTGTTGAGTCACGGGTCGTCCTTCTCGGAACCCTCCGCTGCGCGATGGAACGCCCATGAGCGTAATTCCACGAGCACGCTGCGGAGCCTCCGCTCTGCGCATCATTAAGCTCATCGACGGGTGGCCTACAGAGCACTGGGCCAGGCGCTCTACGTCTTCGGAATGCCGCTGGTGGTAAATCATTAAACGATATTACGCAGAATAAGATACTTTTTAATTGGATTGCTGGTGATGTAGATACCTTTTTATTATGATAAATTACTAAAGATATTGTCTGGTATCAATACTTTTTAATCAGCTTATGATCATTTCGATCGCGTTGCGATCATCCTCAGAGCTTGCAGCTTCTGGGCCGAAAACAAAGTTCTGCGGGCAGAACGGGCAGAACTTTGTTTTCGGCCCAGAAGCTGCAAGCTCTGAGGATGATCGCAACGCGATCGAAATGATCATAAGCTGATTAAAAAGTATTGATACCAGACAATATCTTTAGTAATTTATCAGAATAAGATACATCAACGATAGATAGATATTAATTGTTTATGTAGGTACGCCTATGCAACCTGGTGTAGAACACTACAAAATATACATTACCATTACTTGCAAACTTAATATCGCCAAAGAAAAAAATCCTTTTCATTTTTAGTTATATTTTAAGTGATGCAGAACACCTACGTATAATGAATTAATAAATATAATTTAACTTCTATCAGTGAAAACGTACGATGGTAAGTCAAAAAGTATCTCTTATCAAAGTTATAATTGATTGAAGCAATAGTACAAAATTTATAATGAGACCATTTTGATGATAGGAACCATGCTTCTCAATGTCTTTGGATCATAAAACACAATCTTTCCTAAAATAATTTTAACCTCCGACCACTTAAATCAGCTTTTTATTGATCAGAGTGTAATTATACGTGGAAAGATTGGAACCGCGTTGGTCGGTCTCTTCCAAATATAGATTTTGAAGAGCATGAGCGGCGTTACGTAAGTGCATCAATAGTTACTCATCGTTTATTCACAATCAGGGCACGGAATTGCTCAATACTGGGATTAGTAGTAGATCAACCACGATCTCTTGCTCGTCTCTTATCCTGTATGCTATTTGACTACTTCGGAATGCTTCAATCTAATGGTGAAATCTACACAAAGAAAACTAATTGCTGCCATATTGTTCTAGCCTTCTAAAGATCTACGCTTTTCATACATATTCAAATCACAGAAAAACAGATTACGAAATTCTGTTCTTTTTGGGCGCAGAGAAGAGTTATGTGTGCCATACGTAGCAACATGTCAAGCGAACCTTAGCCGATAACGCTGAGACTTACATTAAGCAACATAAACGATGTAATTTTAAGGCCGGTATGTGCACAACGCTATACAGTCAAACTACAGATGATAAAAACGAAAGTGCACATACTGGTCGAAATTAAAAAGTGTCGAAGATTCTTACATCAGTTCTGAATTATTCGAAAATGTATTTTGAAAACTCAATTTTCACCTTTTGCAAGTTTCAACAATTTAGGGAAAGTTGTTGTAATATTATATAGATGAAGATACAAAATTTAGAGATTTGACTCACTTCTAACAATGGTATCTTACTTTGAACGGAATACATTTTATATTTAGATACAACGCTCGACAATCCAATTCCTAAGCTAACAAATTTGTCTCCATTCTGTTAAACACACGCGTACCTCGTATGTTTCACGCGACCCACAACGCAAAGAAGCAGCACAAAACAACGTCCTCAAGTACACGTAACCGTTTGCTGTGTTTTATTGCCCTGCACTCCATTCCGCAACTTATCTTTCGCGCGCCGCACTCGCAGAATCCTTTCTCGCGCGGTCTCAGCCTTTTCACTCTTCGCTCGACGCCGCCGCCGTCGCGCTCCGCGACTTACGAGCTCCACCCCCTCGCGACGGACGCCGTCTGTCGTTACCTCTCGCTCACGGTCCACATTGCAATGGGTCTGCCCTTTTGCTCGCTCGCTCGCTCCGCATGTTCATCCTGTACCCCGCCTTCGCAGTCCTGCCAACTCAACCCCGATTCTCCTGCTCTTTGCGATTCCGCGCGGCTTCCGCTTGGTAGATCTGGTGCTCCATATTGACCCAGCGTTGTCCTGTCTCGTGTAGCCCTTCCGTAACGCCCTTGGAGTCCTACCTTCACCTCATTCGTCCGTTCGCTCCACCTCACGTCACCGCACTTCGCCGCAACTCACTTTACTCGTAAGCGGCCTTCCCCTCCCGGCCAATGCCATGCGTCCCGACTAACCTGCCACGCCCCATCCTACCAGCCACGTCCCGCCCTACCCAGGAACGAAAAGAGGAACCCACCTTAGTCCCTCACCCTTGCCTCTCGTTTGGCTCCTACGCTTGCCCTTCGCTCTGTTTGTTCCTTCCGAGCAGTCTCATACTTTCCACTTAATTCTAAAATTGCCCCTCCTTGTTCCCAACCACTGGCTGAGTGCAGTGACTCTGACCAGGAGGTCGAGGTGGAGACGGATTTTCGACTCTACCTATATTTCTAAATCGCAATCAGCCGCTGGGGGGGATTCTATCGTTTTGATAGGTTGTTTTACGTATTTTTTACGAATACCAGGTGAATGCCGCAGCAGTATTCTAACAAATGGGTTACGAACAGCGTGCGATCTTTGGTTTCTTTTTTTATTATCATATAATTTCCTCTCCCTTCGCACTCTCTTTCGCTTACATTCACCATACATTTCGGAAGACCAGTCAGGGTTTTAGACTTTTTCCCGGCTGGGGCGGTGACCTGTTGGAGAGACCTGGATGGGAAAACCCCGCAAGCCGACAAGTGGATCGGCGGCCGATCTCACTATCCACAGGGGGAAGACACCGCCACGTACCGAGACAAAACACATGCTCTACACGTACGAGACTAACGGCCTCGGTAGTTGACGTGCCTGAAAACATCATTCAACCACTCTACCACCATGCTGTGAAGTGTTTTTTCCTCTCCCACTCGCTGTCTACCATCGCTGCGTCGCCCATTTCCACTCGGCCGCCCGCCCGCCCGCCCGCCCGCCCGCCCGCCCGCCCGCCCGCCCGCTCGCCCACCCACACGCCCACCCACACGCCCACACGCCCGCCCGCCCGCCCGCCCGCCCGCCCGCCCGCGCCGCGCGGGCGAAACCTCAGAGGGCGTCGCCGAGCGAAGAAGAAGAGGAGAGGGTCGCGCGAAATCTATTTCACAGGAATAAGATCCCATCGACAGCCTTAGAGCAATATTATTTTTAGCTCGGGCGCGCGGAGGCGTCCATCAGCGCCCCAAGATGGCGGCGCGCGCCCGCAACGGCCGTTCGCCGTCGCCGGCAGCTGCGCGCCGCGCGCCCTCTGAAGTATGGCGGCGGAGACGCCGAGCGGGGGAGGCAGCTTTGGCTCTGGGATTCCGCGAGCCAGGCCACGATCGCATCTAAATCGACACCAAAATAGTGTCCGGTAAAAACAATTTCAATACGAGACCGAAAACAAATGATTCCCAGACACACTGCACAGAAACACTTCGTCCACATTATTTACGTCCACCACGCATTTTATTCCGCTTCGCATTTCAGTCCAGAAACATGGGATGTCTGTAAAAATTTGCCAGCGAGGTAGTGTTTTAAAAGCGAAATCAGAAACAAAATAATAATAGGTAAAAACTTTTTCAATAGTGAAAAAGATATTGAAATAAAAATCGTTATTTTTATTACGAATATTGTTGGAATCGAAACTGAATGAGAGATTTTTAGTTTCGGTTTATAAGTTCTTCATATTTCGAGGAAATTTGCGTCACTAGGCTTATGTTTCGAAAATTGTTCAGAAATTAATATTTATTGCTAATTATTTTCTTACATTAATATTTCCTTGATTTTTTTGTTTAATGAAGAGTGTTGTGACACGCAAATTCCTTTTCTTTTGAAATGCGATTGAGCGTGTGACATGATCAGACCGTCTATTCTATGAAAATAATGACCACAAACTAGATCAGTTACATTATGATTTTCACCAATAAACGGGAAAACTGTTTTGAACCGGCTTATACGGAAAACGGAACCGAAGAATTCTGTGTGAGAAAACAAATTCGGAACTCAATTCCAAATGGTCAACGAATCAAAACTGAAACAGGAAAAGTTATTACAGACTGTTTGATGCATTATCTACCGGTATTTGGCATTCATATCGTTAATGTTAGAATAAAGAAAATGACGTTAATTAATAGTCCTTGGTCGGTCAATATTATGTTGCTTCCCCTCGAATTTAAAACCAATCATTTAATTTTTAATATTCCCATATGGATTTTATTCAAGAATATACAGTTTTTGCAATTTTTTGGGATTTTTTGAGGTGAGAAAACCCACTGAAAATTAAAATAAGTACGTAAGTGCTTGCCACTGCTGATCTCTGTAGGATCAATCGGGAAGGCGATTGTCTTAAGAACTTGGTGTATCGGATTCAAATTCCGATATGTTAGTTTCTTTGTTTCTTGATAAATGTAGTAAATTTAGAGCGCAATAAAGTGAATTCCACTGCATAAGTGCCATTTTCATTAAAAATATAGGTTTAAAAACGAAGATATGTGTTTCGTTCCGAGTCTTTTAAGAGAAGGGTGAAGTGCTAGTAGGATAGTACTATATTATTACGCAACTGTTTCATTTATGATAAGATTATGCTGCTGTAGCATCATTGCTTTTTGTTTCTGACAAAACAGCAATTTCCACACTCCATTATCTGTTTTTCGAACTTCTTAGTGATTCAAATTTGAACTCCGTCCGACGTTCCCTGTTTTCGTTTCAGTGTTTTGTGGACAATCCTTTTATATTATTACGAGTGCATTCAGCGACTCAGAATTTTAACAGGAATAGTGGTGCAGGCCTTTCACCCCAACCCCCCAACATTTAGAGACGAAGATTTCTTCTTCGAGGTTATCTTCTTCTAGATACGCTAGTATCCCTCAAGCAGAGTCCTGACCGCCCATACCCTAAGAAAAAGAAGTAATATATGGAGCTGATAGGAAAGGAAAAAGAAAGAATATGCCTGAATGAATATGTGGTTGAAGGATTCTTGCTCGACTATTTTAATCCTTGCATACTAATCGTAATGTAGTTCAATGGGTAACAGGAAATGAATAGAGTATGTTATTCTTGCCGAATCCAGCACATCTAGGCGAATAATAAGTAATTTTAACCATAAGTAATTTTAGAGTTTATTCTTTAACATGGTTCATTGGTTTCTAAATCAAGTACAGAGGCTCCGAGGAACAGTGTTCCATTAATAGTATTTTAAATAGATTCGGAGAGTGAGAAACTGATTCTCCAAATAAAATTTGCATTTTCCCAATTATAAAAGTATCTAAGAATAATTTTCGTCCTTCTAGCACAAACACTCTTCTCGCCCTAATTTCCGTCATGTTCAACAGTTTGTCTGGCAAGTTATGCATTTTGTGAATGAACCGTTCTATCATCACAAAAGTAGTCACATATTTTGTTAAAAAGTCTGGTCATTCTTCGCAACTCTTGGTGGACCATTCCTGAACATTATTCCTAATATTTTCTCCTTACATAAGTTCTTGTCTTAACTCTTTCTCATTCTAGGCTTAAAACCACCATGCTTCCTCATCCTTCCCCTCCTCTGACTTACTCGGGCCCACTCCCACGGTTCAGCGTTTCGCAGACCTCTTCAAGTCTCGCTCTATTTCTCTCTGGGTCCTCCAATGCGTTCTCACCACCGACATATATACGTCTCCTCCAAGTCTGCGCAAGATGTGGGGGTGGGCGGGGCGCTAACGCCCATTGCCCCTCCCTCTCCCCCTCCCCCTCCCCCTCCCCCTCCGCCGAGAGGGAGCGGGTGGGCCCGGGGGCGGCGCGGCGCCTCGAGAGGCCATGTAAACCGATCCAACTGCGCACGACGATCGGCCTTTGTTTCGCGAGGGTTTACAGCGCCACCGACACCGCGAAGTAGGTCGTCCTTCCGGCCACAAGTCAGGCGAGTCTTGTTGCTCGCAGACGCATTTTACGACCTCATTTTTTTAACAGTGCACTAGTTTGACGCAAAAAGATTACTACTCGGCCGATAACTTCTTTTCTTTTGTACTAAACCGGTTGTGATTCTGTCAAACACAGCAACCGCCCCGTGAAATAAAACTACTTCCTCGGATTTATTGGTCGTCGAAGAATAAGAGGTAATAAGGATCACATAAAGGGGTAACTCACAAACACCTGTCGGCATAGTTTTTCACTGTACGTGATATTTACTTCATCTGTTCGGCAGAAACCACAGTCGGATGATTTTTTTTTTCAACATAGAAGTTTTGTTTATGATTTATAAATTTAAGTTATATATTTGAGAGATCATAAAGTTTTCATGATACATCATTGTTGTTAATTTATAAAAAATCTAATTCTTATGAACATAATACGACGGTAACATGGTCTTCCAATGGAGTTAATCATTAAAATTATAATGTTGAACGTTTTCTGTGTTCTCCTGAACACTGCAATGAGTGATAAAACGTTTGCCTCTGGGAAAATTATTTACGTCACGCAATAACATTTGTTTTCAAAACGCACCAAAACGATTATTTGTTTTTAATTTAAATGAACACCGATATCAGAGTATTACATTACAACAATAATACGGAATTACTGACTTCCATTATTATTGCTCATATCCACTGTATTGTTTCGAAGTTCATTCAATTTTTAAATTGCTTCCGACAAATCTATGAAATGTGTTTTTAAACGACATCAAAACTAATCAAACACATGCACCTTCAATATCTTCTAAAATTAATTTACTCATATTTATTTTATAAATATTGGACATAAATAAACTGATCATGAGAACACACACAGCGACGTAGATGATTAAAAACTAGAGTCAGGGATTTTTTTAGCAAATGTAGCAGTGAACAACGTCGTAGCAATTTTACGTTCAACAGTATTTATAAAAAGCTGAATAAAAGCTTGTATACGTACGAAATGAATGTTACTACATACATACCGAGAAGTACGTGCATAAATCTAGATTTTTTAAAAATTTTATTTCATTAATTATATATTATATATCCAACATTCGTGATATAGGGCATCTTGCGTTTGACCATTATTGCACATAATCGGACCATTTTATTATAGTTTTCGTTCATGGAGACTCAATAAACCTATTATAAATCATTGTAACGAGTGAAGCACTTAAGTTAATTGAAACATGAAAACTCATTTTGGAACTATTTTTAGCAGGTAATTAATGTAAAAAGATTTTTTATAGTTTCCCCAACAGATTTGAAACATTATTTCAGCAGTATCTGCTTCAACTATTACTGTAAGAAAACTTTGATGTCCATTGCGCTGGAATATTAAACATGTCTGGAATCGGTTACATCATATTATTCCAAACATCAAAAACAAGTATTGTACGAAGGAAGAATTTGCAAACATTTAGATCTAATCTTGCTAAACTACTCGTGCTGTTTTCAGCAAGAAGGTTTAGAAAGTTGCATATATACCAGAGAGAGAAGATATTTTGCTTTCGGAAGATCAAAACATACGAAATAAAAATCATCCTGTGTAAAATGACAGAAACTTATATTGGCAGAACATAAAAGGGACATTTGTCAATTGAGCCATCTACTACATCCAACACTACAAACAGGTATACTAAGACAATAAATCTAAAATAATAAAATTTGAATATTTTCTTTGAAACTAGTGGTACTACAGAATAGCACATACTTTTCAGTATTAGTTTTCTTTTTCAATTGGTCTCGAGTAGCTATTCGGACTTGCCACATACTTTGCCAGCTGCCGTCTACCGCCGCCCAAAGTACACTTTTTTAAAAAAAATGTTCTTTATTTTTCGGCTTCCTAATAGTAGAACGGAAATATTATTTTAAGTATATGAAAGAACAGTAAAAAATCGTCCAAATGGCAATTTTCTTTGAAAAATTTGGAGCCGATTATAAGAAAATGGCATTTATGCGTTACTGTAAATTCGAAATTTGAAACTCTTTTCAAAGAAAACTATTGAGTTTTCGAAAAGCTCCACATAGCATAATTTCAAGTACGTTTAATCACAAATGCAATAGTGTTTACAAAACACAGGAAATATGCATCTTAATGGCGTGAGATATATTAAAAAAATTACATTTGTGTTATTTTTGTAAAAACAAATTAATACATCAAAATTAGTTCTTGTAATTTTGAACAGTGCAGTTAGCACTATGTTTTGAAAAGACTACAGAAAAAATTGTAGCCGTATTTGAGAAATCTTATTTTTGCAATTTTTTAAAATTGCACAAATTGTACACAAACTACTGAAATTTTCAAAAAAGGTACATGACATTAATGAAAGAATAAATTTAATGTGAAGGAAAAAACTTTATCTTTCATATTTCTACTCTATATTTTGTAGTTGTAACAAGACCCCGAAAAAAATTCAAACTTTCTAAATTTTAGAATATTCAGAGTTAACTGTGAAAATTGGACCTATGCAACCTTTATAAGAGCACTTTACTCTATTCTCACAAGAAAGAAAATAAGAATATTTAATATTAAAGAAAAATATTCGAGCAGTTTTGGAGGAAATTTTGAAAATGTCCCAGGGGCTTCATGTAAAGTACCCTTAAAAACTAATGAATAATTTTCAAAAAGGCAGAGCTTCGACTTAAGCCAAAGGGACAGGGGTTTCTTCAATTTGGAAAAAATCATTGCATGGTTTAGTGTGTTCATATACATCAGACAGATGGACGGACGTTTTGAAAAAAAAAAAAAAAAATTTTAGGTACCACGGAACCCCAAAACGTGTATGTTTGTTAAAATCTCGAAATAGATTTTTCATACCATTATAAAACTTTCCCTATACTAGTATATTACTCCGTATATACCAACGTATACGGGAAAGTAAAAAAAATCAATTGAATGAGATACTATAAAAGCCCCTGCAATCCCTATGCATTGTAATCTAGGGATAAAAGAAAATCGTTGCCAAAAATATGTAGAATACGTTAGTTTAGTTACTTTGGAATACATGCACTAAACTATTACTCTTATTCTAATGCTTCTTTTACAGTTCAGAGCTCTGTGCAGCCGGATAAAAACAATACTTGGTATTTGTCAAAAACCAGGTAGTGATCTTCTGGTAGCTTCTGGTAGCGAACTAATGTTAAGAAGGAGAAAATAAGAAACTAGAATTCAGGAGAGTCTGTCCTTAAAAAAGGAAGTTCTAAGATGAAATCTTGTAGGGGAAAGCCACAAGGATGTCAGTCCGAATGGCGGAGATCGCTGAGGCAGTAGTGCCGTAGCGATCTCGGACCGAAGGATCGCGCGTTCGAATCCCGCCTCGGGCATGGTTGTATTGTATTCGTCTTTTCACCATCTACAACCACAATATTATATCATCTTCACAGTTACCAGATACCATACCGTTACACTAAATAGTCGTCGCTAATGACTTAGAAGTTGATGCGACCTTAAATAAATTATAAAAAGTCACAAGGCGAGAAGGAAAGTCGCAAAAGAAAAAAAGGACAACTTAAATTGAATGATTGTTTTGCACCTCACAGCAACTAAGTGCAGATCACCTCATTCCAAGAGGTGGAGAGGTTCTTCCACGTGAGATACGGCGCCAGCCTACATGTTGGATTGCGGGTTTTACTCTTCCAGTATCTCCCCCCAGTATTACAGGCGAGTCAAACTAGGCTTCCCACAGGACTCCCGACATGTGCAGTAGTGTAACGCATGTCAGAGAGTAAGGGAAGACGAGGACGAGGACGCGGATAAGAAAAGAAATGTCCTGCGAAGCACGTGTCCCTGCGAAGCACGTGTCCCGTTTATTAAGTTGCTGCTCTAGCATTCACCTAGCACTGATCGACAAAACCACGCGAAGCTATCGATCTAGGCAACAGGAGAATAGAACCCCATGCAGACTCTACGTTTCTTTTTCTCCGAGTTTTTGAATTTGACACGAGTACCAGGCTTGCGTCGAAAATTCGCCAACGTCAGATCTTGAACCCTACGATGCTACGGAGGCAGCTCAGTGTTGCTGCTAAGGGGTAAGACCACTACCGTTGAAAAGACAGCGCAAGAGAAATGAGCTGCCACAGGGGTGAAGTGAGGCGGAAGCAGAGTATAGGTTGAGGAAGGGTGCGGGGCGATCTGCAACTGCGCTCGGCGGGGGAGGGACAAGAGTGGCGCCCGCGGTGAGGCCATAGCCACCGTAATAAACAAGAAATGCGCTGCTTGTAATGGGCGATTTTATCGGAGAGCGAGGGTAAAGGCAGCGGCAATGGGGTGCGATTGGGTATTTTAGAAGGGGCACGTTCAGGGCGACAAGGGCAGGAATTGAAACAAGCAAAACAGAGATGACGGAAACGCTGAGAAGAAAGAAAGAAAGAGAGAGGGAGAGAGAGACAGAGAGAGAGACAGAGAGAGACAGAGAGAGAGACAGAGAGAGAGACAGAGAGAGACAGAGAGAGAGACAGAGAGAGACAGAGAGAGAGACAGAGAGAGACAGAGAGAGACAGAGACAGAGAGAGACAGAGAGAGACAGAGACAGAGAGAGAGACAGAGAGAGAGACAGAGAGAGACAGAGAGAGAGACAGAGAGAGAGACAGAGAGAGACAGAGAGACAGAAAGAGAGACAGAGAGAGACAGAGAGAGAGACAGAGAGAGAGACAGAGAGAGAGACAGAGAGAGAGACAGAGAGAGAGACAGAGAGAGACAGAGAGAGAGAAAGAGAGAGAGACAGAGAGAGAGAAAGAGAGAGAGACAGAGAGAGAGAAAGAGAGAGAGACAGAGAGAGAGAAAGAGAGAGAGACAGAGAGAGAGAAAGAGAGAGAGACAGAGAGAGAGAAAGAGAGAGAGACAGAGAGAGAGAAAGAGAGAGAGAGAGAAAGAGAGAGAGAAAGAGAGAGAGAGAAAGAGAGAGAAGATATATATGGTGATAGAAGTAAATAAAATAAGAAAAATCTAAAGATCGTGTATAGCAGGATCACGCGGAACGTGGAAAGTGACGCAGTCGACGGTGATTCGATGTGTCGCATATCATGGAAACGTCGACGGTTTCTTTGGACAGAACTGCTATTCTAATGGAGGCGGAACCTTAAGCAGTAGCAATACTATTGTGTTTTGCATGGGTTTTGAGGGGTCATGTCTTCAGATTCCAATTTCTAGTCATTCATATTGCCCTTGAAAGACTGAATAAGTCAAACAAGGATAAATATTTTTTTTAAAAAGTCATTCATATTAACTACTTCGTCATGAGAGTAAAGATGGAATGATGAGAGGTGAAGGTAAATGCATTTAAATATAATTTATGAGAGTATTTGTGTAGAGGAATGTGGGTTATAAGGTACTATTAATGTTTGATCAAATTCGTAAGTAATGTACAAATCAATTGATATTGTAAACAAATCAGAAATAAAGATATACAAGACGATTGGATACCAACCCAAATTTCATGTATGTGTAAATATAGCAACGTACACGGCTCTGAAATGCAGAAATACCCAACAGAAAGAAATTAAAAAGAGGTAGAGGAGATAAAATGTACCAACATCACTATAGTCGCAAAGGTGATAGCATCCATTACTGTGAGAAGGAAGGCTGAGACGAAGGCATTGGCAAGAATAACGTAAGTGATGCTGAGTGAGAAGGAAGCCTATTTGTGGGGACAGACGTGGAAACTTGCTACTAGTGAGAACTCGAGTGCTTGATAGCATCCTTTTCACACTAAATCTTCACTCCCAACAAGACATAGTGTAGCCTTCAGCCTTAGGTATTTATCACTACGTAAGTCAGATCAGAGACCAGATACGTCGCTTAGAGCCATGCAGTAATGTGACATGTACATTAGTGTGGAGGTGTAGAGCTATGTAATACTTGTGTTACGAATTACAAATTGAGGTTATGGTAAATATAGGACAATACTAATGACATATGACAAATTAAAACTAAACATAAAACAAATAAAAAGTCATACCTAGAATATGTATTTTGAGCTTACCAGTGCCAGAACTCTTGCATGTTAAACCCCACTCTTTTTCCTATCCCTTTGTTTTTATATTAAGGGGGAAGGTAGATAATTATACGTATTAGCTTAAAACAATATATAGAAATTTCTACTAACACGCTATATATCTAATCTTCAAGGCCCTCTTATCGTCTGTCACGTGTTCTTCATGTCTCTTAGCAATTATTCTTACTAAGAATTCTATTCTATTCTCTATTTTAACCTAAGTTCAATAATCCCTTGTCAATAGAAACTATTGCTATGTAACATTATTACCGAACACAGAAGTACAGCAGTATAATTCAGTCGCATTTTGTATCTATTAATTAGTTTAACTTTACATACAGTTGCAGATTCTAACGTCTCTGTACAGGTGGAATCGCATCTAGTAGCGCCGAACCAGCAAAAATATAATAGAATGTTCAGGAAGACCTCATCCTCTAGAGTTGTATGTGAGAAACGTTTCTTTGAAGTATGATAAATATAAGTAAGTAAGTAAAAAAAAGGTATCTACCTCACCAGCGATCCAATTATAGTTTCTTTGAAGTTTTTGAGCTCAAAATTCTTGGTTTCAGTGTCCTAGAGTGCTTATTTTTGGGGATTATATTACTAAATAGATTTCAACACTGCTGCGTGAGTGTGGCGGGCTGCAATTGACATTACTATATACATGCTTTTTGCAAAAAAATAATTCATATTTTTAGAGTTTAAATGCAATTCGTTGAGTCTCCATGAAATTCTCTTTCTGAAGAGATCTCTTTTATAAAGATTGGTAGCGTGTGAGAGTCACAAAACTCACCTACACTACTGAAATAATATAGGAGAGTTTTTCTATGTGCGTTTGTCAATATTTCTGCATTTAAAACTTGAAAACTTTTTCGTCGTAAAATTAACTAGCATTATTTCACCTAATTCTGAAATATAATCCTAAGATTCATTTTGTATTTATGACAAACGTCAACTGAATTATCTTCCTCGCAGCAACTAAATACATGCACATCTACGAGGCCCTTTCCGACGAGTCCACTTGCGCGCCCCCTGCCGCGTTCTCACGCAGCGCCGGCTCGCAGTTTCACTTGAGTGGCCGCAGCATCTCGTTACCCTGCGCTTCGACGCGCGCAACCGAGAACCGAAAACACCGCGGACTACCTGATTATACGAAAGTTTTGTTTGTGGAAGTCATTTCGCCCAAGCAGCATCTTTAAATTTGAGACATAATGAAAAAGTGCTCCGGCTTTTGATAAGTTCGGTAATCTCGTTTTCCTTTACTTTAACTTCAGAAAAGTTGTCTGTTCGCGTCTCCTAACCGTAACAACATTTTGTGCAGGTCTGCCGCACGCGACCGGATAGATACGCTCTCTCTGAGAAGTATCAGAAGTGGGGCTCGGTTAAAAGCATCGCCTCCTCTGCCGAAATCAACTAACCAAACGCAATTAAGCCCCTAAGCACATTTGATGCTACATGGAAAGATTACTCCCAAACATCAACAAACGTCAACTTTTATTCTCCAGATACCGACCTCAAACCAAACTTCCGGAAAGTAGGGTCATTCTCCATTGAAACTAATATTCATTCCTACGTAGCAGAATTCTTTCCACGACGTATGCTACTCTCAAAAAGGACTGCGAGATTCAAAATGTTAATGGGGCCCTGTGAAATGTTCTGGAAAGTCATTTAGCTCGACTTCAGTCGTTAGACGTAAAATATCTGCTCATCTGATGCAGTTTGCCAGCTTAATAGGGCTTAACATGCAAGTATTGCGCAATCTCCTTTTCCGCGCATTGAAACGCCAAGCATGCCGGCCGCGTTCCTCCGAGAGGCCGCCACTCCCACTCCCACTCCCACTCCCACTCCCACTCCCACTCCCACTCCCACTCCCACTCCCACTCCGGGAGGGCACAGTGACTCAACGGCGGAGGTAGCCACGGCAAAGGGACAAAATTGTTGCTTGATTGATTGTTTTAATGATTCCGGGCACGTGGACTACTAGGGTCGTTAATCGTGTAAGTGTAGTGCGTTTTTTGCTCGGGAGGGGGCAGTGGTCTTTTCCTCGCTTAAGGTGAGATCTGGGGCCTATCTATCGACGGCTAGCGAGGATTCAGCAACCAGGTATCTCCCACCAACGGGGCACTGCCCAAGTCGGGACAAGCTCTAAGCTTCCAACCGGTCTCCCGGCATGTGTGATAGTGTAGGACTTACAAGCATAAGTGCGTGTAAGGGGTGGAGATAGGGCATGGAAGAGGTAGGAAAGATCGTGGCCCGTATGTTAAGAAACTGCTCCGGCATTCTCGTAGTTTTGATCGGAGAAACCTCGGGAAAACTACCGATCAGAGCAGCTAGCCACTAGAGTTCTCCTCCAGGCAGCGGCTGAACACGACCTAGCTGACAAGCTGGTGTCGAGAATCCTGCCACAGTCGGGACTCGAACCTAGAACTCTCGGTCAGAGGGACAGCAGTGACATCAGTTGATGCTCTGAGCCATATCTCCCAGTAAATATTGTTTGAAAGATGGTGCCTGTTTCTACCAATTATTACGCTGATTTAAATTAAAACATCTCCCAGACTGCGATTTTGGTTCTTAGTACTCGTACAACGATTAATATATTTATCGTAATACTATAGTAGAAAAGACGCATTTTCGAAAACGCGTTTGAATTCGTTAAAGATATTTTACGGACGAACAAAATACTGAAAAAGTCTAAAAGCGCGAAGGTAATTGTTTTCGCGAAGGGAATGACTTTAAATGAGCAATTGTGCCGTGGGAGAACGTGTTACGGGTTTTGGGCTCCAATAGATAGCAGCTATTAAGAGGATGGGGCGAAACCATAAATCTGTGTGGTAGCTCTGAATCAAGAGAACACGAAACTATAGGAGAAAGTCTGTGCCATTTTGTACCGTTACTAGATTTTGTTCACTTTTTTAATTATTTTTCTAGGAAGTAACGACAAATTGCATTACATTTTGTTGCTAAGGCATCCTAGAGACGTAAGTTAGTATTTGAAAAACTATGTTCACAAATATTTTTATTACTAAGATTGTGGACATTTTCTAAATTGAGTTTTGTCTTCAGCAAAATATCGCTTCTGTGGCTTCAGTCTTTCTTTCTCAACGCTTCAATTATACAGAACACGGTGACATGATTTTTTACTCGCGACAGGAGGAGAAAAACCCGCGGGGAAGAACTGAAATGTAGGAAATAAAGGACGCTAAACGATACGCAAGAGATGCCATCTTTTCTGCCTGAAATACAACCCTTCTAAATTTCTCAACCTGCCGACAGTAGAACTCCGTAAACAATATATCGGCAGCAAAGTAACCAAGAGAGTGGTGAAAAGTTTCTTTCCTCTTCATGCCTACCTTGCATACTTGCTTATGATATCTTCGTCCTTAAATTCTACCTATGACGGGTCACGAGGGATTCGGCTCAGACAGAAACAAGAGAACATTGAAAAGCGAGAGCAGCTTTTTGACCAACACGATCGTGGAATGGCACACTGTGACGCAGCGACGCCGATAGCGCGAGAAGTGAGTGGAGGGCGCCTCTGTGCATCCGGGTTCTTCCTTCGGCCGGCACGGCGCCGCTGCACACGCACCCCGGGCCAGGCACCGCTGAACGAAGCGGGGGCGGGGGGCGGGGAAGGGTACGGGGCCGGAGGCGGGGAAGGGGCTCGGCGGGGAGAGGAAGAGGCGGGGATGGGAGGGGAGTGGAGGTGAGGTGCAGGGCGGGGCATTTTAAAGGCGGCGGGGGCGGAAACTCTCCAACGAAGCCCTGCTTTTACGGAGGCCGTTGCGGGATTTTTTCGCTAGTGAAACAATGTGTCGTGAAAAGCGTAGGCTCCGGGAGGCGGCCTCGACGTTTCATTGTGAAAGCGCGATTGGACCCCCGCGGGTTGGGCAGAGACGGGAGTAATACGTTTCGGTAAATTGAAGTATCTGATTCGTTTCAATTTAACTTCGTTTCATTGGCAAGCTATTTGCGAATTAACCTATCGCACTTGATTGATTCGTTAAATGCGAGAATTTGATTATTCAAATCTCATTTTGGAAAATACATGAGATGGTCTGTCGTTTATATGACATCGGATAAATAACAAAAGAATTCCATTCCAGGAAACCGTTTCTCATTTTTAGCTACTTCAAAGGTGTCGTACATAAAAATTAATAAGTAATACAAATATAATTAATATATTTTTATTACTTATATTATTAACTTTTTGTACTCTTATATGTCACTGAATCCATTGTCAATTCTGTCATTCTGTATTAATAAATATCGTAGACTGAACATACAACAAATAGAGCGAAAGCTGCGCGTAAACATTTTTAGTTATTCGTATCAGTTGTAGTATGATAGTAATGGTGTAACAGTATAAAGGTATTAATTAAAAATGTGAAAGAAACAGAGCACATTTATTAAAAAGACTTAAATAAACAAATTTTTTAGAGTCATTCCAAAATTCATTGATTCTATTGATATAAGAAGCTGTGATATACAGCACTGTCTTGTTCTGTATCACAGACACAAGAATTGTGTTATTTTCGTAAACGAAGAAACCTGAACATTCCAAAGACTACACTTCCAACTATTGTTTGTGCTCCCCAAAATTATCTACCCTTTCAGCGCAACGATCCTTCCTCCGTGCCCGCAGGCGTTAGTAACGTGTGAAACCATTTGCACAACTTCCTCGGCAGCGCGCCGCCTGCTGGGAGTGGGGAGGCGCCGGGTTCGCGCGCCTCCGTGCGGATCAATGGCCGCGCGCTGCGACGTCTACTCGGCGGCGTCCAGCGGGGCGGCGGAATAAGCGATAAAGCTTTTACGCAACGCTGCTGTTACACGGCGGGAGATCGATAGATCGACGATCGCGGAGGCGCCGCGCCGCCTCGATCCGCTTACCGCCGCCGGGCCGCCCCCCGAGGCTCAGCCACCTCCTCCGCCTCCTCCGCCCCCTCCGCCTCCGCCGCCTCCGCCGCTTCTTCCTCCTCCTCGTCCGCCGCCTCCTACTCCTTCCGCTTCCTCCTCTTCCTCTTCCTCCTCTTCCTCTTCCTCCTCTTCCCCTTCATCTTCCTCCTCTTCCTCTTCCTCCTCTTCCTCTTCCTCCTCTTCCTCTTCCTCCTCTTCCTCCTCTTCCTCTTCCTCCTCTTCCCCTTCCTCCTCTTCCTCCTCCTCCCCTTCCCCTTCCCCTTCTCTTCCTCCTTCTCTTCCTCCTCCTCTTCCTTCTCCTCCTCCTCTTCCTCTTCCTCTTCCTTCTCCTCCTCCTCTTCCTCTTCCTCCTCCTTTTCCTCCTCTTCCTCTCTTCCTCTTCCTTCGCTCCCGCCGCTTCCGGCTCCGCCGCCGCCACCTCCCTTTCACCGCCGCCTTCTCCTCCGCCGCCGTCTCCTCCTCCGCCGCCGTCTCCTCCTCCGCCGTCGTTTCCTCCTCCGCCACCTAGGCCGTAACCGCCACCGCCTGCGCTCCCGGTGTCCCTCGACGCCCTCATTCTCCGTTGCAGGCGAAGCCGGCGAGGACCTGCTCAACGTATTCTCTCTCCCTTAGCTACCTTGTTGACGATGTCTTGTTTGCCAAGCGCAACCGATGGCAGTTAAACAGGAATGCGGCACAGCCAGTAATATAAATAAATTTAAATCAATGTTTACCTTAATATATTTCTTGTATTTTGGATGTATTTTCCTAGTTTGGTGTCGGCTGCACTCGCTCGTTGGGAACAATGACATTTTCTCTTAGTATCGCTGAGTGGGGAGTTGTAAGATTCGAGCCCTAACAGCGACAAATTTTCAGCATTAACCGAATAGATCGCTAGAAATCAACTACTGTTTAGAGAATTTTAGAGGCCGGTTGCTCTGGTAGGTAGTTTTCCGTGGTTACTGAGATCAACACGAGAGGAATGCCGAAGCAGTTTGCTAAAAGACCCACCACTGATTGCGTGTGACCTTTCCTTCCTCTTTCCTACCCTATCCTGTCCCCTATTCACACACACACACACACACACACACACAGAGTTACACTTACTCTGAATTACATTAGCACACATGTCGCAACCTGCCCCGCCTTGACCTTGCCCCGCCTGGAGCGCTGCCTCGCTGGGGGAGAGAAATGGAGGGCGGAGAACACCATACCGCCCCCAGCAGTATGTCGGCACCTGATCTCATGTCACAGCGGAGTAGGGAAGTTGCCCGTATTGCCAGGAATATAACAAGCATTACAGGGCTTTGTTACAATTACCGGACTAATGACTGTAGACATTGACGCTTCAGAAAACACTAAATTATTTAACGAATCCTATTTTGGCTGCAGAAAATTCCTCATACATTCATTGATGGATCTCACAATGATTTTCGTACTATCTATCGCCTTTTCTGTCTGTTTTTACAATCGTCAGCGCTATCTCACGCATAAGTTGCTATTAAGTTGCAATTAAGTTGCAAGTCGGTTTCTGTCCTAGTGATTCTGTGTTATTTGGTAAAGCACATTTATGTATTTCCTCAGCCCAAGGAAACATGTTTTAGAATCACGGCAACATTTTCAGAGTCAAACTCTGTCTCTTGGATAGTTGCTAAGGCACACAAATTCACAAACGTACACGTTCACTGTAATGAAGACGCTAACGGGGAAGATGTAACAAAAATCGTAGTGGAACGTACTTTCACGATTGTCATATAATGCGTATATTCTTTTTAGACTATTTACAAGTGACAATTACCCATGTGACCTAATGGAAAAACTGCATCTGAAGTCTTGCCCTAATTGTCCTATATTACGGGAACAAACAACTTAGTTTCATCGGGGAATGGAGAATGTTTCTGTTTTGTGCAATAATCAATCCCTCTAAACCCATTTATCCCTCCTAATTTACTTGCTCTGATATGTATTTATTTCAAAATATGAATAAAAAGGCGTCTGTCCCATTTAAATACTACGAAAATTTAATTAATAAATTATTACTTGTTTTTGAGTAAATTAGTTTTTCGCAGACGGTAATTTACTTCTTTTGTCCCAAACTGATTTGCTTCTGCTACAATCGCTGAATTTAATTATCCTTTTTTGCACTTTAAACAGGGGCATAGTTAAGCTGTCCAACCGATGTAGGTTAAATCTCTATCGAATGACGAAAATGTAATTTCCAAAATTCAGAACACTAGTATATAAAAAACATGAACAAGTCATGTAAATTAATACAAACTAAGTTTAATAAAATCCTTAATAAAACACTAGAGTTTTTTCTCAGTAATTCATTAATACACTTGATAGTAATAGAATTCATTCAAAACAGAAAATGTTGATTGAAACTTGGTTTGAAAAACACGATCTCGCTGCACTTTCGAACAAGCACTATTGATTGGACCCTTTTTATACATTCTTTTTTATTTCGAAATTGTCGCTATCGGTGTATATATTGCAATTATTAAGCCTTGAAATCATAGCATCCCTCGTAGGCTGCCTGCCGACCCGATTCGTTGCCGTCGCCCGCGGATGAGGTCAGCGCGAGCGCAATGCTCCTCGACCCCAGGAAAGACCCTGGCACTAACTTGAAAAGGAGTCTGAGTCGAACTCAGGGCCGCTGTGAATGGAAATCACCAGATGTACCAAAGATTTATACCACCCGTAATACATCTAAGGCGCTCATCCCCCTCTAAAAAAGTGAATTAAAGCTCACGTTTCTAATGACAAACCCTACTCACCAAAATGGACAAACGAAATATCCCTATACAGTATTAGAGTAAAACTCTTGAGTAGTCTGCGGATGTTTTCGATTCCGTCACTCGCGGATAGACCACTTCCCGTGCACCAATCGAGAAGTATGAGGTTCATTCGATGCGCGTCGGTCTCTATTGCGGAACTCGTAATTTGTTTTCGGATACGACCAGAATATTCAAATAAATTTCCAAACATTTTTTTTGTGTTTTGGCGCTGTAATTTCAGTGATAATGCCTAGAATGAAACCAACACCTCCTAAATCGATCCATGTAAGTGGCGTTCATTTAACACCAGTACCATAGGCATTTTAACTTTCGCCATAATTTTCGTGAGCGACGATGGAAACACTGTTGTTGACATCTTTAAGTAAGGAATTGAATTATCAAGTAAATAGCGCTGAATTTTGATTTCAATTTAGATTCTAATTATCCCATTTTTTAAAATAAATTTTCCAAAACCTACGAACAGTATTGCCTAGGAACTTATTCAACTTGAATAATCAAGTGAATGTGGAAAAAACAAAACTGAGTAATGCTAGAGAATGAATGAACATTCTTATGTCCGACATCGCACTTTTCCGTTCTTACGTAATTGTACAAATACCTATTTTCAAATGAATGTGTCCCACAACTTATTCTCGTTAAACTTATTCACATTAAACTTATTCACATTAATACGTTATTCACATTAACTTACAAAACAGTCACCTTTTAATGTTAGATTCGCTTTCAAAGCTACATTCACATACACTACAATTAATAGAGCAATTGCCGAAGTGAAAGTAAACACAAATTTGGCTGTGTTTGTAAAGTTTTAATCTCTTCAAAAATTAGAGGATAAAAATATGGAAGTGTTAAGGAAATCCGGGGAAGAATCAAATGTAGTTGTAAAAGATGTTGCAACATAATTTTCGGATCTATTTGAGAACAAATCTGCATTTGTACTAATGCAAATGTGTTATGTGCATTTTTGTGCATAATAGCAAAAAAGCGTGAAAACATAGCAGTACTAAAATGTAACTACTAGGATCAAAACCCGCAAGTATTTGATACGGCGATTATAATTTTGAAATTATAATAAGATCATATTCCGTATGGAGGTAATATACAAGGCCATTGGGTGTTGGGAATTTTTGAACGTGAGAATAACATTATGAACTATTACGATACATTGGTAAGTCCAATGCAAGATACTGAAAGAACATATTTGAAGAAAGCTGGACATGAAAGAAATGAAGTATGAAAGAAATTTTCACCACAAGCTGTTTTTAAAACAGTTTACAGTTTAAAACAGTTTAAAACAGTTTACTAGTTATAAAATATTACTCATGGGTATTCACTAAAAGAAAGGAGCCATTCATATTATTAAGAACCACATCAATTATTCTCAGAAGACGAAGCAGTTGTATTTTATTTGAAGCGTCGTACTATTCTGTCTTATAATTTACGTCAATATTATAACATTACTCTGTTACTAGTTAATTTTTATTGTACTTATTTAATGATATTCGCGTAGGGAACTATTAGCGTCAAGAAAATGAAGTACACAATTCATCTCCAGAGTTTCTCGATCACGACATCGACTAGGATTAGCAATTTAAGAATGTCATGAAGTAGAGCACAACTTAGTCCTTGAACGTGTCGAATTCATGTATTGCATCTTCCCTGATCGTTTGAAAATGTACCTGGAGTGTCTCTGTATTAATTAAGCGATGCTCTAGGATTGCTTGCAAGTACGGAATCTGCAGGGCGGGTTGTTGTCGCACTGCGTTATATCAACTGCGTTAAATTTATCTTCCCAGTCGGCCTATTACGGTGTTGCGTAGGATTAGCCCGTCCCTCTGTTATGTATCAACAACGCGCGGTGCTCCGTATCAGCACACGATGTTCCGGGGGGAACGATGTGGGCCGCTGGCTGGGATACACAAAGCACCTCGGAGCAGCGGCATTGGCTCGCCGGACGCCCCCGGGCCGCAGTAGCCGTTTTTGAGCCGCAGAGGGTCGGAATTATTCCCTGCAGCCGACCAACAGGACGGTGCCAAGTACTAACAAGCCCGCGTGGTATAGTCAAGAGAACGGGCCGACACGCATTCCGATACGTAAACGATGCGGTGGCCCCACGACCCGCGCTGATTCAACACCTCTGGTGCTGTTTATTATTTGCCACAAAGTGACAGGCGGGAGTGACGTAGGGAACAAATGTATTATAGCACAACTGTTTTATACAGTTTATAAAACGTGCATTGTTTCAATAATATAATAATTCGACAATTATTAACAGTAAAGTATATAAGATAGTTCATACATAAAAGATACTGCCAATACAAATAACATCATTAATTAATTGTAAATTTTCAACTTACATCTCTATTAACCACGCATGAGTGTGGCGAAATTAAACGTCGTAGTCGTTTATAGTCGCTGGTCTCAGAGACCGGGTATTAGCGTATCTTATTCAAAATATAATGTGAACGTTAACAATAAAAGTAGCGTAAACAAAAATCTAAACGAATTAGAAATAACGATAATAATTAAAGCCAGAATACATGAACAGCATAAGAGTAACATGATTTAAGCACTGTGTTGTATCAGTTTTGTATAGCTTATTAGCTGAATCATATTATCTGGCTTAACATGTAATAATGTTTACCTAGCCATTACTCACTATTTACTAAATATATTCATAGTCTGTGTAAAACTCTGTGCTCAAGGCACATGAATTTCTTACACGTACGACATGGAATTTTACTTTGTTTGGTATATGACAATAAATAATAATCATAAATCATCAATGTGAAAGTTAAAACAATCACCGGAAATCATGCCCAGAAAATACATATAAATTACCAATTCACTCACAACACGAACAGCGTGCCCGGTCTCAGGGACCGTGTTGCAGTGTCTTGTTACAACGATTACTGGAACAATATATCATGCGCGTGCGCCTTTAAAACTACTGGGGGTACAAGAATGTAGAAATTCCGCACTCCATCAGTCATATTTATATATGACTTTTGATAGGTCCGCTCCCAGAGACCGTGCCACACTAACGTGTGGCTTCATATCAGTCGCCTTGTACAAACGTACCAAATATCAGCCACGTGCATTTCATGCATTGACAGCGCTGGCGGAAGAGACGCTGGGATGAACAAAGGCAAACCTGGGAGCGAAGGGAAGGGGTGCCGTGTCGTGGGTGGCAAACTTGGGAACTCCGTAGGGAGGCCGGCGGCGGAAACGCGTCGGCGGAAACAGCGAGATGACGCAGTTTCGTCAGCCGGCCCAGAAGGTATATAAACGGACCCCGGACCTAAACTCCTTCTTCTGATTCTTGGACGCGTCGGTAGGAAGTCGTGTGGGTTGTGCGCGGCGCTGCATTGTAATGCATAGGCTACTGAGGCAGGGGACTAAAGCCGGCGTGCTACGTCGAGACGGGAGGTGCGGCATACTCGCTTGTATGCTCACGTAGGCTACTGGTGCATCACACCGAATATGACAACTCAATTTCTGCTCCTACAAAATCTTATTTGCCGGCTCGGATGGTCGAGATCGTTAAGGCAGTAGGGCCGTGGCGATCACGGACCGAAGGTTGTGTGTTAGAGTCCTGTTTCGGCATGGTTGAATTTGTATTTGTCCTTTCATCTTCTAACATCACCATATTATGTCATCTACCCAGTTACCATACCGTTAAATACAACAGTAGTCACTAATGACCTACATGTTGATGCGGCCTTAAATAACAAAAAATACTTATCTTGGAGTCGCGTAATGTTCTCCCAACTGTTGTTTTTTTTTCGTATCATATGTACTTTTCATGCATGGCTGTTTCGCCCACCTTTCCTTCCAACAAAATTTAAACAACAATGCCATGAAGCATATTTCGACCACCCTTCTGGGCCATCTGCGGAGAAAAGAAATTTGTCACTTCGAGCGTTGCGGCAGGGCCTACGCCACTCTCCTCTCTTTTACGACGGCGCCCTAAAAAACCGTTCGAGGCATCTGGCCTCTTCGAAAGCCCTCCGACTCTATTTCGCTCCTTTATCGGATTTAATTCAAGGCACAAAACGTTTAACTGACTGCGACAAAGCTGACCGGCTATACGCGATCTTTTCACGATACTTACTGGGCCCGAAACCCTTCTCGCCCAGGAGCGGTTATTGGCCACTAAAAAAATCGCGACTTTGGAGACGCGCCACCCATTGGCGGGCGGGCGGCGCTTGGGAGAGGCTGCGAGGGAAGCGAGGCCCGACCGCGGCGGCGCTAAGAAAGCACGGCGAGGGCACCACGAGTGTGCGGGGATTCGGCGGCTGTTGGGGACAGCGACTTGCCATCCATTTCGTTTTCAGTCTATTGGAGAGCGCGGCGCGGGCTAGGACAGTTGCAAGGGCCTCGGGGTCGGCAGGCCCTCCGGCGGCGCAGGGCGGCGGTGGGAATGAGGGGCGAAGGGCGCGTGGAGGGAAGAGCGGGCGGAGGAGGGTAGGAATGGCGCAGAATGAGGATGACGTAGTTGAAGTCGCAGTCCAAGAGTTTGGTGAGCGAGAGGAGGTGACGACTTTAAAGCGAAGAAAGCCTAAAAACAAACGGATTTTTTTGGTATATGTGAATTTCAGTAGAAGGTGTGACTTGCCGGAGGTGTCTATTAAACATTAACCGTAGTAACTGCTGAATAAGTCGTGTCAGAGTCTGTAAGAACTACGCTTTCGAAAAGAAGTTTAGGTGGAAAATATTCGTGAAAGTCTATAGACTTCAAATTGCATGCATTTCCTCATTCTACATGTTGCTGCTTTTTAAAAACGTACCGTCCAAAACCAATTTCTTATTCAATAGTAATAAAATAAAATTTCTTGATAATTCAGAATTTTTAAGTGAATGAGGCTAGTTAACACCATAATATGGCTATATTTTGTTAATTTGAACACAACTTTATAATAAAATACAAATACATAATAATTCAAATTATGTTTACTTCTTGCTTTATAAAAATAGGCAAACTCACCTTATTCATTAGCCAAAAGAATCACTTGAAATTGTGATTCATATTTTTAATGAAAACAAAAAGTGAATGAATAGTACATAACAATTTACCTCATAAATGAAGCTTTTAAAACAATATAGAATTTCGTACTTACCACAGCAAGGTTACAAAACTGCGATGATATCAATTTACTGAAATAGTAGTGTATAGACTATTTTTATCTCTGCTTGTGATACTATTGTCTGCACTTGGCGCTATAGTCCGCGAACACGCCAGCGCTTATGGGCATCGTCCTTGCTTCGCCATGGATTTAAGCGGCACGTGTGGTGAGCACGAAGACATCCCTACACCGTATTGTGGTCTTCTCAACCTGGGAAGCGAGTTTTCTCATCATCACACAGCAACATATACCGGGACATTGCAAAGATAACGCGCACTATAAATTTGCCCGGAAAATTGATCGGAGGCGCAGCCAAGGTTAGTATACTTGATGTGCATTCTATATGGGATGCATGGGAACTAATGTTCAAAATTATAACCAATCCGAATTTATTCACGCATTCTGATGTTACTCATATTCTGGACTTGGGTTACATAAAACATGGTTTAAACGGTGCGATGATGCAATTATGTTCGCTCCCTATTCGTGTTTATTCTGCAAGCTTGTGATGGTTGATGATTGTTAGGATCACAATTCTGACGGTACTGAACTGAATAGTGTCATGCCATGATTGATGCATTAAATTGAGTGAGTAATGATTTCTTTCCTCTTTGCCAAACCAAAGTAAGATGTACAGATTGAACCCTTGCTAAAGTGTAAGATGTTACATGCGTTTGTTACATGCACTTTGAAGAAGCGACTCTTTTGTGAGCAAACTGAAAGAGACTTCTTTACAAAATGGGAATCAAAATTATCCACTTTACATCCGTTTTGAAGTTTATTACTTCAACCTGTGTTTTCGACATCGTAATTGAAGAGATATTTTAGGAGAAAATATTTTAAAATCCTGACAATATATTTCGAAACTAGTAAGTATACATATAACTATTAAATATTTTATAAACAAAATACGTAAGTCTACATTTTGTAGACGTTATGATTTGCACTGTGTGAGGAAGTTTTGGAAAGTACTGTTAATTGCCTTGCTTTCTATTTATTCTTTTTTTTGTTATTAGAATTTGAATGACATAAAAAGTCTAAAGTAAAAACGATATATTCTTGTAATTCGTACAATTTGTTTTTCCCTTTAGTAAAAATATAATCATCAGGACTAAAAATAAAATATAAATAATATATTCTTACCTAGATACCGTCCATATGCATATACGCACGTATAAATACAAATCACTCATTGAAGATGCGAATCACAAGACGCAACTACGAAATACTTCCGCCAGCCATTCCGAACATCTATGACGTTCAATGCGCTGTTTAAACAGCTGGGCTGGAATTCTCGCCAGCCGCCGGAACGCAATGACTATGGACTAGAGTCTTGCCCACGCCACACAAGGAAATGTCCTCTGCAGTAGATGCGCAAGATTATGAACGTAGTACCTCGTGAATATTATAAATTTGATATATTATAGAAATTATGTTTGTGAAATTGGAAAAAGTCAGGATATACTCGACGGCTTTATAAATGAACAACTACTTAATGTAACGTGGCCTTGGCAGGTAAATTATTCACAATCATTTGCATCTGGAATGAATTCTTTCGACTGTACCTGTGATGTGTCGTGTGTTGTGACTGCGTCGTGTAGGGTAGTGTCGGGACGTGCCGTGACCGGATGTGCTGTGTCGAGTATTGTTGTACCGTATTTTGTCGTACCGTCGCGCATCGTCCTAAACACCCACACCCGACTCCTTTAAAAATGTAAAAAGAATTCCTCAAAAATGTGATTTGTCACAGAAAGCAAAGTCTCATTAAATAATTAGTTACAATTAAGCACTATTTTCAGTTCAGGCCTTACATAAACTTACAATAATTTAAATTTTCACTCATTGAATTGACATTTACATGATCAATATTGATTACAAAAGAAATCAGATTTTGCTTCTACGACTTGCATAGTGGAAGAAGATGACAATTAATATTTTTTCTTGATTCTGAATTACCAGATAGCAAACTTAATGGCTAGTCTTTTTTACATAAACTTGTTATCGTGGATATCTATTGTTTTTAAGGTAAACGATTTTACAAATGTCTCTGTATTCTTTGTGTGCGTATTAGGGCAATTTATCGAATCTGAGAATTTTATGAGAATGGGATGTTAGTATTTGTGAGAGAAGGAATGAGGAAAAGTGTCTGACCTAGATATATTCGCCAATAAATTGAATTCCTTTTCAGTACTGGCGGTTCATACTGCGCAATACATTATTACAAACTCCGTGCATATCAGACCGTTTGCTGCTACATACAATAGAAAAATTTCGTTGTTTCCTTTCCTTTTGAAAATATTGATTCGAATCGCAAATGAAAATTAGGCCTTCATTCTCCATTTTCTTGACGATAATATATTTATTCCTTCAGCACTAGTGATTTCTCCATGAATCACGATATATTAAAAAGTTAGAGGGTGTTTTAGGAAACCTTACGCTCACTGACGTAGGGTTGGTGATGTTAAGAATTACATCATGATTATATTTATTTTTGAATGTTTCAATAACTACATAATTCATTATTTTTATACATTATTGCGATAAGACTTCAAAGCATTCCGGAAATATTAAATGAGTAAAATTTAAGAAATATTGTAACGAGAGCCGAGCCCAATATACACGACCACGTGTCCCACATTTGATCATGGAGAGACTGTGACGAAGGGTGGATGTGTGCTAATTACTTTCTAAGCCTATGGCCGCTCTGTTCGAGCAATATGGTAGGGACGAGCATTTTTGAAGAATAGTACCAATCTAAGACTCCAACGCGCTGGGGATTTTTCCTCAAACAACAATATTGGGGAAAATATCTGTATATTTACCCACGCATCTTCATTTTTAAACCACCGGAGACGTGAACAGGGTTGTCAGATTGGGCGGAATTCCGCTTTATGAGCTGGAAAACGAGTCTCTTTCGCGGGATAAAAAATGACTTCGTGTAATACGGTCCAATGGGCGGAAATGCATTAAAACATGTGCGGTTTTGGGCGGTTTTTCAGATTACGTGGAAATTTTAAAAAACACAACGAAGTTGACAGTATTTTTGATTTTTTAGATTGTTACGTTATACATGATTTTTCAATAATTATTTGTTAAAGAATTTAAATTTATTTTGAGAAGTGAGAAATGTTAGTTTTTAGTCCTCTAATACTGGCTGTGTTCTAAAAGTCATAGCATCTTGTCGTTAGTATGTAAATATATCTTATTGGCAGCTCTTGCAGTTAATTGTAAACCGCCATTTAAAATTAGTCGTCTTTCGGAAGAACGGTGTCACTGCCAGCGTTTTCCGTTAAGCCATAGGGAACAGGCTTTCATACGTAAGCATTTCTGTTGTAACCTTTTTAAGCACGGATATTTACGAGGAGCAAGGAGAGTTAAATGAAAAATGGGGGATATTATTTATCCCATAAAGTATTCCTACCATCTGCTGAAGTCATGAGAGTAGTCGTAACTAATTTTTAAATATTAAGATATAACATATTACAAAAATAATCACTTTTTACATAAATTATTAATTAGAATGTTCACTAGCAAACAAAATGGAAATCAAGCATTTCATACGATCAGTACATAAAGACATCCTACAAATACGTTATTTTAATGAAAATTCAAATTTTCCGATTGAAAACTTGATTTTCTCTCCTATTGGGCGGATTTAATGACATCCAAGGGCGGATATTTGTACGAAGTGGCTGGCAACCTGGGACATAAACAGCAGCGTCATGTAAGAAATCGATCTCAGACAGGCCTTTGTCAGCCAACCGTGGTTTGAACGCTTTGGTACACCCCTCTCTCTCATTCGGATGTATGATACAACATTAACCAACGAGATTGCGAATTCGGAGAGAGGAGACGCTGTAACGGCGTAACGGAGGCTTCATTTGCCAGGGCAGAGCGCAATCAAGTCATGCGATTGTGCTCCGCCTTTTCACCTCATACGAGGCGGGAAATCCTCAACGTACTAATTGTAAACGTCTTGTTATGTAATAATTTTATAGAAGTAATAACAAAACTGAAACTGACCTTCCTATGCATACTCGTGTCTTAAGTTCTTGGCAGTGTTGAGTCTATATATTTTACCATCTTAGACACAATTCGTTTCATATAATCAATGGAAAAAAACGTTAATTGAGGGTATCAGCATCATACTCCATAATAAGTTATTTTCTCAAAACTATATCTAAAAATGCTGCAGAATGTAATATTTAGAGAATTTGTCAGTTAATACAGTGGTCTAGTTTATCTTTATGTAATATTAATACTGAATAAACAACGTTTTATGAAAAAAACATGTATATTTTCTCACGTTTTTGGTTCTCTAATAGTAGAATTGGGGTAATAACGATGATTAAGTTGTTACCACTTAAAGAAGCTAGTCAATTTTAACAGCTTTGCATAACTTTCTCTCTCTAACATGCGAATTACTCCATATACAATTACGTATATGAGAAAGTAAAAACACAGCTACGACAAGCCTAAAATGTAGATTCTAAACAAATGGAACATAAACACATAAACACATTCGCATAAACAATATGGAATAAAACCCGCACTGAGGCCCGATGTAATATTTGAACGAGAATGAAGAAATTTACTATTAACCATGTTGGCAATCGTCCGTGCTTTGGCTGTAGTGAATTATTAACGTAAATATTGTTAAAACTTATTGTGTTTCCTCAGAGAGCAATTAAATACGTTTGATCAGATTTGCTTTCTATGTATGATATTTGTGTATCACGCACAGCTATTATGTTACGTAAATATATAAATTATTTAGTATACTTTGTTTTAATGAACGAAAATGTTTTTTCCATGAATGATACAATAAATTAATCTGTTTGTATTACGAATAACATATTATTCCAAACAGGTCTGTTTGTTCTAGGACCCAATTAACAATAAGGGAGATTCCCGCAGTAATTCAGTCGAACTCTGGAGGAGAATTCTAGAGATCGTCTGCTCGGATCGGTAGTTTTCCCTAGATCTTATCGGTAGATCGCTAGTGGTTACTTAAATCAATACCAGACGAATGCCGAAGCAGTACCCTAACGAATGGGCAACGGACCGTGCGCGATATCTCATTGAATTGAATTGAATTTGCCTTGTTTTACGTGGCGAGACTCGGGCCATCAGGCCCGCTCTTCCGTCTGACCACGCAAATTTCGCTACGCTCCTTTCATCAACTAGCAGAGAAAGGAGGTATTTCTTGGGCGAGAAACAGGCGATTTGAATTTAGCTCAGAGGCGTCATTTAGGCTTGAGGATCTTTTACATGCAAGTAAACCTACTAACATGGGACAGCCGGCTTTACTTCCCCTCCGAAGGAAGGCGTACGAAGGATTTTGTCGCCCTAAAAATCCACGGCTTCGATCGGGTTTGAACCGCGAGCTTGGGTATAACAGTCCGGTACGCTAACCGTCACACCATCGCCGCCGCCAATCCTTCACCTTTTTACTTAGAGACACTTACATTCACTGCACTACCGCACATGCCGGGAAACTGGTGGGAAACTTCGAGCAAGTTCCGGCTGAGAAGGCACTCCGTAAGTGGAAGATAACTGCTTGGGGGAAAAAGAAGAAAAACGCAATCCGACGTGCAGGTCGGCGCCTGATTTCTCCATCCAGAGGGGGAAGATCACCACTTCCCGACAGGAAGAGCATCCACTACACATACGGGAGCAACGACTACAGCTGTTGACGCGCCCGAAATCAATAATCAATCAATCTTCCGGCAATGTCTTTCGAATACACAATCTTTACTTAAGGGTAAATTAAAGCATATGTGGACTATGCACTTGCTTTGATTTGCTACAATTATACATTGCGTATCTCGTTAAGATGAGATTTTTATGATAGGTTTTGGAATTGCAAACTTTCAAGTTTATTGTAATATTAATTTGATCACATATGGCTCATATTTCAGCTATATTAGTGATCTTTCATAGTTTGGGTATGCTTGAGTGCCATCACAGTGCACATGTTAAACCGGTTCTACCTTCACTACGAGTATAATTAATTCTCAGATTGATGGCCTACCGTTGTCTACAACTAAATATTTTCTAATATGTGATTGCGTAGATAATGCTAACAGTGATTTTTTATTTCCAGTATCAGTAATTTCCAATATCAGAAGCCAAAATATGTAGAAGATTATTTCGGGTTTTAAGAAGTCTTCGTTTATGTATTTCTCTTTTCAATCTTGATCTTAATATGCAGCTCTAATTCTGACTGTATTTTCACTCAATTAAATAATTATTTACGTGCATTGCACAAAAGGTAAATTAAACGTATTTGTGTTTACAATTATTTATTGTAAACAGTAATTATCTCTGTCAAATATAGATGTAATCATCAAATAACTCCCTGTATAATACAGATGGTTCGTTGTAAATATTAATAACGCCGGTTATTCTTATTGTCTTTTATTGAATAATCGCTCCTGCGAGGATACTAGAGACTGAATTATAACTGAAGCAAAATATCAAACAGCTCTAAGTATCGCAGCTGTCAGGGGCAGTAAAACGAGCCTCGCTTCAGGCAAAGGATTGGAGACGGCAAAGCGGACAGCAGGAACACCGCGCGGTCCCATAACTCTCGCGGATTTGCCACCAGATGGCGCCGTCTCGCTACCGTCCGGCCGCCGCTGTTGTCGCCAATGTGCTGTTTGTTCGCTGGAGAAGCGGATTAGATGCGTTCGTGGGTTTGACACGAGGGATGTTCAAAGCAAAACTACTCAGCTGTGCTCGTGGGAACGTAATTCGAAGCGCGAAAGACAGAAAGGGATAAAGGTGGAAATGGCGCACCTTGGAATAATTGAAAATGGAGTACGATAATTTTTCATATCCAACTCTGAAATTTAACTAGAAATTTTCGTACGACTTGGTGTTGTCTCGTAGTGGCGTATTTGGTTTTACTTTAAATTTGAAACAAATCAGCAACTGTGAAAAATTAATGAATTCGAAGCATTAAAATTGCATTTTTAAAATTGTGGCGGTTGATTTTATTATTTAATTCTTGAGCTCATACTCTTAGGTACATCGTTTTTGAACCCTTGAAGTGAATTTGTGCATTTCAGTTTGTTGAACAACGTAATTGCAAATATATATTCACGGTTGATTTTCAATATAAATACGCAAATTACCTATATTCTCAAATTTAGAATTACACTACAAAGGGTTTAGGTAAAATGCGTGGTTTTTGGCAATTTCTGTATGAATAAATATTATTTAATACCTTAAATCAGGGATACTTTGCACTACCGGGATAACTTTGTGTAAATTAACGTCAAATATGTTTCGGTCTGTCATTTCCAGTCAATCTGACGAATTCCCACTACTTCCTTACTTTTCCGAATTTACTTCATATACCGATAAGTGATTTTAGTTTCAATAGAAATATTGAACCGAATATTGTTTTAATTCGCTTAGTTTCATTACCGCTCAGCGAGTTGATATTGAAGGAAAACATTAATGCATTTAATTATTATTTGGGCAAAAGATCAATATAGACATTTTAGAGGAGACAGAATGTGTTTATTATTATCGGTTTGGAATTTACTAAGTTGTGAGTCCATCGTCAGCCTAGAATGTTCAACTTGAATACTTTTGTTAATGGACATTTTCGACAGACAATCGACAGAAAAGCTTTACACAATGAGAAACGTCTTCGCAGATCTCATCGGCAATTATACGAGTACACTTCACTTTAAATTAAAAATCAAATGTTTAGTTAATGCAGTAATGTCATACTCTTCACCATAGTTTTTGCGTTCCAGAAAAAACTTATATCATAGTTAATTAATCTTTCAGATATCACACCAATGAATCTTGAGCCCAGAAAACAAAGATTACAAAATGAGCATCGAGTGAAAATGTTAAATTCGGAAAACTGACTTTGGTACCTGAATGACAGAAAATGGAAGCAAATATGTTTACATTGGGCAAGGAGTTAGCAAAGAAAGAAGTATAAAAACACTGACGAGAGTTTATATGATGCGTCTATAAGCGAAATATTAACAAAAGAACTATGACGAATGTGAAATGAACCTATGAACACGTGTAAAAAGACAAAAATCGAGCCGAAGATCCAATGAATTCCTCAGCCACAATTACAGTTCAGGTTAGAAACATTCAATTACTTTAAACACTGCCTCGATAGCACAGAGAGAGATTGACTATCATAAACAAAGTAAATACTGAAATTAACTGACACCGACCCAAAGTATTTTTTAATTATTATTTTGAATTTTTATTCATAAAACTCAATTTAAAAACATATTACTAATGGTAATAGTAAATAATGTTACTGAAAGAACACTGAAATTCCAATGAATGTAAACGTGAAGTAATAGAATGAACACAGAAGATAAAATGAAAACAAACCTTTTGGCACTAGGTTAGTAGTGATATCGTGCAGGAGAAGTCAATCGAACAAAGAGTTACAAATTGCCTGACTTATTTCCTGTGATTCAAGTGCCTCAGAAATTACCCATGTATCATCAGTACTGTATGTACATCAGTACCCGTATTATCATCAGCTTTTTAGAAGTTTCTGAATGCCATGTAAACCCTTATCCAGATAAATTGAAATATATAAAAATGAACCAGAAAGAAAAAAAAATAATTAGGTGTTTGAAAAATATTGCAAAGCTGTAAATTGGATTTCAACAATACAGAAGTACTAACTGACATGCCACATTATTAAAATAAAGATTTATTCTTAAAACAAAAAGTTGATGTTTAATGTAACCCTTGTATACGACACTGTATAAAGATAAACTAATTCATATACAGCAACTAAGGTGTAGGAGGATATATAGAAATTAATTATTGTGAAATCCCGCTCTTCATTTTGTGCTCTTTTCAGCACATCGCTCATTTGCATTTATCTTTGCGAATAAGTAGCAGTTTGGAGGATTTATCATCCTTTCTAATTAGCATTACTCTTTGTACATTGCAAAACATTTGGTTTTCTCAGAAATGAAGTTCATTAAAGTTTACCCACGACCTCTATTTGGCCTTCGATCTACACCGCACTTCATAATACATCTCAGATTCACTTGATACTTGTGAATCATCTCAGATTTACTTGATACTTGTGCCTCCCAACGTCGTTTAATTATTCGTAATTATCATTACTCCTCGTATATTGGGAAACATTTGTTTTTCTCGGAAATGAAGTTCATTAAAGTTTACCCACGACCTTCGATCAACACCGCACTTCATAATACATCTCAGATTCACATGCGCCTATACTTGTGCTTCTCAACGTCGTTTAATTCTTCGTAGTTATCATTACTCCTCGTATATTGGGAAACATTTGGTTTTCTCAGAAATGAAGTTCATCAAAGGTTACCCACGATCTGTAATCTGTGCTTAAATCAACTCCGCACTTCACGATTTACCCCATTCACCTGCCGCGCCACTTGCGCCTCCCCGCGCCGCTTAATGCTGCGCGCCTACGCGATCGCCGTGTTCAGGCAGCGCGTCGAAATGAAACGCGGCGAAGTCTAATCTCGAATTCCACATCTGCAGCGCGAAAAACCACGCAACGACGTGGGAAGGAGGGGCGCCCCACAAAGAAAACGGTTCGTTCCGGCTGTCACGTGCATTCCGGGCGGTCCCCCTGCGGCGCTAGCGAGTTCGGTCGCCCTTTGAAGTACGGCCTCGAGGCGCAGACCACGGCTGCAGCGGGGGCTGCGGCAATGGGGAAGGTGGGCTAGGCGGGGGCGGCGGGGCCGGCGGGGGCGGCGGCGGGGGCGGCGGCGGGGGCGGCGGCGGGGGCGGCGGCGGGGGCGGCGGAGGCACGGCGGGCCCGCGGTGGCGGAGGGGAGTGGGAGAACCTGGTGCGGACGGCGGGGGCGGTGGCGGTGGTGGAGCCGGCGGCGGGGACGGAGGCGGCAGCGGTGGTGTTGGCGGCGGAGTGAGCGTGCCGTGATGAAGTCTTGGAGCGCGCCAAAGGGGTGGGTGCTCCCAAGAGGGTAGGGCAGGCGAAAAGGTGCGGGGTAGTGGTGGTGAGAGCAAGAAGAGAAATGAGGACAGGCAGAGATGAGAAATTTGCAGTTAAGGAGTGTGTACCACACAAGCGAGAATGAGCTAAGCAAAGTAGTTGCCAAAGAAATGTGAGGAAATGTGGTAATTAATACGGTGGATATGAACTGTGATGAACTGTCGCAGTGTAGTATTTACCGTTGGCCGATTATTGCGAATGGGAAGGAATAACGGAAAAGTAGTGGTATGAAATAAGGAAGCTCAGATCATGACTCGTATGCAAACTAGAATCGAACAATTCAAGATCAATGAGTGGTCCATTAAAGATATGAGAGGGTTTTAGAATGAATAAAGAAACAACAAATGTCAAAAAAACTCAGTGAGAATATCTAAAACACAGAATAATGAGCCATTCGGAATTGACAAATATGAGAAATTATAGAAAGAAATTATAGGGAGTGAAGTTTGACATGGAAGATACAGTAAAGAATCTATAAAAAGAGAAATTTAGTCAGGAACCAATGTGGAAATAATAAACAGGGCACAACATAACAGTCGAATAAGTACTACATGTATCCACAAAGAGACAAGGGGGAGGAACAATGAAGTGAGACAATTTCAGGATATGAAGGTACAAAATTAGAGAGTAAACAATTCACAGTAAAACATTGTAATATTATAATTTGTTGTCACAAATCACAATCGATACGAGGCAAAAATTTGCCTTCTTAATACATTTTTGGAGCCATTGAAGATTGTCTTCTTTTAACTTGATTCAGTGCACTTCGATAACTTGCTGCGCTTTTCCCACTACACCGAAGTTTATTTAGCAGTTTCAATTATTAATATTAGGAATTCAATTATCAATGATAAATAAGTTATAATACATTCCAATGATACATGAATAAGGATAGCGGCGTCATTCCACCTGTTGACACACAAACAAATTGAGAAACCATCAGATTAAGAAGCAATGCGGTAAGAAGCGCCGCGCAATGAGCTGCGCGCTGGTTCCGCGAAGGCGCCGGCGGAGAAGGCGGCGAAGGCAGCAGGCGGGCGCGGCGGTGGGAGATCCGACGCCTGTAAATATTTCAGCTGGCGCGTAAACAGCGGGTGCGCCGCGCCGCGCCGCGGGGTGGGGGGGCGCGATTCTTCTCCGCCGGCGGGCGACACCGCGCCCTGCGCGCCCCTGGAGGAGTTCATCTCGTGCGAGAAGTCGCTCCCGACACGCGAATACGCGCGGCGCCCGGGGCGCGTCTGCTCAGGCGCTCACTCAGCGGGCGCTGCTCAATGATAGGGGTTGGGTTGGGTCGGGTTGGGTCGGGTTGGGTCGGGTTGGGTCGGGTTGGGTCGGGTTGGGTCGGGTTGGGTCGGGTTGGGTCGGGTCGGGTCGGGTTGGGTCGGGTCGGGTCGGGTGGGGTCGGGTCGGGTGGGGTCGGGTCGGGTCGGGTCGGGTCGGGTCGGGTCGGGTCGGGTGGGGTCGGGTGGGGGTCGGGTGGGGTGGGGTGGGGTCGGGTCGGGTCGGGTCGGATTGGGTCGGGTCGGGTCGGGTCGGGTCGGATTGGGTTGGGTTGGACTGCTGGCCAGGCCCGGCTGATAATGTGGGTATGGGGGTAGCTACACCGACAGAAGAAAAAAAACTCCGAAGGGATAAAATATCCACTCGGAATTTGGAGTGAGAGAAAGAATCCAAAAACGTAAAATTCCAGAAATAAACGAAGGTTCTCGGTATTGCGTCGACTCAAAATGTATATGCGATCAACATTATGTTGCAAGATTGGGTAAACAGTATTGCGGTTTTACACAGCGGCATGACCCACAAAATCGATTCACAAAAATTGTAAAATGAGTTTGTATCCAAAAATGCAAGCCCCAGTGCTGATTTTCATTGCAAAGTGCGATGAGGTTTCATGAAATAAATGTGTTGGCAATTTAATGATAAACATAATTTGTAAAAAAATCTGTTTTGTATTTTCCCTTCATATAAAATTCCGTGATAGATGGAGGGGGGCCCACCAGAGACACTATCCACTCGAGCTTGACCCCAATCGCTGGCTCTGCATCTACACAGGCGCTCACTTCACTCCACTGGCGGACATCCTGCAGTTGCAACTCAATAACACGGGAAGTGGCCGATTGGTTTGGATTGGTCACACAGGGACAGGACAGGATTGAACTGCACTGCCAGGAACGTATGAGTTATTAGAGTGCTTTGTTTCATTTCCCAGGTCTCAACATGAAGAATAAATTATTTATTCAGTGTAGTGTATTCAGTTAGATTTTCGCAAATAAAATTTTGATTGAAGCGGTGAAAGAAGAGATTTCATTTAGTGAAATCAGAGAACATGCTATTAAGTTATTTTATTGCGTGATTTCATATAGGATCCACAGTTTGTGGTATTTGATCCTTTGTTGATCTGTAACTTTAGTACCTGGGGTTTAAACACAAAAACGCTTCTGAACGATTGATCATATCTGGTTCCATTATAAATTATAATTCGCAATAAGCACTATAAATGCTCATTATATCACTGACAATATATTTCAACTAGCTACGTGCAACTGCAGATCATGATCTATTGAACGGCACATTAAAATTACTGAAACAACAAATCTTTTCTTTACTTTCAATTGAGCTGCAGGTCAGTTGCACATTCCATAAAAGTAGTGAGAAACTCAAAGGGCGGACTCATAGGCATTGAGCTGCTCCCTCCCAGCTAATAATAATGGATAAAAATACAGCTACTATTATTTTCTCTACTAACGAGTCATTCAATAAATCAATTCTTTATTGTATAAATATAAGACAATTAAAATACATCCACTAGAAAAGATATTTTTTAAGGAAATGTAATAATGGCTGGACTCTAACCTGTATTCTGCCTCCCCCCTCCCGAGAAAATTCTGACAGCCCACCTACATAACAGTAATGTTTCTAAGATTCATTGATTATTAATTCCAACTGAGTCAACTGCTACGGTAATTCATCCCGTAAGTGTAATGCATATTTTTATGGCGGCGATTTTCCCCGCGGGATGGAGGAATACGGCGCTGACCTACACGCCTGCTCCCTGGTTTCCCCCAAACAGGTATCTCCCACTAGCAAGGCACCGCTTGAAGCTTCCGATTAGCCTCTCATCATGTGTGATAGTGTAGAACATGTGTGTGTGTGTAAGTAAGGGGATAAGGGGATAAGACAGGTTAACAGGGGATAAGACAAACAAGAGGAAGGAAAGATCGCGTGCGGTTCTTGCCTGCTCCAGCATTCGCCTGGTGTTGATCGGAGAAACAACGGGAAATTACATGTACCCATAAGAGCAGCCAACTGCTATAAATTTCTTCCTGAGGTTGAATTCGAACTAGCTTTGTAGCTAGTTCGAAAATCCTGCCGCCATCGGGACTCGAAACCTAGAACCTGCCCGTCAGAGGCACTGCAGTGGCACTGAGAGAAACCGAAGCCGGAGTGGCTGCCTATATATGTTTGTATGCATTACTCTATCTACGCTTGTCTGCGTTTATCTGTACGAGTTTGTATAAGTTTGCCTATATAAGGTTTATGGGGTTTCAGAAGCGAAGGTCCACTCGTGTACCCTTGATGACTGCACAGCACAAAGCTTTACGCCCAGCCTGAACCCGTAAACACTGGCATTGCACTGTTGACTGGAAACACGTTGCCTGGTCTGACTAGTCTCGTTTCACTTTGTTTCGACCCTGAATGTTAACAGGGGACTGTTCAAGCTGGCTCTGTAGGCTCTGAAGGGGCGTGTACCGTTGGAGTGATACGAAACCCCTGATGCGTCTAGATAAGACTCTGACAGGTGACACGTTTGTAAGCACCTTGTCTGATCATCTGCACCCATTCATGTCCATTGTGCATTCCGACGAACGTGGGTAATTCCAGCAAGTAAATGCGATATCCCACAGGCCCAGAATTGCTACGGAGTGGCTCCGGGAACATTCTTCTGAATTTAAACACTTCTGGCCGCCAAAATACTCAGACAAGAACAGTATTGAGCATAGCTGAGATGCCTTGCAACGTGCTGTTCAGAAGATATCTCCGTCACCTCGTTCTCTTACGAGTTTATGGACAGCCCCACAGGATTCATAGTGTCAGTTACCTCCAGCGCAAGTTCAGACATTTGTCGGGTCTATGCCACGTCTGGGAAAAAACGACGAGAATAGTAATTGAAAATAATGAAGAAAAATAAAGTAATAAATAACTTTATATAATGAAAGTTCTTGGCGGTTGAGTTCGTCATTTTCTTCCTCAACGTGACGATTCTATTGTTCTTATTTTCGTCAAAAGTGATTTCACTACTAATAATTTTGGGTAAAAAAGTAAAATATAAAACTTAGTATGATAAATTTATAAGACATGAATCTGATGTGTCTGAAGTACGAGTGAGATATGCAGCTGCCATATCAACACGACTCCGCTTGGAAAAGGAGTTTCCCCTCTCGCTCAATTCCTACGACACCAACCAAACCACCGACCGCTACTCATGGCAATGAATACAATATCGATGAAATAAAACCGTAATATGCGATGGGTCGGGGTGGGCGGCAAATCAGGTAACTAACGTGTTAAAAGAGCGCGGCGCGTGCGGTGGGACCGCGGCGGGGCGGCGGTGAGCCTGCCGGAGGTAACAGCTGGGCCAGTGGCGCGGCGCGGGGGTGGGGGAGTGGGCGGGGTGGAGGGCGGGGGCGGGGGTGGGGGAGTTGGCGGGGCGGGGCGGGGTCGCCGCGGGCCGCGGGAGACCGCGGAACGCCGCGGGCGCCGCCATCGATCGTCGCGCGGCGCGTCACAGCTGCTGCTGCGGCCGCCGCCGCCGCCGCCGCCCCCAACGCAGCCTTCGACGCGGCGCCGCGCCAGACCCGCCACGTGAGCGGTGACGGACGATGGGTGAGTGGAGATGGCGGTGATTGGGGGAAAACAGAGGCCGAGGGATGTGGAGGCGGAGGGCTCGAGTAAGGAGCAGAGGTGCGTGAAAAGCCAGCGGAGGAACAGGTCCTAGCAAGTGCCGTAGCGTGGCCTGGCTTCTTATTGATTATACATCACTGTCTCTTTGATCGAAGTAAAAACGAAAGCAAAACCGAAGTTATTACAAACAGTACATCATCGACATACACATCTGTATAAAAAATAAACAACCTGTGAAAATGGGTTACGGTATCAAGTGGGAAAATTTGGTATTTTCCGAGTGATAAAAATACATTTTCATGGAATTGAGCGATCCCAGTGGAACTACGTGCACTTGAGGAAAGTACTCGTAGTATTTTAGGAATTGATATCGCGAAAATAATACAAATTAGGGCTCATGGAAATGGTGAAATCGAAAAATTATTACGTAACGCGTTAACATAATATAGGAAAGTAATTTCTGTGTTAAAAAATGGTGAAGTAATTTTAATGAAGAAAAAAGAAAGTAAAAAAGGGAAAAACAAAATGAGAAGAATGCGAAGAAAAATTGTTCAAGTGAGAGGCAATCACTTTAATTAAAGGTCATTTGGGGATGTGAAAAATAATTGATTGTCAAATCACGGTAAAGACGATCAACAAAACGGATCAAGAAAAGAAACTTCTTTTTAGAATATTTAGAAACTTTTCAAAAGGATGATTCTTTTTCTTCTTCTTTAAATTTACATCCTCCAGTTTTTGCAAAGAGAAGATCCCTTTCTTCCCAGAAAAAGACGTTAAAGATGGAAGTTAATCCATGTCTAATTCACGCTCGCATCGCAGAACGGTTCAATCTCAGTCCAGGAGTTCTCTTAGGGAGGTATGGTGTTTTTAGTGGTAATCAATTATCGGCTCCACGAGTAAGAAATCTTATTCAGGCCCCGGCAACGACGAGCTTGGGGTCAACTAATGAAGATCGGTCGGCAGTTGAAAGACTTCCGCTTCCCCTTTGCACGTGGCAGTAGCTAAGTAATACTGATCCAGTTTGGTTTCCGGAAGGTTCTGGTAACCATTTTGTTCACTCTCGTCTTTCATCTCATGGATCCTCGTCGGGGTATACAACCTCTTTTCGCCCCGTTATTTGTTTAGCAGTTTTGGTATTCAGGGACTTGAATTCAAGATCTTCCTCTTTAAAAGGATGCTTTCAATATGATTCGCGCAAGAAGTCCATCACGTTTGCGCTTATTTATATTTGATGTTTAGGGAGCCATCATGATAACAAAGCGTGAATTATGTATCAGACGTGTGCGCGGAACGCCCTGCCCAGATCTGTGGCGATAGAGGGGAATCGAGAATCGATCGGCAACACTTTAGATAAGCGATGTCGCGGCGGAAAGCAAAGGGAGAGTTCAGTGAGAAGTAACGGTCCATAAGCGTGTCGATGATAAGTGAATGTCCTGTCGATGAGAAGAAAGGGTTTCCGCAAATTGTCAACATTCTTTATTGAAAGAGGCTGATTGTAGATGAAACGGCAGAAGTATGAAAAATAATTTGAATATGAAGATACAGTAATATAGAATAAGTAATTGAAACTTTCGCGGCAACATTGTGAAGATCCTCGTTTCTACAATGTGTTTGAACCAAAGAAGCTACAAAGTTTTCGTACAATCAGACATTTCTCAAATTGTGTACAGAATGTTACAAATAATGTCGGAATCGAATAGGCAAATAAGCAGGTTAAAGTTCACAATATACAAAATTTGGGATTAAAGTCACATAGTAACAACTTCAAAGCATATTTAGGGTTTCAGTCCGTGCCTAACACCAGGTGGGTTTATTACACTGACTATGTGGTACAGTGGCTGTTGGAAAGTTTCTAAAACTTGAGAGAGACAAGGTGTGTAACTTCGAGTTCCACACTGCCCGTCGTAATTTTCTACTTAAGAGATTCCACATAACCTAACATAACCTCGCTATATATCTCTGTTGAGGTTTCGCTACGCATTTCAGAGTTAAAAATTCGAACAAGGAAAATAATATAAAAACAAAGAGTTTCAGTTGTCGAGAGGCTCCGACCTTCCACCCTCTCAAACTACATAAAACCTTGAGTCTCCGTGACACATACTTTAAAACGTACTTTCATGCTAAAATACTTCGCGCAAACATACAAGAGTTTTTACTTTAGCCGGGGGATAGATGCTAATGCCGTTATTAACAGCATGAAATCTAATTTGATCCGTTCATAGTAATTCATTCACCTTTATTCAAATTTTGTGATGTAACTTGCAACTTCCAACATTACCCATATTTAGGTCTTTATCTGTTTACTGCTATACTTACTATACACACCCTGAACATCTATAGGCAGCTTTTTACAGCATTTAGGATTTGGGAGATAATTTACGATATTTATTTTAGGTAAATCACCGTAAGTCGAGGGGTGAGTGCAGCGCTAAGATTTGAAATATCTCTAGGCGTTATTCAAGTCTTAAAGTGCTTTAATGTACTGTGGTGGTTCCGATGTTTTGAAATACTACTAAAAATGAAAGAAACTTGATTACACCAACTATGCGAACCCTGGAAGCAACGCTGTGCCGAATGTGTCAGACTGAGGAAAAATGTTGACCTCCAGCGTAAGTTAGTTTTTGTCAGAAAATTCTATAATTGATTTGTGTTCTAAAAGAAATCGTGCAGCTCCGTGATTTTGATAATGAATTCTCCATTTTTGTGGATTTTAGTAAAACATGTACAATAATATATCATAATACATATGTAAATATATACGTATGCATATGTATATACAAATATACATTGATAATAATATTGTATTAAACAATTTACATGATAATGATATTTTGAAAAGTATAGGAGTATTTCTTTAACTCACATCGAAGTAGTTTAATTTTCAAGAAAGCCCCATGCTCATCCTCGACATGCTGGGAGACACGAAGAGGGTCGTCTTTTCGTAGTTAATGCGAAATGATGAATGGCATTATGCTGTTCCCATACCTTTATTGCTGTTTTCTTTTTCGTACGTTACCTGTATTACTATTTCACTTCTGTGCTGCGCCACAGGAAATACAGAAATAATTTGGCATGCTCTTAAAAAGTTATTGCAAACAAGCGTCTGAAATAGCTCAAAATATAGAAAGTTATATGCAAAGCTTTTCCTTTAACCAGAACAATAAATGACCGTTACAGAGAAAAAAAGTACAATACTCTCATTGTCGGCGTAATTAGCCAATCCAATCAGTAAAACAATAACATAGGACGTGTTTGTGCCAACACGTGTCTAAAACCTTCTAATGATGCTCAGAGCTGACTCCATCAGGAACATTTCATTCACTTCTGAATACCAAACAAATTTGCATCATGTTTCAGTTTTTCCAGGGCGCAATTTAGGCTATAAATATTAAGTTCACAAAGATATACTAAGTAAATGTAGCTCGTACAAGTGCCATCACTTCTTGGATTGGATCGTTAAATGCGAACCCTGGGCACGTATGTGTCAAACTAGTTAAATTCATTAGCAAGATCTCAAAATAATCACGCACACACAAGGTATTTTAAAGTAATATCATTTTATTTGCAATTAGAATATGACTTGACACATCACTCTAACCACGTGTGTATAAAAGAGAGTTTGCCAGCATAGTTAATTAGAACAAATTCATTACAAGAATTCATTTACAGATGTATTTTATCAATAATGAATCATTTTCGCTAATAACGTATATGAAGAATTTGGCCAATTAAGAGAGACTCGCTGTGATGATCACGTAATGAAATGAGTGCATTTCTCATTATCTTTATTAACTTCAGCGTTAGAGCTTGATGAAATATCACATTGGTAATATACTTCTGTATTTATCACTGAATGCAAATAGATCCACAAACAAAGAGCTTTATTCCACTGAGAGATGAATGACGCAACACGGTCATCGGCGTCTATAGTGAACAAGAAGTAAACAACGTTTAATCAGTAAAACGCAGTTAATAACGAGTTTCGCTTTAGAGAAGCTTTTTACTTTTTCTCAGCTTTACGAAGTGTTGGTAAAATTATTGTAATCAGTTCATAAATTAAAGATCGGTAGTAAAATATATTTTGAGTAAATAAAAATATATTTTAATAATTTTTTATGAATAAAAAAAGTTCTTTTTACTGCGATGCCTGGATGCATGCATGTATTGATATATGTTGGTGTGTCACATGTAAACCAGGCAGAATAAAAGCAGCTTGAGCTTTAACTTGATACATAACGTCTGGAGTAAGGTCTCTAAATGCCTTTCGAAACTTCTCGCACTGTTATCTCTTCGATTTCCTATCAATGATGATGGCCATGTATTTTAAAATGGGGCATAAGGTGAGGAAATAAATGTCACCTTTAAATGTAAAAATTATGTGAGAAAACTAAAATTTTCAGATTGACTTCAGGCACAGAAGCGGGGTCCATGGGTTTGTTATTGTGAGGGTTTATGTATTCGGTATAGCAATGTCCTCCCCCTCATTGATTGTCAGGGAATGTTGCTATTCATCTCTTTTTATACAATATAACCTATTATAATTCTGACATTTGTGAAAGCTTTGAATTAATTAACATCCAAAAATCATTACAATTAATAAATTCTGCATTTCACAATGGTTTCATTTTATAAATAAATATGGGCGTCTGATGCGACACCTACACAAGAACTACGAAATGTCAATCACTTTTCCAGTCAGATAAGCATCGAACAAATTCGGCTCAGTTGCAGAGAACAAATTCTTCAGGGGCACGCCGGAAGGAGCCGGGACGCATAGAAATTACAATTATTGAGGGGGAATCTGCTGCACCGGCTGCACACGCGTCGGTTGCCGGTGAACAAAGGGGTGCCGCGCAGCGCTGCGAGCGAATGTAATGAAACAGCACACACGCTGCGGCACTCCAGGGTGCAATAAAGGGGCGGGCAACAGAAAACATCGCATCGCCATAATTACCTATTGTTATTGCGGAAATTATGTCGGGATCGTTGTGCGGTTGGAAATTATGGCGCCGGACGATGTCGGCAATTAGCTGGCGTTTGTCGATACCTCGATTCTCGAGAGGCAGTGGTCAGCGATATCGCCTTGGTAGCACTAAAACGAGTTCGGTCGTACGTTCCAAGAAAAGAACTTTCTCGCCTTGTTGGCACATCTCGAGTCCTGATGCTTATTAATTACCCATTTAACAATAATTTTGAGTACAAAAGAAATGTAATATTTCGTTAACTGAAATGTTATTCAAGTTTACTAAAAATATTACAGTTTCACTGTAATCGACAAATCCTTCATCATTTGTTGAATTCAATCTATTTGATATCTTGACTTAATGCATGCATCGTAAAAAATGACATTCCTTTTCTCCTCAGCCCGATTCAGTTATGTAATATGTAATAGTTATAAAATGTAATATTTCGTTAACTGAAATGTTATTCAAGTTTACTAAAAATATTACAGTTTCACTGTAATCGACAAATCCTTCATCATTTGTTGAATTCAATCTATTGGATATCTTGACTTAATGCATGCATCGTAAAAAATGACATTCCTTTTCTCCTCAGCCCGATTCAGTTATGTAATATGTAATAGTTATAAAATGTAATATTTCGTTAACTGAAATGTTATTCAAGTTTACTAAAAATATTACAGTTTCACTGTAATCGACAAATCCTTCATCATTTGTTGAATTCAATCTATTGGATATCTTGACTTAATGCATGAATGAGAGCAAGAATGGTTGTGAGGGGAATGATAATGAAGAAATAGAAGGGTGGGAGGCGCGACAAAATTAAGAATTCGGAGGATACATGTTGCTTTCTCTACTACAGATTTGCACATGGATTGCTCGGTAATCAAATCCGAATGCCCTGGCCATTTCGCCACCAGCCTTCTCCCCCAGCTTACTTAGGAATGCATTGCTGATGTCTCAGACGGTTGTTACGCCATTCCACACTGTTATATATAAGCGTTGAATATTATATTCCCCATAATTAATTTGCTTAAATTATCCTTCTTGAAAGAATTTTTAAAATACATTTATAACTAGAAATACGTAGAATTTCAAATATGAAGTTTGGACTTTTTTAAGATTAATTCTAAATATGTCAGAGAAGGAAAATTTGGATAATTTAAAACAAAAATACAAATTTTGGAAAAAAGTAGCAATTAAAATAAATACGTATGCGTGGGGTTTTTCGATACTAGCTTTGAAGCTAGGTTTCATTCAGCCACAATCGGAGGAAGAATTCTAGCGCCCGCCTATTCTGAATGGTAGGTTTCCGCGGTTTCTCCAATCGATAACATGGGAAAGTCAAAGTAGTGTTGTACACGCCATGGATCGCGCTCGCTCTTGCCATCTTCATTCTTCTTTCTTGCCCTTCTCTCCCCTTACATATTCACTTATATAGACTACACTACCACACATCGGAATTTCAGTCGGGAGATTAGAGCTCATCCACTCTGGGGCAGCGATCAGCTAGGGGAGATAACTCGAAATGAAAACGCACAAACCCACACCTGTAGGACGTCAACGCGCTCCAGCCTACAACACGCACTTGACGTATGAGACTACTGAAGTAGTGGGAACTACTAAGATACTAAGATGTTTATTTAGTTTCGTTCTGTTAATTTTGTTCATTTAATTCATTTTGTTCAAGTAGTTAATTTCGTTCATTTAATTAATTTCATTCATTTAAATAATTTCGTTCAGTTCGATCAGTACGCTCGTTTCGTTCATTTTCTTCGTTTCGTTCATTTTATTCGTTTCGTTCATTTTTTTCGTTTCGTTCATTTTTTTCGTTTCGTTCATTTTTTTCGTTTCGTTCATTTTATTCGTTTCGTTCATTTTATTCGTTTCGTTCATTTTATTCGTTTCGTTCATTTTATTCCTTTCGTTCATTTTGTTCATTTCATTCCCCTTACTCACACACTCCTTCGGGCTTGGGGAGGTTCTACCATCGCGCTCCCACTGGCGCCCGTGCAAGGAGGCGGCGGGGGCGGCAAACAAGGCTTTGCATATAGACGACGTTCGCGAGCCGCTTGTGTTGGTTCTGCGCGGCGAGGTGCCTCGCGGGCGGCCGCCGATCGCCTCGCGGGCGCCTCAGAGCAGCGCAGAGGCGCCATCGAGAAATCGACTGTGAGGTACTCTCGCGAGACGATATTTGGGATGTAGGCTGACGTTGAGTGGTTGCCGAAGCTCCCAGAATTAGTGATTTGTGAATAGTTGGCTTATATATGATTCTTGTTATAATTAAATACAGTTTTTACGTTAATGTACCTAAAGGAACATCGAAGAGTTGAATTAACGTTATTTTTGTTGAAAATGCGTAATGACAAAAGAGGGTTAATTTTTAGATTTGGTAAAGATTTAAATTCTTTAGCTCTTGTGTAAAGTTACGTGTTCTCCATGACTTTGACGTTAACATTGTCTTAACACTCGTATAAACAAAGTCCATTGTGCCATCTCATGCTTTCCTCTTTGTATCATTTGAATTACAATGTGATTACTAATAACGATTTTGCCAAAAATTTCATAAATATTCATTTAAGGAAATCTTGAACAAAGTATTGACAAGCTCTGCACCAGTTGGCCATATGTTTTCTGATGCTTCTGCGCTTCATAAAATGCAAAACTGGAATGGATTTGGAATTAGATCTAACGTTTGTAATATTTTGAAAGTACTAAACTCATAATTTACGAGTAGTAGGACATTCTAACAATGTGTTCAAATTGCTTCAAACAATAATTTGCTTCCAAGCCTCCTTTTTTTCATGTTCTTCAATCATCAGAAATAATTGTTTCATAAAATATACATGCTTAAGTTAAAGAATCTGTGTTTTTACGATAATATGTAGAATTACTAAACACAACTTGAGTTTTTAGTAACTTTTTGAAAAAAAACAATGTTCTATATAAAATCACTTTTTAATACAAAATAATATATAGAAGACATATAATAACCACAAACACTCGGTTATGTTTCAATGTGCCCGAAACGCATTTTTAAAGTGTTGAATATATAAAAGAACAAGAAACTAATACAATTCCATAATGGAAGAATAGGTAACAGATATGATTTCAAAACGAACCCTCAGCTCTTAAAAGCTAAAGTTTACTTCATGCTCCTCATAAAATAATAAATTGTTTGTAAGCTACAAAAACGTCTTATGGAAATAATTAAAAACTACTGCATGCGAATTACAAACATATTAAAAACGGAATTAAGTTGAGTTAAGAAGTAAAAAAACACGAAGATTTTAATTTTGTTGATATTTTATGTTGCAAAACAATACCATACTTAAAATGTTTCTCTTTTCTTCATAAGTGTGATTAGAGAAAAGTTTTTTCCTGCATACTCAATTGCGTCACAGACTGTTCCATATGTTCGTGCGCGCAATAAAAAATATAAAAAGCCCAATGAATTTTGTCCCTGGAAGCTATGAAAGAGAAGCGTAATATGCATTTTAAAACTACTAACTTAATTCCAGGTAATGCAGCGGGCCGCATCTCCACAATTACAACTAATAGGCAGGTAAAGCATCGTCGCTTATGCATGAGCTCCAATGTATGCGCTCTATCTCACATCAAACGAATGCGAGAGTATTATCAGAAGCCCCGCTCTTGCAAGTATCAAACGCCGCAGTGAGCACTACTATCAAACGACATATTCTCCCGTGTGCATCTCAAATCTATAATAGTGGTTATTGCATTATGTATTTTAAAAAGCAACTAGACTTACATCGGAATCTGACCCATTTTCATTGATTGTTAGTATTCAAGTGCGACAAATTTTCACGTTAATTTCAAATCAAACAACTAATTCTTTCATATACATTCTCTATTTTTAATTGACACATCGTATATGTAAAACGACGTTGAAATAATTTAAAAGATGAAATGATGTAAGTGATGCACAAATAGTATTATAGAATATTTTATTAGAAAATTGATCCATTTTCAATGATTTTCAAGATGTAAAACTTGTCTAGAAACTGTCTTCGGCGAGTATGTATAGGCTGAATTATGCACAAGTTGTTACATTATTTATAACCGGTACTTTTGTAATTTTATACAGTATTCAATTCAGTTAAAATCATCTTCAAGAACTTTATATATCGTATCCGTTGTTTGATATCTTGACAGTTTTAATGTAAAACAGAATTTAAATCGTTGCATACGAAAATGTAATTTAATTTTGCTCAAGAAAAAGTAGGAAAATATCATCTGTGTTTCGTATGATACAGAGAAAGGAAAATATATCAAGGAAGTAAATTGCAATGGCTTACGTGAATTGACGTAAATACGCGGTTAACAGCTATATGTGAAAGAATGAAGAAAGAAAATCATAGATAAAAGTGTAGACGAAAAGAGTGATAGATGAAGAAATATTGAGGCAGAAAATAAGACACAATGTTTTTCTACAATTAGAGATTGCTATAGAAAAGGAAGATCAGAACTTGATTAGGCAAGATAGGAAGACGAGCACGGCGTAGAGAAGCAGAGTGGTACGTAGAACGTAACATGTGACGGTGATTTAATTGAAGAAGCAAAGAGATAAGACAAGCGAGTGGAAAGCGGAATCACAAATGCGGCACGAGAATGGGGCGCAAGGTAAGAGGCGAGCGCATGGAAGGGAGCTGTAACGGGTCCAGCTTTGTGGAGCGGAGGAATCGGGCGAGAGCATGCCCGGGGATGGCGGCCGGCGGAACCGGAGGGCAGGCGCGTGCTCGGACAAGCTGCTCGCCCCCGCGCCGCGGGCCTCTATCAGCATGCACGCGTGCCATCGGGCTGCGGCCCACGTCCCTCGCAAGTGGCTGCCGCTATTCACCCAGCCTGACGACCCGCTTGTTAGACGGGATACAGCGGCCGCCCGCGGCATCACAGTCTGCCCGCCGCCTCCGTCCCCGCCTCTGCCCTCGCCCACGCCCCACCTCTGCCCCCGCCACTGCACCCTCATTCCCGCCTCAGCCACGGCCTCCCCCCACATCTGCCCCCGCCTCTGCCTTCTCCAAAGCCCCTGCTTCTGCCCCCGCCTCAGCCCTGTCCACTGCCGCTGCCCCTCCGCCTCTGCTGCGGCCTCTCGCCCACCTCTGCTGCTGCTGCCTCTGTTTCCGCCCCCCTGCCGCGCCTCCGCCGCCGGCTTCCACCCCCGCCTCCGCTCAAGCCTTCTTGGGGTTGCGCTTCCGAGTCGGCGGACAGAGGCGACTTGTGCGCCCGCGGCGCGGCGCGGAGCCCCGCACCGTTCGCTCGTGCGGCGATGCCTTTCTTCCCCGGCGCGTTCGCCCGCCCCTCCCCCTCACCCCCCCGCGCTCCGCCCGGGAGTCAGGCGCCTTCCTTCCGCCATGTTTTTTCCTCTTACAAAACTCGACTGCGCCACAAATATGGAACAAACTCTGACAAAACAACGACCGTCAGAGTTTTAGTCCTTCCATTTACTGACGGAATAAAGTTACCTATGGTTTATATCTCAACGTTCGAAAAAAATTTCCGTGACAGTAAACTAAACTACATTAGTGACATCTTTGGAAAATGACGAAAAACAATAGTTTCATGAGTGAAGTCACTTTTGGTATTTTCATGACCCCATGCATAACCGATTTTTTAAAAAAAATGTTAATCCTTGTTCGACTTACTTAACTTTTCAATGATTTTCATATATACATAAATGTCTTCCATATAGTGTTTATACATATGAAAATTACATACTTTTTTACATTGTAGAATTGCACATGAGCATTTAGGACGTTAGAACTTTTAGGTACCTCTAACGTAAATCTACTATACTTTTTTAAAATGTTTTTATATACATTTAGTAATTTGAGTTCATACATGTTTGTGATTTGAATAGTTTTGTATACACTTTGAAATTATTTGCAAATTATGGAGGTTGTAACAAGTCTTTATCATGACGATTTTAATTCTTGGTTGTAGGTAGCCTTATTTCCCAAGTGAAAATGTCTAGCTTCAGAACATAACGGTAAGTTTATATAGAATTTTGATACTAATTTAGTTACCCACATTTTTAATGGTACAACGGAAATTTCTGGATGTATCACTACTAATGAAGCAGGGAACTTGTCCATAGAAAAATAAATTGAATTCTTTTGAATTTTGTAGGGAACCTCGTTCCCCATATTTACTAGGCACATGTAAGAGAGAATCGAATGATGTATCTAAAGATGGATAATGATATTTGTATGTTTATTTTAGAATTTTTATTTATCAGGGAATATAATTTTAGCATATAAATAAATGTTTTGCTTGCTATTTTTGAAACATCATCTTTCCACATTTTTTTTTCAGTTAGTGACTCGAAATATTTGGCGGGGTTGTCGATGGAAGCTATTGTATTTCTTTCTTGTTTAAAATTAAAGGGGATATTTTTTAGTATTTTTACTGAAAATGCTTGGCATTTATTAGAATTAACAGTTATTTTCCATTTTAATGCTGTTTAGAAAATATGTCTGCTTGAAATTTGTCTCAACCTATTGGTACGTCTTTACGCCAAGTAAAGAGATCAGTATAAGCCGCAAGGAAGGCTATTTCAAAATAATTAAGAGTTGCGATTTCAGAAATAAATATATTGAATTAAGTGGGTGAAAGTGTGAATCCCTGAGAGACACCAACCTGTATTGGGTGATATTTCTGTATTAATTTGAACTCTAGAACTTTTGGACGTGAGAAAAATTTTAATAATTTGTTGTAAATAGTGAGGAAAACTAATTTGTCGCATTTTATAAAAAAGACCGATATGATGAATGCTTTTTCCATGTCAAGAAATGATGTCAGAGTATATTTTGACATCTGAAAATTTGATGCTCTGTAATCTGTTAGTCTTAATAGTTGATGTGTAGTAGAATGATTGTTGCAGAAACCAAATTGGGTATGAAAATATTGCTTTTTCAAAAATGTTTGATAAAGTAGGAAGGAGCTACTAATGCAGTTTGTAAGGATTTAGAGGAGTAGTTCACTTGTAAGCAAGAATTGTATATTGAAGTTAGTGAGCTTATTACTTTTGGGGGTAATGTTATTCATATAATTTTAGAGATCTCATCAATTTCTGGAAATTTTTTAGTTTTAAGTTGCTTAATTATAAACTTAATTTCCTCTGGTGAAAAAAAATTGCATTCTTTTTGGTACTATGTAAGAAGGTTTGTTTAATTCTTGTGAAATATAATTAGAAAATGAATTTAAAGAAGCGTTAATAGAGAATGTGCTTTCAAAATGTGTTGCTAAGGCTTTTGCTTCCTTTCATCGTAGTAGCTACTGTTACTTGTTTTTAATGTTAAAATGTGTTGATTATCATTAGTTGTCTGACCACAGTGAAGAAGTGTTAGGTTGTAATTGTGATCTAAAATTATTAGAGTGTGTGTGTCTATAAATTTCCAATTTATTTTTAATTTTTCTTGTTAAAATGTTCAGAGTAGATTTAATTGATGGATTACGAGTTATTTGTCAAATCTTACTTATTTTATATTGATGGGTAATTAAGTTCAGTAATCTTTTAGGTTTTGGATTTCTGAATATTTTTTTTTTGTGATATGTTCTTTAGAAGTAGAAAGTTGAATAGCTGTATATATGTTATTTTGGAAATTTGTAACTGCTAAGTCAATGTTCTCAGAGGTATATAGTTTATCTAGATAAGAGCATATATTTATTATATTTGCCTGAAAATGATCCCAGTTTCCAGAATTGGTTCGCAAATAAGGGAGTTGCGAGAGTAGAAGACTGGAGAAATTTATGAAAAGTTATCAAAATCTGATCATGAACTGTAGTTAAGGCTGGAATTTGATACTGAAATATTGGTCTGTTTATTTTCTGAGACAGTATTATGTCGAGTATGTCTGTATTTAAATTTGTATTATAAGGATAATGAGTAGGTTGAACAAGTGAATGAATTTTTCAACACTCGGTAGTGGAAATGTTAATTGAAAGTTTCATTGAGTTGTGCTAGTTCTACATCACCCTGCTGTGTGCTCTGCATTTAGATCACTCATTAAAATTATTTTTTCATTGTTAGTTAATATTGTTTTTTGAATGTTAATTGGACGTAGTTTGTTTGGGGGTTTGTTTGGTTGGACAGAAATTATTATTTTACTCATGAAAAGAGATATTTCTATGGCGAACATTTCTAGGTCGTGTGGAAATTGATACTTATATATTAGCATGAATAAGCCTTCTTTTTATAATTATAGCTAATCCCCGTCCTTTATGGGTTGAGAGTCTATCCTGGTATATTAACTTTTAAATTGTTAAGATGTGTTTCTGTCGCACAGGATGTGTTTCTGTCACAATGTCTACCTTTCGATCATGAAGAAAATGTTTAAATTCTTAGAGTTGTTTGAATAATCCATTGGCAGTAAACATAACAAATATATTTTTAATATTGTTGTCGATTATTTAATATTTTTAGTAATATTTCTTTACCAATTCGTATTTGTGGGACTAATGTTTATTACTTCAGATGTTAGAACTATTAAATTGTAATTAATTAATTACCTCATAAATTATTTACAATTTGCATGGGTGTGGTTTATTCTCTGTCAGTTTTTTACATTGAATTTCATTATATTTCTTATTTTGACTTTAACTATACTATTAAATAATCTGTTTACTATAATTATTTCTTTGTCTTCATCGTTGTCCACAACTTCAATTGAACAAGTTTCTAATTGTCCCCTTTCCCCAAAAAGTCTGTGGACAGTGTTAATTGGGGAAAGATTTCTTATATTTTTAATATTTTCGAAGATCTTCAATTAAAGTAAATAATATTGATATGTGGTTTTGAGTAATGTTGACTAAAAATGATCAGCAAATAAGTTTTTAACTTCCGATACAAATGCAGAAAAATTATGAATAATGTCTTGGATTTTGAAGATATTTATTAGTGGGATTTGTATATTGTCAGAATTTAAGTTATCTCTTACATTAAAATCTGAAATTGCGTTTTCTCTTTCTTCAGTTATCTCTGGTAAAGATTCAAATCTGTTTCCTGTTGATATGTTATAGCTTAGTTCGTCTTGTTGATTTGTAGCCAATGATAACACTCTTCGTGCACTCACCTTGAAGTGTAGAATTTTCATGTTGCATATTAACGGATCGATTTAAATAGTTACTTTGACCTTTGCCCTTGCGATAAGACCTTTAACTGGATTCGTTTGCACTCGTCCAGCGATGAACGACTTCGAATGAAGTTGCCCAGTAGTGGAGCAACTACCTGTGAACATCAACTACTGTTATTGATTAGTTAACTTTTCGATTACTAAACTTTTCTGTAACTAATATATTACACTTTTTTTCAATATTTGGCTCTGTTCACACCGCTCAAACTCATCTCAAGATGAAAAGGAATATGAACAACAAAACTGTCGTATACTTTATTACGACTGCGTAGCTACAGCGACAAAACCCATCTATTTGTTTACAAAACTGACAAGCATCTTATAACGAAACTACCATCGTGACCTTTAGGATTTATTTTTACTATGAATCACTACTTTCTTTACGTTACTGTTTTTAAGCTGCTTCTAAATAATAATATATTATGTCTAAATAAAAAGCCATTGTTACCAGATTATCAATAAAAAATGTAAAGATGCCAGACATCGCGAAAATACACATCCCCAAAAAGGGAAAGAGAGAGATACACAATCCCAGCGGCACAATGAAACATGGCGCATTGAATGAGGAAGAAAAGCGAAGAGGCGGCTGGCGGAGTGGTTTTAGTGCGTCTCCGAGGTGGGCGGTGTTGGCCTGCGCTTCTTGCTCTCGCCTGGCGCGCCCATGATTCATTGACGGCGAGAGACGCGGCGCGTGGCAGGCAGCCAGTGCCGCGACGTGACGTCACGCCGTCGCCCCGCCCCCGTCGCTCTTCCGGCGCCCCCGCTCCGAACATTTCTTTTTCGCGTACTATTCTGTTGGTGGCAGGACGTACTCAGTTACTCGAAGGATTTCCAGGGGTGACTTTACACACTTGTTTCGATCAATATTGCTGAATAATGTCGCAAAAGAGTTATTGCTCAGAAATGGTATGTGTAGACTCCTTTACTTATCTTGGGAATGTGGTTAGCCCAATGAGAGGATCGTAAAATAGCGTTGTTAGTAGAATTGGCAAAGCAAATTCCACGTTGCTGAAGTTGTATCTCATATGGATACAACTGTATCTCGCAGACAACGAAGTTGAGAATATTCAATAGTAATATCAAGGCCGACTTACTTTGCAGAGAAGAAACTCAGCGATAGAATAACACCACACAAAGCAAATTACAAGATTTTATAAACACGTGTCTCCGAAAATTATTTAAAGTCTAATGGCCCATGAAAATGAGAAATGAAGAACTGTGGAATGAATGCCGGAGAAGTACTTACAGAACTTCGGATTAGAAAGAGAAAACGGGGATGAATAGGTCACACAGAGACAAAGCCTACTGGAACAATATAAAGACATGCTTTAGAATGGAACCCACATGGACAACGATGCACAAGAATACCAAGGGGCATATGGAGAAGGACGGAGTACAAGGAAGTGGAGAAGATAGGTAAATCTTCTTTTCCTTTGTGCCTTTTAATTTCGAGATAGCCATTTGATATATTTGTCCCTATCTTATGCCTTGTTGTTAGTCCATTCCTATGACATAAATCTACTATATAGCCTTTCCAGGTTCCCTAGAATCTTCCAGGAAGAGTTTTCCCCTCTGGACTCACCTGCCAATGTCTAAATCATTTTACCGCATTATTTTCAATAGTTTTCATTAGTGGTGTGACTTATAGTTCATTCCTGATGGTAGTGTTTCTTATTCTGTCCAATTCTTGCTTCTTAATTTGCCTTGTTCTAACCAATATTCAATGTTCTCGAAGAAACTAATATAATAAGTATCGTTAATACGAATAAGTATTGTTAATATTCCGAAATAAACTGTAGAAAAAATAGATCCTACATTTCGTCAGAGGGCGCAATTTTCGGTCTCTACAACGGCTTTTCCGGAAGGCGGAGGTTGTTCCTTTCCCTGACGCCCCTTTCTCTAGAGAAAAATCGAAATGAAACTTCAGGTTTAGAATGTAACTATACTTCTTTAAATTGCTTTTCTCCAAAGACCTACTTGTTTGTTGCATCTGTTTTGATGTTGGCTTCACCCAAAGTAAAATTTATGTTAAGCGTAATAATTCAGAAAACAAGAGTATAAAAATTTGTGTTTACATTTCACAACGAAATGCGTGTATTGGCTAATTAAGATAATTAGAAAGTGAACAAATGTACTCTTTACTTGGACTTACTAGTATGTATTAAAATATAAATTTGTTTTTTAGAACATTCAATTATTACATTGTCACGTTCTTATTTACCTTTGTCTTTGATAGTTCATCACTTATTTTCCGCTGAAATCGCTGCACTTCTATGCACCTTCAGTATTAATGACCTTAAAATTAGAAATGAGTGATATTTTTCCCTTGCTGATACATACCAAAATTTTACTATCATGATAAATTTGTGACAGATTAAATTAATGTTAGGTTGTTAAAGAAATGTAATTAATCATTAGTGCCATTTGCACGGTGTCGGCGGCCTCCATCTCGGAATCACTTAACGTACGCTCCGCCGAGTGCACTGTTGACACGCGAAAGGGAGGTCGCGCACGGAGTGGTGGGAAGATGAAAAATGTGATCGCAAGCAACTTTGCACCACTTCTCAAAATTCTGAGGAACTAACAATAATAAGTAGCTTCTCCAATTACTTTGAGCCGTGTCCCTGTTTAGTGTAGATATATTCAATATTTTTAATATTTCGAACAATGGGAATTGCATTGATAATGAGGGTGGGCGAACTTTTAATTTGTGAATATTCTGTAGCACTAGTCATCGTTTTTCATTGAAATTTTCACAGCGCATATAACTGTCTTTGACACGCGGCGATAATTGTATATTATTGATTGCTACATTCCATTGATGTATCACATAAGCATAAAAAATGTCATTTATTAAAAATCTATACTAATGAATGTAAATTCAACGACATGTAATCGATGTTGATTTCACTAAAAGAATAGATGCGAAGCATTTACAGGGTCTTCTTTAGGTTTTGACGGACAAGTTGGTAAAGATTAAAACAACATAAATGCAGAAAATAAATAATTTTAATAATGTGCTGGTAGATGCACCGCGACCCTTTTTTGCTTGTCGCTATGAGACAGGTTCCTAATATATTCCGCCAGAGACCAGCAACTGTGCGGTAGAACATCAGTCTACACATGGGGAGGGGGCCGTGGTGATCGTAACATTAATTAACTGTTTTTGACAGAATTAATTTTTTTACGGATTACTAAAACCAAGGTGATCAAGCTGTGAAAGTAATTGGTGACCTATGTCTTCTTCACTTCGAATATACTACAGAGCTTCTACTTCCAAAACGAGGTTACAATTTTATTTGCATCTGACAGCGTATCGTATTATACTCGCACGTTTCTTTGAGCCCTTGAATGTCTATTGCACTAAGCCAATACCAATATATATTTATCTACGAAATTTATCAAATCGGATTTAGGACCAAGAATCCTATAAAACAATGTAAAACTACTTCGTCTTAAGTACTTCCACAGCAGTAGCTGAACAAATTTTCAAGTGAGGAAATTTCCTTACAAAGTTATCTCCATTCCCATTCAACATTCTATAAGAAAATTTACTCTAAATAAAACTTTCAACATTTCTACACTTGTCTCTGACTTCCACTGAAGACAAAACTAGTATGTGCATCCTCTGGCGTTACTTTCACCTCTAGAGTGATGACAAAACAACAACAACAACAACAACGTAGCGGTATCACCTCTAGACTGATGATAAAAAACAACAACAACAACGTAGCGGTAGTTGCATGAATCGTCCAATATCATCAGAGATAAATGACCACAACCGCATTCATTCCCAGAACCCGCTCTACTCGTCAACCCGCACGCCACTCACACTTTCAAGCTTTTTGACGCTCGCCTCAAACATCGCAGGCATGACCGCGCAGAGGGCACCCGGACAAAAACCCCGATCCACAAAAAATCAGATGGAACGATGCAGTTACATTTCCTCGCATCAGCGAGCGATGGCGATCACGTTCGCTATCATCGCCCAGACAGTCAGACACGCAGCCTCCACGGCTGGGTGCAGTCCGCTCTCGGCGATTTGTCGCGGGTCGACCGCGCTGCATCCCGGCCGGGTGGTCGGCCGGTCGCCGGCCTAATTAGAGGGGGGTCGCTTCAACAGTCACTTGACTGCGTGATTTCATAGAACGCGAGGCAACTAGCGTGCTAATAATTCCATTCCCATTCGACGGGCCGCGCCGGCGATGAGGTAGAAAGATACTCGTCCACACTCCGCTCGCCCGCGAGGGGTGACGCAGGCTGCTCGCGGCGCCACTCGCGACGGCTCGAAATTTATCGACTCGTGAATGGCCCGGCGCGCGCCGTCCGACGGCCGGGCAGGGGGGGGGGGGGGGCTCGTTATAAAACTAACGTGCGGGGAGTCGGGAACGTGAAAATGGCGCTGGAGGGCTGCGCAGCCTCCGCTTCCCGCTGCAGGAGCGGCCGTGACCCTCCAAACACACAATGGGCTTACAGGTACAAGTGCGTTTTCGCCCTTCAAAATAACTATCACGTATACAAAACTGGTCAGTGATAATAAAACAATAATTTGGATTAATTCCATGGTGTGCGTATAGCAAACTCTGTCTGAAGTGGTTCAACAGTTCCTCATGGGGCCAAGGTCTACACTCGGCGTCCCGGCCTTGCGGCCAGGAGTTAAGGGGCCACAGCTAACACTTGACGGAAATCCAAATATGCGTCACATGGTATTATAGTCATTGTTATAGAATGTAATGGAACAAGTTTTTTTCGTTAGTTATGGAAGGCGTGCAGGGCTGTCGAGTTGCAAATTCACGTTAGTCTCATACAAAGTCATACATTACATTACAAAGTCATACTAGCCTTTCATTGTCCTCATCGATCATGAGCTGTATTTGGAAGTACTTCTTCCCTAATAAAAAATGCTGGAATTTCAAATATTGACACACACACAATATCACAGCTACTAATGTACAGATGTGCTTGAGTTATATTTATGTTTTAAATAAAAAGAAATATTAACGACTAGCGAACCCGTTCGGGATCTCTCGCATGTTAATCCGCACCCTTTCCCTATCCTTTCTATTAACAAGGAAATTGGTTAATTAAACGTGTTTGATGTTAAAAAATGTATAAATATAACTTCGTACTTACAGAATACCAAACAAAAATACAAACAATGAAATTGGTACTGGAAACAAATTGTTAATACAGGTTTATTCAGTATTATATAGATATGTTCTTCAAACGATTCACAGAACATTCTTGAGAAAGCTACATGACTGAACACGCTGACTTGAAAGTTTCACCGAATCACTGCGGATAACGAAAATACTGGTACAGGTAAAACACAAACCAAACCTAACAAGATATTTTCACTGTTCACTGTACACCCACATTCCTCCACATTACGTACACAGCACTTGTAGACTTCAACAAACCGAAAAATGAATGTTTTCTCTACATGCATAAGAAACAACCTTTATCGGAATCAAGCAACTATTAATAGTACTTCTAGTTGCTGCGAGAGCAGATCTTGAGTTGACAATTATGCAAAAAAATTCGTCAGTCTTCGCTAACCATAGAGCACACAGAAATCGTACGTAGTATAAGATAGAGGAATCTAATTCTCCCTGAAAATATTTGGAGACTGTGACAGACGTAATAAGTTTATGACGGTTCAAACCCTACACAAGTTGGTAGCATGGCGTTAGGAGAACGAGGGCAGTTGATGGCATTGTCTGAATCATTTCATTAATCACTTACCTCAAATGATAATGGTTCTTGGAGTGAATTTTATATTGAAGGAAGCGACTCCAGGGTCACTTGGTGTACATCTAACTCAAGTTAGTCAAATGCAATGATTGTGGATCTTTCCATAAAAGTTGCAAAACCTTCCAAAGAAGAATTATATTATTATACAACTTTCCAGTCTTGCTTAACAATCTAATACAAGTCTAGATAAATCCTAACTGTCATATGTCTAGTATATTTTCCAAACGATACATTGTTTTTTTTACTGATCACAAGTAAAATTACAAAATATTATTTTAAAAATAAACCATTCTTATCTTATATCTAACTCTTCACGTTAATCGCATGAAATGCGTTTTAAAATTATGGAATATGTTATAAAATTTGCAAAACGTTCCAAGAAGAATGATATAATTTAAATTTTACATGCTTGTTTAAAAATGTAACACTAACCTTAAGTAAGTCGTAAATATCATATCAAATATATTTGCTCACAACACATTGCTTTTTTTCTGATCACATTAAAATATACAATTACAAATATAAAATAATAGTTTTAAAATTAAGCATTTTTATCTTATTGTTTATAGATAGTGAAAACTATGAGTCAAATAGATGTTACATAAACTTTATTTATAAGTGAATTAAAATATAAATTGTTAGTTGTTTGTCGAATATTAGTACGTCATTCAAGATACAACAGAAGAAATAATTTGACCAATTGGTTCCCCGCTTGATAACAATATCCAAATTCGTGCAATATTCACATTATACAGTATATCCCTTATTGGGATGTTCCCGTGCAAACTCCTAAGCTTCAAAAACAAAAATATAATTTCATTCTGTTTTATTCCTTAATGTCGTCCTTGCGCTATGGAGCACAGTTGTATTATTTTGGACGGTTATAGCACAACTACTAAAGATTTGTTCCCCTTTAAAAGTTTTCTCACCTCGCAAAATAAATTATTGGTTTGAACACATGTATTATCATATTAATAAAAACGCAAATCTGAACGCAAAAAGGTACTTAGTGACAAAAGTTAATGTACATATTCATTTTTTACCCATTTAAATGTATCGTAAACAATAATACTAAATTATCACAATAATGCCCTTCATAAAATGTATTTAAAAATGTCCTTTGAATTTTCAGGGAAATGTGAATAAAAAGTAGCTCACAAAGTTTTATCTGCCTCTTTAAATGATTTTGTATTGTACATACCGTGACTCTGTATGCTCATCTGAATACTATGCTGATTAATTAATGAATACAGTTATCTAATAGGGCAAAAATGTTGATATTGCAATATCCAATGTCTTATGTAATGGATTTGCCTTGTAACTTTGACAATGAACTATCTCACTCATGCATGTTTACTTTGCCCATCACTGCAAAATTTCAAAACACAAATTTTCAATATTGTGATCAGTAGATATATTTGAACCCCATTAGCGTAAACATACATAGCCATAAACTAAGAATTGATTTTCCAGCTAGTGTTGTTTGTTATTTTGAAATGTATTTGTTAAAAATAGTTTTATGGAATCTATTTGCTTTTATAAAATTACTCATCTGCCATTGGTATATAATATTAAAAATGTTAATACATATGCAAGGAAAATTCAAAGCCAGTGTTTTCCATTGCTTTTAATCCTGTATCATACAACTTTACCAACGCTTTGATAATTCGTTATTCGTAATTTAATTGAAATGATGGTACTATAATAACAAAGTTAATCTCTTTTGTTCTAAAAGATAACAATATTTGCAATTAATAGTCCACACTGTTTTAAAAATAGATAATACCCAAATAAATCGTCATAACAGCATGCACAGACCAAAACCATTTGAAAGAGATAGGTGACGTTTTTGAGAGTTCCTTTTCATTGTTATTACGGAATACAAACAAAAAGCATATTAATTTTCCTTTTGTATTTATGTGTAAGGATAATTATATCATGTAATGTATGTATACTGTCTATAATCGCCCTTCATATGTAAATCGAAAATATACGCTTGAGTAAGTTCATTTTTTTCTACAATAGAGGATAGATATTAGTGTAACTTCTTATTAGCCCTCTTCTCTCTATCAAGGACACATTCATACGTGTTCACGAATTTGATTCATTCCTTTTTTCTCGCCCGCTCGCTCTCTGTCGCCTTCTATCCCTCGTTAAGTAAAACCAAGAAGATATTCTTCACAATGGGAATGCGCGTTCTCTCGTAGTGAAATATTAAGCACGTCCCTCAGGTTCCCCTCACCAGTTTTTGAAACTTGGTATTCATTGGCGAGTCTCACATACCATGCCTGAACCCTTCAATTTTACCTAATCCGGACCCCCAAAAGTACGTGAACCACGTGTTGCTTTGTGTCACCGAAAAGTTTCGTCTGCAACCCAATCACGCTCATCGCATTTGGACATATATTGAATAACATATGCCGGGGCCGCGGCCGCGGGCGGCGGTAACAAAGCGTCGGCTGGACCACCGCAACGCGCCGGTGCTGCCCTCTATCACACGTTCGCGTAACGAGATTCACATAGGTGCCGTAATGCCATTGGAAACAAGCCCGCCGCTGCCATTTCGCCTAATGCACATTCACAAAATTAGCGGAATATTCAAATCATTATTAATTTTGACAATGCGCGAACGCGGCTTTTAGGTGATTGTCCCCCACCCCCACGAACCGTCGGGTTTGCGTTCCCAACACCCGTGAATCGTGGGAGCGGGTCTACTTTCCACACAGAGGCCGTTCTGATGATGGGCAGGCACTAGGGGCCGTGTATGAACGTTGATTTACGATCAATTCTGTTAGAGCACCCGGTTAAATTTCAATCATTCATCGGGACAGCGAGTCACGAATTTGTTAAACGTGGCTCGAACACGATGATTTACATCGCCGCTAGATGCCGCTGCTGTCGGCGGCGTCAGCCTGCAAATCACGAGGTCGCGTGTTCAGCCCCGCCCGATGAAGCTTGTCTGCGGCCTCCCGCTATGGGGCGTTACAACGGCGGGAAAGACACTGCGTCATCCTACTTACCCCGATTCCCGCAGGTCCTTCGTAGTCTTGGTTCGCGACTCCAGTCTGATCAGACGACACTAGCTGCAATTTATAGCTTTAAGTGCCTACAAAATATGCGTGCAAATTCTCCTCATTAAAAATTGACTCTTTAATTTCAGATTACCATGTGCTTTTATATTACTTTTGTCGCTTCTAAAGAATTTACCTGGAAATGTCTTTCTATTATTAAATCACAAGTTCAGTTTTCCAGAAATGCATGTTCTTCTTGTGAACAATTATTCGCAGGTAAAACTCATTATTGGAAAGACACAAAAGGGAAAAAGAAGCTATTACTGTACTTTTATTTTCAATTTATTATCAAAATTTGTTTTCATAATTATTTCATCTCAAATGATATAATTATACTTTGTGAGTGGAATTAATAGCATTACAGGACAATCCATTTAAATGGGAAATGTCGTTTTGAAACTGAACAGAGTTTAGTGGGCAACGTTGTAATGTTGCAGAAAACACAAATATACATTTAACATGATGTATCTATGATGCACAATAATTATTCATTATATTTTAATATTTTTAAAATATGAAAGAATATAACAAGAGGGCGAATCATAATTTTCAATTTATTATAGAACTTTAAATCACAGTATTTGCTGCCAAACGAATATTTATTTTCCATTACCACACAAATATATGGCAACACCGTAACACTACGTCGTAAAGGCGAACATCGACGCAATGGTGACGATGAGGAGTGTCCCCACTGGACCAGTTGCTGCTGATGGGTGTGGAGGATGCGTATGTGGGTGAGGAGGGCTGGTTGAGGACGTGGAGGTCGGCGGATGAGTGGGGTGGGAAGCGGGAGTGGAAGATATTGCGGGAGAAGTAGGGATAGCTGTAGGCTTAGAAGTTGAAGATGTGGTTTTTGCTGGGGCAACAGAAGAAGACTGTGTGGTTTGCTCAGTAGCGACGGATGTCTTACGAGTTGATGTAGTGATAGATGTAGTGGTGGGGGGTAAAGTTGTCGTGATGGTGGAAGGTGCAGCTGTGGTAGTGTTAGTGGGTGGAGCTGGAGGTTGAGGCTGTGGAGTAGGAGTTTCTGAAGTAGTTGATGGCTGGACGGTTGTCGTGCTGTTAGAAGCTGGAGTGGTACTAGGCACAGCAGTTGTATTTGGTGCAACAGTTGTGGTGATAGGAGGAACAGGTGTCGTCGCGGAATGCGAATGACCTACAAAAAAGTAATTTTATGCATTATTGCACTGTTAATTAATTACAAAACGCATAAAGTCTTATTTTTTAATATAGACACAGCTTTTCAAAGTAGGTGATGATAAATATAGCAAGGTGTTATCAAAAATCGTTTCAGTAATGAATGTATAATATTGTAAAATAAGAAATTAAATTTAACTTACAATTGTCATTAAGTGCTGCAAGACCAATAATCAAGCCAATAATGGCGGCAGCCATAACAGTTATGACAAGTAGAAGCTTGCGCTCCAGACTGGTTCTATTTACACACATACTGTCCAAGCTAGAAAAAAATACAACAATTTATCAAAAACCAAATCATAATAACATAATAACGGAAAGCTTGTGTTAGATTTTGACAAGAAATCCTCATGTACTCGTAGATCAGAACATGTATATTTGTTTTTTTTAGTTAGAACTCTCTCATTTATTATTTTTCCTTGCCCAAATACAAAGAAACTCATGTGTTCTCACTTAATATTAAGAAAGCAAAATATACGGATACATTCTAGAAGCAAGATTTCAAACAACTTGAACATTTTCTAAAACACTGCATGAATAAATATTTTAAAAAGAGGGTGGCCAAACTCTGGCACATGCACTTAACTTGGTGTGACTCATTACACCCGTGAACCAATTTATTTTACTCTTCAGGCATCAAAATCACGGAATTATCGTCTTCTTCGTACTTTCTCCCCCAGTTAGTAGTAATGGTTGTATTAGTTATTGCTTTAGATAATAATTTAATCGCTCATTGGAAAAAGGAAGAAAGTCCAATATTAACCAAAATAAATTGAAATATACATTTTCATTTTAAACCACTCATTCACGGATTAGCGGAAAAAACAAGTCCGGACACGAAGGATGAAGTTACAGCATGTTAATATAATTTAACTTTCTACATTCCGGCCTCTGAGTTATACCCACAAAAACTCAGGCTATGCCGACTGTTCGGAGTGGATATATGTAGGTGATTGTAAAACATACAGACTTACTACGGGAAAATAAATACTATATGCTACATAAAATACGACATACAATTCGAAAGTTCTGATAAATTACATAAAGCTGAAAGATATTTAAAATATATATATATATATATATATATATATATATATATATATATATATATATGTAAAGAAAACATCGACACTCGCATCGGTGTCACCGTTTTCTTCGATTCAAATGTGCCGCGCTATCGACAGCTGACACCGTCCCGAGAGCCGCCTGATGACTGACTAGCAAGGCAGAAGATAAGAAGATCGCGTTGAGATCACACGTGTTTAAAAACGTGATTAAAAGTTAAAACATTACCTGAAGTAAAAACTTTAAATGTTGTTTTCTGTTTTTTTTACAGGTAATCTTCTTTTTTCATTTAACCATTGTAAATATTGTAAATAGTGAAACAAAATTATATCAAACTGTTTTTTTTACAGAAACGCAACTGAGTTTTTATTTCCAATTTTGGAGAACTATTTCCGTCCCATTATAAAACAACATTTTTGTTTTGGAAACTTCAAATGAAGATGGATAAACTACGATTCGACTTTATGATGAAAGGAGCAGGAGATGGAAAATCAACGGTATTATGCCTAACCTCAATTGGCACACCGGATGGCAGAACTTTTGCCTTACCAGATGAAATGCAAAACACACTTTTGCACAAAGATCTGACTGAAACACAAATGTTTGGTAAGATAAAAAATACACTCAAGAAAAGACATCAATTTCGAAAAGTCTGGATCACTTTGACAGAGAATTTAAAACAAGTATATTTGGACGACGAGGAAAATTTGCAATTTGAAAATTATTATTTAGAAGAGATTACAGAGAAAGAAGTGGAAAAACCTGCACAGGGTATTTCAAATGAAACAATTGAAAAGTTATTGAAAAAAATTTTAGATGATAAAAAGCAAAAATCTGAAGTAAAAAACTTTGGGAAAATTGCTAATGATTTTATGATTGATAAATTTAATGCCAAAAACTCAAATGCATGTCAATGGATAAATGAGTTTGAGAAAGAATGTGAACGCTTTATGGTGGTAGAAGATCAGGAAAAAATTGAAGCTTTAAAATTTCTCCTAGAAAATGCAAGCGCAGACTGGTATACATGTATGATTTTGAAATATACAATAGAATCAGAATGGAGCGATTGGAAAAAGAACTTTATTGAAACTTTTGGAAATAAAGGCTGGTCTCCGATAAAGTATGCTTTTTCATTTAAGTATCAATCTGGGTCTTTGCTCGATTATGCTTTAAAAAAAGAAAAACTGCTGTTACAAATAAGAAAATCTATGGATACAGAAACTCTAATCGATCTTATAGCTATTGGTTTACCAGATTATGTGTTAAACAATATCGACAGAGAAATTTTACAAGAAACTCAAGATCTCTATAATGAAATAAGTAAGCTGGAACACCTGGTAAAAAAAAATACAACTGATTACAAAGGAAAAGTTTACCCCGACAATAAGTTAAAAAAACTTGAAGAAAAAAAACCATGCCGAATCTGTGAGAATGCAAAAAAAGGTAAACGTTTCCATCCTGAATCTAATTGTTGGTTTAAAGGAAAAAATGACAATAAGACTGAACCAATAAAATCTATAAACAACTCGGAACTGGAAGTGGATTTGAATCAAAACAATCCAAAAAACTAGAAATTCCACCATTAATAAAAATCGAGTTACTGTTGAATGACACTCTCAACATTTCGGGCATTTATGATTCAGGCTCGAATGTGTCATTAATAAACGCAAAATTATTAAAGTTAAAACAGAAAAACATGAATGATTTCCAAACAGTAAACTTGAAAACCATTAATGGTGCGAAAAAAACAAAAGGTATGATAACACTGAAAATAAAAATCTACAATATAGAGAAAGAAATGAACGTCTTTATTATAGACAACGAAAATTTCAATTACGAATTTTTAATAGGTCTGGATTGTATAAAAGAATTTAAACTGATCCAAAATGAGGATTTAAAAATAACTCAATATTATAATCCAAAAGAGAAAGAAGAAAAAAATAAAAATGAAAACATTCCTGATGTGCCAGGTGACTTGAGAGAAAAATTTCAAAATAACGGACAGGAAAGAAAAACAAATAATACCAATTCTAAGTATTTAGATGATGCAGAAAAAGAATATAAAGTCAATTTCAACGAGCATGTAAACACTGATGAATTCGAAATTATTGTAAATCATCTAGATGTAGATAAACAATTTGAGATTGACAAATTGATTGAAAAATATAAATCAGTATTTGCAAAAGATAAGTATGATATCGGCACTGTAAAAAATTATGAAGCACATATTGATTTGATAGTGGACAAGTATTGCTATAAACATCCGTACAGATGTACGATTGAAGACAAAAGAGAAATTGAGAGCCAAATCGAAAAGCTACTAAAAAAAAACTTAATAGAAGAATCATATAGTCCGTTTGCCGCACCAGTAACTCTAGCATATAAAAAAGAAGATAATAAAAAATCAAGGTTATGCATTGACTTTAGAGAATTAAATAAAATCATTGTACCTCAATCACAACCCTTTCCACTGATTGAGGATCTTATGGTAAAAACAGTCAACTGCAAATACTTTACAACCTTAGATATTAATTCAGCTTTCTGGTCAATTCCATTGAAAATAGAAGATAGACAAAAAACCGCATTTGTAACGCAAGAAGGACATTTTCAATGGACCAGCCTCCCTTTTGGCTTAAAAACGGCACCGGCTATTTTTCAAAGGATTTTGAACAATATTTTGAGAAAATATGGTCTAACAAAGTTTGCAGTAAACTACATAGACGATATACTGGTCTTTTCAAGATCTTTTGATGAACACATAACACACATATCGATGATGTTAGAAGCAATAGAAAAAGAAGGCTTCAGAATAAAATTTTCAAAATGTTCTTTCGCAAAAGACTCAGCAAAATACTTAGGCCATATAATACAAGACAATTCTATAAGACCACTACAGGATTATCTAATTGCAATAAAACAATTCCCAACACCAAAAAACCAAAAAAATATACGCCAATTTCTTGGGAAAATTAATTATCATCATAAATTTGTCCCACACATTGCAATTATTTTAGATCCACTACATAATCTTTTGCGAAAAAATGTGAAATTTATATATATTTTTTTTTTTTATTTTTAATTTCCACAGACCAGCATTACTGCTTTACAGGGATTGATTATATCTAATAACAACTTAAAATACAATTATACAAATAAACAGTAGAATACTTTTCAAACTACATTTAAACGGATTACATTCAGACAAGGAGAGAGAAAAAGAAAGAAAAAAAAAATAATACAGTCAATCATTAAATATAAGAAGAAATAAGGGAAGCCCAACAGGTTCCTCATTATTGTATGATGTTTGATAAGTGCATAGTTGGTTGTTGATTGCAATCTTTATTTTACTTTTGTCAAGTTTAAGGAGGGTCAGCAAATTGAATTAGGTACTTGTCGTATGGAAATCTGTTTTTGATTCTGGTTGTTGTTGCTGATGAACCAAGGTTGTATTGTTCAGTTGATGGGAAGTTATATAAAGATGTGAAAAAGGAATGTGCGCGTTTGAGCATTATATGATGTATAGTTTCTGTTTTTAATTCTGAGTGTAATTGATTGTTCCTGATAAACCAGGGTGCGTTTACAGCTATGCGTAGGATCTTATTTTGGAATGTTTGTATTTTCTTTATGTTAGTCGCTGAAGTGTTGTACCATATTGGGCATGCATACATTATGATGGGGAGAATTATTGCTCTATACAGTACTAATGTACATTCTGTTTTGAGCACGGTTTTTTTATTAATTAGTGGGTACAATTTATGTAGTCTTTTATTTGCTTGTGTGATTTTGTCGTTTATATGGTTAGTCCATGTTAATCTGGTGTCCATTAATAATCCCAGATATTTAATGGGTTTCTTTTTTGGTAACCAATCTAGTGTTGTATCAAGTAGTTTTAGTGGTTTGGGAGTAGTGTTTATTGGGCATAGGGTGAATATTTTTGCTTGGCATTTGCTCGGGTTTAGTTTTATTTTCCATTTGTCTGCCCATTGTGTTACTTTGTTCAGTACATCTTGTAGATTTTTTGTGGCTGATTTTAGACACTTGTTAGAGGTTAGAATTGCACAGTCATCAGCAAATAATGCTGTTATTGTGTTTTGGGTAGTTGGGAAATCTGCTGTGAATATATTGAATAGGGTTGCATATAATGGGCTGCCTTGTGGTACTCCAGCTGTGATTTCTTTTTGTGTGGAGTAAGTTGAATTTATTCTTACTGTAAAAACTCTTTCTTTTAGGAAGCTTTTTATTATTTTTAACAGATAGAGGGGTAGCCCGGATTCTTGAAGTTTGAATATTAGACCTTCGTGCCAAACTCTGTCAAATGCTTGGGATACGTCTAGGAAAACAGCCAGTGTATGATTTTTTTGTTCGAAGTTTTTATATATAAGTTCTGTGATTCTTAAAAGTTGATGTGTTGTTGAGTGCTTTTCTTTGAATCCAAATTGGAAAGATGGTATATATTGAATTTCATTAATATATTGCAGCAGTCTTTTTAGGATTAATTTTTCCATTACTTTGGCTACAATAGGTATTAGGCTTATAGGTCTATAGTTTTCTGTAGATGCTGGGTTTTTGTTTGGTTTAGGAATTGGTATTACTATGGAGTGTTTCCATTTTTTGGGGTAGTATCCTGTCCTTAACATTGAGTTAAATATTGCAGTTAGGTAACTAATTGTTTTCTTATTTAGTTTTTGTAGGAGTATGGTTGGTATTTGGTCAATTCCAGCTGATTTTTTCTTAGTTAGGTGCTTGATTGTTTGGTATGTTTCTTTTGGTGAAATGTATTTTACTGGGTGAGGAACTGTTGTTACTTCATAGTTATTGATGTGGATTAAGTTGTTATTGTTTGAGGTTGTATTTGGTGAAAATGTTTCTTGAAAGTGTTCTGCTAGTAATTCGCATTTTTCTTTTGTTGTTGTAGCTGTTTTATCTGATTTCTTTAGTTCTGGAATAATTGTTGGTTCTTTCAATATTTGTTTTGTCACCTGCCATAAATTGCTGTCTTTAGGATTTATTGTTTTGATGTGATTTTTATATTGTTGAATTCTGTATTCATCTAGGGCTAGTTTAACTTGGTGTGTTAGTTTATTTAATATTTTCTTTAGATCAGGGTTCCTATATTGCTGCCATTGCCTGCGAATTCTGTGTTTTTTTTGAATTAATTTTTCAATGTCAATAGGTATTGTATATTGTGAATACTTTGGTTTGTAATTTGGCTTTGTATTTGCTTCTTTTGCTGCATTTAGTATGATTTTGGTGAAGGTATCTATGGCAATATCAATTTCTTCTTTATTTTTCATGAAACGGTTTGTGGGAAGTGAATTAACAACGTTTGTTTGAAATTTTGTCCAATCTATGTTTTTTGTATCTATGCCAAATGGTAAATCAGTTTTAATATAGTTTATATCAGTAGTGAGAATAACAGGACAGTGATCTGAGTCTAATTCGGGTAGTGCATGAGCATAAAGGGTATGTTTTAAATTTTTAACTATGGTAATGTCAAGGATGTCTGGTTCAGCATTACAGTTTTTGGGGTAGTGAGTAGGATTTGATGGAGCTATTATTTGAAAATTTAATTTTGATGATGCTTTTAGTAATTTTCTTCCATTAGGTGTGTTTACTTTACAGCCCCAATTGGTATGTTTACTGTTTAGGTCTCCTATTAAGATTGTAGGTTCTGTATTGTGTAGTATTAGGTTTAATTCGTTTATATCGATTTGTTTTTTGGGTGGTTTATAAGCTGCTATGATATTTATGTGTTCATTTTTTAAATTTATTTTTACTGCAATTAGCTCTAGGTTGTTTGATTTAGGGATAGAGATTAGTGAGTGGTCTAAATTCTTTTTAGTTAATATTGCTACTCCTCCTGCGGCGTGTTGGCATATTCTGTCTTCTCTGTAACAGTTAAATCCAGGGATTTTGAACAGTTGTCCAGGAGCAAGATGAGTTTCAGTTATGCATGCAATTGTTATTGAATGGTTTTTCAGGAATTGAATAAGTGTATTTCTTTTATTTGTTAGTCCATTTGCGTTCCAGTTAAGTATTGTTATTGATTTTAAGTTGTGTTGTTTATCCATTTCTTAATATATTTGAAATTTGGTTTGAAACAATATTTTGTATTTGTGGGAGTAATGTTGCTGTTATTTGGTTGACTATTGTTGGTAACATCTGCATTATAATTTGTGTAATATTTGACTGTATGGTGTTCTGTGTAACTGCTTGTGCATATGTGGGTGCAGTTGTGTATTGGTTGGTATTAAGAGCTAAATGTGGCTGAGAAGGATTTCGATTTATGTGGGTTTGTTGAGGGAATATTTGTGTGTGAGTTTTGTTATCATATTTGTGTTGTGATTGTGGAGCTTGTGATTGTGTATTGAAGTAATTTGATTGAAGGATTCTCTTTCTTTTTGGGGCATATTTGCATTGGTTAGAGGTAGCCATATGATTTTCTTTGCAGAGAGTACAAATTGGGGGTGGTGGATTTGTGGATTGTAATAATTTGCAATCTTTTGTCCAATGATGCTCAGTGCAGTATCCACAGCTTGGTGGCATTGTGCAGTAATTTTTTGTGTGTCCGTATGTGAAGCATTTTTTACACTGAGGGGGGCCTTGTGGTTTCCTTCTTATTTCAACTTTCACAATGCAGTGAAGTAGTTTATCTAATTTGAATATTTCTTTTCCTTCGGCGGAGTTAGTTAGTTCTAATGCTACTACTTTGAACGGAATTTGTTCTTTATTGGTGAGTCTGGTTACTTTTTTAATCGGGTAGTTTAGATTTTCAAGTTCACTATAAATTTCATCTTCAGTGAAAATTAGAGGTACATTTTTTATAACAACTGATAGGTTTTTTTCTGTTTGTAAACAGTAAGTATAGTAAGGAACGTTTTTCTCTTCGCAATATTTTCTTGTTTTTCGATAATCTGAAATGTTTTTCAAAAGTATTTTTACCGAATTCCCTATAGTTCTAAAGGTAAATCCCTTGCCAATTAGTTCTTTTAGATCCTTTGTTAGTAGGGTTATGTTTTCTGCATTTCTGATACAAATTGGGGGTATTTTTATGTTTTCTGATTGTGGTTCATTATTATTAACAGTTTCTTCATATTCGTCTAATGTTTCTAAGATTGAGTACCTATTTATTGAAAAAGCGTCTTTACTAGAACTGTTATTCAACATTCTACGTTTTGCGTCACTATGATTACTTACTTTATTTAGTCCTCTTTTTTTGTTGGGTTGGTATTGCGCACTAGTTGGTTGGAAGAGTTCGCTGTCGACTTCTGTGGACCTCTCATCTGCAGGTTGGTGTTTCTCCGTTGCTTGAGTATGATCCTCGCGTATTTGAGAGGTAAGTGCAGTTGGGTCGGACCGAGAAAGCTGAAGCTGTTGTTGAAGCATCTGGTTTTGGCATTCCAATTTGCTGAGATGTTCTTGAAGGATGTGGTTTTGATGTAGTAGTTGCTGATATTGTTGATGTAGATCTGCTGCTTGGTCCCGCTGCAAGGGATGAGTGTTGTTTTGGTTTGTGTACATTTCATAATTTCCATCATTATTTAAAAGTTCTATGGAATTGGTAATGTGTCTTCCTAATGAATCCTCTTCCGATATCATTTTGAGAACCTTGTCGTTTTGTTTGTGGCACTTTTCACTATAATATTCACTATTTTATAGATGTGATGATACACTATATAACACAGTTGATGTTTTTGTCTTTGTGGTGGAGCACTATTAATAAATTAAGTGTTTATATCGTGGTTTTGCCGCAATGCGGCAAAGCGAACGTTAACTGCGTCTGTTTACGAGTGTTATCGATCGCACCGGCTCAGATAAGACTTATGACTCAAACACTGTTATCAGCGCGGCAGCTCAGAGCTTTGGCACGTCCGTACTGCTCGACGGTTGAACGCAGACTCGAAATTTATATGGTCCAAGGAATGTCAAGAATCATTTGAAAAAATAAAAGCATTACTATGCTCAGAACCAATTTTGAAAATATTTGATCCAGAGTTACCAATCCATATTTACACTGATGCAAGTATCAAGGGAATCGGAGCAGTATTAAAACAAAAAGACAACAATGGAGATAGTAAGCCAGTGGCATATTTTTCAAAAAAATTGAGTGAAGCTCAGAAAAATAAAAAAGCAATTTACCTTGAGTGCTTGGCAATAAAAGAAGCCGTGAAATATTGGCAACATTGGCTTCTTGGAAGAGAGTTTTTAGTATATTCTGATCATAAACCCTTAGAAAATCTTAATATAAAAGCGAGAACAGATGAAGAACTTGGTGATTTGACATATTATTTGTCTCAATACAATTTCAAAGTCAAATACAATCCTGGAAAATTAAATCAAGAGGCAGACTGTTTGAGCCGGAATCCAGTTTTAGAACCTGATGAAAATTCAGATGACATATTAAAAATAGTAAACCTAGTAAACCTAGAGGAAATAAAGAATGATCAAAGAAAACACACAGAAGTTCAAAATAATAAGAATAAGCTGATATTAAAAAATGAAATTTATTATAAAAAATCAAAAAGAAGAGACAAAATTTTATTATCAGAAGAATTCAGTGAAGCATTAATAAGAAACGTACACAATACTTATTGTCACTTGGGAAGAACCCAGATGATAAATAAAATAACACCATTCTATACAGCGAAAAATTTGATTATAAACATTAAGAAGATTTGTGAAACTTGTGACATCTGCATAAAGAATAAATCACGAAAAAAATCGAAATTTGGATTAATGTCACACTTAGGACCAGCAACGTACCCATTTGAGATCATGTCTATAGACACCATAGGAGGATTCGGAGGATCCCGATCAACAAAGAAATACCTACACTTATTGGTCGACCATTTCACACGGTACGCTTATGTTTTAACATCAAAAAACCAAAACTCCGATGATTTCATAAAACTAATGGAGAATGTGACAGAAAACCATGATGTCCAAATGGTACTAACGGATCAATATCCAGGAATAAATTCCAAAAAATTCAAACAATTCTTGGAAAAGAAAAAAATAAGAATGATCTTCACTGCCGTAGATTCACCTTTCTCAAATGGTCTCAATGAAAGATTAAACCAGACCTTAGTGAATAAAATACGATGCACTATAAACGAAAATGACAAAAAGATTGCATGGACAACTATTGCGAAAAAAGCTGTGGAAAAATACAACGAAACAGAGCATACAGTGACAAAATTTGCACCAAAATATTTGTTAGAAGGTAGAAACATAAACATCCTACCACATGAATTAAAGGAAAAAACCACAACCGAAAATTTAGAAAGAGACAGAAAAATAGCACTTGAGAATACAAAAAAATCTCATAATGAAAACAAGAAACGATTTGACCTACACAGAAAACAAATTGAATTAAATGAGGGAGACCTCGTATATGTAGAAAATGGAAATAGTCTGAATAGAAAGAAATTAGATGAATTGCGAATTGGACCATATTCGATAACAAGAAAAATCTCTAACTCAATCTATGAAGTTGACACCGGACACAAGAAAAAAGAATCCAATCTCTATCACATAACGAAACTAACTCCACTTGTAGAGGATTATAAAAATTGAACAATTGCATGGGAATTGTTCACATCTAAAGAGGGGAGATGTAAAGAAAACATCGACACTCGCATCGGTGTCACCGTTTTCTTCGATTCAAATGTGCCGCGCTATCGACAGCTGACACCGTCCCGAGAGCCGCCTGATGACTGACTAGCAAGGCAGAAGATAAGAAGATCGCGTTGAGATCACACGTGTTTAAAAACGTGATTAAAAGTTAAAACATTACCTGAAGTAAAAACTTTAAATGTTGTTTTCTGTTTTTTTTACAGGTAATCTTCTTTTTTCATTTAACCATTGTAAATATTGTAAATAGTGAAACAAAATTATATCAAACTGTTTTTTTTACAGAAACGCAACTGAGTTTTTATTTCCAATTTTGGAGAACTATTTCCGTCCCATTATATATATTCCATCAGAATATCGGGAGTTTTATCATAACACATGGAAAAAAAGAATAGTAGTTTTTTACTTTATTTTTAATTCAAATAACAGTCTCGGCAAGGGATTACGGTAATACGGACATTTATGATACTCGGATAAAACGGATTTTTATAACATGAACTCTGATTATTTTAGTCTCTTGGAATTCGTGTTAATAATGGTTATACTGCATTTACTTACTAAAACATCAATATGATGTATTAGAGTTAAGGTGATTTATGGATATTAAATGTTAATAAATCAATAAAAAATTGATTAAAAATACAAATAAACCTCTGTTTATTTCAATTTCTTTGCAAATTATCCATGAGAGGATCATTGCTTTGAAAAAGGAAGAATGTCCGCCAACTTTAAATAAAGATAGATTCAAAATTTTACAGAAAATGTGTTAAAATGTTTCAGCATTATGTGGAAGTATTTTGTCTTTGTAAGTTTGTAATGCATGACGAAACTGTAGCAACAATATTGTAACCTTCAGTAAATATTTATTAGTTTTCTTGAGACATAGGTGCTTTCGTTTTACGATCAGCAATTCAATTGATTATAAACATGAAGTTGTCAATTTTTGTCTAAAAAATATGCATTTGGCATTGTAGAGTAAGATTAATCCAACTTGTTTTCAGCTAGCGGTGTACCAAGGCCAGAGGCCTATTTTTATTTTTTGATCACACCTGGAAGTAAGGGATACTTGTGACGAGCATGACGTACTTTCATCACCTAGTTTATTTGGCCTGTCTGTGCTATCTTTCGTCTCCCAGCTATTCAAACTGGTACGATTTCTATTAGAACGCTGCAGATTCATTTTCCTCCCGGATGCGAATTGAACCAGGGACCGTTTCAGAGAAGCTAGTACGCTGTCTACGAGCCACCCGAAGGGCTATGTCTAATAATGTTTTTTCATTAACCAAATTATTAAAAACACATCGTGGCCCCTCAGCGAGAATAGAGAACATAGAATGCCTAGTCCCACTTCATCTTTTTATCGGTACTCAATATCGCTCGGCGATATCTCCCTCATTGCATGCAATAGGATCTAGTGCTGTTTCCCGCATCAAAAATGACACCTGTGTGTCAATTACTGGGGTATACGATAGCCGTCAGCCTCTTGACCACACAGTCTGTGATTATTGAAACTGAAAGCTGCAATAATAAACTCTCACTTTTAAAAATATGTGCTACAAATCGTATGTCATTTGCCCTGGCATACATTAATTTTGTTGGGCGAATTTGCTCACTTTTCCTCTACTAAGCAAATCAGACCCTGTCTATATCCTTATTTTTCAATTCCGAATGAACAGATGTTGGAAAAAGAGTTTAAGTTGGACCGATTTTCTGTACCCATATGTCAAAAACCATGCAAGTTATGAAATGGGTTGGCCACTCCTCAGTTAAATAATAGTAACCCTGAATGTATTATTAGACATTGTGGTTCTTAGATGTAAATAAAAAATGTAGGAAAAATAAAATTTGACCGGAAACAATAAAATTCAGAGACTGCTAGGAACAAACAAAAAAATGAAAGTAGCCAATTAAAACAAACAAAAATTTTATTTACATACATACTAAAAATTCTTTCTGGTATATAAATTATAAGTTAAAAAACATATTAAAGGTTTTTTATAACATGTGCATCTACAAGTTTTCTGTACTAAAATAGTGCACATAATTTCTCACATTATAAGGAAAGTGCACGTTATTTCATAATACATATTTCAATTTGAATCCTACCAATTCTTCAGCCATATCTTGAAAAACCTTAACTAAAACAAGCAAAAAGGTTAAAAATGCATATATTTGATTTTTTAGTATTGAAAATTTTTATTGAAAGTGGTACTGACGTTGATATCACTGAATTATGTTCAGTGAATTTTAGTCAATTTTAACCAAATGAAGTCAGTTTAGTCAAGTTTAATCAATTGAATTGCTGATCGTAAAACGAAAGCACCTATGTCTCAAGAAAACTGATAAATATTTACTGAAGAGTACAATATTGTTGCTACAGTTTCGTCATGCATTAGAAACTTGCACAGACAATATACGTCTACATAATGGCGAACCGTTTTAACACATTTTATGTATATATTTTTTAATCTCTATTCATTTGAATATAGCGGACATTCTTCCTTTTTCAAAAGAAAAAATTCACTAGCTTGGAAAATCTTTAAAGAGCAAAAATAAAATTGCACCTTATATTTTATGTTTCTGAAACGTGCGTCTAGACCACTCATTCAATATGCCTACAAATTGCCCCTACATTCATTTTTAACATACTATTAATCATAGAATGAAGCACAATTTTAACAAATGAATATAATTTACTCCAACGATTCTAAAAATTCGAAAAAGGACAGTAAATTACTAAAATATTTCATATTTAGAACTATTTTGAATTAGATTAAAAATCATAAATGACGCTAAATCATTCATAAATGACGCTAATTGCCCCCCCAAGTCTACTACAGTTAATCGGGTCTTTGAGAGGCGCAAGTAGTTGCAAAGTTACAGTTTTAATGGTAATACAGTGTTAATAATTGCGGTGAACAGGCAGATTGCGATTAAGTGAAAAAAATATAAAAAGGACTTTCTACGGGAATCCATAAGCTTCTGAGGGCAACACTCTGAAGGAATAATTTATTGCTAATACTGTATACAAGCAACATGCTGAGGTTTTTGTTCCTCAAACGGCTCAATTGCGTAGTTTAAAGAATGTTAATTCTCTCAATGAAGTCTGAATCATATCTATAAATAAACTAAAATAATTCACACATATTTAATATCTTCACGTCATTCTTGCGAGGCGTCCAAGGTTAATTTACAATCTCATAATGGTGACATGTAATTTAAATTAGATCAGTTCAAATGCAAGTGTTTGAACCAGACAGGCCGCGGTAGTCCACTGCAGTTACCCGCGTGCCACTCACTCGCATTTCACACTACAGCCGATCGTCCCCGATCGCCTCCAAACGCGCACACTGACCCAAGCACTTCCCAACCCCTCTCCTCGGTTTGATTCGACACAAAGGGCCTCGCGAAGTTGCCCGTTAGCGCTGCGCGAGAGTATGCCAACTGCACCGCACAAATGAACAGCTCTGATATAAATCACATAAGACAGCGAATTCACATATTTAAAAATAATATTTAAGGTCGCCTTAGAAACAACTAAGTCATTTGGCGTCCACAGTTGCAAAATGCAGTACTTATAAATATATGTAAATATTGTAGTCACATATTCTAAATTAGACTACAGTAGAAAGTACTGATCTCCTACTACCATACTCTACTACATATCATATGTCTTTAAAAACTCAGTACAAACAGAAATACCTTCATATCACACTAATGTCTGCACTTACGCAATTTGTTGCTCTTCAATATTAAGGAAATCAAACTATGGCGAATGCCGGGGCAATATCCCGTCAAACGGGCCAAAAATCGCGCCCGATCTTTCCATCCCCTTTCTTGTCCTATTCGTACCCCTTACGTACACACACTCATTCTTGCACTACGCACTATTCTAACACACATGCCGCGAGACCGGTCGGGAGTTCACAGCTTGTCTCGGCTGGGGCGGTGCCTCGCTGGTGGGAGACACCTCGTTGCGGAACACCCAGCTACCCGACAGGTAGGTGGGCACTGGATATCATCATTCATCTGGAGAGGATCACATACACAGCCCGAGGGGAATAAATAGACTACACTTACGGGATTATGACCTTATCCATTGGCGTGCCCGGAATCATCAATAATTTAACAGAGTAGTATCTTACTGAGTAAAGCCGTTCTAAAATTTTTCTTAGATCTTTCTTGTGATTGTATGTACTCGAATATAAACAGATAACGAAAAATACTCATTTAGTCGTTTTTTGTGGGTTTACCTTTTACCACTGAACCCTAATAATCACAACTAACTACTATATAACATTTTTTTGAAAAGTATAAATCGCATCAAATATTGTTGACAAATCATTTTGTTTGGCATCACAATTGGAAAAAACAAAAATAGAATTTCACTATCCGTAAGTAAAAATCAATTTTGAATAATGAAATATCGTTGTAATGGCCCCCACACGAAGGCCGCCGTGCAGCCCCCGCAGGGTCGCCCCTGATAATTAGTATGTAAGTGTGGTAATATTAGAGCCGACTAGAAACATATTCGCGAAGGTTTTCGATACGAATGGAGGTGCAAATTTAATGCTAAAAATACCACCTGAGAGAAAACCAGATGTGATTTGGGAGAACTTAATACACCACGAAAATCAGAACAAACGTCAGAACGTCGGTGACTTGTGGAGACTATTATTAATGCCCAGAGAGAGAATGATAGTGCGTTGAGCTCGTGACCCTATTGTTTGAGAAAGTGTGTTATGCGTGTGCAGGGGTCGAGCGGGGCGGAGCGGGGGGGGGGCGGAGCGGGGCGGGGCGGGGCGGAGCGGGGCGGAGCGGGGCGGAGCGGGGCGGGGCGGGGCGGGGCGGGGCGGGGCGGGGCGGGGCGGGGCGGGGCGGGGCGGGGCGGGGCGGGGCGGGGCGGAGCAAACTGGGTTAGGGGGACTTGGCGAGAGTGCAGAGGGCGCGAAGCGTGGAGAGGGCGAAGAAGTCGGAGGAAAGGCAGAATTAGAATTCGGGTTGTAGGTCGGAGGGTTGGGTAGAGGGCAAGCCGAAAAAGATTGAGGATGAGAGGGTGGAGAAGTAGGGGGAGGGGAAGGAGGAAGAGAGATCGTAGGAGAGAGAGGATGAGAGAACAGAGAATACGGAGGATAAGTAATTGGAGAAGGTGGAAAGAAGGGATTGGGAGGGAGGATGAGAGCGGAAATGAGGGAGGAGGAGAGGACGGAGGATAGTGAGTATTGGAGGGTGAAAGAAGGGGCGGAAGAGAGGGACGAAGAAGGGGTGATGGAGAGGGTGGAGGAGAGGGATAGAAGATGGGGCAAGGGCAAAGGAGAAAGAGTAGGAGAAGGCGAAGAAGAGTTGGGAGGAGAGAGGAAAAGAGTGAGAGAGAAGGGGAGAGGGTGGTGGAGGCGGAGCGGAGGAGCGAGACATGGTACCTAAACCCTGCCAGAGGCGCCGCGATGGCTTTCCGGCCTTTCTCTTCTTGATCATATTTCGTCGCGCGGCAACTTGCCGTCGGTCCTCCAGGGGCTGCAGGCGAACGAGGACATGACGCAATCCCCCCGGGGCTGCGGAAGAAGCCCGTTGCGCGAGGAGCCCGCCAGATCGCTCTCCGTCGCGTGGCCGGCGCTGGCCGGCCGGCGATTGGCCTGCCCTCTGATGAAAGCAGCCTCCGCGCTGATCGGCAGGCGCTTTACGATTGGGGGCGCAACCCCACCCCCGCTGTCAGCGCGGCGCCGCCGGAACGCCGCCGGAACGCTGCCGTTTATGAGTCGCTCCGGCGAAAAGCCTTCTCCTTCGTAAGTGGACGAGCAAAACGTGCACATTCTCACATATGACAACACTTTTCCAAAATACAGGAGGTGGATTGTTCTTACAATTTATGGGATTCTCCCAAAAAAACTAATTTCACATTTTTTGGTTAGTCATTTTATCACATGTCGGATGCTCTCACTGAATACCATTAACGCTAATTTAAGAAAATGTATACTACTCGATTTTGCTCTATTTCATGATATGCTCCCTCTCTAATTCATGTCAAGAAGTAAGAAGCCTAAATTAATTCGTTTCAATACTGAACAAAAAATATTGCAGACAATATTCTCCTTCCTCTCCATGAATTCGCATAAAATATTGAAATTGCATATATCACATTAAAATTAAATTATTTAAATCAATTGATTTACATCATAGCCGCTCTCTTCATAACATTTCAAAATTTCTAATCTATCCTACAATTGTGCTTAGACTACTATAATCTTTTATTACAGTCACAAAACTATTTTAATAGAAAATTGTGCACCACTTCTTAAACACGCTGTTAAAAACTAATTATATAATTTTATTTCTGTAGCTTTTTATTATTCCAATTTTGATTACAAACATTTTACCTATTGCCTTGATAACCTCTCTGGCATTCCTAATTTTCCGTTACTTGCGGTATTATTTATTTACTATTTCGAAACATGTATTAAATTCGACTTCTATTGTTCTGTATTGTTTACTAGAAAAGAGAGATAGGTTTAATCATAGCACTTTGGACGAGTTCCGTTTAACAGTAGTTTGATAAAATTCATTTGACACGTCATTGTCACCATTCCTCAAAATATTAAGCATTTAAAAGAAAATAGTGAACACTCTTTTTGTGAATCCATCCATTACATTGTAAATGGCTATGATGAATTTGGCATAAGGTGACCCTTTGCCGCTATCTTTAAACATAACACACTCCATCATCCTCTCTAATTCTGCCTTCTAACCCAAATATATACCTACTTTGCTTCTCTCCTCATAAATTTGAAAAATAAATTGCTATAAAAATAAATTAAATTAATATCTGTATACAAAAATAGCGACATCTAAATATAATTAAAGAGAAAATTAACCCGGTCAACAACATTAAACTATCTTCACTCTTGAACTTTGAACCTAACACATAAAATACACTTCCTCAATCTCCTTATCAAACACATTTACTATCAAATAATTTAAACACGTTTTAGACAATCCCCCATCATACATCAAACCCTCAGACGTGTCTGTTTCCCCCTACCCCACCCTCCAAAGACACTCATCGCCCTCTTATAGGTCATAAATTGTGATGTTATTTCCAATTTAAATACTTTCAATGCACAAAACACTAGTCAAACCCAGAGAAGAAAATCAGACCCAAATAACACGTATATTCGTAAACATGCAACAAAATCCAACCACATTTTGACACACATTCCGATGATCATAAACACGCTTTCTATAAACACATGCATTTTAAAGTTTCGAAAACATTAATCCGCTACCCAAGAAATTAAATTGGAAATTTAAGGCATCCGTAAATATTCCACTAGTTGAGTTTTAAATGAAAATATACAAAGCTAACATGCCAATGAATTTTCTAATACTATTGTCCTCCCTTGACGGAAAAACGTGCATTTTAAACAGCAGCCACCAATTGTCTGTTCTCTCAATTCGTGCCATCCATAAAACATTTTTTTTATTTTACGAAGTAATTTACAAAACAAACTATAAATAAATTATAACTGTTATTGTGCAGTCTACTTAATATCCTTAGAGAAGGTATAAAGCGTGTCTGAATTCCTGAAAGATGTTCGAATAAAATGACGCCAACACACACTATTTCACTGTTTTACAGTACCCTTTGAAGGTATTTAATATACGAAATTCATACGCACTCGTAGTTCAGTATCGCTAGCTGAAATCTACAACAAAAGTATTCCCTCTTTACTGAGTTCACTTTGAGGCATAGTTGGCGGTTGCGCAATGTCTGTGTACACGTTCGCTCGGACAGCACAGTCGGTTGAAACAGGGCGAAACTCTTACCATGAGTGCCATGAGTGCTCTTACCATGAGTGCCCCTCCCCGAGGGGAGAGTAGGGCAGTTCGTCGGCTGGCATGATAGGAATGTCGATCTCGTCCTAAAACAAAGGACATCTGTGAGGACGGCTCTCAGCATGGGGGGCCGGAAATCTCACACCTCTAGTTACATCTTCACTCTTCTCAAAAATTAATTTCTTAATTTTCCTACTGTGTTGTAAATGATAAATGAAAACTATATTATAGGTTAAACAATGAAATTCACGTTTCAACTTGGAAGTAACGAACTAAATTTTTTTCTTGACTATTGACTTGTTTAATATTGAGAAAATTACAGAATTATGTTTTCAAAGTTGGATCTGTTTCTAGAAAATTAATTATGTTCTTCAAAATTATTAAACAACGTAACTTCGGAATTTTCTCTTTACTTTTACTCTGCCTGGCTGTCATTAGATGAAATACAGAATGAAATACTTTACGTGAAACGGGAACTATCAATCACTAACAAGAAACGCTGCACAGAAAAGCTACATTATTAGACAAAACATTCATAATTAAAACTTAATGTAAACATTAAATTTTGCGTTATCTCTTTTTATTCGTACTCGTCAACTCACATCACTAGAGAGCAGAGGTCGCCGCAAGTGAAGGTATATCCCGTTGTGTGCCCGCATAAAGAAGAACATATGTTACATGTGAACTAACACTACTTCCATACTGAGAGACTAGCCGTGCTACGAGGCTCAGGAAGTGAGAACACCGCGACCGCCAACGTTATCGACAGTTTCCGGTAGCAAGAAGCCAAAAGCTGCAAATGATAGCTGCGGGTACTAGAATGGTGTTTCATTGCACCAGTAAAATATTTCTTCTCGTTAAAGCAGGTATATATTATTGAACAACTGACGATGCTATGAAATTAATATTACTATTTTGCGGAAAGAAATTAAATCTTAAATTTGCTGGGGAAACAATAAACTTCAAGCATGTATAGAAAGATTTTATAATTTTGTAGTGACTCGTTGAAAGCAGGAAGATGAAGTTGTGTTATATCACCGTATGTTAACGTACGTGTCTACCAATTAATTACTATACGCCTGTCTATGAACTGCTTTGATATTTTCACCCAAGTGAAAGATAGTACGATATATAGATGTATAATATGATTTATATGGTGTACAGATGTTTAGAAACGTAACTGCATATAAATACCTGATTCGCGACATGTATTGATAAGACCGTTATTACAATATTATCACTGACAAGTTTTCATAAAAATGTTCTGATAATGGAAAATTAAAATACGGGCAACGTTTTGGAGGGATATTACTGGTCGACCGATCCTGAATAACATTCATTAAACTCTTTTAACAAAATTACTGTTGCAATTAACAAACAATATTTCCAGTTCTGAAAATTAGAAGTATCTATCAGTAATAAAATGACTTTCACTTTCTATGCATCAAAGAACTTAATTAATCATTTAGAATTAAAATGAATTGTAACTTTAGTTATATACACTTTTTTAACGATTACATTAAAAGAAATTAAAATTATGACGACACTGATTGTGCCTCACAATGTCTAAGCATAGCGATTTTAAAATGGCGGCCATACATATGAATATACGTTCTTTACAATTCAATAGACGGTAAACGACTTTGACAAATCCAACACATTAAGAACATTATCACATCAAGAATAGTCAAAAGTTTAAAATTATCATTAATTTTACTTTTCTATTTATTCAAAAACTCAAAATATATTGTAAATAGAAACCTGCACAAATGATGAATGAATGGCGTATTATTATAATACCATCCATGTAGTACATATTAATAGAGATAAGTCATCGAACGGTCGGTTAAATATGTCACTTCACAAATAATTGACCAATATTTTGATATCATACCTTCAATAAGAAATGTGTCTTGCCTTTTCGGAGGATGAATGCACACTGGACCCGACAGTGAACGCCACACGCCGCAGATAAGGACAACGCGATAAAGCGCTACGTGTAGATTGACGAAGCAGGAAGAGTGTGACAGTGAGTTTAGTAAGGAGCCCCGACATCAAAATGAACATCTCAAGGATCCTCAGAGGAACGTTTCCTAAAACTGTATTTTTTTGTAATACTTGTTTCAAAGACAGTGTTTTGTATTAATTAGAGCTAATATATGCCTTCTAAGTCCTGGTAGTCTTATTTGGAAATTAAATTCAATTAAATTTTAGTAGGCATGTATTTGTAAGATAATGCACTTATTACTATCGAACAAAAATGTATTAAGAGCGCATGCCGATCTCGCCGCTCGGTCCTCGAGGAAAGTAGGCTATTTTAGGAAAAAGCTGCCAGGCAGCGCCCTAATACAAAGGAAATAGGCTAAATGAACCAGCCGAGAATTTAAATACTATAATAATGTGGATGAAATGGAAAATTTAGGTAGTTTTCACTATTTCAAAGGTTTCAGAAATTTCGATAATGGACAATGATAGTGGGGTTCACTGACACGCGGGGGAGCGGGCAAATTTATACATACTGTCATCCACTACTTAGAACACCCCCCCCCCCGTTTTGACACTTTTCATTTAAAAAGATACATTTATTTCCTCAACTACTGCATCATAGCTGATCATATCGGATTGATAATTGATGAGTTGGGGAACACAGAGCAGTGTACGTTATATATATATATATATATATATATATATATATATATATATATATATATATATATATATTGTGACATACCTGGTGATGCCGGGTATTTCACTGCAATATAACACTAAAGGAGGGTATCTTTTACGTGAATGGGTCCCTGGATAAGTTGGTGCAACATTGGGGAAGTTAATCATAAATAGAAATACAATCGTGAACAAGATTTATTTGTAGATCAAATTTGTTATTTACATAATCAAACAATGTTTTTACACTCTGCCTTGGTACCAAGATTAAGTGTGAAATGCCTTTCTCATACCTTCGGGGCCCCGATCGAATACCTATAATGTTCGTAGAACCGCTCGTGCCGACAGGGTTGTCGACCTCTGCTGCTGCTGCGGGCCGTCGGCGGCGGATGGCGGGGCGGTCGCCCCGGCTGGTAACCTGGCGAATTCTTCCTTATGCAGCTCCTGGCACCTCGGCGTCATACATGCTGGTCACAGTTCCGCACAGCACAATTCCCGTATTGTCCTCGCCACGCTAATTATTACGAGTGCGATTAATTGTTCTATCGGCACTAATCTTTTGTTTTAATGATACTCTCAATATTTACTTCGCATGTCTATTACACTTCATTTGCTACTAATTTATATAATACACTGCACGTCCCTTTTGTCCGCGCGCTAATGTTCTTTTCGCCGGCCGCACGTCGGCACATCCTTCGGCGGCGGCCGCCTCGATCCAACTATCTTCTTCGCAGTTCTCCCAACGACTTTTTGCACGTGCGCTCTGCCACGCTTGTACCCGCCGTTCTCACGCTGGCCTCCCAGCAGGGGCACCGGTGGCGGTGGCAACCGTCACTCTCGTCGCTGCTCGCAGCGCCCGGCGCACGCACCGCGCAGTCCAAAATAGCTATTGATTTCTTACACTAATGATTTAATTAGTGTAATGAAACACATATTATGGGTTTCATCACCCCCCCTTTTCTTTTTTGAATTTTTTCCCGCTTCTGGAAAAATTCACACTAGTAACAACGTCACTGCCGATGGTTGCACTCTCTTGCATATTGCCCGACGCCCTATATGCACTTATAACTTAAAATCGAATTAACATGTGATTACTTATTATTAATCCTAACATTACACTTATTTACACTTCACTATTTTCCATCCATGTTGAACCAGGTTTCCGATTTGAAGCTTGTAATGTCCTACTATGTCTTGTCTCTTGTGCGACAGTTCATCCCCATTTTGCTGACAGTGATTTCCTAACTCACAGTTGTAGGACATAGCTTCCAGCGAGTTGAACACATCTTGATAGGTATCATCCCATTTCCAGCTACGACCTCTTCTACGTTTGTACCAATGGTTAACCATACCATCACTCTTCCCTCGCCCCTGACTTCGCTCCATTCTTGACCTGCCTACATCTCCTTCACTCCCATTCGTTGGGGCGTCTGCAAACATGAAGTTGTACCCCTCCAATATCTTCAAACCCTTTCCTAAATCGGTATGATCTGCTCTGCCCCGTGGGCTCTGCACGGTGACAGGATACTGTCGCGTTGACACGCAACTAATTCCTTGATATTTTATAGGGGCAAATAATGTTTTTGGTTCCATAGTGCTCGTCGTTCTGTATTCACTACGACTTCCCGTGATGTAGTTGTAATGGCTATTCCTCTGGTTGCTCTTGATGTTTATTTGGGTTTCTTCGCTCCGCTTTCGTACGGAAATCTTGTCTTCAAATTCCTTCAAAAATTTCGGAGATATACCAAAATACTCTGCCCATGTCCTGGCGTTCTCTTCTAAAGTTGTGTGTGATAACTGGATCTTGTATCCTTCCAATATGTTATTTGATGCTAGGTGCCGTTCTTCTGCTCGCATAACTATATGAGGGTTTTCCGTCCCATCTCCCGGAGATTTCATCGACTTTGGAGGCATAATTGGTATCACCCCACTCTTGACACTTGGCGACATTTTCCCGTCTTCTTCCTGTTTAAACTCTTCTTGTACTATTTTCTCTTCGCACCCTTGTATATTTTCCTCGATTTCTTCTTCTGTTATTCGCTCCATTTCTTCTATTTTCATTTCCACTTCTTCCATTATTAACTTCAATTCTTCCATTTTCACCTCCACTTTATAAGCATTCTCCTCGGCCTCGATTTGGACCTCCACCGTTTTGCCCTCCGCTGTCTTGATTTCTTCATGAATTTGGTTCGTCATCCCCTCGCTTCTATCTGCTACAGTGATCCTAGCATCTACTTGATGGTCTGATTGAAATTTTAGCACCTCATCTTTCCTATCCAGTTCCTCCGCTTTCCCATACGGTTTTTCGCATATTTCGATGAGCTTCCTATTCCGTTCTTCTGTGATTCTTCTCATTTCTTCTGCCGGCTTCTTAATCTGTTCTTCAACCGCCTTCCCGTTTTGTTCTTCTATTAGTTTTCTATTCCGTTCCTCCGCCTTCCTATTCTGTTCCTCCTCGGATCTTTTCTGTTTACCTAATTCTTTGCTCTGTTCTTCCGCAAACTTCTCAATCTGCTTCTCCGTAACTATTTTGTGTTCGTCTGATTTCCTACTCTGCTCATCTAGTTTTCTATTTTGTTCTTCTGCGATCCTCATTTGTTCCTCCGCCTTCTTGCTCCGTTCTTCATCCAACTTCCTGCTTCGTTCCTCTGCTTTCCTATCCCGTTCTTCATCCAACTTCCTGCTTCGTTCCTCTGCTTTTCTATCCCGTTCTTCCCTTTCCCTAACCAATTTATCCGTTTCCCTAGCCATTTCTTCCGTTTCCCTAGCCAATTTTTCAGTCATCCTACGCAGTTCCTCCGTGAATCTTTTGAGATCATCTGGACTCCTCTGTATGTCTTCCCACAACTTCGTCATCAGCTGTATCTCTGAATTGGTAAATATTCCACCCCCCTGACTTGGATTTTCTGCTGCCTGGTTCGTCGGTGTCGACATCGATTTTACTTTTTCATTACAACTTTCCCCTGATGTATCATCCAACCGACTTCCAATACCACTATCCCTGCTTTCCGATGACCTGCTGTTATCGAGTCCTACATCTATCTCCCTTACTTCATCCACCTTCTCCTCCCGGTCCAACGCTACATTTTGCGCCTCCATTCTGTTGCTTTTGGCTATCCGTTCAATTCTCACTTCACTAAAATACTCGCACAACTTTTTCTTTTGCCTCACCTAACAATGGTACAACAGTTATCCTACAACTTTACTATATCCGCCACAACCCTGTATATTCTTCGTGATTGGTTTAATTCACTCCTATTTCAATTGCTAATTGATGACGAACAAACCCTCACTCACCACCAAAAACACAATAACACTAATTCAGTAGCCATCTAAATTTCCACTCACCTAACAATACATAAACATAATCCTTACAATACATAAGATTATTGCCATTTAAACACATATACGCTGCTAATAAACTCATTAACACTATTACAAAAAATGCTTTCAAATTATAGTAAATCCCTTATTAATTTGAAATTACTTCTCAACACAATTATTGCTATATTATGTACATGATAATCACTCACAATTACATGTCATATCTTCTCCCTGAATTTTCCTCACTAGTGCCATATGAATATTAACAACATGCATTCACAATGCTACTATACATTCCCCAACCTAGTATCCTTTCTATTAAATTCTACAAACTTTACCATCACCCATAGATAATGCACTGCTGAATGAATATTCCCAGCAAATGATGTGCATAATTTATACCATAATATTAACCACCTTTATATTTCCACAAGAATTATTACTGTTTCCCAATTCTTTAATTTCCATGTTATTAAAAATTACTAGGCAATTCAAACATTACTAATATGTCTTACACAATTTGAAATTCTATTACATTATATTATTTGTAACATGTACATGTGTGGCCTTCATAACCTCAGTAACTACAATAGTAACTTTATATTGGTTGCTCTCAAATAATTTCCTATATCAGCCCACAATTAATTACACAACAGAATTGTGGAAATTATCAAATATTCCTTATGCTTACTTGACTTATGCATCCTTTGTTAATGCATGTACTGTTACTTTTTGTTCTCTATAATAATACACTTTACATTGCTTGCTTATCATCTGTAACCTGCATTACTATACATCAAATACTTGCACATTACTTTCCAACATTTCACCAACTTTCCTAAGGCCACATTTCTTAACTACACATTTTCCACTTGTTCGGGCGCCAGCTGTGACATACCTGGTGATGCCGCTAATTGATTACACAACAACATTTCTGTAATTATCAACTATTCATTATGCTTATATGGCTTATGCATGCTTTGTTAATACATGTACTATTCCTTTTGTTTCCTCTAATAATAAACTTTACATTGCCTGTCTATTATCTTTAAGCTACATTACTATACATCCACTACATACACAGTACTTTCCAATATTTTACCAACTTTCCTAAGGCCACATTTCTTAATTACACGTTTTCCATCTGTTCGGGCGCCAGCTGTGACACACCTGGTGATGCCGGGTATTTCACTGCAATATAACACTAAAGGAGGGTATCTTTTACGTGAATGGGTCCCTGGATAAGTTGGTGCAACATTGGGGAAGTTAATCATAAATAGAAATACAATCGTGAACAAGATTTATTTGTAGATCAAATTTGTTATTTACATAATCAAACAATGTTTTTACACTCTGCCTTGGTACCAAGATTAAGTGTGAAATGCCTTTCTCATACCTTCGGGGCCCCGATCGAATACCTATAATGTTCGTAGAACCGCTCGTGCCGACAGGGTTGTCGACCTCTGCTGCTGCTGCGGGCCGTCGGCGGCGGATGGCGGGGCGGTCGCCCCGGCTGGTAACCTGGCGAATTCTTCCTTATGCAGCTCCTGGCACCTCGGCGTCATACATGCTGGTCACAGTTCCGCACAGCACAATTCCCGTATTGTCCTCGCCACGCTAATTATTACGAGTGCGATTAATTGTTCTATCGGCACTAATCTTTTGTTTTAATGATACTCTCAATATTTACTTCGCATGTCTATTACACTTCATTTGCTACTAATTTATATAATACACTGCACGTCCCTTTTGTCCGCGCGCTAATGTTCTTTTCGCCGGCCGCACGTCGGCACATCCTTCGGCGGCGGCCGCCTCGATCCAACTATCTTCTTCGCAGTTCTCCCAACGACTTTTTGCACGTGCGCTCTGCCACGCTTGTACCCGCCGTTCTCACGCTGGCCTCCCAGCAGGGGCACCGGTGGCGGTGGCAACCGTCACTCTCGTCGCTGCTCGCAGCGCCCGGCGCACGCACCGCGCAGTCCAAAATAGCTATTGATTTCTTACACTAATGATTTAATTAGTGTAATGAAACACATATTATGGGTTTCAATATATATACACGTAGAATACACTAACGACTGATTCTGGTATCAACAGACTCGGAAAGGGGGACTGGGACAATGCTTAATCTAATTGCCCTACATATTGTAATGTAGGCCAATATGGTAATTTCTGCGATTTTTGTAGTATAATTATTACAAAAGAGGTATATATCTGCGAGCATATTTTTAAATGCAGATTTTTGGAGGCATCGGTCACACAAATGTTCACACATTTATACAGACACCCTGGTAATAATTTTTTTGTCTAAGAACTTTAAAATGGATGTAACCACCGAATTCTCTGCATAGAATTATTGGAGCTACTGTAGTGCATTATTCGACATACCACCGACGAAAAGAAACATATATCTGCGGCCGAGCTTTAGTAATAATAGAGATAGAACATGCCAGTGTTATATATTGATAAGCAAGACGAGGAAGAAACATTTTCTTCGGAGAAACGCCGGTCGGACGACGAAAAAACGGTCTTTACGTACTACGTAAGTAAGTACCTTTAATTGAAATACTCATTTCTTCCATTTTGAAGAATTTTATTGAAGGTCACGTAAGTAACTACAAACGATTAGATTTATGTTTAAAATAAAACCATATAAAGTTTCCTGTTGTGACTATTGATCTGTGAAACTGAATCGCAACTTCTATGAAGTTGCGATTTCAAATATTTCTTCAGCGTTTAATTTAATGCTGATCTGATCGGTTACTACACCAAGTATAAATTTATATATGATACTGTATTAGACACGATAATTGACAATTTGCCCCCACATTTCATAAATCTTGCAACTGTCGACGTTTTTGACAAAGTTACAAACCTAGTAAAGATTCTCTCATAAGATATTATTCTCGTCAATTAATTTAACATTCGTTTAATTAACAAAACATTAAATTAACATTTAATACAGTCGATTTAGAAAGGAAGTTAGAAATAGTTCTTCTGTTATATTCTGTTATATTATATTATATAAAATGGAATCTACGAAGTATAGAGGAACTTTTGTAATGTAGCAATGAAAAACTGGGATTGTTTAGAAAACATATTTGTATTGTACATCCGTGATATCGTAAAAGTGGATAATTCCTTTTCCTATACGAAGTATGTTACTTCCGCTAATACGTTTCTGTAGACAGAACCCACGTTTGTAGGTCTTTGATACCGAAAGATTGGTTTCAGGTAAACCTTCTATACATCTGTTTCTTTCTTTCTGCCTATTGACAATGCTAGTGTCTGAACCGTAAACAGAATTTTTACCAAAACTTATATTCACTGAGTGATCTAGTTGATGTCGCGGCCCCTTGAATTTGAATCGAATATTTCATTTCTCGGAAAAACTTTGCATGCCTAAAGGAATTTTCAAATGTTTCTGAATTTTTTTGATTATTTTTATCAGATAGATCAGATAGAAAACTTTAATTATTTGCTCTCAATAAAATCTGTTTTTCAAAATGAGATCTATAAAGACATTTACATTTTTTGTAAACATAAGAATAGATAAATATAGATAAGAATATTCGCGTAATTTGGCGTGAAATAAAGGTAATTGGAAAAACAAGATTTATTCAAAAACAGCTCCTAATTTTGAATTTTACCCTTTTGTAAGAATAGTTCTAAATGTCAAGTGCGTGAATAACGTAACATAATCAAAATAATATATAAAAAATTAGGAGGTATCAAAAACTAGGAGCATCAAAGCTCACTATCGAACATTATATTCAGTCGCTCAGTATCGAAAGAAATTAGAATATCAAATGATACAAATATTTACTCAACTAAAAGTAAGTCAGCATTTCAGTGAAAGTTTATTAAACTACCCAAACCATGGTCCTCGTCACAGAGAACATGAATGTCAGTATCGCTACGTAAGAGAACATTCCTTGCCGGCTTCAAATCAACGTAGGGGTGCTCGATATTGCTTCACCAGCATCATTTAATAGCGCAGAACGTTCGTGCAGGCGGATGAGTTATCTTCTGACGGTGAGGGGAAGGCATTCACGTATCGACGCGTGGGTCTGAGGTCCTCCCCGCTGCACGTCGCCCCGCGTCGCCCCGCCTACTGGCCGCCCCAGTGATAAGGGGAAGGGAGGGCAGGCGGGGAGGTGTGCATCCGGTTATCGCGTTTTCCACCAATATTTGCTCAGATCAACAAGTGAGCAACGCGGTGACTCAAGACAGCCGGTAGACGCTGCAGGACTTTCGCAGAGGTCAGGAGGTCGAAGCTGGCAAGGTCGAAGATGATGTCCGTGATCGTGGGTACCATGGCCAGGACTGTCGAAATAAATTTCGCAATGGTTCGTAACTCGTGAAATACATATGTCAAATTATCTATCTACTCTTACTTGCCAAATGTCATAATTGTGAACTTATTTATTGAAAAAAAAATTCTCTATATCACTTTTCATTCTTTCTTTGATAATCGACAGTAAATTCGTGAAAAATATGTAGTAAAAATGTGTCATTTCAGAGAATTAATTGATAAGATAATTTGCAATATTCAATGGATAATTAATAAAAATATTAATTGATTTCTCAAAATGGTATGGAAATACGAGTAGGGATACCATACAACAGTAGAGTTGACAGCCTATCGTCATTTGATCACACCTAAATTTATTGTTCTATTGTGAAGCCCTGTTTATAATTATTTTGAGTGTCTTTTTATTTTCGATTTCGAGATACTTTTACTAAGATTATTATTTTAGTGACGTATTATGAGTTTAGATTATTATTTTAGTGGAGTATTATTATTATTATTATTATTATTATTATTATTATTTTAGTGTGAAAATAATCCTTTCTCATATAATAAAAAATAATTTCCATACTGTATGAGTATGTACCTTTTGGTATGTTTTAATTTTTGGTGTGATATAATTATTGTGTGGATTTTATTTCTGTTACAACTTGCACTCAAATTCCATAAGAAACATATGCATGAATAGTAACTTTAAAATTTTCTACTTAGACTTCAAAAGAAAAATTGAAAGTGAATGTCAAGTTATGGATGTTAACGGGTTAAGAATACGCTTACAAATTGGGAGGGAAAAAAGACGACAGATCTAGGGAGAAACGATATAATTGTTTGTAAAATATCTCTTTGAAATAAACATTATTTTATATAAATCTGTGTACGACTTGTATCTTATTTATGTATTGTACACTATTTTTAAATTTAAGTTATGTGGAAACAATGCCATAAAAATTAGTTTTTGTTCAATTATTCACTGTACGAATTATTTTTATAACTGTGTATCATAGATCATTTCAAACCAAAGCCTCATTTCATGTAAAAAATGCTCTGAGGGTGCAGTTGTTCTTGCATTGTCAGTGGTAATACGAAATTTACACCGAAAACGTTTCAATCGAAAAAAAAATATCAGATCAAGAATCGAGTAAATAACATATAAGAAATAACAATTATTACGTCAAAGAATACAAAATGCCCTTAGCGAAATCTTAATTTGGACTAAAAAATGGAACTTCTACTATCTTCTACTTTCATTTAATAACCACAACCTACCTTACCTTGCCTTACCTCCAACGAAACAGACAATTTCCTCGATGTTAAACTTGATACTAGACTGACATGGGCCCCACACACAAAATCTTTGGTTAACAAAGCAAAATGTCGAGAATATTGTCTATCACTTACACCGCAACACTCCTCTGTCTTAACTCCCTTCAAAACACTGTTATGGAAGGCTCATTAGACATATCACAAATGCCTTTCTCAGTGTGACGGGGAGCATCGCGATGATTATCAATACCTCAATTTCTGCAAAACCGATACCGAAGATTAGCAGTAGGTGCACCACGATATGTCCGCAACTCCCAACTACACACAGACTTTCACGAAAATACTTAAGTGAGCACATTATTCACATAACGCATAATTCCTACTTTCATTTTTCCTCCTTTACCTCAACTTTCAACTTAGGATGAAACCTTACATAAACTACAAGACTTCTTCCCCGGGTAACCCTCATAAGTCACAATACTCAGATACTTAGCAATAATATAGTTCTAAACGATAAATGAAAGTATTTACCGCAAACGTAAACACTCACTTGTGAAATGTGGAAAACTTCTGAACAATATGTAAACAAAAACATAAGGTCTCAAGGACTGGTCATTACATTGAAGTCAATAAAAAATGAATATCAGACGTACTTAAAATTAAAATTGTCCAATACAAAAAGTGTCAAGACTAAACAATAATCAAGAACCAATTCTATAGCAAATGAACTATAAATCATTCTAACAGTACCGTAGATCTAGTCTTTACTTCTCAGTCGCTACATCCCCACCACGATCAACATACTAAAATCCTCTTGTCCTTTTCTTTCCACAAACATATTGACCTTCTATACAAAAATTCCGAATATTCTTAACGAAGCTATCACATCCATTTTCAATGCTACTCAATCAGCTATATATCCAAATATTTTACAATCAGAACTATTACCCGTTGTTAGGATACAAACATTCCGAAGAAAATGTAATTGACATATTGCCTCAGGAGACTTATCACTACCCAGCGTTTATGCTATGAAAAGTCCGGACATCAAGAATAATGATTTGGAAATGTTTAGTTGAAATGTTAACAAGAACTGACATTACACACATGTGATTGTTACGTGAAAACATACTTTAGACAAGTCTTTGTTTAGTTTGTGTCTGTATAGAAATCTCCGTATCTAGAGATACGTTTTAAGATTTAGATAAGGCATTGCGGTGCAGTAACACTGAATAACTATGCCGTTAATTCCTTCAAAATAAAAAAAATACTTGACAATTTACATCATTATTCACATTTCTGTCCTCGTCACTTTCTTTGCTCTCTCTATTTTACACCCGCTCCCTATTTTACCCACTCTTTAACTTGCCTGAATGCACACTCATACGTATATTTCCCGCATTCCCCTCTCTCACAAATATTCCACATGCGACTTTAAATTCCCAGTCATTGAAATTCTGTCACGAAAAACACTCAAGTTCGCGTCGCAACCCACGGCTGTTGAAATGGAGGCTCAATTATTTGCTCATCGATCACGCGAGAGCCAAGGCGCCCCAAAAAGCGGCCCCGCTCTCCCCAAGCGACCGCGCAAAGACAAAGCGAATTGGCGAGCCCTCCTCCGCGCACGCATGCGTTTATCATGGAGAGCTCGTATATTTTTTCCAGCTCACGTCCTCAGGGAGGCGCGTCTCGCGGCGGGGGTGGCGACAGTATTGACGCGGGCGCTTGTCTGGCCGAGTCAGGTAGCCATTGTCTGGCGTCGATATATCAGCGAAATTTACGCTTCGGCGTGTAGATGTTGACAGGCCCACTCTCATAAAGCAGTCGCCGGGTCGGCCGCCGCCAGGCCACAGTCCTTCCCCAACCCCGCGTTGCCGGACGCGCCGTCCGCAGTGGCTCGCTCTTGTGGTGAAAGGTCTAATTGACCCTGTCGCCGATTCTCTGATGAGCGGGACACGCTTCTGCATCGGCGCTGCTGGCGGTGGCGATGGCAATGGAAGCGGCAGTGGAGATGGTGGTGGTGGCGGCGGAGGGAATGGAGGCGTCAGAGGCGGTGATAGCGACTTTGATGCAGTTACTGGTGTTGGTAGTGGGTGCAGTGGATGCGGTGGAGGCTGCGGAGTCTGCGGAGGCGGTGGTAACGGCTTTGGGAATGTTGGCGTTGGTGTGGCGTCGTTGGCGTGGCGGCGTTGGCGTGGCGGCGTTGGCGTGGCGGCGTTGGCGAGGCGGCGTTGGCGTGGCGGCGATGGCGAGGCGGCGATGGCGAGGCGGCGATGACGAGGCGGCGTTGGCGAGGCGGCGTTGGCGTGGCGGCGTTGGCGAGGCGGCGTTGGCGTGGCGGCGTTGGCGAGGCGGCGATGGCGAGGCGGCGATGGCGAGGCGGCGTTGGCGAGGCGGCGTTGGCGAGGCGGCGTTGGCGTGGCGGCGTTGGCGTAGCGGCGTTGGCGTGGCGGCGTTGGCGTGGCGGCGTTGGCGTGTAGCGGAGGCAGCGAAGGCAGTTCTGATCAGGAGGCGACGGCGTGGCAGCTGTGGCAGCGACGGCAGCGCAGTCCAGGAGGCGGCGGCTGCGACGTCGTCTCGTGGGCGACGGGCCGCGCACCGCCCGCGCCATTCGGGTCGCGCGCCGCTGCCGCTGGCGTGTTCGCGCCTGCGTCCGCATTGACAGTTATGATATCAATTTCTCGTCGGACAAGGCTTATCTTTACTGCCCTTCCGCGCGTACACGGCATTATAGATGCGCGCGAGAGGCCGTGGCGCGCGTATGTTTTATCGCGAGTGCGCGATGCTCGGGGCTTAACACGACGACGTGCATTTCTCATGAAGATGCGCCTGCCGCGGTTCTCCTTCGTCAAAGTTTAAACGGAACTCGTGACGAATGGTTTGCATACGAAACATCAATTTCCTAGTAATTACGAAAGGCGCGTACAGCTTTATTTGCAAACAATTGTGTATTCAGTGTTAATGAGTTGAATCCTTTGGCAATGATGACCAGTATTTCACTAAAGATGGTGAAGGATGTATTGAAGACATTATTAAATAATAATTACATGACTTTTCAAAATATATATAACACTTTACAACAGTATACAATGTTAATTACTTAATACTTTAACATTAGTGTTAATAAAATATTAAAATTATAAGTTTTAGCTTCACATTTCCGTTATTATTTTCCGTGTTTTTGATTTAATGCATCCCTATAATTACCAAATCCCTAAAATGACTTAAAAAATAGTCATTAAAAGTCTGCAAACGATATTTTCTTTTAATATAATTATTAGTGTGAAGGAAATTTGCGTATTCGTATGCTTAAAACCCTCAAATATGGTATATATGATTGTATTGATTCATGGAAATTTCCCTTAAAAGAGGGAGCATTTTAAAAACAGTGTAGAATAACATTTGTAATGTCACCTGAAATATTTAAAAGATTAAACAAAAATACGGTTTAAAGATTCACGAAAAGATTTCAGCATTTTAGGTCTCAAATGCTGGTTCTGCTAGATTAAAAATTGCAGAGGAAAAGTATTTCATTGATAAAACTTACCAGACACCTAGAATGGCGTAACCATGACCCGCAACAGATACAAAGGAACCACTTTCTTCCACGTTGGCCACCAAAATATCTGCTTGCCTGGAGTAATTATTCATGTTGGAACTGATGTACAACGAAATATGAAACCTGTGCTCCGTTAGGAGTGTGGCTTTTGTCTCTGAAGAACGTTACTAACACAACAGTGAGAGCAAATATGCTTCTTTTCTTTCAGAGAATGGTCATCTTAAATGTTGACACACGTTATCGCCATGAGCAGTACGATATATCGTACCAAAATGTAAGCACTTCAGCATCTCCTGTCTCACAATAAGGCGTTTTATTTCAAAATATCGGGATATAAACTGTGAAAGAATTACCTTAATAAATAAATATTTTAAACCGGTTTATGATGTTAACGCTTCATCATTCCAACTGTTGAATGTTGTACAAAATCTTTGCCTTTTAAACTGATATTTACTTCCAGTTTAATCTCTCTCCTTCCCGACTCTTAAATTCTATCTGTGGAGTGTCTTCTATTTGTTTATGAAACATCCGTTAACATTTAAAATTAATATCCATTACTAATTTTATATTAAATACTCCACTGAAAGATCATTTACTTTCAATTGTAATGTCTTCGGCGGTGTGAAATGTGTCAACCGGTAATTCATGATCACTGCGAAATTGTATATTACAAGTACGCGAAAATGATCGTTGCCCGAGCTAACGCAAGGGCAACAAAAGACGAACGCATAAATCATCTCGCACACATGTTGCGTATACTACTCTTTTAACATTCGCACAGTGCGCGAAATATGTTTCTCGCATGCTTTCTAATGTTTCGTACCCTTTCGCACACCGTAAACAAACATGAGAATTATTTCGCACACGGCGTGTTAAAAATACATTTTAAGGTATTTTTGTATAGTTTTTCATTCTATGCAGTCCTCTACTGAAAATCACACACTTGCATGAATTAGGCAAAAATTGAAATTGTTCATGTTTTGATTATTTCACGTTATTAATATCACACTTGTCAGATGAATATTGTACCTTCTATCACTTCTTTACACTTCTCTTTCATTCATGGCTAATATTTTTTTAGAAAATTTTGTGTAATAATAAAATAGAGTTTATTACAACAAATAAAATATTTGGTGTTCATAGATACAATGACAGGTACAAATCTGGGAAATTTAGTATGATAGAGGTTTCAAGGTTTCAATGTAAATAGTATTATAATTTTACTTTATTGTAACCGATTTTTCGAGAGTGTATCTGTTGTTTTATAACTACCAAATACCACACACGATTTTCAATCGTAGAAGTAGTGGTGGAAAAGGAGACAGTGAGGGTGAGGGCGAGATCTAAGACGTGGATGGCCAGGGCGAGGCGAGATCGATTGCGATGTCGAGAGCGAACACAAGGGCAATGGCGACGAAGATTGTGATGACGTAGAAGACGGCTGAGGTAATGGTTAGGGCTATCACGACGAATATGGCCATTGCGTTAACTATGTTGGTGACATGAGCAATGGTGATGAAGATGGCGAGGGTGTGGGTAAAAAAGGAAGGCGTGTGACTGTAATGATAAGTTGATGTAGAGACAAAATATAAATTGAAATAAATAATATGCATCAATGAAATAACTAAATCCACGCAATTCGAAGTAAGACGCTTGCGTTCTCAACACAACTCGCGTCCTGTGACTGGGCGGATCAGCGGTGGAGGAAGCGGCGGCGCCGCGCGCCCGCGGGCGACCGCGGGAAACCCCCAGCGGGCACGGCCGGCGACCGGGGCGCTGCCGGCGGTGCAAGCGCTAATCACAGTGCAGAGGTCCGCCCGGGGCGACTGCGGGCGCTCCCCCTGAGAGCAGCGGAGGATGAGCGACCGCCCTGGTGCGCCCCGCGCCCTCGCCCATCACCCCTGCCCTCGCCTTGGCTCTCACCCTCGCTCTTGCTCTTGCCATCGCCCTCGCAGACGCCCTTGCCATCGTCATCACCATTGCTCACACCTCCAACATTGTTATCGCCATGGCCATATTCATCGCGATAGCCCTCACCATTGCCTTAGCCGGCATTTACGGCATCGTCATCTTCGTCGCCCTTGCCTTTGTATGCGCTCTCGACATCACAATCGCTTTTGCCTTGCCTTCGCCCTCCTCGCTCTTGATCTTGCCCTCACCTTCGCTATTGCCCTAGCCACCTCCTCTTCCACTTCTCCTCCTACGATCATAAATGTGGAATTCCCGCGACTATGTGGCTTACCTTCATTGTCATATTCGGTAGTGTTATAAAATAACAGATACACTCTCGAAAAGTCGGTTGGAGTGAAGTAAAATTACAATACTATTTATACTGAAACCTTGAAACCTACATTCTACTAATATTTTAACCACGAATGAACCAAATTATCTAAAACACAGTACACTAGGGCTATTGACAAATATTTTCAATAGCGCACTTATTTAGGAAATTAAATTTTTGCTGCAATGTGTCAAATAAATCATATTAAGGAAATCAAATTTCATATACTTGATTGACATTCAAGATTCGTTTCCATGCCGACAATGCTTTAGATTTTTCATCTTTATTAGGATATTTTAGTTTTAAGAGGATATTATTTAAGTTATTAGGAGAAAGGATATTACAGAGATCCAAAGAATTATTCAAGTATTCTTGTAGAACACATATACGAGATATCCGTATGTACTAGTGATAATTTTATTTCAAGAGTATGGGCGGGTAAAGATAATTAAGTGTGCGATAGAGACAGAGAACCTTAAAGGAAGTGATAGAATGCCGCAGGCTAATACCATTCACTAAACGTCAGCCACATAAGATAGCTCGCCAGCTATAATCGACGACCCATGAGAAATCGTCCACCTTGAAGATTATTGAAAGGTGTTTTCGAGGGAGCGAAATGCGTCGCAGAGCAGCGAAGAAGTAACGCACGCACTGACAAGCCTTCGCATCTTCGCCATCGCTATCGCGTTCACCAACGTCCCCTTCTTTACCCCCGTAAACTCCCTTACCCCCGTCCTCGACGCTTCCGTTACCAAGGAAGGGCAACGTCGAGAGCTGTCTAAGTCAATTAAGTGTGAATCAGCCATAACTGGCTGTCCATGTTCCAAACAGGAAGAACGGGCGATGTATTCTAGAGGAAGGATCACTTTGCCATTGCTTTTACGTAGGATCAACTAAGTAATATTCTGTTTTCGTTGAATTTCAGTTATTTAATGCCCAAACCAGGAGCTTGCGGAGTGTGTCCTTAAGACATGTGGAGCACATGTTCCAAGAAGGTCTTGATCCCAGAGAGCCCCTCCCCCTCTCCTTCCCTAACGCTGCGCCATTGACTTGTCCAGCAGCAGCGCACCTCCGCAACGGCTGAGCATAACCACCTCCGCGTCCAGCGCCACCGCCGCAGCCCCCCCCCCCCACGCGGTGTCGCCTCCGCTTTTATTGACACGCTGCGGCCGGCCGAGGGCGTCCATAATTTACGCGGCGCAGGCGACCGCAGGGAGGGGCGGGGCGGGGGCCGGGGCAGCGACGGGGACTCTCCCCGAGTACCAGGTGGGCGCCCGCCACGGCAATCCGCCCCGCCGCCATCACGCCGTCATCCATCATTCAACCTGCGCCAGCGCCCCTCGCCCCCCTCGCCCTGCTCCCAAGTCATCGCACTCCTCCCGTTCCACGCAACCTCGCCGACCCGCAATCCCGACCCCTTTCCTCGTCTTGTCGCCCGTTCTGCAACCCCCTCCCGGGCGCGATACGAGCTGGTTGTCCGTTGTGGTATCCATGCCCCGTCCCTCGTCTCCCCATCACCTCGACCAGGTCACCTACTCCCTGTCGCACTGGCCTTTCATCCCAGACCGTCATCCGATCCTTTCATTCCATCCTGTTACTCCTCACTGTCACCCCGTTATGACACCCTTTCCTGCCACCCGCTCCGTTCCTCCTTGCTCTGACCCTTCCAACTTATAATCTGCGACTTGTTACCCCATACTATCACCCTTCTCTGTCACTCTTGTCTGGTCAGCCCACCACGAGTTTTGTCCTGAAGCCCCACCATGGCGCTGGACCGACGGCGCTTCTCGCCATTTGACACTGCAGTTCCAGATAGTGCCGTCCCTAGATGCCCCGTTCCATCCTGACGCGATCCAGTCTCGTCCTGCCCACACCAGCCTCGTTTTATCCAGTTTCGTTTCATCCAGCCCCGTCCTGTCATATCCCCCCGTCACACCTCGCCCCACAGCCCTGTTCCTACGTCCTCGCCACTTTGCCTCAACATCCCACCCGTCTGGGCCGCCTCTCTCGTGTGCCTTTGTTCTTCCTCTCTCTCTCTCTCTCTCTCGCTCTCTTACACTCTCTCACTCTCTTACACTCTCTCACTCACTCACTCTCACTCACTCTCACTCACTCACTCTCTCACTCACTCACTCACTCACTCTCTCACTCACTCACTCTCTCACACACTCACTCTCTCTCACTCACTCTCTCGCTCTCTCACTCACTCAATCTCTCACTCCCTCACTCACTCTCACTCACTCTCTCTCACACTCACTCTCTCACACACTCACTCTCTCTCACTCACTCTCTCACTCTCTCACTCACTCAATCTCTCACTCCCTCACTCACTCTCACTCACTCTCTCTCACACTCACTCTCTCACACACTCTCTCTCTCTCACTCAATCTCTCACTCCCTCACTCACTCTCACTCACTCTCTCACACACTCACTCTCTCTCACTCACTCTCTCGCTCTCTCACTCACTCAATCTCTCACTCTTTCTCTCACTTCACTTCACACAGCCACTACCTACCACGGCCCATGTTGGCCGGCGCCGCTCGCAGTCGCCCGTGTGGGCCCGAGCACGTGGCGCGGGGGGGCGGCGTGGGGTCCGTGGTGGGGAGAGCCGCGCCGCAGAAGGGTTCTTTTACGGCGGCGGGGGTTGCGCAGGGTTATGGCCCCACGCTGACGAGTGGGCGATTCCAAGGGGGAACCATTTGTCCCAGGCCTCGTGATTGAAGGGGATAAAGGTTCACGGAAACTACAGATGTTTTCGTAATTTTTGAAATAATGTGGATTTGCTGCAAATACGTGATCGTAAGCACACAATGGAAGAAAACTTTTAAAGATAAACATGTAAAGTATCTGCAACATTGGATGCCTGAATTCTATAAAAATAATGAGCTTATCCATTACTGAAAATGTATCAAGTTTAGTACTCGTGGGTAAAACACAAATTTTCAGCCCAGATGCAACTTTTTTGGACATGATAACATTATTTCCAGAAGAGCTCGCAATTCATAAATCAGTTTCAGATCTCTAAAGATTATAGGATTGGTCATTGTGGGTAGAGAAACAATTAGTTGTACTAGCACAAATAATTGCTTCTCTACCCACTATGACAAATCCCGTGAATCAATTTTAGTTTATTATTCATCGATGGTAGTGATTCTACAATGGTCTAATGATTACAGTAATACAAGGCTGTGTAAAGTTATTTCAAATTTCTAGACCGAGAGTTCTGTAGCAAATATTAACTTCCTTCCAAGTTTCATTTTTGGTTCATATTCACATTCAGAACAGTGATGCCTAAAGTAGTACACTGAATAAACTCTAATTGAGAAAGAGCTGGTTTACAAGTATTAGAAGACGTTCAGAAGTCTTCAACAATCTAATGTCTTGGCTATGACTCCTGCTTATTTAATTACGAAAATTTGCCCCTCTGCACGTTTTTAGGTTTTCAATTTTATTTCGAACCTTACCCCATTTGGGATCACTTTCCGTCTTTTTTCACCGTTTTTTTCGTCTCAAAAAAAACCAACAAAAAAACAAGTGTATGCAAGCAGAACACACTTTAAAATATTCATTCATTCGGTTATATTATGTATCAGTGTAGTCAGTCGTATTAAAAGTAATAATTATTTTCTATATTGTACTTAGATTTTGAATGTAATTGTATTTCAAAATTTTAGGTCGAACACTATTGAGTAAGTAAGCACATGAAAATAAAATATATGCAACAACGGAACAAAACACGTGCATTTAAGACCCAACTAATCTCACCCAAAGAGAAACATTTTCACAGCTCCAATCCAAGGGGAGTCATTTTTCTCGATCATGGAAGCGACAACGACTCCGCGTCGAACTCATTTCGCTGAGCAAACAGCAGGGCGACACCACGTCCGCGGCTTCCGGAGTAGAAAATCCAACATTGCTGAAATGCTGATAATGCCGTCTGCCCTCGTCGCCGCCCGCATCGTCGCGCCTCCGCGTGGAGCAGCGCTCCTAGCGGGCCGCAATTGACGCTTGATTACACCGCGGCGCCGTATGCATTTCATATGACTCTCATTAAGAGACCAATCACTACGCGGGACAGCCGTCGCCCTCCCCCTCCCCTCCCCCTCCCCTCCCCCTCCCCTCCTCCTCCCCTCCCCGGCACTGGTTCAGTGGCACGCTGGACCCACGCGAGTGAAAAAGAACAAAGCAAATAAATAAGTCAATAAACGAATTACAAACAAAAACTTTCAGTGCAACTCTGGAAGCGCATGACTTCAGAAATAGATGCGGTCATAATTGCTCTAAAATACAGAGCCGACAGTTAAAACTTAGAAAAATGTTTTGGGTTTGAATGGCGCTAATTCACAGATCCTTGAATTATAAGTGATGAAAAGAAACCAAAAGGTCATGAACAACTTATTGCAAAAGGGAATACTGCAAAAGAGGTATGGTGAAATTTTATTGTGTACTTCATTCGGTATAACAACTGTAAAATAGAAACGTTGCTAACAAAATTTTTATCACATTTACTCTCAAAATGAACTGTTAGAAACATAATTTCATATTAATTTATTACTACCCGTTGAATAATATTGATAATTCAGACATGTATGTGTAAATAATACTAATGGACACTTCAAGTATTGCAAGGTAATGAAATGTCAAATACAGTTGTATATATCCTGTGCGGCCTATGCCATAACGTTCAAAAGCATCATTTGGTTCTAGATCTAGAAATCACGTCGAAAATATGCAGAGCAAGTCCCTCTGCTTCATAATGGGAAATAATCTACTTTTTAGTCAACAATGTTATACAGCAATATAAATACTATTATTTCATGTTCTTGTGGTTTTCATTAGAATATTACAGTCTTTTTATTAGGAATTCTTCCTTAAGTCACAGACAGGTACTCGCATTTTCTGTCGCATAGGACTCTTGTCAACAGCCGCCCAAAACACTACTCGTTGATATTTTAAACCCCGTAAATGCGGTTTGCGATCGGAATTGAGCCCTGGCCGTTGGGGTCTGGTGTGAGGCACGACGCGGGATAATCAATCACAAACAGTGCTTCTGATATCATGGTTAATGTAATGCGATTTACACTGAAACTTTTGTTTTCATGCTTGATCAATATTTTACTTAATTTACATGGAACATAAGATGTAGTTTTTCAAATCCCCATTATGAGTACTCAGGTGTAAATGTTAGTATATTTAGTTTATTAATTCCAATTCACAGGTTCGAATGATCTAAATGACGCATGTCGAAATATCTGTGAAGGTAACATCATGTATCTCTCTCACTTTAAATATTTCGAGTAGGTAGCGTGTAAACTGATACATAGTCTATATAATTATATAACTCTGCAAAAGTTGATGTCTAGATTTTTACGTAAATACACATATTGGAGTAACCGACACCTGAGAGATTTTTGCGTCTCTGTGTGTGTGAGTGTGTGTGTGTCGGCCTGTATATGTATATTTATTAACGAGCCTGTCAGTCCGCTGTACTGGTCTTCTGTGTGTTCGTCTGTCCGTCCGTGCGTCCATCCGTTCGTCCGAATCCTGACCCGCTCAAAACGAGGTTTCTTTCTTCAACATTTTTCTAAGTCAATACACTGGATTCTATTGGAGAAATGTGTTTTCATTAAAAATTTTGAATGTTCACAATATTTATTTTCCGAGTCTTTCGGTCTTCGTTTAGTTACGGAGTTTTCAAGAGAAGGGGGAAGTGTTGGTACCATTGAAGTTCCAATATTGTGCTACTAGTACCCGTTCGAATTAGTGCGAAAACATTTGACGACTTGTAGTACCAATAGTTAATTCTGTGCTGAGCTCTGAAGTAATCCTTGGTACATTTGACCCAACATCATTAAAGCAGAAATTAACATTCGTTCATGTGTTGCTCCGTACAGTATTACCTAATTTTCAACTTGAATTTTCACAAAAAGTGAACTTCTATCAAAGAGATTGTATTAACATCTCAAATTAACTAAAGCATCCCTTACAACATTCCAAACGATATTGCAATTTTCGAAACAACTATATTTCTATACAACTAAAAACTATATTCTTCGTCTACACCGCAAATCTCCCCACTCTTTTCTAAATTTTTCCCTGACGTCCCTTCGCTATCATTGTGGCTTACTAATAAGGGCCAACGTCGGGACAACCACAAAGATAATGTTTTGACGCTACAAGCCGGAAAGCTCACTTGTCCCCAAGTTATCATATTTCAACAATTTTAGTACACTATTAATTTTAGCGTTGTGTTGTTTTGAAATTGAACCACTTTTGCAATTACTACTTTAATCTGAGGTTGCTCTGGTTCTGAGCGTTCTATTTCGTGGACCCCCCCTCTTCCCTTGTCAAAGACGCTTTTTAATGGAATTCAATGTTACATTTAGAACAGATAATCCTAATCTGCATTCATTATAATCTGTAGTTTCTTATCGATAAATAATTATTTTAATTTAGTGTTTTTATAAAACTTCATGAGCGTTTTCGTTAATTGGACATCAATCAAATGTGTCCCATTTTGGGAGACTCAACCTTTTCAATTGTGCCTCCAATACTATCGCAATTTCAAAAACTAATTTACGAAAAAATGAAACGGCGTCCGAGAGGCGCCATCAACCCCCAAACCCTGTCGGCTCCGCCTCCTCGCTGGCTTACGAATCACGCGCGGCGCGGCGCGGCGGTGGCGGCGGCGGCGGCGGCCGCGAGCCGAAAGTTTTTGCGCGTCTGCTCCAAACGCAGGAAGCCGTGCGTCTTTTCGCTTTCTCTGGCGCCAGCGCGCGCGACCCGGCCCGGCCCCGCCCCGCCCCGCCCCGCCCCGCCCCGCCCCGCCCCGCCCCGCCCCGCCCCGCCCTTCCCCGCCTCGAGAGGGAGCAACGGTCTCGATAGCTGACCCTGCCGCCCTCGCGACGCTCTGTAAATCTTGCTGCCGATTCCAGGGCGCTCCTCCCCCCCCCCCCCGCGCGAAGACCTAGCGCGGGCGGAGCGGAGCGGGGTGAGGCGAGGCGGGGAGATGCGGGGCGAAGCGGAGGGGCGCTGGGTGAAGTGGGGAGGGCTGCACGGGAAGGGCTGCGCGGGGTATTGCGGGGCGGGGCGGAGTGACGTCGGGCGCTCCGTGGCGGCAAGGGTCAGTGCGGGGTGACTGGGTGGCGCGAGGAGGCGGGGGGCGGCGTGGGCGATGCGAGGTGTTGTGGGTCTGTACGGATGGCGTGGATCGGCTTGGGTCGGCACTGAGTGTCATGGGGTGCTGTGGGACGTCGCGAGGTTGGCACCAAAGTTGCGGCGAGCAAAGCAAGGGCGTACCTTTTCGGATCGGTACGGAGCGACACGGGGTGGAGGAGGGTAGGGGGGACGACGCGGGGCGGAATTGGACGAACGGAGCGGAGAGGAGCAGGGTCAGAGAAGGAGAAGGAAAAAATTCGAGGCAGTATAAGCAGCGGCAACAAAAATTCGGAAGTCATAAATAAGTCTCAGAGTGAATGCTCCTGTAAGCAACCCTGTAACCTTAATAGCGACCTGAGGTAGGAATGATGGTAAGATTATGCTTTGGTATCGTTTCATTATCCAAACTGAACGGTTTCGACTTTTACGTTTGGTTATTTTTGTTACTGAAACATGTGATAAGATAAGAATGTTTGTGATTACTGGTGTGATAAGAGAGCTTCCTTGTGATACAAATCACTCTCTCGTCATTTTAAAGTGCGTTGTATTCAAATTATTCAATCCATGTTATACATATTAGTATATTTTTTAATTGAAATATAGGGAATTAATGATGTAAGAAAATAATATGCAATATTGCACATTATTTATTTGTCTCTTAATTATACCGACAAAAAAGTATCACTTACACTCTTCATTTTTTTCTCGAAAGGTTCGCTCGATCGAGTTTATTGTTGAAAATGTTGGTTTTGGAGGAAACTAGACATATTTGCTGCTTTCGGAAGTTCCATTCAAATATTCTCCCCACACTCGAGCACGCGCTGCGTACAGGGGTACCTGAGTGCGGTGAGATCGTCAGCGATCAGACTCGGAGGGAGGAGCGGCCCCGACAACTAGGGGGAGGGGAGGGGAGGGGAGGGGGTGGGTGGTATGGGGAGAGGAGGGGAGGGGAGGGGGAGGGGGGGAGGGGGGGCCTGCGCGGCCCGTGGCACGAAAATCGTCAGTCTGAGCGCTCATTGAGCTCATCCCCTTTCTTCGACCACTCAGTGCATTGCATGTCTCGGAGTATTTGAATTGCTCATGAAGACGTGTTTCGAAAGAGTATTTGAATTTCCTAAGAATATATTTTCTCGAGAACGTTTAGAGTTTTTCGATTGTCAATTTCAAACATTTCGATTTTCTCGAAAACAAGGAAAAATATTTCATCAAACATTCCGAAATAAATATCACGAGTTTATTTTATTTCATGCCACATGCGTTTTTGTTGGATTATACAACCGTAGATGAATCATAGAAGTTACAAGTGTTTTTATGATCAAGCTGTGATAAAAGACCGAATATATTTGGCCCCATGGATTTTTCTGGCTCGAGAATACTGAAACCGCATTGGATGTTTGAGAACTGTGTCAAGTTTATTAAGAAAACTGTTTCAAGAGGATTTTGCAGGATAGAAATAACTTTTTTCTACTCCCATTCTATAATTCTGTCATTTGATGGCTGCAACCAGTAGGACAGTGATACTCATTAGGATACATATTTTATTATGATACAGGTTTACAAATCATATATTGACACTTCAGTAATCATATGACACCTGAGAAATTAATTGTAGAATCCTGTAGTTCTTTCTTTCTTTCTTTTTTCTTAACTTTTATTAACTGTTTCAGTAAAATCAGTTTTTGAGTTTTTTAAAAAATATTTCTAAAACGTAAAATTCTTAAATATATTACAGAAGTTGTGATTTTTTCATTATTAATGTGAAAGTTTCATTTCGACATGTAATTTTCCACGGTTAATTCCTAGTGAAGGAATGAATATTTTCTTGCAATCTCTTATTTACTTGTATTTACATAAACTCTTTATATTAAGACAATAATATATAATATATTTCATTACGTGAATTATGTAATTAATTTTCAAAGTATTCTTAATGAAATGAACCTGGCTTCTCCGAAAATGCTTTTTTATATTCTAGGCGAACAATGAAATTGTTCTGAGCATATGTGCTATACCCCATGCAATACTAACATGATACTGTGTATAGTTTCCAAAATCGCTCTTCTATTATGACTAAATGATATACATAAAATTTTCAATATTGAGTAACCTAATAGCAGATGAAGTGGATTATCACATTTTTCTTAGAGCCCTATTTATTTTAACAAAGCCCTCTTTTTAATATCTCAAGTACTATCAGTCAAGCACTACATTACAACACCTAATATGATGGGCATATTCAGCACTACACTTTAATGAAAAGAAGATAAGCTTCATATCAATTTACCTAATATCAAACCACATTACCTCATATCAAGCACTAAATTCTCACAATCTCTAAAATTTTCCGCCATCGGGGTGCTGCTGTCAGCTTGAGTGAAGCGACGGTGAGGGCCCGCAGTGGAATGAGAGTAGTGCCTACAGCGATATTCTGCCGTTTGCACGGCCAACAATTGCACAAAGTCCCGCAGAATTAAGTTCCCTTGACAATTAGACTGGTGATAAATTACTCTTGGCGTGGCACGGTGTCGGTCGCTTTCGCCCGCGGGGCTAGCGAAACGGGCGGGCGGGGCGGGCGGGGCGGGCGGGGCGGGCGATGGTGCGGGCGATGGTGCGGGCGGTGCCGGCTGGGCCTTCGGCGCTGCCTCGGCCGCCGCCCCGGCGCTACACGAGTCCTTAATTAAGAATCCTGCTGAGATAAATGCTCCCGTCATCTGAAACTGTGTTCTCGGAGCACGATGTCACGGCGCGAAGCGCTCCAGAGAATTGGTTTCGTGCTGGTAAACAGCCGCGGTATGGAAGCAGCGCCGTATTACTGACGCCGTTCCTTTGAGAGCTCAGCGCATGTCAGTTGCGGTAGAGTGCATGTAAGGCCGATCAATTCATTCAGTATGTGATGACTCGCACAAGTCTCTGTACTGTGAATTGAGTGCAATGCCTATATTGAGTGGAGCTTGATTGGGACTGAACATGATAGACATATCTAAGGGGACACAGAGCTCTGTACGGGAGAAATATAATCGTAATCGGTAGCTACCTATACTATAACGAAATGTTGATCTAGATCATGGCTGTCAAAATGTGCTTCGAGCGTTCTTGCACCCCCGCGTAACAGGGTTGCACAATTGGTACTGATGACGAAAAGATTCTCCTTAATATCCCAAGCACTATCAATTCAAGCGCTACATTACAATACCTAATATGATGGGCGTATTCTCCACTAAGCTTCAATGAAAAAAGTTACGGTTCAAATCAATTTACCTGTTATCAAACCACATTACCTCATATCAAACACTAAATTCTCACAATCTCTAACACTTTCGGCTACCAGGGTGCTGCTCTTAGCTTAAGTGAAGCGACGGCGAGGGTCCGCAATGGAATGAGAGTAGTGCCTACAGCGATATTCTGCCGTTTGACGATAGAAATCGTATAGGAAGTTTCAGTCCGAGGCTTTAAAAATGACATCAATTCTTTTTAAATATTTGATTTTGAAAATATTTTTAAAATATCAATTTGTGATCAAACTCTTTCTAAAAAAATATTACGAAGAATTTTTGTCTCTTGACTTCATTACCAGACATACATACATTAAAAATTGGAAGATGAAAACACTTTTTCATTATGTAATAAGAGTATGATTTTGTTGATTTTGAATCAAAATCATTATTCATTTTGTTTGCTGTTTTACTTTGCTAGGTTCTTTTTGTAAGATCAACAATATTTGAAGGAAGTAACAAAAAAATTGACTGATTTTGGTTTAAATGTTAATTAATATGCTAAGGCTTTTATGATTTAATAACTAACTCCAACGCGTTTTCCGGATCCAATTATCAGATTTTTTCATGAAGTTTGAAAATGCCTTCTGCTCTTCTGGAAGCTAACGATCGTCTCGCGAAGACCGCAGCGGGTGCTGGCCCTGAAGGTCATTGGCCTGCCTGCCCTGTCGGATACAGAGATTTACTGGTATCGATGAAAATGACCGTTGAATCAAATTGTCGTTCGAGTAAAAGAAAAGGTGATATGCGCGATGGTTAGTGAACATATTAGTACTGTCACAAACGAAGCAAAGGATTGTACATGTAAATCATATTCTAACTCTAAGGGTGTTTGCGTTTATGTGAATTCTGAAAATCACACATTTATTGAACTCGAAATCACTTCTTAAAATGTACCCTTCAAAATGCAATCATCAATAATTCAAATTATGAAGAAGTGGGCCTATATATTGATCATATGTTGATTAAAGTGCCCGAAAGAGTTAACGGCGATAAACGTTAGTGAGCGCTACTTCACTGAGCATATACGGCGTGGCGGTAAATGACAGGCGACAAACGACATTTGTTTCCGATTGGGTTCAGTCATTTGGGCGATGTTCTTACCGTTTCGAGTAGTAAGGCAAGTTTTTTCTCATGTAGTGCTTATGGAATCTTTCACTGACGTTACAAATAATATTCCGACATTCTAGATCAACAGACTTTAATTCCTTTGGTTTTTGAAGGGCCATTAAATCTATTGTTGATGCGGAAAAGGCAACAGATTTGATGGAAATGAGACTAAGAGTACAATACGTGGGTGAAATTACTAGCTCACAAATGTGTTGGAGCGAAAAAAAATTATCAACAAAAATAGTGGATTTGCAAAATTTGCGTTTCACGTGGTTTTAATCTATTGCTATGACGATATTGCAAAACTTCATACTATATTGAATTTTTTTTATTTACGTACGTATTATTCTCTTCTATCGTTTTATTTCTAATGCAATTGACTGAATTTTTATCATTCATGCGCTTAATGTATTTAGAAACAACTATACATTATTTATTTAAAACTTCAATCCGTATATCTAAATTTATATGGAGGGATGAGAAAGACAAACAGGTACAAGCATGCTGCTGAAAATATTCTTTCAATAATTAAAGTAATATTGGAATTTTAAAATATAGAAATTTTAGAAAATACTACGAAATGCTTTGTTTTTTACTTTCTTTTACCTTTCCCTGTACCGGCAAGAGAGATTTCTTTACGATAATAAAGTTTCGAGCTACTTTGCAAGTCAACGCAAACTATGTTCAAATGAAAGGAGTTGACGAGATATTGCACTTAACATTCTAATGAAGTACCAACTCTTGCTTCTTATTCATTACATTTTCATGGAGTTATAACTTAAAAAAATCATGGAAGAAAGCATTTACGGAGAGGTTGCAGAAATTGATTGATGGATTTCGATATAGGAACAAGACAATTGCATCTCACTAAAATGTAGTTTGATAAAATCTGCCCCTCCTTCAGTACAATGTAGTTTAAGTAGTTTTCAACTATCCTTAGTAATAAGGGAATTAATAAATTATTTAGTGAACAATTTTCAAATGAACAATTGATGTAATATGTTGAAAAATATGACAAGGCTTGTTAAATTGGTTTTCATTACTTAAACTAACTGCTTTAAATGTCTGTTTTCTCGATATTTTACATATTACTCATCTTCATTTAAAAAACGCATTAAATATGCCACTGTTCTGAGTAATAGCTGAACAGAAATAATGCGCTCTTATTAGCAATATTAATGAGTACAGATGCACTAACTTCCATACTGAAATTCCAAATTCTCAATTATTTGGATTATGAGAATATATTAGTATTTCTTAACAAAGACTTTTCGTGATTCGACCTGGCAGTTCATACCCCATTAGGGTCATGACCTGAGGTTAGACTTAAACACTCTGTAAGAAAGCTAATAACTAAAAATTCATTCGTGAATTGAACATTGCCCTCATGAAACATCATTTAGTGGACAAATCCCGACATAAATGAGAAACGCTAACAATGTTGACTGTATCGCGAATACAGTTAGACGTAAGCGAAATAGTGGGAAATTTGGCACATTAGTGGTTTAACAGCGGGTGCCTCGTCTAGAATTAAAGCTTTAATACAATTGCGGAAGTTAAGCGTATTTGAACGCATGCACTTTGCGACGACGCTACGGTTTCTAACTCAATTATACACCGACCATTAATAGAGTTAGCATTCAATTTATGAGGCCGCTGTGGATGGGACGCTGTCCGCGCCGCACGTCGCCTTATGAGGAAGAGGGCGAACGGGCAGGCCGGGGCCGCAAGGTGAGGCGAGCGACGACCAAGATGGCGTTCTCATTCACACCCTTGTCATTCTTTTATTTCGGGTTTCAGGTCAATAACTGGGCGAGCTACGTAGGACATTCCACTCGTATCTTGTGTATAAAACTTTTTCTTATCTGTATCGTTTGTGTAGAAAGTTGAAATTTATTTCAAAAATGAAAATGACGTTAAAAATAAAATTGAACATATTAATGAAGATATGATCAATAAAATAGAATTAATCAAGATTGAAGACAATTTGAGAGATAATAGAACAAATTAAAAGTATAAAAAACTTATGTAAGAAATGCTTAGAGAAAATAAAAATAACTATAATAAAACGTAAGGAGTAATAAATGAAAGTCCTTCATTGTACAAGATTAACTAAAATAAAATATCAGAAACAATAGAAATAAAGCTCTGAATTAAGTCACATTTTAATTTCCTGTCTGGTCCTGGTTTTTTACTTATTTGTACGTAAATATATATTATAGTTTCTTTGCGTGTTATTTGAAACTTTTTTCTCTGCTTACGAATAATGTCGAATCTCTCTCACGCTCTCGCTCTATCGTGCTGTCTCTGTCAAAATAAATAATCTTGTAGAAGAATAGGATTTATTCTATTCGTAAAATATGCCTCGTAAAACACGTAATGACTCGTAATGACTCGTAAAATAATGCAAATGAAATGTTGAATATAGGTTAAGGGGAAGATTTGCAGAGAAATACTTTTGTGAGTTTTTGCTTGACATCGCGGATGCAAGAGACAAGAGAAGATTTGTGGAAGCACTTCTGTTTAGAATCTTTGTTCCTGGAAACCGTACCATATCGAATGCAAACACAGGAAGTTTCTGACGCGAGAAAAGTCGAGGAGAAGCGTATGTTTTTTACAAAGGTATATTTCTCCTAGTAAAGAACTATTGATATTGTTCTCAAAAAGGATTTCAAACGACAGTCAAGAAAACCTGGCATTTCTTGTGAGAAATCTTTGCATTTCTCTCTCTCTCTCTCTCTCACACACACACACACACACACACACACACACACACACACACACACACACACACACACACACACTACAATACTTCCTGAAAATAACTATTGATGCTTTTGTTCCAAATACATATAATTTAGTAAATGCTCAGGAATACATAAAATTATCAGAATTATGGAACGAAGAGGATAATTACTTACTATCTCACTATACAATAATACTCAGTATCCAGTGTGTTTACTGAATTCGACACACATTCTGAGACCATTAAAATGAAGCGTTTTCGAAAATGTTGTCAGATCGTAGATTACCAACATAAAAAATTTCCAAGATGATATAAATGGCATTTTAAAATTACATAATCAGAACTTACGATGAATTAAAATTTTCAATACATTTGCCTCAATTTAACTTTGCTGAATTTGGTACGGAAAACATCTACACGAGATTTTACTTAATTTTCTTACTAACTGCCTCCTTCTCTCAGTTACGCAACCTGAAATTCTTTCAGTTTCCACGAGTCCCTTGTATTGATCTTACACTGGAAAAGACACTGTCACTTGAACGCGCGCGTAACTTAACTTTCTCCATCAACATGTTTACAACTTCTCAAAACTTTTTTCACTTTCTGATACAATCTGTTCGTTTACCCTGCCTGCGGCGTTGTTTTCCAGTTAATTTTATTCCGCGTTTCTCTGGGAAGTCGCCTCCACCGTAACTGCCATTGCTCATGCTGCCGCTCCCGCTGTGAGGGCGCTTCCACCCACGCCCTCCTTGCTTTCCGCCCCCCCCCCCCCAGTCAGGCGCTGCCCTTGCTTCCGCCACCTGACAACCTTAATTTTCTTCACCAATGTACTATTGCAATTGTAACCAGGGGAGCCCAGAGGAAATGAGGGGTCTGAGATGGTAGACCCATGAGGGTCCCTTGTTACGAAACAAAGTTCCCCTCATTATTATTTTTTTCTCCAGGTTTCTTCACCCGGGATTCCAGGTTTGAGGGGCCTCTCGGCATACCACATTCCTAGCTTTACATATTTAGTACCGTGCAAACAATCCGGCAGGTTTCAAGATGACTGACGTTTGAGATTTTGGAATAATTTTGTGAGAAGAAGGACCTAATTTTTCCAAATAATACTTTAGTTAACAAGACCTCTTGCTGTTATTACAATTGGTATAATCTCATCAGACTCAAGTTTGTATATTTCCTTCTATTCTATTAATAGGGGAAAGTATTTTAAGATTTTTTCTGTTTCTGCTTTATTGATGTTGCGATCTGCAGGGTGTGTAATATCGATTATGAATGCTTTCTTTTCCTGTATGATATGTAGTAGAATGTCTGGTTTATTTGCCGGAACAGTTTTATCAGTATGTATTGGAAGATCATAATACATTATGAACTGATCACTTTCTATGACGGGTTTGGCTTTGCACTCATAATAAGGTATTTTTACATCTTCTGTCAGACGCCCATGTTTGGTTGCCAGTGTTTGGTGTACAACATTTGCAGTCTAGTTGTGCCGATATAGATATCTTGGTTTGAGAAGTTTGTGCATCCAGTAATGAGGTGATCTATTGATCGCTGATGATCGATGACATATTTTACATTAATAATTAATACCTAGTTTTTAACAAATCATTTGTAGTTATTAGTTAAAATTTATTATTATTATTATTATTATTATTATTATTATTATTATTATTATTATTATTATTATTATTATTATTATTATTATTATTATATGCGTGTCAGCCATCTCTGACCATTCTACTCGTTATCTTTCCACCTTTCAGCCCCGGAGAGAATAACGTATGCAATTATGGGGATCAGCTTTTTCCGGCTGTATCCCTTGATAAGACAAGGTTGTTACGCCTTCAATTATGAATAATGAGGTGATAGGATGATAATGAGGGATGAAGGGACAAACACACGACCAGGCCTACGCAGGACTCGAAATTACGAAGTGTATTATACTTGAATTAGACTTCTTTTTTTAAAAAAAATGTATATAAGAAAATGAATTTTGTAGACACTTTTCGGGACCCCAGAAATGGGGTTTAGGGGATTTTTAAATCTAGCCACTGAATATGATTGTAAATGAGCTGCATTAATTTCGTTTGATTACCAAATCGATTCTTTCGAAGAGAATAATCTCAGAAATTCGTTTATCTATTAAATAAAATTGCCCTTATCTATCTCGACTTTCATAAACCTTTAATTAGTATTTTCATTCAGTATGCACTTCTGAGCAGCTATGTCTCTTGATTATGTATTCTGAGCAGCTCATTGTCTTCGAGTTAACTCTCCAATCGCCGTCGTAGGTTTCATTATGTCTTTGCCGTTTTCATCATTCATGATTTCAGTGTCATTGTCTCTCTTAACTGTGTCATCCACAGGTTTATTCTTTTCTTTCCTTTTCGCCAAAAACCATATCATTTTCAATCTTTATCCCGTTACTCCCTTGTCCTTCCTTGCATGCTTTTCGCGGTTTTCCTCTCACTGACCCCGTTTTCGCAATTCTGCCGAGGCGCCCAAGCTCAGGTGGCCTTCGGGTTATTTCCAAATGCCCGAGCGTGGCGTTCGCCCCATCAATAGCCTACTCGTTCCTGCGGTCTGTCCAATATTATTCATCCCTTTCCAGTCGATCTCTTCCTGATATTCGCCTCCTCCTCCTCCTTGTGACTCATCGCTCTGCGAGTGCCGCCGCTCCTTTAGCATCGTTTTCCTCTCCACCCACAACAATGACTCGCCCGTCGCACTTCGGCATCCACCACGGCGGCCCCTCCTTCGCCGCTCTGGTCGTACGTCATTTCCTCCTCGATACCTACGCAGTCACACCTTTAGGTTTGGTAGTTAGCAACTCCGGGCAGCTGAAGAGGTCATCACTCCCGTACGTGTAGGGCATTTTTTTTCCTCGAAAGGTGCTTATTTTAAGAAAAGTGTCTTTCGACATTGACATTTGACGTTTGACGTACACGACAATAGTGTAATCTTAGATCTTGGACATGGTAACAAAATTTTTACCTCTCGTCTTCTATATACTTATGTAGTAAACAGAAGGTAGTGTAATGCTGCAACGGAAAGTGGCGAAATTATTTCGACAGACAACCTTATTGTGGATCCTTAATATCGACAAGGTGGATAAATCATACTTCAATGCGTAGTAAATTACTTCGATAGTTATTAGTTCGATAGTTATAATCCAGATTTTGTGGGTCATTGATACCGAAAGTTTAGATTATCGTAAAACATGTACCTAAATTTATGTCTGCCATTATGACTATCTCTCTTATACCTGTCAATCTTCCTGTCTGACTGTCCGCCTCTCCGTCCCTTCGTCCCTCTGTTTGTGGTCAACACTAGCGCGTAAACCATTCCAAACAACTGATATTCCCCGATCTGACCGAACTCGACGCTCCACGAATTTCAAAGGGATATTTTGCTTTTGAAGGCTGCTTTACATGAAGCCTGTACATTGTCAAAATGTTTTCATATATTTTAGGATTTTTATCGGATAGAGCAAATTTCTCTTCAAAAATGGCAAAGTTATCATTTTCTGGCTCTGAATTTTTGAAAATTGCAATAGTGTATAAAATTTTCGACGTTTCCTACAACTGCTATATGTATGACACAGATTTTCATTAATGAAATGTTTTTGAAAGTCTGGTATTTAAATAAGATCATGTACAGTTTTTCGAACCAATAATTGGTTTTCAAGTAAGTTTACGTGAAATTTAGGCAATTTGTAAACAAATAATTTTCTCAAAGACGGCTCAAAATTTCTTTATTTTTTTCTAAAATAGAACCAAGAACGTAAATAAATAGTGTGCATAGATCATTATCGGTGTACTCCCTATTTTTTGAAGAATTGCAATAAATTAGCATTGCAAAATTACAATATTGATGTTAGAGCGTTTTCCTAATAATCTAACCTCTAACGAGAGATGTTTTCCTAAAATTAAAAAGGATTTTTAAACGGCGTCTTGTGCAAATTTTTGCGAATATGAGCAGTTTTTGGGGTATTTTTACTTAAAGTAAAGGTCATTATTAAAATCTATCTATTTAGCGTTTTTTATAGTCTTGATCATTTTCCGCATTCAAACTTCCATATCTTTTTATCCCATAGATCTTTTTTCTCCTTTCCTCTTTTTTCCATGGCTTCAGTTATTGCCTTGCCCATGTTATTCTCGGTCTTCCCCTGTATCTTTTTCGATTTGGTATCGATTGTCCAACTTTTTGTGAAAGTCTATCCAATTTCAACCTTCTCGTAAGTCCATACCATTTTAGTTGTTTCATTTCTATCGTCCCGTTCAAGGTTTTTGCACTTCCTTTTTATTTCTTATTTCATCATTTCTTATTTTCTCTATCAGAGCAATTAACATCATCTTCGCATGAACATCATTTCTGTTGCTTGAAGTTCAACTTTCATATTTTTGTTAATTTCCAAACTTCTGCCCCATAGAGTGTTGTATTGTCTTTGAAGGAACTATGTTTGCGTTTCTGATGAAGATGAATGACACATTTATCCCTCTATAATTATTACAATATTTTTACAGCCTTTTTGTAAATTGAATTTATATAGGCTAATTTCCATATTTCTGTCCTTTTACCTTCTGTTAAAATGCCATTGAATATTTCTGTAATTAATTCTAAACGTACAATAGGATAATGTTTAACCAGCTCTATACCTCCAGGTCCAGGTACTTTATTATTTTTAATGTTTCTTAACGCTTTTTTTCATCTTTCAAAATCACATCCGGTGTGATCGAATTTACGTGCAGTTACTTTCAGAATATTTTCGCCATTTTCAATACCAATTGGGTCTTCTAAATGCCATTCTTGGATTGTATTCGATTTGATGGAATGTAACATTTTCCATGCCTCTCTGGATTTGGTGTTACCAATGCACTTGTCTAATATGTCACATTTTTGTTCCCAAAATACTTTTTTTTGCCGTCTTCACTTCTTTCTTGACCAAATTTTTAATTTTGTTGTATTCACGTTTGTCTTCTAAATTCTTTGTTGAAAGCCATATCAAGAACAACATTTTTCTTCAACTATGTTCTTTATAACTTCTGTCCACCACCAGTCTTTTTGTTTATATTCACATTTTCCGTTCTCTCTCAAAGCTCCTTTAGCTGCTTCGTGAGTACAATTTTTCTAAAAATCGATATTTGTCTTCAGTATTTTCTATTCAAATGTACTTTAATTTTTCTGCCACGCTCAATGTGTACAAAAATGCAATGGAATCATCTTGAAGGCTTTCAATATTATATTTCAGTCTTTTCGGACTCTCAATTTTCTACCTTTTGTATTTAGTTTTGTGTTTCCATAATTTTTGAAGTAAGGTTTATACACAAGAAAAGCTTTTACTTTTGGTAAGTAGTGGTCTGATCCCCACGAAGCACCTCTTTGAACCCGAACATCGCTCCACATTATTGATGACCGTTGTTTAGTAATTATGTAGCCAATTATTGATTGCAATTTTCTAGTGGGTTGGGTCCGCGTAAATTTATGTACTTCTTCATGTTGAAAATAGCCATTCAATATTTTAAGATCATAACTGTCTTTGTCCATTGTTATTTACATTTCCACCATATCGTCCAACAACATTAGGCGGTATTCTTTTTCCAAATATTCCGTTAAAATCACCACGAAGCACCACTACTTTGCGATTTCCTATCGAATCCAGTAGCATAGTCAGCTTCTCTAAAAAACATATAATTTTCTGCAACACTTGCATCGCCCGTTGGAACTTTAATTTCTATAATAAAAACATTATGTCCTCTTAGTACAATATCTAGACATGCTATTCTCTCATCAATTGCTTCTCAGTTATGAATATTTTTCTCCAATCTTTTCTGTTCCTGCTCGCTTTTCTTTTCCCACTCCACTAAAAAAGTGAACATAATTTCCTTTCCTTTCATTTCGATTTCACTTCTTTTTTGTTTCATTCAACACTATGATATCAATGTAAAACTCCTCTACTGCGTTAAAAACTTCATTTATTGTAGTGCTTAAACCTTGAATATTCCAGCATCCAAAATTCATAGACCATTTTCTTTGTCTTTGTCGACGTCGTGAGTTAATCCGAGGCTCATTTCTATTGAGAGTTTGAGCGGCTTTTTATATTTTCCGAGTATGGGGGTGCTGGCCTCATGGCTCAACCGCCTTCCAGGAGGGCCGGATCATTTTCTTTTAGGGTTTTCTTCCCTTAGATTGAGTGTCTTCCAGGACTCCGGAGTTCAATCTACCCCTATTTGAAGCACTTCTGCTTCTGAACAGGAAAAAAGGAATGGGAAGGATAAGGTTGAAAACGGAAGCCTCCGAGCTACTCAATCCACCCATTGGCTCCCGGGTTTTAGGAAAGGATTTTAGGTAAGAAGGATATCTTACAGTTACGGACAGCGGTCAGCCACTCAGTTCTAGGAGAAACCAGGCCATTATTAAAATCATATCTCATAAACATCTCTATACCTTTTCTTTATTTCTTTCTCTTTTATGTGGAATAGAGTGCCTGTAAAAATGGCGCAATTTGAATTTTCGTTCAACTTCCTGAATATAAAAATTGAAAAATTTAGCAATAATGCGAGGGCATATGTGTTGCTCTAACTCCGCAAGATATCGTAAGACTATTTTTACATTGTTTGACAAGGCAGTTCGATAGTCAGTTCTTTTACTGCCATCCAGCGTCTCCATCGCCTTCCATCTCCTTCAAGCGTGCTGAATCATCGCAGCCTTTATATCGTGATCCACTTCCTCCATCGCGAGGTCGTTCGCAAAACCACTTGAAACAAATCACCTTTCCTATGAACTTCTTTCTTTTCACTATTTTTCTATAAAATTTGTCGCCTCCTTCACAAAATGTTCATTATCACCGTCATTTCCTACTCTTTTGAACTTTCGCCTTTCCACGAGCGTCGTCATTTACGGCAATATCGATCATCGTTCCAAGTTCAGTTTTCTCCACGTCCTCCTGCAAAGACCTACTTTTAACACACCGAAGTCTCGTCTTTTTTCAAGCTCTATCACCATTGCTAACTCGCTAGTCTCATTCGAAATTCTGGTACCCGCGCACCTCGTGCGGTTCAAGAAAGAACCTCCTTCATCGACCTCGGCCTCTGTAACACCTCACGTCCTTCTTGCCTATTCAACGAATGACTTTTGGTTAGTAGTAACAATACCTATACCACAAAAGAGCCTCGCACATAACAACACTCTGCAATACGTATTACACTCTAAGGCCTTTTTTTGCTCCATTTTATATCCTGTCATTTAACTTCATACCTCATTCTGTCACCTCCATCCTGTCATTCAACTCACCATGTCCTTTGGACAAATAATTCAATTACGTTGCTGTCAATATTTATTTACGTTTTGCCAGTAGTTCTACTGTTACAACACAATTTTGACTCAAACGATTTTGAAATTGTTTTTTGAAAGTTTCTACTTCGTTTTTGTCAACACTTTCACAAATGTTAAATAAATGCGCATTTCTCTCTACCATTTCCTCCTCTTGCATCATTTCGCCATCTTCATTGCTTCTTTTCCAGGATATGTCCACCGTTTTCTGCCACTAGTTCTAAGAGAACACTTTCATCCTCCACGTATCGTCTTGCGGTAAACGCTGTTTTCATCACACTTCTCCCTGCCTCTTTCATCACCCCTCTTTCGACACCTTTCAGTCCACATGTCACCAAGTGACCCGCCGTCACCGCCGCCGTCTGTTTGGAAGCCGCCGCCTCGCTTTTCGCCGCCTCCGTCCTCCCCCGCGCTTCCAGCCCGCTCCGCTCGGCGGCGCCACCGTCTGCCCGAGGGCGCTCTCACCCGCGCTCGCTGGCTCTCATTTGTTCCGCAGCGCTCATAAGCTGATAAGGGCGCCCGCCTGCGGGGAGAGGCCGGGCACATCCTCGCCCGGGTTGTCTCCCGGCGAAAAGAATTTCCGCCCTGCGCGAAGGGAAGAAAATATAATGTGAAAGGCCTGTGAGCTCAGTTGAAAAATTGCCTGAGCTTCGAACGACTTATTAAACCGCTTTCTTTTCCTAGTATCTGCGCCATAAATTTACGCGCGCGGATCGACGAGCAGTAAACCTCATCGCGCAGTGATGGACCCTGCCACCGTAAAACGGAAGGAGGAGGAACGGGAGAAAAACGAAGAAGCAAAGAAAGGTTGCGGCGGCGGCGGCGGTGGAGCCTCCCGTGAAGGAGTGGTGTTTTATGAGCGGATACATCAGCTCCCTGTTTACAAATACCGTTATCGCGCCATTTCACTCGCGCTTCCTTCTCCAGAAAGGTTCGCCGACGGATTCGGTGCACGTGTACTCGCGCCGTAAACTAGGAAACAACTAGGGTCTAGGGCTGCCGCCGACACTTGGCTCTTAAATTTACACCGCTTTGGCAGATTATCTCTTGTGAGTGCTTGAATGTGTGGTGCAAACAAGCTACGAATATGCGAAAAGAAAAAATCCGAGATCCGTGATCTGCTGGGGTGCGTCATATTGAAAATGTTAAAGAACAAAATAAAGTATTTCTTACAATAGTACTTTTAGCATTGTGTATTGTATTCAAACTTGTGATAGACCTCCTAACGTGGCAGTGTTTCTCCACTCTGACTTTTTTCCATTATCGAAAAAAAGGTAGTGCTGGTACTTCTAGTATTGTGCATTGCAACTTAGCCTATGACAAACTTCTTAACATGGTAGTTTTTTTCCACTCTGATATTTTTTTCTTTGTCGAAAATACTTTTGACGATGGCACACTCTCATCTGATGGTAAATTCAAAGATTTACATGTTACAACCATCAAATTTCCTTTTGAATCCTTTAAAAATTACTTCCAGAAAGAATGAAAAAAATTCAAATTTTAAAATTTTTAATAGATTTAATGAAGTTCACAATAATATTGCAGTAAATTAAGAAGATAGATCTCTATGACCGATTTTGATTGCATTCCATAACACACCCTGATAATACACCTATGCCCCCCTATAATGCAATACATTTGTTAGAAAATGACGGTAACCATGAGTTCTATAGCAGGGGTTAGGTAAGTGGTGAGAAGTGAAAAACATTTTAGTATGCACTAAGTTATTATTTCAGTTTGGAGATTACAATATAAAAAATAAATATGACCTAATATTTCAGTATGAGCAGTGAATAATGGGATAAATCGAAATTTGTCCGAAATGAGATTAATCTGGCCGGCAGTAAAGTTTTCTACGTTGTGTACATGAGGCCAAGTGATGTTTCACGGAGGAGACTAATTGATATGTATTTTCTTCATCTTCAGATTTGGCAAACTTAAATCGCTAAGTCGACTACACCAAATTCGCACAGTTAATTGAAATTGGAGAACAAGTATCCAATAAAGTTGATGAATTTCTTCACGCCGAGTGAAATGTAGTGAACTCAAGTTAGCTATTTAGGTACAACTTTTATCCGATACATACTTGTTAAAGGAAGAAAATGAAGGTAACTATACATACTGGAAATGTAGGGAACTACTTATACAGAAGCGGACTTATTACGTCTTTGTAATTGTGAGTAAAAATTCATGATCGTGGTTTGAGAATACCGACATTTTGCACGGGGCATGCTCTCAAGTTTGTGTACAAGTATTTTTGAACAAAGATAATCGGTAAAATAATGTTTGTTTAAATGTTTACATGCAATGTTTTTTTTTAAAAGTAGCTTTTAAATATTCTAAACAAGATACATGCCACAGATGCGATCTCTTTGAAGGTAAAGTCAAAGTAGCTACAGAAGAAATAATTGCATTGTCGACTCACATTCACACACCATGGAATAGGCGAATATCATTATGAGAGAAAGAAGTGAGATCAACTTTTGCATGACAAACGATTCACGACAAACACAAGGAAGATATACGATAAGATAAAACTAAAGCAGCTTTTGCAACCGACTTACATCAATACCTGCGGACATCGTATTTAACAACATGTATGTCCTTCTGTGAGCGAGGACAATGGATTGACAATCAATTTAAAAATGCGGAGTCCAGTAACAGGGTAAGAATAGAATAGTTGAGAAAAACCCATAGGGGTACGAGAAGCAAATGAAATTCCCTCCTTCTCTAACGTTCTCTTTGAAACTTGCCTGGCGAAACACAAGAAGTTACGATGTACTCAAATACTACGTATTGAGAAGAAATAATATTTGTGCCTGGTATTTTCTCACCTTACAAGGAGCCAAACTCCAACTTTAAAACGAATTAACCACAAAAGAATAGTAAGTGTTCTCACACAATAGTGTGACAAGCACCATTATATGATAGAACGGGGAAAAACACTTAAAATCAATCATCTGAATTACATTACAAATCATTTAGTGGAATCGTGTACTATGGCTGCAGAATAAATGGAGGGCGTCAATTTTTTTTTAATTCGTTAAACTAACTGAATTTAAAATAACTCATCAGTGACACTCCGCACAAGGTACGTGCTCTTTACAAAGTATCTCAAATGATCAACTACCAATATCAATCAGAAAAACTAAATCTAGCATTACTCTGTTGCCATTATCCATGACTTTAACTTAAATTTTAAAAATAATTAATAAACTATCTACAGTTACCTCCGACTATTACTCTCCCACGCTAAGATTAACGAAATTTTATTATCACAACTTACTAGTCGTATATTACTGTTTGCAAAATAATAATCGATTTTAAATATCACTGGATGGTCAAAAAAGCATTTTTTTTCCACTTCACTGAACCGTTACAAGTCTTCTCCTAGCCACACCCAAATTAATAAATGCGAGTAAAAAACTGTTAATATTGACGTTTTGGGAAGAAAAAGTATTTACTATAATATTTCCGCTGAACGTAAGGAGTGCATTATTGTGAAATGAAGAGTTTATATCACACCTTAGATGAAAGTTAAAATTGTAAAAGTTCAATCCAGATAATTCTACCCCATTCCATTTTTTGACAATGTCGGGCTGCTATTGTCTGCGCATCCCAATAAAAACTGAGTACTCCCAAAACGAACGAATACGCTCTAAATGTAACAGCGCCAAAGAAAAACTTGGACACATCGCAGACCTTTTTACTACTGATTCTGCTCCGCGTTTCCTCCCGCAGCGCGTGAGCGCGGCGTGGAATCGAACGCTCTCCATCTCCTGATATTTTTACGCCTCGCGTCGACGGGGCGTGGCGGCGGCGGCGGCGGCGGCGGCGGCGGCGGCGGCGGCGACGACGACGACGACGACGCGCGGACGACGCGTTGACGTGGCTCCCCGCGCGAAGCGAGGAAGTGCAGAACTGGTTTTACAGCGCGAGGCCCAGGCGCCTCCCCGGCGCTTCTTCCCTCGGCGGCGGCGGCGCGACGAGCGACACACGCGGGTTTTTCTGGCTGCGAACAGCGGCGCCGTCGTTGGCGCAGCCGCTGCCAGCGCCGCCGCTGCGCACCGCAGGCTGCCTTGATGCCCGCCCCCGTCTTCACCTCCGTCGCTGCCACGCCCATCCCTGTCCCGACTCGACACCGCCTACACATCCACCGACATCGTCGTCCTCGGCCCCAACCTCAGTCCTGCCTTTGACCCCTCGCTATCCGCTTCCCCCGTCGGCCCCAACCCCGCCTCTACCTACTCTCTGCCGCAGCCTCCGCCACCGTCACCATCAAAGACGACAAGCTCGTCACCCCCACGGCCTACACCTCACCTCCACCTCTGCCCCGGTCTCCGTAGCCTTCATCATCCCCACATTCGGCCTGTCTTCGCCTCCTCCAACCCCGTTTCTGAACTCGTCCCCGTCCGTTCCCTTCCCCGTGCAAACCAGCTTCAGTACCGCCTCCGCATTTGCTCCCGTCTCCCCCCCCCCCGTCCCCAGCTTGCACCTCCTTTTCTGTCCTCGGCGACGTTGTCGCCGTTCCCATTGCTGCATCCGCCTGCCTTATCCGCTTTCATCAACACAGACACTGTCTCGTTGAATGATAACTTGTCGCTGATTTCTGCTGCTTCTAGTTAGATTGAATTCAGCCGATGACTGGAGGACAATTCTTGCTTCCGGCTGCTGTGATTGGTAGTTTTACGTGGTTTCCACGATTAACATCAGGCGAATGACAGAGCAGAACCTTAACAAACGGGCAGCGGGTAGAGCGCAAATTTTCCTTTCTCGGTCTCGTTATATCCTCAGCCCTAACTTGCACACACTTACACTCACATACACTATATAACCACTCATGCCGAGAGATGACTCGGGAACTTGTCCTAGTCGGGGCGGTGCCTCAACTGATGGGAGGGACCTAAAGCCACAAACCACGCAAGCTGTCGAGAAGGTCGGCACAGGGTATCACCATCCAGTGGGAGAAGAACATTTTTTTTAGTATATCTTTATTAGTGAACGAATGTACATAGTTCAGTATTATGTATACTACATCATATGTATTTTTATGACTTATATTGAACTTAAACGCTAATCTTAAAGAGAAGAACATCTCCACCTCCCGTGATAAAACACGCACTACAATTACGGAGCTGTTGAGCGTAGACGTCGACGCGCCCGGGAACACGAAATAACCAACCAACTTCGTGCGCTTCTGTTTCGTCCCCACTCTGCAAACCCGCACCTCCCACACATCCTCACATATGCATGTCTCCCGCTATCTTAAGACCCTTCAGAAGGCGCCCGGACATCTTCCCTGTCATAACGACAATAGCTTGTAAGCTCTCTCGCCGTCTGTGCGTGTGTGTGTCGTCATACCCGATCGCCCACTTCAGACTGTTCGCAATACATTCACTTGTTTCTCCCCAATCCCTTGGTTGCCGCTCACAAGTAGCTCACCGCCTTCCCGCGTCAGGAAATAACATTCTTTTCGGGCAGTGAGCACCAGATCTCTCGCCTCATGATCGGTTTGTTTCCTGTATTCGTTACTGCATGAAAAACCGATAGTTAGTTGTCCGTCACAAATCTCATCGGTGCACTACCCACCAGTATTCTTCAAAACGATTCTCTTTGTGCCATTAGCAGCACGACGTCTGCTTTGCTTCCCAACTACACTTTGTCTTCTGCCATGCCAAACAATGTCTCTCCCTCGGGGTCCTCGTTAACATCATTTACGAGTTTTTAACATTTCCGTTTTGGCTCTTGACACTCGTTGCTCACATTTTGCGTTATATCCGTTGTGATTTCATCATCTTTCGATCACTTCGCAAACACAATGAAATGCAACTTTCACTTTATCTTCTTTAATACATATTTCTTCGGAATTACAATCTCAATTGTTTTACAAACATTTATCTCTCAACATGATTATTCCGCAAAGATTGAACGCCACTTACGGCGTGATGCGCTCCTCGAAGTGTAACCACCCCGCCGCAACCGCCACCGCCAGCACCACGTTCACCGCCGCCTCCGCGACCACCGCTACCCAGACTCTGGAGGCTGTGGGCGCGTCGCGTCGCGTCTCGCAGCTGCTGCAAGTGGTAATTAGCGGGAACTGCTACGACGAGGTAGTGAAAGGACCAGGAGTCGCGACGCTCCGCCCCTTCCCCCTCCCCCCGCATTCACACGGCTCCCTCCCTAATTACAGACGCAATTTGAATGGTCGCACCGCCCCCCCCCCCCGCGCCACGCGCTGCAAAAACTCCGCCTGCGCGTCCGGTGTAAATGGGCAGCCGCCCACGCCAGGAACGGCACCGCCTTAGCCCCGGGACGGCCGGGCGCTGTCGCCTGCGCCCTCGTTACCCACAGAGCGGACGCTTTCGCGAGTTTTCGTGAGGGAAGCAGCCCCAAATGCGCGCACTTGTCCTCAAGTTTCGTCACCAGAGGTCACGAGACTGCTGCTCACGCGCGTCTCGGAATTTCTGAATAATTCAACGGTTTTCTAGTTACTTGTCAAGAATGCGGGTTATGTTTCGGGGTGAGCGTTTCATTCTGACGAGGTAATGAAGTGTTTCGAATTCTTTGCGTTTCGCACCTCCAGTCCACTTTAAAATCAACGTTGCCAAATTCGACACGAAAGTGCTCGACAACTTAAACAGTTGCCGCTCTGAAGAAGGGATACGCGGAGTCATTAACCTTAATAGGCATTTAACTATTTTTAACGTCAAACGAGAAGTACTCTTCAGATGCGGTTCTCTGATTTCAAATTAAATTTCACTCTAATGAATGGAAACAAGGACATGTGATTTATTGTTCTCCAGAAATCTTAATGAAAATCTTGCTTCTGAAACGATGAGAAAGTCTACCAAGAAATGATGTATATTTAAAAAGATTCAGGATACTTTGGAGATTAATCGGGGGATGTAACTTACTAATGAAATTTTAATTAACCATTTTCTCCGAAAGTCGTGTAAAGATATACAAAGGATTTATATAACTTCTGAACTATTTTAGTGTCTTTCACTACATCTTAGAACTCTCTGAATCCATACTCGAAGAATATATTAAACTATTTTGACATGTGTCGTCTAAGCATGTCACGAATAAAATATTAAGAGAATTAAATTTTTTTTCAATGACTAAAAAAAAAATTTCATTATTTTATTTGTACACAATTTTGAAAGTCCGAACATATCTTACTATGCCATAGTAGAAAATGCCTATGTACATTTTCATTATTTAAAATTCGATACAAAACCTAAAAGCCCGTTGAGTCAGTAATCTCGAAACGTGCCGTCAAAGGACACTTCTCATAAACACTCTAATTGACATATATAACTCCATAAAATTACTATCAGTTTGAAACAAAACGAAAACTATTATTGTTCAGTTAAGATTCAGTACCCATTCAAAACATCAATTTCGAAAACTGATTCAAACGTTACAAAATTAATAACACCCTTTCGGTTGCACATTTCCAGACACTCAAACAAGAGTGTAGGGGACCTCAGTTTCCACAGGACAGCTGTGGCCGAAATTTAATATACCGCCTGCCGAGAGCCAGTCTGAGGTCATACACGGTCAACGAGACTTCAGAAGTTGCTGCTGTCCACAACACGCTCATAACCCGTATGCAAAGGGGTGGGGTTATATTGAAATTAATGAAGCATACGCTTCAGGTTTCTACGTCACATCACCCACTTTCCACTTCTCACAGAACTTGAATAACAGCCTCCACGTTTGTACATCAACATTTTCCTGTGTGAAAAATACTGGGATGTTTTCATGGATCAGTCTTTAACAAAGACGATCTCTTATTTGAACCCATTGAGTGGCTTTGGAAAGGAAAATTCGGGAATTATTAATACAGGGTTACAATACGTCCTCTTTTCCTGAGACATGTCTTCTTTTTGAAGTAAGGAAAAACTGCCTGGGAGGATTTTACAAGAAAGGACGAGATGTCATCTTTTTTATTGGAAAGGTCAGGTGACCAAATCTTAAAAACACAAAAAAGGAACATTGTGTTTTTTTTTCTTGACTAAAACAAGTGACCAAACAGGACCCATGCACATACATTATAAAGCTGATCCGTATTCCCCAGCTAAGATATGTTAAGTCACACAGAATCTCACAGAAGCAGACGGTTCGGATCATTAAATTTCCCGGTAACGATATCGATAGCGATAAATCATATACAAGCTCAAATGACGCGATTGCTCATTTTTCGTTTCTACAACTACCACTGAATCTCTCCCTTCTTGATTTCAATAGTCTGGAAAACACTGTTAATACAGAGTATATGACCACAATATTGCTTTTTTATAAACTAAAGAAAACACAACGAAATGCATTATGATAGAGTAAAGTTATAGAAGGCACTTTTTGCCAATTAGTCGTTGTCACTAAAAATATGGCATACCGTTTTCCTTCCAAACAAATTCGGGACAACCGACAAAAGGAAAAAAGGGACTGTCCCGGCTAATATGGGACATCTGGTCACCTTCGGTAAGGGGATATTAATTTTATATGCAACTTAGACCTATGATGTAGGAAAGAAACTGAGGGTATTTAGAGTCCCGAAGATCATAACTTCATAGAATAAATAAAGGAAATTTTGTTTATTTATTTATTTATTTATTTACGTCAAAAACAGTTAAAAACTGTGTGTGATGTGCTCGACTGAATTTATTCACAGGCTTCTCAATATCATAACCAGCATTGTGGCATGCAAAACGAAACATTGACCTATCTCTTTTATTTCAATCATAATCCCTTTTTTTCTTTATCGTCTGGATTTTTCAAGGTTATACTGACACTTCGAGGAAAAAGATAATTACTTGACACTAACGTATCGCGGTGTTGTAGGAGTATTTTCATAGTAAATTTTATAAACACAATTTTTTTATTTGGATTGCGTAACTGTCGTTAATCTTATGAATCATGTTCTAATGACTCACCGCCGGAAAGAAAATACACAAATTCACAGCGTTTCACAGTTTTAGGGGCTTTGAAATCTAAAATTCTTTCAGAATATACTAGCAGAATTCCGTTAAAATTGTCTCAGTCTGTTTTTGTCATCGAGAGAAATCGAAAGAGCTGTCGATACCTTCTGTAGCTTTACAGATTTACAGATTACCACTTCGGGATTTCACCGTTTTGCAGATTTGTCATAAGATTTTACATGTAATGAAAGTCAGCCGATAGCGCAATTTCAGTACTTGAAATCGCAATATTGCGCAAATGCAACTTGCAACTTCATTCATTGGATAGATTGGAAAGGAGATTTGTAGCACGTACTCTTATATCTCAAGAACTTTATCCCTGCCATCTCAAATTTCATTCATTTCCCTTCATTTTGCTTTCAGCATTTGCTTGTGTTGCACAAGTCTCGAAGACTTGTTTTATTTGATTACCTTATACAATAATTTGAATTAACTAAACAAAAATTTAAATTAGGATCACATAAACAAATTGTGATAATTGAATCAATCTGTAAACCTCTATAATAGGAATAGACCCCAACATTATTATTTTGATTGGATAATTCAAATTCTATTTTTGTTAGTACAGATAGTAACTTTATTCAATAATTGGGTTGCTTTTTCCCAGTGTCGGAATTGAGAACCCTGAAACTATACACAATTAAAAATAAAGAAAAAGAAAACATATACAATAAATTATTCCTTGCCCTCTTCTGAGTACATGCAGAAGGCATTTACATTATATACAAATGCATATATACTCATGTGTACATAAGTAAACTTACTCACGCATTCTATAATGATTACGATTAAATTTAACTCAATATTCAGTTATTCTAAGTGATCCGAGGAGCTGATGTCTTTGGCACCCCTGGCTAAAGAGTGTTTCGCGGAGGGAAGACGCGAGGCCTTGAAATCGCATTTCCCAGTAACGCGGGCCGAGAGCAACACAGCAGCGAGCGACCGTGGCCGTTGTGATCTGCGGCGATTGCAGCAATTGAAGATAGCGCCGGCCTCGCCGCAGCCGGGCGTCGAGTGGAGAGTTATCGGACGCGCAGGAGGTATGATACGGCGTGCACGGCGGGGGGGGGGAGGCGATAATGTGCTTATCGCACGCCGCTGCCGTCGCGTCGCCACCGAGTCGCGGTTAGGGCGGTCGGGGCTCGCACCATTCTGCGCAAGAGCTTTGTTCAGAGAGGTTGGAACAAAGCTGTGTAACGTAAGTGTTGAGAAGGAAGTGTGGCTTTGAAGAAAACTGTAAGTTTGGCGTATTACGAGCAGAGTGCAGTTGAAGGTCTTCGTCCATGGACGTATTGTTGAAATGCAAAATTCAAAATTATTGATAAACACTAGATGATCACTAAGAGATTCGATTCTCTCTCTCTCTCTCTCTCTCTCTCTCTCTCTCTCTCTCTCTCTCTCTCTCTCTCTCACTCTCTCACTCACTCACTCACTCACTCACTCACTCACTCACTCACTCACTCACTCACTCACTCACTCACTCACTCACTCACTCACTCACTCACTCACTCACTCACTCACTCACTCACTCACTCACTCACTCACTCACACACACACAAACCAATGCGCATGCAGGGCCGGCGACTGGTGCGAAGGCCGAGAGGGTCGTTGGCCCGATTGGGGGCTCACCCTCCCCTTCCTCCCGCCCAAAATGTACACGAAGAGAAAAATACAAAACAAAATATTCCAAATTGTCATTTTATCGTTTGTCATCAAGTTGTTATCATACTTATTTTATGTAACTTCTGCAAAGTTCATTTTTGCAATGCAAAAATAGCGCTGCACTTTACATTTTGTATATAAACTCATTTAACAATTTTTGAAAATCGATATTGTTGGTCATGTCGCTATTAACGTGAAAAATGGCAATACTGTAGAGCCGATCTTGCAACATAGTTGATCGCATGTAAGTTTTAAGTTGATGCGATTTCAAGAAACTTGGTTTATTGCTGGAATTTTACATTTATGAAATATTTCTCGCAACTGAAATTTCGAGTGGGTAAAATACTTCTCAAATCATTCATAGAAATATGTTTTATCTTGTGTAAAAAATGTATTAAATGTTAAGATTTAACTATCAAATTTCTCTTAGTTACTCAAATTTTAGACGCTCACATTTTGCGGTGTGAGCTTAAAAGTCTCCTGATGGCATGTGCACGACTGGGAGCAGCAAACAAAAGCAAAGGCTGGCAAAGACTGCAGCCGTAAAGATAAATGTTTTCATCACATTTTGTGACGTAATTGGTTTTGGTTGGATATATACCTCGTGGTTATCGATATCTTTCCATCCAGAAACATTCAATTCTCTCGTTAATAAATTTCACTATCATGCTCTATTCTATGGAAGATACTACTCCTTTGGAAGAAGGCAGTACTCCTTTATCCCGTATGTGAAGTGTTGAGGATATTCATAGTCAAATTGAATTTGTACGACAAAAAAGCTTTCCAGACACACATTCCGCGAACCATCAATATACATGTACATCAGCAAAGGGGAAGGAGTTAGCTTTCTTTGGTTGCTTCCGCCTAGTGCTAATGTTATCGTCGCTCTCTATCTAATCTTAAAGGAACTAAATACAGATAACTATGAAGAAGCAACTGATAACACATGATAGCGTGGAAAATGCTGAATTGCCACCCAATATAAATCATAAATCATCAACTCCTTCGTTTTCGGTAACTTCGTTTCATAAATGTGTGTGTGGAGAGTGAATGGATGTAGGAAACACAAAAGATAAAACAATTAATATAACATTTTTTGTAAACTGCCTGATTTTATGAGATAAGTAAGTTTTGGTATTTCATGTTATAATTATTCTTATTATTGTTTTGATGTTTGTTATTATTGATAACTGACTGAATCGACAATGAGATGTTGATTTCTTCTTCCTATATTTCATGTAATAATACTAAAATAGCAAATTCGTATGATATTCGATTATTTATGAAAATATTCTGCATATACTAATGAAAATATGCTTATTTTGTTAACTTATCGTTCGTTTTTAACATTTTTATGATATAATATTAATTTTATCGATATTTGCTTAATAGTCTTCTCAAATAATATAATTTATATTTATGAAACGCAAAAGCAAATTACTGAGTCTTTATCTCACATTATTGTAATTTTCAAGATTTTTTTAAAACTTTCGACAATACTAACTTTTATATACTTATATTGTTATAATTAATCGATATACAATGTCAACTTGTTATCATTAGGTTCTGATATTTATCGTGAACATTCGAAAATAATGGATGGTCAAGTAATTTAAAAAATTAGAGTCATTACTCATGCGATTCTCAGTCACGTGTTCGCAATTCTCCCATTCAAAAGAGGATTACCAACTGAATTATTGTATACCGAATCGTCAGTGTGTTCGAATAGTGGGCGTGTCATAGCGATCGCCTGAGCACAGGAAACGGCGAACCCCTCGGTGTTACTGTCCTGCACGATTATTTGGCGAAGCCATTATTTAAATAGCATTTATTTCGTGAAGCGTGATAATTTCGAACGTGACGGACTAAATTCCGAAATTCTGAAAAGCATTAAAACGGGATCCTTCTCGTCTCTCTCTCATTTCGAATAGGATTATGTCATTTGCGTAAAGCTTTTTACGTACCTCTGTTTCGTTTCGCGCCCATAAATTCCCACGAAGCCCATGCATCGTACGGCTAATGCGGATCGGTCTGATAAAATGTAGTAAGCTTCCTTTCGTCCTGGATGTTTTATTGCGGTGTCACTCACAGCGACAACTGATAAATGAACTGTATTGGTGCAGCGAATCAATTACAACGGGGGAGCCAACGTCGGAAGAGAAGGGCGGAGAGAGTGGGTGGAAGTGTTCCTGTACAGTTATTTAATTAGCGCAGTGTCAGTCAGTCCGTCGCCAGTCGCCCCATCTTCCCACTTGGGTGCGCGCCTGTCTCGCTCGCCGGCCTCCGCGCAACTAATTGCATTACTGTTCGTCGTCGCGTTGGCGCTAGCGTGCAGAGCAATGGCGCCGCCGGAGGGAAATGCTGATTCGAGTGGAACTATGAATTAATTCAGGTAAAATAAGCGTATTTGCGACTCTTTTCAATGTTCACTCGACCTAGAGATGTCTGTGAGGATCTTCGTTGCAGAACAATGCACCACAAGTGCATGGATTACATTAGGACTGCAATAAAAATAGATTCTAACATTATTTACGAATAATATGTTTTATATCTACTTTCATTTGTTTTATTCTGAGATCTGTTGCAACATTAAACTAAGTCTTATCGAATCTTTTAAATAATTTTATATATTCTGAACATGTTTCGCTTCATTAATTCTAATTATCTCTGAAAAATTATTGATAAAGTATAATACATTTTTAAAAGCCTAGGAGTCACAAATTGAAATTGTACAAAAAACGGCAATCAATAAAAGTTTCCAGTTCTCGAAGATAACTTCGAAACAATCCACTCCAATGGTAGCTTTTTGTTCTGAGAATACAAAGATAATCGCGATTCCGGTTCGAGCCGCCGAGGAGAACACTTCGTCTTGAGGCAGCTCGTAACTTACGTTGAGGCCGCGTAGTCAGTGCGCTCTCGACCTGCGCGGGCCACCGCGCACCAGTGTATTAAGTTCTTAGTGAGTATTATTACTTATAGTGCAACGATAAGTACGCAGATTAGTACTTACAGTGCAACGATTTATCAGATCAAATGAGTGTGAATAGTGCCCCCTCCGGGGGGCTACTAGAAACCTCAGAGTTAATAGTGCAGTCAATGGAAGTGACTAACGAAAATCCAAACGGCGGTGAATTCTACGGTCAGGGGCTCCCATTATCATCTTCATCATTAGTGAGCGCCTGTCCACAGCCACTGCAACCGCCAGTATCAGTGGGTGAACACCAGGAAAACTCATCACAGAACTTGGGTTTCAACGGCAACGAGTGCTCCGATTCAAACAAGAGGAAAAGGTTTGGCTTTGACCACGGAACAGAGGAGAATATCAGGTACAATATACCAGTAAGTTCACGCTATGAAGTGCTTAGAAATTTAGAAAATCATGCTAATACAGAAAGTGATAAAGCTGTAAAAATTCCACCAATATTCATTCATAATGTTAAAGGTTATGGATATCTACTTCTAGTTAGTGACATTAAAAAAGTAGCAAAAAACGATTTTACTATTAAACAACAAAAAGATTTTTATAAAGTGAACTTTGTAACAATTGAAGACTACAGAGGTTACAGAAAATTTTGCGATGAAAATAATATACAATATCATTCCTTCAGAGATCCCTATCATTCCAAGCTCTCAGTTATAATTTATGGTATACCTGTAGTTTACTCTCAGAAAGAAATATTTGATGAATTAGCAAGACTTAATTACCCAGTAACCGGCGTAACAAGGCTATATAACAAAAATAGAGAACCTCTGTGGTCCTGTGCTATAGAATTAAAGGAAACTGAAAATGCTAAAGCAATATTTAATGAAACTAAATTATTTTATTCTGTAATTAAAGTGCGGATGCGAAGTGCTCCAAACAAAGTAATACAATGTAAGCGTTGCCAGAGATTCAAACACACCCAAGCAAACTGTAAACTAAGTCCAAGGTGTGTTCGTTGTGATGGATCCCATCATTATTCGCAATGTAATAGATCTAAAAGAGAACAACCTATTTGTGTTAACTGTGGTTTAAATCACACAGCAAATTATCGTGGCTGCCAAAAATTTAAAGAGGCAGAGAATGGACGTAAGCAATGGCAAGGTCTTTACAGTGCTCAAGCTTCCAATACAACCACTCGGAGTGTGCAACCTCCAAGGAGGCCGCCACCAGCTGATAACATTCAAAACTTTCCCCCACTGCCTCAAGTAAACATGCCTTTGCGTCCTCCAATTTACGAAAATCCAAACTCAAATGCAAATTGGAGAACCCAAAGCCCTAATAATGCAAACAATGTAAACTTAATTAGCACAATAGTAAACCAAATATTAGCAATAATAGTCCCTCAATTACAAACAATGATTCAATCATTAGTTCCTGCTCTCATTAATGGCATTAAATAATAATGATGAAATGAGGATATTAAACTGGAATGCCAATGGCATAAAACGACAAACTAATTCGTTCAATCACTTTTTAAATGAATATAAAATAAAAATTGCTTGCATAACTGAAACCCATTTACTGCCAGGTGAAAAATTTAAAATTAATGGATACGCAATATATAGAAACGATAGATTAACGCATTGTGCCTCGGGAGGAGTAGCAATCGTAATTCACAAAAGCATTAAACATTTCCAAATAGATATTTCATCCGACAAAAGTCTAGAAACGGTAGCAATTATAACTTACGTGAATAATGAGGAAATCGTGATTGTATCAGCATATAAACCACCAAACTACCCTTTCCCACAAGATATTTATAAAAATATTATCCAGAAGCATTCGAAATTTCTTATAATAGGAGACCTAAATAGTAAGAACACAGCTTGGGGTTGCAATTCAACCTCATCACATGGCAGAAAGCTATTACAACTAATTATTAACAACAATTTAAGTATCCAAGCACCCAGTGAACCAACTCACTTCTCTTACAACAATAGAATCATCCCAGATATCCTAGATATAATAATCTCGAAAGGAATCAATTTCCAAATTTATCAAACGGTTGTTCCAGATCTAGATTCGGATCATAATCCGGTTATTGGCTCCTTCAAAGGCAAAATTTCAATAACAAACATTAATAAACCCAATAACAAAAACATCAACTGGAATAAATTTAACTATCTAATGTCACAAAATCTAAAATTTCCAAATTCAATAAAAAATTATACCCAACTTGAATCAGAGATAAATAGAATAAATAATGCAATACATAAAAATTTAGATGAGAGTACTTTATCATCCCCTCCATCTTACAGACCCTATAAGAATTTACCAAAACAACTATTGAATCTGATCCAAGAAAAACGAAAACTGAGGAGGGAATGGCAAATAAATAGAAACATTAATTACAAAAGAAAAATAAATAAACTAGCGAGGATAATTAAAATCGAATTAGACAATTTAAGATATTCTAACTTCCAAACTCATCTATCCCAAATACATCCAAATTCAAAACGGCTATGGACAACAATAAAAAATATAACAGGGGAAAAAACAAATATTCCCCCTCTAAGCACTCAAACAGGAGGTTGGGTACATACGGACCAAGATAAGGCTGATTATATTGCTGAAAATTTTGAAAATACTTTCACGCCCAACCCAATGACTGATGTGAAGCATAACAAAATAATTGAAGAGCATATGACACACACGTATTACAGAGTTCCCTCCCCAATTAAATTTATTAGTCCAAACGAAATCGCCACTATTATAAAAAATCTTAAAATTAGGAAGGCCCCAGGCCCCGACAGAATAACAAATAAAGTCTTGAAAGAACTACCAAGAAGCTCGATTGCAGTACTAGCAGCAGTTTATAACTCAGCACTTCGAATTGGGTATTATCCAAAATCATGGAAGCAGGCCATTGTCCTTCCAATCAGTAAACCGGGAAAAAATCCTAAGGAAGTAACGAGCTATAGGCCAATTAGCTTATTATCCTCTTTATCAAAAATATTCGAAAAACTAATACAAACAAGGCTTACCAAATATCTCATAGAAATAAGGGCATTACCAGAGGAACAGTTCGGATTCAGGCAAAATTATTGCACAACTCATCAACTCATCCGCCTCGTAGAACATATTGCAAATGGATTCCATAACAAACAACATACAATTGGACTGTTCTTAGATGTAGAAAAAGCATTCGATAAAGTTTGGCATACAGGGCTACTATTCAAACTCCAAAAGCTGGGAGTACCTTTCTATTTGCAGGACATTATTAATAGTTTTATCACAGACCGTACATTCAGAGTTAAAATAAACTGTGCACTTTCACAAACTAGAATAATAAAAGCAGGCGTACCTCAAGGATCTGCACTATCACCACTCCTCTTCAATATTTATTATTCTGACATTCCCACTTTAAAAGACTCAAATCTTGCACTATTTGCAGACGATACAGCAATATTCACAACACATGCAGATATAAATATAGCAAAAGATCACATCGAGGCAGATATCTCATGTTTTCTAAAGTGGGCAGAACAATGGAGAATAAAAATAAACCCAACTAAAACCCAGGCAAAAATTTTTACACTTTGTAAACCAAAATTACCTCGCCCACTAGTGTTAAATAATACTCCCATCCCGTGGCTAGCATCTGATACACCTGTGAAATATCTTGGGGTTCACATAGATAGCAGATTAACCTGGAAAAAACACATACAACTTACAGCAAACGCAACTTATGCCAAAATATCAAAACTATATCCATTAATCAATTTTCGCTCAGCATTAAATGTGGAATGCGCAATTTTAGTATTTAAATCGATAATTAGGCCATCAATGACTTATGCTTGTCCAGTCTGGAATAACACAGCTAAAACCAACATTCAAAAACTTCAAATCATACAAAACAAATTTTTAAGAAAATGTGCAAAGGCTCCTTGGTTCATTTCTAATACACACATTCAAAGAGAACTTCAAATAGAGCCCCTAAACGAATATATAAGAAATAACTGTGACAAATTTTTCACACTTCTTCCATCTTCTCCTTGCAGCAAAAAATTTACAATGGGAAAAACATTAAACAATCCCAAGAGAATAAACTCGCGTTATCCGAAAGATATGTTCAAACCCCCATGAAAATAAGTATCCTCTATAAGAATATATGTTAAAAATATGTTTTTTTGTGTCTTTTTTTCGATTCAATATATATTGTGTAAAATATCAAGAATGTATTATGTGTAAATTATCTATATATATATATATATATATATATATATATATATATATATATATATATATATATGTATATATATATACATATATATATGTATATATATATACATATATATATATATATATATATATGTATATATGTGTATTTATATGTGTATATGTGTATGTAAGTATATATATATTTATATATAAGTATGAAACGATGTAAATTAGTTAGTAGTAATATACAAGAGTGAGAGGTTGTATGCCCAAATGTTATGTGTTAAAAAATTATGTACAAACCCCTGAAAGGCATAACTGACGAACAGGAAGAAAATAAATTAAAAAAAAAAAAAAAAAAAAAAAAAAGATAATCGCGGCCGAAACATTATAAACATCATCAACAACGGGATGAAGAAGGATGAGAAGAAGAGGAAGAAGGAAGAAGAGTAGGAAGAGGAGAAGGAGATAACGAAGAATATAGTCTTTCTTTTTCAGATAGAAGATTACTGTATTAGAAAGATAATGTCCTGACATTTACTACACAAGAAGAGGGAGCTGAATCAAGCTCCAATATGATATACTTCTAAACGCCAAAGAACTGGATATGAAAACGTTCGGAGAAAAAAGATTAGAAACTGACGTTACAATTATCATGTAGTTGTAGATTTTATTTTCAAAACTTTCATCAAGTCCATACAATCCCATTTCCAATAACTATTTCTTCAAGAGTTTTATCATTTCGGTATTTTGAGAAAGATATATCTATTTTTCATCATTAATATTGTCCGTGTTGACGTCATTTCAGAACATAGAAACATGCTATTAAGAACAATATTCAAAAGCTTATTCTGCCCATAAACAATGAAGTTCTTATTTGTGTTTCATAAAAGAATTCATTTGAATCAAAATAAATGCTGAAATCAAAATGAATAATTTTTTAAAGAAAAGAACATGAATGATGTAACATTAAAAATATAAGGATATTAATTTTTTTTAAATAGGGTTTGGTCTTTTGAACAATATTCAAAATAAAATCACGCAATTCGGAAGTTCTTGGTTTTTACCAAGAAAATATTTTTTATTTAATACAGTTTTTGTAGCAACATTATTAGAATTCAATTTACTTAAGTACGCGTAAAGTAAAAGATTTATTTAGAAAGAGAGGTTGAAATTGCTGTGATTAATTTATGATTGAAGTACCAACGCTGCAATCAGGCGATGAGATTAAATGCAGGATTACAGCAGGGAAAATCCTATTACATGCTCTTCCAATATATCAATTACAATTTACGTTCACAAAACGATAGGCATTGCCTAAATTGCATTACCATGGGTTTATCGTCCACTTAGCGATGGACGTAGTATTTAGATCAAATAATATCGTCGTTATTTTACATCTAAAGTCCCTTAAATAATGTTTACACTTGGTTCATATGATGTAAGAAATCATCTCATGTGGAACATAATAGGTGAATAGAGATGTCTGAAAAATTGAGGAATAGTAACAATGTGCTTGGGAAAGATTTAAATACACACTATTATTTATGTAATACGATATGATACGATAAGAAATCATCTTATATGGAACATAATAGGTGAATAGAGATGTCTGAAAAATTGAGGATAGTAACAATGTGCTTGGGAAAGATTTAAATACACACTATTATTTATGTAATACGATATGATACGATAAGAAATCATCTTATATGGAACATAATAGGTGAATAGAGATGTCTGAAAAATTGAGGAATAGTAACAATGAGCTTGGGAAAGATTTAAATACACACTACTATCTATGTAATACGATACTATTATAAGAAATAGAACACATTGTGGTTATTAATAAATAATTAGTATTTTTTCTCATACTATTAATAGTGTTAGTAATCGATAAAAATGTTCAATATTTTTTTCATTCTTAAGGTTGCTTATTCAATAGTACATTGAACTTTGTATTTATTAACAGCAAAATTTCGATTTTTTTCAAAATGTGTATGAAAGATTATTTTATCTAAAATAAAAACCCGTACACATCATACTATTGAGAATTTTTAATAGAGTTTAAGCAATTATTAATTATGTCTTAATATTAAGTAGTAGTTAATATTTGTATATCAGTGAATTTGTGTTGTAACATAAAAGAAAACTAGAGTAGTTAATACAGAAAGAATAGTTGCAATGTATATTAAATAAATTCATAATTACGATTTTGTCTTGGAAATTGGTTTACTATTATTAAATTTCAAAGCTATATTTCGAAATAAAGAAGAGTTTAAGAAAAACTCAAATAGCCTATAGCATCGCTACGTAGTGTGCTCGTCCTTTACTTCGAGGATATGCTAATAAAGATTTTAGACCTCTCTTAGTTCAGCTTCTTGTGCATACAAAAATAAAAACCATTACTTGTTTTCCTAACATATACTTTAGTCAACATTAGACCATTCAAATTTGTATTCAGAATTTAAATATTTTATTAGTTATAAAATAACATGAAAAACGTCAGGTTTCGTTAGAACTATAAAAAGAAGTTAATAATTGTTTTCATGGTGCTCGCCCATGCTCCATGAAGAAGAATGGGTGAAAGAGCATATTTATTTTAATGGTAGTACCTCCTTTTTCTTCTCCTATTCAAAATTCAGTCAACTGAAAACAGAGTATAAGAAATTTCGACTCCCCATTTAATCGACCCAAACCGAAGTGTCTCGCACGCAATATTCTCTTTTACTAACACCACCACTCTTGAACGTATAGTATTAATCATTTACTATACCCAGAATACCCCTTACCCTAATGGAATACCTTCAAGCAGCATGGCACAAACTTTACTTCAACCTAAAATATTTCGCCAAGATTAGCACCCCACCTCTAACACGCCATATCAGTTTGCGTTCTCGAGCATTCACGAGACAACCTTGGCAAGTCCTTGCCAAGTGTTGGCACTGCGAAGAACTCCGCTCAGACTCCCCCCCCCCCCCCCTGTCCTTCCAAGCGAATCCCTTCTCCTCAGGAGACGAATGCGTATAGGCGGAAAGTTGGGCGAGCCCCGTGTATATCTCCACGTGTAAAATATGTCTTAGGAGCGCGAAGGCGGGCGCAGGCATCTTGTGCGAAGGATGCGTGCGATCATCAATCGCGATTTTACGACAGTCATTTTTCACGCACTTTTTGTCAGCGGAAATTTCCCGCGCGGAGACGGAGCGGACTGCTTCGCCCCCGTCCCCGCTCCCGCCCCCTCCGCCCCGCCCCGCCCCGCCGCCACCATTGGCACCCACGCCGCGAACGCTGGCGGCGGATCCAGCAGAAAACACGCCTCATTATTTGCTATAAAATATAGGTGCAACGTTCAGCAGAGTAATGTGCGTCGTTTATATCAGCGAGTTTTACGACAAGCGTATTTGCGAATAATGGATTCTCATCTTGTTTCTGAGAACGTGTATTGATCTCCTGGCTTCTTTCTTGGGTGAGGATTTCGTGTGGAGCGTATTTGAGCTTAGAGAGTAACTCGACAGCGCCGACGCTCCGAGGCGTCGATGTGTCGACATTTATAATACCGGATTGTCGGACAGTTATGAATGTTGAATTATGACGCAGCAAGAACGACAATTGAAACAAATCGGAAAATATATTTATTTTCTGTTTTAGGAAATATTTACTGATTTATAAATCCCCGTTATCGCAAATGCGGAAAAATGCATTGACATTTTAAAAAGTCGATTTTTATAGAACTCAGTGTTTAGATTTAAAAATTGTTTGGCACCACTGTAAAGTTAAACATAGTATGCAGAGAAGTATTTTCGGTAATTAGTAGAATATCACTTGAAATCAGAAATAGAAGCCGCCATTTTTATGAATGAAAAATAAATCAATTTAAGAAAATAGCATTGTTCTGTGTACTTCAGGAAATGGTGTTTTTCAAGTACACTGTGAATGAAAGTTGAACTAGGAATTTTTTGTTAGCGAGAAGATTAAAACCATCAATGATCTCTTTACATCAACTATCAAAATTATTTATATTATGGCTATACGACAAATATGTAACGTAAAATTATTTTCCATCCAATATGTTACTTTTTTACAGTTATCATTAAGTCTTTTGAATTGTGTTTGTCGAAATGTATTATATGGATAAACGTGATACGTTACAATAGAACTATTGTTTGAACATCGTAATACGTGAAAATTATTATTTATTAAAAAAATATATTTATTGATACATCATGGAAAAATAGAACCCAGCCAAGTTGCTCATGGCGTAGCGCGCAGGCTTCGGATTCGGAGGCCCGGGTTCAACTCCTGTGCCGGCCATCCAGACAGGGGTTTTCGTGGTGGTTTCTTTAGGTCATCCGGACGAATGCTGGGATGGTTCTAGTGAAAGGCCACGACCGCGACACCAGCGCCGCTGACCGAATTTGTTAACAACGCGAAGTTACGAAGGTTAAGCGAATCCGAGACATGGCGGGTTGGGGGAGCGACTGGGAAGCTCGGAATCGGCGCTGATGCCAATTGCCCTTTGTGTATAATGGCTAAATACAAATGCAAAGCAAAAGAGAAAGTAGATGAAAATATGACGGAGGAAGAGAAAAAGAAGAAAGTTCAGATGATGTTCAGTCAGACATCAATGAAATTATGTGAAATTGATTGTAAGTGCACTATTTCCTCAAACTGATCTTCAGAATAAAATACCTGATTTAAAACGGAAGACTTTATATCAGATAAAAAGCGGCACAAGTACAAGAGAAAAGGAAAAATACGACTTCAACATACTATAAAGTTCCAAAACTTTATTTTACAGATAAAAAAAGTGCAGAAAAAGATTTGATAAAGACAGTGGATTAAGTTAATAATCTACATATGATCGCCGATGTCTCGATATCTTTGATTTTAATGATATGTTCAAATCAAAAACAGAGATTGATCAAAACCAAAACATTGTGTGGTTTTTATTAGGTATTACAAAGTAGTAAATTAATAGTTCATGCACCTGTGCTCATAAATCACTGGGATGTTTTTGAAACAAATATTAAAAAACGGGATTTCTTCAAAATGAAAAGGAAAATTATGTATTTTAATCGTGACTTTTCAGTTAATAACAATGTACTGAAATATTGAATAACTGCTTATGTAAGTAACGTATGAAGAGTTTCCAGAAAATTAAGGTTTTAGATGTTGGGTAGAGCTCTGTTCCACATTGCAAAGTATTTAATGAATTTTGATCATAACCGCAATTATTAAAATCTATGACATGGAAACCTCTGGCAAACAATTCTATCAAGAATATTTCCATAAGGAAAAGAAAAAAAATCTGTCCAAGTAAGCAGTAATTCATGAAGAGAATGTTTAATTTCCCGTATCCACAAAAAAGACTTCCACTCGTGTGACAAGCAGAACTCTATGTTCTGAGCAGAAATGAGCGCCTGCAATCGATGTGCTGCGAGTACCTGCCGCCTAGCAGAGGAAGCTGGAGCGCTTTGTGCAACTGCAGGTCGAGCACTGGCGACCGTCGGGGCGTGGCGATCATTCATGCTCACTGCGCGGGCTGGGCCACAGAAATCCCATACCTGGGTAGCTTTCTCCTGGCCGAACGAACGCGTCTACGAATTCTTTTACAAATTATGCCATTAACCACTTTAGGAATGGCGTTCTGGCAGTGTTTATGAAATAAAACTTATTTAAAATAAATAACATGTTACTCTCTGTATATTTCTGAAGCTTTCCTTCACTTACTTCTCAAAGATGAGCAGAATCTCTACTTTACAGAATTAGTACGTAATACAATTTCCTTATTCATTATTTTACGATTACTTTTATTTATTATTTACTGATATTACGTTCTTCCTTCAAATATCATTTTAAATGAAAGAAATAACTCGAATCGTCATAAATAATTTATTGTCTTAAAGTAGCTGAATGTAGTTTCGTCAACGATTTACGCCGTTTTAAAAGCATTTTCATGAGTAGAAAATGTCTACTACACAAGCCCAAAATAAGAAGAAACATTGAACATAATGCCTATTCGTACATATTCGGGAGTAGCAAAACCCACTTCAGAACACGGTGCTAGAGAACCTTATCCGAATGCTCCGAGAAGAGATATTTTGAAGAGTACACTCTTTCAGTGTATCAGGCGACTTAGTAAAGAAAATGTGTGTATTTGGAAGCTTCTATTCTAGAACATACCATTCAATTATTATAGATTTATATTATAATGTAATAATATAGTTGAAATTTTGCTACAAAGGGGATTATTACATAAGCACTAGTGTGTAGGCTAGAAATAACAATATTATCTTAATAAACGATAATTATCCTACCGGCTGGCAACAATGACGAACATTTTTCTTCCGAATGATTTAAGTCTCGCACATATTGTGAAGGCAGGCGGCCATACGATTCAATCTTGTGTTATTCAACACTTCGCTGCCGTAACGCTGGGGCACGTGGTTCGCATGGCCACTGATGTATCGTGGTAGCGCTACGAAACGCCCAAACATATGTTTGAACAAATTTCTTAGATTAGTTTGGATGTCTCCAAAAAGTAATCATTAGTTCCTCACTAGAAGACAGGGTCGCTTCGAATGACACCTCACTTGTCTCTGTTCGTGAACGGGAAGTGGTCTAACCGTGAGTGACAGACAGGCGCATGCAGATTACTTGAATACAATAGAGGAATAGTAATTGTTAAGATCTATTACGTGTACATTCCCAACATATTTTCAAATTTAAATCAAATTATCGATGGAAAAAACGTGATTATTAGTACTATTTCCATTCAGATATGTCTTCAAAGTAAACGCAATCTTTCCAGACCCTCCTCTCCATTACAATTTCCTAACTTCGTCTGCTACTGTTTGCTGGTGCATCGCTATTTTGTCATTCTTTATTAGTTCACACGCTTTCTCTTTGGAAGAGAACGGTGAACGTGATGTTACAAGAAAGTTAACTGAGTTCGAAAGACTCCTGGATTTCCAGAATCGAGCGACCTCGCGCAGCGCAGAGAACCGAGAGAACCGACCAACGCGACGGCCATGGATGGCTGCGAGCTTTTTTTATAAACATTCTAGTGGACCTGGCAATGCTTCGCTGTTGCAGTGTATTACACGTCACTCACCACTCATCACATGATTGTTAATCACGTTTTACGCTATGCAACAATTCTAATAGATGAAAGATAGGTTGGTTCTGTCCTGGTTTGGACATGGTTGTCAAGTATCATTCTGTTAAAACGTTCTCCCTGAAATTTATCCATGCGCTTGCTATGACGCTATTCTGGAGAAAATTGATTTACCCGAGATTCCAGTCATTATTCCGGCCGATATTTCATAAGCGCATGGGCAGAATACTTGGATAAAGAGAAGAGGCGCTTAAGAGGTCTGTGCGTTGGGTTGAGTAGCGTTCAGGGCCGCTTGAGTCGTCATAAACGAATTAATCGTCTATATATTGGTTTTGCGATGGAGTACATCGTTCTGTTTTAAGCTCTTAATAGAAGTGTTTTCATATTAACGCTGTGAAAAATTTAAGCTAAACATCAAATAGGACACTCTAGCAGAGGAACTCGAGGTTATGGGTATTAGTTGCTAAGTTTTTGAAAAAGGCTTCAAATCATAATCTATATTTTAATAGAGAGTGGGTTGTATTTCTCGCTAGCTTGAAACGCTAGCTTGAAAGTCCGGTGGGTTCCGAGGTTCGGTGGCGACCGATGCTTCCAGGTCTTTCGAGTGCTTGACCTGTTGAACCACGGTCGGTTTCTTGGCAGAATGCAGACCGCTAGCGACAAGCTGCCAAATCGATGACGCGGCTAATATAAGCTCTTTTGCAGATTATCGATGATCAACAGTGTATGAAAATAACTGTGATCTACTCATATTTGTGAGAAACATTTAATTTTTTCTATAAAATGAATATAAAATATTAATATTTCATGAATTAAATCAATGATACGAAAAAACCTAATTCTCTGGCGTCATTCCACTTCCTTATTACCTTACAGCCTTCCTTACACAGCAATAAATAGTAACTTCGCAGTCTGGGTAACACTAAGTAATCATATTTGAACCAATAGATGTTAAACACTTACCAACTGTTGAACGTTTACGGTAATATAATCCAGACTGAAGAACACGTCAAGTCTTTGAATTATATCATAAAACAATATGCCCTACTTTCCGACTTTGAGCTTAACCTGCGTTATCTTACAAAAGGGAAGAATTCTAAAATTGTTGCTACATACACACAATTGAGAGTACTCTATTGTGGCTGGGTAGCAGAACTTGGTATTACTTGTTTGGTACAGAAAATAAGTATAATACTTCATTACTTGAAATATTCCCAATTGCCTTTAAACAGTACATTTGTAGAAATAAGATAAATGGAATATTGAACTTTTGAGACAAAAGAATAAAAAAAGTGTTAGTGAAATCACGAAACTTGTTCAATATACCCCAACAACAGACACGGATACGTCACAGCCAAATCCCCCCGAAACGTGGATCAGATGGCGCCCCTCATTCCGTGCGTGAAATTCGGCGTGCCTTCCCTTCTCCAGATCGCGCCGCAAACGCAATTCCATCACCCCCACGTCGCCCGTCGTGGCTTCTCGGCAACTCAAGACTCAAGTTCCTCTCAAGACTTTCTGACCGTGTCCGTCAGACTGTCTGCCCGCACGCCGGCCGCCCTGCAGCCGTTGGCCCGGCCGGACTGGAACGGGGGTGGGGGGCGGGGCGGGAGCGGGGCGGAGAGGGGTTGGGCTGATGGCCCTAAAACACAACGGGAAGGCCCGCCTGAAGAGAGAATGCAGCCTAATGGACGGACGGAGACTGCTAAAAGCGAGGCCGCAAACTTACGCGGCTAATTCAATTGCGAAGCCGGACCAGGCCGCCCCGCCCCGCCCCCGCCCCGCCCCCGCCCCGCCCCCGCCCGCGCCGCATTCGCGCCTGGAGGCGTCGCGACGCCTGCCGCATGCGGATAGCCGCCCCCGGCCGACGAAACAAGACGTTTCGTAGGGAGCGGACGATACTCGGGGGGGGGGGGGGGGGGGTACCGCAGTTGGCTCGAGATGCACTCTCGCCAAGATGCAGCGTCAACCTAGCAGCAAATCGTTCAGATGTAGTTACATATAACTATAGAGTCTTTCCTCTACGATAGGACCTACAAACAGATATGGAGCAACAGCAATAAATAGTAGCACGTATGTATTTGGCATTTTAGGGCCAGACTTTTGCCAGCTAGCAGTGATCACAGGCCCGTGCCTGTTTCAATTTATTATTCACGCCTGGAGGTAAGGGAGTCATGTGGCGGGAATGAAGTACTCACCGAAAAAAAGAACCGTTGGAGTATACCTGTTATACTCCAACGGTTCTTTTTTTACGTGTGCCCATCACCGTACCAAAGTAATTTGGCTTGCGTGAGTTTTCTTTCGTCACATCGCTAGAAACTGAGACGATTTGTATTACAAAACGTCTGCTTCAATTTTGCTCCGGATGGGAATCAAATTCTGGATCGACTCACAGAAAGTCAGCACGCTGTTCTTGAGCCAGCAGAGGGGCTACAAAAGTAGTTATTAGCGAAGTAAATAGTATCTTAAGTCACCTTTTTATTATTATACACATTTTCATGTTTTACAAAGTTCTGTTCTCACTCTACATTTGTATTATTGGCTTAATATAATTGTAACGCTAGTAACTTAATTCTAAAAATTACATTTTTGGGAGAGGAATCCTTTATGTGGAGACCTCCGGGAGTTACATCTCAGTAAACTTTGTGCGAAAGATATAGAAAGGAAATGTATATTTAAAACTGGTTTCATGAGTGGTATTTCTGCCTAACCGGACGGGACGTATTGTGGTGATTTGAGGTAAGCTGTGGTAAAACTGTGTAAAGAGATACGTGATGTGATTTTCTATAGTTTCGAGTTGGAATTCATTGTGTAGCTGTTGGCGCATTTGTATTGTACGGAGAAATTGGTTTTGAACAATCTGTAGGTGTTCGATCTTGCAGCATTTATCCAAATAGGACAAGCACGTAGGAATTAAGCATTTATTCAAGCATATTATAAGCATTTATTCACACAGGTCAAGCATACAAGCATTAAGACATCTACTGACATTTCGAGATTGGAGAAGTAGAATGAGGCCGTTAGTCTGACTTTGATTACCAAACGAGAAGTGCAGAAAGCCCCTATAAGAAAATTCCACGTTTTATCTACTTTGAAAAACATTCCTATGAAATTTTAATTTAAATTTGACAAGTCATTCTGCGAAATAGGACTGACTGCGGTTCTTACTGGTTTGTAAATTTATTAGCATGTAATATTTACATTAATTTTTTTATGATCTAGCTTAAAATCCTTTATCTACGTTGCCATATGTTATTGCTACTGTTTCTAATTTACACAGGCAATGGATTATTAGTTCACGTGCATTGAAACAATAATTATTTCTAGAGACGGGCATACGTATTCTATTATCGATTGGTCTCGCTGGTTTGCTTTTGCCGCTTCGGAAGGCAAAAGAGCTCCTTATTGTCTTGGGAAGTCAATTCCTAGATCTCTGTCAAGGATTAAAATAGTAGTGGAGAAATTTTGAGGGATACTTCTGAACAATATGTAAACAAAAGTAGTAAGGCCTGAAGATAGCAAAAGCTAGTGGTGCTACAGAATGCCATAGACTTCCTAGTACTAGTTATTTTCATTACCTTCTCAGTATAGGCTTTGTTCAGTTTCAAGTCCCTAAACTTTGCCCTAAGGCGAAGGTCAATCTTTCGTCAGTTGAAGGTCGATCAAAAGGCCCAGCAATCGAAATTAATTTAAGGAAGCCTTCCTGATCTTGCTGTATTTCGCAAATTCCCCAACCCAAACTCACACAAATAATCCGTCCTCTCACCTCAAACTCTCTCCAACCACCAAATTGTTTGCTGCGAAAACTATCGATTTGTATCGCCAGATGTCCTTCCAATAGTGCCAAATTCTGCCGGGACTTTGTAGCTATCCGATCGATTTTTAATGTTTTATTTCCAATGGAGATATCTATCTGAAACACTTAAATAATTATATGTATAAAAGTATTTATACTACAGACTACTATAGACTACAATTTTAACTTTTGGTATACCAAAACCCCAGGTACATACCGTGTTCAAGTCCCAAAACGTTTCAATACAATTTTATTAAAACACTATGGTTTTCCAATTGGTGAAAAACTTTATTTTTAACACGGCGTGCGCGAAACTCAGTTTTTCGTGCTTGTTTTCCGTGTGCAATACAGCTACTCTTTTCACAGTGTGCGAAACATCTGCAACGATTCACAATTGTCTTTCGCCTTTTGTTTATTATTTACAACCAATAGTGTTACGACAGTGACTGGAATCCATTTACTTGTGAACAGGCAAAGTAAAAAATGACTTCAGAAGGTGATTCGGAGATAGATTTTGGAGAAATGGTGCCGAAGAATTTTTCTGAAATGGCAAATAATATTAAAATAAGTTCGCTGCCTGAGAAATCAAGACTACAATCCACCTCAGCATACAATTAATTTAAAAGGCGCTTCAACGAATGAAAAATCACTTTCGTTGACGAAGATATAATTTTAACTTATCTAGGTCTTATTTAGCTCCGACAACATAATGGGCTCGTTACTCTAAGTTAAAAGCCACCATTAATATGAGAAAATTGATATAGGTTCTTATAAAATTATGCAAACTTTTTTGAAGAGAAAAAGTGAGAACCAATAGTAGAAAAAATCGGAAGTGTTTGTACCATCTTATCTTATCATACAATTTGGAAAATGAAAGTTTGGACGGTTGTTATGTTAATGTATTATTATTTACAAATTTAATCAGTTGTTTCATAGATTTCATTTAATATTTTTCTAGATAGAGATATATTTATTGAAAATATTGTTTCCATTACACAAGGTATCGTGGAAAAATTCAATTTTCATTTAGATATTCAAAATCATCATTTTATAGCATTAAATTAGTCCTGAATAATGTGAAATTATATTATGAGTTTTTCTTACTTTGGAATGTCATCAATAAAAAATCGAGTTCTCATCATGTTAATGAGTTGCATTTACTGTGCATTATTTATTTTCATGAAATAATAAACGCAATTAATGTCAATTAATGTAGGCAAACTAGATTATAAAATCCAGACAAAAAACAACTACTAGTACTACTGAAAATCTTCTGGTTGGTATGCCTGACTTCGCTCACATGATACGCGATCAGAATTGCGCCTAATAACCAATTCGTAATTGACTAATTACTTTTATAATTTACTGATTACTAAAATTGAATTCTCTAAGCAGAAATCCTTCTACAAGTTAATCTAATTCAGAAGCAGATAGATTACAATGTCTTATCGAATGCACCACATGCTATAAGATTTTTTCATTAAGAACGAAATTGAAACATTTAAAATAAAAGGCGTTCTTTATTCACTTATTTCGTTATACATATATTTTTAAAATGTTACATGAATATTTTCAAATGACATAAAATACATCAAAACCACGATATTAAAAATTGAAAGTTTAGCCCTAACGAATGAAAAAATGGTAAATTCTCGAAAAGAAACACTTGTACGAAACATAAAGCCTATAAAATATTGCTCGAACAACAGAAGATTACAATGATTCTCCGTTATGTGAGCAAAATAAAGCTGTGAGCGTCACGAGTGATTAATATAATCGCAGTGTTTATCGTCCATTTTGTGAATTTGATTCGTCAATACACATTGGAAAGGGAAACGGCTCTCCAAATACAGATTATCGACGTGAGAGGCATATTACTAGAGAATATTAACAAAATTACGCCCTATCACGTAAATGCAAATTACTGTTAATGAGCAATACCAATGTGAGTGACAAGTCATAATAGGAGACGAATCCTTTGTTCCGCATAATATTTTTGCAGGGCGCTTTACGCATGTTAATTGTGTATTGATTATAAATTAATTATACATATTTTAAAAACTGCGGATCAGTGAAGATCGTACTGAAATCGGTTGCGTGAATATATCAGCGCGGTTTTCGTTTTGCATGACATGTGATCATTATATTCCTAGAATTCCAACATATCTCTTGATATAACATATTGCTTCGTGATCATGGTATTACGTTAGAGTCACAAATATGAGTACGTTTCAATTAATTTTACGATAGTTTAATAACTAAGTCCATTAGCTTTCACTTTACATCTTCATTCATGCAATTATTTGTCCCCCAAATGGTGGAAAATATGAAACAGTTATTATGTGATCTTGTTTTCTGACAAATACTTAGAAATGATTAAATTGATCTCTTTTACCACCTACAGGACCCTTAATAGCAATTTCCTTAGTTTACCCTTTTAAGAAATCACTTCGAGGAAAAATTTAAGTCTGTAGTACATCGAATTTTTAGTAGTTAAAATGAAAATTGGTCGCTCGGTATGTCCTGTACATCAGCTTCATTCTGGAGCAAATTAGAGGGCGAGAGAATTCCGGGAACAAATAACAATAATTTAATAAAAATATAATAAATATTTCAAGTATTTACTAATATAAGTATTTGCTAATACGTATAAGACAAATAAGGCTAAAAACTTAGTTCAATGTTTCATTTTTCGTAATTAATTTTCGTATCATAATAAATGTTTTCAAATATTCGATGTAAAAGGCACTTCCCTAAACCACCTTTGTCTAAAAACAATATATCACGTTTTTTTCAAATAAAAATTTAGCTTTCCTTACTAAGCGACCACCTATCTAAAATAGCAATTTTTTCACGTAACTAACAGTAGTCTCTCAATGTAGGTTTCACTTTACCTACTACTTGAAAAATATATTCGTTGTCTTAGTCAAAACAGATACCGAAATTAATAATAACAAGCAAAGAGTTGAGATTTCAAAGTTTATGCAGTGCTTTCATGGTGTGCTTGTGGAACGGCAAATCACCACTTTCCTTTTTGTAGTAATACGTAAAGTTTATACAGGAACGTACGCATTAGCCTTAACAAGACTCTCACAAAACACACTTTTGATGTCATTACTGCTTTTCTACTACACGAGGCTATCAGTTATGCTTCTAACGTTCTTTTTACAATGTATTACGTATTGTTGCCTTTACAAATAAATTATCTTGTAGACATATTTTTACCTCAAAACAACAACAACAACAACAACAGTGAAGCAGTTGAGGAAAAAAGTGCAATATGTCAATACTGTTTAAAATAGGAGAAGCCTACATCACTTAACAATCTGTCATATCTACTTTTCATTGCCTTTATCTTAAATTCCTAATTTTGGGTTTTTGGGCTATTTCTGCCTGAAGGAGATGCCCTTCGAATTTTTCCTTCTTAGTTACTCGTGCTGGCGTACTTCGTGCGCCAGTGGAACTGTTTTCGTCGTAGGTGTTAGGTAACATCAGCGCGCGTTCTGACAATGAACGTAACTTCATAGAAGGCATTCAGCTGCATCCTCCTCGATACTCAGTTGCGTAAGATTTACTGCAGCGGCTACATGATTATATTTCCGTTAGAAAGTATTGGCGTACTTTCGACGCCGCGTGGGTAGCAATGTGAGTTTTATTTTCTTTCATCACAAGATATTTTTTGTTTATTGATGTAATTAAATTACTTTATTTTGTTTTACATTAGGAACAATACGGAGATGAATAATTGACATCAAACGTAAAATTGTTCTGAAGGTTAATGTGCTAAATTTATTTTTATTTAATTAAAATTGTATTTTCTTTACATTTGAAATAAAACTAAATAAAAATTACATCTAAATTTATTGAGGCTTTGCGTAGTCAATTTTATAAGAAAATTGGCTTAATGTACACAGTAGGTCGTGCGCGTACTGGTGTGACAAAACATAGCGCAAGTTACTAAGGGTTAAAGTTGTACATTTTTTAAGGTTATTGACGTTATGTACGTAACAGACGTTATGAATTCCATTGTCGTTCTTCAAATTATAATTAGGAGAATACTGAAGAGAGTGCGAGAGAGTGTTTGCCGGGGGCGCGCTCGCTTCCGCTTCGTGTGGAGGAGAGGGCGCAGTTGAAATGGAGTACCTGCCCTCCTCCGGCGCCGCGTGTAAGTGCGCCTCGCCGACGCGGGCGGGGGCGCAGCTGTGGAGGCCGTCGGGCTGCCGGCGGAGGCGGCTGTGACTACGACGGCAATGAAGGCAGAGGCGGTTGTGGGGTGGTGCTACAGTGGATGCGGCAGCAGAGGCGGCGGCAGCAATGGAGTCGGGGACGGAGACGGGGCGATGTCGGGAGCGGAGACGGGGGGCGGAGGAGGCGGTGGTGGTTGCAGTGAATCCAGCAGCAGAGAGGGAGGCGGAGGACACGATGGCGGCAACGGAAGCAGCGGCGGCGGCGGCGGAGGAGGAGAAGATGGCGGAGGCTGGCGGTGGCGGCTGCATTGGATACGGGTACGAGACGACGGCGGCGGAGCAAGTGGTGGAAGCGGCGGCGCCTCCTTCCCGGAAGGGCGCGTGGCGCGAGGCGTTCCTGCCTCTCTCCGGCCGCCCGCGCGCCGCGTCGCGTGTCCCGGGGCCTTCCTTCCTCGCCCATCGCACGCAGTCGGCGCTAGGCGGCGCGGCGCTGCATAATGCAATCAAGCCAAGTGACCTTAATGAAGCTTTTACCGCGAGCAGGTCCCGCCTGCGAGAGGAGGCGCCCGGAACCCACGGAACCCAAATGCGCGCGGGCGCCGCCTCGCAGGCTGCTGGTGGGCTGCTGCCGGCGCGGGCCTTCCGGCCAAGTGGTTGCCGGTTGGGTTCCGTCTGCGCCGCCGCGCCACCCTCGCGCCATTCCCGCCTCGCGGCTTTCCGCCTCCGCTTTCTCCTCCGCCAGTTGCGGCACGTGATGGTTGTCGTCGCTGCCGTCTGTTTTCCGTGCAGAAATGCCCTTTCGTCTCCGTTCGCCCACGACACGTCCGGGAATATTCCATACTAATGAGATGTATCCATTACATGATTATTAAGGGATTCGACATTTAGCGGAGAAAGAGTCACGCCTAGGCATTACAAGGAACGCGCACGACGCACGCCTACTGGGAAAGTCTCGTAGGCCCTTACCGAGGGTAGGCGTCTACAGAGCCCTGGGGTGAAAATACGTGAGCGGAACGCGACCATATGACCAACTCCCCGCGAATCTATATTATTAATACCTGATAAGATAACTTCGTGTCTCTCTTAAAGCGTATTGTGCGCACGGAGGTGTGTGAGATGTTGAATAGTTAAAGTTTATATGTAGAAGTAGTGCAGAAAGCAAATATTTATGCATAAAAGTCTTACAAATATATGAAATAAAGAAAACAAGAATATAGTGTGCAGGTTCAATTCGCAATACGCTGCAATACACTATTATCGTACAACTATATAACTCAGAAACAATGCGTTTTGCTATATCCTTAACTACAAAATGCGATATTTATCTTTTCGCCAAATTTCATTTAAGAAAATAACTTTACTTAATATTTGTATTTGTGTAGGTGGAAAGCATATTATTAGCATAGTATTGTTTGGGTATTATTAAAAATATATTTTTACACGCTCGCAGACGAAAAAAAGAAAGTTAAAAAAAATATTCGCCATAATTATACTTATTATGGTATATATTTTTTGGCAAAACAATCTCAATAACCTCAAAAATTAAAACTTTCACGAATTATGAATAGATTTCGACCATCGCACGACCACAAGTAACGATTAATCCTCCTCCTCTGCCGTCCCGTCCCCACTCGTCCTCTCCGCCATGCCTCCTCGAGATGGCGTCGCACTCACAGCGTCTATGTCACTGGCCTCCATTCCTGCTGCACTCCTTCCAATGTAGACCTTCCTCGATACTACCTATTACCTAGCATTATACTGCAATGATGCTACGTAATACGTAATCGATTAACTCTTGGTTGGCAGCATCTGTGTAGCCGTCGTCGTGGCATCCATTGTAGTTACTGTTGCTATTGTTAGCACTATTGACGATGTTATCGTCACTGTCTCCTTCGGTGATATTTCCATTTTCGATTTTGCATTCAATTGTCATCGTCTACTTCGCTATCTCAAATATCACTGTCGTGGTGTGAATCCTCACAATTGTCTCTTCTGCTCCCAATGTTGGGTGTGTGCATGTTCTGCTTGGATGCTCTTCATTTCTACTCGCAAACAGTCTATTTCATAGTCAAAGTTTATTTACAGACAAGATCTATTACTGCCAATTACAACCATTTTTGTATTGTACAATCGTTTACGACAATAAAATGAAGGTGAAATGTTTGTGTTATCGTCAAGATCAACATTAATACATTGAAAATTTCCAATGCATTTCCGAGTTGCAAAGAGACAAAGCCATAATCTGACAATTTTCAAAGCACCAATGGTATTGAAAAACACTATTCCGCAAATTAAATTATGACTAATACAGTTTTAAAATGCGCAAAATATTAATTACATTAATGAAACCTGTGTTTTTTGTATACTGCGTCCTACGAGTAATATGTCGCAACTAGTGTTAGGCCAGAAGGGAAAAGCGATCATTTGTTAGATATTCACCACTCTGATTGGGGTAAACCAGATATGTTGTTAAATACTGTTTGCATTAGTTGCATAAATAGAATAGTCATAATAATAATAATTTTTATACAAAAGAGAAAACTCCCAAATTAGGTGTACTTTGTACGTTCAAATGCATTTTAAATTGATAAATAGGTGCCATGTTCAATTAATAACTGATGCATTTTGATCAATGGGAGAAAAGCCTAAAAATAAAGCGGTAAGGAATAAATGAAGGAGTAAACATGTTTGCCGGAATCGAAATACAGTCGGACCTCCAAACATCGAACCTCTACCTAAGTTTCTATAAATCCAATTCTTTTTCGGTCCCTTGAAAATTCCGTTTAAAAACTTTTCTATATATCGAATATTATTTCTATATATCTCTAAAAAAAATTATGACTTATCTATTTTTTCTACGAACTAAAAATATACAGTGCATACTATAAATTACGTTTCTAAAAGAGTATTTGTTTAATTTGGAAGGAGAGTATAACTACTGCGGAAAATATGACTCTGGACGTTTGGATAATATAATTAATGATTATAAAACACCAACGCCTTCTCTACGTCCCCAGCTTAGCTTTCCCATGAAGGGAACTCACTCCTCCTTTCCCTCTCCGAGGGAACTGTCAATCGTGGGAAGGCCTCCGTCAAAGCGATCTGAATGTCAATCGCTTGCTCCTTCACTTAATGGTCCTGCCTTGCGATGCTAGTTCGTTCTTTGTTACTTGCTTAAGAACAGTGTTCGAACGCCAAAACGAATATCCCGTGATGTTGCAGAAAAAGTGAACGTTATCAAAGGTGTGTGGCGAAGGTGGTGTGGAATCATGTATACCAGCTAATACAGTTTCGACTATGATAAAAAACTGAAAAAAAATTCTTGATGCTGTACGAGATCGAAAACATTGTATATATTGTAGTTACTATACATCAAATATTGTTGAAGGAAGTACGAGATTTGATATATGGAAGTTCTACTGTATTTCTTATTCCAATTCACTAGATGTTTATTTAAAGAAAATATTCTACACGATGGACGAGTACCTCAATTGCAGATTCCTTGCCCTTCTATTTTTTGCGACGTTGTTATATCTCTCCTTCCCAAAGGTAGTCTCTTCATCATCTCAGAACTTTAGAAACACACCTCATCTGCACGTGTGCGTAGTAAAGTAGCGTGCCCTCCTTCTCAGAACCCCCAACTATTTTTGCAACACGAGTTCATATTGTCTTCTTTAACCAAAGTCACTATTTCATCTTATCCGCCGCCTCATAAAATATTCGACAAATCCTTCTGGTACACCTTACATCCCAACCTCTCACCGCATCCCCTAGGCCACAGGACCATCTCATCAACGCCTGCTTCGGCCGTCGTCGGCTGCAACCTCGCCCGCAGCGGCCGCCGCCCCCTCCCTCCCCCGTCGCTTCCACCTTTGCGGTCCAGCGGAAGGCGAAGGAGCGCACGGCGGCTGCGGGGAGCGGTTGCCCGGGCTTTGTTTGTTTCCTAGTTTGTTTGTTTGCACTCGTGAATATTAATCCAACGCCCGCGCGCTTCTGGCCGTCGCCTCGGCGAGCACCGAGCGCAGACCGGCCCGAGCACACCTCGGGTTTATTCAAATGCGGCACAGAGACCCGGTTCATTAGCCCGCCCGCCGCCCTCCCTGCGCGCGACGCCGTTGCCGCCCCCCCCCCCCCGCGACTTTCGTTGCCCCTGTCGCCACGGCGCCCCATGGCGCCACACGGCGCCACACTCGCGCGCCAATCGCCTGGGAGGGGTGGCTCAGCGCTGCACTTGATGGGACTGCAGGGCTTCTGATCGGGAGGTCCTACGTGCGAGTCCCGGCGGTGGCTGGAATTTCGACAGATGCTACAGAGTTACTTCGAGTTCTGTCGCTGTCTGGAGGAGAATCCTAGAAGCCGGCTGCTCTGATCGGTAGTTTTCCGTGGTTTATCCGATCATCACCAAGCGAATGCCGGAGCAGTATCCTAACAAAACGGGCCACGGACCGCGCGCGATCTTTCCTTCTTCTTCCTTGTCATACCCTCACCTTCTACTTACACTGACATACACTTAAATACCACACACGCCAGGAGATGGGTCGGGATCTTAGATCTTGTCCGGCCTGGGGCGGATGTACCCGGCTGGTGGGAGACACTTGGGAGAAAAGTCCTTCGCTAGCCGACAGTTCGGCGCGGAATCTCCCCATCCAGCGGGGGAGGTGCACCGCCACCTCCCGAGGAGAAAACATGCACTACGCTTACGGCACTAACGAACTTACCAGTTGACGTGCGGGGAATCACAAACAATCAATCAACCCACGTACTCGTATGTAATTATCCTACAGACTTCACCATTTTTTCTCCTCTACACAGCGTCATTCCGATTATTATCGCTATTATCAGAAATTTTGGAATTTTATTGATCCCATTTATGGGCCAACATCTCTTTACTGTTATCTTGATTTCGACTTTTCTACCATTGCAGCTTAATCCCTACCACTTCTGTGATTCCACCTCTTTACTGTTTCGAATTTTTGCTTACGTTTCCATTCAGCTATACCCCTTTCCTACACTGTCCCTCTGCCTTTGCCATACGCATCACCTCAATTACTCCATCAACCTATTGTGGAGTAGTTACCAACTTCACCTTGCTTTGAATCTGCATTGTTTCCACCGCCTCGTGTACATAAGCCCCACCCAACTCTCGCTGCCCGTACTTTCAACTCCTTTCCATCTTCTTATTCTTTCCATCACCACGGTTTCTCGCATCGCCAGTGGTACAATCGCATCGCAGCGTCAAAGCCCTCACCCCCTCTAGAGTTTTTGCCGTTTCCCCCAGTCACCAACGCATCCGCCACCTCTACCATCTGCATCGCCACCTCCTCTTCTTCCGGTCTCTCTGTTGCCCCTCCACTCCCCCCCCCCGCCCCAGGGAGGGCGAGACGCGTCGCAAACCGCGTTCACGATTACTAAAATTGCACAGTGCGGTCGAACGAATTGCGATAATAAATAAAAAAGTGCAACCGCAGACACCATGGCGTACCGCGCTCCCTTCGGTGTTTGCCGCATATTGGTCGCGATGGCTTTAACTGGCGATATATACACTTCCTTTCTCTAATATGTTGCGCCGCGGGAAGTTTTACTGGTGGTGTTGGGAAATGGAAGTTGGATTTTGTGCGAACGATTTAACTTTAAATGGGCATGGAATTCAGGGAGTGCATTAACACTAGGAATATTGGTTACAGTATAAGATATTTGAACTTTATTTGCAAAATTAACAAAAAATACTGACAACGTACTCTTGTCAATAATGTTTGGTTTTTCCCAATATATCATAGCTAGCAAATAACTTTATGAGCTGTTCGTATATGCTTTGGTTTGCCTCGAGAAGCTAATTCTCAAATACTGCAATAATGATAGAAGTACTGAGTAATGTGTTTTAAATGTATTCTCGTAAAATTTTATTGTTAAATACTGTATTCTTCCTACTTTTCAGGGTGCACTTTGTTTCTCTCGTACTCAAGTGATTTTTGAAACATAGTTTTATGAAGTATTTGTCAACAGGGAATAAAATATGTGTTCAGAAATATTTAAATAATTGAAATTTATTTTCGGTAAAGTTTATGTGAATTCATAATGGAATATTTGTATAAGATTTTTATGGGTGTAAAATCAAGGCATTGTTTCAGTATGCATTTTCCAAAGTAGAAGAGAAAATGGATGAAATAGGTATTTTTCACGTACTAATTAATTTCAAGTAAAACAATTTCTTCTAAAACTTAGTTAAAATATTACAATAAACTAACTTTGAAATTAATGAAGATTAGAGAAGTGGTAAATAAAAATGACAAAATTATAAACCTCTGCTAGTGTTTGTAAAGTGATCTTGAAGGAAAGACAGATGTGTCGTTTGAACTAATGTACGTTTTATAATAAGACACTTTTCATTCTTTGATACCTCCTTCCTTTATCTGCTGTAAACCGTGAGAAAAGCTTTAAGTATGTAATAAGCACAAAAAGGTATTTAAAAATAGAAGAAAACATGAATAAAAATTCCTTTCTTCTTCTTCTTCTTCTTCTTCTTCTTCTTCTTCTTCTTCTTCTTCTCCATTTCAAGGATTAGGCAGAAATGCCTGTTCCGTCTTCACTTTGCACTTCAGGACCATCTCTTTCTGGGTCGGCCGATATCTCTTCTTCCCTTCGGTTGGTAGTTCATCACTAATTGTGGAATACGATCTTCCTCCATTCTTTCGATATGGCGCCGCCATTCTTTCCTGTTTTCTAAGATCCTTTCATTTATGTTGTATATATCTAGTTCTTTACGGATATCCTCATTTCTTATCTGGTCTTGTTTAATGCAGCCTTTAACTTTCCTAAGAAATCTCATTTCTGCTGCTTGGAGCTTACTTTGGTCTCTTTTTTTCATTATCCACGATTCACTTCCATACAGGAGAACTGGAGCAGCCATTGTCTTATAGAACTTAATTTTTGTGTCTTTCCTTGCTTTGTTCTGTAGTGTTCTGTTTATTATTCCACATATTGATTGAAATTTATTAGTTTTATTTTCTATGTCTTTATCTGTGTCATAACTGATGTCACAACCAAGGTAATTAAAATTTGAAGTCTGGTCGATCACTGTGTTGTCAATAACTATTTTTGAGCGTATGGGGTATTTACCGCAATGGGCCATAACTTTAGTCTTCGTTTTAGAAGTTCGGAGATTATACTCATTTCTTCCCAGTTGATGCAGTGTGTATACAGCTTTTTGCAGATCATCTTCACTTTCTTGCAGTATTGTTACGTCATCTGCATAAAGTAGAACATTTAGGTGTTTATTCTGGTTCAACTGTATTCCAGAACTAGCTATGCATCTCCATTTTTTAATAAGGTCATCAATATATATATTGAATAGTGTTGGAGATAAACTACATCCTTGTTTAAGTCCCCTATTTAATATTTCTTCAGTCTTCTTTATGCCAGTATTTATTATAATTTTTGTCTCGTTATACATATTTTTGATGGTTTTTATGAGGTGTTCAGGATAGCCACTTTCGTTCATTAATTTCCGTAGCCTGTGTCTGTCCACGCTATCAAAAGCTTTCTCGAAGTCAATAAAGGCTATATGGGTTTCCTTATTTACTTCTCGTCGTTTTTCTAATGTTCTTTTAAGACTAAAAATGTTGGCGTTACAAGAGCGTCCTTTCCTAAATCCCGATTGTTCTTCTTGTAATTTAGCCTCTGCTATAATTTTCAATCGAGCGTTGATAATTTTTGCAAATACTTTATAAGCGGCATTCATGAGGCTGATACCCCTGTAGTTTCCACATTCATTTCTTTTACCTTTTTTAAAGATAGGTATGACCTCTGTTATTTTCCAACTATTGGGTGTCTTATAAGATTTCCAGCATTCCTTGAACTCATGAAGCAGTCTAAATTCGCTTAGGGGGGCTGCATATTTTATGAGTTCCATGTTAACTCCATCAGGACCACATGCATTCCTGTTTTTTACACTGTTCAAGGCTTGCTTTAATTCATCCAAGGAGATGGAATCCACAGTATTGTTGTAGTGAAGCTCTTCCTCTTTAGGTTCAACAGTTCCAGTACACCAAAAGTTTATATAGTGTTCCTTCCATTGTTCTTCATTGATTATGCGTATATCTGCAACATCTTTCTCCGTCTGATTTAAATGTGTTAACGCTTTGTACGCGAACATTTGTCTTCCATGTATATCATGTTCGATGGTACTTATAAATCTATCCCATGAGTCATTATGTGCAGATCTTATTATTTGTTTAGCGTTATTCCTATTTTGTTTATATTCTTCTTTAGCTTCTTGGGTTTTGTTTTGAAGGAATTTTTTATATGATATATCTTTATCTTTTATGGCTTTCGCTATACAATCGTTCCATACTCTCAGTCCCTTTCTTTTCTTATGCTTTTTTTCTTTCCTAAAGTTTCATATGCTGCCCTCTCTATACATTCCTTTATATTCTGCCATTCCTTATCCACATCATCAACAGTTGGAACACTTGACAGAAATTGTTGTAATCGAATTTGATGTAGTATTTTTATGCTTTCGTGTTCAAGTAAGTACACTTTGAAAATTTCCAGACTTGTCTCTTTCCTTGGTCTAATTTTCTTCCATTTTGCTACCATTGCTATTGTTGCAATCACTATGTAGTGGTCTGAATATATATATCACATCCTCGGTGTACTTGTACATTCTCTATTTGGTTACTAATTTTATCATTTGCGATTACATAATCTATCAGTGATCTGAGGCCTCATTTTCAGGAAAAAATTCCTTTCAATGTACCTTATCCTGGAAAGTTTTCTAGAGCAGTATTTTATGAAAATAGCTAACAACAACCCCAGTACTTACCTAGAGAATATACTGGGACAATATTCGACATAGTAGACAAATCCTATATTATCTAAGAAGGTCCAGTGCAATCTAGATGACTCGCAACTAGGATAGAGCCATACTTATGTCATGGTGCTAAAAAAACTTGATAAAAACTACAAATAAATCTCGCACTTCATTGCAAGAAAAACCTTAAAAAACATATTCCCCACAACAATATTTGGGAGAGAACAGAAAACCACAATACAAAAATATTATAGAAAAAACTGGTACCACAATAAAATGTGAAGTTACATTTTGAACCGCACGTTATAGAATTTACCGCAACAGTGCACTTTTACCGCAACTAATTTTATTGCATGTTGAAGGTGTGGCTATTGGCCGTGGTGTAAGTGCAAACGCGTTCCATTATAACCGAATATTCTGGATTATTGAAAGACTAGGACAAGTTCAACATGTACTACATCACTTTTCAGGGGATCTTAACAGTCAAGATCGTTGGAATAGGACAGTGTTGGGAAACTTTTGATTCGTGGACAGTCTATTTTTCTCGCTTATAATGAAAACATATATGAATGATGAGTCAATGCCGCACTCAAATTAAAATCCAGAGTTAAGGTATTTAATGAAGATATCATTTTACTCCATAATTAATTCAATGATTTTTATACACATTTTACCTTTATACAATCTGTTATATTAATAAAATTCAGTAAATATTATACACATTTTTTACTGACAAAATTATTTTAAACCTCATTAGGTTGTTTACGAATATGCCAATTGGGTACAGAAGAATAAAGTGAGATACATTTATTTACGTTGTGATCTAATGTGCCTCTTGCATATACCATCATTTTCAAAAGATATAACTTTATCGAGCTAGAAAATAATTTAGCGTGGTTTTGATATCCTACAGCTCCACTTATCATCTCCAATCGTAAATAGTGTCCCTTGAATTGCGTACTGCAATATTTACCAAGCTGTTATTCGCCACAGAGAAGCCTATCATGTCTGTAATAATAAACAACAAAAATAGCAGAGTCTTTACATATTCACATTAAAATTCTTGGATTTCGGCATGGTAAAATTTACTTGGAAATTAACTTTGTTAATCTATGGTAACTTGAACTTCTCATCCGATCACACATTTTACATAACTATAAATCTGAACAGTTTACGTTCATGTCATTGAAGTCTTCCCCATTTTTCCGTACTAACCATTTAGTACACGCATGACGCACAACCCCCGTACGAGCTACTTACACACATGGGAAGTCCAACGATCCTGTGAGCGCGGGAAACTTCCCCTGACTGGGCTCTTATTTCCCCTCCGAATCCACAAAAGCGGAATACACGTGTATTCTGAAGCTAGGCATGTAAGCGCAAAGCATGTGGATGTATAATACTAATGGCGGCTTCAAACGAATATATGATAGTGTGATGTTTTCTATAAATCATTTTTGTCTGTTAATTTTTTAAATATTATTCTTTCTGGCCATCAATTGTTTAAAGACAATTATTGTGTTAATAAATGAGCAACACAATAATTGTCTGTAAAGAATTGATGGCAAGAAAGAATTAATTTCTATTAAATTTCTATAACATTTCTATCAAACAACCGATATTTGAATATTGTTTTTATAGTACTCTATATACCATTTATTTTATTTTCGAATTGGTTTTAAATTCTGACTTGTAAAAATATTTTGCCAAGCGGTGGTAATACGTTTTCACGGCGAATTATTTGTTTGTTTTCGTTTTGTGTTAGGTTTTATGAAAGAATTTTGTTATTCGTTGTGTCGAGAATGTCTGTCAAATAAATTATCAAGTCTCTCTTATGGGTAGACAATTCTTTTGACACACAAGAATTTGTCATTGTTTTATCAAAATGTGGGAATATAATGGAATGATTCCACTCTAAAGTAAACGCGACAGCGATACTCAGACATATTCGATTCAAAATATTTAATTTTACTCTGAATTGACAAGTTGAGATATGACTTAGGTATTTCGATTTAATGGATCGTCTCTTTTTTTGGTAAAGACACTGGGAAATAACATTGCGTTTCGAACAATAACTGCCAACTGACGTCTCCAAAAGTTTCTTCAAGAGCACAGGAGCGCTTCGTACTACCCTTATTTTAGATTTGTTCTCCCAGATGTAAATGTACAGCTTGTCCTCCCATCTTAAAATGATACTTCTCTGTATGTATGTAAATTCAGTGGTTAGGCGGAAGAGCAGGCCCTATGGCCTGAGCATCGCCATTAATAAAAGTATTATTATTATTATTATTATTATTATTATTATTATTATTATTATTATTATTATTACTATTATTAATACTATTATTACTACTACTACTATTATTATAATAATAATAATTATTATTATTATTATTTTAAAAGAACGTGCCATTTGCTTTGCGCGCAATGCGCGCGAACTCTAGGAAGCTAGATACCTTGCTCGCGGCCACTTTAATACCTTCAACACTGATACCCCTTCTCGGGGCTACTAGTCAATCAATGGACAAGCGATTCAATGGCCTTGCACGCTGACGACGCAGTCACGAGCACACTGAACTAGCGTTTGGCAAACGTTATTTCCAATCTGGAATCTGATTTGTACACATTTTAGATTGGGTCCCTTTCTGGAGTCTCCTTTTCTTTCATTTTATAGGTCACTTTTTAATTTCTATTTCGTATAGTGACCACTGTAATTGTTTTACTGTGATTTGTAAATGTAGAGGGAACGCGTAAGGACAACACAAACACACACAAACATCCATGCCCGACATGGGATTCGTAACCGCGACTCCTCCTACCAAGGAAGCTACGGCCCTTCAGCCTTAGTGACCTCGGCTAGACTACATCTTAATTGCTCAAAATGCCAGGCAAACAATCGTAAACTGCAAAGAAGGAATCACTTCCGACATTTTTGTATAAATAATTGATCCTCTGGATCCATCCAATAACCCTTCCAAATTCCTAGCAGTGCTTTTTGCTGCTTGCAACATGGCAGCGTATTACTGTACACTGTCAGAAAGTACATTAAATTTAATGTGGATTAATGTAAGTGTACATTAATTTTAATGTACTTTGTACATTAAAATATTACTGTTTTGTACATTACATTTAATGGATAAATTAACTATAAAATGTCTGAAATAACTGAACGTGTACATTAAATTTAATTGTACACATATACTAAATTTAATGCACACGTACTTTAAAGTTACTCTATGTACACATTAAATTTAATGAGCATACATGACAATTACTGTCATGTACTTTTACATTAAAAGTAATGCCGAAATTTCTGGCATTTTACCTGAAGCCAGCAAGGGCAGGTTGTGGTTTTCAAAATACACTGAAGATCCAAAAAATGGTATACCTGCCTAGTATCATTTAGGGCCCCCGCGAGCACGCAGAAGTGCCGCAACACGCAGGACGTGGCATGGTCTCGACTAATGTCTGATGTAGTACTGGAGGTAATTGACACCATAAAACCGGAAGAGCTGTTCATAAACTCGTAAGAGTACGAGGGGGTAGAGATCTCTTCTGAACAGCACGTTGCAAGGCATCCCAGATATGCTCAATAATGTTCATGTTTGGGGATGTTAGTGGCCAGTAAAAGTGTTTAAATGTATACGAGTGCTCCTACAGCCACTCTGCAGCAATTTGGGACGTGTGGGCTGTCACATTGTCCTGCTGCAATTGCCCAAGTCCGTCGGGATGCACAATGAACATGAATGGGTGCAGGTGATCAGAAAGGATTCTTACGTATGTCCCACCTGTAAGAGTCGTATCTAGACGTATCAGGGGTCCCATATCACTCCAAACGCACACGCCCCATGTCATCACAGAGCCTCCTCCCCTGTTGATGTGCAGGGTCCATGGATTCATGAGGTTGTTGCCATACTCGTACACGTCCATCCGCTCGAAACAATGTGAAACGAGACTCGTCAGACCAGACGTGTTTCGACATCAACAGTCCAATGTCGATGTTCTCGCACCCAGGCGAGACGTAAAGCTTTGTGTCGTGCATTCATCAAGAGTACACGAGTGGGCATTCAGCTCCGAAACCCCTTATCGATAATGTCTCGAATGGATCGCATGCTGACACTGATGAAGAGCATTGAAATCTACAGCACTTTGCGGAAAGGTTGCACTTCTGTCATGTGTAATGGTTCTCCTTAGTTGTCGTCGGTCCCGTACTTGCACTACCGTTTTGCGGCTGCAGCGATGCCGAAGGTTTGAGGTTTTACTGGATTCCTGATATTCACGGTACACTAGTGAAATGCTCGTACGGGAAAATGCAAATTTCATCGTGACCTCGGAGATGCTATGCCCCCCCTCTCTTGCGCCGACTATAACACCACGTTCAAACTCACTTAAATCGAGATAACCAGCTTTTGTAGCAGCAGTAACCGATCTAAGGACTGTGCCACACCCTGGTTGTCTCATACAATCGTTGCCGAGCGGTGCGTCGTATTCTGATTCGTTCCAGATCTCTTTATTTCAATACGCATGGTTGTACCAGTTTTTTGGCTTTTCTGTGTGTGTCGTAAAATACCAGTCTGCGAAACATTGTTTTTCTGCGGTACAGGATTAAACATGTCTCTAAATCTGATTTAGATGTGCTGAACTGAAATCTGCTTGCCAGTCTAATGAATCATAATCAGCCTTCGTGATACGCAGAAAATAAAAATTCAGAATTTGGGTAATTTCTTGGAAGTAACCATGTTTTACAATGTTGAAAACACGTTAAAATACGTCAAAATATTGATATACAGACACAGAAGATTAAAATGAATAGTGAAATATCAAAAATTCTGCAGGAAATATATTTTCTCTTTTGTTTTGTTAAAAACGAACGCTATAATGCTTTAACGCTATAATACTTCAGGTGAGTGTTATCTCTTATTAAACGCCAAGAATAGTCAGCCATCACGTAAACATCCCATTTACAATGATACCTTCTTTCCACGTGTTCTGTATCTTGATGGAAATTATATTTTCGTGTTACTTACTAAACGATTTTAATTTTTTGGAAAATATTCAAAATGATAATGTAGAAAATGTAACTTCATGCTCACACCGTAGTTCTTAAATTTTTACTTACTCGTATACGTACACACAAAGCTGTTTTTTAAAAGGTCCGTCTGTCTGTCTGTCTGTCTGAGTGTCCGTTCGTGTGCGAAAAACACTACTGCCTAAAATATTCATAGGACATATTCTAAAATGCATATTTCGAGATAAATCTGGCTCGAGTAAAAGCTCTTTGATTTTCAAAACCATTCGTTAAATATTTGGGGGGTACTTTACTTGAAGCCCCTGGTACATTTTCAAAAGTTTCTCAAACATGACTGCAATTTTTTCTTTAAATTCCTTGAAAAACAGAGTGAAATATATTTATAAAGATTGTATACGTTCCATTTTTATTGTTATCTATGAAATTTCAGAAATTGACAAAGATTTAATTACTTTTCACGTTTTCCTGCACTTACAATATTGAAGACAGCGATTTTTTCTTCAAGTGACATTTATTCTCCATAACTATTTATTTTATTTATGTCATGTACATTTTTTTAAAATATTGCAGTACTTTTAGCGCAATTTGGTGTGAAATATTATGAATATTAAAAAATATCAAAAAGAAGAATTTTTCAAAAACTTCTAGATATTTTTAATTTTTACCTTTGATAAATACACTAATATAAGTACTGTATAAGATGACATAAAGGCCATTTTCCTGTTTGTTTTTTAATTACACACTTATATATTTTTTAATATCTCTCTCACGCCGTTAACATTTACACTATCGACGATTTGTATACATATTGCATTTAAGAGTATATGTGCTTTAAATGATGTCTCACAAAGATTCTGTAAAACACAGAAGGTTTTGTGAAAATGAGCTAAAAAGCATTTCCAAAAACACTGAAACTCGAAAACGGAACCATTTTTTTCTTTTCATGTTTTGGACGGAAAGATCTAAATGTACTAAACAACTATGCCAATTTGATGTATTTTTTTGTTTTTTGAAATAAATATTTTTTTGAAATATCTCTCAAGCCGTTCTTAATTACATTACCAGATATTTGTATACTTTATTGTATTTGTGAGTACAATTACTTCAAGTAATTTTTTCTTTCTTTAAGTTTCTTAAAAGCTCAACTCTTTCTTTAAAACTTAAAGTTTTGTGTGAAAATTAGTTCCAAAATTCGCATTTTGAGAAAGGCTCATGCGCCATTATCTGAAAAACTGAGAAAGTCATGTTTCAGTTCTATCATTAGTGGTCCTAAAAATTGGTACAGGTACAGCGGCCCCGCCCTCATGAGACGGGCGAAGATCATAACATTAGCGAAACGCCCAGCGCGGCCGTCGCCTCAAATTCGTGACCGTGCGCTTCGTGCCTGGGCGTCTCGTGTTAGTACGCACGCACGTGTAGTCTGCACGGACGCACACACGCACGGGCACGCATTTCAAAGGGCACGCAACTCTCAGTGTCAGGAGCGTTGTGGCGAGGGCACGAGGTGGGACGTGCACGACGACCCCCACTGGGCAGCCTGCAACGCGCTCGCAATTCTTCCTGTGTCACTTAAAATAATGGAAGGGTTAGTAGAGATCTTCCGGGCGATGATCAAGCTAGATGAGAATATGCTATTACATCAGTTGGCGAAATAACAGGGCATCGCCTGAAATGAATGGCCTCCCAGCATGCTGGTGAAAGGCAGCCGACCTGCAAGAGCTCTTATTCACTTCGAGTGATTTACTTTCATAAAAATTTTAACAAGTGGTTACTGAAAAGTGTAATACTGGAATATACTCTGGAACAATATTTACATAGGGAAGAAAAATAAATAGAGTACTATAAGTATGCTGCTTTACAGCAGTAAGAATACAATAAACAAATACAGAATTGAAATTAGTGGTAAATAAAATTAGAGTTTAGAAGTACATTTAAAAATCTGATCAAAATTGCCACGAGAAAAACTAGGAATACTTTTTCGAAAGAGTAGAGGTCGCTCAGCTTTTGCCACTTTAGGTGGAAAATTTTGTTTACATTTTGGTTCATTGCCATGATCATTGATTAAAAGAAAAGGAATTTAAAGTAAACGGATAAGAAAATATTTACTTTCAAATTCCTGATGACTTTCTTACAAAACCAGCCTTCATTATTCACTTAAATAAAACACCTTTGCTTAAATTAATATCTTATGAAGTCGAAAAAGACATTTTTGCACTACTGTATAAAAAGCCACGTAAGAAGCAATTTAAATTCTAAATTGATAGGTAAGATAATCACACCATATTCATTATCTGTAATGAACCTTTTAAATGTTGTAATTTATATTAGCACTTGAAAATATTGTAATAATCATCTTCGTGTAATTAATTTTCCAGGCTGTCGGCAGAGAGGATTGATTTAACAAGAGAAGCCCATAAATACGTTATTCCTGGAAATATACCGTCACACCATGCTAATGAAGCTTAAGCAAACTCAATAACATTGTGATATTTACGAACCACGAATGATGTTTCCTAGGAAGTTCTCGTATTTGTTTGAAAGTCTGCAAATCATTTTTCAAAAAAAGTATTCATTTCTGTTCGTCGCGCATTGTCTTTCAGAAATGATTTCAAATGCCAATGTGCTGTTTAAAACATTTAACACATTCTTTGTGACGCACTACGCAAAACATTAGTTGTATTATAATTCTTAAAATATTAAATAAATTGAATAATTTCGTTTTATTCAATTTAAATTAGAAACATTCTATGATAAGGCGTATTATAACTGATTTTAAATTTCAGAAACGGAAGAGAATTAAGGGTATTTCATTTTTACCTTGGGAAAGCGGCAACGTATTCGGCTAAGTGGGGGTGGGGGGTGGGGTTGTGTTTAGAACAACGCGTTGAGTGTACTAACGAAGAAAAGAAACATGAAAGCATGTCAATGTGAACATTCATGGGCACTAAATTAAATCGTTGGATATTTGCTTATTTGGAATGAACCATGGTGCGAACAAATGAAACATTCGGAATAATTTGTTTTAAATTAAGTGCAGGTTATCACTCGCGGCTACATTACAGTAGATTTGACATGTATGTGTTAATGAGTTACTTGTTACATTAGGCTCTTTTCGGAGACGGATATAAGTGAGTTATCACCTCGAATAACGCCGAACCAAGATGATCAGCGCTTCAGCTGAATATGCTTAAAAGTAATAATTCTAGGCAATGAGCTGTATGGTTGCTTTTCTTTATTTTTTTTTCAGAGATTGGTTTTCCAGTTTACGGGACATAAAAACTATTCGTGAATAATATTAAGACTACAAAATACGATCCAATCTGTTTGCTCTTTTAAAATGTCATTATATCATACAAACAATAATTTATACATCTTTCGTGTATTGTTCTTGAGTAATAGTCAGTCTCCCATAATTCTGGCATTATTTAGATAAGAAAAATTGTTTCTCTTTTTTGATCTGAGAATGATTCTATATTCAAATATTAAATTACTAGTAAAATCACTGTTGTAACCGGCACTGTAAACTGAATTAAAAATAGTTTCACGCGTTGAAAATTTCTTTCATACTTCATTTCTTTAATGCCCAGCATTTCTATAACGCCCAATTCAAATATGTTCTTCCAAAATTTGGCATTTAACTTACGAATGAATCGTAGTAGCCGATAATGTTATATTCCCGTTAAAAAGTTCCCAACACTCCCTGTATCTGACCTCCATACGGGATATGAATTGTCTTATTGCAATTTCAAAATTACAATCGCCGTTACAAATACTTTAAGGTTTTTATGAAGTTAATTGTTAAATTTTAGCACTGCTACATTTTTAAGGTTTTTGGCTAATACGCACCTTTAAGCACATAGCACATTTGCATTTGCACAAATGCAAAATTGCAGATCATTCCCATCAATTAGTTCCAAAAATTGTTTGGATCACAACTTTTACGACTACATTAGATTCTTTAATTTTCTCCCCTAATTTTTGAAGAGATTAAAACTTCACAAACTCAGTCTAATTTGTGTTCACTTCTACTTCTGCAATTTCTCTATTTATCGTTTTGTATGCAAATATACCGTTTTATGCGAACCTAATATTAGAAGGCGACTGATTTGTATGTTTATGTGAATAAGGTGGTTGTTAAGTTTAAAAACAATAAGATAAGGATCATATTCATTTGAAAATCGGGATTTTCACACTTATGTAAAACATAAAAGTGAGAAGGCAAACATAAGAACGTTCATTCATTCTCTAGCATTACTCAAAGTTTTGTTTTCTCCGTATTCACTTGAAATTCTTCAAGTTTATTAAGTTGCGAGCCAATACTGTTCGTTAGTTTTTGAGAATTTATTTTTAAAAATACGATAATTAGAATCAAAATTGAAATGAAATCAGCAGGGCGATTCCCTTGGTAATTCAATTGTTTACTTAAATATGTCAACATCAGTGTGGCCAACGTCGAGAAAGAAAATAACGGCGTACTGAATGAAGAATTGGATATTTGAGTTTAATCAACGCCACCTACGAGGATCGATTTAGGAGGCTTTGGTTTAATACATATCATTATCACTAAGATTGCAGTGCTTAAACCCGCAAAAACACGTTTTTAGAAATTTGTTTGAATTTTTTGCCGGATCAGAAAACAAATTATCAGTTCCCCATCAGGTGACTGAAACGCGTCGAATGACACCTCATACGTCCCGATTGGTGCTCGGGAAGTTGTCTAGCTGTGAGTGACGGAACCGCACACATCCGAACAAACGCACATAAGCACACTTGGAGTTTTTCTCAAATACTTGATATGGATTACTTCATTTGTCACTTTAATAACTTCCCATGAATTGATATTCGTAAATTTACCTCATAATGAGCTACTGACAACTTAAAAGTTCTATACATACGTATTATACCTAAAATAATTTCAGAATTTAAGGAAATTTCAAGTGATAACTTTTAAAGACACCAATAATAGTACTGTTAATAATTATATTTTTAAATATTAGGAATCCAAAATTCTATTCCATGAATAACTGAAATATATTGCTTAATAGGGGATTGGGTTATTCTTGGGGGATTACTTCTTAGGGGACAAAACAACTTATTCTTTATCTACTATGATTCCTAGACTCCTAGATGACCAAACATACTTTTCATTTAAAATCATATGTTCTTCAATATCGTATATCCGTAGTATTTCCAGACCAAAACGCGACAAAATGGGACGCGGCCGGGGGACACTCTCCCGTATGAGTCATCCCCATCGCCTGCGCCTAATTTATCATAACCCGCGCACATCGTCTATTTTCCTTCCACCCGTCTCTTGAAAACCCACTGCTTTCTTTCCGCCGTTTATCTTCCATAGGCTGCGGCGCCGTCTGTCTACCCCACAAAGCGGCTCGCAAAGGAGAGAAGACGGAGAGGAAGGAGAGGGTAAAGAGGAGTTTCAGGCACAGACGGGAGATTCAGAGATGAAAAAGTCGTGGTATTTGAAAAGGAGAGGTCTTTTTGGCTGTTGGGTCCTGCCACCGACGCCGTCTCCGCCGCCGCCGCCGCCGCCGCGCGCTGCCCTTTTTGTTGGTTCCTTCTTCCGCGGCGTCCCTGGAGCCGCATTCATTCATTGCAGACCGACCCCTCGGGATTGTTCCCGGCATTCCTGTGTCGGGCGCCAGGCGGGCCCAGGCCCCCCCGCTCCCCCTCCGGGGGCCGGTGGTATTGAAAGAAAACTGAGAGCACGCAACTGCCAAAACGCCCCTCGCGGAAGAGTTCCCGCGCGCCCGCCCTCGCTTCCGATACACTGCGGCTTCCTCCTTTTTTCCGGGAGGAAGACTCTTCTTTTGTGGGCTCCGAATAAACTTCTTAATTTTGGAGAACGCTGTTCTTTGTTTGTTCCGATTTGGAAGATCCCGTCGATTCTTGGCTCCTGGAGGACGGGGGAGTGGATTTTCGAGTTTCGATTCAATCGTAGAGGCACTTCGTTAGTGGTTTCGTATCCATTATACGTTCTTTTTTACCACGTCATCAAATTCACCTTGTTAACAAAAATTGTATTTAGCGCAAGTTACAGAAAAAAGTGGGTGTAGTGTATCTCACAAAACAGTCGCAAGTACGAATCCTATTAGTTGAATAAATGGACGATAAGTTTTTTTTTCAAAAAAATAAAGGACATAAATTGTTTTTGGTATTGCCATAAAATTAAAAACCTGCACTTACCATGAACTCCCAAACTTTTAAAGCAGTTACAACAAGTTGATCATTTTAGTCAATCTAATCATAATACCGTTTGTAAGAATTCGATGTAATTAAAAGACTTTGTCCAAAGTCAGGCAGCAACACAGTTTCAAAAATATTTTTCTTATTTTTTAGAAATTTCTTTCTATGCATCTTTCAAAGATTTATAAGATGCAGGAAATTACACCAAAGGGAGAGTGAGAAAGCGACATTTCCGAGAACATCCTGCTTTGAAATATGCATATTACAAATACATTGTGACATAATATGAGATCATGGCTTAATTTATGAAGCCTTATATATGTCTTCCACATGTATGTGGTTTCGAAGGCAATATTTTAATCAACAACGAGCGCCTGACTGATTTCACAACTCATTACTTTATGACGTTGAAATGCAATATTGAAAACTTTAGTGAGTGCTTATTAAAATTAAATTTCAAATGATCGACCAATTATTTAGTCTGATTTTTCAAAAGACACTTTGCAAGGCGCGACTGGAAACTTTTCTCGGGAAAAACGAAGCGTTTTCATATTTTCATCATGAATTTAGAAAATAAAAAACTTTGCAAACGGTCATTTTGCTTTTCATAAAGATGTTTGCTTTATCAATACATCAAATTAAGTAATCTAATGAAATAGTTTTATAAATTTCAAAAGCTTCTGACGTTTCTGACATACAATTGTTGGTTTCAAAATTCATTCACATAGAAGTTGTGGTATTGCCCTAGATTGGACATCCTCGTACCTTAAACATTGATCGCAAAGAGAAATTGATACCAACACGTTATTTATTCATCTTTAAAATTATTGGTCAATTGAGCTGGGTTTATCCTAGGGTTTGATCGTACGCTCTACTCTTATTCCTTTTCACTTAAACCATTTGTCCTCTTTCATTAGAAACGGCAGGATAGTTTTCTTTCTCCATGACACAAATATTCTTTGCCAGAAACAAACAAGAAGTAGTACGATTTTCGAAGTTTCAAAATGGGTCCGTAGTAACAAATTAAAAGAAAACGAGAAAACGGTTGCAATGCAGATTCGCATTTCTAACAAACAATTGCATGCGCCGTTGAAACTGAAGATTATGGAGTTGGCTGATATTAAGGTAGCAACATGTCTGGGTCTCTCTATTCAATAAAAACTCAAATGTATTATCCATAAAAATGAATTGAAAAAATTATATAAATTGAATGAATGAATTGAATAAGTTAAGTTAATTTTGTTAGATAGAATTCTTTAAAATTAAGTCAGCATTCATGCAGCTCAATGCTTGTATTTTTAGAATGAATATCTGCCAGAGACCAGGCATAATATTATAATAAAGCACATCCTAATTTACCCAGACTTTTACAATAGGGGAAAGGTGTGGGAATAATATGCAAATGCCATCCACATGATTCCTGCAAAGCTCTATTTATTCATTTTAGAATTTTACCATTGCCTTGTGTACTTATTTACAAATCTATCATTTTGTAACAGCTGACTTAATTAAGGGTGGCAATATACTTTCATGTAATAATGATATTTATAATTACAACTCACGTTGGAGGAATTTTATTTATCAGGAATCATATCAACAGGTCACTTCAAGAAATCGAAATTTAATATATATAAACAACACATTTCTATATGCCAAATGAAATAAATTCGCAATTTTTAGTGACAAGTATAATCTTTTCTACTGCATAACCGTTTATATACAACTAGAGACCATATAGACTATACTAAAACAATAAAAATTAAATTTAAAGCGTGGTTCACTGGTCAATGACCTCAATCTTCATCAGATTTTTCGTAGAGTTTCTCTGAACTATTGAACAAATGCTGGCCCCTTGTTTTACTTATGGACATGTATATGTAGCTTCAATGTGAGCACGTTTTAGTTCGTTTAACAATTAATAAAAGTTTTCTATAAAAAGGGGAAAGAAACTTTCTATTTTCAAATGTTGCTAACGACGCTGTTAGTACTTTTATTAAAGTATGAATAGTAAAATGTGGAGGAGGGATTCTGGAGCATAAAAATATCTGCGCGGATAAATACTTCCCTCCCGTATATCACTCACGATTGTTACTGTATTTTGGCGAAAATAAATCAAAATAAAATTATAATGATAATAACTATCCCTAACAAACAGACGTCCGCATTTCATGCAAGCAGTTCTTTTCGATTGTACGTTGGCACTGGCCAGAAGTTTATGAACAATTTTTTTGTAGCGTTTACTTTCCCAATATTGCTCATGATAATGCATGTAATATAAAGTCATTGACTTTTACATTTGGATGTGCGAAATCAAAATATTCTTTTTTTCCCCTCTTTTAGAGTAATTTCTTTATACATTATCCAGAGCGTGCAATTATATTTACTTTCATGTCGTTTTGATATATGTCCTTCATGACTGATTAACGAGTATTCACCAAATCAATAGCAACATCAGTCTCACAAAGGCTTTGTGTTATTTCCCTTGCACAACAGAATAGACATTTGACATACGGTTTTGATTGACTATTCGCCGCAAGTATTTCTGGCTCAATGTTCGACACACCCGCACGACCACTGATGCGCAGAAGCTTTAGTAATGGCAGTTTTAAATTATATTTTTCCACTGCATTCGCTCCATTCAAATGGCAAGCATTACAAGCTGAGTGCACACATTGATTCACTCGTCAATTTCGCAAAATTTCGGCATAATATTAAGAAATTATTATAGATGATTTAGAAAATTATATTATTTTAAATTTAAATTTCAGATTTTTTTTGCACGAGCAATCGCATTTTTATTTGCTCGTATGTGCGATAGAGAGAAACTATGTAACTTTGTGCCTTTCAATAATTGTTAACATGTAGGAAATTACCCGAAAAGAGGCAAAGGTTAATCGTCGAGTTAGTATTGAAAATGTATTGCAATTCAGCGCTAAAACGGCGATTAAAAAAAAAGTCACTGTAAGGTCCTGATACCAGACATGAATAAATCTTGTTGCGATGTGTATACGTAATTTTCTCACTCATCCTGCAGTAAAAATCCGTTTTGTAAGACTTTGATACCTACAATATGATTTTTGTGAAAAGGTCCGTCTGTCCATCCGTCTGTGAACAACATTAGTAGCTGCACTATAGGCTGGCACCAGATTTTTACTTTCCTGTACACACATATAAACGGCGTAATATATAGTAATATAGGGAAAGGTATGTAATCCTGCGGAAAGTCGATTTCGAGATTTCAACGGAAATACTCGTCTTGGGGGCCCCTAATACCTAAATGGTGTTGTTTTTCGAAAACGTCCATCCTGAATTCTGTTCGTCCGTCTGCCTATCTGGAGTATGTGAACAACACTAGTACCTCAACCATGCGTGGGATATTTTCCAAACTGAAGAAACCCCTATAGATCTGGCCTGAGTCAAAGCTCTGCGATTAAAAAAAAACATTAATTAATTTTTGGAGGTACTTTACATGAAGCCCTCCGGATATTTTCAAAATTTTCTACAAACGGATGTAAATTTTTCCTTTACATTTCTTGTAAGAATATAGTAAAATACATTGTTAAATTGGCATACGTTCTGTTTTGAGAGTTAACTCTGAATTTCCGAAAATTTTAAAATTTTGAATTTCTTTGAGCGTCTTGCCAAAATTGAAGAGATTTGTACTTCAAATAAAATGTGTTCTCCACAGTAAGTTCTTTCATTAAAGTCATGTAATTTTTTTCGGAAATTTTAGTTGTTTTCGCAGACTATTGCGTGAAATATATGCAATTTAAAAAAATAACAAGATTTTATTCAAAAACTTCTCATAGGTTTTTTTGCTTTTGGTATAGATAGAACGAACTCTATGAGATGACATAAACATCAGTTTGCTCTATTCTTTTGTTGTTTTTTTTAAATTACAAAACTGGAATTTTATTGTCTTGCCTCTCGCGTCGTTAATATTTACACTAGCGGCTATTTGTTCACATTATTATATTTATGAGTACATCTGCTTTAAATAGTGTAGGTTGAAGTGTTATAGTTAAGTTAGTTTATAAAAGGTGCCGTTTAGTATTATTGATTAACCATTACCAGTAATAGAGAAAAAAAAGTCTTTTAGTACCACTAGTTTTCTAATCAACACGAAAATATCTGAGAGAAAATGTGGTTTCGAATCAGGGAGTTTTGGTTAGGATCATACACTTTAGTTTTCTCTTGTAAGGTCATGCCCATAACTGAACAAAAAAGTTTTTACGTGTGTGCATCAAGTAACCCACTGATAATGGAAAGGTGTAACGTTTATTTTTACTACATTTCTGGAATGTAGATGTGACAAAACAAATAAAAAGTATACAATTATTTTCTAAAGATTTGACGATGAAGAAGCGCCCCTTTACGCAATAAATATCAATTCTTTTCTTACACCAACGTATTTACATGGTTGTATTAAATGTTTCTATATGTTTTAGATACTAGTTTGTTTGTTTCATACTTCAAAATAATGGGAAACAGAACGCCTGTCGTACACGAATTTTATATAATGTGGAATAACCTGGACTTGACTGACATATTTCATTCCAAACCAAAAATGCCAAATATTATCTCCAGGGATGAAATGTCAATCAAATAACTTTGAAGTCCGCGACCATTGATGTATTGATTATTAAACACAAAAGTTGAAATAAATGTGAGTCTGAAGAGGAAAGATCTCTTGTTTCCTGAACAAACGGTTTCCTAAAAATATTCATTTCTATATTTTGCGAAAATAAATAAAAATACTATAATTCAGAGAACGGCATTTCACTTTTTCTTAGCATGATAACAAACATCATATTATATTATATTACATAAAAATATTACTAGGTTTACCTGTTATAATGTATTTCGTTTCCTATCATGCACATCTTTTCCCCTTTTATATTCTTTGCAGATAAATTCTCGGAACAATAATATTCAGTATCTCCATATAACATGTAGTATGTTGTTACCATTAACTATTCATAAACAGGATATTGCAAGGTTCCTGAAAGGCATTCCAGAGATTTATTTATTTCAACTGTATGTAGTATGCTAATGCTCTGGTAGTACTACATCATTAACATTACCTAAGCAATATCATTTAGTTGACAATAGACCGGGTGTCATCACTATGCAGTTCACTCTTTATTAAAAATTAATAATTGGATAATTATTAATTGAGTTTGTAATCTAAACGAAATTTAAAACGTTCCGAGTTATTATTCGATTTAATATTTTAATTTTTAGTAATAGTTGAGGCCGACGTTTTCTCCATAGAATAAAGGATCCATTCAAAACAATTTAATTTGCAACTACTTTAAATTCCATTCAGGTAATTTACTTGGCTCTCTTCTCAAATAAAAATGAGTAAATAATTTCATTTTCATCAAAGTAATTTTCATACATTAAAACTGCAGTCACACACACACACACAAAGAAAACTTGGATTCACGATAATGAGTGTAACACGATAACCCTACATTGATATTTTTTAATTAAAAATTTTGGCGTGGTTCAAAAAATTGTTAAAATTACAAGAATTTTTCAACCGTGATAATGAGCACTATCACACATTTCTATTCAAGAAAAACATAAGTCGCCCTGACAACATCACGCAAAATCAATTGAATACTCATACATAAGTCGATTTTAGGCAGGTGAAATATACAGATTCATATGAAACTCAGAATTAATTAGTGTAAGTTATCCTGGCTAGTAAAACCCTTATTGCATAGTGTTAAAGGCTTAGAGTTGTTTAGGAATATAATGGGCAATACCTTACATCCTACCTTCAAAGCTCACTTACACACGAACCGCCATCTGAGGTCTCGCTGCAAAATGCCTCCACTGACGCAAATTCGCGAAATACCTCCGCAGGAAATAAATTTTCTCGTTAATTAAGACCTAAATGCAGCTGGGAAGAAGCTCTCAGCTTCCCTCGTGCGCCGACAGAGCGCATCACGGGTGAGCCGGGAATCGACACACAGCGCTGCCTGGCGGCCGCTCAGTACAGCACGGGGCGAACTTCAACGTTCGCTTGTCGAAAGTTAACAAGACATTCACGGAGCGGGACGCGCGCATCAAGTTTCCACATTCCAATTTGTACCTGAACTCGCATTGCCTAGAGGGCCTGCCCGAAAACTTTGCCAGTAATTAACGGAAAGATCAGCCCTCGCCAACGCCGCTCGGCTCAGTACAACGTGGGCGGGTACTGTGACTGGGGCTGGGGGTGGTGGACGGGGAGGCGGGCGGGGCGAGGGCGGAAAGCCGTCAAGGGGGGGATAGCAGTAAGTGTGGAAGGTAGAAGACTTGTTGAGTGGGATGAAAAAGTATTGCCAGTAGTGAGGAGGAGACAGTGAGGGTCGAGAGTAGCAAAAGTAGAAAAGGTATAAATGGAGATGACGGATTACGGATGCCAGAAAACAGACTGAAAGAAGTGGTGCCAGAGACGGTGATGGGGGATTAGTGACTGCAGAGGCGGAGTGAAATTGGAAAAGTAGGAGAGTATGCCAAGAGAGTGATTTGAGCACACAGTGTTGGTAGATGTAAAACGACAGAGTTGGCGTTATAGATGTTATGTGGCCGGAATAGAAGGGAATGACAAAGAGAAAGAGAGAGAGGGAAAGAGAGAGGCAGAAAGAGAAAGAAAGAAAGAAAAAAGAGAGAAACAGACAAACAAAGATGATATAAGAGGGAGATTAAGTATGGTGACGGAGTCACAACAGGACGTGCTTCAGAGAGCTGGAAGCCTGAGCTAAGGGATCTGACAATGTCGAAAGAACGAAAGTGAACAGAAGGGATGGTACGAGATGTGCTGGGTAAAAATAACAAAAGGTGAGGTAGTAAAGATGCGAGCAAGCACTTCCATAACATAAATATCACGAATATTTGTGTCGAAGCCTAATATTGATATGTGTAGGTGAATTGGAAGAGTCGAAGAGAAGCAAGTGATAAAATATAATAGACATCTAACACTAATTAGTAGGTGATGAATGACAGGTAGATGATTAAATGTATTTTATTAGATGTGAGGCAGTCTAAGCTGTTGGAAGTGCAATGGTAATGACTAGGCGTCGAATGCAAGACAAAAAGCCTCGAAAGTAGATGTAAATTGATTAATAAAAAAACAGAGGAGGCAGAATGGCAATAGGGAGAGCAGACGGCAGTAATGCAAGGGGGATGGGAAAGACATGACGGCGCGTACAGCTTCGAGAGGGCAGATGTGCGTAGAAAGACAACCGATTGGAAGATGGCCAGGGATGCGGCAAAGTAGGTTAATAAATGACACGATAACGGTATGTTACACATGTGTAGGTATTAATTCACGTATTCAGTGTAAATATTAAAATGAAGCTGTGAATGTATTTGTTTTGCCCGCCATGCGCTGTATTCTTGTTTTCTCTTATTTATACTTCGTTTTTTCTAACGTGATCATGATACTAGTTCATTTTTACATCTCTTGCCTTAAAAATGAATATTTTTAACAGTAAGCATTTGTGAGACCACTAGCCTCATTGAGATAGACGTTTGTGAATTAATTAAAATTATTCACTTTATAAGACAGGCGGTGTAACAATGTAATTAAGTCATGGGCCACGTAATAAAAAAAACGACGTAGTGTGTTTAATTTTAAGACTATTTACATTTTCTGTCTTGGGTCATTTTCAAATTAGTTAGACTGTATCACATGTAACATTGATATAAAGCAGTTATACTCGTATAATTTTCTTTCCTTAAATTAAGAGCCAAATACAGTCTGATTATAGTTTTTAATATGTAATGTACGTGTGATGTACGTTGCATTACGTTCTAGAAATATACCACAGGGTGTTAAACCCTGATTAGATAAAATACATGTACGTGACCACCTATAAGGAGCGTTGGCGCCGGCGGGGCGGCGAGTGCACGGCTAGAGAGCAGAGAGCAGAGAGAGAGAGAGCGGCGGAGGGCGGGCGGGTGATGTGGGCGGATCAGCGGAGGCGTGGCGGCGGCGCGGGGAGGCGCGGGGCGGCGCGGGGCGGCGCGGGGCGGCGCGGGGCGGCGCGGGGCGGCGCGGGGCGGGGAGGGGCGGCGCGGGGCGGCGCGGGGCGGCGCGGGGCGGCGCGGGGCGGCGCGGGGCGGCGCGGGGCGGCGCGGCGGTGGCAGCGGCTTTTCCCCTTAATAAGCAAGCCGCCGCTCCTGAACAACAGTCGCATTCATTAGGGGCGGGTGGGCGTGGGCGGGAGAGAGGCGTGGCGGCCCGGGGTCACGCACGCAGCCACGCAACGCACGCGGGCAGCGTATCCGGTAGCCGGAGCGTTACGCGCTTCGCGGCCGCAGCTCTGCTGGAGGGGAACTTGACTGCAGAGTCTTGGCCGGCCTTTCGACCTTGCTCTTCGCCGGCTTCATTAAGCGGTTTCGGGAATTGGGGTTGAGCTCCGATAAAGGGAACCGGTTGTTCTTGGGCTCTTGGAGCAGAGTGCGGAAATGAAAGCTTCGGAAAAATGTTGAGTTCTTTTTAATATTTCATGGATTAGTGAGTGGGTTAACCCTTTTCTAACGTTTTGACGGTATGAACGTGTTTATATTTTATGTAGCAAGACGTATTTGTGTGATCTGCTTCGAGAGGCATGGAAGCATTTCAGTTGCTTACTTTTCAAGCGAGGAGCCGAGTCACTAAAGACATATAGATATTTTAATTCAACATTGATAAACAGCATAACCGATGTAACGAATTGAGTTCGTGAGTAATTCATACAGCATTCATAACACTAAGGACTTAGAGCACTGAAGAAAATTGCACTTCTTTTTGATACACACTTCTAATCATGTAATTATATTATAGCCCTCATATTGTAAACAATTTACGTATGTTTTCATCGAAATGAATAGAAAATATTATATAACTCATTACAAGTAAAACAATTTAACCCAGACACTAATGAATGCAATCTTCGCACGGTCTGATGTTCTGTCCAATACTTACGTATAATACATGTTAAGTTACATGCCTTGGGTAGCTCATGTTATAGGCGATACTTAAGAGTATATGTTTGTCTCTTATATAAAGATCTAAGTACGTAGATCTAAGTATTACGTAGTTACATTTAATAACTTCATAAACTACAAAACGATGTCCATCGCATAAATCTACTTTCTTCGGGTACATGAAGGGGCTAATTTTGGTTAACCGTTTAGGTTTTGAAGTCACTATTCATTTTATGAATCTGCAGTACGGATATTGTCAGTTGCACTTAAATTACAGGAAGTCTCCACAACGTTTTATATTTATTGCTAGTGTGATAAACAAGTAATGACATGTTCATAAAACGCTCGCTACGGTGATTGAGCTTCGCATATCCCGTTTAATGAAAGCGAAAATAAACGGGAAATAACCTCCGGCTTGCTACGAATTTATCGTAGGAGGTTACATACAGTTACGTTACACGAAATTGAACATACGAGCTTTGCACAGAAGGTTACGCTCACATCGCTTCTAATCCACAACTCGAGGAAAAGAAACAGTGCTGCAAGTTCGAAATATGGAGCTTGGAACTCGGCACTCTACATAATTATAAGACCCGTATACTTCTTCTCCTTCTTCATCCACTCCGCGAAGAAAGAAAAGAAAATCACCACTCGAAACCGCGACTAAGGAACGCGACTCTTCCAGATCTCTTTGGCGACTGTAATCCATTTGATCAAGGCTCTTTGTTAAAAAGAAATCATTACTTGACATTTTTATTTCTGCTTCCCCTGCCTAAGAAGTGGCAGCGGGGCGGCGCAGTCTGGATCCGCGGGGTGTTTTAGCCGCAAGTCCGTCTGTCTTCTCATTACTTCCTATCGAACCGGAGGCGGCTCGCCATTAGCAGACGGCGGTGCGGTGCGGCTGGCTGCGGCGCCCGCGAGAGGGTGCGACGGGCGCGCCGCCCCGCGGCGGAAGGCGGAGGCAAGGGCGAAGCAGAGGGAAAAGGGCGGGCGAGGGAGAGGGCGACGACGAAGAAGAAGAAGAAAAGGCGACTCGACGTCTTCCTCCAGCGCGTCATGTGACCCGCGCCAAACACAATGGAGCTTTATTGCGGACCGCGCGCAGATAACGAAGGTCTCTAAGGCACTGCCCCCTTTCACTGGTGCGCTCTGTCGGGAAGGTTGGGAATCGTTTCCATTTTCGACGCATTGTCGCCCGCCATCTTCTCGAAGGAGACACTTAAGGCGTCGCGAGAGAAGTTCGTCTTCAATTTATTTTCGACTGGATATTTTTTTGTCGTTTTGTTTCTGAATCTAGAGTATGCCATTTTTCTGAAAGAAAGGAAGTAAATCAGAACTGGATTCTATAATGTTATGAACTTGTATCATAGTATTAAAAAATGACAATGGGAAAAACATTTGTTTAAAGAAATTATTACCAATATTACAACATGCATTTTACTACTTGTTTTGAGACATCTGACGTCCTGTATCGAGAGAGATCCTGTATAGAGAACTAACAATTTCAGAACTGAACAATATTTTAAGGGAAACGTTTTTGCGTTCTTACATACGTTTTTAAAAATGACATTAGGAATCAGATTTGAAATTCGCGAACTTTATTAACTTCTCCAAACCACATTCCATTTTTTAAAACTAAATTGCGTGAAAATGTTATGCAAACTTTCTCACTCGATTGACGACTCTCTGTCTTTGTTGACTTCTCTACTTACACGAGATGTTATCTGCATCATTTTTACTTCAGAACTCATAATGCACACTTTAAATACAAAGCCCGAAAAAGAACGCGACGCTCACATTTCTGTGATGTTTGTCTCGCTTGACAATATTACTCTGCCATATCCTCTTGTCGTTTTATCCCGACAACAATATCTTTGTACAGTCCTAGCGCCTACATATATTTTACAGCAGTTTTTATATAAGCTGTTGGGGCTCTGCCTGACATGATGATTTAGAAAGACTTTTCTAAGTCCACGGGCCATCAACACAAGATAGATGCTATGTTTTGTGTTTTCTTCGTACTCAAACTATCAGCGTGATGGGGAGGAGGCGGGGCTCGGGACTTGTATTATAATTCATGGATGCGATCCAAGTGAAACAAAAAAACGAAGGGAAGAAAACCGAGAAGAAAGCGGCGTGTTTTTATTGCTGCGATATTCGCCGATGCAGAGGCGAGGGGCGAAAGACGGCACAGACGGCTCTCCCCTCCCCTCCCCTTCCCCTCCGACATCGCCCACGCACTTTCCGCCACGCGCTCCAGGTTCCCTCCCCCCTCCGTCGTTAGGATCAAGGTCGTTGCCTAGTGACCCACTCCGTTCCACTCATCGCATATGTAACGTTTTTACGTGCACCAGTCACGAGCTCTCGTATGAAATTCAATTTTCTCTTCTGCATCCTCTATTAACTTGTAACAAATAGTTCAGAGAATCACGGAGACGGACAAAATGAAAAGTTGAATTATACATACGGAGTTCGGAGAATAGTCAGAAGTTTCTTTTCTTAAACTCTGCTTTATATCTCTTGAAGAAAAACTGAATTTATTTATGCAATAATAATTTATATCACATTAGTTCCCATAAACCCTTACATAATGACGTTCACTTCACATTTAAATGGTCAAAGTATTGGCATGAATATGCTCTAAACAATATTATTCAAGTAAAACTTTACCTATATGAACTTGTGATTACAATTAAATTATTGAGTAATTGTTCTTCAGATTAACCTGTTATAACAGTGCCTTTCTGCAAAGTAGAACTTTCTAATGTGTTCAAATTTACTTTCTAATTTTGTATACGAATGTCTAATACAAGTAATCGAATTAAGAGAAGAGAGACTTTGAAATCAACATAAATTATTTGGACAATTTGAAAACGTGAATGCTGAAAACGTTCGTAATATATGAAGCTACAAAATTTAAGTTATAATACCTCTCTGAGTCAATAATAAAGACATAGTGTTAAACAATCGTGTGTTATTTATTTTGGTTCTGACTGGATAATATTTTGTGTTCTTTTTTCCTAGGGTTTATATGCTGCCGACATCCGGCTAGCCTTTACATCCCAATTGTGGCATATTTTATATTATAAACTAGACACCAGCACATTTTGCGAGCTCCTCTGAGTGAATACGAGGCCATCCGCGGCAGCACATGCATGAGAGACAAGAGACAAACAACCATGCCCAAGGCGAGACCTTACCATACTAGTATCACTCTCTTGTTGCCTATTCGATAGACAATAAGTACGTCGAAAACGCGTGTTGTAATATGTAAGGAATCACAATTTGCTTTTAATTGCGAGAATGGTAAATAAAAAAGTCGCGACATTAGACCGAAATACGCAATCATCAGATTTTCACTCGATTATCATCAGATTTTTACCATTAGATTCCGTGAATAATACATTTTTACATTTAATTTCCATATTTCAATATTAAATAAAATTTATTTCACACTATTTTAAAAGTACTAGTGTTGTTCGTAATATTGTGACGCTACGTGTATGTGCTAAATAAAAGACATTTAATATTACTGGCGCAGCAAGTAAATGTTAGTTCGAAATGAAAATGTGGATATAAACATTCTTTATGAAATAGGAAAGGGAAAACTGAAAATGTGATAAATACGTAATAGCTTTCACTAGATTGTTTCTTGACTGAAAAGAAAGAAAGATAAAAAGAAAAAAACAAACAAAAAAGAAAGGAAGGAAGAAAGAAAGAAACAAAGCGTGTATGACAATCGTAATTCGGACATTTTGTAATGAAAAATCCAAGTTTGTTAAACCCAGATGTTGGGATGGTACCTTTACTTGTAGGCAATAAAAAAGCTTAAACTCAGATGTTTTCCAGCATATTTGCTAGATGTTGGCGTTCATTTTTGTTTCTTTATTTTTACAAATACGTGGATATAACTTGAAAAAATATTGTTGTAACAAGCTTTACAGGATTATCGCACTTCAATTTGGCAAAAAAACAACAAACAAACAAAAAACAGCCACTTAACGATTTTTTAAAACTAAACACAAATAATATTTTTTTTCGTTTTAATTCGTATAGATACTTCGTTTAACGGTTATGCAAATAAATCGTTGTTTATCTTTCTTGTAGTTGATGAAAAGTTATAAGTTTGTGAATCAAAGCTAATTTATCTTCGCAAAAAAATGATATGTACGTTGTTTTCACTGAATCTCACAAACGGTTAAACTACTGGAAACCGAGGAGTAACACTGCACAAACGCTTCTATCCTGAAACTGTGGATTTTTTTTAAAAAGGACGTGAGCCTAATGGTAAGTCGGGTCTGACATCACACGTATTCAATCTAATCAGTAACAAATCATGGATATGTAATCTACGATGTGTTTGGGCACATAAAACCACAGTGTTCGAAGAAATAAGTAAATTATTTATTTCTCTAACATTTCCTTTTTTGTGCTGTATTACTCCGAATCTGACAGAACTCAAAGAAAATAACAAATATCTCGCTTTGAACTAAAATGTTTATTTATATCACAAATATCTGATAACTTCTCTCATCCGAAAAGGGGGCAACAGTTATTTCACCTTTTGTTTACCTTCAAAACTCTCGCGTATACCCCAGGGTCCAGACAAAAGAAAACTAACACGACAACTGCGTTCTTTCGTGTAGAGAAAGAAAAAAATACCTCGCTTTCTTCTAATAAAGGGCTATGTTTCTTTGTAGCGAAGCGAGTCGGGAGGCGGCTGCTGAACATTTAATGAGTTAACTCTGTGTCACAATGGTCGCAGCACGACGAGGTCCTAGAGGGCATTGCAGAGAGGAACTCTTCGGACTTCCAATTTCCCAGGAGCTGCCCGGGCTTCGACCTTCAAAGGAAACGGCTTCTTGTCTAGCCGGCGACATTTACCGTTAGGCGAGAAGAAGCTCATTCGCGTGTTTTTCCGAATTACGAGATGCAATTTCACTAGATGTAATGACGAGCTGAACGGGCTGTACAACGTACATCTGTACGATTACAAATGAAAATTTAGAGGAATATTTCGTGTGTATTCAGATAAAAATAAACTTGCGTTCTATTCAAAATTGTAGATTTTGAGGCACGTAAAATATCAGACACTTCTTTTATTAAATTCAATTCCGATGGTTAGGAAATATTAATCTAGTTTTTTATTGTAGAATGACACAATCATCGAAACATATACTGCCATAAATAACAAGGGAAAAGACATATACCAATCCCTTAAATTAGTACTTCTAAGCCCAAAATTCTCTTGTAAATATCGAATTTATTTCCCTTATTATTAGACACCAAAAACATACATCCTCGTATATTTTTCAAATTAAACGGGAAATTACATCGATGTGGTGATGTGAAATAAATTAGAAAAAAAGATAAATAATAATATGGAGAGGTTTTAGCGCACCGTAATTTTTTTTTCTCATTTTTCAATAACAAATTTTAACAGTATCATTCAGAGACCTTACACGTTATTATTAATTTAGTCATTATTTCTCGTTTATTTAATCAAAAGTAATTTTCCGCAGATTATAAATTTCGAAAACCTTGCGAGCAGCGCAGCTTCGCTGGACGGTTGTCTTGCGCGAAGTTCCGAGGGCCGGAGAAGAGCAGAGGAGCGATGAAAGTGCGCCGAGTGGATCGCATTGTCTCCCAATTCTCGGCCCGCCCCCGCCCTCGTCCCCGCCCTCGCTCTCCAGCACCTGGCGCCGGCGTCACCTGCAGGGTGGCCAACTTGCCGCTCTCGAAACACGTCTCGGGGCGGTGGCTCGTTCCGGCTAACGGCCGCCCCCGGCGCTCTCCAAATATTGCATTCGACAACCACACAACTCACATAAATAAGCCGGTGAAAAACAATAACTGCCATCTCCAATATCGGCTTTTCATAATTCGTAGCGCCAGTTTCTGATACCACGTATATATTGCGGCGGTCGGGTATCGACTTGCCGCCGTATCTCACGGCGAGCGCTCGGGCGCCCCGCCCTGCGCCAACCTCAGCGGCCTCCTCGCCTCTTCGTCTCCCCCCTCCCCCTCCCCCCACACCCTCGCTGGCCTCCTCGCAGGCGCTTACGACCCGCCAACGGAAGCGACTTCACCCCGGCCTCGGCCCCGGCTCGCACTCGAGCCCCGAGTCAGCGCCGGGCACCCCCTCCCTCTCTCACTCTCCCTCTCTCCCTCTCTCTCGATTCGTTTGTAAATGATAAAGAAGTTTTGTTTGAAAGTCTGAAACGACCAATTACAAAGAACGTGGTATTATTCATCGGGGATTAATATTCTATATATCTCAAGCCAATGGAACATTCAAATTGCGATATCTAATGAATCGTAGGGAATATCGAGTACACAAGGGTTTTGAATAAAGTTCCAACCGCATGATATATGCTTCGAGATACTTAACGCGAGAAGTAAGCTTCAACGGGCTAAATGCTAATTCAGAAAGTTGAGTCTTCTCAAGAAATTTTGCAAACCGAGAATTTCGCTAATGAAGGAACTTGCGAGAAAGTGGGCGTCGATTGGTTCTTGCAGAAGTTAACGAAGATTCAGATGCGCTTTGGGCCGTATTTCGTGTAAACGGCGAAGAATTTCAAACTGCTCGGAAGAACACATCTCAATTTTTTCTCTGGGAAATAACGAATAAATTATGGGGTTAACAAATCACGCAATCAAACATTAAAATCTACGTAGCTATTTCCGAAGAAATATTCTTCAACCAAGAGCATTATTCATAAATGATGATACGCCTTTATGAAAATTAGTGAAATATATGGCTAGTTTTGGAACTAGCATTTCTTTAACTTCGCAAGAATATATTGCTACAGTGTTAGGACACTTTTGTAGAAGAATGTGCTTATTTAGTACCACATTGTGCGCACGAAGTGCATTAAGAATACAAGAGTGAATAACTGCGAACATATTACGAAGAACATGTTTTAGAATAAATACAGCCAAAACATCCATTTAAAATTTGATGAATCAAACAATTTTTATTTTATTTCTACGTTAAATTAAAAATATGTAGGAAGATGACTTATGATTCTTTGATACTGATTAAAAATTTACGTCCATAAATATATTAGTGTTAGTGGGGCAACAATGAGTTAATAAATGGGTCAATGAGTCTATAAAATGGAAGTTATAATTCAAGGAAATTCGTTACCACCAAGTGGAAGCAGTCATCTTGGTAGGTTTGTTATATTCACATTTTAATACTAAACTTCGATTCATATTACAATGAAATCTCTCTGAAAAATCATCCTTATTGAACACCCACTCGTCTCAACGACCGATTTTTCTTCGAACGATCACTGAAACCTATATACTGTGTGCAAATTATCTCTCTGTTAACAGACCAACCTTTACCCGACCTCAGAACAGATCCAGCAATGTTTTTAAGTTTCCACTTTTAGGATACGACTTCCAGGAAAATTGAAAGAATACAGTACCTCGAATTTTTAGTAATTAAATTGAAAACTGGCGACGTTTTGAAAAGCATTCACTTCATAAGCTCTGTGTCTCAGCTTCTTCTCGAGGAAATCGGAAGGCGAAGGCTTCCTGAAATTGTAAATCATGGCCTCTTGATATGGATGGTAAGACGGCAACTTTCTCCATTTCAGTTTCATTTTTTTAATGAGGCCGGTTATGAAAGAGACCTAACACTTAATTCTTTGGATTAACAGAGCCTTCTTTACCTTCCCTTCCCGGAAGATCATCTTTTGCGGTAGACTATCAGTGACGGAAGTCATGGTTATCAACTTGCCCCAAAACACGCAAGTGTTAGGATTGAGTCTGAAATCTGGCTCACCCAACATAAATGACTTCAATTTTTTTTTTTGCGAAAAAGTGCTAGCACAGCGATGATTTTAGCTCCTAAGACAGAACCCGTGTCCGGCATATCCAAATGACATATTGAGTCTTTGTAAGAAATGAAGGTGCGTTACCGAAGGACAACTATTGGGCGTCCTAAATCTGAAAATAATTTCAAAATTTATTTGTACCCAAGTAAAGGAGATACAAATATTTTAAATGCATTTGAAAATACTAAATAATTCGAAAAATCATTTTTCGTCAAAATGGCAAAGTAAAATGTTTTATTTTTCATAACTTGTGCTCATATACTAAATTCCTTTCATTATCTTACAAAACGAGGCACTTTTCTAAATAAATAATATGTAACAAGAGACCATTTTTGTAAAAAAGAAACACAAAGAAGAAATAACCTATTAAGTGACCATGTCTTTAAAAGATAACTTTTTCACAGAATAAACAGGGGTCGATTAATACAGGTTTCTCTGTACATCCACGCCTAACTTACATGCCGTTTTGTTCTCTTACCACACAATGAAGAAACGGGCATGCAACGGCGCCAGGCAGTGCTGCCCCGGCTAGATTACCGCGCGCTCGTTACGCACGGTAGTCCCGGCCCAGGAATGACCCCGCGGAAGCGTTACTTCGGGTGAATGGCTTTGCGCTCAAATCTCCGGCGCGGCCCGCGATTTACGAGCGCGCGCGCGGGCGGCGTTGACCTCCTGCGACTGCTTAACGCGCGGGCTTACGCAGTCACCTTCAGCGGCGATATATCACATCGCGGGCTTTCTGGCCTTAAATGCTGCAGCCGTCTGCACCGCCAGTGCCCTTGCACCCACGCGCGCGCGGGGCTCATCTTTTCCCTTCGCCCGAGTTCCAAGAGGCGTCATTGAGCCTCCCATTGCCGTCCGAAGGTGGTGCACGTTCCGTATTTCAGGATTCGTTCCATGTTACTGATTCTGTTCGGATATCAAACATTCCTCGATTAAGTTCACGTTTTTTAAGGTCGCTTTTTAACATCTGGGTCGTACAGCGACCACTGTGGTTGTTTTAACTGTAGGAGAAACTGTAAGATAAACACGAACACACGCAAACATCCATGCTCGAGGCGGGATTCGAATCCGCAACCCTTCGAGCCAAAGCTGATACGGCCCTCAGCCTTAGTCACCTCGGCTCTCCAGGCCGGCTAAGTTAACATTAGCGTTGCTACTTTGTTCCATTTATTCCAATGCGTCGGTTGTGCTGTTTCCATGCACGCGAGTGTGTAATTTGTGTTCAATACGTTACAAAAACTTGAATATTGAAGAAATACAGGAAAGTTGAACAAACAAAAAATCTTGTACAAAATACAGATAATTGCGTCACAACGGTTCATGGTTTCCACATTTCTAGAGCGTATAAGTCTTGAATCTCGTTCCTTTTCCTGACGAGCAGACTTCACTTCCGGAAACCCCTCCCGAAGGGGCTGTTTCAACTGGTATCAATACGTTATCAATACATTCGAAAAAATACAGCTTTTGAACATCCAAGACCAGCAGAACAAATAATCTCAGTAAAGCAAAGTCCAAACTTGCAAAGTTTGGACTGATTCCGATTTGAACAAAACACAAATCATATACAACACTAAATTGAAAGTTTCATTTTTGTATATCTTTCAAAACATTACTACTCAATTAATGAAATTCAAATTAACGATAAAGAAAATTGGCTATTAATTGTTAGATAGCAGCATAAAATATGTGATGTTAGTATGAAACTGTGCCTATCGATTGTGGAATCTAATTCGTACTCAAACTATCGGAGCATAATATTGTATTGTGTTTAGTAAGTTAAACCAGTTTAGTAAGTTGAACTAACTTGTTAGATTTTACTGTCAACCTAAAAACTGAAATGGAATATAATTACTAAAACTAATTAAATACTTCGTCTTTATAAAACTCAGAATGTTTGTTCAAGCATAAAAGTCTCGGTTATTGCAAGAAGCTTCGGCCATTAAAATGAGTATTCCGTCAAATAACTTGGTATGGCTCCTACGGGTTTCCAAATTTTCTTTTCAAAAATTCACACCAACATTTACTCTTCAATTTTTACCGTACTTGTCCGTCGGATGAAAGAAAGCCTAAAATTCAAAAAAGTGTCAATTGTACAAAAATATCGTAACGTATGAAACAAACTCTGTAAACTAAAAATTTATGGAAAAAGTGATGAACAATGATGATCAATTTTATTAAAAGGCAGCTAGAGATTCTAAATTGAATAGAATTAGAAACGAGATCATAGGCCAATATATAAATAAGAAGTGCACAATTCTAGAATCTATATTTTTTTATCTGAATCAAATTTTCATGCGAGAAGAATGGAAAAAAATAGTTATGTGTTTTCTGCATGAATAAAAGATGTATACCCCAAACACTTCATAAGTGAATTCTGTATACATGAAAAAGTATTTCTTGTGCAACTAATCTGTCAAAAAATAATAAATTAATAAAGTATCTATGGATATAAATAATTCGGATTTTCTATCATATATTTGTGTATCTTTAAAGGAGATACGAAACACATGCATACAGATGCACACAGAAAAACCATCTAAAAGTTGTTAATATATTTATATACCAGAATTAAAATGCAATATTCAACAATGAGTGCATTTCCATTTTCTGTACTAATACTCAACGTTAATTCAGTTAGAGGAAGCATACCATTTAATGATTTACAAACAGGTATTTTATGTGAAAGCAATGCAGATGCAGCGTTACCGATGCGAGTGAATTACGAGGAAGTGTAACGGATTGTATTTATTTTTCAATGAAAGTAAACTCCAAAATAAAATTCCAGATCACACCTCACTCGCTTCAACCAGTAAAATAAAATAAGCGTGTTGTAAAAACAAAACAGTTAATTAGCCCCTAGTAATTATGACAGAACCTACCCAAAAGTTGCATTGCAAGTGTTAATTAAGGGTTCTCCTTGCTCTTTACTGCACCGCCGCGACCTTCATTACAGGCGCCTGAGATTTGCGCGGATGAATGGATCTGTTTGCGACACCCGTCCCCATGGCAACGGACAAAGGCAGATCTTGAGACTGACGACCTAATTACATCGGCCTTTGGAGGTGTCGGTGCGACGACACCCTTCTGCGTGTTCCCGCCCTCCCGCTCCCCGCCTCGCGCCGCTGAAGATGCGTCGATGTCATGAGAACGTCGCGGAAGTGCCATTGTCGTGAGTTGGTGCCGCTCCACTGTGTCTGTCTCTGCGGAGCCGCTCGCGCCAGATCCGATCCCTCTCCCGACCCTCCACCGCCACCTTTCACACCTCAGCTTCAGCCTCCCTCGCCTGAGCGAGGTTCTCTTAAAACGCAAGAATATCTGAAACGAAGAGCTAAACTATTTGTTTAATACTTGAATGTATCGTGTATACTAAATATATCTATGGGACTGAGCAAAAATATCTGAAACGAAGAGCTAAACTATTTGTTTAATACTTGAATGTATCGTGTATACTAAATATATCTATGGGACTGAGCAAGAATATCTGAAACGAAGAGCTAAACTATTTGTTTAATACTTGAATGTATCGTGTATACTAAATATATCTATGGGACTGAGCAAGAATATCTGAAACGAAGAGCTAAACTATTTGTTTAATACTTGAATGTATCGTGTATACTAAATATATCTATGGGACTGAGCAAGAATATCTGAAACGAAGAGCTAAACTATTTGTTTAATACTTGAATGTATCGTGTATACTAAATATATCTATGGGACTGAGCAAGAATATCTGAAACGAAGAGCTAAACTATTTGTTTAATACTTGAATGTATCGTGTATACTAAATATATCTATGGGACTGAGCAAGAATATCTGAAACGAAGAGCTAAACTATTTGTTTAATACTTGAATGTATCGTGTATACTAAATATATCTATGGGACTGAGCAAGAATATCTGAAACGAAGAGCTAAACTATTTGTTTAATACTTGAATGTATCGTGTATACTAAATATATCTATGGGACTGAGCAAGAATATCTGAAACGAAGAGCTAAACTATTTGTTTAATACTTGAATGTATCGTGTATACTAAATATATCTATGGGACTGAGCAAGAATATCTGAAACGAAGAGCTAAACTATTTGTTTAATACTTGAATGTATCGTGTATACTAAATATATCTATGGGACTGAGCAAGAATATCTGAAACGAAGAGCTAAACTATTTGTTTAATACTTGAATGTATCGTGTATACTAAATATATCTATGGGACTGAGCAAGAATATCTGAAACGAAGAGCTAAACTATTTGTTTAATACTTGAATGTATCGTGTATACTAAATATATCTATGGGACTGAGCCGATGAAGAAATGCACTATGTGATCAGAAGTCCCTGGACACGTGGCTAAAAATGACTCACCACTTCGTGGCGCTCTCCGTCGGTAGTGCTGGAATTCAACAGGGTGTTGGCCCACCCTTGTAATGGCCACCATTATTAAAACATAAATTAGAATTATTAAATTATTTTATACCAAATCAATAATAGTGTCTCATTAATCATTTCAAATTATCAATCTCTCCAACTACTCTCTCCAACACATTTTTTATTGTGATTTTGCGCTTACGTTTCATCATAGTTATTGTAAAAGAGTCTAATTTCAACTTATTTTGGCTAAAAGAGTCACATTATTTCGCCTTTCAAATAAGAGAATCTTCGCTGTAACAGCCAAGCCAATTACGCACATACTATTAAATGTAACATAATCAATAACTGTACAAGATTGGTTGCTCCAAGCGTAAATACTGCGTAGTCAGCTCCTTCAACAATCTCTCCAGTTGTTCGGCGAACTCCTCAATCTCCCTAATTTTCCATGGCCAAACTACGACTAATATCGTGTTGATTCACTTGCATAGCTTTCTAGCACCGCAGCAAATCCGCGAAGTTCTCTTACTTACGCGAATAACTCGCCAACAACTTTCTCTCAGTAACGTAGTAGAACAAACTTAGTAAACAATTGAAACGTAATTCAAATGTTTACATCGTATTCTACATTCACTCAGTGTTTAAAAGGTCATCATTTTGTTTGTTTCGAAATTTGAATTGCTAGATTGAATGCTACGAAAATGTGCAGTGGAGGTGGAGTAACTATAATATTGTAAACGGCCATGAAAGGCAGAAGGTACAAAATATTTCATCTTAGGTCATTTTTTACATTATAAACTTTACATTGTTAAACTGAATTATATTCATACTAAATTTTGACTTGTAAGAATGAACTTATTAAGAAGATTCTAAATATGTCTAGAATTTTAAACAGATATTTGTAATTCAATATATATATATATATATATATATATATATATATATATATACCTTTTGGTTTTGTCATAAAAGGAATGAATTAGGATAAGTTATTTTACTATAATTGAAGAACATGCAATTCTATTCACCATCCCTTTCTGAAGGCAAGGGATAAAACACGATATAGAGCAGGTTTCATGGAACAAGGAAAGCATGCATGGAATATGACTTGAGGGAATTCAGTTTAACGATCACATTCTGACGTTTCCCGCTCTACTATGCTGACAAGAAAATATAATATGTAGTACGTAAAAAATCTCTCCAATGGTCCCTCTTGGAGGAGAGCAGGAAAAGGCAGAGGGAATCTACTCTTTAGACAAAAGTGGGGTAAATTTTCTCTCGGATCAGAAATACCTTTTGAGGAAATATTGTATAAAATCCAACAATTTCAAATCATTCAAGTAACATTTGTGTGCGACATTAGTGGTTTGAGTACATATCTATTTTATATTGCACATTTCAGTTAGAAAACGTGGACATAGAGTGGTTCAGATTTAGCATATACTCCTTCTTCCGTTTTATTCTACGATCCCACGATGTCGGGCAACCCAACCAAGACACCACCGTTTTCCCTTTCGTCATCTTATTCGGTAGATCACCCTGCATATTCGCCTCTCTTATCATCGCATTTGCTTTGCAGCTAACTTCTACATCTGCTTCCATTACTCCTCTGCTTGTGGAAGGCGTTTGACGTCCACAACAAGTCGCTGGCAGAGCGTGCATTGACATTTACTGCTAACGGGGCGTTCAAAAATTCGGGTTAGGAGCGTTACTGCGCCAGAACACGATCCACCTAACACTAGGGCACGATGTCTTTCCTATCAATCAGGTGTAAATGTCACATACATAATTTCGTAATGACATTTTCTACCATATTCATTTGGGAAAAAATATGTTCGACCTCCCTTACTTGCCCTAGCAGATGATAACCGCCGTTAAATTGTAAATTGTACATTATAGGGTGGTTCTACGCAATTAAAAAAAATGGAGGATGGTGGCGCAATTCTGGTTTCAGATTCTGATTCAGCGCGTCGACATACATAGAAAAACATGTGTCAGGTCTCTGTGTCTGACAACTTTTTTTGTGTGTGTGCCTGCGCAATTGCGTGAGGTAGGGGTAAATTAATACCTTTCCAGCATGGAATGTTAAACTCTCGAGGGATGCAAGATCGCCGGCATTTCACCCGTCAATTCACACCCTGGTCTCCAGTGACGTCTTCCTCCTCGCCTTGTCCCTGTTCCCACACGCCCACGAAGCCCTGGAGGCCTCCGCCCCAGCTCCACACCCGCCCCGTCCCGTCCCGTCCCGTCCCGTCCCGTCCCGTCCCGCCCCGCCCGCGCCTTCGCCCCCGCCTCCTGCACCCCTCCTCAGCGCTCGCGTCCCCCCAGTCCTTCCGTCTCACCCTCACTCAGCCCGTGGGCGATGCACACTGTCACGGGAGAGCACTATAGACCACCTGATTATATTGCTTAGCTATATCGGCGAATGCAGCCAACCTTCCTCAAATGAATACCAGCAGGTGCAGCTGTTCGTTGGGGGCCACAGCTGCCGCTCCACGCTAACATTTGATAAGGTGCTTCCTCTTAGTAAGCCCTTAAGAGAAATTGGACTTACTAATTCTTACAGAATTGCTACGGGACTTCACAACATATTCCGCTCTCCTTAGAAGTCGTGTGTAACCGACGAGGATTAGGGACATTGTTAGTCGTCGGACGGAAAAGGGAAGCTAGAACGACGCTTCAAGGAGCCGATCTCCGCAGTTTTCGAAGCGGAAACTCCGCGCTGTTGGCAAATTAAGGAGGCCACTTATTTCCTGGAAAAAATTTCCTTCACCTTTCCTGGTTTTCCAGATTCCCATTTTTATTTTTTTCCTGCTAAGATTTGAAAATTCACACTACTTAAAGAAAATATTAAGGTCCCTGATACTAATTTGGCAGGTGTCGGATTTTATAGCAGGAAAGAACAAATTAACCATATTTTCTCATCAAATAAAAATTCATCAAAAACTAATAATGTATTAGGTAATGTTTTTCAGCAATAACATTTTATTTTAGAACTCTTTTAAATTTTTCCATGACATCTATCGATTTTCCTAGAAATTCCTTGATTTTCCCTGACTTTCCGCATCAATGAAATTCCCTCATTTTCCCTGGTTTTCCGTGTCTTCCAGAAACTAGTCACCCTGCAACATAAATGCCCTGACGTGTTCCCTGCGCAATTTTGAAGCAGAGTTGAAGCCCGCTCTAGCTGCTCCTTACCGACGAAAGGTCAGTGCGAGCCTTTTCCAACCAGTATGTCACACTTGGGCGCTGTAAAATCCGCCAATGGGATACCTTACACCGTTTCCTGCACTCAAACTTGAAACAAAATATATGTGAAACGGTTAGGAGCGTATTACCCGATGGACTTTACATTCACATACATTGTTGCCAAGAAAAAATGACTAGCTGTACGTTTACAGATATGGTTTGGTTAAGTAAATAAAATTATACGGTTAAATGTAAATAATGGAATCAAGTGAGTAATAAAAAAGTAGTCGAATTGTGTAAATTAGGTGCTTTTTAATTTCTGTGTTAATGTTTCTTTCTGTACAAACTTATTAATTTCTGTTGTAAATAATAAGCAATTTACACGCTTCTGGAGTGTTTATATGCCTTTGCAATGCAAATGTTTGGGTAGAAAGCGTTTTTTAAAACCAAATTTGAAGTGCTTATTGCGGCCCAACCATTCATATTATCGACGTAGTTTATTAGACAAAATATACTTACAATTGTCTTAAGAGATTTGCGAAGTATCGACGTTTTCTCCCCGGATATCCTATATATTGTGTAACGTTAATGACATGTTTACTGACATTAGTGCGGTACGCCACTGCACGCGTCTTTTTGACTGACACTACCAGGAAAGAAGTCACACGCCGTCACTAAAACCGCTCTATGCTTTGCTTGAAAGGGTAAATTTTAACTGACACAAACTCTTCTGAAATTAAGGGAGAATTTATATTGTTTGAATATTTTGGTTTAAGTACTTCGCTATTTTATCACAAGAAAATCTCTCTGGGAAATTGCCGGGTTGCTGCATCTCAAATCTCCCAAGCTTCTCCGATATTCTCTCCATCACTTGGGAAACGACTTTTTAAAGATCGGAAATAATATTTGTTGAATAGAAAATCTTGACTCTTTCAGATTTGGAATATGGGCTCTCGAAATTAAAAAGCTTCAGTTAGACTCACAACTACACCCATTATCGTAACATCAGTTTTTTAATATGTATTATAACAAATATTAATTCCTATAAAGTGTTAATATCGAAATAATTAATAATCAAAATATTTTTAATTCGCCCAATTTATTTGAAACCAGAAGTGAATAATTTATTGTTACATATTAACTTCACTTCAGACATGACTAGGGGCTGGCGTTAGTGGAACAGCGATATAAGGATGGGGTCGAAAAAGTCAAATAGTAATTCTGTCCTGCCTACTGAGAGTTGTAAGAATATAATTATAAAATTGTTAAGAATACATATATTTAATTATATAATCAATCCAAGAAGTATATTTATGTGAGTAATTTTAATCGTATACATTTTAATTTTTTCTTGACTTTGAATCATATTAGTTAGAATTTTTTGAACTGAAACTTGTCGGAAAAAATCTTTTTAATTCTAGATACTTGTAACCAACATTAAGAGCGAAGTAACGAATTAATACAATATACTGAAGCAGTTTCAAAGAGATTGATGTTTCACAGAAGTAAGTCACTGTAATACTCTTAGCCTCACAGTCAAACTGAGTCACACGCAGAGAGGCTAATGCTCAACATCACTGCGGATGCACTACAATGACAAATAGGAAGCACCGTCTGCGAAGTAGCTTTACGGCCTAGCGTGAGTGAGAGAGGAGCTGGTGCTGCAGGCAACGACGCACAGTGGGACAAAATGTTGCCAAAACTGCCAAAAAATAGTTTAAGTATTTTTGCAATGAGCACTTGAGAAAAACATAATTACAATGTGTGATATGTTTAAATGTAAATTAAAAAGGACAATGCTATATTGTTAAAGTTCATTTTTCTACAGTTTATTTTAATGGTCATGGATTTTTGAAACAATATTTTTTCTGCAATGCAATGTCAAAAAATATTGCACCTTTTTAGTAGGTTTCTTCAGTATTATGAACTCCAAAACAAAGAGCTTGAAAACTATACATATTTATCACTTACTTCTCATAGCCTTATCTCATCAATAATTTCTTCACTTTTTGATTGTACAATACTTCTTTCTAAAATGTTGCGCATTTTGAGGAAGCAGGATTTGTTTTATTATCTTCCAATTTCCTCTAATTGAGAATTCGCTCATTCTATAGGTAGTAAATGCGTTGATTTGTAGATGAAAATAATATGGATGGGAGAATGATGGTGGAGGAGAAAATAAAGAGTAAGCAGCTTGAGAAACAAAAGAATCGTGAAAGGAACTCCGGCGTGTCCGCTTTCCCCACAATCTCTGCATGAAGTGATCCTGATTAGAACTGTCGATACCCAGAGATGGAAAGTATCCGGAGATAACATGACCCATGCTCTTTTTTATTTGCTATCCAGCTACATGCTACTACTTGCTACATACTACCCCAAAGTATTCGCAATAACACTGGTTATTCTGTTTTATTATATTGTACTTTTATGGAGACTGAACTCCAATTAACAGAGGACGAAAATCCTTCCGTCGTCTCCCTCTGACGGCCGTTAAGCGTTTTAACATACCACAAATTATACAGAACAATCGAAAGAAATTTGTTGTATCTAAAGATGACGTGTGAGTCAATTCAAGGAAAATCTATTTTTTTTGTTCTAGAATTTATATTTGATAAGAATTCGGAATCGCGAAAAGTATTGATCAAAACACAGCCGAAATTACAAAAGATTCAAACGTCAACCGCATCCGTTATTTGTTCTATAACGGCCTAATGACGCTGATAACTATGTAACCTGCTGTGGATCTCTCTTAATCCGTTTCGACCCAATGTGGCGGCGGGGGCGGCGACAGCGCGGCGCGCGCCGTTGGAGGGCGGGGGGGGCGGGGGGGGGGCGCAACGCGCAGAGCCCAAGGCGACGCAACGTGCGCTCTAATTAATGCTCGGGGCGGAGGCGAGGGTGGGGGCGGGGGGGGGGGCGGGGGGGGCTGTGGAACGCGGGAGAGGAACCGCCGACGCGGCTGGCGGTGGGTGGGCCTGGGCCGGTGGTGCAGCGCACAAGGAGAATTGTTTCGGGACGGATCTTCTCTACCGAAGCCGGTAGAGTGATACGGTGGTGAGGTGGCTCTTGTCGGGCTGTCGAAAGACAATATTTTTGACAATTTGTTTGGAGTTACGAAATTGAGAAATAATTAATATTTTGATTCCCGCTTTGCCTTTTATACATACATGTACATTCAAAATACGTATATAATATAAAACATGTTTTATAAGATAAATATAATAAATATTTACAAAATTTTAAAATGTTCCATTTATTACACAAGCAGGAAACGAATATTTGATTAAATAAACAAATTTGCTACTGAAAATCTATTATATTTCATGAGACTTTTTAGTACTGAATGGTAAGTCCTTAGGTTCAAATAAATGGAACATCTTAATGGACCTGTCTGTCATACGAGTCCTAGAAGTCCTATCGTCCATACAGAAGTACATACATTAGTTCATTCTTTCAACTTTTTAGTCCTCTCATTTAATATTATTTTCAAAATGCTATTTTTTCACTTTTTCCTTGAAGATGGACATTTACTAGATCCTAATCTCCCTTTCTTCTTCCTTAATTTCTCGTCACTTACCCGAGAGTAACGATTAAACAAAATGTAATATTGACCGAACACAACAAAACCTCAAAAAACTTCAAATATTTAATATCATTATACCTACGTGCTTATCGTCAATCTCAACTAGCTGTAATAATATACAAGATATATCTTTCAAAGTGATAATTATTTATCACATTTAATGTAAGACTTAGAATTTCGCAAATTGAATATAAATGCTCAATTTAAAATTACGGTAATACATTCAAAAATATTTTTAACAAGAATAATTCAGCTTTTCTGAAACAATAATGTGAAGATGTTTCACTTAAAAACTTGTTTAAAATATTAATTTCACCAAAATATTCAGAAACAAGATCGTTTCTCAAAACATTACAATTTTTTTGCTGAATCAAAACTTTTTTAATTGCAGATCTTGTTGGATCGCAATTACTAAGAAAATATAGCTTTCTGCAGCGAAAATTTTAATATATAGGGTCAAAAATATACAATATTTTAGATATTCCAACATCAGGAATATTTTCAGATTATTCAATATTAACTTGAAATTATCATAGATACGATTGTAATTGGTTTAATCTTTTAGTTTGATTATTCAGACTGTCATAGAAAATTGCCATAGCCACATAAATGCTGGCAGGTAAGGATTGTAGGCTGAATTATCAGTTGCCTTTTGGTAGTTTTATATATTTATTGTTGAGAGAATGTCAACAAAAATAAGCATATATTCCATTATTTCACCAATATCATAATTTATCAATCATTAATGCTCATTTTGTATATGTTCATTTTGAAATAGGATAAATAAAACAATAATTTAATTGCTTTGGTAATTCCAATATTATAATCCATTTGTTAGACCCAAGAAAACATTTTGCACCATTTAAAACGATTTAAAACTGAGAAAATGCTTCATACTGGAACACAACTTCGAATTCTCCTTACGAACATTCTTCGGAGTGGGAGTTTCCGCCTAAAATGTAATAGAATGACTAAAATAATTTTTTATCATCTGAAAAGAAATATAATTTGCAGCAACAGAACACTTCATTTTCGAGTCATGCACAATAATCTCTGTAAAGTACGTTGTGGGTTGTATGTGCGCCCGATGTGATTTCATTCTATCATAGTAAGCAATTTTTTTTTTTTCTTCTTCAGCTTTTTCCCTTTAAGGGGTCGCTGTTTTTCTGGTTTTGGCGAAAGTTTTACGGCCGGATGCCCTTCCTGACGCCAACCCACGTGGGGATGATATGATATATGATGATGATAGGAGGTGAAAGGACGAACACAATACAACCATGCCCGAGGCGGGACTCGAACCCGCGACCCTTCGGTCCGAGATCGCTACGGCACTACTGCCTTAGCGATCTCGGCCACCCGGACCGGCCATAGTAAGCAATATTCTAGATTCAATTAACAACATTACAAATGGAACAAAATAATGTTTAAAACAATTACCAAAGCCCCATGATTTATTAGTAACGCTCAGTTACATAGATAATTTAAATTAGAACCATTTAAAAATATTTAGAAAAAACAAATTTCACTTTTTTAATTTGCATCCCCAAGCTCCTTCTTCTCTTTTTAATTTAGGCTCATATAGGGCGAAAGAGAATCAAATCTCATTTCCCTAATGATACATTTAATCGTCCTTACACTCAACAGATTTGGTGATTCTAAATAAATAATAAACTTCGATTCTAAATTTGCTATCTTCAAACGTCAGATAATGAAAATTACAAAATAAATCAATTTCGTTAGCCAAACAAGACAGATAAGGTCTGAGTAACAGACTATAAAAGTTTGCTTTCATTGTAATTCACTTTCTTGGAAGGCAGTAATGCCGAACAAGCAAAATACATAAATAAAATTTTTAAAAAATGCAGATATTACATCTGAAATTTATTCAACACACCTTTGTGTGAGAATAATTAAGTAGAATAACTAAGGAGCTGTGTGTGGATGATTCCTAAAAAATTGTACAAAACTCATATATTTTCCAAGTTAATTACAAAATTCTAGAGAGGGTAACAATAAAATGTTTCGCTGAAACTGTTTTAACTATTACAAGAGTATTTTTTTGTTTAACTTGGTAGATTCACACTTGAATTGCGACTGGAGCAATCTATCTGTCGAGTGCGCTCCGGCTGAGTTCCACAACCATCTTCGTGTCGCTATCTCTTCTGCTTCCGCCCCGCCCCCGCCCCCGCCCCGCTCGCTCCCGCCACAACCCAACGCTCGCTTGATTAATAGACCCGGTCTGAATAACGCTGCCTCGCGGGTAATCCGCACGAGCCTGTTATGGGAAAGTGAAGTTGGAACGAATTTAAAGGCGATTAAGTGTTCCGTGCACTCCAAAGAGCGACGGGGTAAAAAGAACCAGTGGTGTGAAACGGGGATGACACCCTGCAATCGAAAAAAATATGCGTGAAAGGAGATTGTCCGCGCTCTATACGATTCTCTCGCTTTGTCAACCACTGGAGATAGGTTTTTCTTTATTCCGCAAATTGTTCTGTTGGTTGTTTCCGTCTTTTTGGATTTTTACTTTCCCCGCAAAGTATTTGAAATATAGATTTGGTGAAGTACGTTTTGTTCTCATATGCAATTTAGTTCACAACTTCTCTCAAATTTACCGCATCACTCTAAGTTGGTCAACATAAATGAAACGTGTAAATCATCCATTGTTCTACAACGAGAAGTTGTTTTACTAGATGGAAATTGTAGTTTGTATATTTATATTTTATGGTAATTTTAGTTTACAATAATTGAATTTATTTCATTTAGTGGGAATAAAAGTATTTCCAAACATTGATAGTAAAAATATAAATCATTCCACTAAAAATATTTAATTAAATACCATTCTAATATATTCGTATTTAATCTCTTAATAAAACGATCACACTGAACTGTATAATGTATCCATTTACAAAAAGTGTTCAATAGAAAGGCATGTTTAGAAGCAAGATATATTTACAACGAATTAATAAATAGGTTAATAAATATCTAAAATTTTTCAATTGATATTGAAGAAATCAGGAACATAAAAACAAGTTCTACTATTACCCAGTAACCCAATGTGCAGCCGTATTAATTAATTTAACCCTACGACATTAATTATTTCATGCTTCATCACGCAAATGAATCTTGTAACAGTGTCTCTTTACATCAATATTAATGCAATTTCATTACCATTAACCACATGTTAATAATATAATTTTGAAATACATTTTCCGTAAGTTCTTGGGTAGAAAAAAGAAACAATCCATATAATATTTCATTGTGATTCAATATTAGGAACAACTGAAATTCAATGAAAATATAATTTTAAACGTATTTGTAGTAACACGAGTTTTTTTCACGAAATGTATGCATGCAAGGCTTCATAAGTGAAATTTCTCAAACTTACCTTTCAAAAATATATTAAAAAAGAGTATCTCCCTGGTCTGCTTGATTAATCCGTCACAGAAATCGCTTTGCCGCCGTCCTTCACGAACACTCGAGTGCAAGTGCAAGTGTGCGCCAGTGGCACGTACTCCGCACCATTGCCAACTTCACGCAATCACTCGCGGAAGTATTTTCCCTCGCGAACACCAGTGTCCTTATTTTTATTTTTTGAATATAACAAAGACACTTTGTCTATGACACATGCAAAAGAAGAGAAACAAAATAGGAGAAAAGCCGGAAATAGATTAGATATCGTCTAAAGAAATCCAAAATTTAAAATACTATCCAGTTACATCCTGTAGGACGGAAGTCGGTTGAAGTATTTCACAAGTCAAGCAGGCACCAAGAACAAGCTGATAGGTTACTCTGCGAAGTTCTATCTGTCTCAAAGTGATAGCGCCACTAGTTTAAGTTTTCTCGTTTTTTTCTTCCATCCGTTGGCACATTTATTCTGTTTCGACTTCTCAGTAATAACTCACACCTTTCTGTGTTCGCCACGTATTTCTATATGAGTATCTTTATTCTTCGCTAGACACTTTATCACTATTACCTCTTCCTCTCTCTCCTTTTTTTCTCTCCCTCTCTTTCTCTCCTCTCTATTTATGCTTCTCGCTTTCTTTTTCTCCTCCATTTCTCATTTTCTTCCTCTTTCTCTCCTCTTTCTTTCTCTCCTCTCTCTTTCTCTCCTCTCTCTTTCTCTCCTCTCTCTTTCTCTCCTCTCTCTTTCTCTCCTCTCTCTTTCTCTCCTCTCTCTTTCTCTCCTCTCTCTTTCTCTCCTCTCTTTTTCTCCTTTTTTTCTATTTCTCTACTTTTTCTTTTTCTCTACTCATTCTCTTTTTCTCTACTCTTTCAATTCGCATTCTCATTATTCTTCTTTTCTGTCGCTATTATTTCTCTTTCCTCTTCTTTCAGTTTTTCCTTCTCTCTGATTTACTTTCTATCTCTGTTTTGCCTTCGCTTCTCTTCTCTCTGAGTTACATGCTGCACACTCGCAAAATAATAATCATTCACAGTTACACTGCTTGTTTCTCTTCAAGCGTAGGTGCGTTATGTTGCTAGTCAGGAGTAAAACAATACCACCAAAGAAGTAAGCTCTATTTCGTTTAGGAAAATACGTTGTAAACAAAATATGTGTTTAGGTCTTAATAATGACACAAAGTAAATGTTTATTATTTTATTATTAGTTAAGAAATACTAGTTGGAGCCGTCCCATTCATTCTTTGATTATTTTCTGTTTTCGGGCCCGCCTTCGGCAATGGTTCTTAGTCCCTTAAGTATAGTGTATGCTTTTTTATATCTGGAGGAGGAGGAGGTGTCCTGTACGGCGTGATCCGACGTCGACCTACACGTCGACTCGCAGGGGTTTCCCTCATTCAGGTATCTCCAACCAGCGGAGCACCGCTCCAGCTGGGACAAACTCTACGTTCCCGATCTCTATACCGACATTTATAGTGGTGTGGAGTATGTAAGTGGGTGTAAGTAAGGGGTACAAATGGGACAAAGAAGAGGAAAGAGAGATCGCACGCGGTCCATGTATTTCTACCAAGTGCCCCCACGTGTTGCTCCCACGTGTTTCCATTGGTGTTGCCTCGCAAGTTCTCCTCAAATTTGACTTAAAATTAAACTGGATGATAAGAGTTTTTTAATTCGCTTTTTGTTTTGAATTATTTTCTAAACCTTAAGGTACTTGACAGTGCAGGTACTCTCAAGGCAGATTATAGTGGAATTTCTGAATTGGTAATGAACATAGAGGTGCTGAAAAACAGGCCCCAAAAGATCTAATTTTGTAGTACAGGTTTCAAAATCAGAACATGCACTTCCTATGGGAGACGGACGGAATTAAGGGAATGGGAGGCATTGTTTCTAAGTTTTCCTTCATATTTAGAAAGTTGATGTTGATTTTTATTTAGATGGTATTTAAATATTAATTTATTGAATTTTTATCATGTGACGATGTCTCCTTTCTCACATAGACATTTTCAACGAATGTTCATTTGTCATTCCATGATATATTTTCTTAATATTGAGTAAAACCATCATTTTTAATAAAATATTATAAATAAACATATTTTAATATTATAGTTGCCTGGCTCGAGCACATTTCTTTATAGAAAGATACACGAAAAAGTATCAATTAAAATACTTGTTTAAATTTTTGTTTCATTACAAAATTACGTTTAATTATCGTCAATCTGATAAATCAACTCGTAAGGTTTCATGTAAATGCCTGAAAGTGTGTGTAGTTATTCATGGAGTTTCACCCTCGTACTCGACGGTGCATTGAAACTATCAACAGTTTGAAATTATCGAGTGATTCTAGAATTCGTCTAGGTTACCATACAGGGAATCTATTAAGAATTGTGCGGATCCGACCGTTTGTCTTGTCGAAAGCAAATCAAACACGCTCTTGCCAGGGACGTCCAGAGGGTAAAGCTTCTGGGGAAAGTTGCCTTAGGGCAACTGGGACCTCTTAAATGAGATCCCAAAATGAACTGCCTTCAATACATTTTAGCAAATAATTAACTGTAGTTGAAATATAATTCACTTTAAAATGTATTAATTATCAATGATAATAAATAAGGGGACCTTTTGTTCGAAATAAGACTCGATCCACTGCCCCAGGATCTACTGCCCCAGGCCCCTTGTTTTCTCTGGGAGCCCCTGGCTATTGCTCACCTATTTGCAGTAATTAACCCAAAATGCGTTTTAGTTGCCTAAACCTAGAAGACACGTTTCTTAGAAATCATATAGAATATTCTGAACGATTTAGGGAAGACAGGAGTCCCCCAAGGCAGCAAAGCGCATAATATTACATCTCATTTGTCTCGATTGGGAGACCGGAAGGGGTCTGACGGACAGACACTGATTACGCGATTTCCGTGTGAAGGTTTTTTATTGGCAGACGTTTATAGCTTGGTTTTATATTCATATTGAATACATACGACCGACGTCAAATATTTCTAGAAGATCTCATAGTGCCTTCGTACGAGGCTTGTGTTAATGGTTTTCGTTCGTCAAGATATTAATCGGCCACGTTGGTAGAGCTCTTTTCGAGTTTTACAAGTTCTGCAGTTGAGGATGCGAGTTTGGCGACGCCACGTCGCCTCTTCTTTCGCGTGGAGCGCGTTGGAGGATGACTCATGCCGATTGCCGCTTCCGCTTTTAGACTGCGGTTTTTCGAATCAAGAACTCGAATTGCCGCCATTCCAGAGACGATAAGCGTTCGATGACGGAGGCGCAACTCGAGCCGACGCGAAGCGCTGTGTGGTCTCTCGTTTCTTTCCTGGTCCCATTGCAGGTTACTATGCATTTGAAAACGATTTTGAAGCAACTAACTTATTTTGTCTCATTCTGGAATTAATGTTAATAATCATTCACAAGCCTGATTCAAGAGTCTCCAAGCCAGTCAAATAATTGAATTTGTTACTACTCCATTAAAAACGGTGAGAAGCAGAAGTTAACTTAGAAATTGTCAGTTGCACTATTCATTGCCCTGTATGAATAATAATGATGATAATAATGATAAAATAATAATAATAATAATAATAATAATAATAATAATAATAATAATAATAATAATAATAATAATAATAATGGCCGATCAGATGGCCGAGATCGCTAAGGCAGTAGTGCCGGAGTGGTTTCGGACCAGAAGATCGCGGGTTCGAATCCCGCCTCGGGCATGGATGTATTTGTGTATGTCTGTATGTGTTGTCCTTTCACCCCCATTATCATCATATCATCATTTCATCTTCCATACCCTCAGGGCTAACAACCGTGGGGGATAAAAATCGGATCCAGCAAAAAATGCTGGTCCCCCCCAAAAATTGTCGCAAGCACCTGCCACCGTGGTAATAAATAAAAACTGAGCCACGGTAAATGCAGGATGCTTGCATGCGTGGTCCTAGTCGGCCGATTAACGAAAATAATAATAATAATAATAATAATAATAATAATAATAATAATAATAATAATAATAATAATAAATAATAATAATAATAATAGTAGTAGTAGTAATAATAATAACGCGTTAGACGAAAATAATTCATTCTACACAAAGAATAAAATTAAGGTTATTTTATTTACAACTCAGTGCCGTCACATGCCGTTACATGTGGCTCGCCGCGCTCGCCCGCCATCTCTATCGAGCAACTCGCGCTCTCTCTTTGCATCATCCCCACTGCGTCAATTGATTCATTAGTCCTAGAGAATGTCAAATGCTAATAGTCGCGCAAGTGTATGTTTTTATCGTGGGTGGTGACAGTGATTTTCCTCCTCTGGATATCAAGATATGGTGCTAACCTAAATGTCGGCTTGCGGCGTTAACCCAAACCAGGTATCTCCTATCATCAGCGTACAACCCCAGCCGCGACAAGCTAAAACTTTTCGACTGGTCCCCCGACTTAAATGGTGGTGGTGGTGGTGGTGGTGGTGGTGTGTGTGTGTGTGTGTGTGTGTGTGTGTGTGTGTGTGTGTGTGTGTGTGTAAGCAGTGAGGATAAAACGACGACGAAGTACGTAAAGATCGTACTCGGTCCATGATCCAGTTGCGAGGGACTGCCCCAGCATTCGCGTGGTGTTGTGCGACGAAACTAGGGAAATCTACCTATCAGAGCAGTCGACTGCTAGAATTCTCCTGACGGCGGCTGACATAGACCTAGCTCTGTAGCTCGTGTCAAAAATTCAGCAACGGGACTCGAACCCACGGCATCAACTGATCGGAGTCGTGAAAGCCGATTCCTGAGTCGCCCTCCCTCTCTGACAAGTGTTGCAAAACTTAGCTGCATTGCGTCTTGCATAATCCTCTTAGTTTACCAGTTATTGGAAAGGGTGAAATCAAGAACGGTATAAGTGAAATTTTATAAGTTATGTAGAATTATTTGATTAGGTTAAAGTAGGTGAGAAGTTCAACGATAAAACAATAAAATTACTGAAGTATTTGAAACATTACGTTTTAATTAACTTTCAAAATTAAATATTCAACTCTCATCGTGGCATAATACAATCAATTGTTTATATTGCATTATTACGTTATCACCAAAGTGATCGATGGAGCAAAGAATAAAATGTATGTTTCTACATAAAAAAAATGTTTTGAGCAAAGTGATTTACAATTACATCGTGCTGAGTAGCGGTAGGGGTTGCACCATGGCCACCTTTAGTTTTGTGGAAAATCATAAATGTTCTATTTGAGTCCCATTTAAAAATCCCTTAAGCCGAACAAAAATAATATCAGTTACAAAAAATCTTCTCAGACCAGCAAAATATATTTCCGGTTCCACTGTCAGTTCTTAACTTTCTTGCAACATCAAGAGAAAATCTACTCCAAATCATTAAATTGCAGTCTATCACATGTTTTTCTCTGGAAGCTTCTGAATACGTCTGATTTTTGAAGATGTACAATACCGAAGAGAAATGATGAGACAAGAATCGGGCAGGCGTTACGAGAACAAGTGCGCGGAGTCGATGGCCGGAGGGGGCAGCGCGTGGCGGAGAACTGAGGTGCAAGGCAGCGTGGCCGCCTGGCCCCTGCCCGTCGCCTGAACCCCGCTCCGTCGCACCGGAGAGGCCGCGCGCCCAAGGATCTTCAGTTACATTTGTAGGGCCTCGGAGCCTCGCGGGAGCGCGTCGTTGTCCAGCGCCTGCCAGTACGCTGTCAGGTATTGCCATACCCACCGCCTGGGCCGACACCGCCTGCGCCTCAAGCTTAGCTTTTCTCCCCTCCGAAACTGCCGCTCTACATTTCCATTTCTTTATTATATAGGCTTATTGTGCAGTTTTAATAAAAACAGCTAGAGTAAAAAGGACGTGCTTATCTGATACCCTTATTCCGTATTATCCTACCAATTCTTTTGATACTTCACATCTTATTTTTAAGTTGCGCTTACCGATTTTAAAGAGACGCTTATATTATATTCGTCGAAGTGGCACTTTCACTTAACTCCCATATTTTGATTTCCGGAATAAAAACTTCGTCAGTATTTAAACATCATCAATACTTCATGAATTTCAAAACAATACACTACGAAAATTTCTTATGTATATTATTCAATGACACCATATTTTTTAGAATTTACTGAATGGTAAATGGTTCCTTGTAATGTCCTAGTATCGGTTGCTGTGTGACGACGAGAAAGCTCACTTCTCCTATTGAGTATACCAGAATACAGCATACCAATATACAGGGATGTGCTAACCACACGTACCCCTTAACCCATGGCCGCAAGGCCGGGACGCCGGTGGTAGATCTTGGCTAGTAAAGAGCAGTTGTGTCAAAGAATATTCATACATACGTGGCGATAATTTAGTCATTATCTATTTAGTCGTGGAGTATTATAGATGAGTAGATACGATATGACTCAAAGTAAGTCATTAGTTAAAAATTGTAAAAACTTGGTTTCTAATGTTTCTAATTAGCTTCTAATGGCTTCTAATGGCTTCTAATTGGCTTCTAATTAAAATTGAGCGAGATTGGATATTGGACCAAAAGTGATAACTAAGAAGAGAAAGAAGAACCTATTAGATCCCTGATGACAGAAATCACCGCAGAGGTTTACGACTGGGAAGATAAATGTGAAGATCAGGTTTTAGAAATAGTGAAAACTGTAACTGTTACTTTTAACGTTCTTTAAAAGCAAATATCTTCAAGCGGGGTTATGTGTGATCCATATGGGAAAGAATTAAATTTTCTACACTTTAACTTGTTCATTTTGAAAACCGATTATTCACTGCCCACAACAGCTTGTAGAATGATGAAATTTCCACTACGTCGATGAGACTAAACGAAGCAGATCTTGCATGTACTATACGTAGATCTGATGCCGAGCGTACAGGCATTTGTAATGTGCAAATAACTGCAGATTGAAATCAAATTCCGCATTTGCAGTCCCATTTATAAGACCTTTCCTGAAAAGGAGCTACACAGTTTTGCATTAAAATGAAAGATGTTTAACAGTGCATTGTTAATCTTTACCCCCGTCTCCCCCTGGTATTAAAAGAGTGCAGATGGAGACGAGAAGGCAGATTGTGCCCCAGGGCGCTTCGTATCGGACATTCAGATCGCGCAGCGAGAGAGGAAAACAAGAAAGAGGGTGAATGGAGGGAGAGAAAAATGGAGGCAGGGATAAAAAGAGCGAGAGAGGGCGAGAGAAATGACAAGAGAGAGAATGAGCGAGAGATTGAGAGGGAGCGACAGAGAGAGGGGAAGAGCAAAAGGGCGAGAGAGCGAGGGGGAGGGGGAGGGGGAGAAGAAGAGCGGAAGCGCGCGCGCGCGACAGAGAAAGAAGACCGAGCCTGTCTGCGCAGGGGCAGAGGCCGCCGGGGGGGGGGGGGGGGCGTCAGGGAAGCGGCAAGTGGGCGGGGCGGGGCGCGCATGGGCGAGTGCTCAGCTGGAGGGCGACGCCCGGGCGGTGACGCGCGCGGGGGCGGTGACGCGGAGGGCCGCCCGCGCCGACAGCAGTGCTCTTTCCGCCCGACAGAGCGCGGCGCGGACGCCCGAGCCTCGTTCGAGGGCAGCGTACAACAAAAACCGCGCGCTCGGCTTGCACCGACATATTTCTGCCGACGATTATCGGCATTCCGAATGGACGTGGACGTCCTGCAAGTCTTTGCCTTGTCACTGGCTCCGATTTCTAATGAAACCGTAGTGCACTTTTCGAGTTGTGCGACTACACTAACACACATGTCGGGGTACCCGGAGGAGACTTAGTACTTGTTCCGGAGAGGTCGATGCGCCGCTGGTGGTTGACGAAAACATCGCAAGGCGACGTGTAGGTCCCGCACTGGATCTCGCCATCCAATCGGGGAGATAACAGCCACCTCCCACAGTTAAAACGTGTACTATACTTACAGGGCTAACGAGATTAGCAGTTGATGCGTCTGGGAACGCCAATCAATCAGTCTATTGATCGAATTGTAAAATTACTGAAGATGTTGGGTGATGGTGCTGTGTTTCTTGATTCGTAAAATTAAAATGTCTTCGACGAAAGGCTTTCGAGTTATAGTGGTTTTATATTTGTATTCCTTGTGAAACTTTTTCAATCGAGAATTTCGAAAGCTTTGAAACTATCTCCTTTTATAAATGGACAAACCGTTGGAGACAATTGGGGAAAATGTATTTAAGGACGAAAGTATATTAAAAATCCAAATTCTCAAAATGTGTTGAAAAATTAAACCCTTTGTTTTAAAGAATTCTACTTTTTGTATCAGTCGCTTCAAGTATTTTTAATACTATATCAAACTCCCACGTACTTTTAAAATATTTTTTTCTCTTCCCTTTTTCCGTAAATGCTACCGATATTCGCAAAAGAACGGAATAGACAGCTTGTAATTCAAAGAGAAACGCTTGAAAACTGCCGGAGGACGTTTCACATGAAATGAACACATTTAATTCCAAGCGGAGCGGGAGATGTGTGTCGGGGAGAAAAATGTCACCTCCCTACACGCAACAGCGCCAAGGAGACACGCAGGGAAAGAGTCCGTTAAAAACAGCGCTACTTCGCTGCCAGTGGGGAGCCATCTCGCAAATGAAAGCACGCGGATATGGCGTCGGAGTCTGTCCACGCGCATGCGGTTACAAGGGCAAAAGCGGTGACGATTCGCTTTGCGTCTTGCAAATGAAGTAGACGTTTTAAGGATTTTAACGTGTTATTTATGTTTTTTAATATTGTATTTTATCTTTGAAACAAGTATTTTGTATTAGTAGTACTATTAACATTAAGTATTCGGTTTTAGACGAAAGCCCACTACCCTTATTTTGGGGTAACTCTCAGAAAGACTTGTAACACAAGCCTATCTGCGCACCATATGTTTTATGATTGTACAAATTACACCCACTGTGATTAAGCTACCTAAGGGAAGATTTCATGGCTATGCAGATCTCAGCAAGTTTTCAAGGGGTTATTCAATTTTGTAAAAATATGAATTAGAAAAGTAACTGGACATTACAATTTAAGTATTTTTCTTTTAAACTTCCAGGCTCGTGTAAAGAATAAGAGTAAAGTAACGAACAATATGTAAAACATAATGTAAAAATATAAGTTTCACACAGAATTCTGTAATCAAATGTAAAATTGGAATACTGGAAGGATAATAATGGAAAACTCTATTAAATGTAAAAAATAAATGTACTCCACATGAATTAGCTTATATTATTTCACACGTATGACCATGCTGTTATTGCGACATAAAATATTTTTTATTGTTATGAGTTAGTTATTGTAATTAATCTTTTAATTTATATTTTTCGTTGTTGTCCAGATAGGAATTATCAATCGTTAAGTGAAGTGGGTGGATGAAAGAGGGCAGTGTTACCCAACTTTGCAGACTGGATTTGTAAATTAGAAAAGTGATATGTATAATATTGAAATGAGTAATGTAATTAAATAAATGAAGTAATTAGTGTCAAACAAAACGTGAAATAATTGATAATATCTTCCCAAAGGAATTCGGTATGTTTTTGTTCCGTATATCAATAATGACAAGAAAAAGAAAGAGTATACTTGTATGATGAAAAATATTTCCTTCAAAATTCGTAACTCTGTCTGGCTCTTCACTCAGTTGAACACTGCAACAAAGGTATTAAGGGTGGATTAAGGGCTATTAAGGGGGATGAAGTTGGAATATGGGCAAAAAATCTATTTTCAGTTTTTATTCTCATATTATGCCCTATAATTTTAGTATATTCACCCAAATTTTTGGACCAAACAGATCGCGGTAAGACCTTTAAAACTTAAATACCATCCCGGCAAGCGGCAACGTCAGAAGGCGTGGCCATGCTTCTGTTTGACTTGCGAACGGAAATCTGCCTTTTTAGAAAGCTGTGGTCATTTTCAGAGTTGCGAACGTGTGTTTACATGTTTTGAAGCGTACTTTTCTTGTGAACTAAGTTTTACGTGTTGACAGAGATTAATAATGCTGCAGAATGTGAACTCGAAACGTTTACTTTGGTTCTGGAAACTATTTGCAAATACTTTCTGAAGATATTAATACATTTTATTGCTGTGTAAATTGTGAAAAACAATCCTTACATTTAGTGGACAATGATAAAAGAATAGGGTTAGTTGGTAAATATTTGTGAAAGGTCTAAACACTGCTCTTCAAAGTTTTGCAAGCAATTTCCCATAACTTTGATTTTTTGAAATAATTGTACATTTTTCTAAAAAGCTATTTGACGTACAATCTTCAAATTTTACTCATAGTTGCAGATAACAAAGACAAGAGTTTGTGTTTAAGGATTTTTTCATTTTTTTTAGATTTTTCATAATGATGTATTAAACTCAACTTTTTTGCATCTAATCATACGAGACGAATTCAACAAATAATATTTTAAAAAACTATTACTAATACCACAATTTTCTTACATTTATTTGTTTACTTGAATTTCAGGAGCACTACCGCAAATTTTCAATTTTTTGATGTGACTGGTTTTCAAGAAAAGTGCACCTTTGTAAAGTTAAACATTAAAAATTTCAAAAGTTTTTATTTACAATTTCTCTTTTTAAAAAAAATTAATGATAATTTTTTTTTTACATATCTATTTCGTAAGAATACACAATTTTGTCGCTGCACATCAAATTTGGCTGCTTAAAAAATTATAATACTGCGAAGTGTTAATCTGCCTATATCCCCCCCAATTGTAAAAAAAATGAAAATTTTTTTCCACTGTATTTACACTGCATAATATTCATCCTCTTTGAAATATAAATGTAAGATAAGAAAAGCTACACACTGTGAATGTTACACATTTTACAGTATCAAATCTGTGAAAACCTTAATAAAAAGTGTAGGAAAGGATGATTTTATTAGAAAATGTAAAAGGTTCTTAAATATTTAACAATCAAAAATGTATCAACGGGTTTTTTACTCACATTTTTTTTCAGTATTCTTCGTTGTTGAGAATTCGAATATCGCGAATCCCAACACAGTGCGAAAGAAAGCAATTTTAGACACCAGCTTAATCTTTTGCCTATAAAACTAAGTTTAATAAAAAAATTAGAGCCGATTTTGAGAAATATTTGAAAATGTAATTGAGACTTTATTTAAAGCAATCCCAAATACCAAAATATCCGTTTCAATCACGCAGGGCTTCGAATTCGTTCAGATCGGTCGGGAATATCAATTTTGAAGAAAACCTTATGAACGGTTTTGGCGCTAACGTTGGCCATAGTCAAACAGACGAACGGAGGGACAGACAGACCGACGTTGTGCCGTCAATCAATGTTTTGCCCTCGAGGACCCACAAAACAAGGACCCTAACTACACAAAGTGTTAGAGGAAGTAATGTATTTCGTACTGGAGCACGAATTATTCACTTTTTGGTTATCAAATAGGGCCCTGCAATAAGAGCTTTTCTGTCGAAAAAATCGCCAATTTTCGGCCGACGATTACAACACTTTTTACGAAGTAAGTTGAGAAAGTAAAAAAAAAAACAAAAAAACTTGTTAATTGAGTGCAGCGGGCCTGGCGACAGCTGCGCCTCTGAAGGGCGGAGTCGCATTTTCAGCACCGCCCCCACGCGCGCAAGGTGTGTCCGGCGCTCGCAATCAGACGTGCGTGTCGCAGCAACCCTCGCCAAGTCACGTCGCTTGGGACCAGCGTGACCACCGCCCATTTTTCAAGGTCACGGAGGAGAATCAACTCCATGTGTGGGTAGAGGTTGTTAAATTAGATAAATAAAAAAGTAAAGTGTATAAATAAAGAAATAAAGTATGTTGGCGTGGGATAGACAAGGGTGCCACATCTGAATTGAAAATAAACGGAAAAGGGGAAAGATGGAAAATGTGTGTTATTACTATATTTATTTTATGTGTATTGTATTATAAATATCAAACTTTAAATGAATGTAGACATTACTCAAAAAGGCATCTTGTTTTTAATTCAAAAATACTACTTTATCATACCATTTAAGTCAACTTTTAATTAAGTTACTTTGATTTAACTCGGTAACGAATTATTCTAAATATAACGTTTATTTTAGGAAAGGAGAGTAGAAGGTGTACTGAGTGTGCAAAGGGAGTATAAGTTAAAAAGTAGCTCAATTTTGTTTTCCGAATAGTTACTGTAATAGCTAATGCAGCACACGTATAGTACGCCAGCTCTGTCATACATAGTGATGCACTGTGTGTGCGAATTTCGTCGGTAAGGCAGTGTGGGAATACAATCAAATAATTCCACTCATCTTCAAGTTGTGTAAAATCACTTGTTGAGTAACATTTTAAATGATGAGTGCAACAAACGTTGAGTAACACTCATTTTCGCTCTTTTTGAATGACATTACCACTCACGTAATTATTATTATTAAAGCCATTTGCCAAATATTTCTGTAGAATTAAATTGCAAACAAACAGAATTCGTCAAACAAAAAATATTTCAATATTGAAACTTTTTCATTGTTTTTGTATTTATCTGGAGTTCCTGGATATTTATCGAAATCATACTCACCTCTCAAATGGTGTCAGTATATACAGTATGTTAATTAATTGGCTTCATTCTTGAAGAGGCTTGCAGATAACGTTATTTTAAGATGTAAAGTCCTCTCCTACATCCTACTTAATATCATTTTCTATTGCTAAAACCAGGATCGAACGATTGGGACATGAATTGCGAGCTCTGGGTCCGAAGGCGCCGCGCATCCTGCGCGACACCGGCCGTGAGGCGAACAGTGACGCGCATCGGTCCCACCTCCGAAAAGGTCCGAAGCGCGTCGCCTTCTCCTTCCGCGCGCTGCCTCACGACACGCTTGCTGCCTTGTGCGAGCAAGCGGAGGCAACCGAGCGTGAGGGGGAAGACTCGCCATCGGCAGAGGGACGCGCGGGGAACGCGACGCCGCGCCCCACCTGCCACGCCTCCCAATGGGCCCGAGCGCCACGGACACTTTGAGTCAAGTCAGTGCCGTGGCGAACAGTGAGTGCAGTGTCAAGTAGTCAGTGCGTTGTAGTAGTAGTCAAGTGCGAATGAATGGGAAGAATGAATGGTTATGTATATAATGATAATAGTATGAATGATGTGTGAATGTAGAAAAAAAATAATACTAATAATACCATTATACAAAACCAATTTACGTATAAAATAGAATTACAAAAAATGATTTTAGTGTAAGTTAGTAATGCCAAAGTGCAATTAAGATAACTTTAAGTCTAGATTGTAAGTTAGTTGTAAGAAAAAGCCCCGCCTGTAGCTGCTTAAGCCGCAAGGCAGCAGCATAATGAAAAATTTATAGATAATAAATTCCCCTCCTTCACAGGGTTACTGTGGAGGGGACAAAAGAAAAAAAAAAGAATTGCGAGCTCAATCACATTCCAAGACTATGGAGACTGCCCGCTAATTGCCTTGGCAACGCCAACGACGCTAGCCGTGTTTGTCGGGATCGATTCCTCGATCGTCGTACGCCTTTAGCTCATACAATACAGAGCGCTTTCAACGGAATTGTGGAGACGGGCAGCGTTGCACGTTCATCTACCGATGCAGGGCGTCCGCGAGCAGGTCGTGCCGTTCGGATGATGCAACTGCTACTACACGGCAAGTGGCGCGTATTAGAAGGAAGTATCATCAGCGCTCATGGAATGTTCTAAGAGGCGAAGGATGTAATCCATACCCTTTTCAGAGGGTGCAACACTTGCGTAGTAGTAAGCAGTGGCGGCTTGTGCCGGTTGTAGCGGTTTGCGCTACGACCGAAAAGTGTCGCCATTATAAAGGATGTTTCAATAAAGACTTTACAAGTTTGAAGCCTCGTATTGATTTATTCATTTAACTTACTGATATGGTTTTGGTGTTAATATTTAGCGAAATACATCAAGTTTTACTTAACATATTCAATTTTTTCGTAAACAAATTTTACTAACACATTCCATCTGAAGCCGATTTCTTGACGTGCCACTTACAGTTTGTCAAGCGAAACTTGATCAATTGCGAGACAAATTCTACCTCTCAGCTTTTGTAGAAAACCTGTTAAGGGTTTCAGATACATTCCCATATATGTCTGGGGGGCTTTTTATTGCAAGCTAATAGCAGGGAAGACAACGGTCTCTGATATACGTCAACATTTGTTGCGGCATTTCTGGTCAAGTAATGGAGGAGGGTATTATTTTTATTGGCATATCATTTTGTGCAAAAAACAGGTGATCATGATTGATTTGTATAATATTTGTATAAGAGTATAATTCTTTACATAACATCTTACAATTGAGTGTAATTCTTGTAAATCCATCATTATAAAATAAAGAAATTGACAATAATTGGAATTTTCATATGCGTGTAACGGATGTAATCTCAATATAAAATAAGAAGATATGCCTTGATACGTAAAAAATATGTCAAACACAAGTCAAGACACTCCTGACATTGTTGAAGCAACGTGACTATTAAAATAATTAGTTATTTTTTAAATTATCCCTGTCGGACAGCAAAGTTTCCTGAGTGATTCGAAATTTCTCCCGAACAACGTTCTCATATTACTGTCTTTCTGTTCAATGCTTCTTTGAGACACTCAAGAAAAAACAGTGTATTATGATTTGCAATGTTTACAGTCTAGTAATTTCTGTTACGTTTAATCTCTAACAAACGCGTACAAGGCTACTTACAAAGTTTTAAGGTACGCACATATGATGATAAAATTTTTACATAGACGTTTTGCTGTCCTCGCACCTTCAGGAAAATTAGAATGCCTCCCAAAGAAAATGCTGGATACAAGAGTGACACATGAGTAGTAATTACAGCGTGGGAAATGGCTGGAAGAGTTGTAAACTTCAGGAAAGTTTTATTGTTTGAATTTATAACTGAACATCTTGGGAACAGTGGAAAGTCCGTTAGCGTTTATGATACGGTTTCTTTTTTCTAATAAAACTATTAGGCTTTCAATTCTTGCTTTCTCTAGGGACTAACATCGCTACAACTGACTGACTGTCTTGAATCCTGCAGGTATCTGCAGAAGCAACCAGGAAATTTATTAGGAATAAATTCAAAATAAAACGTTTCATTAGAGTGGTAAGACGTTTCTGCAACTATGTCACTAGTTGAGAGAGAAAAGAGGGGTTAGTTGTGTACACGTAGAGAGCAAAATGAATGATTTCAAAAGCGACTATAAAATCGAATTTTAATCGCAAAACATTGTAAAAATGATGGCATAATTATTCTGAGAAACCACAGGAGATTGTGGAAGAAACCTTTGAGCACCTCTGCATTTTGAGCACTGGCACGGTCGTAGCATGTTTAATATTCGGTCTACCTCTATATTGTCATCAGTTTCTTGCAGGTGAAGATAAACCAACAAACTAAGCTCTTAAATACCAATCATTCAAAATTCCATAATCTTGTTTTAAAATAGTCAGATGGTAATTTCGTTACAATTTTCATGGTATGCCTTTATCATTAAATAAGAGTTTCAATACTTGAATCGGAATTGAATACTTGTATAGGATATTGAAATATTTCAATCTCAACATCCTGGGAAAATATTATTTATACACTCACAAACAACTCTGAACAACATTGATAAGGCTCCAATTGCTAGGAAGCTGGCTATAAAATGTTATATTACCAAAATAATTTATTCGTTTTCATTACATTTTTTAATCAACTAGTTTTTGTAGAAGATTTAAATTGCCACTATCTATCTGGATAGCTTTTATAGCTGAATTCTTATTTTAATTAACATATATCACAATAAACTAAATATAATTGCCTTTATGATAATATTGTTCGTCTAGAACAATAATGGAAATATTAAAAAAACTGAAACGTTATAAAATGAGCTTTTCGATGGCTAAGCCATCGAAAGCTGCTATTACATTAAATACTTTTGTTGGCAATGACAACCTTTACAATAAGTTTCATAAACAACTCTAATAAGACATATTCTTCTTAGAGCAAAAAATATATTCACTTTTCAAAAATTGGGAAAAAAATTACCGTGGACACAAGACTTTAAAATACAAACCAATTTCTCTTACCGCATTCATGTTTTAAAAAGTTATACTTCTTTTGTAAAACATCTAACTATACGCTCTGTAATTGGAATGCAGGACATGAAAGTTATTCTATGTCCGGTTGCTCTGCGAGTAGATTTTTGCAATGAATCCACAGATAAATAGAGCGGTTATCTCAAAGCAATTGCTAGTCAAAAAAGACTTCACTGGTTAAAAATGCTTTGCACATACTAGTCCTCCCCAAAAACACACTACTTTGATGGAACGTATAAAAAAGTTACTGAAACAAACAAAAAAAACTCGCAAACGAGAAGCCCGGGGTGAGGTGGGGGGGGGGGGCGTCGTCCTATAGGATGAGACCTGCCAGAGATGGGACCCGCCGCGCCCACCACATCGCATGCATATCGCGCTTGCAGGAGCAGCCAGTATTAAAGCGAAGTAGTGACCGAAAAATTAAACCACGCTCTGAAAGTTTTCGAGGCAGCCTCGCCGCCCCCGCATCCACCATCGCCCCGGCCGCCTCCCGCCCCCGCCGCCCCCGCCTCTCCCACCTCCCCCGGCGCCACGCCGCCGCCTCCACTATCGCCCTCGCCGCCACGCCGCTCCGCCATCCCGCCGCCCCGTCGTCCCCGTCTTACCCGCCTCTCCCGCCTCCGCCGCCGCCGCCGCCACCGCCACCGCCACCGCCACCGCCACCGCCACCGCCACCGCCACCGCCACCGCCCCAACCGCCGCCGGCAGTGGTGCTGCGGTCGGGGTAAAAGCGGCCCCGGCGGCAGCTGCGGCGAGGGCGTGGTCGGCGACGGTGTCGCCAGAGCTGGGAAGGCTCAGGAAGGTCGTTGGTCCAGGAAGGGGCAAAGGGATTCCCTAGGGTTTCTTTCGAGGGCGTGGCCGAGTGACACTGCTCCGAACGGATTGCCATGCTGCCCCTGCAAACGACTCCCCCCCCCCTCGCCCCTCCCTGGGCTTCTCGGCGGTCCGCCGGCGCGACTTCCCCGGTTTGTTCGCTGTTGTTTGAAGAATTAAAGCGCAACAAGTTGTTTGAAGTGTAAGCCGCACACGGGTAGAGATTAGAGAGTGTTTTCTCCCCGTTCGTCGGACGATGTTGGGCTCGCGTGAGACGGGAGATTGTTTAAGTTTGGGATTAGAAATCTGGGTTGTGTCTGGGAGGATTGTAATTATGACCATATTTTAATACTTAGTCGTAATGTATTACTAGACCAACAAGGACAAATAACAAATGAGTGCTTGTAAATTAAAATGCAAATTAAAAAAAACAAATACATAAATATACCGTATTAGCCCTTTATTGTTTATAGAATTTTGGCATTGTTACCTTTTTATAATTCAATGAGAACAACTGATATCATGTACAATCAAACACATAAATAAACGTTATAAAAATTATTATGTCAGAAAATTAAAAAGGAGGGCAAGAGATAAAAACGAAACATTATGTATATAAATCCACCAATGAAGTGAGTAAACTGCACCCTCAAAAATGTATTTCTGTTTTCAGTAAAATTCATTGGCAACATTTTACCCGCAGGAAAGCAAATCAAACATTGTTCTCATTTCATAAACCATGTACATCTATCGTTCACGTTGTGCTTTTATGTGCTTTAGAATGTTCCATCAGATATGAAGTGAATATTATACATTTTATTTTAATATATCCATGGGAAAGTAATTAGCATACTATGAAGTTTCAAAATTATTCAAAGTTATTCAAGGTACGAATTTGTTCATGGTGCACACTAATTTCTGTTAAGAAGGAATGGTGCTGTAGAAAGTATAGACTAAGATACGTATAGACTAAGATAAGTCTTACTATTCTTTTTTCAATGCGAAGGTTATGTGCTAAGTCGGGATGAACGACAAAATCATTGTGAGGATCTATATAAATGTCACTTTAGTGAGACTGAATTATTTCATGACTGTGGAGCAGAAATTAACATGACTATATATTTACGCAAAACTAGTCCTAATTTATGTTCAGTTCATTGCTGCCTCAGTATGGAAGTATAAAACTTTCAAATCTTGCGGGTTTTTTCCGTTGTATCTGACAGAGTATTTGTATCATTTCTCTAATATGGTCAGCTATTTAATTGCATTTTTCTCCAGAAAGATTTTCGATTCTGTATTGCCTACGAATGAAAGATTCCTAGTGCCACGATCCTCAAATTTTCCAATTTATTTATTAAATTTATTAAAATTCAGTCAATCTCAATCTTAATGTGTATTATATAATCACAAAATTCTTTCACCTTTGCTCCAAAAATAAAAAAAAGTTGACACATTGTTAGTCAAAGATATTCAAAATAAATTAAATATACTGTAAGATCGAGGGTGCAGTAATATCAGTGATTACGAGACGCACTTAGTTCGCTGCGAAATCACAATTGACAAGTACACTCACTGTTATTTTAAAAAAATGCTCTCTACTCCGATATATTATTCAAAGTGGTACCTATGGATGCTTGGTAACAAGGATGAATGATGACAATGATCGTTATGTGTTTCGAAGACTTCAGTTAGTGCTAATAAAGCATCGATACTCTTTAGAGTATCTTCGATCTTCTTCGTCAAAAACGTCGGAGTTAGATAACGTATGTGAGAAAGCAGAATGGGATAAAAGGAAATATAATAAATGCGCCAAGCGAGTGAATAAGGAAAGGAGCACACACCTTGGAGATAAAACTTTTTTAACCGTACGGAGAAACAATCGTGGTTGAAGCCACAACCCGCTGACAGTGTGTTAGTAAAACTGGTAGAAACGAAATTCGTCGGCTCCTGATTTTCGTCAGGATAGTAGGTCTTCGATCCCTGCATCCTAAAGGAAAGTTGCAAAGCTGTTTCGAGACCTGTCCACTGTGGGGCAGGTAGCGTCGACTTCTCGTCCAGTCAAAACAGTCCAGGCTGAATTCCACTTAGCTATCTAGCTACTGTCGAAAATCTTACCTGTCGGGATTAGATCCCTAGGACCTCCCGGTCACAGGCACTGCTCTGACATCAATTGATGCGCTGAGACACCTCAGCCGGTGTAAAATTAGGTGTCTGTGGATGCCTTCTGGATATGGTTATTCGCGGTATGCGCAAAATGAAAGGGTAAATCTCTCACGTATGCCTTGAGAATGTGGGTACCTTTATGGCGTTTCCAAGAGGTATGGATGCCGGTGAGATTAACGATAGAAATTACATTTAAGTGACGAACATATTAACCATACCCAAAACTACTATTAAAGTGACCTATCTTGTAATGCATTTTATAATTACGTTAATGAAAAATTATTTTAAACATAATTCCCTGTCTTTCTATACATGGCAACTTACAAATCTTACCGATGTGCAATTCAATTCATTCAATATAACGTAAATCAGAGCACCGTCACGGTCCGTTCTACTGAAACCAACATTACGCACTGAAATTATTATTAAAATATAAAAAATTATTGTGCGTATCTGTGACCACCGGAGTAAGGGTAACAAGCGGAGTGAAGCTACAGCTTCAAAAGTGTAATAGAACGTGTAAAGCACCCTTTTATACAGCATCATAAGAAAAATAACTCAGACACCATTATGGATTTTAGGGCGTATGTTTTGTTTTTAATGATGATGTATATTGCATCGTAGTGTGATAAGTATGCGCTCCTACTGACATATTCACAGTGTAACCTTCAAATTCTGCATTTTTCGTTTTATATCAGTTTGCTGCACCTCCATGGGCAATTCTCAATTCCGAAGTAGTTCATTTACAGATGTTTGTGTCGATGGCGGCTTAAGCACTAAAAAAACTGCCATCATTCCTTGGCGTGTTTTGTACAAAAGGGATAATCCAATATCTTGTTAATGCACTGTTCTCTTCCTAAACATTGCTTGTAATTGTCATTGAACGAATGAAGAATTCACAATGATAATTGTGTAAGGGTAATGTCATAAATTGCGCGAACATGAGTTGGAGAATAAAAATATCAGAGAAAATCAGCATTCATGCACACTACGAAAGATTGGTTGCGAAATTGACGAAACGGGTTGGAGAACGATGAGTATGAAACTGAGATTCTAAAAAAATAATACTTCCTGGAATACATTGAAAGTAGTAGGAACCGAATAATGAATGCAAATTCAGTAGTAAAGAATAACAGGGTCAGGGGGTTTGAGGCAGCTTTATAAACGGCAAATAAAATTATGTCTGAATAGGATTGAATAGACAGTATTCTGGGAGATCTTACTAAAATATTTTCGCAACAGAATCAAGGGGATTATTACGAATGAGGGTAAAGGTAATGTGATTGTTCGGTAAAGCGAGATAATTGATAGCACCAAGCCAGGGAACTGTTAGGGGAACACAATGTCAATAGAAGGGGAGTGATAATGAACACATCTGATGTAGTAATCATAGGGGTCAGCGGGTGAGAGATATGTTCTGCTTCGAGCTCAGAATGGTAGTGAAGAAAAAGTTTGGCATACGGTTAGTAATTTATTTAAAGAGTACCTTTTAAATACACAATGGTTAAATAAACATTCAGTATTCGTTTTCGAAAAACTGATCATCTATTTGGTTATATATTAAATGCTGAAACTGTTTACAGGTAGGGAAATGAATATTTATGAAAATGTATGAGTTTTCGAATTCAATATCAATTATGTTGATATGTGTAAGTAACAAGAAGAAATTTGTCCTTGAGAAAAAATTGTTCCCTCGGACATATATTACGAGATACCAATAGCACAATACACGATGAAAAATTTCCTAAGAGTTTTGGCATGGTATTTCTATTATTGTTTAAAAAAGGATATGGTTAATTTTTATTAAAACCTCATAACTACAAAAAATAATTCTAACCACTGGCATAATTCAGACAAAACCATTTATGCGCTCCAGGTCTCAGTACCGTATTTACATTTTAACTAATGGATTTTAGAGAGGTGACGAAAGTGACGTAGGAAGAATAATGTATACGAACCGTTTTGTATAAAAGTGATTTTGCGTATTAGACAAAACGATGAAGAATGATACAGTATAATAGGAGAAGGAAGTCGTCGACAATACGAGGAGAAAAACTATTAGTTCTAGAAAATTTTGGGGGAATGTGACTCAGTAGTGTTCGGGCGAACTTCTCTCTGTGGTCGAACCCTAATTGACCTTCGCAATTACAATACCAGAGTAACTTTATTTAGGTAATTAAATAAGTGACGATTTCAAAGTTGCTGATACCACATCATAACGTTTCGCCCCGCATCTCCAAGAGCAGCAAATTCATTCCTTACGCTTGATCCGATCTCGCTCCCAATCTATCACCATCTTGCAATCCAGCTCGGCAACGTGAAATCGACGAAGACAAAACAAAGTCTCCAAAGTCTCGCAACACGGCCAAAATAAGGAACCAGTGGGATGTGTAGCGAGGGGTGGGGTGGAGAAGGCTTAAGCGAGCGGTGCGTGGCGGGGCGCGGGGCGGGGCGCGGGACGGGCGCGGGGCGGGGCGGCCGCGAGTGTTGATTAATGCAGACCGCGTGATTAACCGCGGGCGGCGGCGTGACGCGCGAGCTGGGGGCGCGCCCTAGAGTGATGGCCGGCCCATTAGAGCCGCCGCCGCCGCCGCCGCCGCCGCCGCCGCGCACGTCGCCCGCGTCACCCATCCCGAACCACCTCACCCGCCCCGCCCCCTCCCTGCCACCGCGCCATTCCTCCTCATCCCCGCTCCTCCCCACCTTGATCCGCGTCACCGGGAACACCTCTCCCCTCCACCGCCCCGCCCCGCCCCCGCCCCGCCCCGCCCCCTCCCCGGCCTCTCCGCGAGCGCGCGCGCGGAGCGCCATCCGCCGGGCAGATGTTATATAAAACAGCGCCCGTCGTGCTCGCCCCGGTCCCGTCCGCCCCCGCGTGTCCCGCTGTTGTGTCCCGAAGCGGTCACCGAGCCTGATCCCTACATCGCCCCCGATCCTCGTCTCGCTCCCGTTGTATTTGCCTGCCCCGAGGCGGTTCGCGCAGCTGCCGTTTTCGACGTCCTTTTTCTTTTTCATTTCTCTCGGTTCCTGCGAGGGTTGCTCGCTTCTGGGCTCCTTTTTTTATGTTTTAGGATACCACGTAATTATATTTCTTTACTGTTGAACTCTATTTCGCATTTCTAGCATGCTGTGAGAGCTATTGAAGCGGGTGTCGAGATTTTTCACGGTTTCCCTACAAACTGTGAAATATTAGTTATTGAGTACGATGGATTAGGGAGGTCGACGTTTTACGCTTCAGAAATGGTAAAGGGAACTTACGGGAAAGTGAGTGATTGGAAGCAAGTTTCTAATTACAAAAGTAGGTAAAGAACACCTAAAAAAATCATAATGAAAGGAGAAAGTCAACGTTTAGAGAATAATTTTGGATTACCTGATAATGTGAAAGCATTTAGTTGGAATCTACAACATCGCTTGCTACACAATATCTACATCCACATGCGCTTCTGTGATCCGAATTTTAAGAATTATATTCACGTATAAACTTTTTCTTTATCATGAGATAATTTTTTTTAGTCTTACTATTGTGATCCTTAATTATATATCCCAATATTTATTGAATTTTATGCCACGACAATGTCATTCCCTATTTTTTTAACATTCTCTAATAAATTGTATTTCAGTAATTATCGTCAATTCTTCTAATGCAACTCAGTCACAGACTCCTCATTTTCTGAACATTCATCGTATCATGAAATGTAAATTCACTCAGTTTGTTTTATCAATAATTTGTTATATAAATAATTTGCATGTTTGTCATTATCCCTATCCAGGTTCTTTGATTCCTTTTTACTTTTGCCTTTCATATGGAGTACTATCTGATTCTAATAGAGACATTTCCACATTATTTTATCGAATCACCTGTGTGTGTGTGTGTGTGTGTGTGTGTGTGTGTGTGTGCGTCGTATCCCCCTCCATCACATTCTCTTTCTTCCGCCATATTTGCAGTGCAATTTCCCCGCGTGGCCTTCACCCCTCAGCAAGCACGCACGCATCCGCGCCAAATGTCACTTCTCCCCGAGGCGGCGGCGACGTTCATAGGCCCCTTCGGTCGCCACTGCGCCCGACCGCCGCCGGCGATATTAAAAGTCACCGCGACGTCGTGCAAGGTACTTCGCCAGCCTATCTCCGGGCGATGTGGATGTGGGCTCTTTGATTTATAACCCGTCTCTGCTCCGGACAGCGGCCTTCGCGGCAGCTTGCCCTTTCGCTGCCCGCCGGCCCGACCGACCTCACCACCGCCCCACCCCGCCCGCCCGCGCGACCCGCTCGCGCCCCTCTTGCCCACCTACCCACCCACCCACCCACCCACCCCGCCCGCTGCCCTCCCGCGCTAATCGCTCCCGGCCCGATAATCTCGGTCAGCGGCCACCCTGGCCGGCGCGGCGCCGCCCCCCGCTCCGTCATCGCCCCCGCCCCCGCCCACGCCCACGCCCACGCCCACGCCCACGCCCACCCAGCGCCGACGGCGCTTCCGTCTTTTATGACGGCTGCCCGCGGGGCGCCCGCTTGCCAAATGGCCGCTGCCAATCACACGACTGTTTATTCAGGAGGCTATCACATCCGCGGAGGGGATTTTGACAGACACATTGCCAGTCTGTCGTCGAGCTTCAGTCAATGACGCGAAATTGATTTTCGAAGAGGTCTTTGTCTGAAGGCTTTGAGAACTAAAAGCATTGTGTGCTTAATATTCGTATTTATTCAGATGTCTTCTGGGTACGAAGATTTTTTTATATGTATATGATAAGGTTTTACTATATTTCCTGAGTCAAGAATGCCATGCAGTCCCAACGTGACGACTCAATAAGATTTGTTTTTGAAAGAAAATAGTTTCGATATGACGAATTGTTTGAATATAGGTTTCGGTTCATTCCAGGTATTTCGTGTGGCAATCTCATTGGATGGATGAAATTGAAGTATACTAGACTTGGGTGGATGAATTTGGACAGAGATATTTAGATGTGTACGAATAAAATGATGTGAAATTAATTTTCTACAAATTATGTCTTTTTAGCACGAACTGGCGTGATTGCTTTTTTAATATGAAAGTTCTCTCAAAACATTCTACTATTTCACTCAGATTGTTACAATATTGCATTATTTTAATTATCATTTCTTGAGTATGTTTTGTTCTCCTTCATTAACTTTATTGCAAACGGTATAAGATGGGTTTGGAATGTACAGCTATTAGTTAGATGGCTAGTAGTTAGGGTAACACAGAAAGAGTACATTAACCTCTAAAAAACATTCATTCGGAGTTTTACCTGAATTTTAATAGAGTTTATTATAAATACAATTATAGTAAATAATATGATCCTGCCAATGATTAAGAAATAATATTGTCTCTAAAACTTCATACTTACAACAATATAGATCGAAATACAGTTGCTATAGATCACGTACTAAGGAGCAAACATAGCCAACAAAACTGTCTATTAAGTTCACAACCGATTAATCAAGTTATTTGAATGTGATAAAAACCTGTGGCCTGGATGAAATTTTCTATTATAAATCAACGCAACTTTGTCTGCAAATTCTCTTCCTCTAAATGTCGTTATTAATGACATCTTAAGGGTTTTTTAAAATTAAAATATGAGCGCTGGTAATTTACCAGTCAATTTACACCCTTTCGAATGAAGCAAACGCTATTGGCTCTCAAAACGTAACTAATTACGAACCGTACCTTCTCCTATAGAATGCAAATCAACTCTCTGAGGAGACGTGTCCCCTATCGCGTTTCCCACACTGTGAGGGCATCAGCGCGTGAGCGCAAGAACATCCCCCAACCCCTACGCTCCTGCGGATTTGCCTCGAAGAGCTCTGCTTAGTGTCGACATATCCCTGCTCGCTTGGTCCGACATTTACGAGTATCGCTGCGGCTCACGATTTTGAAGTAAAGTCTCAACAGTTTTGTTATATACCTACTGAATAATAATAATAATAATAATAATAATAATAATAATAATAATAATAATAATAATAATAATAATAATAATAATAAATCAAAACACTTGTTCTAAGTGGTTTAAACCGCCAATATGGAATCTTTTGGGATCTGTACAACAAATTTATACTGATCTTACATAGTATCGAAGAAAATGAATATTGGGGTTTGGGGAAAAGTCGTACCAACCTGTAGATTGTGCATCGCCTTGCCAGAATATCTTGATCAAGGATGCAAAGTCTTAATATACAAGATTTTGATAATAGAGTAATTGTGGGATATTGATATTTTAATCGTTTCAATAGTTATCGAAACAATGGGAATGTTTCGTCAACTGTATGTGAGATGAGAGCGTAGGCTTCCGCGGCCGGAGTCAGTATTTACTAGGCTGTCCGGGTGACGCCGCGTCCACGGCGAAGGTGCCGACGTTTCGGTCGCCATTCTGCGACCTTCCTCGCATTACGCCCTGAGGAAGGTCGCAGAATGGCGACCGAAACGTCGGCACCTTCGCCATGGACGCGGCGTCACCCGTACAGCCTAGTAAATACTGTATGTGAGATCTTGAACGAAAACACATTTCTTCCCCAAAACCATTCCCTAATTATTTATTTTTGATATTTTAGGAGGATCTGGTTTTGCAATGTGTTATAAAATATTACTTTAGAGGTTTTTGGATTAAATACTAGTCAGACGTCTATTTTGTAACTAAAAGCCTAAGTAAAATATGAAAATGCGCGTCCCTCATTACGCACTGTATTGAAACGGATCCAGGAATCGCTGACTCACATTGGAAATATGCATGCGTCATCAGGAAACATAGAAATCCCGAAGGAGTGACATGGGATAAATACAAAGAAATCATGTAAAAGGGAAGCATAAATAACGATAAGCCAATACACCATGGGCTAGAACCTCTCAAAATTATGAAAAATATTAATTTAATTTGAACAAGTAAATAAATAAAATGGAAATTAGACAAGAGAAAAAGGAAGTTTCTGGAGGTCACTCCTTCAAACACAATTCTTAATTGACATTCTAAATTGACATCATGAAATTTCATCCTCTTTTACTACAATTGTACGACTTGAATAATAATGGTTTTAAAATATATTCAGATTCTGTATAGTGTTTCAACGTATAGTCTTCAACAAACTGACATATGAAGACCAATACGAGTGCAAACCAGAACGGTATAAGTGACCTTTTATAAATTATGAGAAATCTGTGTATTTAAGTCAATATTACTGTATAACCGTTATGCTTTGTTTCATCATTAAAAGCACGGCATTTAAATCGTTTATCATTAAAACTACAAAAATACATTGCCACTGAACTATAGCCGAAAATATATAATGATAGAAATATATAAAGTTTTTTCTAAAAATCTATAAAATGCGACTTTCTCGGTTACCAGTTCTGGTTTTCATCCATTCAAAATATCGATTAGTTATTTACCAAGCGAAATAGTGAAGTTGATTCGCTTGATCAACTTCGTTATTTTATTCTACAAATATTGAAAATAATAACCAATCTTCCAAAATGAAGCATGCGATTCGGTTCTTCACATTTGTTTATACTTGAGTACGCACCGCCGTGAAATAACGAAACGCGGGAAGTAAGAAGCCTCCAACTCATGTTCTTTCATAGAAGTGGTAGAGAACATAGTGCTGTATACACTGCATGCATGTAATATACGCACTGCATGAATATATTATTCTGCAAATTATTTTGAATTCTTAAATGCAAAAACTTCAAAAGTTTATTATTCTAATAGGAATGTATTTTTAGAGTATAATACAAAATAATATGAACAATGTTTCCCACTGTTACGATTATTTCATTATATCAAGACTGACGTAACCGTGCGAGAACTCTGGCAAGATTAACTCCGCCCTCTTTTCTATCCTTCTATTTCCATATTAAAAGGGGAAAGTTGTTAACGAAACATATTTATTTGTTTAAAACTGTATCAACGTAACTTCTAATGTACTGACTTCCAATACACAAATTTTGAGTAAAGGATTATTGATAGCTTTTCTTGGAACAATTCACAGCAATTCCTTGAAACAACATTTGAAGTAATTAGACAACCTTCCTTGACAGATTTTTGCTTTCCTTGATAATCACAAAAATATTAGAAAAACGTTTTACTTTTAAGAAAGCTACGTAAAGTTTTCCATGCGAAAATAAAGGATCGGGAAAGTACAACCATACATTTTATATTATTTAACTTTATTACCGAACTGAGAGGTACACTGGTGCAATTCAATAGTCTCCAATATTAGTACTTAGTTTAATTTCATATTCAGTTGCAGATTATGCACATCTCTGAGTCAATGAGATAGTATTGAGAAGCTCCAGACCAGCAAAATGTAATAGAATGTCCAAGAAGCTCTCCTGTAGATTATGGTGCGGGGAACGCGTTTTTGAAGCCACCCCATTCAATATTCTAGATTTCAAGGCCCTAGAACGCTTCGTTTAGGAGTTATTGAACTAAATAAATTTTAACAATCGTGATCGAGTGTTGCGGGTTGCATTTGCCGTTTATATTTCGAAGTGTTTTTTTCCAAGAAATCTCTCATGTTTTAAAGTCAAAGTGCAATCCGTCATGTCTCCGTGAAATTTTCTTTCTTTAGAGACCTCATTTGAAAAATTGTTTGCGTGTGAGAGCCGCAGAACTCATCAACACTACTGACATAATATACAAGGGGATTTGTATAATATAAACAATGAAATATGAGGTGAAGTAGCAGCATGTGGACTACAGTGTGCTGAACTTACTATATTTCCACCTTTGTTGTCTACGAAAGACTTCATATAAATTCCATCTAACATTAATGCAATGTGATTCCCTAGAGACAGTGGACAATGCAGAATCAAGTGTGAAGGATCGCTTTCTGCGCTCGTCAAAGGACGAAGGATATAGAGAAATAACTAACAAAAATTGTACGAAGAAAACAATTGGAAATAATTGATTCTTAAGGACAAATAAAGATATTTATATTTTGAGTTTATGCTGTCAGTCAAATTGAGTATATCTCCATATTAATAAAATTAATAATTGTGGAGACATTCTATTAAATTTTGTCATCATCGGGTGTTGTGAACCACTGATATAGTGAACCAAAAATGGTAGTCCCAGAAGTTCCCTATAACCGGAGTTGTTTGTATCACGTTGAAGGAAATGAATTTGCTGTTAATCCGAAGGCGCATTATTTGGTATCACACGTTTCGCACCCCGCGCCTCGCAGCGGTGATGAGCAGCGACCAGAAGAACGCCGGGCGGAGATCGGTTGGCATTCCGTCGCGCAACGCAGGCGCGCGGCAGGCGGCGCGGGGCGCGACTTCGGCTGGCAGTCAATCCAATCGCGGCGCGTAATTGGTACGCAGCCGCAGCCGCAGCGGCGGCGGAGGGCGCGGGGACGGGGGGGTCCTCGGGGGACCGGCGCCCGCCCTGGGGTGACCCGCGCGGGGGGCGGCGGAGGGATCGACCCGGCCGGCGCTATCGGGGTAGTTCATCGGCCGGGGCGGCGCCCGCGGGGACGCGCGCGGGGGCGGCGGCGGACACGGGTCGCCGGCCCCTCGCGCCCCTGTCATTACTCGGACGCGGCCCTCGGCGACGGCCGTCCGCTCGGCCGGCGCGCCCAGGACGGAGCCCCGGCGGCGGCGCGGCGCGGCGAGCGCGGGACACCGCCGCCCCACGCACCCGCGGCGACACTGGCCGGCCTGCGGCGGCCGACTCCCTGCTGCTCCGCGGCGCGCGTCCAGCGGCGGCGATGGTGTAACGGTTAGCGTACCGGGCTGTTGTACCCAAGTTGGCGGGTTCAAACCCGATCGAAGCCGTGGATTTTTAAGGGCGAAAAGATCCTTCGTTCGCCTTCCTTCGGAGGGGAAGTAAAGCCGGCTGTCCCATGTTAGTAGATTTACTTGCATGTGAAAGATTCTCAAGCCTATATGACGCCTCTGAGCTAAATTCAAATCGCCTGTTTCTCGCCCAAGAAATACGTCCTTTCTCTGCTAGTTGATGAAAGGAGCGTAGCGAAATTTGCGTGGTCAGACGGAAGAGCGGGCCTGATGGCCCGAGTCTCGCCTCGTAAAATAAGGCAAATTCAATTCAATTCAACTCAAATGTTCGGGTCGCATTGTCTATTGCAGGCCTGCCTTTCCGTCGCTGCCTAGTGTAGACACATGGCAGACGCTCGAGCAGGTAGAGCACTGGGAAGAATTATGGTTTGAGAGATATTACGTGGAGGTTGCGAAATGCCCCATCATGGCTCAATATTAAAAGAATCATCTGGGGTTCAAAGCTGGATTCGATCCCGCATCTCAGCACTGCTACCGTAACACAGACTCCGCAGGAGCCGCTTGAGGATTAATGTTTCCGATCAAGAAAGACACGCAGGATTTTTGATACCTCTCTTTCAACTTTTCCCGGGAATGCGTAGCAAACATTCCCCGAATCGCAGCAGAAGTGATGACGATGTGATGAGCCAATGTGGTGCGGTGTCTGCACACAGAAGGAAATGGGGAGAGTGACATGGGAAGGAGAGGACATGATGCTGGCTCAGATATTGTCAAGCATTCGATGCTGGAAATTCAGCTGGTTGGGCACGTTTGGCTTGCTCATTTTACATCCCTCTTATGAACATAGTGCACTGTTGCGTGCTACCCTGCCGATGGCGACAGTGCATTCGGCGCTCTTGCTCCATTTGTCGTCTTTATAGTGTTTCATCCTGGGTGATCTGATTTGAAGAGTTTGCCTCATTGCGTAGAGTGTGCGTGCTATTTTCACCTGTCATAAACGAGATACACTGCAATACATTCGAAGCACCATCTCCTGTTGCCGGCAATAAAATCGCAGTTTTGCTCCATACGGCGCGGCGATTTCAAGGCATTTCATTCAGATAGCGATGGTGAGTCGCTGTGTGACTTCACCTTGCTCATTTTCCACCACTCGGGGCACCCTGGTATACTCAGCACGGCTCGCTCTACAGCCATTCTCAAGTGCATTCTTTATGATGCTTTAACATACTGACCGTTGTGGTTCGTATAGTGGTAATAGTGCAGCCGCTCAGCTCTGTCGTTTTTCACTGCCTGTACCTTCCACTGAGCGTTGCTCGTGAAACTTCACGTAACATCGATTGAAAAATACGCTAATGTTCTATGAGGCCTCCGGAAGATACTTTGGGTTTTTACACTGAATCCTGCTGTAGCAATCAAAGTACACTATGTCCCTAGATTAAAAACTCGGTCTGTCAAAGTGTAATTTGTTGTGGATGAAATTTGATGTTCGGGAATGACTCCTTGACAGTTTTACCCATTTATCTTGCTCCTCATTTCATCTCTTCTCTAATATTAATTTTTCATTTCATTGGTCATTGTAACCAACTTCTTATTAAATCATTGATATAATAAAGACTCCGATGTAAACAACACCTCACGGGCCTGACACTATATCACTAATCATGTAATCATTATCACTAATCTACTATCTGGTATGCTGATTTAAATGTTTGATTTTGAAATTTGTGAGAGTGTCGAAGTACACTCGTGGTACGTCTCTCTGTCTCTTAGGGAACAAGATCTTAAATTTCAATATCTTCATCACATGAGCTGTCATTTCATCGTTTGTGTCATATACAATCGCACACGATGTATTTTATAGATTTAGTAAGGTTCGAAAAAGAATGTGATTACGGATCTACAACCACGCTGTCTCTCGGGGATTTCAGTGTTATGCGATAGATTTTATTTTCATTTTGTTCAACTCTTCCGAGTAATCCTCTGTGACATTCTCGTGCGGGATTATTTGCGCGTCTTTCAAGTTGCTCCATCGCACACATATTTCTCCGTACTGCCTTTTAGTGTCAGAGTTTTGTGTTTCAAGTGCATCTGAATTTTTAATAGTTGGAGCAACATATTTTATTGTCAACTCAACCAATAAAAATTGTCATCTACATCGGCACCGGTTTATTTTTATTTTTTCCTCTGATTCTATACGTTGCAGATCCCTAACACTGCCTCAAATGATGGCAGACGTTCTCTTGTTATTCTACTTCTCTTTCGATTAACTCGTCTCCCTCATTAATCATTGCCAAACATTCTCCCAAGCATCTTCGAGTCACATTTTTTCATAAACGAGGAACATTGAAATACGGCATTATTTTTTAATAATGTAAAACATTTGTATTTTCTCGCTACTGCGTACGCAGTACAGAGAAAGCACATGCAGAGGGAAAATTCTTATTGCCGGACCCTGGTAACGACAAAGTGGATAAATCATGTCCCTAAATATAACAAATTACTTCCTCTTACATATTGTATAGTCAGTATCCATGCATGGTGGGTCCTTGATACGGCAAAATCGATTGGCGACAAAACGTCTGTTCGTCCGTCTGTCCTCTCTCACTCTGTCTGTATGTGAACAACGCTAACAGCTAGACCTTAAGCGGGATTTTCATCAAAATCGATGTTTTCCTATTGATTTGACTGATGTCACGGCCCCTACAATTTCAAACATATTTTAATTTTGGGAGTATTTTACATGAGGTCTCTGAGACATTTTCATTTTTTAAGGGGTCAAATTTTTTAAAAATATTTTGTTGTTGGATAGTGTGAAGGGCGTTTAAGATAAAAGTGCTGGTCATATTTTCGTTGAAATCCCTAATTTTTGGAAAATTGCAAATATTCCAAAGTTTTTGGCGTCTTCCTACCACTACAATCACGAAGATAAAACTTTTTTATTAACTATGTTCATAAAACCAGATCTTCAAATAAATTCATAGTCAATGTTTCAAAAATATGAGTATTTTTTCGTAAATTTTCTTCAAAATGGACAATGTTTAAATTTCAGTCAATTATTTCCACAGAAACGTACATAGCAAAGAACGGCAAAGGTGTTGCTGGTTCCAATTCCGGTGCACTCTCTGTATTTTCGAAGATTAGAAAAAGAAATCGAAATGGTAAATTCGAATTTTCCGCCCTTCATTTGATAGGCTGATACTGTCGTAGACCGCCGCGCAAGTGACCTTTGCCGCAGCGTTGCCCACCCGTCTCTTCATTATTGCCGCTTCTTCGGTGACATGGCGTTCATCAGTTTTCTCCGTCTCGGATTGCACAGAATCTCGGATTAATGAGGTTCGGATTACCGTGGCTCTCCTATATACGGATTCACAACACAATTATTCTTTTTTTACTAAGAACATAAAAAGTTATTGTTGTGTAACGTTACACGCGAATTGCAAATGTTCAATCGCAGACGACCTCTTTCCTATAACGTCAGGCTGCATTGCAAGGAGTGATGCACTATGATTATTTAATCGGTGTAAGCAGTATGAAAATACTTGGAATAATAGATCTAATGGAAATTTTTTCATTGTTTTTGGATTTATTCCTGTGTTTCTGGGAATCTAACAAACTCTCACATTTTATGAGTAGATTATGCATAGATTTCTGTTAATTTTTGTGTTTATTCCAAATTAGATCTAATACAGGGGTTTCGCGTTTTGCCTAAAATCCTGGGTTTCTGACAAAACCACAGAAACCTCTCGTATGGGTGAAGGTTACACACCTATCTTTCAATTTCTGCGCGCATTGGAAATTAGTAAAACTTGCATTTGTGCAACTTCATACTTACTGAAGAATCGGTAATACTTTTGCAATCCATTCTGTATTTTGATACAGAGGTCCTCCCCTTTGCTTAATGCCTCGCGTCTTAGACGCTTAGAACGCCGCCACGTGTCTATCGGCACCTCGCTTATCCACTTGGCTACCTAGCCCTGCCTGCCCTCTACATTCCATCCCCATCGAATATAGATCCCCACCCCCAGGTACTCAGTACCCTCAGGCACTCCGCCACCCTCATCCGGCTCTCCTCATCCGCACCCTCATCATTCAGGTGCGGGCTTGAGGTGGTGGGGGCGGTAGCGGCGAGGGTGACGCGGTGGTGGAGACGGTTGCGGCGGTGTTAGCTGCGACGTTGGCGGCGGTAACGGCGGTGGCAGCGGTGCCAGCGGTGGCGGTGGTGGAGGCGGTGACGGCGGTGGAGGCTGGGGTGGCGGTGTGGACGGTGGCGCTGTTGCAGGCGGTGGCGTTGGCGGCGGTAATGGGGGTAGAGTCGGTGGCGGTGGTGACGGCAGTGGCGGCGGTGGAGACGGTGGAGACGGTGGAGGCGGTGGCGGCGGCGGCGGCGTTGGCGGTGGTGACAATGGCGGTGGTGGTGGCGGTGGTGGTGGCGGCAGAGGGGGCGGCGGTGTGGCCGGTGGCGACGTCGAGGGCGAGGGCGGTGGCTGCAGCGGTCGCTAATTAGAGAAGACCTCCCGAGGAGGAGGAGCAGACGCGAGTGCGGGCGTGGCCGAGGGCGAGGTTGGCAGCGAACGCGGGCGGTGGCACGTGCGAGAGTGGCGCCGGTGATGGCAAGCTGAGGCCCAGCGCTGCAGCTGCCCGAGCACCGGTCGCTTGGGGAGATGCCGATGCAGGTGGGCGGGGCGGGGAGCGCGGGCGAGGACGGGGGCGTGTCCGAGGGCAGGAGTGAGGGCTGTGGGTGGGTGGGAGCGTGGGCGGGAGCCTGGGAAGCGGCGGTAGACGTGCAACGCGCGCTGTAGTATCCGCCGATTGAAAACAAGACGGACGCGCGGTTGAGTGTCGGTGGCTGCTAATAGGGCATCAGAGAGCGCTTAGGTAGAAATCTCTAGGTCGCGTACCGGGGACATATACATGGAATAATGATGGTGCAAGATGATAAAGGAGGGAGAAGACCATGTTCTTAGATTTATGTTTGAGAATAATGAAACGAGGTGATCTAAATATTATACTTTTTTATTTATTAAAGAACATATTTCCATCGTCACACGACGTCCGACGTCACACACAGTACTTTGGAGAGTTTACTAGATCAAATTTATAAATCATTCCGTTAATTATAATTTTGCAATGTAATGTAATGTAACTAATCTTTGTAATTATTTCATGAAAAGATAACGGAAGATATTTTGTATTATTGACTATAGTTCAATTACAGGTAGTACATCTGAAAATGAATATTCAAGCTTGCATCAATAATAGTTTACAGGCGAGCAAACATTGCCGGAGATACTCTACTCCGTCAAAGTGAGTTTCATCTGCAAGCCATATTTGCCGTGAAAGCACAGCCGTGTAGTACAGCAGAACGTAAACTAACTCGCGACAAACTAAACGACGCGTCGAATGCACGAGTTGTCTTCACGTAAACAAAGGCGAGAAATGACATCATCTACACATGTTTGTATACAAACTTTTATGGTGCTTATTCCTTGCAAATCGTTGTCCTTTACAGAGCAATTAAATTTTTGTTCTATAAAGAGAATGTTTCCTGCAAACAGATGAATCGAAACAACGCAGTTATAGGTTAATGAATCAAATGATTAAAAATTGCTGATGATCAAAAATTATATTACATTCGTATCTTTGTATCTTTGTATCTGCGTATTAAATATAAACATTAAAAAAATAGAAAGTAATCGTAACAAAAATTAAAATACCAGCCGCCATCGGCAACTAGATACCAGAAAAATCACACAAAGCCACCTCTAGGAGCAGGTCGCCAATGCATGAAATGACGGAGCCAGTGGGTCACCGACGGTAACCTCGACAAGCGGGTCGCCAAAAGTGCCGATGTGCGCTCCGCACTCGCCGCTGTGTTTGCTCTCGGTCAGCAGATGCGGAGGGCACGCACAAGAGAGCAGCACACACGCACGCAGAGCCACAGAGGCCGCTCGCGAGGTGGAGTGTTTAAGGGGAACGGAGAGACGCAGTAGAATTCGCCAGATCAATGCTATTTTGCATTACGAAGCATTCGCATGCGGCTTACAAGACTGGATTTGAAATACGTTATTTATTGGACGTTTTTTACAAAGAAACTCAAGACCTGAAGTTGATAATAACATTGATAAAAGTTGTTATTTTATTTATATTTTCACAATTAAACAAATGTTATTATTTACTTGATCAGTGGCGGCAAACTATTGGAAGTATACAGTGTATAGAGTGGTGCAGAAATGCTTAATTGACAACAATAAGTTACCAATTTTTAAAATCAATAACTTCATTTTCGACAAACATTTGATCTTTCAATTACAGAGTACGTAAGTACTTACTCCTTTACAGTACATGTGATTTACTTTACGTAATTACTCGTAAAATGGCTTTTTACATAGGAACACAAAAAATGTAGTTTCGGACACTTTTTCTCTTCACTAATTGAATGTTTACATTATTACAAAATGATACCTATAAAATACATTGCATTCTTTCCCACTAATAATACACACCACTAATAAATACACATAAAGTGACGTTAAATGGTACAATGGCTAAATATTCTTTTAAAAGTCCGAGGTTAAAAAAGTTGTAACATTTTAAATTTGTTAATCGTTTAAATACATAATAGAGATGTCTAACCTCTTCAACTTCTCGGTCACCAATAATAATATAATAGTATAATTATAATATAATAGTATAATAATAATAATAATAATAATAATAATAATAATAATAATAATAATAATAATAATAATAATAATAATAATAATAATAATAATAATAATAATAATAATAATAATGCCGATCAGATGGCCGAGATCGCTAAGGCAGTAGTGCCGGAGTGGTTTCGGACCAGAAGATCGCGGGTTCAAGTCCCGCCTCGGGCATGGGTGTATTTGTGTTTGTGTATGTCTGTTGTCCTTTCACCCCCATTATCATCATTTCATCTTCCATACCCCCAGGCTAACAACCGTGGGGGATAAAAATCGGATCCAGCTAAAAAAAATGCTGGTCCCCCCCAAGAATTGTCGCAAGCACCTGCCACCGTGATAATAAATAAAAACTGAGCCACGGTAAATGCAGGATGCTTGCATGCGTGGTCCTAGTCGGCCGATTAACGAAAAAAAATTAAATAATAATAATAATAATAATAATAATAATAATAATAATAATAATAATAATTATAATAAAGGGATTGATCCCAGTGTTTTGCAACGCCTCCCACAGTAGTGGTGTGGCTCAAAATTAGATTCGCTTTTAGGTGAGCTAACCCTGGAGAGCGTTTTGATAAAGCTTATTGTCCACTGTCCTTATTATTGGCTACTGTTCACTGTTTCGCACTGTCTATATTATTGTCCACTGTCCGTTCACCGATGCGTCCGGTCAGTGATGTGGCAGCATTGGTTTGAATCGTCGCAAGTATGCTACAGTGCGTGCGCGCGTGGGCGAGCAGCAGATCCTCGTGTCTCTCGCGCTGGCCCACCGGCTGCCCGTGTGCGCGCGCACACGCCCTGCGTTTGTGCAAGGTCGACACACGCGGCGCGAGGGCAACCGAGCGGGTAGGTCAGGCGAACGTGCGCGGGAAAAGCTGCAGAAAACGCGCGAAATGAAGCGAGGGGAGCGTGCAGAGGTCATGGGGCGAAGAAGAGTCCGCATGCACCATGGAATTATCAGGCTTGAGAGATAAGGGAAGTGAGGACTGATTAATTCATTGATTATATTGGGTCGATGCATAAGTTCGTGCGGCATTATTTTGGGTTGGCTACAATGTGGCGTGAAGGGGATGTTAATTCTTATTCCGTTGTTTGGAGTATGTGTGTTGAAATACACAGGTTTTCTTGATTGTGAACATATTATTTGTATATATTTCAGACAAACGAATATGGAATGTCAAGTTGCGAAAAGTGAGTATTTCCGATACATTTTACTCTTCGAGTTTAACCGAGGATCCAGTACAGCAGGAATTGCGAGAACAGTTTGTGAAGCATACGGGAATAAACCAATTGCTGAAAGAAAGCACAAAAATGGTTTTACTGTTTTCGAGCAGGACGGTTTGACGTATCCGATGATACACGTTCTGAAAGACCTTCAGATTTTCACGAAAATCGCTTGAATGTCTTGCTTCATGGTAATCTTCGTCAAAGAAGGTGGGAAATAGCTCAAGTTTTTAATGTGATCAGTGAACTATTCAAGGTCATTTGCATTAGATGGGTAAGGCTCAGAAATTAGGTATACAGTACCATATTTGATAAGTTACAGTAACCAAAGTCGACGAGTAAATATCTGTTGTCATTCCCGGCACCAGTTGGCTTGTGACTCTGAGTATTTCTTTCGAACGTTGTCACGGGTGACGAAAAATGGAGCCTGTATGCCAACATAATGATGAGTAAAGAGTAGCTAAGACCATCAAAATCAGCAACTCTCCGTACTAAGGATGGAGCCCATACACGAAAAATCATGTTGTTGGTGGAATAAAGATGATATTCTTCACCGTGAACTTCTGCCGAACAACGTAACGATTACCTCTGATATATATTATGAACAGCTAAGAAGTATTGCTGTTGCTATTGACTACAAAAGACAAAGACAACAACAAGTCGTATTGCTCCGTAATAAAGCTCGTCCGCATTAACCTCAATTGTTCAAAGGTGTGATTGCTGAACTTGGCTGGGATCCATTTCGTCATCCTAAGTATTCCCGGACCTCGTCCTCCCCTCCCATATTTCCATTTTCCGCTCTCTTTCGAACCACATTGAGGGGCAAGTGTTTCCTGATGAAGCTTTTCTTGACCAGTGGCTAACCAATTTCTTCCAGTCAAAACCAAACGAGTTCTGCAGGCGAGGTATTGAACTGCTACCTGAACGTGGGTAGAAGGTCCAGAGACAGTGGAGGTGAATACGACATTGAGTGATTGTGATTGTGTTACAGAGCGTATTAGTGACAATGACAGTAAAATATAATAATATTATAAAATAAAATATATTAAGAACCACCCGAACTTATGCATCAACCCAGTTAGCCTTTCCCTCTATTTTTCATAACTTTTTATTTTATGTATTTAATTATTATTTTATTGTTATTTTTTAAATTTATTACATTGTCTCCATTATATTCTTGAATTGCATTACAGATTTTAATCTCAAAAGATAATTAAATATTTACAAATATACACTTATTAAATAATTTAAGTCCTTTATCAAATACATATTTTTACTGCTATTGTAGTAACCCGGTACTATTTCAATAACCTACTGTCTCGACAATTTCATTGCTTTTGTTTGTTATATAAAAACCCATGAGCGCAGTGCCAAGCTTCAATTTTGTCGATCGATATTGGAGTCTGGAAATTTAACAATACACATCTCACGGCAATTACTGGAAGAATTATGTCGAACGAACGTGTCTCAAAGACAGACTATGTGCTCCAACGAAAATTTCATTGGTACACCCCAACTGTTTGAGTTCTCTCGATCGCTGGTTCACCACCTCTGACAACGCGCTGACCGCCAAAAATCTCCGATGTTGCGTGGTCTCCGGGCGGCGTGGACTCTTTCTGCCGAGGCGGTGCTAGAACGTCATCCGCGAAAGTAAAATGCTTCGCCTCTCTTTAATTTATTTAAAAATACAATTAGTCTCATAATAGTATAGTCGGGGCCCGCAGTAGCAAACATTCTGCTGAAAAACCCTCAGAAATTAGTTTTCCAAGAAATAACACATATTACTCAAGAACAAGTATTATATTCTCGTATAACACCAAAAATGAATTAAATATTTTTATGAAAACTATATTTAATTATACTCTAATAACATAGTATATAATGTACGAATATGCTGTACAAATGTTTTTTTAAATACCAAGAATATCATAAACGTTGTTGTTCCGTAACGCAAGAGCAAATGAAATAGTGGATAAATAGCAAATATTTAATAGCGGGTGGCCCTTTCTTTGGAGTTTTATTGTCGCATGATATCAGCTAAGTCATGAGCAAGAGATACTAGGTACAACAATTCAGTCAATCAAATCAAAATTGTTTAATTGTTGTAGAATTTTCCCCGAGTTCCTGAGTATCTAATTAAACTCAGGAATCTGTCACGTGGCCAGAGGCTGCAGTTTTTATAAATTTCCGCGCGCATCAGGAATTAAAAATATAGATTCTCTGTCTTAGTGAAATACATTTCTGTCCTTATCATATCTTACATTGGAAGGAATCTATTGCGTTAAATAATAACCATCAGAGCTCATTTTTATTGAATCTTTTAGTGCTAGTTACAGTTAGTGCTAAAGTGAAACGTACGGTGTTCGAGGTATTGCCAGATGGACCACGGCGCCGACGGAAAGGGTCCAATGCGAGGTTGCGGCTGTGGGGAGGAAAGCGGGTGGGGTCTGCAATGCGCTTCGAACGAGCAGCCGATGAGAGGGAAATCGGCAGGAGCTGTACAAAACGAGTGAGGAAGAACCGAGAAAAAATTGCACAGATTAGGCACAGTGGAGCGAGGTGTGTGGAAAAAGAATGGTACAGGAAGGAGCAAAGTGGTAGGTGCAACAGCAAGAGGCAGAATTGTACAGGGAAGACCAGAGCAGGGCCGGTAAATATGCGGCATGGATGAATGGGCAGGGTATCGGTAGAAGGGATCGGACGGGGCCATAAGATTTTGTGTGGATCAGGGCGCGTGGTGTATTCAAGCGACCGAAACGGGACGGGGATGATTGGTGCGAAGCGCGTAGAGGGATGCGTCGGACATGCCACCGTGAATGAGGAGGGGCAGACACAATCGTGACAGAAGAGCGGTGCGGAGCTGCGTGTCTGTTGCGCATCAGAGCAGGAAGGAGCGGAGCGACGTAGAACGAAAGGGATCGGGGTGGGAATAATTAGAGCGCGATGTGGAAAGGGATGGGGCGGATTCGGATAGAGCGAGAGGGTGGGCGGCCTCGCCAGACTAGCGCGAGCTCGACCGGCAGAGGTAGCTCAGGGCATCTACTATCACTGCAATTCCCGGTAGCAGGATTTTCGACACTGTTATCATGTAGGTCGAATCCAATCTCTGTCTAGAGGAGAATTCTACTGACCAGCTGCTCTGGTCGGAACTTTTCCGCGGTTTGTCCAGTCAAGACCAGGCGAATGCCGGAGCAGTACTCTAATAAACTGGTCCCGGAGCACGGGCGATCTTTCCTTCCCCTTCCTTGTCCTATCCTCATCCCATACTTGCACACACTGACATACACTATACTACCGCACATACCTGGAGACCGGTCGGGAGCTCAGATCTGGGCGATGCCTCGCAGGTAGAAGGTACAGAGTTGGGGAAAACCCAGTTAGTGAACGGTAGGTCGGCGCCTGTTCTCGCCTTCCAGCAACGGAAGATGACCGCCACCTCCCAAGCAAGAAACATGCTCTACACTAACGAACTAATGACCTTAGCATTTGACCTCCCGGAATCACTACCAATCAGTCAATTAATCAATCGTGGAGTGGAATGTGGAGAGGGGTTTGGGTGGGGCGAGCGGGCGGGCGGTCTCGCCAGACGAGCGGGGCGTGGGGAACAGTGGAGGGGAGGCGCGGAGGGGGCGTGGCAGGCAGAGGCCATGACGTTGACGTGAGTGGAGCGGCGCGCAGCCGCTGCGGGGGCCGCGTCTGTCGCGGGGCTCAGCGAGGCTCGCGCGCCCTCTGTTTGCGGCCGCTGCGACAAGTGAATCGCGCTCTCGCGACCGCGGCCGCGCGCGTCGGTGGCCGCCGATCGATGCCCGCCTGGCGAATTGAAGCGGCGATGGACTATGGCGACGACGGCGCGACAAAAGCGAGCGGACAACTGGATATATATCGGTTTATTGCAATGATATTGGATACGTACGAGAAAAATAAGGCGAATGTCCTAACGCGTCGCATTTCTGCAGGAAAAAGCCATCAAAACTTCTTTAAAAAGATCGTAATAAAATACAATCACCTATATTATTTCTAAATTTAGTATTGGATATGCGGCTCTCAATCAATTTTAACAAGTGGGTTGTCAAAAGAGAGGAAATTTTATAGAGATGTAGCTTATTAATATTAATAGTTGTTGCACAAACTCGTTGACATTAGGCCTGCTGTAAAGCAATACCACAACACATTGCTTGTGAAGCGGTCTCTGTTTTAGCATCGATTATGCACAACTCGCAAATGTCATTTAACCTGGCAAATGACCTACGATCTGGATTTTGGCCTTGGGTAATGTTCATCACGTCGAAATCTATAAAGTTTCGGAAATACTTTCACTATATTCTTAGGAGTTGGGCTCTTGGTACTCCCACTACATGGCAAGAGTGGGGTGTGCAGTTTGTCGAAATTGGAACGCGCAGAATCTCAAATTCTACCTAAACACATTTAGCCAACATTTTCCTTTAATACGGTGGGTGAGCGAAAGAAGGAGGGAGATAGTGTTTCCACTTGCGAGAGTTTTCGCAAGCGTTCACTAGTTAGAAACAATAATTTATTATTATCTTGTAAAATTGTAGCATAGTGTTGCTTTCACACCTTTGGTAACAATATTCCGTAATCGGTGGTATTCGAACGAAGGAAAATAGATGTATCAATCTCATGACGAAAAGAGAGAAATACCAGAGACAGAACTTAACATTTCTAGAAAGTGACCGAAAGTGTCCATTTGAAAAATATATGGCGATGGTGTTGGAAAATAAAAGAATAATTTAAAGCTTGAACTCATAATTTAATTCAGTGACAGTTAAGTATAGTGCACAAAAAATATCATACATTTACAAATAACTTACATTATAATGTATCTTATTAGTTATTGTATCAAGAGTGTTGAAGTTAAATTAACAATTCGCAATTGTATTTGTAAAATTGTTGTTTGTAAAATTTTGCAACAGACTAATATATTGGATAACAAACACTCCAATGGATATTCTCTAAAGGTTTTGATATGTAAACCGTCATCGTACAGAAGAAAAGAATACCATTTTAATAATGCCATGTAAATTGGAAAAAGTAAATAACAATATTGTTTTTTAATAATGCAGTGAACTAGTTTCGGACTGATATAAATAATATCCTATTGTTAGTGTCATTTTAACTGGAAGTAACAAAACTGCTATGAAAATACAGCTGTAGAACCACCCTGCTCCCTTCAGTAATTTTCGTTCTTTTAATATAGTCTATTCAGTCTGCTCTTTTCATGTTCATTATATGTAGTAGTAATACTAATAAAATCAAAAAGACTGCTCTTCTGTGTTGCACCGATCACGTACCTTCAGTTCGAGGAAGATGTAAAGGAGGAAACAGCTAGAATAGGGACATTTGAAGAAGACTGCAGCAATATATTATATAGGAAGAGGAATTTCAACATTTTTGTAAAGGTCAAAGAGAAGAACTAACAAAGATGAGTGTGATCCTATATTCTAAGAAACAAAAATTATCTCAATAGCGGTGTTCATTACTGTTATATTGTAGTAAGATTCAGCCATTATCATTTTTGAGACAGTTCAGTGAAAATTATAGAGTAAGAGGGAAATAACATATTTGATGAATATTTTATATTTTGTGAAAACATGTATTAATAATTTACAGAATATTGGGTATATTATTGTACACTAAGAGTATTATTATTGAGTTTTCGGGGTGCATTATACATTTACTTTTTGGACATTATTTTGAATGAAACAATAGCGTTTCATGTTACCTCAGTATTTAATCAAGAAGTTTCCCAAAATACATATTCCAGTCTACAGGAAAGAGCGTTTTCCGAACGAACTCTCCAGGGAAACGCAGAACAAGTGATAATTCCATCCATTAACAGAACACTGTCATTGTACTTTTAACGTGTCACCGACCATGATTTTCGGCGAAAACTAATATGCGGAATTCGGAAAACGTGCCTCGTTAAAAGGCCAGGCCTGTCACAAATATGTGACCACCACATTGGAATTGCTAATAAACAAAATGCCGCCTAAACCAGAAAACTCACCAACGCGAATAATTGTACATAGTGAACAGCAAAAGATTAATGTTGTTGGGGCATGCTCACCATTTCATGTTTACCATTACAATGACAACATTGTTTCTCATTTATTCTCTTGGAACAAACGCTGCAATATTGTAATAATCGATTAAACTCTGAATTCATTTGATACGTAATACATCTGAGTAACAAAGCAGAACATAATGAAGAAGTACATTTAAATTTTTTTTTAGACTGACTAATTTTGTACTTGTCTTCAATCTGCAATCAAAATACATAACTCTGAGAAGCAAGAGAATCGAAATATTTTGAAAATCGTGATAGTTTAAGACGGGTGCATTTAACAATTTGTAAACATAAAAAAATACCAACTTCTTGTTGAAATTATGTAAGAATACAATAATTTCAAGTTGCTGTTGTTCTCTGGGAAGTTGTAGTTGTTTTTTAAAGTCTGGAAAGGTGTTATTGCGTACTCCTTGAGTTAGTACGTACAGTTCTTATACTTTATAAAAAAGAAAAGTAATACTTTATTTTAATTATTACTTTGCTCAAATTTATTATACTGTGACCATCAGTTGCCAACGTACTATTAAACAATCCTAATTTCAAAAGTGACAAAACGCCTTTGTCGTTTGATTTAAGTTCTACATTTCATTATATTCTTAAGATCCTTGCCCATCATTCTGTAAAAATGATGTTAAAATTGCCTTTCTTGTATTTTAAACGGAACCCTAAAACGGTTGATTCGCATCTTTAACTACAAGACTGAATACTTTCCTTTCCTGAAAAAAGTGTGTTTCGTGAAGATACCTCACTTTGCAAATAAACTGTTGAAATACGATCCAACATTATGCCCCACGCGTTTACAGTGGATGCGGGGGAAGGAGTAGTTGCTGTTCTGGCGACCCGAGTCTTCGCCCGACGATCTCCTATCGCGCCGCAATCGATCCTGCGGAGTAGGCGATCGACCGCCGGGGATCGCCGCCGCCTGGGCGGGGAATCCCAGTGTTCGGGGGCTGCAACAACGCGGGCGGCGCTGCGCGAAGCCCGGGCGAAGCCATCGGAGGCCGAGGGCGGAAGTTAATCTGGAGAGGATTACGCCTCGCGGCCGCGGCGCCCACTGAGCGAAAGCTGCTGCACGCGGGGGGGGGGGGAGGGGGGCGTCGGAGTCAAGGCCGCTGAGCCCCCGCCCGCGGAGGTGATCAGCGCCGACGCGCAGCACCGCGCCGATCGCCCTGGGCCAGCTCAGCTGAGGCGAGAAACAAAATGGAAGGCGCCGGTCGTCACAGAGGAAATTTAGGCAACGAGCGAGTTACTCCCTAGTACTTTCTTCTTATATTTTATTTCCATGAAGTTTCGGCATAGGATATTATGCATTGATGTCCCTGCTGTTGTTGTTTATTTTGGTAGTGAAGGAATGTTGGGCAGATTGGAAAGATTAGGAAGTTAAAGCTCTTTTTGCTCTCAGTTGAGGTTCTAGTTCGGGATGGAGAAGACATCGATATTAAAGTCACCGAGTCCATGTCTAAGAAAATTAATTTAAACGAATAATATAATTTCGCGCTTATTTTCTGGTCACTCAATTACCATAAAACAAAGTAGTATGTCCACGATCGTAGTATGTATCTTAGAAGTTGTTTTTCAGCTTGAAAAACAGTATTATACCTATGGCTTGACAATCTTGTGACATTTTCAATTCGGTTCTGAACTCGCTATGCACTATAAACACTCAGATCCCTGAGCTTCATTCCGATCTTTAGTCTCAATCACGATTTTGTCTGTGACAGAAATGAAATACAAAAGTCTTAAGAGTCGATCTACCAGTCTCCATTAAATTGAATATACGGGGTGGTATTTTTGACATGGTAGATTGCGGACACATTACATCGTCCTAATCTATCTGATATGCCGTCCAAACTCAGACAGTTTCCCAAATATTTCATTGATAATGTAATGTTTTATTTAATTATTTCTGTTCAATTTTAAAGAGGACAGTCGCTCTCTAATTTTATTGTGGGGGGGGGTGGAGTTGTCTCCACAGAGGTGGCACCTATGTTCACTACACATCCGCTAAACAACCATTCATTGAACAGCCTCTAAACACAAAAAGTGTTTTTATAGTTTAATTTTCCAATATTTTAATGCTTGAAATGTTTTTAAATAATATTTATTTTCTGTTTCAAAATATTAACTTTGTTATACACTTTTTTAATAATTCTAATTTCATGTTTGATTTAAAAATGATTTTCGAAAAAAAATCTGAACAAAAATTTAAAGTAACATTATTGGCATTGTATGTATATGATTTTTTTCTTATTAGTAGAATTTTAGTTTTAAATGTTGAATTTTTAAAGAATTTTTTGTAGTTGTGTCAGAAGTCGAAAACATAACCTGTTATTACCTCAAATTATGTGTTGTTAGGAAAATGGAATGTTTTGTGGAAATAATAATGTAAAGTATCGTTTTCTCATAATAGATTTGAAAAAAATGTTAAAGTTCCAAATGGGTGATTCAAATGGAATACTAAGGCAACAAAATAGTGTTCAGGCACCTTTGAAAACAAACATACTCTCTGGTGAGGTATTCTATCCTCCAATAAATCGTTTCGTATAACTCAAGCTGCCTAGAGTGTAAGCTCAGAATTACATCATGAAATTAAAATGAAAACAATGAATTTATTTTTTTCTTGGTTTGGCAATAATGCAGAGAGATACGATACTGTGAAGCATCCGAATTACTCCTTTGTGATATGTTTCTCTTTATATCCTTCAAGAGTGTTTATCTAAGTATTGTGTGGGAAATGGTTGTGTCTGTCGATTAATGGTGGACAACTCTGTTGTTTGTGTGTAAAGTAGGGATGCATGTTAATACAAAAAATTATTAAAAATACCAATTTGGCAACCTAAGGTTTTTGGGGTTTGCATGTAAGGCATTGATAGTGTATTGACCCTCTGATCTTTGTGTCTCTAGCCTGTCCAAGCATTGTGATTAGATCCGACATTTACGTTACAAAGAAGGTTTTTCAAATTTGGAGTTTCATCTTTTCAACAACGTATTATGAAAAAATCTATTTTTAAATCACGAATAATTTTTATTTAAAAACTCGAAGCATAGAGTATCAAAATTTGAATCTTAATTAAATTGAAAAAAATGTTTTTTTAAGTAGAAGAGCTGGAGATGTTTTTGAGTCGGAAAAGTTTAGGGGGAAATATCATTTTAGCTCATAATCATTGGTAAAAAAATTAGATAATTTCGATTCGAGACATTTTTTAAAATCTAATTCCGCTATGTAGAAGCTTTCAGATAGAAAAATAAAAACAAAATTCAGGGAACGTATGGAGAACACAGAAAAAAAATAGATTTTAGTGGCTAGCAGGCACCCTGGTTTTGTAGATGGTTTTTGTGATTTAGTAAATGATTCAGTAAAATTAATTACTTCATTGTTAATATCTAACTTAATATTTAGATTGAATGAGCATGTATAACATAATTTGTTTGCATTACTTTTCAAATATTTCTCATTTGGTCCTTCATTTTATGTTAATAGTATTTATATTTATTGTTAATATTATTCAAATTATTTCAAGATTAATGGGCGTTGGTATGTGATCGTGTTGAATGTCCTTCGCCACGAATATAGGTAGCACGCGTGATTTAAATAGTGATATTATTCTATTTTTACGATAAGACAGGTACCTAGGAATCAGAACATTAAAAAATATTTCAAGTTTGCACTGTGGGATAAACAGTTTGTTATTTTCAGTATACACGATGACAACTGGAAGTTCATTATTAGTTAACGGTAGACAGATTGTACTAAATGGTCCGCAGTACTTCCGAACAGGATGGAAGGTGGCATGACACAGGAACGTAAGAAAAGGATTTCTAGCACTGAAGTAGGTTCAGCTGAACTTCGCAGGGTATTTTTTTTAAACGTATTTCGGCAAATAGCCTAATGAACTGTTTTCATGATATTCAAAATCAAGTGATTTAAATTTACCTTTGTTTTCAAATATTTTCTATAAATTACATTTGAACTTCGTAATTTTCAACAACCGGTGATATATACTTTAGTATAGACGATATTTATATTATTTTAAAAACAATACACTGATTTATTATCTGCATTTTATTTACAGTGTAGCCCTTATTGAAAGTATTTATATAATCGTATAAACTAATCTTTTTATAAATACCTTCCTCCTTTAGTTTAAGAGTGCAAAAGCAAACCCACAACAAAGCGCCCTTTTCCCTGAGCGGCCATCAAAGAGCGCTCCCGAAGGGGGAGTATCATAGATTCACTCGGAACAATTAAGAGGATCTGCTTCCCCCGGCGGCCCCGGCGATCTCCGAGAGGAGTTCATTTCCCTTATCCGCGCGCCCTGGGCACTACTTAATATACATAACCGGCGCTAATCACCGTAGGCGCTCACAGAGGGAGCGCCGGCCTGGACATTGGGGACTGGAGCGGACAGCTGCCTACGCCCTCCCTCGCCCACGCCCGCGCCCACGCCCACGCCCACGCTGGCGCCCACGCTACCCAGGTAGAGAAGGAACCTCCCCGGGGATTGAATTACCGGCGCGCAGCTTCTCAATCGCCCTTTGTCTCACCTCGAACGCCCTTCGCGTCCGCCTCCACAATGGCCTCCTTGTTAAGGAAGAGAAAAGAACGAGACGGAGAAAAATATACTCGGGGAGAGGTGAACGCAGGAAGAGAGGGGGGAGAAAGAGAAAGATTCTGTTAATGGTTTTACACTGCGAATTCCGGCCACTCTTTGATCAACGTGGTGAAATATGGGCCTCAGAATTCCCTATTAAACAACGGCGTTGATAAGGGAGGGCGCTTTGAGAGAGGTCCAATTCGCTAACCCGTGCGGGAAGGGAACTCATTTGCGGAGACAGGCAGGAGGAGGAGGAGGCGGGGCGCAGTGCGGACGCGAAACGAGTTCCGTGCGTGATTAGGAGGTGGACAGTGGAAGTGAAGAGGGAAGGTAACGAAATGCAGATGACAGGTAGTGTGAGGTTTGGGGATTCCGCTGTGCTCCGGAAGAACTGCGTAGTTGGGGAATGTGAAATTGGCAAAAGTAGCTCCCGCTATCCAGATCAAAGGAACAGAACGGAAATAATTGGAAAGGCAGATATAGTGTTTTGATTTTCGGGATGAATATAATGACATTAGTATTATGACTTTTCCATTGGATTTGTACAAGTTCTGTGCATCTCAATTTAATACGAATTAATAAGTGGCTCTCGTATACGATTTACTTTTGTTTAATTTTATACAATGTACTCCTACAAAACCATGTTAAACTGTCAAATAAATTGAGGTCTCAAAAACGTAAGCTTTGCAACTGCACATCAGTCTACTGCTTGACGAAGAAACCTAGCATACATTTTTTAGTGTAGTTGATAGGGGTCATGTCTCTATTACGACGTGGCAAGTAGTCAGCATCTAGTGCTTGGCATGAGAGTTGAAACAGGATTGACGTTGAGTTTTAGTAAAAGTAAAATATTGGTGCACGGAAACTAATAGTATTACCCAAATTATGATTTTTACATCCAGTAGTTACTTATGGATAAAAATGTTTCAAGCCTAGAATATCTTACTCTATTCCTTTGTTTAATTGATAGCTTTATGTGGCGCATATATTGGTATGGAAATTAGTATCGTAAGTGTAGTGCACGGTTTATCTAGGGAGGTAGTCGTGTTCTTCTCCGTTGTTGCCCTGAGCCATCCGTCTACCTTCGTCCTGAAATTAATATCTTGCATATATTTATCTTGCATTGTGAATTGTGCCAAAGAATTGTGATTTGGGAATGTTAATTAGGCAACCGAACCATTTCTTGACAGGAAATGGTTATTCTTTTTTCTGTGTATCAAAAGACGTTGGCCCTCAATGGGATATTATGGGCTAAATAAACAATTATATTTGTCTATGAATTTTTCAGAGTCGCACTTACAGTTATGGAAATACACGCTTAACAGTATTTTATGTTATGCGTGAAAACGAGAAGTTTGTTCACAAATTCAGCAAATGCATTTCAAAAAATACCTAGATGTGACTTGAAAAAGTGATGAAATAGTGTACTGCATTTGAATATTTTTAGATAAATAATATTATTCTGTACTTTATCTAAAATTAACATCACAAATGCTTTATTTATAATTATAAAATATAATTGTAATACATTATTATGCAATTTGTTATCATTACAAGTCATAAAATTAGTGGGTTGTTAAGTATACAACGGATAGCAAAAACTCATGAAATTGCGTGAAATTCGTTGATTTTTGTAGTGCGTGGTTCAAAATCCCGTAACCTAAAAGTGTTTAATTGCTGCCCAGTTGCTGCAGAATAGGGTTCTCTCCGGCGTCAAACTTTCTCTAGACGGTAGAGAGGTGCGGTAATGCGAAAGCCATGTAGAGTAGCGAATCGCATGAAAAGAGTTTTCTGGAAAAGGGAGCAAACTCGACGGTGTGTTAACGAAGTGAATAAACATCTGGATCGCGAACCCCGTGTCCCGGAGTCGAGAAGGCGACGGGGGTTCACGACGGCTTAAGTGCTAACACCCCCGCGATCTCTGAACTCGACAGGAAGGCTACGTCTGGCTTTAAAAATATTTTATTTTAGCCTTATCATATCTTATTTTTGCGCCCCGAAGCATAGTACAATTTATCTGGTTGACACATCACCGCTGCAGTTAATCCCCCAAAACTCTCAGCTCTATTTTAGAAATTCTTAAAGCATAATTCCGACCCACAATGAATATTTTGATTTGAAACTGGTAGTAACAGATAAGTTATATATTATTTTCAGGTTCACTTACGTGCATGAGAATGCTTGTATTATTTTGTTATATTACTACCAGCGTTAATATTGAATATTGTGTTATAGCATTTTATAAAAGCGTAAGGTTAGTTAGGTAATTTTGGAAACTTTCTTTATGAATTAAGAAATAATATTTCACATGCTTGTAGCTGATGAAGCTTTGAATGAAGTTTTCTTCGATTTTTGTGGTGTAGCCGAGATCTCATATTACTTCCCACAGTTGGGTACCATTGTTTTGAATGGAAGGAAACAAAATTGTGGCATAAATCTGTACTGTTAGAAAAAACAGTTTTTAGAAGAGCATATACCGAGAGAAAAATGCATTCCATGAAATTAAAGACATCTGACTTGACTGCAATAGAATGGGGTATACAGACTATCTCTACAAAGGACAGTGACGGGAAAGGACAGCGCTCCAGATGACCTCTCCCGCCGTCCCGCGCAACGTCAGTCGCAGGCGCCGAGTCGTCTCACTGTCGAAGCGGGACTCGGCTCCCGCACGCAGCAGCCCGCGGCGGCGCCCCGCTCCCCTGACCCCTGCCCGCTCCTTCTCTTCCCCTCCACCTCTCCACCCGGCACCTCCGCTCCTCGCGGCGCCGGCGCTCCCCGCCCCGCCCTGCTCCACTCCACCCCCTTCCTATCCCACTCCTGAGCCATCAGAACCTCTTTTACGATCCTCTCTCTGCCCGCTCCCAAATTATCTCTCTCTCCGCCCTCTTCCCCGCCCCACTGCGCAACGCCGCCCAATCCAGCATTCCCTCCTTCCCACTCCACCCTACTCTTCTACCATTCCTTCCTTCCTCGCTTCTCTCCACCTTTCCACTCTTCTCGCCCGCTCATCTTCAACCTATCCTGCATATCCTACCCCGCCTACCCCGCTACAAACTCGTCCTCGGCACGCATCCTCTGCTGCCTCTTGTCTCATGTTCCCTCATCCACCCCTCCCCATTCCACCTCACCCCGCCCCATTCGTCCTCCCCGCCTCACCCCTTCTCGACGCCCCTAACCACTCCGCTTCTCCTTCTACGATCCACTGTGACCCGCTCTTTTCCTCCCTGCCCTACCACGCCCAGTCCTAGCCCGCGCCAGCCCCCCCCCCCCACGCTCAAATTGCACGAGAGGAGCGCAAGCATTTAATTAGCAACGTCTTAGTGCGCTCCGGGCGCCTCCACTCCAGACAGGTAATTAGCTTTTTAAGCGACGCGCGGCCCGCGACGCCTGCTCTCCATCTCACCGTCTTCCCTCCGCCTCGTCCACCCCGCCGCGCCCCGCCCCTCCCCGCCACGCCACGCCACGCCGCACCCCGCCCCGCCCCACCCCCCGCACCGCGCCGCACTCCCACGCTCAGGTCCGCCGTTTCGCCATCTTCCTGCTCACTCGTTAGCTTTCATTCCCGAATTTGTCAATTCTTTTCACACACGCGAGTTTTTATTTTCTGTTGGTGGTTGTGGAGTCACTTTATTCAAACGTTTTGGCTCTCCTTTTTCCTAGGTCTGCTTTTCATCCCTCTTTGCCCTCTAATCAGGTTCCGCCTTCCGTTTCATTTCCTTCTCATCTTCCATTTGAAGCGTTAGCTTCTCTTCTCTCCGCTGTTGAACCGCTGAGCATATTTTTCACCACATCCTCTCTCGATCTTTATATTAAAATTGGCATGATGATGTCAACATGATTTTGTTACTTATTTCCGTTAATGTTACTATCTGTATGACAGATTTTTTCTAGCTTAATATTTTTCCCTAATGAATCGAAAATGCATTCAGTGGAAAAAAAAATACAATAATTACTTTCTCTGGAAACAATTTTTTTCTTGTCATGGGATACAACATGTACCCACTTCGTGTCACATGTGGCAGTTAACCATTCAACCATTTTTCTACATATATCGTTAAGAGAGCGGTTTAAATTTACACGTTATCTCTTGCAGATGGGTTGTTTTCTAATATATCACCTAGGCATCACTGTTACTTTGTTTGGAGCTGAATACGGTGGCTTAGAATGTGCTGAATGGATGCATTATTATAACATATTGTGTTTTTGTAATTGATTTTGCGTGATTACATTGAAATAATAAATGATGTGTTTGTAAAAATTGTGTGCACAGTAAACTTTCCAACAAAACAGTTACTGCCAAAACTGTTAAATACATAGCGTATTATATTTTGTCAAGACTTTTATAAAGTTTCCAATAAATGAAAGTTTAAACGTAGATTTGTAAGTAAATTATTAACGTAATACAAAAAATAATACATAAATATTGAAGAAAAAATATTGGAATAAATTCAAAGTGAAAATAATCATTGAAAAACAAAATCAACAAATGGGGTCCAAACTGTATTTCCTCAGTAGTCAAAAGGTGTAAATTTATTTAGGTCTCAAAGGGTTAATTATTTTTAAATTTTCTATTCCTTATTTTCCCCTCTTACCTGCTTCTCATCTTTACTTATAACTTAACAATATTAGTTTTCATACTCCATTTCGTCTTCCATTGTTTTTTATATTACCACTAAAAGAAACAAACTAAATTTCAAACATCTACAATTTTCTTGGGCGGAATGCATACACCAAAGAGAGATTTTTTAGTTCAAGAATTGCTTCAAACGTTTACCTCAATAGTTCAAGATAAACCCAAGATCCTTTAGCAACCGGATACCAAAGAGTTTGTAATAAACATGAAGCCTAAAAGCCGACTAAAAAGAGCAAAAGAAATGGTAATGGATGTGTACCATACAACAAAAATTCGAAAACATCGAAGAATAAAAAGGGGAATCGTTGGAATTCGAAGACGTTTATTCGACACGGCTGGGGGTCTAGCGCTCGCGAACTTCTTCGCCTGGCGCACGCTCGGGCTGAATTCGTTTATATACTGCTGGCACTGGGGGCGCAGTCCCGCCGGCGAAGCCCGGAGCGCGGAGGGGAAAGCCGCAATGACCGCGAGGACTTGCAGCATATTCCGCGCGGAGCGGGCGGAGAGGGCGCTGAGCCCGCTTCGCAGCCCGGGACACCATCACGGCGGGCACGCGGCCGCCTCCACGCTTCGCTTTTTCGAGCCCTCCCTCCCCACCACCACCAACACTAATGCCCCCCCACCACCATCGCCCCCGGCCCCGCCACCGCCATCGCCGCCGCCGTGGCCCTCGCTCCCGCCGCCGCTCTGGCAGTCCCGCGGCAGAATCGCAGGCGTGACGCCGTGGGAATTGAACCGGCAAGGAAGAGGGAAGAAAAAAGTTACAGTATACTTTCTGGTTGTCTGTCTTTCATCCCGCCGGCGGCGGAGCGGTCGCCCTTCGCCGCCCACGACCCTCCGCCCCCGCCGCCCTCCTCGCCGTCGCTGCCCCGCCGGACAGTGGGCGAGACTGGATATCTGTCCGAGCGGAAGACGCGCCACAACACACACATTTCTTCTTTTTTAATTGTGGTTTCTTTGCCGTTTCGAATTCACATCAAGAATAATGGATGTAAAACATTTGGTCTATGTATAATAGATTCGAACTTCTTCCAAAACTCCATTTAGGGTACAGAGTAGCTTTACATAAAATAGTTTTACAATATTTTTTCAATTTATATTCGACTGAATATTTTGGATACTCGGAAAAGGACATGATGAAGATTCTTTTTTGGGAGAGTACCGTACTTCAAAAATTAAACTAGATTCTTAAATTTGAACCCTGAAAAGAATAATTGAAAATAGTATATTCGTCCACACAAAAATTAAACATTCATATGAAGTTATAATGCAGTGATATTAATTATAACAAGTATCTTAACAATACTGAATCACATCACAGATGCTTTCGAATTGAATCAAGTCTGTGTCGTAATTTTAATATTTTATTGAATTGCTGCGAAGCATGTCAAAAAATACTTGAAGTATATATAATTCATTAAATACTGTTTGTGTTAATGTATTTAAAAGCATTTCCCCCCTAGGCTTTGAATTATGTGAGTATTTGGTTAAAACATATACAAAAGTTAATTAATTATAATAATACAACAGTAAATGTATACACAAGTTAAATATTTAAAAAAAAATTATTACACGTTTATTGGGGAGACAACGAGACAGTTTCTACCAAAAGATGTTCTTATATTTGTTGTTATAGATGATATAATAAATGCAATTATTAATTGACGTAATAAATGAGAATAGAAAATAAAATAATAACAATGGTCCATTCTTTAGTGAAAGAAATACTCGAAACGTATTTATTTACCACCAGGTCCGAATATTTCCTCATAATTTTATTACGCTCATTTCTTTCTTAACTCATGATATGTTTAAATATTACTTTTGTTTAATAAAGTACATACATACAAATATTCATCACATTTTTATGTAATCAGAAATCGCCTTTCACATGTAATGTGCAGAGTATGAACCCCCCTTAGCTTCGATGTGCGCGCTTAAGGTCTAATAGTTCGACGTTTTTAGAAAGAATACGCAGATGGTATAAATGGGGAGCACAGAGGCTTCATAGGCAATGATTCACCTGCTTTGATGTGCAAAGGAAACTGGGGCAGTGAAGTATTTAGCGATTTCACGTAGAAAAGTTTAAATGTCAACATCACGTTCTTTACAGAAGTGTGCTCTGGTCCTGTTTTGTTTTCCTAAAAGTTGTTGACTAGTTGCGAAGTGCTTGTGTAGTAAACAAACGACATTGAGAAAGAGTTACACAACCGAAAATAAATATTTTACAGGATAAGCATTTAAAAAATGCGACGTTTTGAGAAAAGTCAATGTAATTGAAGGAAAATGAAAAAAAAATGGATATCGATGTTCCTTAGTTATATAATAACGCTCTTAAGTAATATAACGTAATGCAAAAACCTTGAAAGATTTAATTATTTTATTTAATTAATGTCAAAAGGGGGGAACTGAAATATATGAAGGGCAATAGCTACTTTTACGATTTGGAGAGTTAGATTTTTCTAGTACACTGGTTTACTTATTAGCATCTATACAAAGAAATAACTCAAAAATGCCGTCCATTGATTGCCATGTGGCAGTCTTCCACCAGAGGGGCGAAACGAAGCATTCCGGCGGTGCCAACTGCCGAAAGCTTTCGAAAGAGGTTAAGCAGGCGTGTGAGGCTGTGCCCGCGCGGATCGTCGATTGCGGCCAGCGTGCGCAGCGGGTGAGGCGGCCGGGCGCGGGTGACGAAGGGCGGGGCGGGGCGGGGCGGGGCGGGGCGGGGCGGGGCGGGGCGGGGCGGGGCGGGGCGGGGCGGGGCGGGGCGGCGCGGCGCGGCGTGGCGCGGCGCGGCGGCGCCCCCGGGCGGGAGAACCCAGCGACGCGAGGAGAGTGCGTTCTGAAAAGTGCGCGGGGCCACCCCCGCCCCCACCCCCGCCCCCGCCTCCGCCCCGCGAGCCTCCGCCCTGCAGCCAAGTTCCCAATTTGAACCTCCTTGTGTTTCCAGAACGTGTTCGGAATGAACACAAGTCGTTCTACACACGCGCTTAGATTCTGTGGTTAGTGGTCGCGGCTGTTGCTTAAGACCACGGGCCCGGTGTCGTCCCGGTCGCCGGTTCGAATACTAATGGCCCAATCGGCTTCGATAGAAAATACGTATTTCCGCAGGGAAGGGGCTTTTATTGGAAGGAAGAAGATATGCGTATTACGTTCAGTAGTGTAATTTTGTTTCTTACTTACAATGTATGTTTTCCAGTCACGCTGTAATGTTTGTTGACGTAATTAATTGTGGACAATATTGAAAATTAAAACGCAATTTGCAACAGTACTGAACACATCCGAAAGTGACAGAAATAGAAAAAATGTCAGAAGTGGTCGCTGTACCTATCAATTATTATTAAAAAATGTGGAACTAGTTTCAGCGAAGCATTTTTGTAAACGAAATGCCATGTTATTCATCAATTTCATTATAAAGTGTTTTCACTGAATGTGTGTATCAAAATTAACAACCCAAAAGATTTCTAGGGATACTAAGTTACTTTTAGAACCAAAGAACATCGAATTGATTGTCTTCATATCTAAAATATTTTCAATTCTTCTCTCTCAAACAACTGGTGTCAATTAAGTGCACTGAACAAAAATCAAATTAACAAACTAATTGTTTGGGGATTTGTAGGAGACCTGTCGAATGTATATTGTGTGGTTTCACATTCCACTCAAAGTTGAAAAAGAAAGGAGTCGACAAGGGGGTTTGAGACGTTTGGTGCGTGTGTTATAGCTAGTGTCTGAATCTGCCTCATTCGTGAATTAGCTGTTTAATGTTCACGAGCTGGTAACCGCTTTGAAGCACATTTAGGCATTTTCAGCCTGACGATTGATTCATCTTTTTTCATCTTATTTCTTGGCGCGTCAAGTGCTCAGGTCATTATTTCCGTAATTTTAGGAAAGTTTTAAGATGAGAGGTGGTGATGGCCTTCCCCCAACAGATGGGGAGGTCTGACGCGGACCTACACGTTGACTTGGGAGGTTTAACAAATGTATTGTAAAATAGTAACTTATTTTCCAAAGGTGAAATAATGATTAATCTTAGATTTAAATCAGAGCGTGTCATACACTTCTTGAAATTGCAATTTTTAGAGCTTTTTACACAAATTTTCCTGAAAAGATATGAGTGAAGTATTTTTTCGTTAAAATGTAGAAGTTCTCCTCTACATTTCGAAGAGAAGGAGAAGAATACCTTTGTTTTCTTTCGAAACGTATACATAGTGTACACTACTAATGAAAGGAAACATTTTATAGGAACTTCAACAGGTTTTTTCAAAGTAAATAATTCTAAGTAATGCATTATGGATCTTTGCACCTTACACAAACGGAACGATGTAGAGGAAAATATAGTTAATGAAGTTGACAAAATGCTTTTGACCACAACTCCAGCAGCGTCAATTTCTTCTGGATTTTTCTCAATTACCTTTTCTGTCATGTTCATTTCATAGCATGATTTTAGGCGTAATTTGTAACGGATGTCTGCCTCTTGTGAATTGTAATCGTGCGAGTTTTTGAGGAAGTCCTGTTTATTCGATAATATCGCAAAAATTAAGTAACTTGTATTCTAGTGTGATGCATTTTAAATTATTTTTTGCCGTCCTTATTAACGATCTCCACAACTGGTAGTTAAATTTAGTGATCAATCACATGATGGGGATGGTTGCAATGGCAACGGAGCTTTTAATTTTGTGAATTTGGATCTCACTGGAGGCATCGATGTTTTACTTCGTTACTCTGGCGTTGACGCACACGCACTTCGTACTTCATCATTGTGCCGAAAAGCCAACTGCGAGATTTCTGACTGTTAGTCGCCGGAATTCCAAAAGCATAACAAGCTAGCAGAAGAAGAAGAAGAAGAACAACAACAACAACAAGGAAGAAATTGAGGATTGTGATAATGATTAGAAGAAAAAGAAGAAGAAGAAGAAAAATAAGTAAAAGATGAAGATGAGAAGATGTATTAAGAAAAAATAACGTTATATTTGATCATTTTAAGACCAGAAATACACGCAGATTTTTAGCTAAAATAGAAACTCTACTGACATTTCTTTAGAATAATGTACGCATATTTTCATTGAAGTATGAAGTATGGCAACATTATGGGGAGCGTGTGTGAAAAGTGGGCGCCCAGAGTTGAGTTGCGCAGCGCCGCAAGGAGGAAAAACGCGCGACAAACGGCGAAGGGGGACCACGCATTGCGAGCAGCGCAGGGTGGGGAGGGGCGTGAGGGTCAGGGGGAAAGAGGCGTGGCAGCTTCTGAGGGTGCAGGGCGGCGCCGTGCAGGCCAGGGCGGAGCGGGGCCGGGCGCTGCAAGGCGCTGCAAGGCGGTGCGCGGGGAACAGAACCCGGACAGTGTCTGGGAAGTGACCGCCCCGGGCGCGGCCTCGCCCTTTCTGCGCCTCGGGGGCCGCTCGCTAATCCTGCCTGATTCAATGAACGCGCCCGGCTTAGGTCAGCCGGCGCAAAGCCCGTATGGCGGCGGCTGATAAAAGGAAAACTCGCCCCTCAAACCCCGGACTTACAAATGGCCAGGCTGCTCCGGCGCATCTCGAGGGGCAGGTTGGGGGTGGGGAGTTGATGTTGATGGTGGAGTCGGCGAGGTGGCGGCATGCCATGACAATAGTGACACCAATCGATGTTGGAACGACAATGTTGGTGTAATTGATAGTTGTGTCAGCTAATGGTGATATATCTTTCACAAAGATGATCATTAAAGGAGACCTAATGATAATCATTCTAGGCAATTGGTAGTAGAAACAACTATAAATCTTCCAAAAATAGTATATAAAACTAGTTAATTCAATAATAATCGAAGTAGAAATTATGAAAATCTCAGAATTGTTTAAGAAATACACCGCTTGTGACGGTTGTGGGAATGAATACAAGGATGCAAATGTTGTGATCTTGGAAATAAAAGTGATCGATATCGTATTATCTATTGTAGTGACGAGATTAGTAGCAGCGATATACGATGTGTCTATTTATGCAACAGTAATGGTGGTAGCGGTGGAAATTCGGCAAAGAAGGCAAACGAGAGTTGTTTCTAGCGTAGAGAAATCGAGTGCGTGAGTGAGCAGAAATGACAAACTACTGGAATAGTTTGTGCATTTGCAAACGTCACTGTTTCTAAAGCTTTTACTTACTAGTCCCACTCGCTTGTAAAACCATGAGTCGGAAAATATTTAAGCTTGAAAGCATTACGGAGAAACTACGCTACGAAACAAAGTCTGTGTCGCCGGGGCAGTCTCTTTATATTTTTTTAAGTGCATGATAAGAAGAAAATGTCTAACGTTAACTGGACAAACAGGTTTATAATTTTCTAGAATAAACTACCTATTCCTTACAGAAGAACACTGATTTATATTTTTTAACTATTTTTACTAACATACATGAATGGGAATATTTTTCTACATATTATTTCCAAATGTTGAACATATTGAGTATATCTAACTAGCGTACCGGTGCGAGAACTCTCGCGTGTTAATCCCCATCCTTTCCCTATCCACTTCCCTGTCCTTTCCATTTAGAAGAAAAGTTTTTATAAAACGTGTTTATTTGTTAACAAAATGTACAAATGTAACTTCGGACTTACATAATATCAAACAAAAATAAAAAACAATGCAATTATGATTGAAACAAATTTTCAATAAAGGTTTATTCAGTATCATAGAGAGATGTTCTTTGAACAATTCACAATTCCTCAAAAATATTTGAAGTAATTATTTAACATTCTTTAACAGTTAGCTTTTCGCTTATCGTGAGAGTCTCAAAAATAATTTTAAAAAAATTGTACTCTTGAAACAGCTATGCGACTGAACACGCTGACTTGAAATTTTCACCAAATCACTGCTAATGACGAAAATACTGGTACAAGTAAAACACAAACCAAATCTAACAAGACAAGGCTTCACTCTTCAACGTACACCCACATCCTTCCACAATTATGTGCACTGCACTTCTAGACCTCGGCAAAACGTTAAATGAATATTTTTCACTACACGTATAAGAACAATCTTCATCGGTATCAATCAAATATTAATAGTATTTCAAGTTGTTACTGCGAGAGCGAATTTTGAATAATTAATTATGCAAATAAACCTCGTCAGTCTACGGAAACCGCGCTGTATACAGAAAGCATAAATAGTTTAAGTTGGAATCTAAGCTTTCTAAGCGTAACGTCACAAAGCTGGCCATCGCCAAGGGGTGAAATATAGGTGGCGTTGGAAGTAATGATAAGTGCCGAACCAGCAAAAATTTAGTAGAATGTATACAAATATCTAATCCTGTAGATTACGGTTTGAAGAGGTTCTTTAAGGCCTTTGGTTTCAAAATTTTAGTTCGTTGTATTCTGTTTGTTGTAATTATTTTGTTGTATTCTCATACCTGTAGGGTTCTACAACGCTTTGTTCAGGAGTTATTTAACCATATAGCTCACTGAGTGCTGCAAGTTGCATTTGACATGAATATTTAGATGCGTATTTTAAACAAATCCTTCATATTTTTAAAGTGAAGTGCAATTCGTCGCGTCTCTGTGAAATTCTCTTTCGAGACCTCATTTATAAATATCCGTTGCGTGTGAGAGCCGCAAAAGGTATACTACTCAAATAATATATGAGGCGTTAGGTAGCACCTATAACAACAAATTTTCTGGTTTGAAAAGAGAAACATGAATTAACATATTTTTTCGTTTAGTTCCATAAATATGCATATTAATTTCATGAAAAATTGTTGATATCACAATGGCTGGCGTGGAAATAAAACTACACGTACCAATAAAACTCCACAAGTGCCTCCATAAATTGCACATAAACAATGAAAGAATAAAAAAAACTTGGTGAAGTAAGCACAACAGGCATATCCGTGATATTTACTCGTTCTAAAAATATGCCAGCAAAACTGAGTCAGAAGTGATTATTTTTCCAATAGTTATACATGTTGTATTCTCATATCTGTCTTAACTTTTCATGGGAAGTAATGTTTTCATATGTTTGTCAGCTTCTAATATTTATTTGAAATATTTGCAAACATTTCTTGCAAACAAACACAATGTAAAGTCCACCAAAATAGGTCTTCGTGAGAAATAATTCTTCGTGAGAATGACGATGTCATTAAATGTGTGCCTCAAATGGTGAAGATGTGCTTGAATTTCTCAAAATTTAAATTATTCTTAAATGCAACCGATGTAAATAAAACTATCATTTCCCTATTTCTTGAACATATTACTCATGCGAATAAACCCTCATTCGTTTCTTTAATTACTACTATTATCATTAATGTGATATTATTATTGCACTTCGAGAATTTCATCACGTTTTGGGCTCTTTACATAACTTGATCTATAAAATACAGAACTTGGTGGTTTTCCATTATGCCTATGAATTTGGGAACAATACATTTTAACTAGCTTAAATCGTACGAAAACCCTGTCTCTTGTTGGGAATTGTTTTAAAACTGAAGATCGTTAAGGATTTTAGACTCGTTACTGTGAGAGAGAAATCATTCTAATATTCCACTGAGATGAAATTTCTCAGAAAATAAAAATTTCCTTTAATATAATCCTGAAAGATTATAAATGACTTTTGCCTTCATTTTTATTCTATGTAGATTTGAGATTTGTACACTGCTAAATATTCATGCTATGTTCTACGGACATCAAAAAGAACTAAATTTCCAAAAATGCTATAGAAAGTTTTAAAAAAGCCTAATTTTTAGAGTACTCCTTAAAAAGCATAATTTGAGTTCCACCCGTAACCATCTGCCCACGCTTTTATTTATTCGCTTTCCACCGACCTTCAGTTATCTCTTAAATGACCCTTGTTACTTCTCAAATATGTCCCCACATGTTCCCCACCCATCACCCCAAATATCTTGTCTCATTGAAGCTCAGTATCCTCACAAAACCCTTCCCCCAGCGGGCACATGAGAACTTGGTTTTAAGGGATGCATCGCTTTCGATTTATGCGCGATTATGTGGGTTGCAATTATCTATTTTATCACAACCGGCAAACTTCTATTTTTCTGTCAGATGCAGGACTGATGTGAAATTCCCTATCCAGCATTAGCAAACTAATATGATTTTGTGTCAATGTTTTTTTATGAAATGCCAAAAACCATCATCTATCCTTAGCGTATTGTATGCTATTGAGGGGGTAATTCAGCATTATAGAACATGTTTTCATTTGAGTTCTCATGAACGGATTCCAAATATATCAAATTTGCTGGTGGAATGTTATTGAGATCGAATGAAAGGATCACTGAATTAGAATTACGTGATCAAATTCGGACCCTACTTGTGTTATTTTGTGTTTCGGGTAGGTCTCAATCACCGAGGGCGGCTGAATAGGCGTGGGAATGTGCAGGTGGAAGATTACTCGCCTCCACTGTCAACTGATGTGTAGTTCGGTTTTTCACGAGGGGAAATTTTAAAGCTTTGGAAATGTTTCTCTCACACGAGCTGGTAACGGTATATCGCCATACTAATTTGTACCTGATCAGGTACAATGATGAAGACATTTAGGGAAATAACTGGAGGGAATTATTATAATACATTTCACCGTTCTTTACAACTTACATATAGTGATTTTCTTGCGTATGTGTATTCAGAGGTGAGATGTTTCAAATGTAATCTTTAATGGTTAAACGTGCCCCTCTCCCCCTTGATATTCAGAATTTTAATATTTCCTTTAAAAATAAATACTAGATTTCAATTAAGTCATGCGTGATGCAACACGTGCACGGTCTTCGAACGTAACATGCATGATGTAGCTACTTCTAGATTTGCAAGTACAGTAACAAATGTAGGAAGTATAATACTATTAAAAATATTTTCATTAAAAGATGTTACATGCGGCAACCGCTACTTCCCAAAATGAAAGAAGTTTAATTTTTTATGTGAATGGCAAGTGGTTCAACCTTCTGTCCGAGTCTCTTTAAGCCATTTCTTAACAGAAGCCATTTCTTAACAGAAGCCATTTCTTAACAGAAGCCATTTCTTAGCGTCGTAAACAAACATCCGTCAAAGTTCATCATTCGTTTGTACGGTAGTAGGCATTATACCTTTTGGTAAAGCTTTGATTTCTGTTCTGCGTAATACAATTGTATATCTTGTTGTATACAATCAAGTGGGTGAGTTCTATTAAACTGTGACTACTATTGCTCGGTTCTACAAAGACTGAGCCTTGCCTGGCTGAACGCTGCGCGAAAGGCTACATTTCGGTCCGAATGGGGAATTAATGAGCCGACAACTTTTTCATCTCCACGCATGACACATACGAGATGACGATGATAATAATAATAATAATAATAATAATAATAATAATAATAATAATAATAATAATAATAATAATACATTTATTGCTAGATGTGATAATTACAATTCAATATTTGAAATTCTAGCACATCTTTGAAAGAGTGGAGCTTGTTTTGAAGACGTTACATAGAAATCATTCAAGTTGCATTTAAACATAAAATATAAGAAGAAGTCTTACAAAAAGATAAAAACTTAAATTACAAAACCATTATTAATATAACAATAATACAATAATTGAAACACAACGAAATGAAATTATGTACTTAATTTTAGCTTAGGCTACGCCAAATTTATTTTTGAGTCGGTCATCGGCTTGTAAAGACATGAAATCAGGCGAATTAAAATGACCATTTTTTTATTATTTGTTTAATTTTGAATTTAAATTGATTTGGGTTCACAGTACTAGTGTAGGTACTTTTCTATAATAGTGTTGTACTCTCTAGAGCCAAAATTAGCACTATGATTGTGCCCGGAGGATGTAAGAAATTTTAGTTATTTCATGACCGTTTTGTAATTGTGTGTTTATTTTGAAAGTAAAATATTGATTTAATAGAGTAAAATAAACTTCAGTACTGAGCAACTCTAAATTTCAGTACTCTAAACTAAAATTCAGATAGTATTGCCGTAAAGACATACTAAATATTAGTAATTCTAACTTGTGTTAAATGCAGTTATTGCTACTTTCGTGGGAGACTCTTATGGAATCAAATAAAAGAATTTGAAATCCGGTCTTAGTTGCTCCAGTCATTTCACACCATTCTTGAACACAAAGTGTCAAAAGGGCGAGCTTCGGAGAAGAAGCGTGAAATTTCTGCTCTAAATACACACTTTTCAACATTAAAATTATCAATGAGTGCTTCCTTGATTGCCTCTTTACATGTTAAGTTAAGGACTCATCTCTCTTGTCCTCTTCTCTCTCTCTCTCTCTCTCTCTCTCTCTCTCTCTCTCTCTCTCTCTCTCTCTCTCTCTCCCTCTCTCAATAAATACATTGAAACAGAGAGAGGAAGGGAGAGAGAGGGAGGGATGGAGAGAGAGAGAGAGAGAGAGAGAGAGAGAGAGAGAGAGCGCATAAAATAAAATAAAATAAAATAAAAGTAGTAGTATCTGGTATAGGAGGAAAAGTAGGCGCACGTGCAACCGCAACACACGGTTCGCTGCACTATACTTGGAGTGTGACTCGGAACTCTGCCTTCAATGCACTTAAAATCGTCTTTTATGTCCCTCAAAGGACAAGAGTTATGTTTCTTATGTCATCATCTACAAATGAGATTCAGAGCGTTCTATTACATTGTTGGATGTTTCCCTCACTCTGTAGAATGAGTTGTCATAAACGGTCGTAGATGGGCTCCATTTGTTGGCTATTTTCAGTTTTACCCCGTTTTTCCACTACTGATCCAGATGAAACAAGTTTCACGTCAAAGAGGGCGATCGACTATTGACATTCCTCTGTCGCCTTTGCACGCAATGTTTGGACATTGATTATTCATTCTAAGTGAATATGAATGCTGAGGCGTCATAAACCAAGAATCGTCCAATTTATGGCAAAAATGCTTACTTATCAATGTTTTAACTTCTGATAATCACGTGTTTAATTTTTATATTTTTGAGTCTACAATTACAGAGACTCAAAGAAGACCACTCTTTCTCGAAATAACTAGGTCACTTCACTCTTCGCCTCTGTGAAGACCACGTGCCAGGATCAATTCATCTCCCATTGTGTCATGCTTGGAGCGCCATCTACGCATGTGGGATCTGCGTGTTTGAATAATTGCTTATTTTATCTGTAAAACGGCACTAATATAAACTATGATGGTTGGAACGATATAAGTGATCATACTAATGGATATCACACGGTGTTATAAAAAGGAACCTCTACTAGTAGAAATGAAGTAAATTTCACATTAGAAAGAGGTGATCGAATTTTAGTAGCCGTCTGCCGATGTTATCGCCTGAGTCTATTCCCACCTTTCCTGGAAAATATACTTAAGCATTGTAACTTCTCAAGAGCAACTATTTCTTTGATGTACTATATCTAATAAGGCAAAGTGAGATTTTTCAATAGAGATTGCTTCTGCTCGGATTTAGAAATTAATTGCTACCGTACCGTCTCCTTAATAGCTCAATTTTTTCTCGTTATTAGTGACCGCCAACAGCCTTATTATGTAAACTTCAAGTGTGGTTCATGTGCATCACTTTATACGTATTCATAATACTAATGTGACGTGTAATTCAAATTAAAATATCTCGAAATAACAGGTACCAGAAATACGTAGAAGCAGTGTGATTTGTATTTGTTTTATAATGGAAATGCGGAATGATCATTGGGAGAATAACGTATTGTGCCAAGTGAAAAAATCTTTTACCGGCACCTTGCGAAAGTGGAGAGAAACAGGTTCATAATCTTTGTTCTCGCAACATTTCTCTTCTCTAGATCACAAGAAGTGAGAGATCTTGTGTGTGGTGCTGTAATACTATCCACTAGTGTAAATAAGATGGTAATTTCTGTTCGGATGACGGTTAAGAAGAATTTACGATGAAAATTTCTACCCAATGAGTGTGTGAATCCTTACATAGTTCGTAATATGCAAGATTTACACCCAGAATATAAAAAGATCGCTTTTTCACTTTCATTTACACCAGATTCTCTGACTTCCCATCCCGTTCTACACCAACTACAATTATTTAAATTCGCGCCTGGGAAAGTCTATTTCTCCATCGGAGGTGTAGAACCTGCACGTGCCACTGATATGATATTACGACGATGTAAGATAGCAACTGGGACAAATTAATATGCTACTTCTCTGATGTTTTATTCCCGAGATTTCTGCTGCTCACTTTAGGGTACTTTATATGTGAAATTGCTTGGAAAGTGACTTGAATTTTGTAATTCAGAGCTGTAAGAGTGTTCTTCTAAGAAACCCGCACCAAATCAAAAGAAGATTATGGGTCCGCTCCTCATCACAAGAGTACGTGAGTAAAGAAAGTGGTAAAAAGCCCATCCTGCTCTCCGGGCTACTCGAATTGCCGCAGATTGGAGCTTACTCGTGGATATAGGTGTTGTGGTGCGTTATCGTTGGCATTTTTCATGAAATAATTGTCATTTACAATAGTGTTATTGTTGGCAATGACAACGTTTACAATTATTTCTTACTCGTGGAGCTGGGTTAGAAATCATAGAACTGAATAATTAATGAGAATGTCAACAGTTCTGCTCATTTGTTAATTAAAATTCAAATTGCTGAAAATATCTTCACGCAACCACTTAGCGAAGTTCAAATGTCAGCTCTCCGCATTTATTATCCCCGCATTGGGGCCACTGGCGCCCAGTTTCTCGAACGGAAAACAATGAAATCGAATGCTGAGTTAGTTTGTGTGCTCGTGCTCGACTTCTTTGACCTGATTGCAAGCGGCGTGCCGTTGAGCCGAAGCCGAGCTCGCCCACGAGATCCGACCGACCTCACCCCTCTCGCCACCCCTTCTCCTGCCACCCTTCCGTCACAGAATTTCATTACAGTAAAACGTACGTCACTCGGTTTCCCAGAATAAGAGAAACCACAACACTCACGGATCATTCGAATTGTGTATGGTGGTCACTTAACTCGGACGCCATGCTTCGAGCGATTCACGGAAATGCAGCGTTTCATTAGAGACCCGAACCCAATTTGGTTTGAGCGCCACGGCGCGCTCTCCAGGCAGTTTCTGGAAACTTCGCCGTTTGCACAGGGTAGCGCCCTGTGTGTAGGAGTAACGTGGGCGAACAGGCTGGTCCAGAGTTGCGTTTGACGCGTCCTTCTTGCTTTGCTAGGTATCTCAATGGCCCTACCGCGAACGTCTCTCAACAACACTCAATATCGCATGAAGGGGTGATACAAAGGCTTTCTGACAGAGATGTTTGGGATCTTTGGAACATTTTGGGAATTCCTCCCGCGTCAGTCATGAAGACAGATGCGTGGGAATCTGATTAATATTAGCTCATGATGCTAATATTAGACTCATAAGTGTCTTTTCGCCCGCACGCGAGATGGGGTTTGACGGGTGAGCGAAACTAAAGAGGCAGAGCGTTAGAGGATCGGCAGAGAAAGAGGGAATTTGTCAGAAATAATAAATATCGGCATGAATACAAAGGCGGAATAATGTCGTTAGCTTTTCGTTTAAGATTTTGTAACGATACAGCTGTATTCTACTTACATTGACCAGCTATGACTAATATTTGTGATTTCGTACTATGCTACTAGCAAAGATTATCCTTCAGGATTATCTCCGTATAACGACTGCATTCACGACCAAACTTCCCACAATTTGTATCAATTAAATCGCAATTTTATCAGTATATGAAGTCACGATTCTTCCAAGAATTTAAAAGATTAATCCATAAATATTACGTTCACGCAGAGCTTCTAGCATTACTTCATTTCAGGCGCTAGGCATTACCACTGCGCTTTCGTGCTGCGCGAACGCTCTGGTGACGGCAAGTGTTGGCTATGTTGACATTATTCTCTTGTTTCTTCTGGTAGCGTCATGGGAAGCAAATCAGATGATTTCTCCAGTAATCTGTCGATATTGTGAACAGTTCTATGCTTTTCCATGAACAGTTATACAATCTATTTGGATATGTATTGAATTGGTGGTATCCTGTTGAGTAAAATCTTCAGAACAACGTATTAAGTTAGTGTAAAATTTGATAGTGTATTATAGGATTTATGTAAAAGTCAAATAATCAGTAAACACATACTACGGTATGTGTCAGTATTTGTCCGCGATAAATTAACAATTTTGTCACACTAAACACTCACTTCAAACAGCAATTCACTAAGTTAATATAACTTCACCTGTATGTTTACAAATGGATGTGTAACAGAAACAATGAAATAATGTTTACTACTTATTAGTATGGAAATTTACGAATTATTAAATAATTCGTCATTCTACCATTAAATAATAAGTCATAAAAATTGCGAACAAGCTAGCTCATTTTGAGATAATTGCGTTTTACTGTACCTGCGTAATGCCGGTTGATTACTATTAAATAGTATATAGCAATGTATTTTGTTTCTTTACTGAATTCATCTACCAAAGAAAAAGGGAAAATTTTCACAGGATAATTTTTGGCAAGGTGTTGCAATCAATTTTCACCTCAATTACACATTGTAATAGGCTAACTATATTATTAAATAATAATTATATGTATTTAATAATTTGTATGTACAAATATTTTAACCGCTGCTTGTTCCGTATCTCCAAACTAGCTACCGTCTTTCCATGCACCAATAAAAACAATAACTGTTTTTTTATTTAAACTAGCGGAACGTGGGAGATGTTGTTTTGCCCATCATCTCCCTCTCTTTCCGTCTCTCCCTCTCTCTTCGTCTCTCTCCCGCTGTACCTCTGCACTCTCGCTCTGCCTGTCTCTCTCTGTCTCTGATCCTCTCTCTGTCCCTCCCTCTATCTCAGTCCCTGTCATATACATTTAGTTGCAGATTCTGCACGTCTCTGAGCAGTTGGGATATCGAGATATTTCGGACCAGCAAAAACGTAATAGAATGTTCAAGAATATATCATCCTGCAAATTACGGTGCGACAAAGGTTTTCTAGGCCTTTGACCTAAATGTTTTAGTTTTTAATGCCCTAGAAATCTTCGTTTAGGAGTAATTTAATGAAATAGAGTAAAAAAAGCTTGAAAAGTGTTGCGGGTTGCGTCTGACATGAATATTTAGTTTTGTTCCGTATTCTTTTTTTTTTTTTTTTCGTGATTTTTCCAATATTTTAATAGTTTTTCTGCTATTAGGGGGAGAGGTGAATCCAACAAATTAGAGATATTTAAAATTGATCCAGCCGTTATTGAGTTATAAATGGCGCAACTTTTGTTCCAAGATATATTTTTTATTTGTAATGATTTAATATGTAAATCATATCATATGTTGGTAATTTATTAATTTTGATTACTTACTTGCTATAATAATGATCAGTCATAATTTCAAATCTTTAATATTCATTGAAGTATCATTGTTCTTTTGTTGTGTACTTTCGTACGTGATTAGTTGCATGTATGCCTCATGTCTTGCAACAAGTGATTTATCTATCAATATTTTTGCTTTGTAATTATGTAAATACTTTTCGTTTCTTTTCAAGGGTATTATAGACATAATTTTAATTTTCGTAAAATTATCAAAGTATGCAGCACATTCCAATCCATAGGATCACAGAAAGCTATTTTTCTCTATTCTTTTTTTAAATTATAAAATCCTAATTTTTTACTTCTCTCTCACGTTGTTAATTTTTACATGACCGGAGAATTCTATATATTATTGCTGTTATAAGTATATGAGCTTCAAATGATGTCTTATTTACATCATATACTAAATGTGTTTCTTACAAACCTATTGAAAACTCAAGTTTTCTTTGAAAATGACCTCGAAATTTCGCATGTTCAGAAACTCTCAAACACCATTTCCTCGAAAACAGCTCCAAATTTTTTCTTTGGTTTTTTTGAAAGGATAGGATGCTAAATGAACTAAACAACATGACATCAATGCCACTTTGATGTATTACCTAACTGTAATTTTTTAAACATCTCTCACGCCGATAATAACTAACGTAACACGCCGTAACGTATATTACTAGTAGTGTGTTTACATAACTGCATTTGTAAGTGAAAGTGCTTCAAATGATTTTTCAGTGCAGTTTCTTCAAAACGCAATAGCTTTTTGTAAAAAGGACAGAAAATTTTGCATTGACAGAAACGTTTAAACGACATTTTTTCAACGAAAATTACCATTCACAACGAGTTTTTACCATTCTATAATATTCATAAAGTTACATGACAGTTCTACCTTTAGGGGAGAATTAAATTGAGATAATATGAAAAAATGGCGATATATGTTCAATCTGGGATCCTGGGCATCTGGGTGATGCAAAAAAAGAAAAGCTGGCCCAGACCAAAGCAATTAGAAAAGTAACTAGTACGAGAAAGACAGTGCCATTCTGTAACACCACTAGTTTTATCTACCTGCGTTCTAAAACGTACATTGGAATTAAAATAATTCATCCACAAAAATTCAAATAATGTGCTCTTGAGGTAATAAACTACTGTTTTGGGACACGTATTAATACTATCAAAAAAGTTTAATAGCAACTAATATAATGATTAAAATTACAAAAAAATTCAAATTTCTATTTAAAAAATAAACTAAGAATGCAACATTAAAATGTGATAATTACAAAGAAAACGAGTGATGCTACATAAAGGCATAGACTATTTCGTACTACTGTTCTATTTTCTTTGGTCTGGACTAGCTCTTCTCACTTGCCACATACTCTTGCCGGTTGCCATCTATTTGTGCCCAAAGTACATTTAAAAAAGATTCTCAATTTTTCGGATTCTGAATAGTAGAACTGAAATATAACTTCAATCACAGAACTCGCGAGAACAAATTTTATCTGAAGGAAAACTCTCTATCCAATTTTGCAGTTGTAGGCAAACGTCCAAAAAATTTCAAATTTTTAATATTTTCGAAAATGTAGATCTAACTTTGAAAATCAGATCTATTCCAGTTTTAGAAGTGTATTTTACTTTATTTTTACAAGAAATTTAAAGAAAAAATTTTTGAAAGGTGTTTGAGAAAATTTTTAAAATGTCTGGGGGACTTCATACAAAGTACCCCTAAATTTTGAAGAAAGTTCTTCAAAATCGCAGCTTCGCGAGTTGGGCCAGATCGACCGGAGAATATCCATTTTGAAAAAAAAATAAAAAATTGTACGTATGGTTTATTCGTAAGTGGTGTTCACAGACGGCCAGACTTACAGACAGATGGACGGAAGGACTTTTTGTGAAAAGCACTTTTTCGGTATCAGGGGAACTCAAAACGACTATTAACGTTGAAATCTCTAAAGCGATTTTCCGCAGTACCACATAACTTTCTCTATACTGCGTATATACTCCATATATACGTAGGTATACGAGAAAGTAAAAGAGTGATCAGTTTTACTATTAAAACGACTTAACACAAATAATTACAAATCTAAAAGTAACTTGAATTTTGAAAAAAAATGTGATATTGGATATTTGATATTGGATTTATGATATTGAATATTGGATATAAATTTAATTACTAATTTAACATTGTAAAGAATTACAGAGGGACAGGGTATGAAGGCAGAGTGGCAGAAACACAGAACGGCAGGGTGAAATTCAAGCAGAGAGACGGTGACAATCGAACGCCTTGACGTCAGCACTTTGTAAGTGACAACGTGAACGTCAACACTCAAAAGACAGGTGCTGTGTGCGCAGCTGGCGACTAAACACACCGCCAGAAGAAAGAAAACACTGGGCGCGAACGCGAAAAGAATTTCAGAGCGAGTGGAATTAGGAGAAGCGAGAAGGGCCTCGGGCAATGCAGCTCGGGGCAGGGGAGGAATAGAGTGAGGCAAGGCGAGGCAGGGAGTAGTAGGGATTGAGAGAGAAGTGGTGAGAGAAGGAGTTGGACGAAGAGCTGCGTGCGAGGAGCAGGGAGGCGAGGAGGAGCGTGGTGAGGATAGCGTGGCGAGGAGAGGCGTGGCGAGGATAGCGTGGCGAGGTAGATGGGACGAGAAAGAGAAGGGGCGACAAAGCGGAGGGACGAGGTAGAGGAGGGGGAAGAAGAGGAGGGGGCGAGTGGGAGGAGAGGAGCGAAGAGAAGCAGGATGAGTGGGAGTGGTGCGAGAAGCGGGGCTAGGAGACGAAGTGAGAAGTAGAACGGGAGAATGAGGCGAAGAGAGGAGCGGTATACCGCGACGCGGCGCAGCGCAGCGCAGCGGAGGCAGGGCTTAAGTGGCTGACGTGGCGCCTGAAGGCACTGCGCGCAGATCTGCTTATAAACGAGTCGCTTTACTAGAACTTTTGCATAGAGGACGGGACAATGCAGCATGATGTGCGAGACCGCATCAGAATTCATCGCAAGACTTCCAGATAAGCTACAGAATACGAATGACCTTTTTTATATTATGTTTTGTACTCATTTTTTTTTTCGCTAAAAGGCACTCTCGAGGTTCACGTAGCGAAACACGCAGATGTAGGCTTCGCAACCATTCTTATTAAAATGAAATAAATTTTCGCCATAAATAATGCCTGAAAACACTATTCCTTTGAATTATGAATTGTGGCAGTTACATCTGACGTGGTAAGCCTCTTAACATTTCATGATCCTAGAATGTAGCATGGTCTTACGTAATGCGCTGCAATGAAAACATTTTTGCAAACAATTGAATGAAACCCTAGAACTTATTATTTTGAAGTGGAGAATTTCCTAATATTATTCCTCCGGTTCATTTGATGTGTTGGAAACACTAGTGCTGACAGGGCAGGGGCTGTCTGGAGGAGAATTCCAGCGCCCGGCTGCCCTGATCGGTAGTTTTCAGAGGTTTCTCCAGCGAGGCGAAGGGCCTAACAGAGTCTACGCACCGCGCGCGATCTTTTCTTCCCTTCGTTGACCTAACCTCCCTTCACGCAAACCTACTTCATGCACCCCTACATATGCTGGGAGAGCAATCGGGAGCTTAGGGCTTGTCGCGGCCGGAGGAAGTGTGCCCCCTCGGGGAGATACCTGGATGTGGGACCTGTAGGTCGGCGGCGGATCTCATCATTTAGAGGGGGAGGAACATCGCCAACTCCCGGAATAATGACATTCACTACATTAACAGAACTAATCACCCGAACTCTTCCCGTACCAGGAAACATTAATAAAACACTGCTGTCATCGTCGTCATCGTCGGTCGCTGCTGCAACCTTACGTGGTAACTCAACTGCATGTTAACTGGTATCGACAAAAATGAATGAAATTTACGTTAAAAAAGTAAGAACATGTGATATTTACGAAGGATTGTAAACTCCTTCTCATGCTTTTATGTTTTATTTAATTTAGGTACGTTGCGTACGTTTCACTATATTTTTGTTTCTTATTTTAATTTTCATTCCAGGATTCCATCAAGCTGCAACCTCCATATTTTTAGACTCCAACCGCCACTGGCATTATTTAACACAGTATTGGTATTATTAAGTTTGACACTTTGGCACTTGTTTTTACAAACACATAATGAACGCTATTTGTTCATAATTATAAAATAGAAATATTTATTACAGTATTATTGTATAAATAGCTTAACAACCTTTTAACAGCTGATCGTTTTTTAGATAAGCTCAGCTGCAACAGTAATATAATATTGATTGTTGCATTACCTGATTTCATTCTAATAAAAATCGACGTTTTGTCATGTGAATAAAAGCAAATTTTGTGAATATTGTTGAATGAATATATATATATATATATATATATATATATATATATATATATATATATATATATATATATATATATATATATATATTGTAGAATTACGGGAACTATGAAACCTGCACCGGTTTGACAGGAAATGGTAATTGATCTCATTTCTGCTAAGACAAACGCACCAAAGGAATTCGTTCACCGAATTTATCCTTTTTCAATAACTAGACTTCGGATCAAATGCGTCTGCTTACGAACTTATTTTCCGTTTGTTTCTCAAACATTATCAGCTACCTACTGCTTCAAACAGTTAGCCATTCACTCGCATGATGGTGTGGCATTACGACACGTACCTAGCGGAATCTTTACGACGATTGTAAGAACTTTCTTATGTGTGCTTCGTTTAACTGCTACTTTCATTCGTGGCGCTGCGTTTCTACTTCCACTAGAGTCCAAGAGATAGCAGCTGCTCTGCCACCTATAAGCTGCGTGAGTCCACCACTGCAAGCGCTAACTCCGCTTGAAAATCGATAGTGCGGATGTGGCTACTGCTGCTCGGAATGTGTAGCGGAAATTACATGAACTATTTGGTCGTTGCTGAATGTATAACGCCGTGTTCCAGTCGATGTTTTCGATTCTATATTAATCGATATAATTCCCTATTTTAATAACACTGTAGTAGAAATAGTATATACTATGACTACGTTTTCTTGGGTTTCAGAGTGTACTGTTTACCACATTGTTTGATTTTGACCAAACGATAGAATTGTTTGACATTATCTAAATATAAATTTTTACTCACATGAAATTAAAAATATTTCCATGGACAAACAAACTGCAGATATCATTGAAAATACTTCCAGATTTGGAATTAATGTTATTCCCCACTTCTCTCATATGAGCAAAATGAACTTCACGGAAACGGGAGCGGATTATTTGGGTAATATTGTCCTGATATTGAAAAGAAATAAGTTATTTTTTTATTTGCTTTATTGAAAGGTCACATGAACTGCTAGGTCATTAGCAGTCAAAACAAAGGGTACACAACATAATACGTACAAGAAATTATATAAATTTCGGAACACAATTTGAAACCACTAATTTATTTCACGACACCATTGCAGACATTCTTGATGCAATTGATCTTGTGAGAAAGTGCGGCTTATAAGATAACCGGGTAATTTTTATAACGTTTTTCCTTTGGCTGTTTTTTGATGATTACTCTTACAATTTCTCCCTTGCTAGAAGATTCTTGATCAGGTTGTACCACAGTTTGCTTTTCTTTTCTTTCCATTCCATTTTCTATTTTTTGACATTACCTCAGGGGATTTAAGTTTCCGAAGAACGTTGGATTTTGAAGTCTTCTCTATTTTCTTCGCTTCATAATATTTTTATTATTCTCTTTATATTTTTGATTATTCTTCTTTAACATCAATTTTCTTTACTTTGTTTATCATCGAGAGTACTAGCACATATACGTTTCTTAACTTTTTACAATTGGTTGATGAGATAAATTTCTGTTAAAAGTTGGTCAAACAATATTGCATTTGGAAAACGTATCTGTTGATAGATGTGCATAACCTGTCTGAAAGTGAAAATCAAGCGTAGTACAACACGTAATATTATATTTTCAGAAAACATTGGAATATATATTTCATTCAGATTTATTCATTTACCCTAGTCCAAGTTATCACAAATGAATTCTAATGTGAGAATACAACTTTCTTAGTGTCTCTCTCATCATTATGTCAGCATTTTATAAAGAGGCGTAAGTGGTGAAAGGTAAAGTCATTTGCGTGGACATGGGTGACACTTCTTGGACCCGTGCAAACATTCCCACTTTGTAAAACATAGTTTCAAAAGAAAGCATTTGTTCTTATTGAATTCCAACTTCTAAATCCCCACCTGTGATCTGTTTGTTACTGTCTTATTTTGATTGATAGTTTCCTAATTCGAGGCATTGACTGTGCATGGGTAAATATTCTAACATTCCCAAGCGATGAGATTACATTTCATTGGGTACAAAATAGTCAATTTAATTTCATGTGGATTTCGAGATTCTTCTCATTTCTGACCACACATGTTACCTTGGAGTTATATCTTCTAAAATGTATTAAAACGTTCCAAAAGTTTCATTTTAATGATTTACATCTAAAGAAACAAATCGTGTCCTTTTAGAAACACAACAAATTCTGTTCAATTGCCTAGGATGAATTGTTTTCGAGTTAATGGTAACTTGTCTTTTAGCAAAACGTACCTTTCTGATTGCATGTCTGAATGCTTTTTCCTTATTTCATCTGTGAACTTGTAGTGTTTATCCCATGTAATTAAGAAATAGAGTAATAATGCGGTAATGCGGTTAGTATGCAATATCTTTGAAGATTTTCTGCCGATAGTTTCTTGTTCGAAATGGGACCGTAATCTTTCCTTAGCTTATTAGGTGTAGGATTACAACGTCAAATCTTATAAACCAATCCTTCCACAGTTGGCGCATTTACTAACATTAAAGTTTCAATATTATTTCGAGTAAATAGACACTTTCAAAAAAGGAAATTACTATATTTTTTAAGAATCTCAAGTTATTTATGTTTTATTTTCGTGCTTAGTGCAAACTGAATGTCACTGAGGAACGTTACTTTAGTACCACAACAAAAACGTTTTTCGAGAAATATACTACAAACTGTACTGATGTAGGCATTAAATGTAATGTTCTGCATCGAAAAAAAACAACTCTAACGGAGAAAATAGAATACTTAGTACTTAAATGAAAACCAAGTCATAGAGGCTCAGAAAACGATTGTACATGCAAATCTAGTGGTAATTTGTTAAAAGTGTCCATTTATGGTACTGGTTATGGTACTGAAATTATTGATGATTGAAAATAGATGAACTAGAAGTTGAAGGATTGGTTTACATGATTGATACGACGTTGTGATCCGACGTACCTCCACCAGAATTTCTATTTATAATTCTGTAAATCCAGTCATCGTTTCAGAAAACTTCACGAAAGATTTTGACAATATTTCTTGATTTCTTATGTTTTGAAGAATATTATTTTTCTCAAACTTCGGAGACATTTTTACTTTCACGCTACTGCTCACGCAGTATTGATAATGTATTGTAATGTTGCGAGAAAAAATGTCGAATTTTTGAAAGAATAAAATTCTTATCCCTGCGCTCTGGTGATCAAAAAGTGGATAAATCTTATCCATTGATGGAGTAAATTTCTTCCTCTAACACGTTCCGTAGTCAGAACCCAAGTTTAGTGAGTCCTTCATACCAAAAAATCGATTGACAGCAAAACGTCTGTCCATCCGTCTGACCGTCCGTCTGTCTGTCTGTCTGTCTGTCTGTCTGTCTATCCGTCTGTCCATCTGTTCGTGTGTCCGTTTCTCCGTCTGTCTGTGGACAACGTCAGCGGTTAATCCCTAAGCAGAATTTCACGCACTGTATTGTCGAAAATTACAAACCTTGGGTATTATTTCAATTTTCGCGTGGTTCGTTTGACGCATTCGTACCACAGTTCGTAAAATCGCACCACAGTAGTTTCAGAATTCTTTGAATTCATCCCATTGTTGTCGGTCGAGATGACTGTATGTAAGTAATAATCTTATGAAAGGATAAAAATTGAAGGTAGGTAGTGAACGTAACTTAGAAGAAACACTCTTGTTACCCTAAGAAGTAACTTGCTCTTACATTAAAATGGTTTGGTCGCTGATTATGGTTTATTCATATTTGTTTCATTTGCAAAAGTTAGAAATGACTACTGTTCCTGGCTACCGAAATAAACGTAAGCGTTTTGTTTGAATTAGTTGAATTTGAGTTTATCAAGTTATACCTACGTTTTTAGTTTGGCAGAAATTACAATATTTCAATATTATGTGTCTATTTTCAATCATATGCTGTTGTAGAACTTCTAGTACTAGTATTTATTCAAGAAAAATGTTTTTTAAAATTCAATCAATGCAAACAAATATAAATTATCATGAATTATCATCAATTATCATCAACTTAATTAACATTAAGCTGTGCAAACGTCTACGACTAGCCAGAAGCTTTTGTCTTAAACTTTTATAAATTGTGTTTGGATTTCTTGTTGCTTTAAACCATTGCAAGATAATTATTTCAATATAACTATTCCTGCATTAAATACAAGAAAACACACTAATTTTTTACGCTTAAAAAAATGTAGATGCTTAAAATAAGTTAAATTGTCTTTCGCGAAATATCTAACTAATATGTACGTAAAACACACATTCATGCTATTTCAGCACTTATTTATCTCTTACGTAACTAAATAAATGGATGGCATTCGGTTTATGGAGTTGTTCTGATCGTTTGCTAGCATGGCATATCCAAATGATCACAATCTTTCGAACAGAACACGGGAAATCAAACATTGTTATAAATATTTACCAAAGTCAACACAGTTCACCAGGTACTCAGTGTGCAAGAAATATGTTTTAATTTTGTCGGGAGATAGAGATGGGACCAATATTTTGGAACACCAATATGTCAGAATAATTGAGCCTCTACGCGCAGACGTTTCTCAAGCGCGGATCCATTCTATCCTACTGACGAAGGCTCAATGAATAACTATTTGTCATTTAAGCGCAGTAATGCGCAGCGTGCATGCTCAAGTGCGCAAGACTCGAGGTGGTGCCAAAAACAGTGTATTGGTTGAACAGCTGCCGCCTCCCAAACAACAAAGCTTTTTGTTCCAATCATCCCACCATGGGTCACAAAATACCTCTGTGGTATCACAGTATGTACGTTGTATTCATATCACCGACGTTTGTTGGAGGTATTGTAGATTATTGGGATGGGCCAAATGAGGGTACGTGGTAAGCAATCGCTCAGCCCTAAAAATGGGGAGAGGTTTGGGAAAAAAAGGTTGGCGCGTCCTCTTTGTCCTATTTCTAGGATGCTTCTCCGACGTTCGCCTGGAAACATTCTGTAAAAGTAATGATTGAACACTGTCGGCCTAAAAATTATATTTCGGCAAGCGCTATAAACTCGCCGATTTTCAATGTAGGAAAACTTCCAGTACCAGGCAGGGATCGAATCTACGACCTATCCTAACCACTGAACATGGAGAGGTGGCTAAGGGTATCAACTGATGTCTCTACAGTGCCTCTGACCGAATGGTTCTAGGTTCGAGTATCGACGGTATTAGGGTTTTCGACCAGCTTAAAAGCTAGGTGGAATTCAGTCGTTGTCTGGAGGTGAAGTCTAGTGGTCAGCTGCTCTGATCGGTAGTTTTTCGTGGTTTCTCCGATCAACACCAGGCGAATGCCGGAGCAGAATCCTAAGAAACGGGCCACGAACCGCGCGTGATCTTTCCTTCCTTTTCTTTGTCTTATCCTAACCCCTTACTTACACACGCTTATGTTAACATGCACTACAATACCACACATGCTGGGACACTGGACGGGAGCTTAGACCTTGAGTCCAGCTGGGGCGGAGCCCCGCTGGTGAGTGGCACCTGGTTGGGAAAAACTCCATTAGCGGACGGTAGTTCAACACCAGATCTCGGCAGCCAGCGGGGGAAGATCACCTCCGCCTCTCGAGAAGAAAACATACCCTACACTTATGGGACTAGTGAACTTAGTAGTTAACGCGCCCGAAATCACTCTCAATCAATCAATCAATCAATCCTAACTACTACTCGTTCGAGTAGCAAGACACTGTCGTTGCTATATGGTAAGAACAATGCAGTAGGTAGCAGCAGCGACAGTTTTAAAACTGGATAGTCAAGTCTTCCTTGCCTCAGAATTGACTTTTTTTACTTTGTTTCCACACGTTTGTTACTCTTATTGCCTTTAGCACCGATTCCGAAGCAGCCATTGCCCAAACTTCCCATCTCTTTGGTTGAAGAAATGGTGATTCGGGAAGTAATTCAGCATGATTATGTCAGAGATCCACTTTAATGTCACACAGCTTCCAAATTGATTTTTGTTTGATACTACAATCTCGCACAGCTTCCGAAGTCTTCTGACGGCAGGGATCGCTCTTTTGCACTTTCTGTAGCTTTCTCAATTAAATATCGTCCCCCCACTCTACCGTTTGTATCGTTCAATGTTGCTTCATTTATCACAGAGAAACTATAAAATTAATTGAAGATATGAAAATGAGATGATGTACTCGTATAATCAGAGTATGTTACTCGTAGAATGAGAGTAGGAGAAGCAAACGTTACTCTAGTAGTACGGTTAACAGATGACTTTGTTAACTCCAAATTCCATATGCATTTTCAGAAAGTTGCAAAGCGGTGCACATATTAGAAGTACACCGCTTTCGTAATATGCTTCTGGTATTCCGCTCGATAGTCAACCAATTTATTGATTTTACTCTTGTTAGATCATAGTTGTCACAAACGCATTAATAAACCAAGTACACAATTCACACTATCTTAACCAGCACCATCAACACGATTACGATCAACCCCTGTCATTCATCCATCGCGTCTTTGCCATGGCCTGCCGCTGTCCCTCCCCTCCGTCTTCCCCGTTGCTTCTGCATCCATTGGTCGCAACGCACCCCGTCGCCTCACCGCGCGGTTCTCCCTGCGCCCCGCCACAGCCCGCTCCCCGGTCGAGCCTTGCGAGGCCCCGCGGCGCCATATGGAGCTCGGCGACTGCCCGCCGCCGCCGCCGCCATCGCCGCCGCCGCCGGCCGCAGCCGCCGCTGCTATTCAACGCAGCATTTTGACAGCGGTGATTTATGGCCGCCAGCCAGTCCGGCCAACTTACGGCCGCGGCGAGGCCTGTCCGCCAGCCCCGCAGACTCCGCCGCCGCCGCCGCCGCTCCCTGCGCCCCGCGCCGCCCCGCGCCGCGCCGCCTCCGACTCGCGAGCTGCCGCTCCGCGCCATACCGCGCACTGGGCCGAAATGCTCCCGGAGATCTGCACAGAGCAAAGAAATGTGCAAATCCAATACAATTGACTATAGCAAAACTTTCCAATGTCAAACACCCGTCCTTTAGAAAAGTCAAACCTGGAATTTTTTTATAACCCTCTTTGCCACATTTCAAGTGTGAGACCTTGCCCTGTAATGATATGTATAGTTTTAATAATGAAAATAATAATAATAATAATAATAATAATAATAATAATAATAATAATAATAATAATAATAATAATAATAATAATAATAATAATAATAATGTTAAAAATGTTTTTCGAATAGGACATCTTCATAAACAAAAGAAAGGAAAAATAGAAAGCCGACCACACCGCGAGGCTATTGAAATAACATCTAGTCGTACAATTCTGTAGTTTTCGCGATGCGGTTTCTCTGTTTAAATGTAGTGATTAGGCTTTCTTAAATTGATTTATTTTGGCTGATCTTTCGATGACGTGTGATGGCTCGGAAAAAAATACAATAACATTATAATATTTCATGTATATATGTCTCTTGATAACTTTTATATTCCTTTGTGACCCTTTTAATGGAACTACAATTAGCATGTAATGAAAACTTGTAGTAAATCATTTTTGAATAATAAACTATTGGAGATCTCCAATATAGATATAAAATAACGGCCCTGAAACGCAAAATATTCACAAAATTTGAAAGTTTTCTGAGTATACAGTGAATGCAATATTGGGTGGATTCCGAGAACGCAATGTGCCTAAAGGACTAAAACAAATATCAGAGGAACTACTACGTTTGATTCGGCAATGGGACATGGCAACCAGTGGCAACAAAACAAATAGCCCACATTGGGTCAGGTGATCTTTCGGCGAACCCCCAAAATAGCTTGGCGATTCCCAAGAGGACTGTCGACGCCAATTTGAGTACGTATAACTGATAGTAAAGGAAATTTTTAAATTAAAAAGATATTGAAGAAATTAAATTGTAATACTCATTACTATGAATTATTTATCTCGAGGTTAACTTTTCATCGAACAATTTTGACGGATTACCCTTACTCACAGAGAAAATACGCCAATGTTGCAGAGAAAAAATGAATATTAGAATAAATGATTGCAGAAAAATGAGGGAAACGTGCTACGTTAGTTTGGATTCAGATTCGGTGCAGGGTATGGAGTAGGTCTAGCCCCGCGCAATCGGCGACCTCTCCCTCCCTCTCCCAGTCATATCCCCGGCGTTCCAGTTACTATCCCAGGTGGTTGCTGGAGTTGTCACATCATGCGTTGCTTTGTCTTTCCCAGTGCGTCCATGACTGGCCTGTCTGTTGTTTCTAATTATTAAGATATTAAACTTATTGACGCAGGAACAAAAATTCGGTCGATTATAGGAGTATTATGTATTAGCGGTCGTGCTGAGTGAGAATTTAGAATCGTTACCGGGCGCGCCAACTACTTAAACAAATGGTCTCGTAAGTGTAGTAGTTGTTAAGTGAGATCACGCGCCGACCTAGTAGCACGCGTACCCGATATTTCCCTCTGCAAGGCACCGCCCCAACCGAGGCAAGCAATCTTCCGAGTGGTGTCCCGATAAATATGTGGTAGTGTAGTGCAAGTAAGTGTGTGTGTGTGTGTGTGTGTGTGTGTGTGTGTGTGTGTGTGTGAGTGTTAAGGGAGAGGAAGGAAAGGTCGAGGATGATTGAATGATTTGATACTTTTGTTACAGTGTCGTAGCGGCATCGGTCAATGATGCTGCAGAAGAAGCATGTGTTGCCGCTGAGCCATCGCTGCTGTCGTGCTGACGTCAAGCAGTGGTGAGTAAGACATGGGAAGATAGACTACCATTCTGGTTTTGATGCAATGGAGTCAAAGAAATTACTCAATTGAAAGGTTAGAAATCCTTCGTCCTAGCAAAGGTGTACTAGAACTTCAACCAGAGACGTCTGTTACATATTTCGGCGTCAAATAATCAGCCCACAGCGTGTAGAAGTGAATGTGTGATCACTTGTAAGTTTCCATGCATTTCGACCAGCCATGAATGAAACTGCGGCGAAGGTGCGAAACACGGCGCTTCGAGTGGTTTGAGATAATAGCCTCAATCCATTTTAGCGTTCTGGTAGCAATTTGAAGCAGTGTAAAGTGTTTTTATATGTATTTTTCGTGTTTCTCTTGATTGAGGCATCACCTCTGACTCATCAACCTTGATCCAATGGCATTCATCTTGAACTTTATTTCAGTTTCATCTAATTTTGTGAACTAAACACGTGTCATTTATGGTATTACAGGGCAAAGAAAAGCCAGAAATATGTTCAAGAATTATCGAAGAGAAAATGTTTTTTATTTTTTAACAGGGTTCCTGTGAAGTAGTAACATAAAGGTAGATAGGTGCTTGCAGAATCTACAAATGAACAAAGTACAAGAATTTGTGGATAGCCTGGGCGTTTATTCTGCCTAGAGTCACAATTAAGATGTAAATAATTTTATTTATCATGAAGCAAATTTAAACACTACATTCTATTTTCATTCACCGATTAGCTATTGTGTTTTATATGGGCATTTTTAATCACTAACAAACTTGAACTGCGACATAAGGAACACATTCACCCACTTTGTGCGTGCAAAAGCACTCCAGATTTTGATTAATCTCTTATTTTTCACATGACCTTGGTCCACTACACCAGAAAAATAATTACTCTCTGGGTCAGACTGGACAGAATATGGATCACTCCCAATCGAATCAGTACGCACCGAAATTCACCAGCAAGTTGCGGGCGCGCGAATGCCGGATTCGGAAGAGAAAAATGCCCGGAGAACTAGCGCTGTCAAATCCCCTGGCGAGCTGTCACAACAACAGATTAAACAATCCTTCACATTTACATTTTCATTATTTATCGTCGTCAGTAAGCGGGTCATGTGTTGCGTCAATGCCCGGCGGCGCTTCGCGAAATGCTCTGCACAGAACTGTGTGCGAGTATTTACGCGCCCGCGTGTGTGTATGCGTTTTGGTATGCGTGTATATGCGTTCGTAAGGGAATGGGTGAATGTGCATGTGTGTGTGCTGTGTGCACGTGTTCGATTGCTCAGTCGTCCCCCGCTGCCGGCGACGGACCCACGCACATTCGCTGCGGAGTTGAGGTTTGATTGTCATGACGTATTGCGATGGACGTGTCTCTGGAGAATGGAGAAAACAATTACTGGGAGCGTAGGCGTAGCGGAATGCGCGTCTGACAAATTAAAATGTTGAAATGGGGAGTGTAACGGGCTTGACATGAAAGATGTTGTGGAAAATAGCATGGTAGTTGATATGGAAGTAACAATCAAATGCCAAACATGTACTTGAAATAATAAAATTGCTGCGTTTGCGTTATCTAAAGAGGTGCAGGAGAATGCTAGAATTCGATCCTTTCCAGGAATCTTACTAACATGGTCGCATTAAAATTTTTAGTCTTGTCGGATTTAATAGATGCCAGAATTACTGTTGTGGTGACAGCAAGGTAATTTTATATTTAAGCATATTCTAGTATTATTTATTAAATATTAACCCAGCATATTTTAGATACTTAGTGTGTTCGTTTACACATTCCAATTGATTTGAGCTCAAAAAATTGAGTAGCAATTCCTGCACATATTATTTACTTCAATAGTTGGCGAGACGTTTCGTATTATTATAGCAATAAAATACTGCATAAGTATTTTACTCTACATTCATAATAATGAATCGCATGAAAATGTGATTTTTGTTAATATCACTGGCAGTAGGCATCCCAGAATTCTGATCCTACAATTAAAAAACAACACGAAAGTCACTCCCTAATTTTAGTCGCAAGAAATTATTCATTACAAAAATCGTAAATGATTCCATGACTCATTTTTGGGTCTAATATTTAAATAATGTTAAGGGGTTCTAACGGGATTATTAATAATAAATTATAAAAACTAAAAATATATTTGAACTGTGGGTTTAGACACACAGTTTGAGAAACTGCATTATTCTATTAGAATACAACAAGAAAAATCAGGGAAATCACTAAAATTAGGGAAATCAGAAGTAACATTGCAAATGAAAATTCCCTTGACATCGAATGTGTATGTTTATTACTACAGTACATTCGTACATAACTAGAGAAATTGCTACAGACTGATTATGGTGCCACATGTTCGTATACGAGCGTTTTGCAGATCAATGTAAATGTAGTCCATACGGTAGCTACGGTTCTGTCACATAGCATTCAAGGCAATTGAAACAAAATTTCTTGAGAAGCTTTTTCTAAATATATTGTGAAACTAGATCCATCAGACATCGATATCGGTTTCCTGACTCGCGGTGGAAAATAAACGGATGTGACGATACGCAGCTCCATCAACATTTAAAATGTAATATAAAAGTATAGTTACCTAAATCATATTGAATAAAACGTATATTGACACTTACTTACCGAGAGTGAATTAACAAATCGAGTAAAGGATAATGAAAATATGCATTAGCTATGGAGATGTAAAAAACTCATTTTATGAATTTTATTTTCATCACACATTGTCCTATTTCTCCCATCCAAATTAGACGTTGAACCATTGAGTACTCTCGAGTTAACCTAATTTACGACCCTAAAATTTTGAGAACAGGCTCATGAGAAAAATAGGGGAGTCTCTGATTAAATGTTACACGTTCCCAAGGCATGAAAAAGAGTGAAAATAATAACTTTTAGCTATTGAACATACACAAATGAGGTGGCAAGATTTATGGAATACCTTCTAATACCATGTTGGTCACCTATTTCCTCGGCGTAGTGCAGCAACATGTCGTGGCGTGGACTCAAAACGTCGTCGCAAGTCCCCTGTAGAAATATTAATCCGTGGAGCCTCTTCAGCCGTCCATAATTGCGAAAATGTTGCCGGTGCAGGATTTTGTACACGGATTAACCTCTTGATTATGACTCATAAATGTTCCATGGGATTTACGTCGGGCGGTCAACTCATTCGCTCGTATTGTACTACATAATGTTCGGCAAACAAATTCGCGAATCATTGTGGCCCGGTAACATGACTCATTGTCATGCATTAAAAATTCCATCCTTGTTGGGGAACATGAAGTCCATGAATGGCTTCACATGGTCTCTACATAACTGAACATAACCATTTCCATTTAAATATAGGTACATTTGAACCAGAAGACCCAGTCCATTCCATGTAAAAAATCTCCCACACCATTGTGGACCCAACACCAGCTTGCCCTGTTCATGATTTGGATCCATGGCTTATTGGTGTCTGCGCCACACTCAAACGCTACGCTCACCTCTCACCCACAAAAATCGCGGCTCATTCGACCACGTCATAGCTTCCAGCCGTCCAGGATCCAATTGGTATGGTCACGAGCCCTGAAGAGGTGCTGCAGGCGATGACGTACTGTTAGCAAAGGCACTCGAGTCGCTTTTCTGCTACCATGACCCATTAAAGCCAAATTTCGCCCCACTTTCCTAACGACCACGTTTATTGTACGTCTCCCATTCATGTCTCCAGTGCATGCAGTGATGCTTGTCTGTTAGCACTGACAACTCTCCGCAAAAGCCGCAGCTTTAGGTTATTAAGTGAAGTCTCTTGACCTTTGCGTTGTCCGTAATGAGAGCTTATGCCTGAAATGAGGTATTCTCGACACTCTCGACACATTGGCTCTCAGAATATTGAATTTCGTCTGTACACTGAATCTGAGAATGGGCGGAATAAAACGATTAAATATCTTCATGTTTCAGTCAAAATGGAATGCTTTTGTTTACATAGGTTTTGGGTACAAATGGAATCCTTAGATCACGTTCACGTGGCCACATTTCACCAAACCGCGTTGTTTTTCGTCTATTTACGCATAAATTCTAAATGTATTAATGTAGACGAGAGGCTCGCAGCAGCAACAATGCTGCTGAAAAAAAACCAAATTGTTCTATAAAGTTACATGCACACAACTAAAACAAACAAAATACTCTCCTATTGCACTTAAATAAATTAATATATTAATATTTTAATAATAACACTTTTAATCATACTAAAAATTCATATTTTACCAAAAAACTCCTTGCGAATACGGCAATATTATAGTGTGTGATTATAGGCGAAATAGCACAATCATATATTTTAATCTTCCAGTCAAAATCGATACTGTTTAATTGTTTTTAGATTTTTTCCGAGTTTTGGGGTAAATAACAAACCCATAAACATCTATCACTTGTTGCAGACTGAATAATTTTCTTTCAATTTCAACGCGCAAAGGAAATTAGTAATGTAGATTCGCAAGGGAAATAAAATAAACCCGAAGTTGCTTTTGTATCCATTGATGTTTAAAACTACATGTGTTGCAACAGCACATACTTTCTCGCTTTATTGCAAACAAATATGTAAATTAGAAGGATTGTAACTTCTTCTATTCTACAAAGTTATATCTTGAAAGAGTTCTATTTAAACGAAGCGCGTGTCCCAGGAAGAATCGACACCTCTAACTTTCACAAATGAACAAAACCTGAATATATTTAATTCTTACAGTATTTCCAGCACACTCAGAAAAGAATGAATACAATTTCACACACGTTTGCCTTCATTATATCGAAGTAAGGTACTAATTTCTTAATACCATAACCAGCAATTAAATTATAATAAAGTAAAATATATATTTTTAGCTGAACAATAAATATGTTATCTTCTTTAAATCTATTCCCGTCTTTAAATCTAAAATTGTTCTCTACATCATACGATTAACACTAGTGGCAAAAATTACAAAATTACTAAGAGTTTACTGCCATCAACGACATTTTGACGCTTCAAACCAAGCTTGGAAAAATCGAATTTACCATTTCGATTTTTTCAATTTTCGAAAATACAGAGAGAATGTTGAAAATGGGACCACATCCACTTTCTATACCGTTCTTTGCAGCATACTTGAAAAATAGATAAAGAAAAAATTGCAGCAGTTTATGAAAAAAATTGTTTAAAATTTAAGCAATTGTCGTTGTGTGACACGAAATTAGTCAAAAATACTAATCTTTTTGAAAATTGAACATAATATCATTTTACGTTTGTTTCTGATGAACTAAGAAAAAATATCTTCGTAATTATAGTTATAGGGAGACGTCGAAAAAATTTGAAATTTTCAAAAAATGAAGGATTTCAACGAAAATATGATCTCTATTCTCTTAGGCTTCCTTTACGCTTTCCGAGACCAAACGTTTATAAAAAATGTGTGCCATATTTTTGAAAACTTTGAAAGTGTTCCGGATATTTATGTAAAGTATCCCCAAAATTAAAATATTGGCTTCAATTGAAGAGGTCGCGTTAGCAGCCTCATTGATGGGGAAATGTCATTATTGGTGAATATCCTGCTTCTGGTTTAGCAGCTAGCGTTATTCACAGACAGGTAGGAAAACAGGAAGACGGACAGTCGGACAGAAATTTGCCGTCAATCAATATTTCGGTATGAAGGACCCAAAAACAGATTCTGTCTAAACAACGTGTTAGAGAAAGTAATTTACTATATATAGAGACAAGATTCGTCGACTGTTTAATTATAAAAAGCATTTAATTAATAGGAATTTTTCCGACGAAAATTCTTCGTTTTTCCCTCAGGATTACAATACTTTCTGTTCACTGCATAAGGAATAGCGAGAATATAGAAACTGACAGTTCATTATTTTCAAAGCGCGAGTAAATATTCTTTATTGTTACTTCAAAGTTTATTTTTATTACTAATATGTCCTACGTGCGTGCAATGAAATATAGGGCTTGTTTTTAATTGTGTAGATTATAGTTATGGTGATATTTTTCATTCAATGTCAATTTGAAAGTACAGTACTGTTTTCAAATAGAATGTACGATTTTCGATGTATGGAATTGGAATTATTGCAAAACAAATTAGATCTTCATAATTATAGTAGAAAAATGCTTTCTTGAAAGAATGGTGAAAAACTGCATGAGGTGAAAGGGGCAGTGAAAATTGCGGAACACATGAAGATTCGGACGCTGTGGTGAGGGAGGAATGGAGGGATGGGGACGAAAAGTCAGGTGGGAGAGCATGTGCGCGGGAGGGAGCAGAAGACGCGACAGGCAAGGCAACGCCGGGCGCTTTGACCGCCCGTGGAGTGTACAAAGGGGCGGTTCCTCCCTCAAAGACGTAGTTTACGACGCTCGTGAAGATGGCCGCCCCAGAGGGAGGTAAGAGCGCGGGAGGCGCGTGGGGGAGGGCACTGAGGAGGGTGCCCGCTGAGGGGGAAGGGGAGAAATCGGGGGTCATGACCTCCTCGCTCCGACGCCGTCAGCAAAGGCCACCCTGTTGCTGATGTCAGCGTCCGACCCTTTAAATCAGTTTGGCGCTGGGATCGCCGTCGCGTCCGCCCCCCCCACCGCCCCGGCCCCTCCCCGGCCCTTTCCCTCTCGTGGAGCCTGCTTTTACTCTCCACTTCCCTCGCTCTCGTTTTCAAGTGGCAACGTCGTCCTAGCTGGTAGTGAATTTAAATTAAAAGCACTGTAAGCAAAATATTTGTTTGGAAACTTTTAACAGAAAATATTAACACAGAGAAGTGATTGGAGAAAGATATTTCGATTTTGTTGTATTAAGTCATAATTAATTGTGTAAATTCATTTTATTTTTCTTAAATCGTTTATATTATAAAAGTGTTTAACAGTATCTTATTAACGCATAATTTAGTATATGCCAGTACACAACATTATCAAACCAAAGTATCAATAATGTGGAGGTAAAAATCATATTGTATTTGTAAAGTAATTTTCTTCAAGAATAGCTACCTTGCTCGGAGTGAGGCTAGAGTCACAGATATCTCTGTGTATGTATGTTTGTGTGTATGTATGAGGCAAATAATAGGCAGTAAATCTCCTCTACTTTATTGACGACTCAGCTTTTGCTCACAGGTCTCTATTGTATCCTGGTCTCTATTGAACGCCACGAGTGAGTGTGCTGACTCAGAAGATTTTATCATTCTCTCTCATCCACATTCAGAGGGAAATCCAAGTCGAAAGTTAAATTATTTTTTCGAGCATTTATGTAGTTACTTCGCTTTCTGTGACAAAAGTTATGTTTTCTTTAATTAAAATTATTTCTCGTGCAATAAAATGTTTGTATTGCTTTTTTGAAGTGGTGAAAATAGTTACATGAGCTGTAAGAAATTTAAAGTGTTTCTTAAAGACTTTTCGATTTGTTCGTACAGGAGAGCTATGATCTTCTTACTAATCAATAGTAATTGTAATAGAAAATTGTTATTTTCATTTAAAACATGCATTATCATATGTGATCTGAAATGAAATATAAGTTGTTGGCAACATCAACTGAAATGCTGCTAAAGAAAAGTAGCAGGCAGAATGCATATGAAAAAACAAATGAAATACTCTCGTACAACTCTGCCATAATTTAAATATTTTAACAAAAAAAAACAATTTTCACAAATACTTCAATGGGATAGTGTAGTAACATTTATTCACATACCAAAAGTTCGCAAAATATTGCTCTTCCTTATGGCATCTCGTAAATAGAAAATGTTTAATAACGGTCGGTTGCTGTGTTGTATGCTACGTATGTCAGAATTTGGCCGGTAACTACAAGTATGAATATTTGCGGAATAACACTTTATATTTTGCATTTTTCATTCAAAAGGTTTTCATATTTTTCTTTTTCATTTTTCCGAGATCCTGGATGATTAACGAAACCATTCCCAAGGCCGGAGTCTTTTTTCTTTCAATTTCTGAAATTAATAATAAAGATTTTGTACATTAATACAAATTTATTTAGAATAAGTGTACAATGACATAAACCATCTCCGTAATATCGCGACGCTAGTCTAGCAGCAGACCCTCAGCCGCCTGCAAGCAATGACCTCAGCCCACAAGCCACCTGCGCCAAGGAGGTTGCCTACCTGCAAGGGGCCGCTGGCAGCGACACGCCTTGGCTTTTTATTGTAAGTGTAATCTATAGGATGTGGAGGGTCGCGGGAGGGCCAGGGGTCGTCGTAGCCGGGAGCAGGGCCGGAGAAAACTGCGAAAAAAGCGGCGGAGGCGGCGCCCCGCGTCTTGGCTAATTGCCATCCGTTACAGCACTTGACTTGCTTCTTGGGCGGCGCGGCAACGGCGGGCTGCGGCTCCCGCCTAGATTAAGCGAGATATATCCGACGGGCGCGTCGCCCGGGGACGGTTTTTCGGAGCCCTCTCGCGCGGGCGAAGTGAATCCGCCGTCGTATCTCGGTCGCGCTAGGCGTTGCGGGCGCTACGATGGCGAGCAGGGGGGTGTGGTGGCTTACTGCAAAGGTTGTGCTACAGTGGGTTGTGTTGCCTGATGGGTAATGGAGCTGTGGCAGCAGAAACGATAGTAGTCCGGAGCTTAGTTGTGATGATGATGGAATTAATTAGTTGTCTATGATGGACGTAATGGAGACAGGAGGGTTTTATGATGATGGTGATGACAGTTTTTGGATCAGTGTTGTATGTTGAAGTTTGCTCATCTTGCTAATGTGCAAGGTGTTTTATTGAAAATCATGTTACTGTTCGGACGACATTAGGCAATGATTTATAATATGGCAAAGTCTGATAGAGTCTGTGATGTAAATTAAAGCAATGGCCACAACCTTAATTATGGCACCGCATTAGTGTTTTATTAGCCCACAAAATACCATGCTGTGAAACACTGAAGACAGTTACATTACACATGACAATATAGGAAAAAAATAATTCGAAACACAAACAATAATGATTAAAGCTAGAGGGATGATAATGATTAGGGAGAGAAGTTTTGAAATAGAGATTGTATTAATTAAATACTTTCTCATTTAATCAACCATTTCTTTGCATTAGACTAATTGATAAGTATTCAGACAATAGTCATCGTACATACTTTTCTGTTTGTGAAAGGCACTATCATTATTTTGGCAAATACTGCCATTCGATTCCAAATTAATTATTAATAATTAAATGTAAATCGTAAATATTTCACTCCTAATTTTTTGATTATCATTGTTCATTAATTAGTATTTAACCCAATAATTCTCTCAACCAATAAATGATATTCAATTATTATTTCTAAAATTCATGAAGCGCCGCGTTTCGTAGAACACTAGGCGTTCGCGGGTTATGGAACAGAACGTAAAGATCCATTCCGTTTCCCAATCGTGCTAGAGTGCAAAGCAGAGTTGTTTGTGCGTAGTCGAACCGCAAGAAACCGCTCGTCGGGCGGGCAGAACACCATTTCGTAGGGATCTCTGGCGTCAGCCCCAGTTGCGACGCGGAGAGGCTAGAACGGGCCGGGGCGGGTCGGGGCGGGCCGGGGCGGGCCGGGGCGGGCCGGGGCGGGCCGGGGCGGGCCGGGGCGGCGCGGAGCTGGGTGCGGTGCATGGCGAGGGGCCGGGCGAGGGTGGAGGGGTCGGGACGGCACCCCGCAGATTTATCGGGGTCGTTTCAATCTGTATTAGCCAGGGGAGCGGGCCCCGGGGGGCGGAGTGGGGCGAGGAGGGGGCGTGAGGACGTGGCGGGGGCAGGGGTCGGGCCGTGGGGGATTAGCGCCGGCCAGGTGGCGGGGGCGGGGCAGCGACAGAGGGCAGGGCGCGGGGCGTGGGGCGAGGGGCGAGGGGTAAATGGCTGCGATAAGCGGGGCCCGGATTGTTAGACGGCGCCGATCCTCCTGCTGATATGACGCCGAGAAGCTCAGGGCCCGCCCCCACCCCCAGCTCCCCGCCGTTCCCCGTCCCGTCCCGCACCGCCCCGCCTCGCCCCTCCCCGCACCGCCGCCTTGCGCCTCGCCACTAATGCTCCGTGTTTACCGGAGCCCTTCCGCCCTTCCTGGCCCACCTCACCCCCGGCTCCACCCTTCCCACAGGCCTGCGACTCCTAACGCGCCCAGACGCCTTGCGACGCTCGCGCCAAGATGCTTCAGGTTCTACCTTGGAAAGCCAAGAATTTTCTTTCTTTTGGGGACTTTTGCGGGCGTGATGCAGTTGATCTCTCAACAAACAAATAATTCGTAGATTGTAGAAAATTACTCAACTGGAGGAACATTAATGTATTGGCTCTACATCTTATTTATCACAGTTTTTTCAATTTTAATGTGTATTTAGATTTGGTGGTCAATAAATGTATTTGAATTTGGTGGGCAGTGAACAAACTGGTGTTGAGGGAATATGTGAATAAATAATTAACTTATATAAATAGAAATATAAGTTAGTTATATAATTATGTTGATTTACTGTCGATTATATAATTGTTATTATATTGTGGAAATGAATATTGACATTTCATCTACATCGATTAAATTAATATGCATTTTTTGGATTTCTCTTGAACTTAGTCATGTAAGTTCCCGATATTTTTCTTATAAATTCAGAAGTAGGAGTAAAACTATTCTCTGAAGAACAAGAAAATAGTAGTGAAGTTATGGAAAAACAAAAATTAATTGAAAAAGGCATTGCAAACTTTCGTTTATGTGAGAAAACTAGGCTCAATAATTATTTAATTGAATATGTGTACGATTTTAGACAATCAAAACAAATTTTACATTAAAGATCTGGTTACAATAAGTAAAATAGCATTTTATTTATTACACTAATATGTTTAAATAGTATAGTAATACACATAAATTTTCTTATATACTTTATTCAAATTTATGATACTACATTTGCCTTAAGTACTAACGGGTCTTAAGAGTATATACAAGGTTTTACTTCAAAGCAAATTCCTTATCTCTTGCATTATAAAATTCTGCTTTACTTCACGAAACTGTAAAGTTAAAATATTTTCTAAATCTATCTTGTAATCAATTATATTTCTTCTAATGCAAATTATGTATCACATTTCCAGGCAAACAAATTCTAATTTGAAATTTATGAGTACTTTTCATTATTTTTTATCTTTACTATTCTTACGCTACAGGACAGATTTTCATAACATGCCATATTTAAATCCGAAGGATCAGCAGTATAGCTCTGAAGAAGACCACAGCAAGATGGCCGAAACGTCAGTACAATTAACCGAGACGCGGCTCATCCCGGATAGCCAAAAATACGAATCCGAAGGATATTTTTAAGGCAGAGAAAATTCAGAATATATGAGAAATGCTTTTCTTCCACTCTTTGCGTTACTTAACCTTTCATTCTGAGCAAATTATAAATACTCCAAATCATTCTCAGTAAGTGAATTATTAAAGATTGTATTCAAGATGTTGTAATCTCTAAACAACTTGTATACGTTTCGGAAATATAATATCATTATTAATATTTAACCCTTCTTTGATTGAGAGTCAGTCCAATTTTATTACCTTCAGTATTTTCAATTTGCAATGTTATTATTCTCCGAGTCATCGGTTGTGATTCAGGTTTTTTTGTGCGAATGGTGTGATTGGTGAATTGCTAGTTTTCTCCACAATTTCGTTTTTATTTTTGTGATAGTTAGTCTATTGTCGCCTATGTGGATTTCGACTTAATCACTAAATTACGTGGAAGAAATAGAAGAACAGAAAGTGTAAAATAAAAATAAATTTAAATGAACCAATATGTTTTACACAGCAGCTCAATTACATGTGTCACTGTAATCCTATAATAATTATTTCACCGTATCTATAGAACCATTTTCAGATTTTTAATCATTGATTTACAAACTATTTTACTCATTTCACATTACATATTTTACTCAATATCAATAATAACTCAGAGTACCGTTATTTTAGAATTACTGAAACCCGTCTTTCCAATCTTCAGGAGTTCTAAATAATAAGAACAGGACATGGAGGTAACGTAGTCAACCTACGCTGAAATGTAGTCCTCCTTTCGTCACACTTCCAAATATTATTCAACGTAGTTGTGCTGGGAGGAACCGATCCCTCAGGGCCAATACTGGCGGACGGCGAGAAAATTCTCTCCATTTCGGAACAAATAAATATCCCAGATGTGTCAATGTTTTATAAGAAACCTCTCCCCGCATCGATCCCTCCCACTTTCGAGAAGACGCGCGCCCTCCGTGGGGAGAGGCGTGACGGCGGCGGCAGCGCAGAGCGGGGGGCGAGGGGCGCCGGGAGGAGGTGTGAACGATCACGGGGAGAGCCGGTGCGTGCTAGGGCGTGCGAGGGCGGGTGGAGGGAACGGGGGTGGCGCGCCAGGCGAGGGGGGGGGGAGGCGGGTGGTAGGACGGGCGAGGGCGGGTAGCGAGGGACGGGGCGAAGCTGGCGATTGGGGATGGCGGGGACAAGCAGAGAGGACGAGCCGGGGTGGGCTGGTGGGGTGTAGATGGTGAGATGCGGAGCGGGGCGGGTGGGGTGGAGTGATGCGGGGCATGGCAGGGCGGATGGCGGGGCGGGCAATTCTGCAAAGGTGAGGGCTGGTGAGGTGGCGTTGGCTGGGGACGCGGAGTCGGGCAGGGGGGGGGGGGTAGAGCGGACAGGGAGACGGGGAGGGTGACCAGAACGGGGCGGGTGGAGCCGCCAGGGGGCGGGCGGGTGATGGGACCGGCAGGGCTGGCGTGGGCGGGTGAAGGCGGGCGAGTACGCAGAGAGCAGGGAGAGATCGCATCAACGGGCGGAGACGTAAACTGAGGACGTGCCGCTGGGGAAGCGGCGACCTCTCTGGGCTGCCGCCCCTGCAGTTTGCGCCCTGGCGCCCCGAGAGTTTCATCGCGCGACGGCCTATTCGGGGTTGCGTCCGACTCGCTCGCTCCCGCCTTCAAAGGCCGCGTCTGCCCCCGCACCGCAGCGCCACCACGCGCGTGGCGCAGCGGGCGGCGGACTTCTTTTATCCACCTCGCGCACAGGGTGCGAAGTTGCTGCGCGCTATGAGTCCGTTCGGTGGATATTGTATACTTGTTATTGTTCCTGTATATAAAAATAGACGCAATCGTAAAAGGTATGGAACCGAGTCCCTCTCCGCCAGACTATAAAATTTTGATGGAGTTTCTGCCTCTGAGATGGATAAGGTCGGTTTCAAACCAAAGTACCCGCTCAACTCCTCGAAAGTAGTTTTTGTTTTATCGGTGGTACTTGCTTTGAACCGATCTAGTTCACTGAGTAAAACTATTGCTTCACCTAAAGACTTACATTGAAAGAAGGCAGTCTTGCTACGTGAAAGAAACATAAAGAGTGCGAAAGGTTGTGTTGTTGGGATAACGAATGGATGCCCAAAACACATGTTTATTATTGCGTACAATAATGAAAAATCTAAAGTTATTTATTTCAATAGATAATATTCAAGTATATAATGCCATATTTGTAACTTCTGTTACAATGATAAATGACTTCGTTATCGGCAAAATATTAAATTAATGTTGCTGTAACGCATCACAATTAGACTTTAATAAAAATAATTAAAATGATTGTTACAACACGTAGTGTTGAGATTATTATAGCATTCCATTAAAAATAGAATTGTAAATACCTCTTGGCCGAAAATAATGAATGCATATTATTACTCACAAGTTTATTTCTTTCAATAATTGTATCTACTGTATTCCATTATTAATACATTATTAATTTTTCACAAGGAAACAAAATTTTCTAGGAGTTGTTGGTTCGAAGGGATCAGTAATTTGTAATATTTTGATATTGCGTTTTGCTCACAATAACAATAAAAGCAAAAACCTATGAGCTAAAATAACAAAAGAATTGGTGTTATTGCATGTTATAAACCTTATAAACTGAAGTTGAAATCATTTGAAATGAATAAGTAATCAAGTAGAAGTAAGAAAATAATATTGTTATTTTCGCATTGTATCAGTGGTTATTACCCATTTAAAAGTTAATCAAATGTCTGTTCAGGTTTTTCTTTCGACAAATATCAAGGCAGGAATCGAATGCCTATGCTCCGAGGGGGGCGTGCTGGCGGGGCGTGTCCTCACTGCTGGTAATAAAACTCCATTCCCGCGCCGCGCGCCCAATTTGCATGCGTCTCTGTCCCTCGCCAGGACCGCGCGCATCAGCGCCGCCTATCGGAGCGAAGAAATACGACGCCGCCCGCGGCGCCGCGCCGCGCCGCCCCGCGCCGCGCCCGCCTGTGCACGTGGGGCCTACCGCCCCGCCGCCCGCCCGCGACAGAGCCGGAACAACGGAAGTGAGGGCGGCAACCGCACGAGGTGATAAAAATCAGGAAGACGTATAGGAAATGAAGTGCGATAAATGTTGTTAATTGTGAGAATCAGAGGAAGAAGAAAGAGAATAAGAATTAAATAAATATTGTCAGAAGGAGGAAGAATTTTAAAAAAGTCTTCAAATTGTGAAAGTTTGAGATGTAAATTGTGGTGGAGAAAAACTAATAATTAATTTACCAGTTTATTAGTAGTTAAATACACTCAGATTAAAATGACTATTTTACTCATGAAATACCCTGCACGAATTGGGACCTTACCAAACTATCGATCTTGCCATGCAAATTTATCAGTTATTGATTATCACTTTCTAACCCATCATGTTTGAAGCTTTTTTTTAAGAGCTTGTATACTTTTGCTTTTTTATACCATATAGCCTCTTCTGCGTCTATTGTTGTTAGCTGTTTGGAAGCAAAATTTATTGATTCCAGATACAGTTCGGCGTTTAATGATGAAATAGAGCAAATTATTTCTAAATTTAAATCAAATATCACATTTAACAATACGAAATACGTTTGGAAAAATTTTGAAAACATTTTTGAAAAAATAAGTGCAAATTAACTGCATTTACTACAAATCCAGAGATATTTAAAATATTGAGGAATTAATACGAAAAAAATGAATAGACAACATGAAGAAATAAACATGAAGAGTATACCACACAAATGATAAGGATTGTGACAGAAAAAATCATACAAGAAAAATATTTTAAGGAATTTAATAAAAATATTAATTCATTTCCAGATACTTTTTATAGTGATAAGGAGACTACGAATGCAAAGAGAACACTACTACAGACATATCAGAAATACAAAAAGTAGCGAAGATATTTCTTTCCAACTCTCTAGAATGAACATTGCGTGGTAAAGAAGCAGCCAAATGTTTCATTTATTAATTCCAAACCGACGGTCACGACGGTAAAGCAATTGTTAGAATAATTTACAATCCTGTATTTCCCAAGACTTTCCAAAGAGGCGATAAAATGCTCACAGGTATTACGTGACTGACACCTACTAGTCGTCCATCAAGATTACACACACTTTTGGCCAAAAGAATTGTTTTTCAATGCTTTTCACGCCTAAACCCTTCTAACAAAAAGTAGGCGTTTGGTACAAGAACTTCCGTGTTGGGGAAATCAGTTGTTTACATGAATAAAAATCATGCAGCTAATGCTGGTTTTGACACAAAAACAACAATTACAGTCAACTCAAGTTAGAGGGAACCGAGATATAGTGAACCCTCGATTATAGTGAACTTAAGCCACTGGTCCCGTTTCACTAACATTACAAATAAGCATAAGAAGATTCGGTCATACTTAACCTGAACCTCGGTTATAGGAAATTCGACCTGGAAATTAATTCCCTCCTGGCAAAGAATATGTCACCTTCGTACCACAAATTCCAACATTAGCCAGCTTGAAAAAAAATGTCGAGTTTCACTGCGAAAACAAAGGCCGAGTCCTGCGTGGGCTATAAGTGGCAGGAAGACACGCAATTGCTTGCTTCAGTTTCAAGCTTCATGTTACTTGATATTTCGCGGTACGAAGTGCGATGTGTTCTACGTAGGCGACAGGATGCGCGCGACTACCACAGCCTCACAACCTGGCGATATCCCCCGCGCCGCGCGGAAAAGCGATCAGTTTCATTAGCCGCTTGCGCCATCCCGCTACCGAAAGGATCTCGTAAGCGAGTAAAAGGGCCGTCGAAGAGTGAGACTGCTAACAGAGATATTGGGACAGATATTGAAGGATGTCCAGATTGCATTACGACTCTTAGTCACAGTGAAAAATGCAGAATCAAGTAAGGGGAGAACACGAACGCTGGGGAAGGATCTAGAGACAATACTAATGAGGAAGTAAGAAGCAAACAATTGAAAATAATTGATTTTATAAAGACAAATAAAGACACTGAAATTCCCAGTTATTGCTGTTAATACATTTAGCTTTATCTCTATATTAATAAAATCAATCATTGGGGAGATATTCTATTTAATTTTGACATCATTGTATATAGTGGACCTCGGTTATATTGAACCAAAAATATTAGTCCCCAGAAGTTGAATGTTAGCAGAGTCGACTGTAATTACTCGTCATTCTTGCCGTTGAAAGACGGTTCCAGATTGGAGGACAATAGTAAGAGGATAAAAATTACAGGGCATTCCATTATCTCTCAAGACATATCTCCAAAGTGCCTGAATGAGGAGCATAATTTTTATTAAATAATTAAGGCATGGTAACACTTCACTTTCAACAATTACATTACAAATTAGCAACCAAATACTTTTCCTTCCTGTCTATTGAATAATTGTAATTTTAAGTAATTTCGCTGCCTTTGGATTATGTTTGTTTTATTTGTCTTGTTTTTTTTACATTTCTATTTAACGCACCTAACATGTGAATAAGTGTTAATTATTTATTAGTGCATTGTATCATAATTGAGAAGCAAACAGTCAATGGTGACTTGTCCATTTGGCAAAAATTGAGTTCTTCTGTTGTTTTACCTAGAATTGTAATTCCAGAAGTGTGAGATGTCTTACAATATATTAAGTAGTACTCTATTCGTTGATTAAAGACAGTGTTGAAATGTGTGATATTTGGGCTAGTATATTTGTAATTTTTATTGGAAAAGAGTGAAGTAGATATGTCAGGTTGTGAATGTTTGCTTTTCAATTATATTTTATTATGTTTATAAAGTTTCATTCGTGAAATAGTCTTCATAAAACCCATTCGTTCTTTTGGAATGTTGCAGATAAATTCTGTCTTCGCTTCGCAAGTCATGAATTTGGATCAATAATTTCCAAATGACTTGCAGATGTACTTACGACAAAAGTGATTAGAGATGGAGAAGTGATGGCTATGACTGATAGAGATAGAGCAAGAGGGAACAGCAGAAGTAATGGTGAAAACAACTGAGTAGAAGAGTGGTATAATTATGATGCAGTGAAATGAAGGCGGACAGCAGAAACACTGAAATGCAAACTCTTAGAGAGTGGACCAATTAGCAGATTAACACGTAATGGTGACTGAGAACGTCACAATTGCAATGGTACGAAGGAACGACATTTGCAATGCGCTTATCGGTGAGGTAGATAACAGAAAAATGAGGTTGGAAAGGATGAAATGTTGATAAATATTCGAAGAGCTAACAAACGCCTGTGTTGTGGGACTGTGAGAGTAGTGGACAATGTAACGTTTGTACACAAACCTGACACAAAACAGACTCAGAAGAAAACTTCGGTGACAATAGACAACATGTTTGAGCAGATAGCAGTGATGAAGCCCTTAGGATTGACAACGCGGTGTGGTATTGACAACGACAGTAGATAGGCATGTAGAAGGTGAATATTAGGTGGAGAAAGAAACAAAAGGGAAGGTGGTGGTGGGGAAGAAGGTAGTGGAGAAAAGTCGGAAGAGAAATAAAAAAAGGAGGAAGCAAATCATAATGTAACTAACAAAAGCTGCAGATGAAATCGCGATAAAAAGGAGGACGAGACGAGGGAGAAGGAGAAGGAAGTGCAAAGAATGTCACAGGTGAATTATGAAAAAAGTGATGTGAGAGGCTCATCCAAAGACGGAAATGCCAGGGCGAAAGTAAGAGCTAGCCAGAAGAGGCGGAGAAGGATATGGAGGTAGAGACTAAAAAAGAGTCGGAAAAGTATTGAATAGAGAGGAGACGGAGGTTGATCTCAAGACGGGAATGGCAAAAAAGAATCTAATTAGTTTCAAAGAGGAGGATACGAAAGAGGAAAAAGATGCGGATTAGGTGGAGAAGGGTTTGGAAGATTGAAAAAAGGAGAAGCCGGAGGTTGATCTGCAGAAGGAAATGAAAGATGGTAGTAAAGCTGCGAGCAGCAGGAAGACGAGGAGGAGGCATGGAAATGGAAGAGAAGGGGCAAAGGAGTGGAGGCGGAGGAAGCCTAGGAGACGGCGTCTGCCCCGGCGCCCGCTCTGGCCGTCGCCCAGCGGGCCGGGGAGGTCCTTATCTCTCCCACAGGCGACGCAGCGCGCGCGGTTTCGGTCGCGTGATTGAATCGCGAGCGTGACAGGTATAGTAACGAGTGGCGGCCGGAATTTAAGGGCCCTGCTTGCAGCGGGCCGCATGGAGCGCGCAGATACCCCCGGCAGCTGTCTGCCCCGGCCGCCCACCCGCACCCGCACCCGCACTCCCTGCCCACCCCGGGACAGCCCCCGGGGTTCGCGCACCATCTGCCCCGCCAGAAGCAACTATCGCCACGCAGTGGTGTCCGCGTTGTCGTCCATAAATTTTACAGAGCGCGTCGCAGCCGCTGCATCAGCGGGTTTGGTTTTTACGGGCCGCACGATCCCGCCGCCGCCCTGCCCCGCCCCGCCCCGCTCCGCCCCGCCCCTCCGTCGCCCAATCTTGCGGGATGGCGGCGGTACCTTCGTGGTGGGCCTCTCTGTGTCGTGCCTTCCACCTTCCTCTCTCCTCCCGCTTTCCCTCTTCCTACTATTTCAAGCAAATTGGAACTAGTGCCGTCGGATCGATTCCTCTGACGGCTGCCGATCCAATCACAGCTAATACCTGGACACGGTAAATTAAGTCGTATTTTATCGTGATGTATCGTTCTGTTCGTTGCCTGAATCTTCGGTTTCTCGTGAGGTCGCGCGAGGAAGCATGAAGGGATGGGTTGTGTGAGTATGTGACTTTGTTATAAAAATTCTAATTCGGTAGATTCTACTTACATGCGCCTGAAAAATAATATAGATTATAACAGTTTTCTAGACACACGTGTCTGGAAAATCATTGCATTTAAAAATTGTTTTGATTGACATTCTGTTCCGAACAAAAATACACAATAATAAAAATACTGATATCGTTTCTATTCCAGTTCTTTTCATTGGAGGTAAAATCTTCAACCAATAGTAGTATTTAATATGTAATTATATTTTTAAAGTATTTTACAAGTAAAATTTATATCATTTTCATAGCTATTTTAGTGTAAAATAGTTGCTCTGTCAATCAAATTAGAACGAAATGTATCCCAAATTACAGTTCTTGACAATATGCCAAGAAATAAAGCTAATTTAGAATTACAGAAAAAGTTATTCTCTTTCACATTGCAAACTTATTGCCTAAGGCGGTTCACGAAATATGACATCTCTGCAAGGTATCATGTTAAAATTAAACAGATTCAACATTTTGCGATTTTACGAATTTATTCTACCCAGTAATGAAAGTTGTTAAGAGAATATATTATTACCTTGTTCCGAAATGACACGTTAGAATTCTCGAGACAACTTGTTTACGTGCGAAGTACATTTGAGACCACATCTACATTGCAAATGAGACACAATGCCATAGGCAATGTATTGTTTCGAAGAGAGAATATTCTATACCGTAAGTCGGCTTGTCTTATTCATGAAACGGAATAAACATGAAAATGTATCCGTCTTTGTATTGAAGTCATTCAGGACTTTGTGCAACAACTATGACAACAAGATAGTCTCGACAGTTAAACAATACTCTCGAACAAGTTTCAGAATCACCCTCATGGCTTCTCTTTTGCTTCTCAATGCTTCTTTGATAAGACGCTTGATAGAATGTGCATTTAAGATAATCTTTCCGAAACGATAGTACATTGTTTCAAGGCTGCTAGTTCACATAGATAAAATATTAATTTTTGTTTTCCCCATTGAATATACTTAACACACATACTATCAGGTAAGTTAAAAAACTACATATTTCCTGTTGTGTATTGATCAGAATACATTTCATTCCTGCTTCACAAACTACATTAGGCATTTAAATCTAGATTAATGATTAATTTAAACTTCAATGTAAACGCTTGGAGGCAGAATACTTTTATTTTACAAGCGTAGAGGATATATATATATATATATATATATATATATATATATATATATATATATATATATATATATATATATTATGTCGTAACTTGTTAATAATTATAACAGGCTTTACTCTTTCAAAAAGAAAACAAATGACTTCTGCTTGCATTTTGGCATTTTTCTATCATGAACATTCCTGATCGGTATTACAACTCGCAGCAAAACTTTAACTCTCTTGAAACTTTTATGGAAGATGAATATCCTTGAGATCACAAAAAGGAAACATAACATATTCTGACCGAGAGCCAGACCTGGAATCGAACTCGCGGCCGCGTAACGGGAAGCGAGCACTGACTAAGAGCTAGCCTCGAGGATACCCCACCACTAATATTAATTAGTCAAAACCCGTTTCAAACATCGTTTCTCAACAGCGACTTTCGGCACGTGTACTCCCCCTTCATTTAAACCGTCGCAGCCGCATTTTTCGACGCCCGCGTATCGACTCTCCGCGTCGAAATCCGCGCAAGGTGGCGGCGCCGCGCGGCGCGTGGGGCGCGGGTTCCCCGCAGCCTAATGGAGTCAGCCGAGTCGTCGCCGGGGCGGCCGCGCATCCGGCGCCATAATTAAGATTTCGTTTACTGATAGCGGCCGGCGGCGGCGGCGGCGGCGGCGGGGGCGGCGGGGGGGGCCGTAATTCAGGCGCGCTGCGGCTTTCATCGCACCCGGCTAGTAATGAGCGGGCGCGCGCGCTCGCGTCGGTTATCGCGCCCGCGAAACAGGTCCGCCGCCCGCCCACCCCCGCTCGTTCGCCCGCGCTTCGCCGCCGGTCGTTCCCGACCGCCTCTTTGCTGCGCGCTTTGTTTGGCTTTTTTTTGTTTTGTTTTGTTTCGCGTGCTCGGCGAAATTCCGTTTTCGGGGTGCATTTACAAAAGTGCGAAATGTAGTCGCTTTCTGTTGACGTACTGCTGAGGGCCGTTGGGAAGTCTGGTTAAGTAGTGTTTCGAAACGTTTTTAATATTATGGTTACAAATAAAACCGATGAATATTATGTTTTGTATAAATAATAAAATAATATGTCTGATGCGCACAAGTATTTTAGCCTGAGACCAATTGTTAAGAGGGAAGGTTAAGGACTGGAAGCCCGTTTAAGGCGGATTTTCGCCACTAGCTGCAAAGATGATGGGTTAAACAAAATCACTGCCTAAAGGACAATACAGTGGGCCGGATGCTTTGAACGGCAGTCTCCCTTGGTTTCTCTGATCAATACCAGCCGAAAAACGGAGGAGATGAACGCAAACACACAAGCGCTGAACCACAATGCACGGTCCTTCCTTCATCTTGCTTATCCTACACACACACACACATACATACATACGTGTGTACACGTCAATATCTCACATGTTGATTGATTGACATTTCCAGACACGAAAACTGCTGTGGTCTTTAGTCCCGTTAGTGTGGCGAATGTTTAACACCGTGAGGTGGCGTTGTTCTTCTCATATTCGAGGGTGAGATCCGACATACACCTACACGTCAGCTCCAGGTATCCCCCCCACCAGCTGTGATCAGCCTCCCCAGCCGTGACGAAAGCTAACCCCACTTGTGTGGCATTGCACCGCAATAAAATATGTGTAAGGGGAGAGGATAACACGAGGAAGTGGAAGGAAAGATTGCGTGCGGTCAGGGGTCCGTTTGTTAGTACTGCACAGGCTTTCGCCTACTATTGATCGAGAAAAATACGGAAAACTACCGATCAGAGCAGCCTTCCAATAAAATTCGTCTCCAGAGAGAGGCTTAATTCGATCCAGCTGTACAGCTAGTTTCGAATATCCGCCGTGCGGTTAGAGTCGCTGCAGCGACAGCGGTACGGCAATTCTGGTACTGAGATAAACTCAGTCGGTACACGTGTCACCAAATAAGTAGGAATCTTAGAGTTTGTTCTGCCTGCGGCGTTGCTTCGACTGGAGAGATACCTCCATGAGGGAAGCCCGAAAGCCGGCGACGCATCCCACGTTCCGGCAGGAGAGGAATAATATTATCCCTCCCCCCCCCCCAGCTCTGCGGATAGTACTAACTTACAAAGTTCATTCGCCAGGATAAAGAAATAGATGCATTCTATTTTAATTAAATATTTCAAACATATTCGAAATTTTCAACTATAAATACGAATAGGGAAGATAAAAAGAGTGGTCACAAATATATCCTCTCTGATTTTGGTGTGTAAAATCCATGCAGTGGAAGGTATCAGCAAAAAGATCAAACAATGTGGACATCAAAAACGCCCTTTATTTTCCCAAAAATAATTTCACAAAACTAATCTTATACCTCACTACTAATGAAAACAAGAAATACTGCTTCGAAATGGGGCGTAAAAAGTCATTGGAAACATTAAATATTTGTTACAGAACAATTTTCTTCTAATATTTTGTAGGATTACCCTTTGCGTCGACTATATGCGCACCTCGAATGCCTGACATCGTTTTCACGAATTGGCACATATTTGGATGAAATTTCATGATTCAGGTTCTCTTCGGATACTGTTTGCTTCGATTTTCGATTTTAGAATACGTCTTTCCAGAAAGCTTCATGAATGTTCAGTAAAATGTAGTTTACCAAATTAATTTTAACTGAGATGGCTAACAAATTTAACTTAAGATTGCCAGTGTACATGAATTGATTCTTTACTCCATTTATAAACTGAAATTGACACACATCACAAGCACTCACGTTTACACCGAACCATCATCGGAGTTGAGGGGGAAAATCAAATTCCATGTTTCCAGCTCTGAAGTTTTCTTCCCCCACATCGTGCGTCGACAATTTGTACCTAAAAGAATTTTCTCTCGTCTAAAAATACGAACTTCCTACAAAATTCATAACCTAAATTCCTACAAGCGCTAGTTATTTCTGCCTGTCCACTTTCCTAACTCCTTTACATTTCCTTAGAACATCGCGTCCATGTTAGGCAAAAGTTAGAAATAATACGAGAAATTATATGGTGTAAGAGCATCACTAGTTTTAATGTGATTGAAGTTCTTGCCACAAGAAAAATGTGTGTCTACTATTTTTTTTTCAAATCTGTTGATTGCTGAATTAGTTTTACAATTTTACAACACAAAAGAACGAATTACGCAGGTCAACAATAAATTTTGTGGCTAAAAATATCAATAAACGTTCGGAATAGAGTGATAATTTCAAGTATGGTCTCAGTTGTTGATTATCACACACAGTTTCTCGGCAATCATACTATTATTGTTCTCACGGGATGTGGTTTCCAGGAACTGTAGGAGTTGCGTAAACTGAATCATACCCGTGCCCTTTGCAAAAATAAGATAAGACATAGCCTCTAGTTGCGAGACGATCAGAATTCGAGTCTCGGTGAGTTCTTCCAACCTCATAGACGTATGTCCACTGCTGAGTATATTACAAGAGGTTCTATGACAGTAGTTCATCGGTATTCCTACGATGAGCACATTCCTTTGATCTCAAAAGGTTGGGTTATTGTATTTCGGGTAACATCTCTATACGGAGATTTCCCATTTCACGAGTTTTAGTTCCTACGAAGCACGAACACATCGATTACTTACACAAAATAGAACGCGTTGTAATACTCAAATACAAAGCAATGCGATAACTCCGTATCGAACAACAACTTGGGTTCACAATGAGGGTTTACTATATCTGTTGCTTCCGCTGCCTGGATAGAGCACATTATATCAGACGTGACTGGATGTCAAGATGTTACTTCCACCCAGGAGAAAAAAATGTTCAGCTTGTTCCGTCGGGTGCTACTGCCACCACTACATATGACTCTTAGTTTGGTTAAAACTTCGTAAAAACGCTTGTCAACACATATTTGGTTTCCTGTACTTAAGGGAAAAGGTTCAAAATATCATCTTCCAAACTAAAAGGAGGCCTTTTTTGTGAGACCGCAGATCAGGGAGCTATTGAAGGAGCTAATAGTTGAAGAACGACTGAATGATATTGAAAAGAGAGCAAGGAAACGTTTTCAACGCATTTTGTACAATTTTCTTGGGGATAAGGCTACCGTCAGAGTTCATTCGCATTCGGTCGAATTTTCGTTGGCCGAACACGGTCGTTTACGGCCGAATATTTCAAACCCTCTTTAGAGCGAAGGCGCGGTCACACTGCATCGGACAAGTTCTGGCGAACACGGCCGTTTTTCGAAGCCCACAGACTGATATTAAAAGAATTTGATTCATTCGGCCGATCTGAGTGTCGGAGATGTATGTTAAAAGCTGGTTTCACTTGTACACTAACGAGATGCTCTGTGGAAGACATCGGATTCCAGATATAACAACAGGGACATAAGCAGGAAATTATGGAATGAAATCACAGAAGAAATAGGCGAAACATGTACGGAAAAATAATGTTTATTGAGTTTTTTAACCAAACCTCAAATTGTTGTTACCCATTTTACATTGACCTATTTCATTCAGCAATAGTTGTTCAGTTATTCTTCTCGGTAATACAAGTATGGATTCCAAAGAACATAATAATTCAGAGTAGTTGTTTTTTTGTCTGCCGAACGGAAACATAACTTTACTAATGCGATGTATGTATGTATTTGGCGCAACGGCCCATGCACGAGCTCAAGCCTACGGGCGACGACCCTGCTTCGCGGCCACGGGGTACGTGTGGTTAGCACGTAGACATCCCCACGCTGTATTCTGATCTTCTCAACCTGACACGTGAATTTGCTCATCGCTACACAGCAACATATACTGGGACATCCCAAGGAAAACGCACACTATAATGTTGCCTGACAGGGAATCGTACCCCGGACCGCGTATTGGAAAGCGAGAACGCTGACCTACAGCTAGCCACTAGACCTAGACTAATACAATGGGAACGTCAAATTATGTTCACAAACTTATCATATATTTGCGACCCAGAAACGACTTGTTCACATTTGTACCGCCATTCTTCCCATCAATGAATTATTTCTTTCCAATTAAGTAGTTTCTACTTACAATATTTATACATACTAATTTTTATTTTTGAAATTTGTAAACTACTCTATATATCAAGAGAAAAATGTTCTTAAAACAAAAATTAAAATATATTTATTAATCACATCACAATTTACATTAAAATGAAACAAATTTTACCGTTTCAATGCATCAAATTGCTTCACAAATTAACATTTCCAATAATTGTACTGTGAGTAACTCTGAATGAAAAAAACCAGTGATCTAAACACAATTTCTGTTGAAAGAAATCTGAAAGTAATGTAAATAATTTGTTTAAAAAATGGAAAGATATATCCATTGTCATTAAATTTGTGAATTTTAGATATTTAGTTATAACACACTACTCAGCCTTATTTTGTTATTTATTTTAGGTCAAAATGTTAAATCTAAGTAGCTGCATTTGAGAAATTGTGTAGATGTCACGTGAAACAATGTATATTGCAGTACCAAATGTGTTGGTACATGGTACATACCTTATGGTTATGAACAGTAATTCTATGTAGTACTTTCTAAAATTCGACATTTTTTCAATGTCAACTCTAATTGATCCAAGTTTGTAAAAAAGTATCAGGCAACATTGCTGTGTATTCAAAAATGTTCACTGATTGTTTCAGTAGTTGGTAATACAAGGTATGAAATTCACCAATATTTTAGCGATCGGAAAAAATAGAGTTTACCCAGTAATCTTTTTAATTATTAAGAATTCAAAAGAAATTTAAGAAGATGATTTCAGAAGAAATTTAAGAGCAGAGGTCTCAGCAAGCAGTTGTAATCTTCTCGCTTCCATTGGATGCCATTTATACGCAATAATTTACAAATAGATGCCTATTGCAGTCGGATGCTGTGCATCCAATCAGGTCGGCAGAATTCTCGGCCGTTAGCGCGCGAACCTTTTTTCGGCCGAAAAAGGATCCACTCTGTCTGTACCCTAAAATGACTTCTGCTTTTAAAGATGGCGTTCAGTGCATATCAAAACATGGCATGCCATATATCACTGAAACTTCATTTTCTGCTTTCACATGTATACTTTTTCTTATTTACCCTAAGTCAATTAGTGACGAGTTGGAGGAGAAGTTACGAAGGAGAGATACCAAAGAAAAAAATAAAGAGAAAATTGATAGCCTTTTGAGAAAATAATTGTTTAAATATTGCTAATTAAGCGCGTCAACGCAATTAACTAAAAATTATTCAAACTTTTAACCTTATTTGAAGATCTGTCTTTGAACAACAGATTTTATTGAGGAAAGAATACATTTCCACAATATTATTATTGTGATCAGACGCCGAAGAATTCTGAACTCTTGCAATTTTCGAAAACTTATAGAATTCAAAGGAAATTAGGCCCGCGCCATATTTTGAAGAATTCCTTACCCTATCCAAGGAAAAAGTTAAATGAAATAATTTGTAGTTATTTCTGGAAATAATTTGAAAGTGTTGATACTTCATACAAAGTCCGTCCCAAAATCAAACTAGCCACTTCAAACTTGCAAGGCTCCGAGTTTGATCTGATCGATCAGGGCTAATATTGGAGAAAATCATCTGAATAGTTTATGCGTTAGCGTTGACCACAGCTAGCTAGCCAGGCGGACGATTTGCCATCAATAGAATTTTCAGAATCAAGGACCTTCACGAAACATGAATACTTACTACATAACATGTTAGAGGGAGGAATTTACTATATAGCGAACCAAGAATCTTAAGAAGTAAGAAGAGAAAATGCAATGAAAACTTAAAGTTCGATTAAATGAAAATAACGCAATTTGAAATAGGTTAATATTATTGTAGCTGTTTAGACGTGAAAATACTCTTCAGCTCACTGAGTGGTCAACGTGTTTTTAACTTCATAGCGTTGTCGTAGAAATTTTTCCATAAAACAAAATCCTCGTCGGTTTTAACAATCACAGGTGACACAGGACTGATTATTGACAAGAAAAATTTATTTCATCCTCTATTCAGTAGCGTCATTCGATGATGGAGAGTTACGCCGTGTTCAGTATTCTAATGTTGGAGGTTCGGGTATTCTCCCATAATTTTTCAGTAAAAGTAATGACTATTAAACCCTGTAATTGGAGCTAAAATAAGAGACTGTATAATACAAAGGTTACTCGTGTAAACTCTATAGGAACACACGATTACACTTGTCTTCCAGTTTTGTAACGAAACAACGTAGAACGTAGGAAGCTCGGTGAGGGTGAATACGCAATACTTGGGGAAAGTAGCGCATATGATTATTCATAATTGTGAGCGCAACCTGAAAACACAAACATGTTTGTAGGTGTATAATTTAAAAATTATTTTCTTCTGAAGTCAGAATTAAAATGAGCGTTTGATGATGCAGAATGCTCAAATCTGGCGCCTTCAGAAGCAAGTCTTCAAAATCCTTATCCTTATGATGTCCGTTGTTACTCTTGCAATATCCATCGCATTCATAGTTTTCTTTCTTTATTACGGCAATATCTTTTGAAGAGTAGCACACATCATACAAAAGATATTTACCAAGAAAAAATGTTTACCTTGGTCATTCACTTTTGGTTTACGTGGACAAATTGTAGAACACTGGTTTTTAAATTCAAATAAGCGACCTCAATAATCAAGTTTCTAGATCACGGTTGCTCAAATGTGTGGCCCACTTGGTGCGGGACATGTTGTGCTATTTTGCGGGCAACCGGTGTCATCCGTGCTCCTCGACACTCCCACAGCAGTGGTTGGAGGTGAGGCGCTGCGTGCATTGCTGATAGAGTGGAAAGGAGGGAAAGAATTCCAAGTTGAAAGAGTCAGGTCTAGTGACACGCGGATCACTGCAGCGAGCGCTCTTGGACAGTTTGACCCGAAATCGTGCATTTGAGACGATGATTTCCAGGTCTCTGCCACCGGACCTATTAACAATACAAATTAAGTATGGCCATATTTGGGGCGAATACAGTAATTACGAATTAAAGTTATTACGAAATGAGACGTATTTCTGGGTTGCAATAATTTGTATTACTCATATCGTAAATAACTATTTCAGACATTCATTAGTAAGTTTGGTTCTTTCTCTATATTAAAATGCTATTTTGAAAATTAAAATTATCTGTGAATGCAACAAAGAAAACAAAATGCCTTCGTCTTACTGCTTCATAACATTACAGTATACTGTTCTGGATTTTTGCTGCTTTATTGTCTATTGTTTTTTAAGTTAAGCGGTGCATGTTGGAAGACAAAGTTGTATTTCCGCAATATTGTGTTAGTATGTTGTCCTTTATATGGTATTAATATCGATTTATGTATTATTATAGAAAAGGACCGTACTTTATACTTTAAAATTAAGTTTAATAAAATTAGAAGAAAACAGGATTTTGAGCTATTGCTACAAACCAGACTCATTATCGGAATCGTGTCTATTCGCAGGATTTTATAGAACAGTCATGTAGTAAATACGAACATCAAGAAATTTAAATGAAAGTGGGATATTGTGGAATTTGTAACTTATCTCTATTTTTTATTCATTTTTTGATAAATTTTCTTATTTACCGGCACGAACATTCATTTTGAAAATACTTGTTTAGCAAGAAAAAATAATTAAACAAGGGCTTATAATTAAGTGTATTCCTTTTATAACACGTTCCATTTTAAAATTTGAACGATTATTTTCACAGAACAAAAATATTTGACTTAAACTCCGTAATCAAAGTTCCGTCCGACTTGGGTGATTCCGAAAATACAAGAGAGCCCTATGTTCAACTTGAAATACAGCTTTCACTTGTAAGTTCCAGACGTTCTTACGTACGAGGTATAATAGTCCCAGCAATCGTAAAGGCGACGTAAGAGTCAGAAGTTCTCAAGAAACATTTTTTTAGAATTTTGGCCAGGTTTTAGGCATTTTATCCTAATGCGCGACGTCTTATTATGGATAAAATCATTATAAAATAACTTTAAATATAATAGATGCCTTAAAAATTTTTCAAAATATGGAGTTGAGAGAGAAAATATGGAAAGCAACAAAGATCGTCTTAGATAAAAGTATTGCAAGAAATGTGAACAAAAGAATAGAATGAAGAAGCAGCGCCCAAGCATGAGATCTGGTAAGTGGCTCACATGAGCAAGCAGTTGAAGAAAACAATAAAAGTTTTATTGAGGTTTACATGAAAATTTCTTGTTTTCCAGAGGCTACTTCTGGCATTTTCTCTTCTCTTTTTGCGTATACTAAGTCTCACAATGAATGTAACGTTGACTAAGTGCCTTTTAATATTGGTTTTCAAATCCCAAGTAAACATTAGCTTGGAGAGTTATGTTCCCAGTTAGGATCTCAGATCAATTTGACTTCTGACGAACTTGTTTGCAATGCCATTCCACGTGAAGTGTCAGGCAAGAAGCCTACCTCTCAGCGAAGATGACAAGCATTGATAAGGTGACAGATTATTGTGGGTGAAATGGCTAATAAGCACGCACCTACATCTGCGTCTCTCGTTCTTAGAACAGGCTTCAACATACTCAGTCATATTCCTTGGAATGTGACTTACTGTATGCACCTACCATGTGTCTTAGTGCAAGAATTTAAAGGAAACGAAAAAGCAATTCGTATACTCTGGCCGTCAGTCTAACGTGGTATAACGTAAAAAACGGATAGTATACTAAATAAAATGATACAAGTATGGAATTCTGTAAAACGTGGCCAACGTAAAATTAAAATTGGAGATAATGTTACAAGAACCACACCTTTTAATATTTCACAGACATGGAAAGATGAACTTCTAAGAGGAAGAATGTCTCGAAAGTAAGATTATTGCAATTCCGTTGTAACATTTCTTTGCATACGTTTAGAGATTGGTTTTTACAGATTCCCAACGACAGTGTACTTCAAATCAAATAGAAAATCAAATATAAAAACTTACGTGGTGGAATTCTGTCGAAACACGAGTATTCCTGGAATAAAGTACCTCGTTGAACCTCAAAGAACACTTTTAGAAAGGTAAAGTAAACGATTAATGTGTTTTATTGCACTAACAAGGGTTTCGTGAATTATTTTGTAGAGCATAACTTAAAAGTATCACTAACGTGATACTTGCAAGATCGTGTCTTTCAAGTTTTACTAGTATTTCATCACTTTCATCACTGGCATCACAACTAGTTTGTGAACTTTTATTGTTTGATATATTGAATTCAAAAAAATAAGAAATTATTAAAATGCTAAGTGTTTACGATAAGCTTATTTGTAAATTCTTGTTCTGGAATTAAATTACCCTCCACAAACTTTGAGACTGATTAAACAATCTGAAGCTTAAAATGTCAATAATTTATTGTCAATAACGGCAAAATGGAGTGGTAAAATCTGAGATATTACTTTATTCTAGCTTTTTCTGGAACACATTTTTTTCAACCATGTATCAGAGTATTCATGATATGTAAGATGAATACCCGTAAGATGTTCAGCTGTCGGTCAATTCAATTCAATCTGTCCGAAATAATTTGTGTTTCCCACAGGTTCGTATGGTTATGTGCAATGGTGTTGTCACTGATTTTTTGTTCCCATTTAATTCTGCAAACGCTGGTGAGTTGGGCTACTTCTCCCGTTATTTTGGCAATGGATCGCTCTATGAGATCTGTCTGGCAAATTCCCTTTCCAGCAGTAACAGTATGTCCTATATCAAAAATTAGAGCTACAAAGTTTAAATTCACTGAAGTGGCAGCACATGTCGTAAGGAGCGAATATGTTAGTCGAGAAGAGTGAGTTACAGAACATACTTGCAACAATTGAAATAAATATATATTAAAATAAATATTCAAAGAGAGTAGACACACATTTGCAATATATTTTCAGGCTTGAGACATTATCAGATGTAGCTTTACAGTGTGAATATATTCCTGACGATACTCCTGGAATATTCAAAAATTCTTCGGCAGTTGATAGAATCGAAGAGGTAAAAAACTAAACTAATGAGATGTCGTCAATCCACTGTAACATTTGAATACCTTTAAATACTATCAATATTAAGAACATCAATGTCGCAATAACCTTCCCCATCTTATTCTATTTGACAGTTTGCATTTGACATTGACATGCTAGCAGTGCATATGTCATTTCGAAATGTCAAGAGGGATCCACACATAATGAAACCATTACTCACAGAAGAAGGGCTGTGTTATTCATTCAACATGTTGCCTGCCACCCATATGTTTTCTAGTGACACGTGAGTATACATATTAAATAATCAAGAAATGATACATCTGTTTATATTTAGTTAGTTTTCTTTCTGTAAAGTGAAAAAGGGGCTAATTTTTTATCATGTTTTCATCTAAATTTTAAAACATCAAAAATATATTACTTTTCTTAATTCTGATTTAAAATTAGATTTATAACAACTTATAGAATGCATATGCACACTTTATAATAACTAAGCGTATAATTGTGTGTTATTCACGATGATACTGAACTCAAAGGCAGAACCTCAGGAACGGGTCATTCGTTCATCTATTAGATACGAATATTATTAATTATTATAAGAATCCTAAAATGCTTAATAAAAAATATCCAAACTCGCGTGAATACATTTTTTGTAAGGTTTGACAGATAACAATGCTATGAATCTTGTATCAAGAATGACATTAAATCCTAAAATTGCCAACCTGAAAGGCAATTGATAGTATCCAACGCCTCTTGGGCAAACACTAAACGATAGTATTTAATAGATCCATCAAACACCCCAGGACACTAAGTATTTGATGTATTCGAGTGTGATTTTGCACGGTGGTTTTAGTCTCAGGGCACACACGGTGTCAATTTGGGAGGAAATATGTACTACACCAGGTGTTTTGTACATATTAAGCAGCCAATGCAAAGTCACGTGGAAGTCAGTATTCGAGTATCTGTAGATAGCTTTCAAAATTTCCAATGATTTGTGAACAGAGCGCTCAAACGAATTAGTCCGATAATACGTTAATTAAAATTCGGGACTCATATTGTATTGCATTTCCTTTATTTCTGTAGGATTCCTGAAGTTTTTCCATTGAGTTTTGTTATACCCATATAATGACATTTTGTGAAATATTTTGTGAGACATTTTACCCAAAAATCAATAAAATTAATGTATTGAAAATGATACACAAAATGATAAAATTAATGTATTGAAAATAATACACAAAATTCGAAATAATTTAATTATTATAATTTGTATTGTTCCTTAGCTTTCATGCTTCACGAAATTATCTCAAGCATGATGATGTCAAAGTTCAGTGGTCCACCAGCAGTGGATATTCTCCTTCAGCAGGATTAAACGCGTACCCTTATAGAGTTCTGGGAGCAGGAACAAAGGAAAGTCTCATCTTCGTTCTAAAAGTCGCTAAGGAAGAAATTGATGACTGGTGTTCTACTGCAGTGCGTGGTTTCAAGGTGAATATTTAACAATTTTGTAAGGCACCGACTTCAATAACAATTTTCATAATGATAAAGTAATTTTATAAAAACCAAATTAATACACAGATTCATATTTCACTAAAATATATTTTTTACATCCTGTAATTGACACACGAGGAATTTTTACGTGTCTCGGTGACGTTACGGTGCTATGTCATTACACTACATACTCAGCCATTAAAATAAGATACAATTTCTTATACATCTTTATAATTAATATTTTTCTATTAATTTTTATTATTAACCGAGACAACAAATATACTTTGAAAATGTTCTTATTTATAATGGAAGATCTCTTCAATAACGATCCAGCGAACTTCAATAATTATTTATGAATTTCTAGGAGTAAACTGTTGAAAATGACGGGACTAAACCAAATTTCAATATTATTGATATATTATAATGAATAGTAAACACAATTCAATTTCTTAAACACTAAATTCATTTTTTTCATTTCAAACTTACCTTTATTATCAGTAGTGACCGGATTATATGCAAGCGGTTTTTAGAAAAATATGCGCATATGTATGCAGTATTTTCTTCTAAAATATGCATGACAAATGGGGATTTATGTCAAATTATTGGAAAATATGCAGGAAATAAAACTTGAGAAAATACGGATTAAAATTAAAACAAGCATATTAATATTTTTTTCATGTTGAACATATATTATTAAATACTTCTTTTAACGATAGGTCACATGTGAATGTCCTCACCAGACAGTAGTATTTGCGAATCATTTTAAATAGTGTTTTTCAAAATTCTCTACCAAAATATTACTTTTCTAAAATGCATATGTTTGTAAATTGAAAATGGAGGGCAATTTTTAAATCGTACCATTAAATGATGTGACATATGTATACCATTAACAATTTCTCCTGGAAGAACTTTCTTGTTGTTGCAACCCAATCTAATTCACACATTGTTCTTGTTTCAAGAATTGATAAGACGGATTTTTCTGATCTTGTAATTTCTAGAAGACATTTTTGGTGTCCGAAGAATGGAACAAACGAAAACGACTTACTTTCTAAGAAATCTCCCCTGCAGATTGTTAAAAAAATTATGTCAAAAATATGCATGCATATGCAGTTTGCATATAATCCGGTCCCTAATTATCAGTAACTGGTTCTAACGGCTGCTAGGGAGACACAGTAGAGGCTACCAAATGAACTTTGTGCTTTTTGCGATTGTTGCTACTGGTTGCCGTGGCTCTGGAAGAGCTCATAATTAGTTTCTTTGCTATTTGTTGTAGTGCCTTAGACGCACTACGTTGTCGAATGAAACACTGTGTCTATTGAAGATTGAGTCCAATGTGTTTCCACATACCCTGAAATCGCACACACATGCGCGCAGCCCGATATTTTCCAATCCTCTGCCACGGGAGCTGGGAACCCAGTCTTCTATCTTCCAGGGTTGTCATCCTCTTGTGGTCGTAATTTTGTTATATCCTTTCGTATTTCCTTTTTGCTTTTACAAAATGATTTTGTGATGTGACACGTATTCTTCATAATAAACCAATATTTTGAATTATTTTACTTATTGATAGTGGATTTGGTAAAACTTTGCAGTGTTTTTACAATACTTCAGCTTCTGTACTTCTGTTGCGCACGTCGCGGACAGGGATATTTAGTCTTTCTGTCTCCGCAGATCTCGAGTTCTGAAGGGCGCAATAGCCCCCGCGTGCGGGTTCCGACGACTTCCTGCATAAACGCGCGATAAAGAGCGATTGGAGCCACTCAAACTCCGAACCCGAAATGGGCCGCGCGCCGCGAAAAGTACCGAATTGTACTGCGAGATGTCGTTCCAATAGAATCACGTGAACAGTGACGTCGTCGGTTTTTAATTTTTATTGTTTGTAACTGTCTGCCCGAATTTATTTCTGCTAGCATATCCTTAAACCATAAGGAATAATATGAAAAAATATTACTAACTTCCTTCAGATGCTCAAACTTTACGTTCAATTTCGGGAGTGAAGGAAATTATATGACAGATTTTTAAACATCTAATATTTCTCTGACCACCAATTATATGTTTAACAAGCTCTTTTAATCTTTACAATATCTTTACAATATATTCAATTATGATATTATTATTATTATTATTATTATCAACTATAAATTTTTTTGGTGGATTAAAATATAATTTGCTACAAAATAATCTCACCTTCATGCTATGTAAGGATGAAGAAGGAAATGTTCTAGTACAGAAAACGCAAATCAATCAAAGATGGAAATAATATTTTGAAAGTATTGTGAATTTAAATAATCCCAGCGTAGAGAACAAAACAAATAATGCTACTGCTGATGTAGAAAACTGCGAGGAAAGTGCGCACCGACATATAATGAAATATATGTTTTTAATAATCTTAAATGATTAATAATCTTAAAGCCAATAGGACAGCGGCCTCAGACAACATCCCGTCAGAACTTATTAAGCATGAAGGAAGACTATTAAAAAACAACTGCATAAAATAATGCAAAAAATATGGGTGATTGAAAAGCTTTCAGAACAGTGGACAGAAGGCACTATATGCTTCATATTTAAAAAGAGAGATAGAACAAATTGCAGCAACTACTAACCGATAACTTTATTAAGTGTTTCATACAAAGTGTTTGCAAGTATTCTAAACAATATACTCTTTAAAATGATTGAAGAAGAAATTAGTGACCATCAAGCAGAATTTAGAAAAACAGATCAACTGTAGACAATATGTTTATAATAAGACATTTTTTTAAATGTCTTGAATGTATTTAATATGTTTATTATGGAAAGTTAATGATGGATGATGTTTATTATGGAAAGTTAATGATGGAAAAATTAAAGTTAACCATGGACTAATCATAAACGACCAAATAATCAAATTCATGAGATGTAAATCTGAGCCAACAAAACTATGATATTAGTATTGATAATCCTAGTTATCAAGAAGTTAGTTCATATAAACACCTCGGCTTTAATGTTGATAACCATAATTGTATAGAAGAAGAAATTAAAGAACGAATAGTAGCTGGTAATAAAGCTTACCTTAATAATTAGATTGCTGGTGAGGTAGATACAGTCTAATAATAAACACTGTTAATTAAAAATGTTGTCTGGTATCAAAATGTATTTTGCTAATGATCGTTTCGATCGCTTAGCGATCATCCTCAGAGCTTGCAGCTTCCGGGACGAAAACAAAGTTGTTCCGGTCCGAAACAAAAGTAGAACTTTGTTTTCGGTCCGGAAGTTGCAAGCTCTGAGAATGATTTCAACGCGATCGAAACGATTAGTAAAATAACATTTTGGATACCAGACAACGCCTTCAATTAACCATATTTAAATCTTACCTTGTCAATCAATCATTCTTGAGAAGTAAATTGATACCTAAAAGTGCAAAGTTAAGATTCTAAATGGCAGTAATACGACCGGTAGTGACGTATGCAGCAGAAACTTGGTTCTCAGAGACGTTGACATTCAGAGGTAAATGATTTTCGAAATTAAAATTTTGAGATGGAATCTTGGACGTGTTCAACAACCAAAAAGTCTCGTACCAAAGTGTATCTACAATTTTCTAGAAATATTCATATCTATTGAATGGTTCAAGGTGCATTGCCAGATGATAATTGTTTTGTTTTAAAGTGTATTTTATCATGTTTTATATTAACGACACGACGTTCGCTTGTTAAAACCGGGGCAATATGAGCCTTACTTCCATTCTCTTCATTGATATTGTGTTGGGTCTTATCTAATAAGTGTTGTGTATGTGGGAGAGAGACAGAATATAAGAAAGCAGGATGGAAACGGGAGAGGTAAGCAAAAAGGAAAGGAGAAATGTTTGAGATAGGGAAGGAGAAAAATTGAGGGTTGGAGATGGTGAAAAAAAGACACCTAATAAGCGATATGGAAGGATTCAAAAGAGTAAGAAATAGTGATAGGGCGAGAAAAATGAAAAATAGAAGAGAAGATAGTTTAGAAAGAGACAGAGATTGATGTACAGGGGGAAGTGAGGGAACTAATGTCTCTCCGCAAGTAGACTAGTGACTGAATTAACTTCAGTAGTGAGCAGATAAACCGCAGACACCTTGAAAAGACAAGAGTTGACAGGTTGAATGCCACTGGCTTTTGCACCCACAATCTTCAAAGTTGCAAAACTGTTGTTAACTTTGACCCAAATTTGTTGTATAATTAATTAACATGTTAGGAAGTTTAAATACTGTGCGAAACGCTGAGCAAAGCCAAGCGCTGACAGAAGTAGAAGTTGAATGTCGCTTACGACTAAATCTGCGATGCTAATGATAGCAGAATTAACGCTAAAGTATAACAAAGTACTGTTATTTAACTGGTGTGTAGTTTAAACAGCAAGAAGATGGCTAATTCTGTAAACAAGAACTAGAAGAGAACCATAATCACTAACTATTTTACTACCCCATTCATCAAACTGAGGTGGGGAGTCATCCAGTGTTCATATCTCATTTTACCAAAATATAAATTAAGTAGTGCAGAAAGGTTAGATAAATTTGAATGACATAAATGAGAAGGTGAGATAATAGATAGGAAACGAGAAGTAATGGTGGCCATAAACGAGCGAACGTGGGTTGCGAGACATGATGACATTTCTCATTTCCACGTCCTTAATATGTCGCCGCTGAACCTACAGCAATGCTCCAACAATAGTTAGCAGCAGCGACATACAACCAACATGACCTTGCTTGTCCGGTCGATCATGACGGCTTAAGCACCAGAAAGGCTAAAGGTTCGAATCCCTCTTTGTCATGTTTACCCGTGTTTTGTGCCTTGGTGAGCAATCCCATCCACCATGCATCATCTTTCTAACCCAACCTTATTCCGGCCTTTCCCGTTGGCACAGGAGCATGAAAAGAAAAACGTATATTTTACACCTTCGCGGTCATTCGATATGCCCCCGTAACCATGCGTTAGCCAAGGATGGCCGTGTGCTCACTCTTCCGTCAATAAAAGACCAAACTGACGGGGACCTGCAGTCTACGTATGTAAGTTATAACACGATCATACTGAGTGTAAGGACCCGCAGACAACGTGAGGGTGACAGAATGGGAGAACTTGTTAGAAACCGTGGTATCTGCATCTGAAAGTCCGCTGGGAAGAATATTGTGAAAGACCATCTAAGCAGCGGTTCCCTCTGGAAACTAAAGTACAGAAGTGAACAATCATAGATGCATAAATGCATGTTCACGTACGAGCACATTCATATAAAGCTTTCTCACGTTGGTGTGAGTAAGATATTTGCTTGATACCAAATTTATGTATTATCTTGTCTTGTGTATCGTTCTATGTATTCCTTATTGTGTAAACCGACCTTACCGAGAGGTCGTTGCCCTCAAGGTATGTACTTGTGCAGAAAATAAAATAACTAGTGATTCTACAAATGGCACAGACTTTGGCGTAATCGTTTTCTATTCCTTTGGTCTCGGCAACCAATTCATACTTGCCACATACTCTTGCCAGCTGCCATCTATCGCCACCCAAAGTACATTTTTTAAAACATTTTCTCAATTTTTCGGTTTCCTAATAGTAGAACGGATGTATTATTTTAAGAATATTAAAGAATAGAAAAACCACGTTCTGAATGACAATTTTCTTTGAAAAATTTGAACCCGATTTTAATAAACTGACTTGAAGCGCTACTGTAAATACGAAATTTGAAGCTCTATTTCACAGAGCCTTTTTGAGTTTTCGAAAAACTTTACGTTGCGGTGTGTGTGTGTGTGTGTGGGCGGGGGGAGCGCGTCACCGTGATTGAGCGAACGAGCGCGCAACCTGGTGCTGCAGGTGGTGCTGCACAGCCCCGCGGAGGTGCCGCGGCCGCGCCAGCAGGCGGTGCTGGTGCCGCTGGACATGGAGATGCAGGTGGGCGTGCGGGCGCGCGAGGTGCGGGCGGACGCGGCCGTGCGGGGCAGCTACTCGGCCGCGCAGCGCCGCTGCTTCTACCCCGACGAGCGCCGCCTGCGCTTCTTCCGCCAGTACACGCAGGGCAACTGCGAGCTCGAGTGCCTGGCCAACGCCACCCGCGCCGCGTGCGGGTGCGTCGAGTTCCACATGCCTCGTGAGTGCGGCCAGATGAGACTTTGCTACTCGTTTATGACTATTATAAGTCACTTATTAGGCATAATATTACTATACGATGGGGGTTTGCTATACTGAGATTTCATAGTCGAGAATTACGTAGGTGCAACGAATCTGGTTCGTTGAGTGAATGCAGGGCACTGTAATGGAATTTTAAAATGGATGGAATTCTGGAATGAGTGAAATCTTCTTCTCATCTCCTCCTGCTTCTCGATTTACATATTAGAAAAATAATTTTTATTCTTTCTGTTGATCGTATTTAAATACATTTGAATCAATGTATAATACCATAACACAAAAATGTATTAATAAAAACAACTAAAATTTAGGACTAGAAACAACTAGAAGAGAAAAAACCCATTAAGTTATAAGAAAAGTAATAATTTCGTTTCACGTTTCGACATAATTGAAATGGCGTGTGAAATTGTCTTGGATGAATTTTCCTTTTTCCTGTAGTTTATTCATTCAGCTACACTGACATGTTATACTCAGCTACACAGACAATGACACTGATGTGAGCTGCACTGACACTGACATGGTAAGTTTACTATGATTACCGAGGATATATATTTGTTGAAAAAGTAGACATTCTCTTACACACGGTAAGTCATTTTAATCTACCAGAGCAAATATCTCGAAAACTACACATCTGATAAAGAAAATTTAGAATAAAAGTTGTTTGTTTCGACAGAGGACATTCAATGATACTAAACTCCACTCCTTACCCACACCCCCTGGGGGTGGGGGAGGTAGGGGGGAGAAAAAATCTTAAATAAGAACCCATTTTTATTGAATATTTGGATTCACCCCCAAAAATACTCCAATTTGACCTGTGATTTTGGCTGACAGATGGCGCTGTAATCGAAAAAAAAATTAAATCGGTAAAAATTCGTCAAATTGGGGTAACTTTTTCTGGAGATTTCGAATCTACAATAAAAAAATGGCGGTCCTGGTTTAAGACTTTTTCTCCCCCCCTCCCTCATACCAGGGTGTGTGAGTAGGTGGTAGAGTTTGGTATCATTGGCTGCCCCCTGCCGAAACAAACAACGTTTATTTCCCATTTTCTTTATCAGATGTGCAGTGTTTCGAGATATTTGCTTCGATGTCCAGCCTGTAGGTTCATAAAGAAGGAAGCATAAAATTTAAGAATTATATAGCAATTTTCTACAAGAAAATTGAAGAATTATGTTCTAGACTATTAATGATTTTCTTAATTTTAACGAGCAAACCCTTTATGTTCATTGAATATAAATGATGCATGTATTCCTTTCTGTGTACTTAGAAAAAAATGACTAATTATCCTTTGTCCTTACCTTACCTTACGTGCAAAAACATATAAGTACCACAACGTGGCGCCTTAGGAAAAAAATTTCATCTTAAAAATATTTATTTGTGCCCTGCAAGTTTAATAAAAGACATTTTCAACATAACAACACAGTTGCTTTGCTTGTCCACCCTTTGACATAGAAAGTAACTCTAACAAATATTCATTCTTTTTAAATTTTTAGTTTAACTGCACAAGTAGGTTTATTTAATATCAAACTGATTAAGGATGTCAAAATAATTCAAGTTTTGTCAGAAATGCAGTAATTCAATGCGTTTCACTACTGTAGGTGTCTTAAAACAAACAAAACTACGTTTAAATACTTCATTCTCCACTATAACGTTTTTTTTTTTTCGAGAATTCTCTTAGAATTTTCTGGATAATTCTGAAAAATTTTTAGTTTTCTATCACTAAATTATTGTGCCTAATAATTTTTTTCCTTAAAAATGAACGAAATATTATTTAATGTGTTATTTTATCTTTGTTATGTTTTGTTTTAGGCGATCTTGATACTTACATATGTGGAGCAGAAAAAGTTAATTGCTGCACAGAAGTAGCAAGTACGTTGAGATTATTAAAAATATACAGAAAATGCATTACACATAATTTTAATAGAATATTTACGTTGCAGGTCATGTACAAGCTCTTTCAGCCAACTTTAACGGTGGAAACTTCGAAGTCAAAAACCTAAATGGAACTATACAAAATTGCATCTGTTTTCCGATATGTTCATATCTATATTACGATGATGGTCGAACAAGTCTCTCGGACTTTGATATTAGTTCCTACCAAATAATGCACAATTCAAGGTAAATTGATACAAGCGTTCATAAGGTTACAGTTCAGAATCGTGAAATTTAGCATTTTCATTTCACTGCGTGATATTGGATACATTTAAACTCTCCATTTCTGCAATAAAATATCCTATTTCAGTTCCAACGATACCCATTATGTCAGAGTAATAATTTACTTCAAAAGTTCAAAATACATTCCGATGCGGCGTGTAGAGCATTACAAAACATTGACCTTAATAGGTAAGTCTCTTTTCTTGGTCGTGCACTTAAGTTAATAAATTGTCTGATTAGGTTTCTCCTCTTTCAGCAAATTGTGGTGGAATACTTGGTCTTTGCTTGGGTATGAGTATATTGAGCATCATTGAGCTCATTTATTGGCTGCTAATTCGTCCATGGACTAGTCACAGAAAACCTGTGACGCCTCTCTTGGGAGCAAAAAGCCTTCGAGAATCAAAACCTATGTCCACAATCTATATGTACTGATTCAAGAAGGCATAAGGCATTGTAAAATTCAAGATATTTGTGATAACATTAATATATCTATGTCTAATCCTAAAAGATACTGCAGACAATAAAACTCTAAAGATCACGAAAAAATAAGAAAATATTGTTGTTGTAGTTATTTTTAAATTGATTTATTTTCATTCGACTTGTTTACTTTGCGTTTGGTTGATTATTTGGTATATCCGGGCGTGTCAACTGATACGGTCATTAAGCCCAAATGTGTAGTGCATGTTTCATCGTGAAAGGTGTGGCGATCATACGCGCTGGATAGTGAGATCCAATCAGGTAACTGCCACCAGCGTGTCACCGTCCAGTCGAGACCCAGTCGAGCTCTAAGCTCCCGAGAGGTCTCGCAACACGTGGTAGTGTAGTGCGCGTGAGTGTGTGTAAGTTAAGGGAGAGGATAGAACAAAGAACAGGAAGGAAAGATCGCGCGTCCGTGGCCAGTTTTTAAGGTACTGCTCCGCCATTTGCCTGGAGTTGAACGAAGAAACCACGGAAAACTACCGATCAGAGGAGGACGGCGGAATTCTCCGCGTAGTGACTGAATTTGACCTTGCTATCTAGCTAGTGCTGAAATTCTTGCCACCGTCTGGACACGAACCCAAGGATCTTCTATTCACAGGCACTGCAGTGACATTCCCTTCCGAGGATTAGATCATACTTTACTAACTTTTAGGATCCGGCCATCTGAAGGAGATACTAGTTTACTTTACTGAGAAATAACAAATAATTAAAGATTGTACAATTCTTGTAAATAGTTGGGTCTGGCAGATGCACCTTTGCCGCAGTGTATGATCACGCAATTTGCCACGTGCGCACTGTATGCTAATTCACGGGCACACTGTAGCCAATAATATATTTGAATCCTGTCATTTTTATAGTTTTCAGTTCAATATCTGGCTACATCTAATGCGGTTTAACCCTTTTTTGATGACGAGTAACATGAATGCGTGGCGGATGCGCTCAGGTGGTACGACGCTGAGTTACCTTTATTTGTTCCTTCCCAGTTTCTGGAAACAAGGGTAGATTACGACCCCGTCATTGGGTGGCCTAGGAAGCCAGTGCCGGCGTCATCACGTGTCTCTTCAACGTCAAACATAAAGACGTTTGATTCAACTTGTTGGTTGCAGATATGAAGGTAGAGAAAATGGATGCGAGAGAGGAAGTTGACTAGATGTTATGAGGATTTGAATCGGAATTTTGTTATTTTAGTTTTAATGCTGGTTGGAAAAAGAATAGAATTAATGTTCAGTTGGAAATAGAAGAGGATGGATTGTTAAGTAAGTTGTTACAGAAGTTATTAGCCAGTTGTTTTACCCTTCGGGTGGATTACGATACATATAAATATAATCAGATTTGTTGTTTAGGGATATATAATAAATCTAAGATATTTATTTTGGAACAGAAAGAAAGTTAAATATTCGTGGGAAAGTTATTTTTGAAATAACGATTCGTATCTTGAAGTTTATGTTAATTGTGTAGTCATTTGTATAAACCGCAATTGTTTAATACTAGAGAAATGTCTCAAATTAAGAGTAGATCATTAGGGAACGAAAGGCATCAACTATATACACTAAGAACATTTCCCCCAAAAGTTCCATGCCCGGAACCCAAATTAAATGGGTGAGTAGAAAATCAGTACTAATCAAAAATGGGTCATTTTTCTTTGTTTACAGAAATTAGTGTATAAGCCATGAAATTAGTCGTTGTGACTAAAAACAGTTCAATATTCACATCCCACGACGATATCTTATAAGATGACCAATTTCAAAATATCTTCAAAATATCTCTCTCTGTCTGTCTGTCACTCTCTGTCTCTCTCTGTCCGTCTGTCTCTGTCTCTGTCCGTCAGTCTCTCTCTCTGTCCGTCTATCTCTCCGTCTGTCTCTCTCTCTCCGTCTGTCTGTCCGTCTGTCTCTCCGTCTGTCTCTCCGTCTGTCCATCTGCCTCTCCGTCTGTCTCTCTCTTTGTCCGTCTGTCTCTCCGTCTGTCTCTTTCTGTCCGTCTGTCTCTCCGTCTGTCTCACTCTGTGTCCATCTGTCTGTCCGTCCGTCTCTCTCTGTCCGTCTGTCTGTCCGTCTGTCTCCCCGTCTGTCCGTCTGTCTCTCCGTCTGTCCGTCTGTCTCTCCGTCTGTCTCTCCGTCTGTCTCTCCATCCGTCTCTCCGTCAGTCCGTTCGTCTGACCGTTCGTCTCTCCGTCTGTCCGTTCGTCTGTCCGTTCGTCTCTCCGTTTGTCTCTCCGTTCGTCCCTCCGTTCGTCTATCCGTTCGTCTGTCCGTCTCTCCGTTCGTCTCTCCCTCTGTCCGTTCGTCTGTTTGCCTCACCGTCTGTCCGTTCGTCTGTCCGTCTCTCCGTCTGTCCGTTCGTCTGGTCGTCTCTTCGTCTGTCCGTCCAACGTCCGTTCGTCTGTCCGTCCGTTCGTTCGTCTGTCCGTCCGTCCGTTTGACCATTCCTCCGTTAGTCCGTTTGTCCGTTCGTTCGTTTGTCCGTTCGTTCGTTTGTCCGTTCGTTCGTTTGTCCGTTTGTCCGTTAGTCCGTTCGTCCGTTTGCCGGTCCGTTGGTTTGTCCGTTCGTTCGTTTGTCCGTTCGTTCGTTTGTCTGTTTGTACGTTCGTCCGTTCGTTCGTTTGTTCGTTTCGCCGTTTCGCCGTTTGGCCGTTCGTCCGTTTGTCCGTTTGGCCGTTCGTCCGTTCGTGCGTGCGTCCGTTCGTTCGTTTGTCCGATTGTCCGTTCGACAGTTCGTGCGTGCGTCCGTTCGTTTGTCCGTTCATGCATGCGTCCGATCGTTCGTTTGTCCGTGCGTCCGTTCGTGCGTCCGTTCGTTCGTTTGTCCAAGCGTCCGTTCGTACGTGCATCCGTTTTTTCATGCGTCCGTTCGTCCGTTCGTGCGTTCATCCGTTCGTGCGTTCGTCCGTTCGTGCGTTCGTGTGTTCGTTCGTTCGTGCGTCCGTTTTTTCGTGCGCCGTTCGTGCATTCGTCCGTTCGTGCGTCCGTTTTTTCGTGCGCCCGTTCGTCCGTCCGTTCGTCCGTTCGTGCGTTCTTCCGTTCGAGCGTTCGTCCGTTCGTGCGTCCGTTTCCTCGTGCGTCCGTTCGTGCGTCCGTTCGTGAGTTCGTCTGTTCGTTCGTTCGTGCGTCCGTTCGTGCAATCGTCCGTTCGTTCGTCCATTTTTCGTGCGTCCGTTTTTTCGTGCATCCGTTCCTGCGTCGGTTCGTCCGTTGGTGCGTCCGTTTTTTCGTGCGTCCGTTCGTCTGTTCGTGCGTCCGTTTTATCGTGCGTCCGTTTTTTGTGCGTCCGTGCGTTCGTTCGTGCGTCCGTTTTTTCGTGCGCCCGTTCGTCCGTCCGTTCGTCCGTTCGTGCGTTCATCCGTTCGTGCGTCCGTTCGTCCGTTCGTGGATCCGTTCGTCCGTTCGTGCGTTCGTCTGTTCGTTCGTTCGTGCGTCCGTTCGTGTGTTCGTCCGTTCGTTCGTCCGTTTTTTCGTGCGTCCGTTCGTCCAATCGTGCGTCCGTTTTTTCGTGCGTCCGTTCGTGCGTTCGTCCGTTCGTTTTTTCGTGCGTCCGTTCGTGCGTCCATTTTGTCGTGCGTCCGTTTTTTCGTGCGTCCGTACGTGCGTCCGTTTTTTCGTGCGTCCGAACGTACGTTCGTGCGTCCGTTCATGCGTTTATTTTTCGTGCGTTTGTGCGTCCGTTCGTGCGTTCGTTTTTTCGCGCATCCGTTCGTGCGTTCGTGGGTGCGTTTTTTCGTGCGTTCGTTTTTTCGTGCATTCGTGCGTCCGTTCGTGCATTCGTTATTTCGAGCCTTCGTTTTTCGTGCGTTCGTGCATTCGTTTTTTCGTGCGTTCGTGCGTCCGTTCGTTTTTTCGTGCGTTCGTTTTTTCGTGCATTCGTTTTTTCCTGCGTTTGCGCGTCCTTTTTTCGTGCGTTCGTTTTTTGTGCGTCCGTTTTTTCGTGCGTTCGTTTTTTCGTGAGTTCGTGCATCCGTTTTTTCCTGCATTCGTTTTTTCCTGCGTTCGTGCGTCATTTTTCGTGCGTCCGTGCGTTCGTGCGCCCGTGCGCTCGCGCGTCCGTGCGTTCGTGCGTCCGTTTTTACGTGCGTCCGTTGTTTCGTGCGTCCGTGCGTTCGTGCGTCCGTTTTTTCGTGCGCCCCTGCGTTCCTGCGACCGTGCGTTCGGGCGTCCATGCGTTCGTGCGACCGTGCGTTCGTGCGTCCGTGCGTTCGTGCGTCCGTGCGTTCGTGCGTCCGTGCGTTCGTGCGTCCGTTTTTTCGTGCGTCCGTGCGTTCGTACGTCCGTTTTTTCGTGCGTCCGTTTTTTCGTGCGTTCGTTTTTTCGTGCGTTCGTGCGCCCGTTTTTTCGTACGTCCGTGCGTTCGTGCGTCCGTGCGTTCGTGCGCCCGTGCGTTCAGGCGTCCGTGCGTTCGTGCGTCCGTTTTTTCGTGCGTCCGTGCACATGTACGTACGTGCGTTCGTGCGTCCGTTTTTTCGTGCGTCCGTGCACATGTGCGTCCGTGCGTTCGTGCGTCCGTTTTTTCGTGCGTTCGTGCATCCGTTTTTTCGTGCGTCCGTTTTTTCGTGCGCCCTTTTTTCGTGTGTCCGTGCGTTCTGCGTCCGTTTTTTCGTGCGTCCGTGCGTTCGTGCGTCCGTTTTTTGTGCGTCCGTTTTTTCGTGCGTTCGTTTTTTCGTGCGCCCTATATTCGTGCGTCCGTGCGTTCGTGCGTCCGTTTTTTCGTGCGTCCGTGCGTTCGTACGTCCGTTTTTTCGTGCGTCCGTTTTTTCGTGCGTTCGTTTTTTCGTGCGTTCGTGCGCCCGTTTTTTCGTACGTCCGTGCGTTCGTGCGTCCGTGCGTTCGTGCGCCCGTGCGTTCAGGCGTCCGTGCGTTCGTGCGTCCGTTTTTTCGTGCGTCCGTGCACATGTACGTACGTGCGTTCGTGCGTCCGTGCACATGTGCGTCCGTGCGTTCGTGCGTCCGTTTTTTCGTGCGTTCGTGCATCCGTTTTTTCGTGCGTCCGTTTTTTCGTGCGCCCTTTTTTCGTGTGTCCGTGCGTTCTGCGTCCGTTTTTTCGTGCGTCCGTGCGTTCGTGCGTCCGTTTTTTGTGCGTCCGTTTTTTCGTGCGTTCGTTTTTTCGTGCGCCCTATATTCGTGCGTCCGTGCGTTCGTGCGTCCGTTTTTTCGTGCGTCCGTTCGTTCGTGATTCCGTTTTTTTGTGCGTCTGTGCGTTCGTGCGTCCGTTTCCTCGTGGGTACATTTTTCGCGCGTCCGTGCGTTCGTGAGTCCGTTTTTTCCTGCGTTCGTGCGTTTGTGCGTCCGTTTTTTCGTACGTCCGTTTCTCCGTGCGTCCGTTTTTTCGGGCGTCCGTTTTTCCATACGTCCGTTTTTCGTGCGTCCGTGCGTTCGTGCGTCCGTGCGTTCGTGCGTCCGTTTTTTCGTGCGTCCGTTTTTTCGCGCGTCCGTATTTTCGTGCTTCCGTTTTTTCTTGCGCCCTTTTTTGTGCGCCCGTGCATTCGTGCGTCCGTTTTTTCGTGTGTCCGTGCGTTCGTGCGTCCTTTTCCTCGTGCGTCCGTGCGTCCGTTTTTTCGTGCGACCGTTTTTTCGTGCGCCCTTTTTTTCGTGTGTCCGTGCGTTTGTACGTCCGTTTTTTCGTGCGTCCGTTTTTTCATGCGTCCGTTTTTTCGTGCGTCCATATTTTCGTGCGTCCGTTTTTCGTGCGTGCGTTTTTTCGAGCGAGCGTGCGTTCGTGCGTCCGTTTTTTCCTGCGTCCGTTTTTTCGTGCGTCAGTGCGTTCGTCCGTCCGTTTCTACGTTTGTCCGTTTTTTCGTGTGTCCGTTTTTTCATGCGACCGTTTTTTCGTGCGTCCGTGCATTCGTGCGTCCGTTTTTTCTTGCGCCCTTTTTTCGTGTGTCCGTGCGTTCGTGTGTCCGTATTTTCGTGCGTGCGAGCGTTCGTGCGTACGTGCGTTCGTGCGTCTGTTTGTTCGTGCGACGGTTTTTTCGTGCGTCCGTTTTTTCGTGCGTCCGTTTTTTCGTGCGTCCGTTTTTTCGTGCGGCCTTTTTTCGTGTGTCCGTGCGTTCTGCGTCCGTTTTTTCGTGCGTCCGTGTGTTCGTGCGTGCGTTTTTTGTGCGTTCGTTTTTTCGTGCGTTCGTGCGTCCGTTTTTTCGTGCGCCCTATTTTCGTGCGTCTGTGCGTTTGTGCGTCCGTTTTTTCGTGCGTCCGTTCGTTCGTGGTTCCGTTTTTATGTGCGTTCGTGCGTCCGTTTTCTCGTGCGTACATTTTTCGCGCGTCCGTGCGTTCGTGAGTCCGTTTTTTCCTGCGTTCGTGCGTTTGTGCGTCCGTTTTTTCGTGCGTCCGTTTCTTCGTGCGTCCGTTTTTTCGTGCGTCCGTTTTTCCATATGTCCGTTTTTCGTGTTTCCGTGCGTTCGTGCGTCCGTGCGTTCGTGCGTCCGTTTTTTCGTGGGTCCGTTTTTTCGCGCGTCCGTATTTTCGTGCTTCCGTTTTTTCTTGCGCCCTTTTTTGTGCGCCCGTGCATTCGTGCGTCCGTTTTTTCGAGTGTCCGTGCGTTCGTGCGTCCGTTTCCTCGTGCGTCCGTGCGTCCGTTTTTTCGTGCGACCGTTTTTTCGTGCGCCCTTTTTTTCGTGTGTCCGTGCGTTTGTACGTCCGTTTTTTCGTGCGTCCGTTTTTTCATGCGTCCGTTTTTTCGTGCGTCCATATTTTCGTGCGTCCGTTTTTCGTGCGTCCGTTTTTTCTTGCGCCCTTTTTTGTGGGCCCGTGCATTCGTGCGTCCGTTTTTTCGTGTGTCCGTGCGTTCGTGCGTCCGTTTCCTCGTGCGTCCGTGCGTCCGTTTTTTCGTGCGACCGTTTTTTCGTGCGCCCTTTTTTTCGTGTGTCCGTGCGTTTGTACGTCCGTTTTTTCGTGCGTCCGTTTTTTCATGCGTCCGTTTTTTCGTGCGTCCATATTTTCGTGCGTCCGTTTTTCGTGCGTCCGTTTTTTCGAGCGAGCGTGCGTTCGTGCGTCCGTTTTTTCCTGAGTCCGTTTTTTCATGCGTCAGTGCGTTCGTCCGTCCGTTTCTACGTTTGTCCGTTTTTTCGTGTGTCCGTTTTTTCATGCGTCCGTTTTTTCGTGCGTCCGTGCATTCGTGCGTCCGTTTTTTCGTGCGTCCGTTTTTTCGTGCGCCCTTTTTTTGTGTGTCCGTGCGTTCGTGCGTCCGTATTTTCGTGCGTGCGAGCGTTCGTGCGTACGTGCGTTCGTGCGTCTGTTTGTTCGTGCGACGGTTTTTTCATGCGTCCGTTTTTTCGTGCGTCCGTTTTTTCGTGCGCCCTTTTTTCGTGTGTCCGTGCGTTCTGCGTCCGTTTTTTCGTGCGTCCGTGTGTTAGTGCGTGCGTTTTTTGTGCGTTCGTTTTTTCGTGCGTTCGTGCGTCCGTTTTTTCGTGCGTCCGTTCGTTCGTGGTTCCGTTTTTTTGTGCGTTCGTGCGTCCGTTTTCTCGTGCGTACATTTTTCGCGCGTCCGTGCGTTCGTAAGTCCGTTTTTTCCTGCGTTCGTGCGTTTGTGCGTCCGTTTTTTCGTGCGTCCGTTTCTTCGTGCGTCCGTTTTTTCGTGCGTCCGTTTTTCCATACGTCCGTTTTTCGTGTTTCCGTGCGTTCGTGCGTCCGTGCGTTCGTGCGTCCGTTTTTTCGTGCGTCCGTTTTTTCGCGCGTCCGTATTTTCGTGCTTCCGTTTTTTCTTGCGCCCTTTTTTGTGCGCACTTGCATTCGTGCGTCCGTTTTTCGTGTGTCCTTGCGTTCGTGCGTCCGTTTTCTCGTGCGTCCATGCGTCCGTTTTTTCGTGCGACCGTTTTTTCGTGCGCCCTTTTTTTCGTGTGCCCGTGCGTTTGTGCGTCCGTTTTTTGGTGCGTCCGTTTTTTCATGCGTCCGTTTTTTCGTGCGTCCATATTTTCGTGCGTCCGTTTTTCGTGCGTCCGTTTTTTCGAGCGTGCGTGCGTTCAAGCGTCCGTTTTTTCCTGCGTCCGTGCGTTCGTGCGTCCGTTTGTTCGTGCGACCGTTTTTTCCTGCGTCCGTTTTTTCGTGCGTCAGTGCGTTCGTCCGTCCGTTTCTACTTTTGTCCGTTTTTTCGTGTGTCCGTTTTTTCATGCGTCCGTTTTTTCGTGCGTCCGTGCATTCGTGCGTCCGTTTTTTCGTGCGTCCGTTTTTTCGTGGGTCCTTTTTTACGTGTTTCCGTGCGTTCGTGCGTCCGTATTTTCGTGCGTAAGAGCGTTCGTGCGTACGTGCGTTCGTGCGTCTGTTTGTTCGTGCGACCGTTTTTTCGTGCGTTCGTTTTTTTGTGCTTCCGTGCGTTCGTGCGTCCGTTTTTTCGTGCGTCCGTTTTTTCGTGCGTCCGTTTTTTCGTGCGCCCTATTTTCGTGCGTCCGTGCGTTCGTGCGTCCGTTTTTTCGTGCGTCCATTCGTTCTTGATTCCGTTTTTTTGTGCGTCTGTGCGTTCGTGCGTCTTTTTCCTCGTGCGTATATTTTTCGCGCGTCCGTGCGTTCGTACGTCCGTTTTTTCCTGCGTTCGTGCGTTTGTGCGTCCGTTTTTTCGTGCGTCCGTTTCTTCGTGCGTCCGTTTTTTCGTGCGTCCGTTTTTTTCGTGCGACCGTTTTTTCGTGCGTCCGTTTTTTCATGCGTCTGTTTTTTCGTGCGTCCGTCTGTTCGTGCGTCCGTTTTTTCGTGCGTCCGTTTTTTCACGAGTCCGTATTTTCGTGCGCCCATTTTTGTGCTCCCGTGCGTTCGTGCGTCCGATTTTTCGTGCGTCCGTGCGTTCGTGCGTCCGTTTTTGCGTGCGTCCGTTGTTTCGTGCGTCCGTGCGCTCGTGCGTCCGTTTTTTCGTGCGCCCCTGCGTTCCTGCGAACGTGCGTTCGGGCGTCCGTGCGTTCGTGCGACCGTACGTTCGTGCGCCCGTGCGTTCGTGCGTTTGTGCGTTCGTGCGTCCGTTTTTTCGTGCGTTCGTGCGTCCGTGCGTTCGTGCGTCCGTTTTTTCGTGCGTCCGTTTTTTCGTGCTTTCGTTTTTTCGTGCGTTCGTGCGTCCGTTTTTTCGTACGTCCGTGCGTTCGTGCGTCCGTGCGTTCGTGCGCCCGTGCGTCCGTTTTTTGTGCGTCCGTGCACATGTGCGTCCGTGCGTCCATGCGTTCGTGCGTCCGTTTTTTCGTGCGTCCGTGCATTCGTGCGTCCGTGCGTCCGTGCGTTCGTGCGTCCGTTTTTTCGTGCGTCCGTTTTTTCGTGCGCCCTTTTTTCGTGTGTCCGTGCGTTCTGCGTCCGTTTTTTCGTGCGTCCGTGCGTTCGTGCGTCCGTTTTTTCGTGCGTTCGTGCGTCCGTTATTTCGTGCGATCGTGCGTCCGTTTTTTCGTGCGCCCTATTTTCGTGGGTCCGTGCGTTCGTGCGTCCGTTTTTTCGTGCGTCCGTGCCTTCGTGCGCCCGTTTTTTCGTGAGTCCGTTTTTCCATGTGTCCGTTTTTTCGTGCGTCCGTGCGTTCGTGCGTCCGTGCGTTCGTGCGTCCGTTTTTTCGTGCGTCCGTTTTTTCGCGCATCCGTATTTTCGTGCGTTGGTTTTTTCGTGCGCCCTTTTTTTTGCGCCCGTGCATACGTGCGTCCGTTTTTTCGTGTGTCCGTGCGTTCGTGCGTCCGTTTTCTCGTGCGTCCGTGCGTCCGTTTTTTCGTGCGCCCTTTTTTCGTGTGTCCGTGCGTTCGTGCGTCCGTTTTTTCGTGCGTCCGTTTTTTCATGGGTCCGTTTTTTTGTGCGTCCGTATTTTCGGGCGTCCGTTTTTTCCTGCGTCCGTGCGTTCGTGCGTCCGTTTGTTCGTGCGACCGTTTTTCCCTGCGTCCGTTTTTTCGTGCGTCCGTGCGTTCGTTCGTCTTTCTCTACGTTTGTCCGTTTTTTCGTGCGTCCGTTTTTAATGCGTCCTTTTTTTCGTGCGTCCGTGCATTCGTGCGTCCGTTGTTTCGTGCGCCCTATTTTTCGTGTGTCCCTGCGTTCGTGTGTCGGTTTTTTCGTGCGTGCGAGCGTTCGTGCGTCCGTGCTTTCGTGCGTCTGTTTGTTCGTGCGACCGATTTTTCGTGCGTCCGTTTTTTCGTGCGTCCGTTTCTTTGTGCGTCCGTTTATTCGTGCGTCCCATTTTTCATGCGTCCGTTTTTTGTGCGTTCTTTTTGTCGTGCGTCCGTTTTTCCGCGCGTTCGTTTTTTCGTGTGCCCATTTTTGTGCGCCCCTGCGTTCGTGCGTTCGTTTTTTTGTGCGTCCGTGCGTTCGTGCGTCTGTTTTCTCCTGCGTTCGTGCGTCCGTGCGTTCGTGCGTCCGTTTTTTTTGTGTGACCCTTTTTTCGTGCGTCCGTTTTTTCATGCGTCCGTTTTTTCGTGCGTCCGTCTGTTCGTGTGTCCGTTTTTTCGTGCGTCCGTTATTTCGCGCGTCCGTATTTTCGTGCGCCCATTTTGTGCGCCCGTGCGTTCGTGCGTCCGTTATTTCGTGCGTCCGTGCGTTCGTGCGTCCGTTTGTTCGTGCAAACGTTTTTTCGTGCGTCCGTTTTTTCATGCGTCCGTGTGTTCGTGCGTCCGTTTTTTCGTGCGTCCGTTTTTTCGCGCGTCCGTATTTTCGTGCGTCAGTTTCATCGTGCGGCCGTTTTTTCGTGCGGCCGTTTTTTCATGCGTCCGTTCTTTCGTGCGTCCATATTTTCGTGCGTGCGTGCGTTCGTGCGTCCGTTTTCTCGAGCGTCGGTGCGTTCGTGCGTCCGTTTCTTCGTGCGTCCGTTTTTTCGTGCATCCGTTTTTCCATGCGTCCGTTTTTTCGTGCGTGCGTGCGTTCGTTCGTCCTTTTCTACGTTTGTCCGTTTTTTCGTGCGTCCGTTTTTTCATGCGTCCGTTTTTTCGTGCGTCGGTGCATTCATGCGTCCGTTTTTTCGTGCGCCCTATTTTTCGTGTGTCCGTGCGTTCGTTTTTTCGTGCGTGCGAGCGTTCGTGCGTCCGTGCGTTCGTGCGTCTGTTTGTTCGTGCGACCGTTTTTTCGTGCGTCCCGTTTTTCGGGCGTCCGTATTTTCGGGCGTCCGTTTTTCCGTGCGTCCGTTTTTTCGCGCGTCCGTATTTTCGTGCGTCCGTTTCATCGTGCGTCCGTTTTTTGTGCGTCCAATTTTTCATGCGTCCGTTCTTTTGTGCGTCCATATTTTCGTGCGTGCGTGCGTTCGTGCGTCCGTTTTCTCGAGCGTCCGTGCGTTCGTGCGTCCGTATTTTCGTGCGTCCGTTTTTTCGTGCGTCCGTTTTTTCGCGCGTCCGTATTTTCGTGCGTCCGTTTCATCGTGCGTCCGTTTTTTCGTGCGTCCAATTTTTCATGCGTCCGTTCTTTTGTGCGTCCATATTTTCGTGTGTCCGTGCGTTTGTGCGTCCGTTTTTTCGTGCGCCCTTTTCCCGTGCGTCCGTGAGTTCGTGTGTCCGTTTTTACGTTCCTCCGTGCGTTCGTGCGTCCTTTTTTCGTACGTTCGTGCGTCCGTTTTATCGTGCGTCCGTGCGTTCGTGCGTCCGTTTTTTCGTTCGTCCGTTTCTTTGTGAGTCCGTTTTTTAGTGCGTCCGTTTTTCCATGCGTCCGTTTTTTCCTGCGAGCGTGCGTTAGTGCGTCCCTTTTTCGTGCGTCCGTTTCTTTGTGCGTCCGTTTTTTCGTGCGTGCGTGCGTTCGTGCGTCCGTTTTTTCCTGCGTTCGTGCTTCCGTTTGTTCGTGCGACTGTTTTTTCCTGCGTCGGTTTTTTCGTGCGTCCGTGCGTCCGTTTCTTCGTGCGTCCGTTTCTACGTTTGTCCGTTTTTTCGTGCGTCCGTTTTTTCCTGCGTCCGTTTCTTCGTGCGTCAGTGCGTTCGTTCGTCCGTTTCTACGTTTGTTCGTTTTTTCGTGCGTCCGTTTTTTCAAGCGTCCGTTTTTTGTGCGTCCGTGCGTATGTTTGTCCGTGCGTTCGTGCGTCCGTGCGTTCGTGCGTCCGTTTTTTCGTGCGTCGTATTTTCGTGCGTCCGTGCGTTCGTTAGTCCGTTTTTTCCTGCGACCGTGCGTTTGTGCGTCCGTTTCTACGTGCGTCCGTTTTTTCGTGCGACCGTTTTTTCGTGCGTCCGTATTTTCGTGCGTCCGTGAGTTCGTTAGTCCGTTTTTTCCTGCGTCCGTGCGTTTGTGCGTCCGTTTCTTCGTGCGTCCGTTTCTTCGTGCGTCCGTTTTTTCGTGCGTCCGTTTTTTCATGCGTCTGTTTTTTCGTGCGACCGTCTGTTCGTGCGTCCATTTTTTCGTGCGTCCGTTTTTTCATGCGTCTGTTTTTTCGTGCGACCGTCTGTTCGTGCGTCCATTTTTTCGTGCGTCCGTTTTTTCGTGCGTCCGTGCGTCCGTTTTTTTGTGTGTCCGTTTTTTCGCGCGTCCGTATTTTCGTGCGTCCGTTTCATCGTGCGTCCGTTTTCTCGTGCGTCCATATTTTCGTGCGTGCGTGCGTTCGTGCTTCCGTTTTCTCGTGCGTCCGTGCGTGCGTGCGTTCGTGCGTCCGTTTCTTCGTGCGTCCGTTTTTTCGTGCGTCCGTGCGTCCGATTTTTGGTGCGACCGTTTTTTCGTGCGGCCGTTTCTTCGTTTGTCCGTTTTTTCGTGCCTCCGTTTTTTCATCCGTCCGTTTTTCGTGCGTCTGTGCGATCAAGCGTCCGTTTTCTCGTGCGTCCGTTTTTCCGTACGCCCTTTTTTCGTGTGTCTGTGCGTTCGTGCGTCCGTGAGTTCGTGTTTCCGTTTTTCGTGCGTCCGTGCGTTCGTGCGTCCGTTTTTTCGTGCGTTCGTGCGATTGTTTTATCGTGCGTCCGTGCGTTCGTGCGTCCGTTTTTTCGTGCGTTCGTGCGATTGTTTTATCGTGCGTCCGTGCGTTCGTGCGTCCGTTTTTTCGTGCGTCCGTATCTTTGTGCGTCCGTTTTTTCGTGCGTCCGATTTTTCATGCGTCCGTTTTTTCGCGCGAACTTTTTTTCGTGCGTCCGTTTTTTCGTGCATCTGTTTTTTCGTGAGTGCGTGCGTTCGTCCATCCGTTTTTTCGGGCGTTCGTTTGTTCGGTCGTCCGTTTGTTCGTGCAACCGTTTTTGCGTGCGTCAGTTTTTTCGTGCGTCCGTGCGTTTGTGCGTCCGTTTTTTCGTGCGTCCGTGCGCTCGTGCGTCCGTTTTTTCGTGCGTCCGTGCGTTCGTTCGTCCGTGCGTTCGTGTGTCCGTGCGTCCGTATTTTCGTGCGTCCGTTTTTTCGAGCGTCCGTTTTTTCATGCGTCTGTTTTTTTGTGCGTCCGTTTTTCGTGCGTCCGTTTTTTCGTCCGTCCTTTTTCATGCGTTCGTGCGTCCGTTTTTTCCTGTGTCTATTTTTTCGTGCGTCCGTTTTTTCGTGCGTCCGTTTCTTCGTGCGTCCGTTTTTTCGTGCGTCCGTGCGTCCGTGCGTCCGTTTGTTCGTGCGTCCGTTTTTCCGTGCGTCCGTTTTCTCGTGCTTCCGTTTTTTCTTGCGTCCGTTTTTTCGTGCGTCCGTTTCTTCGTGCGTCCGTTTTTTCGTGCGTCCGTTTTGTCATGCGTCCGTTATTACGTGCGTCCGTTTTTTCGTGCGTGCGTGCGTTCGTGCTTCTGTTTTTTCGTGCGTCTGTTTTTTCGTGCGTCTGTGCGTTCGTGCGTCCGTTTTTTTCGTGCGTTCGTGCGTCCGTTTTATCGTGCGTCCGTGCGTTCGTGCGTCCGTTTTTTCCTGTGTCTATTTTTTCGTGCGTCCGTTTTTTCGTGCGTCCGTTTCTTTGTGCGTCCGTTTTTTCGTGCGTCCGTTTTTTCGTGCGCTTTCTTTGTGCGCCCGGGCGTTCGTTCGTCCGTATTTTCGTTCGTCCGTTCGTTCGTGCGTCCGTTTTCTCGTGCGTCCTTGCGCTCGTGCGTCCGTTTTTTTCGTGCGTCCGTTTCTTCGTGCGTCCGTTTTTTCGTGCGTCCGTTTTTTCGTGCGTCCGTTTTTTCGTGCGTGCGTGCGTTCGTTCGTCCGTTTTTTCGTGCGTTCGTGCGTCCGTTTTTTCGTGCGACCGTTTTTTCGTGCTGCTGTTTCTTCGTTTGTCCGTTTTTTCGTGCCTCCGTTTTTTCATGCGTCCGTTTTTCGTGCGTCCGTGCGATCGTGCGTCCGTTTTTCGGGCGTTCATGCGTTTGTTTTATCGTGCGTCCGTGCGTTCGTTTGTCCGTTTTTTCGTGCGTCCTTTTCTTTGTGCGCCCGTTTTATCTTGCGTCAATTTTTTCATGCGTCCGTTTTTTCGCGCGAACGTTTTTTCGTGCGTCCGTGTATTTGTGCGTCCGTTTTTTCGTGAGGGCGTGCGTTCGTCCATCCGTTTTTTTGTGCGTCCGTTCGTTCGGTCGTCCGTTTTTTCGTGCGACAGTTTTTGCGTGCGTCCGTGAGTTCGTGCCTCGGTGTTTTCGTGCGTCGTTTTTTTTCGTGCGCCCTTTTTTCGTGCGCCCGTGCGTTCGTGCGTCTGTTATTTCGTGCGTCCGTTTATTCGTGCGTCCGTTTATTCGTGCGTCCATTTTTTCGTGTGTCCGTTTTTCGTGCGTCCGTTTTTTCGTGCGTCCGTTTTTTCGTGCGTCCATTTTTTGTGCGTCCGTGCGTTCGGGCGTCCGTTTTTTCGTGCGTCCGTATTTTCGTGCGTCCGTGCGTTCGTGAGTCCGTTTTTTCCTGCGTCCGTGCGTTCGTGCGTCTGTTTTTTCGTTCGTCCGTTTCTTTGTGAGTCCGTTTTTTAGTGCGTCCGTTTTTCCATGCGTCCGTTTTTTCCTGCGTCCGTGCGTTTGTGCGTCCCTTTTTCGTGCGTCCGTTTCTTCGTGCGTCCGTTTTTTCGTGCGTGCGTGCGTTCGTGCGTCCGTTTTTTCCTGCGTTCGTGCTTCCGTTTGTTCGTGCGACCGTTTTTTCCTGCGTCGGTTTTTTCGTGCGTTCGTGCGTCCGTTTCTTCGTGCGTCCGTTTCTACGTTTGTCCGTTTTTTCGTGGGTCCGTTTTTTCCTGCGTCCGTTTTTTCGTGCGTCAGTGCGTTCGTTCGTCCGTTTCTACGTTTGTCCGTTTTTTCGTGCGTCCGTTTTTTCTTGCGTCCGTGCATTCGTGCGTCCGTTTTTTCGTGCGTCCGTTTTTTCGTGCGCCCTTTTTTTCGTGTGTCCGTGCGTTCGTGCGTCCGTTTTCTCGTGCGTGCGGGCGTTCATGCGTTCGTGCGTGTGTTCGTGCGACCGTTTTTTCGTGCGTCCGTTATTTCGTGCGTTAGTGCGTTCGTGCGTCCGTGCGTTCGGGGGTCCGTTTTTCGTGCGTTCGTGATTTCGTGCGTTCGTTTTTGTGCGTCCGTGCGTATGTTCGTCCGTGCGTTCGTGCGTCCGTGCGTTCGTGCGTCCGTTTTTTCGTGCGACCGTTTTTTCGTGCGTCCGTATTTTCGTGCGTCCGTGCGTTCGTGAGTCCGTGTTTTCCTGCGTCCGTGCGTTTGTGCGTCCGTTTCTTCGTGCGTCCGTCTTTTCGTGCGTCCGTTTTTTCATGCGTCCGTTTTTTCGTGCGTCCGTGCGTCCGTTTTTTCGTGCGTCCGTTTTTTCGTGCGCCCTTTTTCCGTGCGTCCGTGAGTTCGTGTGTCCGTTTTTTCGTCCCTCCGTGCGTTTGTGCGTCCTTTTTTTCGTACGTTCGTGCGTCCGTTTTATCGTGCGTCCGTGCTTTCGTGCGTCTGTTTTTTCGTTCGTCCGTTTCTTTGTGAGTCCGTTTTTTAGTGCGTCCGTTTTTCCATGCGTCCGTTTTTTCCTGCGTCTGTGCGTTTGTGCGTCCCTTTTTCGTGCGTCCTTATCTTCGTGCGTCCGTTTTTTCGTGCGTGCGTGCGTTCGTGCGTCCGTTTTTTCCTGCGTTCGTGCTTCCGTTTGTTCGTGCGACCGTTTTTTCCTGCGTCGGTTTTTTCGTGCGTCCGTGCGTTCGTGCGTCCGTTTCTTCGTGCGTCCGTTTCTACGTTTGTCCGTTTTTTCGTGCGTCCGTTTTTTCCTGCGTCCGTTTTTTCGTGCGTCAGTGCGTTCGTTCGTCCGTTTCTACGTTTGTCCGTTTTTTCGTGCGTCCGTTTTTTCAAGCGTCCGTTTTTTCATGCGTCTGTTTTTTCGTGCGACCGTCTGTTCGTGCGTCCATTTTTTCGTGCGTCCGTTTTTTCATGCGTCTGTTTTTTCGTGCGACCGTCTGTTCGTGCGTCCATTTTTTCGTGCGTCCGTTTTTTCGTGCGTCCGTGCGTCCGTTTTTTTGTGTGTCCGTTTTTTCGCGCGTCCGTATTTTCGTGCGTCCGTTTCATCGTGCGTCCGTTTTCTCGTGCGTCCATATTTTCGTGCGTGCGTGCGTTCGTGCTTCCGTTTTCTCGTGCGTCCGTGCGTGCGTGCGTTCGTGCGTCCGTTTCTTCGTGCGTCCGTTTTTTCGTGCGTCCGTGCGTCCGATTTTTGGTGCGACCGTTTTTTCGTGCGGCCGTTTCTTCGTTTGTCCGTTTTTTCGTGCCTCCGTTTTTTCATCCGTCCGTTTTTCGTGCGTCTGTGCGATCAAGCGTCCGTTTTCTCGTGCGTCCGTTTTTCCGTACGCCCTTTTTTCGTGTGTCTGTGCGTTCGTGCGTCCGTGAGTTCGTGTTTCCGTTTTTCGTGCGTCCGTGCGTTCGTGCGTCCGTTTTTTCGTGCGTTCGTGCGATTGTTTTATCGTGCGTCCGTGCGTTCGTGCGTCCGTTTTTTCGTGCGTTCGTGCGATTGTTTTATCGTGCGTCCGTGCGTTCGTGCGTCCGTTTTTTCGTGCGTCCGTATCTTTGTGCGTCCGTTTTTTCGTGCGTCCGATTTTTCATGCGTCCGTTTTTTCGCGCGAACTTTTTTTCGTGCGTCCGTTTTTTCGTGCATCTGTTTTTTCGTGAGTGCGTGCGTTCGTCCATCCGTTTTTTCGGGCGTTCGTTTGTTCGGTCGTCCGTTTGTTCGTGCAACCGTTTTTGCGTGCGTCAGTTTTTTCGTGCGTCCGTGCGTTTGTGCGTCCGTTTTTTCGTGCGTCCGTGCGCTCGTGCGTCCGTTTTTTCGTGCGTCCGTGCGTTCGTTCGTCCGTGCGTTCGTGTGTCCGTGCGTCCGTATTTTCGTGCGTCCGTTTTTTCGTGCGTCCGTTTTTTCATGCGTCTGTTTTTTTGTGCGTCCGTTTTTCGTGCGTCCGTTTTTTCGTCCGTCCTTTTTCATGCGTTCGTGCGTCCGTTTTTTCCTGTGTCTATTTTTTCGTGCGTCCGTTTTTTCGTGCGTCCGTTTCTTCGTGCGTCCGTTTTTTCGTGCGTCCGTGCGTCCGTGCGTCCGTTTGTTCGTGCGTCCGTTTTTCCGTGCGTCCGTTTTCTCGTGCTTCCGTTTTTTCTTGCGTCCGTTTTTTCGTGCGTCCGTTTCTTCGTGCGTCCGTTTTTTCGTGCGTCCGTTTTGTCATGCGTCCGTTATTACGTGCGTCCGTTTTTTCGTGCGTGCGTGCGTTCGTGCTTCTGTTTTTTCGTGCGTCTGTTTTTTCGTGCGTCTGTGCGTTCGTGCGTCCGTTTTTTTCGTGCGTTCGTGCGTCCGTTTTATCGTGCGTCCGTGCGTTCGTGCGTCCGTTTTTTCCTGTGTCTATTTTTTCGTGCGTCCGTTTTTTCGTGCGTCCGTTTCTTTGTGCGTCCGTTTTTTCGTGCGTCCGTTTTTTCGTGCGCTTTCTTTGTGCGCCCGGGCGTTCGTTCGTCCGTATTTTCGTTCGTCCGTTTGTTCGTGCGTCCGTTTTCTCGTGCGTCCTTGCGCTCGTGCGTCCGTTTTTTTCGTGCGTCCGTTTCTTCGTGCGTCCGTTTTTTCGTGCGTCCGTTTTTTCGTGCGTCCGTTTTTTCGTGCGTGCGTGCGTTCGTTCGTCCGTTTTTTCGTGCGTTCGTGCGTCCGTTTTTTCGTGCGACCGTTTTTTCGTGCTGCTGTTTCTTCGTTTGTCCGTTTTTTCGTGCCTCCGTTTTTTCATGCGTCCGTTTTTCGTGCGTCCGTGCGATCGTGCGTCCGTTTTTCGGGCGTTCATGCGTTTGTTTTATCGTGCGTCCGTGCGTTCGTTTGTCCGTTTTTTCGTGCGTCCTTTTCTTTGTGCGCCCGTTTTATCTTGCGTCAATTTTTTCATGCGTCCGTTTTTTCGCGCGAACGTTTTTTCGTGCGTCCGTGTATTTGTGCGTCCGTTTTTTCGTGAGGGCGTGCGTTCGTCCATCCGTTTTTTTGTGCGTCCGTTCGTTCGGTCGTCCGTTTTTTCGTGCGACAGTTTTTGCGTGCGTCCGTGAGTTCGTGCCTCGGTGTTTTCGTGCGTCGTTTTTTTCGTGCGCCCTTTTTTCGTGCGCCCGTGCGTTCGTGCGTCTGTTATTTCGTGCGTCCGTTTATTCGTGCGTCCGTTTATTCGTGCGTCCATTTTTTCGTGTGTCCGTTTTTCGTGCGTCCGTTTTTTCGTGCGTCCGTTTTTTCGTGCGTCCATTTTTTGTGCGTCCGTGCGTTCGGGCGTCCGTTTTTTCGTGCGTCCGTATTTTCGTGCGTCCGTGCGTTCGTGAGTCCGTTTTTTCCTGCGTCCGTGCGTTCGTGCGTCTGTTTTTTCGTTCGTCCGTTTCTTTGTGAGTCCGTTTTTTAGTGCGTCCGTTTTTCCATGCGTCCGTTTTTTCCTGCGTCCGTGCGTTTGTGCGTCCCTTTTTCGTGCGTCCGTTTCTTCGTGCGTCCGTTTTTTCGTGCGTGCGTGCGTTCGTGCGTCCGTTTTTTCCTGCGTTCGTGCTTCCGTTTGTTCGTGCGACCGTTTTTTCCTGCGTCGGTTTTTTCGTGCGTTCGTGCGTCCGTTTCTTCGTGCGTCCGTTTCTACGTTTGTCCGTTTTTTCGTGGGTCCGTTTTTTCCTGCGTCCGTTTTTTCGTGCGTCAGTGCGTTCGTTCGTCCGTTTCTACGTTTGTCCGTTTTTTCGTGCGTCCGTTTTTTCTTGCGTCCGTGCATTCGTGCGTCCGTTTTTTCGTGCGTCCGTTTTTTCGTGCGCCCTTTTTTTCGTGTGTCCGTGCGTTCGTGCGTCCGTTTTCTCGTGCGTGCGGGCGTTCATGCGTTCGTGCGTGTGTTCGTGCGACCGTTTTTTCGTGCGTCCGTTATTTCGTGCGTTAGTGCGTTCGTGCGTCCGTGCGTTCGGGGGTCCGTTTTTCGTGCGTTCGTGATTTCGTGCGTTCGTTTTTGTGCGTCCGTGCGTATGTTCGTCCGTGCGTTCGTGCGTCCGTGCGTTCGTGCGTCCGTTTTTTCGTGCGACCGTTTTTTCGTGCGTCCGTATTTTCGTGCGTCCGTGCGTTCGTGAGTCCGTGTTTTCCTGCGTCCGTGCGTTTGTGCGTCCGTTTCTTCGTGCGTCCGTCTTTTCGTGCGTCCGTTTTTTCATGCGTCCGTTTTTTCGTGCGTCCGTGCGTCCGTTTTTTCGTGCGTCCGTTTTTTCGTGCGCCCTTTTTCCGTGCGTCCGTGAGTTCGTGTGTCCGTTTTTTCGTCCCTCCGTGCGTTTGTGCGTCCTTTTTTTCGTACGTTCGTGCGTCCGTTTTATCGTGCGTCCGTGCTTTCGTGCGTCTGTTTTTTCGTTCGTCCGTTTCTTTGTGAGTCCGTTTTTTAGTGCGTCCGTTTTTCCATGCGTCCGTTTTTTCCTGCGTCTGTGCGTTTGTGCGTCCCTTTTTCGTGCGTCCTTATCTTCGTGCGTCCGTTTTTTCGTGCGTGCGTGCGTTCGTGCGTCCGTTTTTTCCTGCGTTCGTGCTTCCGTTTGTTCGTGCGACCGTTTTTTCCTGCGTCGGTTTTTTCGTGCGTCCGTGCGTTCGTGCGTCCGTTTCTTCGTGCGTCCGTTTCTACGTTTGTCCGTTTTTTCGTGCGTCCGTTTTTTCCTGCGTCCGTTTTTTCGTGCGTCAGTGCGTTCGTTCGTCCGTTTCTACGTTTGTCCGTTTTTTCGTGCGTCCGTTTTTTCAAGCGTCCGTTTTTTCGTGCGTCCGTGCGTTCGTGCGTCCGTGCGTTCGGGGGTCCGTTTTTCGTGCGTCCGTTCGTTCGTGATTTCGTGCGTCCGTTTTTTGTGCGTCCGTGCGTATGTTTGTCCGTGCGTTCGTGCGTCCATGCGTTCGTGCGTCCGGTTTTTCGTGCGACCGTTTTTTCGTGCGTCGTATTATCGTGCGTCCGTTTGTTCGTTAGTGCGTTTTTTCCTGCGTCCGTGCGTTTGTGCGTCCGTTTCTTCGTGCGTCCGTTTTTTCGTGCGACCGTTTTTTCGTGCGTCCGTATTATCGTGCGTCCGTGAGTTCGTTAGTCCGTTTTTTCCTGCGTCCGTGCGTTTGTGCGTCCGTTTCTTCGTGCGTCCGTTTCTTCGTGCGTCCGTTTTTTCGTGCGTCCATTTATTCGTGCGTCCGTTTTTTCGTGCGTCCGTGCGTTCGTGCGTCCGTTTTTTTGTGTGTCCGTTTTTTCGCGCGTCCGTATTTTCGTGCGTCCGTTTCATCGTGCGTCCGTTTTCTCGTGCGTCCATATTTTCGTGCGTGCGTGCGTTCGTGCTTCCGTTTTCTCGTGCGTCCGTGCGTGCGTGCGTTCGTGCGTCCGTTTCTTCGTGCGTCCGTTTTTTCGTGCGTCCGTGCGTCCGATTTTTGGTGCGACCGTTTTTTCGTGCGGCCGTTTCTTCGTTTGTCCGTTTTTTCGTGCCTCCGTTTTTTCATCCGTCCGTTTTTCGTGCGTCTGTGCGATCAAGCGTCCGTTTTCTCGTGCGTCCGTTTTTCCGTACGCCCTTTTTTCGTGTGTCTGTGCGTTCGTGCGTCCGTGAGTTCGTGTTTCCGTTTTTCGTGCGTCCGTGCGTTCGTGCGTCCGTTTTTTCGTGCGTTCGTGCGATTGTTTTATCGTGCGTCCGTGCGTTCGTGCGTCCGTTTTTTCGTGCGTCCGTATCTTTGTGCGTCCGTTTTTTCGTGCGTCCGATTTTTCATGCGTCCGTTTTTTCGCGCGAACTTTTTTTCGTGCGTCCGTTTTTTCGTGCATCTGTTTTTTCGTGAGTGCGTGCGTTCGTCCATCCGTTTTTTCGGGCGTTCGTTTGTTCGGTCGTCCGTTTGTTCGTGACACCGTTTTTGCGTGCGTCAGTTTTTTCGTGCGTCCGTGCGTTTGTGCGTCCGTTTTTTCGTGCGTCCGTGCGCTCGTGCGTCCGTTTTTTCGTGCGTCCGTGCGTTCGTTCGTCCGTGCGTTCGTGCGTCCGTGCGTCCGTATTTTCGTGCGTCCGTTTTTTCGTGCGTCCATTTTTTCGTGTGTCCGTTTTTCGTGCGTCCGTTTTTTTGTGCGTTTGTTTTTTGTGCGTCCGTTTTTTCGTTCGTCCGTTTTATCGTGCGTCCATGTTTTGTGCGTCCGTGCGTTCGTGCGTCCGTTTTTTGTGCGTCCGTTTATTCGTGCGTCCATAATTTCGTGCGTCCGAATTTTTCGTACGTCCGTTTTTTGTGCGTTATTTTTTCGTGCGTCCGTTTTTTCGTGCGTACGTTTTTTCATGCGTCCGTTTTTTCGTGCGTCCGTTTTTCGTGCGTCCGTTTTTTCGTCCGTCCTTTTTCATGCGTTCGTGCGTCCGTTTTTTCCTGTGTCTATTTTTTCGTGCGTCCGTTTTTTCGTGCGTCCGTTTCTTCGTGCGTCCGTTTTTTCGTGCGTCCGTGCGTCCGTGCACCCGTTTGTTCGTGCGTCCGTTTTTCCGTGCGTCCGTTTTCTCGTGCTTCCGTTTTTTCGTGCGTCCGTTTTTTCGTGCTTCCGTTTCTTCGTGCGTCCGTTTTTTCGTGCGTCCGTTTTGTCATGCGTCCGTTATTACGTGCGTCCGTTTTTTCGTGCGTGCGTGCGTTCGTGCTTCTGTTTTTTCGTGCTTCTGTTTGTTCGTGCGTCTGTGCGTTCGTGCGTCCGTTTTTTTCGTGCGTTCGTGCGTCCGTTTTATCGTGCGTCCGTGCGTTCGTGCGTCCGTTTTTTCCTGTGTCTATTTTTTCGTGCGTCCGTTTTTTCGTGCGTCCGTTTCTTTGTGCGTCCGTTATTTTGCGTCCGTTTTTTCGTGCGCTTTCTTTGTGCGCCCGGGCGTTCGTTCGTCCGTATTTTCGTTCGTCCGTTCGTTCGTGCGTCCGTTTTCTCGTGCGTCCTTGCGCTCGTGCGTCCGTTTTTTTCGTGCGTCCGTTTCTTCGTGCGTCCGTTTTTTCGTGCGTCCGTTTTTTCGTGCGTCCGTTTTTTCGTGCGTGCGTGCGTTCGTTCGTCCGTTTTTTCGTGCGTTCGTGCGTCCGTTTTTTCGTGCGACCGTTTTTTCGTGCTGCTGTTTCTTCGTTTGTCCGTTTTTTCGTGCCTCCGTTTTTTCATGCGTCCGTTTTTCGTGCGTCCGTGCGATCGTGCGTCCGTCTTTTCGGGCGTTCGTGCGTTTGTTTTATCGTGCGTCCGTGCGTTCGTTTGTCCGTTTTTTCGTGCGTCCTTTTCTTTGTGCGCCCGTTTTATCGTGCGTCAATTTTTTCATGCGGCCGTTTTTTCGCGCGAACGTTTTTTCGTGCGTCCGTGTATTTGTGCGTCCGTTTTTTCGTGAGTGCGTGCGTTCGTCCATCCGTTTTTTTGTGCGTCCGTTCGTTCGTTCGTCCGTTTTTTCGTGCGACAGTTTTTGCGTGCGTCCGTTTTTTCGTGCGTCCGTGCGTTCGTGCGTCCGTTTTTTGTGCGTCCGTGAGTTCGTGCCTCGGTGTTTTCGTGCGTCGGTTTTTTCTTGCGCCCTTTTTTCGTGCGTCCGTGCGTTCGTGCGTCTGTTATTTCGTGCGTCCGTTTATTCGTGCGTCCGTTTATTCGTGCGTCCATTTTTTCGTGTGTCCGTTTTTCGTGCGTCCGTTTTTTCGTTCGTCCGTTTTTTCGTGCGTCCGTTTATTCTTGCGTCCATTTTTTCGTGCGTCCGAATTTTTCATACGTCCTTTTTTTGGTGCGTTAATTTTTCGTGCGTCCGTTTTTTCGTGCGTCCGTTTTTTCATGCGTCCGTTTTTTCGTGCGTCCGTGCGTCCGTTTTTTCGTGCGTCGGTTTTTTCGTGTGCCCTTTTTCCGTGCGTCCGTGAGTTCGTGTGTCCGTTTTTTCGTCCCTCCGTGCGTTCGTGCGTCCTTTTTTTCGTACGTTCGTGCGTCCGTTTTATCGTGCGTCCGTGCGTTCGTGCGTCTGTTTTTTCGTTCGTCCGTTTCTTTGTGAGTCCGTTTTTTAGTGCGTCCGTTTTTCCATGCGTCCGTTTTTTCCTGCGTCCGTGCTTTTGTGCGTCCCTTTTTCGTGCGTCCGTTTCTTCGTGCGTCCGTTTTTTGTGCGTCCGTGCGTATGTTCGGCCGTGCGTTCGTGCGTCTGTGCGTCCGTTTTTTCGTGCGACCGTTTTTTCGTGCGTCCGTATTTTCGTGCGTCCGTGCGTTCGTGAGTCCGTTTTTTCCTGCGTCCGTGCGTTTGTGCGTCCGTTTCTTCGTGCGTCCGTTTTTTCGTGCGTCCGTTTTTTCATGCGTCCGTTTTTTCGTGCGTCCGTGCGTCCGTTTTTTCGTGCGTCCGTTTTTTCGTGCGCCCTTTTTCCGTGCGTCCGTGAGTTCGTGTGTCCGTTTTTTCGTCCCTCCGTTCGTTCGTGCATCCATTTTTTCGTACGTTCGTGCGTCCGTTTTATCGTGCGTCCGTGCGTTCGTGCGTCTGTTTTTTCGTTCGTCCGTTTCTTTGTGAGTCCGTTTTTTAGTGCGTCCGTTTTTCCATGCGTCCGTTTTTTCCTGCGTCCGTGCGTTTGTGCGTCCCTTTTTCGAGCGTCCGTTTCTTCGTGCGTCCGTTTTTTCGTGCGTGCGTGCGTACGTGCGTCCGTTTTTTCCTGCGTTCTTGCTTCCGTTTGTTCGTGCGACCGTTTTTTCCTGCGTCGGTTTTTTCGTGCGTCCGTGCGTTCGTGCGTCCGTTTCTTCGTGCGTCCGTTTCTACGTTTGTCCGTTTTTTCGTGCGTCCGTTTTTTCCTGCGTCCGTTTTTTCGTGCGTCAGTGCGTTCGTTCGTCCGTTTCTACGTTTCTCCGTTTTTTCGTGCGTCCGTTTTTTCATGCGTCCGTTTTTTCTTACGTCCGTGCATTCGTGCGTCCGTTTTTTCGTGCGTCCGTTTTTTCGTGCGCCCTTTTTTTCGTGTGTCCGTGCGTTCGTGCGTCCGTTTTCTCGTGCGTGCGGGCGTTCATGCGTTCGTGCGTCTGTTCGTGCGACCGTTTTTTCGTGCGTCCGTTATTTCGTGCGTTAGTGCGTTCGTGCGTCCGTGCGTTCGGGGGTCCGTGTTTCGTGCGTTCGTGCGTTCGTGATTTCGTGCGTCCGTTTTTTGTGCGTCCGTGCGTATGATCGTCCGTGCGTTCGTGCGTCCGTGCGTTCGTGCGTCCGTTTTTTCGTGCGACCGTTTTTTCGTGCGTCCGTATTTTCGTGCGTCCGTGCGTTCGTGAGTCCGTTTTTTCCTGCGTCCGTGCGTTTGTGCGTCCGTTTCTTCGTGCGTCCGTTTCTTCTTGCGTCCGTTTTTTCGTGCGTCCGTTTTTTCATGCGTCTGTTTTTTCGTGCGACCCTCTGTTCGTGCGTCCATTTTTTCGTGCGTCCGTTTTTTCGTGCGCCCGTGCGTTCGTGCGTCCGTTTTTTTGTGTGTCCGTTTTTTCGCGCGTCCGTATTTTCGTGCGTCCGTTTCATCGTGCGTCCGTTTTCTCGTGCGTCCATATTTTCGTGCGTGCGTGCGTTCGTGCGTCCGTTTACTCGTGCGTCCGTGCGTTCGTGCGTCCGTTTCTTCGTCCGTCCGTTTTTTCGTGCGTCCGTGCGCCAGGTTTTTCGTGCGACCGTTTTTTCGTGCGGCCGTTTCTTTCTTTGTCCGTTTTTTCGTGCCTCCGTTTTTTCATGCGTCCGTTTTTCGTGCGTCCGTGCGATCGTGCGTCCGTTTTTTCGAGCGCCCTTTTTTCGTGTGTCTGTGCGTTCGTGCGTCCGTGAGTTCGTGTTTCCGTTTTTCGTGCGTCCGTGCGTTCGTTCGTCCGTTTTTTCGTGCGTCCGTATCTTTGTGCGTCCGTTTTTTCGCGCGAACTTTTTTTCGTGCGTCCGTTTTTTCGTGCATCTGTTTTTTCGTGAGTGCGTGGGTTCGTCCATCCGTTTTTGCGGGCGTTCGTTCGTTCGGTCGTCCGTTTGTTCGTGCAACCGTTTTTGCGTGCGTCAGTTTTTTCGTGCGTCCGTGCGTTTGTGCGTCCGTTTTTTCGTGCGTCCGTGCGCTCGTGCGTCCGTTTTTTCGTGCGTCCGTGCGTTCGTTCGTCCGTGCGTTCGTGCGTCCGTGCTTCCGTATTTTTGTGCGTCCGTTTTTTCGTGCGTCCATTTTTTCGTGTGTCCGTTTTTCGTGCGTCCGTTTTTTCGTGCGTCCGTTTTTTTGTGCGTCCGTTTGTTCGTTCGTCCGTTTTATCGTGCGTCCATGTTTTGTGCGTCCGTGCGTCCGTTTTTTCGTGCGTCCGTTTATTCGTGCGTCCGTTTTTTCGTGCGTCCGTTTTTTCGTGCGTCCGTTTTTTGTCCGTCCTTTGTCATGCGTTCGTGCGTCCGTTTTTTCCTGTGTCTATTTTTTCATGCGTCCGTTTTTTCGTGCGTCTGTTTCTTCGTGCCTCCGTTTTTTCGTGCGTCCGTGCGATCGTGCGTCCGTTTGTTCGTGCGTCCGTTTTTCCGTGCGTCCGTTTTCTCGTGCTTCCGTTTTTTTGTGCGTCCGTTTTTTCGTGCGTCCGTTTCTTCGTGCGTCCGTTTTTTCGTGCGTCCGTTTTGTCATGCGTCCATTATTTCGTGCGTCCGTCTTTTCGTGCGTGCGTGCGTTCGTGCTTCTGTTTTTTCGTGCGTCTGTTTTTTCGTGCGTCTGTGCGTTCGTGCGTCCGTTTTTTTGTGTGTCCGTGCGTCCGTTTTTCGTGCGTCTGTTTTTTATGCGTCTGTTTTATCGTGCGTTCGTGCGTCCGTTTTATCGTGCGTCCGTGCGTTCGTGCGTCCGTTTTTTCCTGTGTCTATTTTTTCGTGCGTCCGTTTTTTCGTGCGTCCGTTTCTTTGTGCGTCCGTTTTTTCGTGCGTCCGTTTTTTCGTGCGCTTTCTTTGTGCGCCCGGGCGTTCGTTCGTCCGTATTTTTGTTTGTCCGTGCGTTCGTGCGTCCGTTTTCCCGTGCGTCCTTGCGCTCGTGCGTCCGTTTTTTTCGTGCGTCCGTTTCATCGTGCGTCCGTTTTTTCGTGCGCCCTTTTTTCGTGCGTCCGTGCGTTCGCGCGTCTGTTTTTTCGTGCGTCCGTTTATTCGTGCGTCCATTTTTTCGTGTGTCCGTTTTTCGTGCGTCCGTTTTTTCGTGCGTCCGTTTTTTCGTGCGTCCGTTTTGTCGTTCGTCCGTTTTTTCGTGCGTCCATTTTTTTTGCGTCCGTGCGTTCGTGCGTCCGTTTTTTTGTGCGTCCGTTTATTCGTGCGTCCATTTTTTCGTGCGTCCGAATTTTTCGTACGTCCGATTTTTCGTGCGTCCATTTTTCGTGCGTCCGTTTTTTCGTGCGTCCGTTTTTTCATGCGTCCGTTTTTTCGTGCGTCTGTTTTTTCGTGCGTCTGTTTTTTCGTGCGTCAGTTTTTTCGCCCGTTCATTTTCATGCGTTTGTGCGTCCGTTTTTTTCTGTGTCTATTTTTTCGTGCGTCCGTTTTTTCGTGCGTGCGTGCGTTCGTTCGTCCGTTTTTTCGTGCGTCCGTGCGATTGTGCGTCCGTTTTTTCGTGCGTCCGTTTCACCGTGCGTCCGTTTTTTCGTGCGTCCGTTTTTTCGTGCGTGCGTGCGTGCGTTCGTTCGTCCGTTTTTTCGTGCGTTCGTGCGTCCGTTTTTTCGTGCCTCCGTTTTTTCATGCGTCCGTTTTTCGTGCGATCGTGCGTCCGTTTTTTCGTGCGTTCGTGCGTTTGATTTATCGTGCGTTCGTTTGTCCGTTTTTTCGTGCGTTCGTTTCTTTGTGCGTCCGTTTTATCGTGCGTCCGTTTTTTCATGCGTCCGTTTTTTCGCGCGAACGTTTTTTCGTGCGTCCGTGTATTTGTGCGTCCGTTTTTTCGTGAGTGCGTGCGTTCGTCCATCCGTTTTTTCGTGCGTCCGTTCGTTCGTTCGTCCGTTTTTTGGTGCGACAGTTTTTGCGTGCGTCCGTTTTTTCGTGGGTCCGTGCGTTCGTGCGTCCGTTTTTTCGTGCGTCCGTGAGTTCGTGCCTCCGTTTTTTCGTGCGTCCGTTTTTTCGTGCGCCCTTTTTTCGTGCGTCCGTGCGTTCGCGCGTCTGTTATTTCGTGCGTCCGTTTATTCGTGCGTCCATTTTTTCGTGTGTCCGTTTTTCGTGCGTCCGTTTTTTCGTGCGTCCGTTTTTTCGTGCGTCCGTTTTGTCGTTCGTCCGTTTTTTCGTGCGTCCATTTTTTGTGCGTCCGTGCGTTCGTGCGTCCGTTTTTTTGTGCGTCCGTTTATTCGTGCGTCCATTTTTTCGTGCGTCCGAATTTTTCGTACGTCCGTTTTTTCGTGCGTCCATTTTTCGTGCGTCCCTTTTTTCGTGCGTCCGTTTTTTCATGCGTCCGTTTTTTCGTGCGTCTGTTTTTTCGTGCGTCTGTTTTTTCGTGCGTCCGTTTTTTCGCCCGTTCATTTTCATGCGTTTGTGCGTCCGTTTTTTCCTGTGTCTATTTTTTCGTGCGTCCGTTTTTTCGTGCGTGCGTGCGTTCGTTCGTCCGTTTTTTCGTGCGTCCGTGCGATCGTGCGTCCGTTTGTTCGTGCGCCCGTTTTTTCGTGCGTCCGTTTTTTGGTGCGACCGTTTTCTCGTGCTTCCGTTTTTCGTGCGTCCGCTTTTTCGTGCGTGCGTGCGTTCGTGCGTCTGTTTTCTTTGTGCGTCTGTGCGTTCGTGCGTCCGTTTTTTCGTGTGGCCTTGCGTCGTTTTATCATGCGTACGTGCGTCCGTTTTTTCGTACGTCCGTTTCTTCGTGCGTCCGTTTTTCATGCGTCCGTTTTTTCGTGCGCTTTTTTTGTGCGCCCGGGTGTTCGTGTGTCCGTATTTTCGTTCGTCCGTGCGTTCCTGCGTCCGTTTTCTCGTGCGTCCTTGCTCTCGTGCGTCCGTTTTTTTGGGCGTCCTTTTTTTCATGCGTCCGTTTTTTCGTGCTTTCTTTTTTTCGTGCGTACGTTTTTTCGTGTGTCCGTGCGTTCGTGCGTCCGTTTTCTCGTGCGTCCCTGCGTTCGTAGGTCCGTTTTTTCGTGCTTCCGTTTTTTCGTGCGTAATTTTTTCGTTCGTCCGTTTTTTCGTGTGTCCGTCTTTCGTGCGTCCATTTTTCGTGCGTCCATGCGTTCGAGCGTCCGTTTTTTCCTGCGTACGTGCGTTTGTGCGTCCATTTTTTCGTGCGATCGTGCGTCATTTTTTTTATGCACGGACGCACGAAAAAACGGTCGCACGAACAAATGGACGCACGAACGCACGGACGCACGAACAAACGGACGCACTAATAATACGGACGCGCGAAAAAACGGACGAACGAACGCACGAATAACAGACGCGCGAAAAAACGGACGCACGAACGCACGAAAAACGGACGCGCAAAAAAACGGACGCAAGAACGCACGAAATACGGACGCGCAAGAAAAACGGACATGCGGAAAAAACGGACGCGCGTACAAAACGGACGCGCGGAAAAAACGGACGCGCGAAAAAGACGCGCGGAAAAAACGGACGCGCAAAAAAACGGACCCACAAAAAAACGCACAAACAAACGAACGCACGAAAAAAACGGACGCACGAAAAAACGGACGCACGAAAAAATGACGCACGATAAAAACGGATGCACAAAAAACGGACGCACGAAAAAACGGACGCACGAAAAAAACGGACGCACGAAAAAAACGGACGCACGAAAAAAACGGATGCACGAAAAAAAGGAACGCACGAAAAAACGGACGCACGAAAAAAACGCACGCACGAAAAAAAGGGAAGCACGAAAAAAATCAGACGCACGAAAAAAGGACGCACGAAAAAAACCGACGCACGAAAAAAACGGACGCACGAAAAAAACGGACGCACGAAAAAAACGGACGCACGAAAAAACGGACGCACGAGAAAAACCGGACGCACGAAAAAACACGGACGCACGAAAAAAAACCGGACGGACAAAAAAATGGACGCACGAAAAAAACCGACGCACGAAAAAAACGGACGCACGAAAAAAACGGACGCACGAAAAAAACGGACGCACAAAAAAACGGACGCACGAAAAAAACGGACGCACGAAAAAAAACGGACGCACGAAAACAACGGACGCACGAATAAAACGGACGCAGGAAAAAACCGACGCACGAAAAAAACGGACGCACGAAAAAAAACGGACGCACGAAAAAAGAAACGCACGAAAAAACGGACGCACGAAAAAAACGCACGCACGAAAAAAAAGGGACGCACGAAAAAAATCAGACGCACGAAAAAAAGGACGCACGAAAAAAATGGACGCACGAAAAAAACGAACGCACGAAAAAAAAGGACGCACGAAAAAAACTGACGAACGAAAAATAAAAGAACGCACGAAAAAACCGACGCAAAAAAAACGACGCACGAAAAAAACGGACGCACGAAAAAAACGGACGCACTAAAAAAACAGACGCACGAAAAAAACAGACGCACGAAAAAACGGACGCACGAAAAAAACGTACGCACAAAAAAACGGACGCACAAGAAAAACCGACTCACGAAAAATAAACGGACGCACGAAAAAACGGACGCACGAAAAAAACGGATGCACGAAAAAAAGGGACGCACGAAAAAACGGACGCACGAAAAAACGCACGCACGAAAAAAGGGACGCAAGAAAAAAATCAGACGCACGAAAAAAAGGACGCACGAAAGAAAGCGACGCACGAAAAAAACGGACGCACGAAAAAAACGGACGCACGAAAAAAACGGACGCACGAAAAAAACGGACGCACGAAAAAAACGCGCGCACGAAAAAAAGGGACGCACGAAAAAAATCAGACGCACGAACAAAAACGGACGCACGAAAAAAACGGACGCACGAAAAAATAAACGGACGCACGAAAAAAACGGACGCACGAAAAAACGGATGCACAAAAAAACGAACGCACGAAAAAAACGGACGCACGAAAAAACGGACGCACGAAAAAAACGGACGCAAGAAAAAAACGGACGCACGAAAAAAACGGACGCACGAAAAAAAACGGACGCACGAAAGAAAAGGACGCACGAAAAAAACGGACGCACGAAAAAAACGGACGCACGAAAAAAACGGACGCACGAAAAAAAGGACGCACGAAAAAAAACGGACGCACGAAAAAACGGACGGACCACAAAAAAACGGACGCACGAAAAAAACGGACGCACGGAGTAAACGGACGCACGAAAAAAACGGACGCACGAAAAAACGGACGCACGAAAAAACGGACGCACGAAAAAAACGGACGCACGAAAAAAACGGACGCACGAAAAAAAGGGACGCACAAGAAAACGAACGCACGAAAAAAACGGACGCACGAAAAAAACGGACGCACGAAAAAAAGGGACGCACAAGAAAACGAACGCACGAAAAAAACGGACGCACGAAAAAAACGGACGCACGAAAAAAACGGACGCACGAAAAAAACGGACGCACGAAAAAAACGGACGCACGAAAAAAAGGACGCACGAAAAAAATGGACGCACGAAAAAAACGAACGCACGAAAAAAACGGACGCACGAGAAAAAACTGACGAACGAAAAATAAAAGAACGCACGAAAAAACCGACGCAAAAAAAACCGACGCACGAAAAAACGGACGCACGAAAAAAACGGACGCACGAAAAAAACGGACGCACGAAAAAAACAGACGCACGAAAAAAACGGACGTACGAAAAAACGGACGCACGAAAAAAACGTACGCACAAAAAAACGGACGCACGAAAAAAACCGACTCACGAAAAAATAAACGGACGCACGAAAAAACGGACGCACGAAAAAAACGGATGCACGAAAAAAAGGGACGCACGAAAAAAACGGACGCACGAAAAAACGCACGCACGAAAAAATGGGACACACGAAAAAAATCAGACGCACGAAAAAAAGGACGCACGAAAAAAACCGACGCACGAAAAAAACGGACGCACGAAAAAAACGGACGCACGAAAAATAAAAGGACGCACGAAAAAAACGGGCGCAAAAAAAACCGATGCACGAAAAAAACGGTCGCACGAAAAAAACGGACGCACGAAAAAAACGGACGCACGAAAAAAACGGACGCACGAAAAAACGGACGCACGAAAAAAACCGACGCACGAAAAAAACGGACGCACGAAAAAAACGAACGCACGAAAAAAACGGACGCACGAAAAAACGGACGCACGAAAAAACGGACGAACGAAAAATAAAAGAACGCACGAAAAAACCGACGCAAAAAAAGACGCACGAAAAAAACGGACGCACGAAAAGAACGGACACACGAAAAAACGGACGCTCGAAAAAACCGACGCACGAAAAAACGGACGCACGAAAAAATACGTACGCACGAAAAAAAGGGACCCACGAAAAAAAACGGACGCACGAAAAAATAAACGGACGCACGAAAAAAACGGACGCACGAAAAAAACGGATGCACGAAAAAAGGGGACGCAGGAAAAAAACGGACGCACGAAAAAAACGCACGCACGAAAAAAAGGGACGCAAGAAAAAATCAGACGCACGAAAAAAAGGACGCACGAAAAAAAGCGACGCACGAAAAAAACGGACGCACGAAAAAAACGGACGCACGAAAAAAACGGACGCACGAAAAAAACGGTTGCACGAAGAATAAAAGGACGCACGAAAAAAACGGACGCAAAAAAACCGACGCACGAAAAAAACGGACGCACGAAAAATACGGACGCACAAAAAAACGGACGCACGAAAAAAACGCACGCACGAAAAAAAGGGACGCACGAAAAAAATCAGACGCACGAAAAAAACGGACGCACGAAAAAAACGGACGCACGAAAAAATAAACGGACGCACGGAAAAAACGGACGCACGAAAAAAACCGATGCACGAAAAAAACGGACGCACGAAAAAAACGGACGCACGAAAAAAACGGACGCACGAAAAAAACGGACGCACGAAAAAACGGACGCACGAAAAAAACGGACGCACGAAAAAAACCGACGCACGAAAAATAAACGGACGCACAAAAAACGGACGCACGAAAAAAACGGACGCACGAAAAAAACGGACGCACGAAAAAAACCGACGCACGAAAGAAAAGGACGCACGAAAAAAACGGACGCACGAAAAAAACGGACGCACGAAAAAAAGACGCACGAAAAAAAAGGAAGCACGAAAAAACGGACGGACCACAAAAAAACGGACGCACGAAAAAAACGGACGCACGGAAAAAGCGGACGCACGAAAAAAACCGACGCACGAAAAAAACGGACGCACGAAAAAAAACGGACGCACGAAAAAAAGGACGCACGAAAAAAACGGACGCACGAAAAAAACGGACGCACGAAAAAAACGGACGCACGAAAAAAACGGACGCACGAAAAAAAGGACGCACGAAAAAAAGGACGCACGAAAAAAAGGACGCACGAAAAAACGGACGGACCACAAAAAAACGGACGCACGAAAAAAACGGACGCACGGAAAAAGCGGACGCACGAAAAAAACCGACGCACGAAAAAAACGGACGCACGAAAAAAACGGACGCACGAAAAAAAAGGACGCACGAAAAAAACCGGCGCACGAAAAAAACGGACGGACGAAAAAAACGGACGCGCGAAAAAAACGGACGCACGAAAAAACGGACGCACGAAAAAAAGGGACGCACAAAAAAACGAACGCACGAAAAAAACGGACGCACGAAAAAAACGGACGCACGAAAAAACGGACGCACGAAATAAACGGACGCACGAAAAAAACGGACGCACGAAAAAAAAACGGACGGACGACATAAAAACGGACGCACGAAAAAGAAACGGACGCACGAAAAAAACGGACGCACGAAAAAAATGGACGCACGAAAAAACGGACGCACTAAAAAACGGACGCACGAAAAAAACGGACGCACGAAAAAACGGACGCACGAAAAAACGGACGCACGAAAAAAAACGGACGCGCGAAAAAAACGGACGCACGAAAAAACGGACGCACGAAAAAAACCGACGCACGAAAAAAACGGACGCAAGAAAAAAACGAGCGCACGAAAAAAACGAACGCACGAAAAAACGGACGCACGAAAAAAACGGACGCACGAAAAAAAACCGACGCACGAAAAAAACCGACGCACGAAAAAAACGGACGCACGAAAAAAAACGGACGCACGAAAAAACGGACGCACGAAAAAGAAAACCGACGCACGAAAAAAAAAGGACGCACGAAAAAAACGGACACACGAAAAAACGGACGCACGGAAAAAACGGACGCTCTCTCTCTGTCTCTCTCTCTGTCTCTCCCTCTCACACACACGCGCACACGCCCACGCACACGCAGGACTCGAACCTGCAGCCTTCTCCTCGGCACAGACGACGGCTACCGCAACGGTCTGCGCCACGGGGCCGACTTTTGTATTATTATTTCTATTAATATTATTATCGTTAATATTATTATTAATTTTTATTTACTTATTACCTTATACGACCATGATTTAGGACTTTTTTATTATACTGTTGACTAAATTAACTTAATTTACCAATTAACTTATTTGTTCCCTTATTAATTTTTTTATTTCCACTCTGATCTAGAGTCTGCTTTTACTAACCAGTGCTGTACCTGATACATTGACACTTAAACCTTGGGATGGTTCATCCTATAATGTTATAGAAATCCTATATCAACACATTTGAAGGGCAAAAATTCGTCAGGAAGAGATAAAATTGAAAAAGTTATTGTTGATATTCATAATCTCAATAATATTGAGGTACAGCAATACGCTTAAGGTAGATGAAACTAGTGATATATTTTTGTTGAAATAATGCTGGCGATTGTATGGAAAATATAACGAATATTTTTTTCCTTTGCGGATGATATCAACTGTGTCGGAAACAGAGACGCTGTAAGTAAGAGAATATAGTGGTAATATCAGGAATGTACAATTGCGGACTAAAATACTCAAAAATTTGAATTTTTAAGTCAAAATAAAAACTGTTTTTCTCGAATTCCTTTGTATCTTGGAAAACTTTTAACCCCATTTAAAAAGCCTGAGAAAGCATAGTTTTCCTTTAAGTTCTGCATGTATTCGAAATTAGTGATGCAGATTGCATGGTAGCAGTTGATGAGATCTTATTAAAGCCCACTTTCAGAGCGAACCCGAATTGAGAGGACAATGGAGGAGATATACCGGATATTTCTGCATCAGCTCTTACGGAGATGTCCCTGAGAATTGCACGGTAAGTGCATATAAACAGCGTTCATTCAAACTCCGTAGCTTCCGCCTTCTCAAGTTCATAACTTCGCAAAGAGGTCGAAGCATATTCCCCTCCCCAGGTTAGGAATAAGCATTAAGGTTCTGTGAAGGAGCTCCCAGCCGCCCTGGAATATTCAGCGTTCTCTCCTACTATCCTCGATATGATGTCCTCAGGGTTGGTGGAATCTACCATCCATATTTGCCTGCAATACTGTTATCTACTACGCATATTGAATGCCAATAATTTTTGTATTAGAGTTTTCAATACTGTTATTTATTCACTAACTCTCAAGGGTTATTAAAGTATGCACTTCATTTTTTCTTCCCACAAACTAATCGTATGTCATGTTGAGGTTTTTAAATCAATTTCTCGTAAAATATGAAAAGTAATGGGAACGTACCAAATCGATACAATAACTAAATCAATATTAGAAATTTTCTCCTTTTCATCCTGCCATCTAGGGGCATTTACTTTGGCTAGAAGAACGTGAGTTCTTTTCTCTCCACCAACAACAGAAACTTCGGTATATATTGCCTTAACCATTCAAACTATTTTCTTTAGAACTGATATTTGCCGATAGATCTAAGCGAGCTCAAGGCCTTGAGAGATTGAAACGGATATTTTGATTTCTTTGGTACTTTAAAACTCAACATTTTCACAACTTCGTAACTCAAACCCTCAACATTAAATTTTTTTCAAATATACCACCACATTTTTAAAAACCTTTGTGCTCTGATAGCGTAAAGAACGTAGCTTAAATAATTTTTTTCTATATTCCCGAATTTTAGAACATTACAAAACTTTCAAAATTTTCGGCGTGTTCCTACAATATCAATATTGAGGGTATATATTTTTTCGTAATAAAATCTGTTGTTCAAAGGCAGATCGTGAAATAAGGTCACGTACAGTTTTTCAAAAATACGAGTAGTTTGCAGAGAATTTTTCATGGTATATAGACAATAGTTGATCAATTATTTTCTCAAAGACGACTAAAATTTTGTCTTAAATTGAATTGGCCTTATTTTACGTGGCGAGACTCGGGCCATCAGGCCCGCTCTTCCCTCTGACCACGCAAATTTCGCTACGCTCCCTTCACCAACTAGCAGGGGAAGGAGGTATTTCTTGGGCGATAAAGGGCGATTTTGAATTTAGCTCAGAGGCGTCATTTAGGCTTGAGGATCTTTTACATGCAAGTAAATCTACTAATATGGGACAGCCGGCTTTACTTCCCCTCTGTACTGTCCTCTGTTACTTTTGTCGCCCTAAAAATCCACGGCTTCGATCGGGTTTGAACCCGCGAGCTTGGGTATAACAGTCCGGTACGCTAACCGTCACACCATCGCCGCCGCTACCTTGCTACCTTGTATGTAATAAACAACGGCAAAAAATAGTGCCAACTCTATTTTCGGCGAACTTTATTACCAAAAAACATATGTTTAAAAATTAGTGTAATATTTTGGAACAAAGTAGTAAAAAAGTCCCGTAATTACTGCTCAAAACGATTGCAATATTTTCAAAAAATCTCCAAATTTTTCTTTCTTTTGTCATATGTAGCAAAGATAGAGCAAAGGTTGCTCGAAAATGGGGACGGTCTCATTATTGTCGAACTACATGAATTTTCGAAAACTGCAAAGGTTCGAACTAATGGTGGAAACCAATAGCTTTTTAAGTGTGGAGAAATGTGAGTACGGCGGAGCGACAGCGTGCTGTAGAGTAAAAGTGCAAGACGACTAAAGTCGATTGCTCCGAGTACAAATCTCAGGGCGGAGAAAGCATTTTTGCTGGTTGGAAAAACTTAAACATTATGATAGAAAGTATGTGTTACTGTAGCATCAATAGGTTTTGATTTAAAGAATTTTAAGCAATATTAGAATGTTTATCCGAGTGCAGTATTAGGTATACGCGATGTACTATTCAGTGCACACGGCCGGTGGAAGTTTAGTTGCAGTGTGAGGCTCTTTTCATTGTGATAATGCTCCTTTTAACTGACAATTACTGAACTCGGCGATGTTTTTATTATTCTTGATATTTTAATATTTTCTTCTTTTAATCCACTTTCCTAATGGACAAATTTTCGAAGAGAAGAATTGGAAATTTCGATAGTAACGAATAAAATTTCAGAGTTTAAGTAACGGTTTAGGTTATCTACACTTTCCAGATCGTTTTACTTTAGTAGCACACTTGCCTGAATGTAATGACAGTGGTGTAAGGAGTCGACTGGCGTTTCCGGGCTCGCCAACTACTATGGTCATTTTCTCGTTAGTTTAGTGCCTTTATCCCGGGAGAAGATTATGTTCATCTCCTTCTGAACGGTGAGTTGCAGCGTCGACCTACATGTCAGCGTGTGGGGATTTCCCTCTACAGCTGTCACCTACAGCGGGTCACAGCAACAGACGGAAGAAGGTCGTGGCAATTGAACGGTCTAACGATATGTGTGGAAGTGTGGTGCATGTAAATGTGTGAGGAAAAGAGGCTCGAGTTCACGACTTCTGAGCTGTCCGGGTGACGCCCCGACTTTGGCTGAGAGGCCAACGATTCGCCTGTCCTGACGTAGGCCTCCTCAGGGTAGTGACCAAGAGGAAGCCTGCGACACGACAGGCGGAACGTCGGCCTCTCCACCAACGACGCGGCGTCACCCGGACAGCCGAGAAGTCACGAAAAAGAGACAAGACAAGAAATAAATCGGAAAGATGCGGTGGCAAGTTTTTTAGCGAACTGTACGGCATTCACCTGGACAACTAACAGACCAGCCGGCCATATAACTCTCCTCCAGGCTGCTGCTCAATTCGACCTACCTGGGCTCCAAACTCCGACGCCTTCCACTTCCCGGTCACAGTCGCTGCAGAGACAGCGTTAATTCTGACTCTGAGTTAAGTCAGCCGATGCAGGGAGTCAAAATATATAACGTACTTTGTTATACTATCATTGTTCGTGCGTTTCAATGGATAATGGAGTAGGGAATGCGATTATGGATTATCAACACATACAACTTACAACACGAACTGTAAAAAATTGCTCAAAAATTGCTTAATCTCAGACAGAACCGTGTGAAATGCCTCCCTACTCACTGAGTTTTGGCTACCAAGAATTTTGATAAATATGAAATTGAACCTAACTAGTGGTGCTACAGAATCGCACAGACATTCTCGTATTGCTGCCATCTATCGCCAACCAAAGTACATTTTTTGACTTTTTCTTAATTTCTTGCAAATATTATTTTAAGGTTATTAACGAATTGTAAAACCTCGTTCTAAGAGCCAATTTTGTTTAAAAAAATTGGAGCAGTTTGAAAAAAACTGGCGTTTAAGCGCTACTGTAAATTCGAAATTTGAAGCTCTTTTGCACAAAACAATTTGTGAGTTTTCGAAAACTTAAATTGAAGTCATTTAAGTATTTTAACTCACAAACAAAATAGTGATTACGAATTGCTAGAGATGTGCATATCAACGGCGTGAGAGACCTATCAAAAAATTACATTTGTGTAATTTTTGAAAAAACAAAAAATACATCCAAATTAACTTTACGTCATATTAAAGAGTGCAATTACTACTATCCGTTCGAAATATTTGAAGAAAAAGTTTGGAGCCGTTTTTTTTATGAAATTTCTGAAAATGCAGAGTTTTGAGCTAGTTTTCACAGAAAACGGTTGAGTTTCCGAGAAACTTCTTATGACATTTTTTTTGCTCGCGAATCGGCCAACTAGGACCACGCGTTCATACATCCTGCATTTACCGTGGCTCAGTATCATATATCGCGGTAGCAGGTGCATGTAACTTTAATTGGGGGGGATCAGTATTTTTACTGAATCCAATTTTTATCCCCCAGGGTTGTTAGCTCTGGGGGTATGAAAGATGAAATGATGATGATAATGAGGAGTGAAAGGACGACACACTCATACAGGCACACACAAATACACCCATGCCCTAGGCGGGACTCGAACCCGCAATCTTCTGGTCCGAAACCACTACGTCACTACTGCCTTAGCGATCTCGGCCATCTGATCGGCTTCTTATGACATTATTATATTTATATGGCACATGTACTCACAAATATAATAATGCGAACAAATCGCCGCTAATATCAATATGATCCCCGTGAGAGACACGTCAAAAAATTACATTTTTGTAATTTTAAAAAAAATAAAAGAATAGAGCAATATGGCATTTATGTCATCTCTTAGAGTACATTTAGCACTATATCTATCAAAAACTTTAAAGAAAAAATTTGCAGACATTTTTTAAAAAAGACTAGTTTTTGTAAATTTTAAAACTGACCATATACCTCGCAATATTCCGCGCAAACCACTAAAATTTAAAACAATGTGCATGGCTTTAATGAAAGAACTTACCATGGAAAATGAATTTTACTTGAAGGAAAAATTTCTATTTTAAATTTTGTAGTTGTAGGAAGACACCGAAAAATCCATAGTTTTGCAATTTTCGAAAATTCTGAGTTAACTGTAAAAATCGGACTTATGCCACTTTTATAAATGTATGTTACTCTATTCTTGCAAGAAATTTAGAGAACAAATTTGGAGTCACTTTAAAACAAATGTAAATGTCTGGAGAGATTATTGTAAAGTATCCCCAAATTTTGAAGAATGTTTCGACTCGAGCCAGATGGTTAGGGGTTACATCAATTTAGAAAATATCCTACGCATGATTTAGGCACTAGAAATGTTTTCAGGCACCAGATGGACGGACAAACGGACGGACGTTTTTTAAAAAAAGCACTTTTCCGGTGTAAGGGGACCCAAATACGTGTATTTCCGTTGAAATCTTGTAATCAGTTTTCCGCAGCATTACATAACTTTCCCTATACTATGCACATTACTCTGTATATACGTACGAATATGGGAAAATAAAAATGATAAAAGTTGAAATACAGAGAGTACTCTCTCAGATTAAATTCAAAAGTCACAATGTCAAAAATGTCTCATAGCTCCTTTATGATGAAATGTGAAACTGTGTACTGGGGAGTGGAAAATCATTTACAATACAAATATAAACTCCTGAAAGGAAAGGTCAGCATTCAAATTTTGTTTAAGGTTCATACTAGTAAAGCAAGGCAAAGAGAATGTGCTCGTATGCCTCCCAAACACAAAATTCAGGTTATTTAACACACTTCATGTTACTTTTAATTATCTTCAAAGCTCAATGTTTAGTATTTTGCTTTTACTTTTTAATCCCAAAATGCTAAATCTCGTAGAATATTGTATTCTTTCGAAGCATAAATTGGAAGCACACGAGTAATACCACAATGGCTGTTGTAGCGACGCAAGTAGTTTCGGAAGCGGTCTATTGAGTCAATGAATGATCTACCGGGTTTTGGAATCTTCCTCTGGAGATCTCTGGAGACCTCTGGAGAATGTGAAATCAAATTTCTCGTATTAATTTTTACTCATGTTCTCACATTAAATTTAATGCTGCTATGTGAACAAACGGTTAAGAATATTCATTGTATAAACATATAATTTCATGTTTTGGTAAAATTTAATGATTTAGGTAAATATTCTCAATCAATAATTAATTGATCAACAAACTCAAACAAAATGTGGAGTACCTATTTCATAAAAATAGAACATAATAAAATGTTACATTGTAATAAATAATTCCTATAGTCTTATGCCTTTTCTAACTTAAAGAAGGGTTTCCTTCTATTGCACAACGTTACAAGTCTTCAGGTGAGACAAGCGGAACCATCTCCGCATGCCATTCCAGCGCCACTATCTGCTTCGAGAATTCCACGGAATGCGTGATCTTCTGTTTCTTTACACGACCTTTCTGATTTCTTAGACGTTTGTATTACATCCAATCCTTCATCTTGCAGGGGTTTCTCTCTTCTTAAATATATACTATTATCAATCTTATAGTTTGGTCTCAAACTAATATATTCTTCGCAAGACTTCTCTGGGCTCTTGCTAAAACAAATAAAAAATTTAGTCATTTTCTGATACACATTCTTGCATACAGGCAAAATCTAATCTATTTTTCTTAAAAAGTCAAAGTTAGTAATGATCTGGATATATTCATTTAATGTCTTGAATCAAATGAATTTGAAAAAACACTCAAAGAAAATGGATAACAATAATTTAGTGCATTGAATAATCTATATTGAGTGAATATAAGCATATTTAAAAAAATATTCAATACTTACGTCAATCCGCTAAACTGTTGGGAAAACGGTCAAAGTATTAAAATCATAATAACTGAGTATTTAGTTTCACACTCACCTAAGATCACGGGTTTCGAATACATAGGTTTTCGACCTTTCACAGCTTTTTACTGATACTGGAATTCCGGATAGAGGTGGTGAATCATCAACTCTATTCTTCAACGTTTTCAGTTTTGGACTTGCACTAGGGTGGCGTCGATCAGAATCGTTATTCTTTGAATGATCGGTTTTCTGAGACTTTTGTCTCGCCTTCCTAGCACGTGTCCCTTTTGAAGAAAACGGAAGTTCTTCGGCTTTGAATGTGTATTCCGGTTCCGAAGCAGGTCCATCACTTTCACTTTCGCAATTTGATTTAGGCTTTTCATTTGCCAGGAAAAATATATCTTTCTTTGGAGAATTTCTGTCTAAGTTATCACCTGACGTTGGACTGGCTTTAGTAAAAATAGGAGAAAATTTCTCTTTCTCTGTCCTTTGCTCAACTTCATACTGACTAATAAGGACGCTATGAAAACGTACAGACTCATTTGCTGACTGAGTTGCAATCAAACGAGGAATCCTTGATGGAGTTAAATTAACTTGCACAAATTGATTTGTAACCGATCGTGTACATTCTTCGTGAGAATCAGAAGTCTGAGTGTGTGCATCAGCTTTTTCTACACTGCAATTGATGCACTTTACCCGTAAGCAAGAATCGTCTTGTTCACCATTATATTTAGATCGTTTGAAAGGAGTAAAGACAGCTTTCAACTTTTGCATTTGTGGAATCTCTTATAACAGTATGCCGCAAAGATGAAAAAAACTGCACAAAAATGGAAACTTTCCAAAAATCTCTCTCGCAATATTTTAGCGTACCTTACCTAAGATGATTATTTAATGAGTTCAAAGGAACCTTCTCACACTTCATTAAATTAATCAAAAATGTACTTAATGTATACTTGTCAGCATGTTCTCTCGCATACCGAAGGAAGATCGTGAATTATTTATCATCCACAAAGTGAGATGTACATAATAATTATATGCTCAGATTCATAAGGTGAATAATTCAACTGTCGCGTTGCTAAAACTATTAGTTCCTTAAAAATGTCAAAGCCATCTGCATATTTTAATGTGAAAAGACTAGTCAATTTAAGTAGGACTAACTGCCAAGGAGAGCATTGATAATTCTTGAGAAACAGAATGTTTTACAATAAATATTGAATATATCATGTACATCGATTTCAAGGAAAATACATTTGCAATGAACTGCACTTGCTCTGGATGTGTGTTTTAAATTGCATTAATGTAAAGAGTAAATGTATTGTTTAGATTTCTTAATTATATCAGCATTTCCTGATAACTTATTCTCCATAGTAATAACTAATTCGTATTAACTTATTATTTTTAGAATTTTTTCTAATAAAATAGTTTATATATTCTTATTAATTCCAACGTACCAATAAAAGTAAGATTTGCGATGAAAAATAATGAATATATTTCATTATTAAAATTATTGTATTATTACTTGCTGATACAAAGATTGCTGCGGAAACAACAAAATTTTGAGAGTAGCACATCATGGCGTAAAACTGTTATTTTTCGTATAAATGGGAAACGGGATTGGGCTTTGGGCTTTTCACGGTGAAGAAATAACGTTTCATTATGTTGGCATTAATGGTCATATTGTATTTGTTTGGAAGCATTCATGTAATGCAAATTGGAACGTACCAAGTTGGTAAGTAAGACTTTTTCATTAATAAATAAAAATAAATTTTTACTTGGTAGTTTGTTTTCATGTTTTCTAGAATATCATTGTTTTGTAGAATGCAAGAAAGAAATTCATCATCAATACAATTTTGGACACATGTTAAGAGAAGAAACTGACATTCGTTTTGCCCAACATTTACCCGATATCTTGTTTCTCATATTGTTTACTAAGAGAATTCTACAATAACTAGAAGTAACGTAAATAATAAAAACAACCGATTAGAGTTTAAAAAAATAATAATTTGTGACGTTAATACATATTTACATAATCCAAAGAAAGAAGAAACAATATTAAAGTGAAATAAATAAGACAATAGCATTTAGTTCTTTAATTCAATATTTTTTTAATGTTTTTCATATTAATATCAATAAACACATTACAATTAATACAAATTATTGTTTACAATAATTGTACAATTTGAATGAAAAGAATGAAAAATGTTACATATGTATTTAAAATACAATGATTCATAAAATTCATAATCTATTTAACTTGAAAAGGTTGTTTACGACGTTTTGAGGTTCACTCAGAGACAAACATTACACTGATTAAGTATTCTGAGATTATATGAATACTATGCCGACTTTCAACATATTCTTCTCGTAATCAAGTATAATCTAAAAATGAAACATGCCATATCAGCTTATAAGATATAATAAAATTAAAAGCGACCAAATTAACCGGATTTTTAGATTACAGTTGTATGGTTTGCGAAATGTACTCTTGATGAGTTTTCTTTGCAGTGAACGGAGATTCAGTTGAAACACTGAACGAAGCACTTGAAAATGATGACGACGATGCAGTTGACAAGAATTGCGATTACTGGGATCAATCCAGATATAAATGTTTAGTAAACCTAAAAATCAAGAAACTAAAAATCAAAACTCCAAAACCTGCTGACCCGATCATCGAGGATGAACGAGAAGAACTGACTGGCGACGATGAAATCGAGTGTCCAACGTCAGGCCGCAACAATCAAAAACATCCCTCGCATCAGTTTTTCGAGAGACGGCTACAACTGTATAAGCTTCCTCCGCGGAGAGAGGGTAAAAAGTCGTTAGTACCTCGTGATTATCAAAGAACTCCCTCTTCCGGACCGACTCATCACACAATTTCAAAAGAAGGGGAGGTGGAAGAAGACGACAAAGTGATCTTTAAACCTAAACCTCCGTACAAACTGAAGTTAAGGAAAGAATTTCAGCCTTCATGAAAATAATTAAAATTATGACCAGTATTCTAATGGTGGCCTTGAACACAGAACGCTCTTCCAAAATCATGGTGAGACACCAGAAGTATTAATAAATGGTTCTTTTTAATTTAAAGAGATTATTTCTTCGTATGAGTATTTGTTAACGCGTTCTCGTTCATTACTAGTAGTGGTGCTAAACTAGCTCGTTTCTTATTGCTCTTACTTTTGCGCAAAATTACGCGAAAAGTAATTAGATTTGAAAAAAACTTGTTCTTGAACTATTTTCAAAGTTATCTTTAATGAACAGATTACTTTAAGGGAAAAATGTGTATCTTTAATATTTTGGTTGTAGAAAGATTCCGAAAAAAATTAAACTTTTACAATTTTAAAAATCAGGGTTTTCAACGAAACATGAGTGCTGCACCATTCTCTTAAACATCCTTTACACTCTCCAACAACAAATTTAATAAAAAACGGAGTAATTTTTTGAAAATTTGGAAAATGTCCCAGGGGCTTGGTGTAAAGTATCATCCAAAATAAAATATCGGTTTCAAATTCAAGAGGCTTCGACATCGGCCATATCGATTTTTGGAATATTAATTTTGGAGAAAATAGGATGAAAGGTTTAGCCAGTAGCGTTGTTTACAGACGGACATACGGACAGACACACGTGTTGCCGTCATTCGATTTTTCGACCAACAAAAGATGGATTGATTTACATCGAGTGTCTCAAAAATTGTCTGACGGTGTACTGTAGCTAAGCGATGAAATATGTTCTGTATGTATTTTAGTTTTACTAGAAAATATCAGCAAGCTAACGCACAAGACTGTCAGCATATCGAGAAAAATATTTTCTCTTTGATCGCGAAGTAAGTGCTTCGTTCCGGATAAAACCGTTCTGGAAAGTGACGTCTTTGCTGATACACTTTTTATAATGATCAAATTATTATTATTATTATTATTATTATTACAGACCGTTACAATCCCGTAGAAGGCAAGGGCTTCGGTTGTGGGACTAATATTTAATATCTATATAACAGACCGCGTATTTTCTTGGGAAATGGTAACTATGTAACAACAGCGGTAAAATTCGAGAATCTATTCTTTCTCTTAATTGCCTCGACGTCGAGAATCTATCAAAAATCTCTTAATTGCCTCGACGTCGAGGCAACCGACCTAACAATGAAAACCTTTCTTAATCTCTTATATTGAAACACGAACTTCTGGATTGATAGAGATATGAATACCATGGCTGGTATATTCACGACAATGTCTTATCGTTCTGTCCAGATATAGTCCCTACTTATTGTCATACTTTCTTTGTGTAACAGCAGTCATTGAAGGGTAGTGGTTTAATTATCTTCAATCAAGAAGTTCGTATTTTTGTAAATAATGTCTCTGAAAAAATAGACAACTTTTAGGGCATGTATGAGCGCAGGGGATGAACAACTTTTGCCAAAGAGCAAGTTGCGGGGAGTTCGAACAGTTCCACATTTGACTGTTGACCCTGATATTATCAAGATCCCTTGGGGGGGGGAAACGACGAAAATTTGAAAATAAGCTCTTAGTGAATTTTAAGCATATTTGGACTACTAAATTTGTTGGATATTCCGAATTACTGAGTCGTAATAAGCACTCAAAAATTGGTTTAAAAAATACTTTCTAGACCAAATTTTGCATTGCAGAAGCACATAAATACCTATAAACATGTAAATTGTTTATTATTTACAAAAATATGAATATATTTGTTCAGAAAGCAAAATTAACAAGAAAAAAACAATTTACACGATTCGACTGTTTTTTATTTCTAGGTTAATTTTTCTTATTTTCGTCGTTTAGACGCTTCCTCCCCTGACATTCTGTATGCTAGGTAACTTATCATGCACTGGTGTTTGGCTAAGATATTTTGTGTGCCTTTCTAATCACAGTGCAATATGAGTTGTCTACCTTTCAGGGACATGTATCTCATATGTCACTTCGTTATATTAGATTTTCCATTATGCATTCGAGGGAAAAAATTAGCTTTTTACACACCCTAGAAGTTTGTTGTTTTTAAGTTTGAACATCCATTACAGCAGGTATTAAACGAGAATCACCTTCGTTCATTCGTTTCGTAATGGGATAGTTTCTTGAACAGAAGAAATGGTTGTTTGTAGATTGCCTTTAACTACGTTGTCGTTGTCTGTAACTATGATGTAATTGTACCATTCCTTATTAAGGGAGGGTATGATACTAGCCATACTACAAGTTATGAATTTCAATTGAACAACCAACAAAATTTCTATGAAATACGGGTTGTGATCAAACATTTTACACTTGTAAGCAAAATACTCTCCCTCATTCGTCACATACTGTTTTTCCAAATTTAGCTACATTGTGACAAACAATTTTGGTTATAATAAATGCAATAATTTGTTTAATTTAATAAAATATAGCGTTCTTTCAATGCCGCAATCTTGGATAAAACAAAGTTATATTCTCCACTTCATTATTAAGAAATCTTTACTCTCAAGGGAAGCAGGAGAGCTATATAGTGTACGCAATGTAGCAAAGTATAGCAACATAGGTGGTGCATCAAAGCAGAAGACAAATCATCATCATCAAAAATAAATTGTTAATTATGTTAATTTATGAATGATTCAAAGAACACATGCAATAATTGAGTGTCCAGATTCTTTTCCCCTCCAACGACGTGGCCTTGTTGCCCCCGCGCCAGCCGCTACGAGACGCGAGACGCAAGCCGCGAGCCGCGCGCCGCTTCGCCCTGCGAGAGGGATTTGTCTGCGAGCGTCGCGCTTCGGTTGCGGCCGAGACGACGCCGAACTCCACGCGATGCTCTCCAGTGCGTCCATTTTCGCATTAGTGGAGGGGGGCGGGGGGCGGGTGCATGCGCATCGCAGCCCCGTTCAACGGGATCGTTAAAGAGATAGTCCCACCTTCCATCAGACGCCTCCACCTCTCCTGGCGCTATCTGCCTTGCTGCTGAAGCCCACGCTTACGATAAGTGGACACCATAGTGAAGGAAAATGTACAAATTTATAATAAAGAACATTAGAATATTAAAAAACTGAACTAAATATTCTATTGTAGAAACATAAACAGTGTTTTCTTTTATTCATAAATATTGAAGTTTGAAAGTGTCCCAACATTCCTTATGGGTTAGCATTATTATCAAATACTCAAGAATATTTTTTCTTTTACTTTCATCCAAACATGAGATAGATAGAATTTTATTCCGGTATATTCACCGTTCAGGTTCGTGAGCGATTGTTAGGACACTCATTTATGCCGAATTCTATTAGCGGATGTGGTCGTCTAACTTATACTTATGGGACTGTGGGATTTTTTATTTTGTCATTCGGCCAACTGGAGAATGTTTGCATGAAACGAATGCATTTATGAACCTAGAATGTGGGAAAGGAAACTTAAACATATTTAAAAAATATTACCAATTCTTTGAATAAGAATTGTGGGCCGAGAGCCAAATATGCACGGCCACAGACCTCTTTTTTAAATCAAGGTTCTATTGAAAATTATAATGGTTCAAAAGATAATCATATTAACTTAATAACCATTTATCAAAACGTTTGTTCATATTTTTGCCTACAGGTTTGTAATTGTTATCAAGTCACTTATATGCAATTATTTCTGCTATGTATCTGTTTACTTTAGAAAAACGTCAAGAAAATCATTTTTATAAGCGATAGATGCAAGTAAAAGGTTGGGAATCCCTGCATTAGTTTAAAGCGTTTTGAATGTGAATAGCGTGAGCTCTTTGATTCGGTTATTGTGAAATACCCATTTACCGTTGCGTGGTCCTCAGTTTGAATTTTTGAATCCTACCTTAAATAACTCACATTAATATTCTTTCGTATTTTTCATTAATATTTGTATCAATTCTCACGAAAAATTTACTGAAGATATTGAAAGTAACTAATCACTTGAAAAAATTATCCCAAACATAGAACTGCACTCGTTGATCTGACACCTACGAGGCTACAAGAGCTGCCGTCTCCATCATTTGTCTGGAGGAATAATACAGTTAACAAAGCGATGTAGTCTTCGGAGAAGCCCCATGATTTTAGAACCTGTCAAAATAATGGGTTATTTGTCTGAACGAGCATAACCGTTTGTAGCATATTTATATCCATCGTTTGCCTTTTGTAAGGCCTTCATCTACGAAAATCATTACAGAGAGCTTACAATTTGCTCATCTGGCTCACAGGACAATTTTTTTGTAACGTCAAAGGTCAATTGTTAGAATTTCTGAAATTTTATTTATCATAACCCACACATAACTGAATAACTGCCTACCGTCCTCCCGTGGATGTATCCCGAAACTCTTGCTCACAGAAATTAATACGTGCAGATTGCGGTTGAATCACAAAGCTTTTTTTTTATTTTTCGCAAATGTTTACAGAGGTGTTGTGCTGAAGTTTATATAGTAGGCAAGAAAGAGGGGGATATAACCTTTGTGACATCACTTGTAGTAGAAGGACGATTTATTCCGGAGAATAGTGCTGACTTGAAGTATTAGGATCATGGAAGCCGTGAAGGTCGATTATTGCTTTTAAATTCCTTCTGGCAATTAAACACAAAGTTCTCTATACCAGCCTGCAAACCGCAATCGGGCGCGTTGAAATCTTTAATGGAATATTTGTCAAAAGTTTCACACAAAGCATGTAAACAATTTACCACTAACATGAATTTCTACAGTAGTAGTAGCACGCAATCAATCATTTTTTTCTGGAATGCAAAACAAAAAGCGCGGTTTACAATTACATTCTAAATAATGGACAGTTTCCATTGTTACTCAGGTTTGTAACTCGAAAATGTTTGGAGTTTTATTGAAATTTGTTTCGCGGCGTGATTGCGAAAGTGCCAATAACAGGAACAGCAGGTACAGCAGCCCCGCATAACTCCCGCCCACCCTTGTGCCTGCTGCCCCCTCGGCCCCGTCTGGTCTCGGCGCCCCGGTTCCCGTTTCCTGCCCACGTCTGCCGACTTCGCTTTCCAATTTCCTGCGTCTTTGGCTGGTAGCCAGCCCCGAGCCTTGCTAGTTTTCTTATAATCTGCTCGTATTCTCCGATGCCGTCGCCGCTCCATTTTCAATTTCTCGCAGTTTCACTGCACGTTATGTGCTGAAGTAACTGTCCCTATTTTAAATTCTTGTAGCATTGAGAAAGGAAAATCCGTTATAAAATGTTTTGGAGTTGAAACTGAAAAGCAGACTTGATATAATAAAAGTGTAATCATGAAACTGGTCGAATGACGGCGTTTATATTTGCAACTCTACAAAATAGTAAGAGAAATAAATCGTACGGAAAAATAGATGATTATTGGTCCATGAATCGAATAATGGAAGATATGTGGTAGGTGGTAACTTTGTGTCAAAATTAAGTCTGTACAAAACAAATAACTTCAAAGTCATTATTACAACGCACCGTGTTTCAGGAGCGATTTCATTCCTCTTGCGATTCCCATAGGAATTCTTCCATATTCTGAAAGTTGTGATAATATAAAATTCTTTAATATAATAAGAATGTATTCAGAAACAAACAAACCGAATTAGTAATTGTATATGTGATATTATGTAATCCAAGTCCATATGATCTATGTGATATATAGGACAAGTGGTATCCTCTGTATATTTAGAGACAATCAACATACTATCTTTACAACAGTAATGATATTGTCAAGTTGGACTAAAGGTTCAAACAACGTTTCGCGACTCAGTTGCATCATCAGGTAGTCTGGAACGAACATACAAATATTACAAACAATTTTTAATATTAAATCGAAAATAAAAATGCAGGAGAGAGAAAAGGATACTATTACTAATATAAAAAACAAACTCATTAAAATAAAAGTTGAATACAAAATATCTAAATAACAAACTCATAAAATACAAGGTGAATACAAAATATCTAAAACCTAACATTTTCCACAAATTACAGTATTCGTTACATTGTTGAATAACCGTATTTTTTTACAATGGTACTGTACTCATATTTAGTCTCGAAGCATATCTTTACTTTCATACTCCTATTCAGTAATCCATTTTTATCTCATTAGTGCTTCATATTCAGCATTAAATTCAGTACATAAGTTTAAGACCCAAGTCAAATATTTTCTGCTGCACAACTGTTTCTATACAATTAGAGACTTTACTGAAAGATACAGTAATTATTTTAACAAAGATAAACAATGCTTTAGTTTCCATTTCTACTGTATAATTCTAAAAGACTAAAAATACATGTAACAAGAATTGTACCTCAGCCCCCGGATCAATGACCCCCCCCCCCTGATCGGTCAGGTGTTTAATGCAGAATCCTTTGATCTGTTGAGCAAATGCTGAGCTGATTCCTTGTTTTCTTTCTATATGCGCACATTTTCTTGACCTCAGTGTGGAATATAGCTCGGTCCCATGTCCTCGCTGCAGGAAGTTGATTTCTTCGCCTAGGGCACGGTAAGGGAAAATATCCAAAATCTGCAGCTCATTTGTTATATAAAATCTATTTATTACACTAGAGTAAATATTTTCTTAACGATTCTTACCAAAAACGTGCGTTTCTACGGGTGGTCGTAGCTAATATAGGGCTTACAGAGCTCAAGAAGACGTACACAGCATTTTTTCTCCACTACGTCGCGCACAGTTTTTAAGTGTTTTTGACATTAAATTAATAAATAATTTCTTAAACATTTACAAGTAAATTTTCTTAAGAAATAACTTCATAACATATTACGTGACTCCTCGTCCAAGCCACCTCGAAAATTTGCCACCAAAGCCTATTGTTCAAGCTTCGAACAATATGTACATTTATTATAATTCAGGGAGGCTTTAAAAGATCTTTTGGAAAGCGTGAAAATATCCTACATGGTACATAAGCTTCACGGCCAAGGATAAAAGGTATTTTGATAGGACAAGCGTCAAACCAGAGGTAAAATATATCGAAAATTTGTTTATATGATCATTAATACAACTTGTTTCACTTCTTTTGGATTTCTTTATTAAGAATAAGGTGTTTAGGTAACCAGTCTTAGGAATTGCTTTTGAATTGTTTCTAATTTATTTACAAGTGTGTTTGTAGCGCCTCCCCACATTGTGCACGCGTATGTGAGCGACGGGCGAATTATTGATTCGTAAATTGTTGCGCAGTTTTGTATTCTTAATGCTGAATTTTTATTTATTATTGAGTAAAATTTTACTATTTTTGAAAAGGTTTTGTTCCCCATTTCCGCTATGCGTTTCTTCCATGGTTATCTGCTATCTGATTTGACTTCTTCTATTTATCAGTCTATTTTGTTACAGGTGTTTACATCATTTTTAGACATTTCACAGATCATTTCAAGTCGACAATCAATTCCTCATGTTGTGAAGGGGCCCTTCCTTCAATTTCTGCGTGCGATGGAGCTGTGTAGGTAAGACATTTGTTTCTGTTTTCCAAGTGTTATTCTCTGCTAGATAAATCAAGGAATACGAGAAACGGGCTGAGAAAACCAAACAAGTCCTCTTCAGGAGCAAATTACTCATTCTCTACATTTGTTTTAGAGCAGATAAATGTAAGGTCGTGAACATTACACAAGATGGCTGATTGCGCCGATCAAGGAGTTCGTTGCCCTCCGCCACGTCTGACCCCCGCTTCCGCCAGTTCCTTCCTCCGCGATTGCGAGAAGTTACGCAATTAGCCGTTAGATGCCGCCACTGACTGGGGCCATCGTTTGGCCCTGACGCTGCAGTCGCAAGTTATCCGCGCGGTAAGACAAGGGGAGAGGTGTGAATTCACCGAGTTAACCCGACACTCTAATGAATGTGATTAGTAAGCAGTTTATAATTGATATAAGGGGAATTTCCGCGTGACGTTTTGGGCTGTTTCCTCGCTCTCATTCTCATTCGCCTCGCCTCCCTTTTATCACATACTGGAACAGTCGAAGCATCGTCTTTCTCTTATGATTATCGTGCATTTAGTATGTTTTCCAGAAATTCGATCCCGTGTCCTTTAGAAACGCTCTATTTCTCTCTGTATCGCTACCAAGTCTTTCTTTGTCTTACTTCTTATTAGTTTTCCTCTAACATATTTTTTTCATTCTTATATCCCTATCCTCTATTTTCTCTTTTATTCGTATCATCTATACTCTTTCAGATCACCGTGTACCTCTCTGCATCACATATATTCTCTCTATATCTACTTATGATTCTCGTCTTTCCAAATCACTTACCCTTTGCCTCGTTACATTTACTTGCTGTTTAAAATCATTCATGGATTTTAGTTGCGTGTTATCTCAAGCATCTTTTTCATCCAATTACACTTTTCATGTAACGAATGGTATCTTCTCTGTATTATCTCCTTTCAATTCGGTATTCTTGGTTGCATTCCAAAATTGTCCAGCTCATTCTTCCTCATCCCCCGGTGCCGTTGAAGCCCCTTACCGCGCCCACACCCTCCCCCACCCAGATCGAAGGCGATCCGGTTGCGGATCGGGAGCCGCAGCGCGTCGTGTGGAGCTCCCTCCGAGATCGGCGGGCGGGGGGCGGGCGGGCGCGTGTCGGAGGCGGCGACGGCGCGACCGGCGGGGGCGGGGGCGCGAAAGGGCGTGGGAAGGGTGTGGGCCGACGCGAGAGGAACTGCCTTCAACGAGATTACGGCTGAGATTTGATTACGGCAATTTCCGCGGCGCTTTCATCTCTGCGCTGTCTCGGGCGCGCGAGTCGCGTATTTGTAGGCGTTTCGGAGACGCGACGTTTCCGCTCCGCGGCGCGCGGAGAAGTGGGGGCGGCGCGAGGCGGCGCGAGGTGGTGTGAGGTGGTGGGGGTGGTGCGAGGCGCGTGCGGCTTGAGGCGGCGTGGTTCCGATGGGGCGGAGCGGTATGGGAGAGCACGGGGCGGGGTGGGGCGGAGTGGGAAGGCGTACGGAGCTGTGTAGGGCGGCTTGACGGTGAAACAGGGCAGGACGGGGTGGAGCGGGGCGGCGCGGGGCGGCGCGGGGCGGTAAGAGCGAGAGGCAGCGCGTCGAGGCTGCCGTGGCGGAAGCTGCGGAAGAGATATCAATCGGAGGTCGCTGATCTCCGCTTCTTCCGGAGCGCCGGGGAAACGCCCGTGGTGATGATGCGGGCGAAGGAGGTGCTGTGCCTCGGAGCCGCTTTTCTCTGTTGTCCCCGATGCCGAGAGAGGGCGCGAGATGTGGAAAGAAGCTACTTCGCTTTTTGGAAAGTTACCTTCAATATAGTTTTAGGGCCATAAATATAATTTCCTATTAATGAAAACTACATTACAAAGAAGGAAATAGAAAGGAAATGATAGTAGAACGGAGACGATGATGTAGGTGAATATAAACTCCTTTCCAAATACAAGGTATTTGGAAGACCATAATCGTGCCCCAACGAACAAGCAAACATCAATTCCCGTGGCGGGATATGATCATGCGTCTCTTTGAACCTAAAAACTTGAAGTAAAGAAGGATGTAATTTCTGTCAATTTTACATTTTTACCAGAATAATGATGAATGTATCATGCCCATAAACATAAATAAAAACCAAAGTCCAGACCCATATCTTGATAGAGTCACGGGGTGATTATAAATCGCAGGAGTTCAATGTGCCAATAGGTTTAATGTATATATAAACTAATTTTTCTCGAAAATACGGCACTTACATCCTTTTTTATTTCAAGTCTTCAAATATTTAGGACGCGTATTCTTACTCAATTCTCATTTGAAAGGCATTAAGTAGATTTCAGAATTTCAAACATTGTCAAAATAATCGCCACCATAGTGTTCACCTATCCACGCATACTAAATGTCATTATATTTTAATCAAGGTGAACTTGAAAAAAAATGTGGTTAATATCAAGCGTTAGTTATTTAACGATTACAACCGACGCGGCTTACATTCAACACGATGGAGGGTGCACGAAAAATAAAATTTCGCTTCCATTGGCTGGTTGTGTACGAGCTGCCCTGTGTGAAGCGCAGGGAGGCTTCGCTAAACGCCCCCGCGCCGGTCGCCGTCGCCCCACGAAACCGCCTCCGCCGACGGCCGCTCGCAAAAAACGCCTCTCAGGAGCCTCCCGCGTGTGTCGAACCCTCTAATGGGAGTAACAGCGTGTTCCGCGCCGGCGCCGCGATGAACTATGCACGAGTATAATCCACACGGGCGTGTGATGAATTTTGGAGACAGGTTTAAAAGTGGGGCTTCGAGAGCCTGGGGCCTCGACGAGCGGTGGCAGCTGTGGGGGCGGTCAGGGAGTCAGAGGATGTGGCTGCGGTCGTGCCGAGAAAAAAAAGAGACGTGCCAGGGGAAGGAGGGTAATGGAGGTGACGGTAGAGAAAAAGGAGAGAGGAAAGAAGACAAATGAACGGGAGGGAATGGATAAGGGAAGAGGCAGGAGAAGGAGAGAAAGAGAAGAAGAAGAGCAAAATGGAGAATTAAAAAATAAAAGAAGCGTGACAAAGGCTCAGGAGGGACATTTTGAAGATCCCACGTCAGAGAATAAAGAGGAATTGAAATATGAAACATTGTCGAGGGCGGAGAATGGAGAAGGGAAAAACGAAGAGTGCTCTTGTATTCTAGACATAATGCAGGTGATAAAATTGCTAATAGGAAATTTGTCGAAAACTTTAGGACACTAGTAAGTATCTCAGGACCGAGGAGAGAGAGCAGCATAATTGGCAGAAAGTCGAGTATGTTGGGAAACGTACATTGGTCGGCGGTGAGGAGTGAGAAGAGTTAAGAGGTCACGTGCGGCGGTCAGTAGCGGGCGCCACAAAAACCAGACACAAGGGGCGGAGCGTGGCGGGCGCAGCAAGTGCAGTGGCGACAGGGGCGAGGAGAATTGCCGAGGCGGGGAGGGGGTGGCTTGAGGGGCGGGGCGGGGCGGGGCGGGGCGGGGCGGCGCAGGCCGCCTCCTAACGAGATTACCGGCGGTCGGCCGCGGCGAGTGTCCGCACTCAATAATGTAGGGCAATTACGCGGACGGGGTCGGGTCGCCCCGCTCCTTCCGGACGTGCCAGGCGGCGCCCTCCCCCTCCCCCCTCCCCCCTCCCCCTCCGCCGCCCCCCCGCGCCCGCCCTGCCGCGGCCGGGGCCTGCGGGGCAGGTGCCACGCGAAGTTGTCGCTGCGAGGGCGTCGTGGGAGCTGAAAGGGCCGATCCCAATAGGGCAGTGAGATGACGCCCACTTTTCTGAAGTATCCGAGAGGACGGAATCCGCGATCTAGGCCAGGGTGCAACGGGTGCATGACACTACTATAGAAATGCACAAGTATGTAAAGGTATGCACGACGCAAAAGAACTTCATGGATGCAACGAAGCATTGATGATTGAGTACTCTAAATGTCAGATGTATACTATTGTTAATAGTAGCTAAATACTTTAGTATGAGTAATTTGCCAGAAGTCTGATAACAAGATCTTTATAATAGATCACGAAGTTTATTTGAGACTTATTTAAGATTATAGCAAATGTAAACTATGTATTATCGGCTGGCAATATGAAAATAAATATATAATTTTTATGAATTCTGATTTTTAAACAAATACCCAACATTTTTTGATGATCATATGACATCAACGATGAATACCTTTCATTTAAAGAATCCTGGAACCACATTAATAGTTCCTTATCATGCGTATTTCAGCACATGTACCTAAAATACCTATTTTTCGACAAAATACTAAGTTGCCTCAATACTAAGTTGTGAAAGAGGAAAATAAAAGTAATTCACTGCTTACTATTGAAGTATTAAAGTATGTACCAATCTTTAGGTTTGAAATAAAAATATATATCTACGTCTAAAGAGATGTGCACCTGACGACCAAGTGTAGGATCTCGGCAAAAACTGATCAAGTAGAGGACGTCAAAGTAGTCGATTCCGAGCAGGATCTCTAATCATATTAATCTTGCATCGGATGTCGAGCAAATCGACCAAATCAGAAGAGATTCTAACAAGTGAACCAAGTGGAGGATCGGCGCGCATGTCGATCACGTGGAGGAGCCCAAGCAACTGGAAAAAGGGGAGGTTTTCAAACAAGTCGATATAGCAGAGGTTCCTAAGCAAGGCAATTAAGTGGAGGATCTCAAGCAAGACGGTCAAGTTGAGAATCTACGAGCCCGTCGATCAAGTGGAGAATCTAAAACAAGTTGATTAGGTAGGGAACATCAAGCCAGTCGACTAAGGGGAGAAATTCAAGCAAGTGATCTTTAGTATGTCGCGCAAGTGAATCACAGGCACGCATGTCGAGAAAGTAAAGAAAATATGGCAGGTCAAACGTGTTGAGGAACTTGGCATAAGTGGATGAAGTAAAGGATCTGTCAGGTGATCAAGTGGAGGGGCTTAAGAAAGTCGATCATATAGATAGTCGATTAACTGGAATATTTGAAGTAAATCTATCTAGCAGAGAAAGTGTGCGCACGTTGAATAAGTGCTGGATTCGCGAGCTTGTTCATCAGGATGTGAATTGATAGCAGATCCGTAATGCGAAGGTTCGGCACGCATGTCAATTAAGTGAAGAGTCTATATCAAGTAGAGAAGTGCAGGACGTCAAGAAAGTCAATCGAATGTTCAAATAATATATTATTTGAACTGACTCCTCTTTTTGCCAAGCAGCCAGAGAGCGTACTCGTTTCGTTGCAACAGATTATCTAGTGTTAAAAGGACTGCAAGAGTAAAACATAAACAAATTAGTGACAAGTCATGGTTTGAGTAGCTTGATGCTCTCAATACCACTTTCATCTAGACATATAAAGCGAAAAAAATATTAGCAACCTCAAAATACGCAGTGCAATGGGTACAATCATAAAATCTGTAATACAATTTAAGACAACTCTGCAAGATACTATTGTATGCATTATACTTCAATTATGAAACATAGAACTTTGAAATAAACAACCAGGTACTACAATGCAGATAAAAAATGACGAAGCTTCTTGACTAAGAAAAATAATGTAATTTTAAAAATTCGAGACCCTCAAGTCACTATTTAATTAGGTTTTGGGTTGGTTTAAGTAGATTTTAGGCATAGTATATGGCATAGATATCCGAGATATAATTGACTATTTAATACGTATTTGTATCTGTTATTAATAAGGCATTGTAATATATCGCGTATAGTCGGTGAAGAAATCATTCTCCATTGTACAACTCGCATATCAAAATTATTATTATTATTATTATTATTATTATTATTATTATTATTATTATTATTATTATTATTATTATTATTATTATTATTATTATTATTATCCGAGATGTTAGTCTGGAAACAAAGCAGAACGTATATATTCATGCCATTTGAATTCATTATGATCAATTCAACAGCATTCATCACATGAATATTTGCATTCATGTGAAATTCAAATTTATTTATTTCATGTGTAATGCTGTTGGTTTTACGTGCATAGTTTACGAACGAAATTTTTACAAAGTCGTTTTTAGAATATGGGCTTTTGTCGTAAGCGTCATTCAAGAAATTGGTAAATGCGACACATACGGATGACGCGTAGATATGATACGAAAATGCTTTCACTAAAACATTGTTCAACCAGTAGGTTGTATTGCTGTTTTACCAAACAATTTTCTTACATGAAATTTCAGTTATATAAGAAAATTGTTATAATCGGTTGTCATGTAATTTGTCACAGAATGTTTTACCTCCAGATACTTTGAAAAATTGGGAAAGGAATCACATTTTTAATGGAGATGGTCGGGGTCCACATTCGGGGCTCTTAATTTCAGAAGCCCAGGTGCCGCGCTTGGTGTTTTCAACATACCAACTCCCCTGACGTTAGCCCTCGCACTAAATTACGGACCTAGTTCAGCCGATTTCCTAATCCAAATCTTTTATTTTTTGAATTAATTCATATTTCTTGCAAAATGTCTTCATTCGGGTCTGTCATCTAACGCATTATTTTGGCTTCGAAGAGGTTCAAGATATATTGTACATTATCTCATGTGTTCTTTTTCTTCATGTTCATAAAACATATCTGAATATTTTAATGAAATATAAATATTTATAACTACTTACTTTCTCTGCTTTATTGTCGCTTTCATTTTAAAAACGTAAATATTCTCATATTTCATATTCAGTAGTGCATCTAAAATTACATTCATTTTTCTTTGTTATTTCCTCACTTGATGAAAAACCCCGCGTTGTTCGAGCATTTATCATAGGTAATACCACGAGTGCTTTGGAAATTGTCGATAAATTCCCGACTCACGAAGCATGTGGTGGATTTATCTTACAATTTCCATAGCACGGGTATTTAATAGGACTATTCCACGAGTGAAATTATGTCCAAAAGATTTCCAAAATGCGCCAAATATTGAAAATGATTGAAAGTGAATGTTAAAATCAGTGGTTATGTTATAGTACATACGCTGTTTATGGGACATCGACATAACAATCGATGTATACCGCCTCCTATGATAGATGAGTGACAGTTTATGACTGGCTAATAGGTAAAAGTTGTAAGAAAAATCGGATAGAAAAAGCGATAAACTTTTTGAGATGCCCCAATCAGGGCGGTGTATTTTGTATGTATCGTTAAATACTATTTATTTCACGAGTGGAATAGTCATACAAATTTATTAGACAGGAAGATGAATTCCATCTATTCCCCCCCCCCCAGTGGAGGAAATGAAGGATGGAGGAGTGGAGGATGAATTGCATCCGAGTTCACAGTCGGTCCTGATTTGACAAAACTTTTTATATTATCTAAAATAACCTAACCACATCTCTATTTTCACTAACCTATGAACCAGCGAAGACACTCATTCAGTTCCTCCAAATATCCATTCACCATTTCTGTTTTACTTCAATTAGTCTTGTTTTCAAAGTTTCATCAATTTAAATAATCGTTTCCTTACCACTCAAAGGTACGCTTTCACTCTCCACTAAAATAAAACACTTCTCTACAAAAATTCATTCCTCCGGAACAGTTTAAACATATTTCGTAAATCACAAATAATATGTTATCGCTCTTACTGCCCTTGGCCAACTCGCAAATACGTAATAATCGTGCTCAATTTACTACTACTTAACATGTGTGCATCCATACTTTTTGACGTCAATATTTAGCACATTCATCAGAAAATTATTTGTTTCAGTCATTTCATATCTCTGGTACATTTAAAACATTCACGCATAGACACAAATGAAATCAATATACAAATAACTTTTATGAATATAGGGGAGAAAAGTCCGAATCTTTTAGGATTAGACAATTATCAGTGTAAATAAACAGTCTTGTCCTGTAAATATGCAAATATATGCATTGAAATCAGAACTAGATCTGAGTCGTCATCCTCTGATGGCGCGCAGCTAAACTATTAACACTGATTCACTCTTGAATCTGTAATGTAAAGCAAGGTGAAAAACGTTCAGAAAAGTAATCATTTTGTAAATGCATAAAGGTTTATGGTTGTAAATTGTAGCCTATTGAAGTCCACACCTTTAAAGGAATAAATAATTTTAATACAAAAGTTTCATCGATATTTGTTCAATATATTCAGAGATAATCGCGCTGTAAGTCAACGCACTTTTATCTTTATATATGAGTGTAGATATGAACATCATTTCGAATTTCGTGTATATTCTTACTTATAACCTCCATACATATCATTACGTTCGACATCTGGCTCAATATCGTTCTCCTTTCTCCACGTGATGACGTAACATCATTCACCATACTGTATGCATGCTGAATCACTTCCTCGATATACTTTTCATCTACCGTTCCCTTGTTTCTCTTCCCTCCACCCTTTCTTCGCACTTACTCATCCTCTTCACCAATCCGTGTCCCCTTCAGCATCATTCACTGCTGTTTTCCACAAACTCCTCGACCCCCGTCCGTTGGCGATCTTGGTCAGTGGGCGGGGGCGGGTGCGGGGGCGGCGGCTGCCGTGTCGCAGCGCGGCTCAGCAAAGAGGGCGGAGGGAGCGTCCGCGGTGATGTATATGTGCTCGCGGTCCATTCCTGGGGTGGGCTGGAGGCGTCGTGGGGCAGACTGAGAAGGGGCGACAAGGACGGGAACGAGGAGGGTTGGGGGGCGATACTGAGGCGGCGTGGGACTGCATGGGAAGAGGCGGAGTGGAGTGATGCGGACGAGAGGTGAGGCTGCGTGGGTAGGGACGGTGCGGGGTGGAGCGAGAAAGGAAGAGACGGGGCGGGGCGGTGCGAGGTGGAGCGGGAAAGGAAGAGACAGGGTGGAGCGGGAAAGGAAGAGACGGGGCGAGGCGGTGCGGGGTGGAGCGGGAAAGGAAGAGACGGGGCGGGGCGGGGCGGGGCGGGGCAGGGCGGGGTGGGCCGGTGCGTCTCCCGAACGCCCCAATTTCTCATCGTCAGGGTCTCGCGCGGCGATCCATCATGAGGCGGGGGCGTCACCCACGCGGCGCGCGCCGCGCTTTCAATTGCGCCGCCCGCCCACGCGCCTTCCACGCGCTTTCTCTGCGCCGCCCCTCGGCCTCCGGTGCGTCAGGGGAGGACGAATTACGGATTGCACACACAGAAGTTACAACCTTTTAATGCTTCTGTCTGTTTTCCTTTTATATTTTTTCATGGTTAAGGATTTTGCACACGAAGGTCGCTACCGATAACACCACTAGAGAGAGTTCCTTCAGACACTGATACTCAAAGACTGCTCCGAAATGGCACAAAAACTGTTCCATCGCGCTTGAAGTGAACCATAAACTTCCAGATAAACATTGTCCGGGGGCGCGGGTTTTAGTACGTGAGCCTTTGCAACGGAAGGTAGCCAGTTTGCACACCAAACGCACGTGCCATTAACTTAGCATAATTTATAGAACTACGATAATTATTTTTATTAATGGAGTTATATAAATAATTATTATAATATTTTTTGATATGGAAGTTATTGTAATAAACTAACTGAATGCTAATTAACTTGCTATTACATTGTGAAAATGATTCAATCATTTTCTTTTATACCGATTCGCTGACGTTTAGAATGTAACATAACACTATTCACGGTGAACACAGAGTTAAACACTTTCTGAAAATATAATTGGAACTATTAAAATCCCATAAAACCAGTTAATAAGAGCATATAATAACATATCTTCAATCAATGATACCTTTTATTTAATGAAAAAAGTCGAAAACTGAGTAAAAACCTCAAACTTCTTTCTCAAGGAAAAAAATTGTTCAAAAATATAGACAATAATAATAATAGTAATAATAATAATAATAATAATAATAATAATAATAATAAAATGATTGATATTTTCCCACTTCTACATTTCTCTACCTCTTCGTTTTCAACAGGAGTAAATTCGCAAAACTCACAAGTTATCATTTAGAATCTCGCCTTCCGTTTCAGCTCTCAATTTTTTCTCTTCTTCCTCTTTTGTGCAATTCTCTACATGTGTCATATACAACACGAGATTTGATGACATATAGTATGAGTGACCCACGAGATTGAGAAAACGGTTGGAATAAAACTGCTGACTGGAAAGAGCAAGGTCATGGCCGGACATAGCCTGCTGATGCTTCTGGTAAAGAGACGAGAAAGATGTGGCTGCAAGTAAACGTCATGTTATTTAACTTTGTCTAAGCTAAATAATGACAGACAATGTCAATCTAAATATCGTTGGGAAAACGGTGCCGAAAATTAACTGTACCCTCATTCGTCACTGTCGTCAGTAAAACTTAACTTTTATTTTTCGCAATACCTCGTATTCTGAACAAAGGTATGGACGTATGGAGAACTATTTTCTGGAACCTTGGCACAAAGTTAAGTAGAATGATTGATTGAATGATTGTTAGTGATTCCGTGCGTTAACGGCTATGATCATTAATTCCGTAAGTGTAGTACATTCCCTCATGAGGTGGCGGTGATCTTCCCCCGCTGGGTTCCGAGATCCGGCTAGCGGCTTTCCCTCAACCAGGTATCTTCCACCAGCGGGGCACCGCTCCAGCTGGGACAAGCTCTAAGTTGCAGATCGGTCTCCCGGAATGTGTGGCATGTTAGAGTAAGGGGTTTAGAATAGTACTAGGAAGAGGAAGGTGAGATCGCGCGCGGTCCGTGGCTCGTTTGGTAGAGTACTGCTCCGGCATTCACTTGGTGTTGATCGGAGAAACCACTGAAATTACCAATCAGAGCAGCCAGCCGTTGGAATTCTCCTCCAGACAGCGACTGAATTCGACCTAGCTGACATGCCAGTGTCGAAAATTGCCAGACTCGAGCCCTAGGACCGCCTGGCCAGAGACACTGCAGTGACATCAGTTAATGATCTGAGCCACCTCTCCCAGTTTCAAAGTTAAAAATATTATTTAATAACGTAGTGCATATTAATAAAGGAAATAAGTATTTTTATTTATAGCTACCTGATTACCTGGTGTTTAGCAGGTATAAATGTATCGCGATCATCTGCTTAACAGTTCCACCCGCGACGCCTTCGCCTCCCCATCCCCTTGCCGCGTCGCTTGACGTCCGGCAGCAACGCCATCCACTTGGAGATGCTTCGTGCATTGCATTAAGTAACTACATTTCGTAACAAAGATCAACGCACTTTCAGGAACTTAAGGATTTAAATCACACCGACTTCTTTCTTCTTTTCTAAGCCCTGTAACATATCTTGCAAAAAAATATCAGAGAAACGTTTGGAAGGAATCTCTCCACTGTTTTCAAGGTTTACGTGGAACGTACATATTTAAGCGTGCGTGCATACATAATGATGAGGACAGATTAATAATTTCTTAGTTAAGTAGTGTACTTAGAATGGTCAATGGTAAGGAAAAGGAAAATAAAATCGTTGAAACGAATAATTAAAATGAATAATTAAGAATTAAGTGATAAGAAGTTGCCGCACAAGTATCACATAATATTTAAATCGAATACGATTATCATATCCCAGTACAACATCGTTGTTGGGAAAATCACTCTGTGTTCCATCACAATCTGACTCATTCCGTCTCACCCTCTTCAAAACGATTCCCACCACCTACATCACGTTTTGTCACCGCCCCACCACTTAAACATGACCTCTTAACCCTGCCAGATGCGGCTCCCAGAGACCCTTCATGCCAACGACCAGTTCTCAGCGGCGTACGGCACGCCCAGCCACTTTCTCTGCGTCACATCGACTTTGAACTATCATTATACCAAACCTCTACTGATCTTAAAGCCTCGCTATTCTCAGTGTCACGAAACAATATTTTCGTAGCAACACTGGGATTATTTGGTTTACTTGTATAAATAAAGCTGGTAGTTACTTTAATAGAATACAATGCCATGAAACACTACACTGATATTTTGTTTATATTCCTGCACTCAATCACACTTCTGACAAAGAGTAGACTGCTTTTTGTTATTCCTAAACACGAATTTGTAAAGCAGGAGGAGCTGTAAAGATTTATTAATTTAGAGAAAAACTTCTTGTCATCTGCATTTTTCTGTGATTCACGTTATACGTTCCAAATTGAATATTTTTCAAAAGATTTTAAAAAAATATAAAGGTAGTATAAATTTTATACAAGTGAGCGCTAGTGTACTTTAGCATACACACACGTTTCTTTTATGTTAATTAATTAGGAAAATGTATATTATCGCTAATCATTAGAACTCACTCACGTTTGAGTATCAGACGTAAAGTAATGTAAGTCTTTTCTGACAAAGCATAGTCATCATTTCTTTTCGAACTGATATTTCGGAGAAGCCAGTGAAAACAGAACGACAGGCGGAAAACGGACTAGACGTCATGAATATTTATTATTCATTCAAGCATTATTTTACAGCGGTAACAAATGTGTTGACCCATTTCTGGCCTAATGGGTAACTCCGACTCATTTTTCAAGTTCTCTATTTTTGTACCTATATGAACCAAATTTTTACAGTGCTATCATGTTCTGTTCAAAACTTGATATATGCCAATTCCTTTTGTTTTTTATTAATACATTAGTAAAATTTTGAATCGCAAACAAAAAAATCCACTGATACAACAACTTTTAGTTCTTGTATATTAAACTTTTCACAGCATCTCTACAACAACTATTTTATGCTAAATCAATTTGCTTTTAAAAGTTTTTAATTGACGTAGTTTCTTTAATTCCATAATGCTAATTTTGGAAGATTAAAATTTCATCTTCAGTTTCAATCCTATTGATATTTATTTTCACACTTCTGACAGAAAACTGCAATACTGATTTTCTTTATCTCTGCATTTCTGTTCCTAATTTTGTGAAAGTTTCTTTCCAATATGGTAAGAATTATTCTGCAAGAATATGTTTAATTGCAAAAAATGCTCTTGAAAATTGAAACGTAAGAAAACATTACTTAAAGATTTCAGAGTATATACAGTCATCAAAACATGCCTACACCATATGCATGCACTTCTAATACTAATTTATTTTTAGAAATAAATATTTATTTAGGTCAATAGATCCATATTGTGTTACGAGGAGACCATGGAAACTACCTGAGACAATGTCATAGATATAATGCTATCAGGTACTACACCTTCATCAGACTGACGATTGTAAAAACATCATCAGTATATTTTTTGGGCATTTTGTATGCTGAGGATTGTCTTCGGTGGACATGTAATGTCTAATTATGGCATGTGTTTGAGTCTTAGCTTCTTCATCAGAAAACATTATAGTGTAACTCATTGCTATCTCACTCAACGACCTCTTCTAAAGAATCTCTCAAACATCTTTTTCCATAGCATTAGAAGAAACACTATAATTTTTCTGGCATAAAGGTTCATGATCTTCATACCATACATTAAATTCTGATTTCTCGCCACAATATTTGGAAAGTACTTTATAATGAAGTATAATTTTAGTTTTTACATCAATCACAAACCTAACACCATAATTAGAGTGTGGCCTCGTTTATGCCATGAACCATTATAGGATACAGCAAATCAAGGATTTTTTCTCATATTGCGTGTGTCTTCCTTACAGATTCATCACGCATACAAAGAGCTGATTTTTTAATTTTTTTTCCTTCCTCAAATCAACATTGCATATGTTCTGCATAAGGCCGTGTTCCAAAACTATGCCTGCCTATGATTTCAAAAATTTTTACAATGACACTATGTCCTTTATTACTGTCTTCAAAAGCTTCTTGTACATTTATTCACATGGACCATGGTCGTTGTGAGGTGTCATTTTCCACACGTCAAATATGAAAGAAATTTTCAACAACTGAAATTGTTGAAACGTAAATGTAGATACTTTTACAACAGTTAACAGCGTCGGCACACCACATTCAACTAGTATACAGGGCGGACCACCTAAGTTGGCCACAGTAAATATCTTGAAATCGGTTTGGAGTAACGAGATACAATTTGCACCGTGCCGTTGAAGATGATAAGGCAAAAGATAATTTTCGTTTTCTTGTTACTACCGTACGTAATTTTTTTAGATATTGACCTAACTTTAGTCTTATAAATGAAAGTATAATTTGTTTTTCTCTGTCATTTTAAAGTTCTTTAAAAATGAAATGCAATGATATAAATATTGTTAATATTCCAAAAGTACGTTTTGCAAAATCCGTGCAATTAGAACTTGGTAATCGCTACGCCGCAGCGCGCTAGGACAGCTGACCTGCTTACGAATGTGCATCGCCATCGACGGGAAATCTATACAGCACATGGCCTAAAAATAGTGAATTTCTAGCACGATGACATTTTTCGAAACGTTTAATATAAGCATGTTATTTTGAAAATTGGTACTCTATTTATTTTTCATTTTTTCATCTTGTTGTGTTTCGTTCGTTAAGAATACCTTCATTCATGTTTTGTTCTGTTTTGAATTATTTCAACTTTCAATATTGCAACAGAATTGTTAAAAATGATTTAATAAAACGGAAATAAATGTGCTGTGATTTCTCCTCAGTATACATGTGTATTTTCTTGTTCCCTGGAAAACGGTAGGCTCTCCAAATTAAAATTTAATAAATACATTTAGGTACACAACTTCTCTGAAATCAATGTGATTTCGATCACCTTTCCTTCTTTGCGCATGTAGAACTTGTGAAAGTTCAACACCGAGGTCATCAGCATTACCAGTGAGAGCATAGGAAGTCCAGTAATCGGCGAACTTTCTCGTTTCCCGACAAGGTGCGTTGACTCACGTATACGATGTCAGCAAGGTCAGCTGCCCTTGCGCGCTTCGGCCCGGCGTTTACCAAGTTATAATAGCATTGTTTTTGTAACAAAACACTTTTCTAACATTAACAATATTTATATCATTGCATTTAATTTTTTAAGTACTTGAGAATGATAGAGAAAAAAATATATACTTCCATTTAGAAAAAACAAAGTTGGGTCAATATCTGTAAAGTTACATACGGTGCAAATAAGAAAATATATTATTGTATGTTATTTGCCCCATCATCTGCAACAACATGGGCCAAATAGCATCTCGATACCTCAAACAGATTTCAAAATGTTTGCTATGGTCAACTTAGGTGGTCAGCCCTGTATACTAAATTACATCATCTAAGAGTTGAGTTATTGGAATCAATATTTTGTGGTTTCTTGATACAGAGAAATTTGTTGTCAACAAGATGACAATTTGTCAGTCCGTCTGTGGTCAACGCTAGCGTCTAACCTTTCAGCAGAATTTTTCCAAAATTGATATTACCCCGATCGATCTGATCGAACGTTTTTGATAAACTTTGTTATCGAATAGCGTAAAAAAAATTAATGAATCATTTCGTTTTGTCATAACGTAAAAATGGCCTAGGTCTCCTTTTCGTCGAAATCGATGATTTTTCAATATCTGCAAGAGTTATAAATAATGTCAGAAGTTGCATCGCATGTATCTAAGATTGAGAGAAACGGCTAGTTAAATGTTAGTAGGAGGAAATAAGCAATATTTCTTGGCCGATATCCATTACATGAGAAAGTAGTTTTCATTATATGAAAAAATTTTCTCGGCGTCTTTCTACAACTACAATATTGAAAACTGAGATTCTTTAGTTAATGTCTTGTTAAAGACAGAAACTAAAACGAGGTTTTGTGCAATTTTTCGAAAATAACGTAATATATTTTAACGTAATTTTGAGTGAAAATAGACGATTTTTGATCCTATATTTTCTCAAAACGGATTAAATTTTTTCTTTAATAACCGATTGCAGTACTATGAATTTTCACCGATTACAGCCAATAACAGCGTAAACGAAATAACTGTTATTTCGCATAACAGTTTCGACTATTGTCTGTTAAGAAGTAACAGTTCAGCTGTTGAGGGTGCATCCCTACTCAGGCAGTCGAATCCGGGGGCAGCTCAGTTCGCACGGGTAGATCGCTCACGGCGGGATTCCTGCTCTACCTTGCAGGACAATATTACCAGCGATAACCCAAGTTGTTCAATGCTCAGATTAATACACGTTTTATTGGCATTTTATTCGTAAATACTAGTTAAATGATCACAGTCTGCTTCAGCAACAATTTCTTACCACGCCTCTCCTTGGAAGTCGACTGTTACGACTATCTAGCGACCCCGTAATGTTCATTGGTTCATTTGGAAGGTGTCGAGTTCTAATGTTTGGATGCGTGCGAGCATGCTTCTTGTGTGAGTGTGGCACTCGTGTTGTTACATTTTGTGAGTATTTGTATTTCTTCCAACTCTGTGCTCCTGAAGACGTGTTTTCTTTCAAAAGAAGACCAACCTTGCTACTAAAACTGTTTCTTTCCACAATTCACTCATGATTATATTAATGTTATATATTATTTGGTCAGTAACAATTTTCACCAACGTATCCATGATTACAAATTAGGTTAACATAGATACTTGTTTAAAGAAGTATAAATTATTTTACGTATGAAAAATAACGTTGCCTATTGTGAAGATTCTTTTGGTTAAAATTTACCTAGCAAGAGTGATGTAATTGTTACAAAATCTCAATTTTTATTTCTACAGCCGTTGAAGATTTTAGTTATACTAAATAATACTTAAATTCTTCTGGTCACAATTAATACAAAATTACTTACACTATGTGTATAGCTTGTACTATTTATATTTCAGCTATTTGAAGATGTGCTCTTTGTAAAAAAAAATTATGGTTGAATGCGTGCCTGGTTACGAATAAAAGAGCTGTCTGCAATAAAGGGATTTCTCTTCTTTCAACCAACTTCTGTCCTTTCGTTAACAATTTACTTAACCTCGTCGCTACATTATCAGAAACTATGATACCTTCAAAAGAGCATTGAGTGAGTCACCTCGACCTCAAACACGTACATTAATGCACAAAGAAAGCAATATTGAAAAGCAATCAGCAAGCATGTTCTGTTCATGGAGTAATTAATCATTCTATTCTTGTAATCGATTACGTGAGCAGCAGAGCAATTTATTTTACACTGTTTTGCATTTCAATATGCCAAATTTCTCACCGTCTAAAATGAAACGTACTTACCTGTAACAAGCAATATCAGTGCACTTGGTTTGTGTCACGCACCATTTCCAATCCCAACTCGAACTGGTCTACATACAAACGTGTCAAGGGAAGCCGATAATACGAAGTGGTGTGGGGTTTTCGTTGCTCTCAGCAACAGAAACCTCAGATGTAGTCTTATATTTTCAATAATACATATAGCTTTTTCGCATATAGACGTCTTCAGTGCTGAAATAAATAGAAGGAAAATTGTAATAACAAGTATGATAAAAATAAATAAATAAGCCAAACATTTAATTAACAATAATATGAAGTAATCAACAATTAATAAGTGAGTTGAGAGAGTAAAAAAGTTTAAATATATTGTAATATATTGTACATTAAATATTTTGATTACATCAGTTTGATACCTTTTAAATCAGTTTTAATGTTAAATCTAATATAATAAATTCACATAAATGAGACGAAGTAATTGGCACCTTACGGAATATCAATTGTCAAGATTTGCCCAACACAGGAGTAAAAAGTCTATACAGTTTTTAACTTAAACTTTACAGTACTACAGATTGGCACATACTTTCCCGTATTTGCTTTCTATTTCCTATGGTCTCGGCTAGCTATTCGAACTTGCCTCGTACTCTTGCCTGCTGCCATCTATCGTCGCCCAAAGTACTTTTTTCAAACATTTTCTTAATTTTTCGGTTTCCTAATAGTAGAATGTAAATATGATTTCGGTTTTTAAGAAAGTGGCGCGTAAGCCCTACTGTAAATTCGAAACTGGGAGCTCTTTTTCCCCCACAATTTTGGAGTTTTCGAAAAACGTCATTCTAAGTAATTTTAAGTACTTTAACTTACAAATACAACAGTGTTTACAAGTTTCTGGAAATATGCATATTAGCGGCCTGATAGATCTTCCAAAAAAATAACGGCGTGATAAATATTCCAAAATCTTCCTAAAATGTTTGTATAATTTTGGAAAAAAGATTAAAATACCCCGAAATTAACATTACTACACATTAAAGAGTACAATTAGAACTAACTGTTCGAAAAGTTTCAAGACAAAGTTTGGGGCGGTTTTTGAGAAAATGGCGCTTGAGTGTTCCTCAAAATGCGAAATTTTAAGCTAGTTTTCACAGAAAATGGTTGAGTTTTCGAGAAACTTCATATGACATTATTATATTTAAATAACACATGTACTCATAAATATAATAATTACAAAAAACCACTAATATAAATATAAACGACGTGAAAGCCCCGTAAAAATACATTTTTGTAATTTTTGAAAAAAAACAACAAAAGAATACAGCAATACGGCGTTTATGTCAACTCTTAGAGTACATTTAGCACTATACCTACTAAAAGTTTAAAGGAAAAATTTGGACACATTTTTGAGAAAATGAGGTTTTTGTAATTTTTAAATTGCTCATATTGTTTGCAATATTGTGCGACAACTACTAATTTTAAAAAAATGTATATGGCCTTAGTGAAAGGACGCACTATAGAAAACAAATTTCATTTGAAGGAAAAATCTCAATTTTAATTTTGTAGTTGTAGAAAGACCCCAAAAAAATCATACTTTTGAAATTTTCGAAAATTCGGAGTTAACCGTAAAAATCGTACCTATGCCACCTTTTAAGTGTACACGAAATGTAAGAAAAAAATTGGAGATATTTTCCTGCCCTGCGCTCTGTAAAGCTTTGCTTCTAGCGTAATATGAGGATCAACTTATCAAAACGTATATTGTCCGCTGGTAGAAAAAATTCGGTTTCATATAAAATCGTGTGTGGTTTTTAATACAATCTATACGCCCCCGCTTTCAAATTTCTTCAAAACGCATTTAATATAGTGTGTTAAAATGCGTTTTGAAGAAATCTAAAAGTGGGTAGATTGTTTTAAAACCTACACGATTTCATATCAAACTCAATTTTTTCTACCAGTGGACAATATGCATTTTGATTAGATGCTCTTCATATGTTAACAGTAAGCACATGCCTAAGTTATTGTGAATGAATGTAATTGCTTATTTATTTCTACTACATTAGCAATTACAATATTTTTCTGGTTTATTTATTCATTCACTTACAAGGTAGCCTTGAAAAGTGACAAAAAACCTTTATGCTTTATTGAAACGCTATTACGAATGCTCTGTGTTGGGCCTGATGAGAGCTCCTTGGTGATGTCCCGCCGGTGCAGCCCAGTGCCACCCAGCGCTGCGGTCGCCTGTCCCCCAAGGCCCCTCCCCGCACCCCATCTGCTCCCGTCAATACGGCGCGCCGCTAATGACACCGGCCTCCCGGCCCGTCGCGCGCCGCCCCAATTACCTCGCGAGACGGAGGCCCCGCCCCGCCCCGCCCCGCCCCGCCCCGCCCCGCCCCTCCCCGCCCCTCCCCGCCCCGTCCCGTCCCGTCCCGCCCCGCCCCGCCCCGCCACGCCCCGCCCCGTCCCGTCCCGTCCCGTCCCGCTCCGCCACGCCCCGCTCCGCCCCGCTCCGCCCCGCTCCGCCCCGCTCCGCCCCGCTCCGCCCCGCTCCGCCCCGCTCCGCCCCGCTCCGCCCCGCTCCGCCCCGCTCCGCCCCGCTCCGCCCCGCTCCGCCCCGCTCCGCCCCGCTCCGCCCCGCTCCGCCCCGCTCCGCCCCGCTCCGCCCCGCTCCGCCCCGCTCCGCCCCGCTCCGCCCCGCTCCGCCCCGCTCCGCCCCGCTCCGCCCCGCTCCGCCCCGCTCCGCCCCGCTCCGCCCCGCTCCGCCCCGCTCCGCCCCGCTCCGCCCCGCTCCGCCCCGCTCCGCCCCGCTCCGCCCCGCTCGGCACCCGCGCCACCCGCCCCGCCCTGCGCCGCCCCACTCCGCCCGCCATGCCCCGCTCTGCTCCTCCCCGCCCCGCTCGGCCACCTCCGTCTCGCCCTCCCCGCTCGCTCACGCCGATGCCGCGACGGACGAGGAAAAGGCATTCACACAAACGAGTTGACGAAAGAGTAAACAACGTGCTATCTTCGGGCACTTTGGGCTACAGCTAGGTGCGTTCGTATCACTTCATATTCCGGTCAAGCCGGGCTCAGCCGTTGGCGGTCCGTGGGGGCACGATTGTACGGTGCAATAAGAACACTTGGGAGAGACGCGGTGCATAAGAGACTTGAGAGAGAGCAAGATTTATTTTATATCAAAAAATTAGAAAAAACGTTTTGCATTCAGTGACAAATTTTTAATTTAATTCCGCGCATTGGGAATACTCCGAAATTTATGTTTTGTGAGAGGAAATTCCGTTGGTTTTTAATACTAACTTAATATAATAATATGCGTATACTTTTTACTGATTTCCACTTTTTTATTCATCAACCAGTTTTCGCATCAACCAGTTTTGAGAAACTTGCTTCGAAAATAAATTGCTTTTGTATTTGCAACTTTTCCTTTTACCTTATAGGACGCAATTCTCGTCGGAAGTATGTTCAGCAATCATAAAGAAATCCATGTTGTGACCATGTTACTGAGTAATATTAGTCATGGGGATCAATTCTTTAAACAAATTTAATTATTAAAATGCTTTTCGTCTATACAATTTGTCAAAATACCCGTTCATTCCAAGGAAATTATGTTCGGTGATTAAAAATTAATAAATATTATTATGAAGTAGATGAATGTGGCGTTGCCGACGCTTAAACAGTTTTTAAATCACCTTGAAATGTTACAAATTTCTACTCAAGTTCTAAATGGAAAGATTCTTTAACCCTTCGGCTCTGTTTCTCAGATATTTACGTGGACTTTATTTGGGATGAATTTTGACCCCAAATGTTTTACACAATAAATTACACGGATTTGTTGCGGGAATGTTAGTTAGAATTATTAATTGAGAAAACTATGCTATGTATTATCTTTATTTACTATATTCAACTAAATAATAGAATAATGTTATTTAAAAAAAAGCATTCTAGCATATCCTCATTACTATACATATGTATCTGTCTTAAGAGCATGGCAATGTTTGAAACAGCAACCAAATCGTAATAGACAAATACACCAAATTATTCCTAAGACACAGCACCAAGACACAATATTACAAAACGGAAATGGACACGTTTTAGAATTTTTCTTGTCATTTAGATGTGAAATGTAGCATTTTTGCTTCCAACCTCATAAAAATAAAATTATTTCCAACAAAGAAACAAACTTAGAAAACTAAAAACATTACAACATATGTAAAACTGGACTTACATAGCATATCTAAAAGAAAAAAGTTCTTGTGAATATTTTTCTGATTGTTGGGAAACATTTTTTGTCCTGGGGATCAAACAAGACCTCAAACAGAGTCTAGGGTTGATAAGTAATAAAATAACAAGAAATGCAAAAACAGCGAGACGCAGCTCTTCTTGTAGGATGTCCTTTCGGACTTCGGGCACTACCCACTCGTTGCCGTGTTAACGCACGGGTCCGGAGGGCCAGGACTCAGGGCCCTCAATGTTCAAGGGCCCCCGATAGTTCTTATTATTATAGAAATTATATGATGCTAAATGTTTCAAAAAATAAAATACAAAAACCGTATAAACAATGATGCAAAATATTGTCATAACGAAGTGATGAGCGGAGTATCATTGGATAATATTTATATGAAATGTTGTTGGTTGATGCAAAGTGTAGTTTTTTAACAAAACTTGCCTTTACATTGGGGGAAGGGGAAGAAAGGCGAAAGTAAAAATAGGGGATCACAAATTAACCAAGACCCATGGTCTTCCAATGCTGTTAAAACGGCTCTGTACCCACCCCAGAATACGGTGTTGAAGGACCTAATCCGAAGACTCTCAGAAGAGTTCTTCTGAAGAGTACATTCTTTCAGTGTTTCAAAAAATGTGCATTTGCAAGCACTTATTCTAAACGTAACGTTTATTCTTATACATTTTTGTTAGAAAACAATTTTGTAGTCGAAATTATACTACAAACGGGGAGTATCCTATTAGAACTATCGTGTATGCTACACATAACAAAATATCCTACAAAATGACAGCAACTATCGTACGAAGTAGTAATACTGTCGAACTTTCCCTTCCAAATGATCCAAGTCCTAAACCGCGTATCGCAAACAGCGGCTTCCGAGCGACACAGTCGTCAGAACAATAGAGAGATAGCGACTTCTGTGATGTCATCGACTAATTTGTGTCACATTTAGCTGTCATCCCAGCTAGCGTCAGAGCTCGTAGTTCTAGAGGTCGCTACGAGGTTGCAGAGCTAAAAACGCAAAACCAGGCTTTTGGAATTTTACTTAGAATCTTCTAGACGGATCCGCAAGCAAATCGCCAGTCCCCCACTAATGGGGCAAGACACGTCGAACGATGTCTAATGTGTCTCGTTTGGACGGAAAGGGGTCTACAGCCTCGTCCTCTCGCACCTTCCGCTCCTCTCGCGCATTCCACTTCTCTCGCGCCTTTCACTTCTCTCGCTCCTTCCGGTCATCTTGCTTCTTCCGCTCATCTCGCTTCTTTTGCTCAACTCGCTTTCCGCTTTCCTCGCACCTTCCACTCCTTTCTCTCTCCTTCCACTCCTTTCGCACCTTCGGCGCCTTCCGCTCCTCTCGCTCCGATCACTCTTTCCACTCCTCTCGCACATTCCGACCCGATTGCTCCTTCCGAGTCTTCCGCTCCTCTCACTCTTTCCCCTCCTCTCGCACATTCCGACCCTATCGCTCCTTCCGAGTCTTCCGCTCCTCTCACTCTTTCCACTCCTCTCGCACATTCCGACCCTATCGCTCCTTCCGAGTCTTCCGCTCCTCTCACTCTTTTCGCTCCTCTCGCTGCTTCCTCTTTCTCTTCCTCCTTTTTTTGCGTTCCGCTCCTCTCGCGCCTGGCGCTTCTCTCGCTCCTTCCACTCTCCCTGCTTCGCCCGCTCCTTCTGATCAACTCGTTCCACTCGCCCCTCCCGCTTTCGTCCGTTGCAACCACTGCGCTTCTGCCCAACCGCTTCCATTTTGCCCCGCCCCGCGACAGCCGCCCAGATTTGGATTTGGAGGTTATATTTAACAAAATTTTCTAAAGACATTGTACTCAATAATATTCGTTGCAAATTTGGAAGAAATCATTCGAGTGCTTCTTAAATTCTTGTGGAACATAAAACATTCATACTATCACTTTTAATAGCAGATCTAGGTAATTTTGCGGAATTGCGATAATTTGCCAATGCTTTCTCTAGCCGGTCAGAATGTACAGAAACACTGGCCTTGCTAGTAATTAATTCATAGCAGAAATGCCAATAATATGCACATTCCATACCTTCAGCAGTTTTGTAGACGCTACATGTATCTTTTGCCCCCACCGAAAACCGAACTGTTCTACGTATAGGAAGCTAACACGCTAGCCATGACCCATTCCTAGAGTATCTACATGTTTAGATTTAATTTGTATGCTACTAAATTGTGGATCGAGAGAACGATTTATTTACACACCTCCCTGGGAGACACACGTATGCTCTTCATGCACTATTGTTTGCATTATATTTGCGTAAGAATGTACTCTGGTACTACTGTCTCGTATGACAAGGACCCAGTTGGTATTCCAGTCTGACATAAAGGGGTTCGGAAGGCCTGTGGCAAGCGAGTTGCAACCCTTTTACACCATTTTTTGGCATTCTCTGCTCGAGGAAAGCTTTCACATAGTCGCAAAGCTAAATGTGTGATATACTGGAACATAGCACACCTAATTACACTTCACAAAAAGAACATTTCTTACTGGTACATTTGAAATTAAATAGAATTGCAATGGCTATAAAATATTCCTTTGTGTCATATACACTTAGTAGTATATACAAAAAAAACAATTCTAAGAAAACGACAACCTAGATTGAAGGGAAACAGTAGCGGGAGATATTTACTGCCCAGAGTGATACATTTTAAATTCCTGTTGACCTTTTGAAGGAGAGAAATACATAAATATATGGGGACTAGTACTGCTTAACTATTATGAACTCGACTAGATGTACCACAGATCAATACTTTAGCACTGAAATAGATATCACAAGGACTTGTCAAGTATTTAAAACTAGTCTTTCTTCTTCATTCTAACAGAGACGGTTGTCTCTTCTGAGTTTTCAATTTTTTGAAGTATATGTAACCGTCTGTTTACGTGAAGAGTAGGGATTTGTACTGACATTTTAGATCGTTCTGTACTTATATTGAACTCGGCAAGCATTATTTCAGTGAACATATTCAAAAATAAATATTACTTTCTAAATTAAATAAATAATTTAGCTATTCAAATCATCTATTTTTATATCTGTATAGTTTTAGAAGCGAATAACCAGAAATCTGAAATGAGTGGGCCTTTGATAATCCGTATATGTTGTAGATATAGTTCATTTTTACTCTTGATACTTTATACAGAAATAAATATTTATCATTAAAGTAAAACAATATAAGCTCTGATACTTTTGGAGAACACATCTTAGAAGGCTATTTTGTAACCGAGATGTTTTTTTGTGTTCAATATTAATGATTCGTTGCAATATTGACTCCAACTTTTTAAAAGATATTGACGTTGAAAATTACAGGGCTCACAACACAGACTGACAATCGGGATTCCAACGCGGAAATTGAAAATGCGGCATGTCTCTGTTGTGATGCAACCTTCCTACGTTCCTTACTGCTTGTATCACACACGCACGAAGAGAGAGCGTCTTCTCGCTTGTCGCACGATTCACAGAGGAATGGGCTTCCTGCACGAAGGTTCCGGCATTAAATTCCATGAGGAAGTCACGTAGCTTTCCATTTCATTGTGGCTTCATTTCATTATCAACTTTGTTTAATTGCACGCAGCAAAAGGAAGAGGATTATAAAGTTGATTAAACATCAACTACCGTGTTGTTAAAACAGGAATTAGTAAATGTTTGTACAATTGTCCCTATATATGACCGTGCGTGGTGTAGAAAGTTACTCTTTAGTTCAGTTCCAGTTTCATTTTAGTCGTCAGCCAATAATCAAATTTTGGTTATTATTAAAAGGGATAATGAAAAACAAAAACAACTCTATATTTATTAAAGGACTGAAAGGAGTTCATTACATGACAAATTTTCAAATAAATTGACCAAAAGAACATGAGTGTAATTTGTAATAAGTGACCTTGTAGTAAAAATGACAAAAGTAATATTTTAGTCCAATGTTAACAACTCATCAAAAGATGAGAAGAGCTGTACATTTGTTAAAAACAAAAAGTAAAACGGAGACAGAAAAAATATTAGTATTATATGAAAAAATATATTTTATATATTTAAAATTAAAAAAACCTCTCAAGAGTGTCAAATAAAATACATCACATGTATCAAAAACAGTCATTTAGTCGCATCGTAAACTGTTTGAAATACTTTCAGCCATTTCTCGAGGTGACACAAGAATCTTTTCAAAGATTCATTACGCCGCGGACCCCGAAGAACGCAGCCTCAGTTCGCGTTATTGGCTGAGATCTCGACATTTTGTCGCGCCGGCGCATACCTGCAGCGAATTGGTTCCGGGCGTCGTAGATCTTGAGCGCGAGAGGCGCTATTGATTCACGCGTCGCGGCGCTCGTCGACGCGACGCAGATTGCGAACGGCCGGAGGACGAGGAGGACGAGGCGGAGGAGAAACAGCGCGGGGAAGCGGAGGAGGGAGAAGCAGCACCAGCCGAGTTTAGGAATGTTGAATTCCATTGCCTCGGAACCGCAGATGCTTTAACTCGGCGCGGTCGGCCGATAAAACAGGACCCCACTTATCGAACGGAGGCGGCGCGGGCGGCGGCGGTGGAGCGTCCGCACCGACGGCTACGCATTTCCCCAATAGCGCGCCTGGAGAGAGCTTGCCGAACGCTGCCTGGCCGCCTGCAGCGCTCGCCCACCCAGCTGCACGGGCCCCTCGGCATTTCACGAACGTCGTCACCACAACTCTCGTCGTCACGAAATCCTCGCCAACACACGTCGCATTGCCTCAGCGTCATATTCACCGTCACCTTACTTGCGAGCTTCTCCGTATTTATTTCAACTAATCTTCATTGAATAGTACCCCCGTAGACATTTTTTCAATCTAACCGCGCCTCTTTGTACGTCAGTGTCACTTCCCATAGTTCCCTGGTACAAGGCTAAACCTTTCAACAGCGTTTCCCTCCCTGCGACAAATGCGTGCTATTCCCATAACTTGAAAACTCTCACGACCCTTACTATTATTCTCCCCCTTACTTTGGCACATCACTACCTCTTCTATTGCTAACCCAAAACGACCTTAACACTATCTTCGGCAATCGCCGTTCCTACCACCTCCTCCCCGACGGGGCTGCTCCAGCGCAGAGGGTGACTTTACACAAAGTCGCGGCGCTAATGGCAGTTGGTAGCAGTGACGTCGTCTATCACTTGTAACTAGTTGTCGTCGCGCTGAGAATGAACGTGGGGGGCCAAAGCTGCGAACGGGCTGGAAAGGCGAAAGGCGGGAGGAGGCAGGAGGAAGGGGAGCTGTGCTCAGGACGGCGGTTCGGAGGGTGAGGACTGTGAAATGTGGCTTCGACTTTGCCCGTAGGCCTCAGACCCTTCGAAAAACATGTCCTCACTTCTTTTCCGAAGGGGATCGCGATTTGTGTCCTGTGCTTTTTTAAAACATCTCAACGACTTGGCGGGGGAGGGGGTAGCATTGGGAACTACTTTCAGAAAAAATACGGTTCAGGGCCCAGATTTGTATTGGTTCTCAGAGAATTCCGTTTCCGAAGATTTCTTGCTGTCGTAAGACGTTCCAGATATCTTAGCGACAGATAACGAGCAATACTTCACAAAGGCTACTAATAATATGCGAATGCGCGTCTGCGATTCAATACTTTTCCAAACGAGTCCAAGTGACTAAGAGGCGCGATCGCTCAATATTGAAAGAATGTCGCAGCGGGCGTGGAAGTAAAGATCAGAGGAATATATAAAATATCCAGAAAGCTCACGGCTCCTTCCTGGCGCCTTTCATGGTTCTTCCTTTTCATGCCCTTTCTTGCGATTGACAGGCAATATTGATACTGTCTGCTAGGAAGTGGTGAACGGGAAACTTCTCTGGAATTTAATAAGAGCGTAATGCGTCTAGCGCGAGATCTCCGGAGAATCCAGAACCTTCTGAAACTCAGGTTCCGAGGACGAAAGACTGAAAATGGTCACGTACTCACTTACAGTGACTTGAAGATTTAAATGAACTGAAATGGAAGTACGTTTTGCAACGGAAGATATTAGCGAAAAAATGTTTTTATTTCTAGAATAATGTGACTTTGCTCAATAGTCAGTTTCATTTTGTCCAAAAAATATTCAATTTATTTTTCTACGGAATATGAAATTTATTACATTCTTCAAGTTATGTGGGAACATATATTAAAAGTGTAAGAATATTGTAATGTCATCACCAAAACATCGCCATTCACAAAACTAAATCTGAAGAAAGTGTCAGGAGTATCTTAAAATAAAGACCCTGATTTCGCAACCACTTGAATAATTGGTTTATTGCATTACAACAATTTTTCAATTCTCAACCAACCTCAAGAACGAATGATACTTTTATGACTACATTGCTATCCTACTCTTAATTAAAATACACGTTACTCGACAATTAAATTTTCAATTTCTGTTCCAAAACTTCCTCCACAGAGAACATTTACCCTTAAAAAATACAGGTATGCATCTATTCAAGTGAAATTTCACAAAATAATTTAATGAACTTATGCCGTATTATTGATGTTAGAGATAAAGCATCAGTAGCATGATTTGAGAAGTGACGCTAATCTTTTAATTGAATATTCTGTAAATAATTACTATTTAAGTGTTCATACCTATTTAACTGAGGAAGAAAAATTTCAAAATACCCTCAAAATATTACTTGTATACACAATAGCGTTTTTTACAAATATATTGTTTCGTCATATACTCTCATGTAAATGGAAATTTAACGAAACATGTTATTAATCGAATATTTGGTTTCCAGAATCTTTTGCTTATTTTCTTAAAAAGTTTTGAATAATATTAGATTCACTACTTGAATATGAAAAATCACCATCACTTCCCAAACCAAGCATTAGGATTGTTTCGTAACACCAATAATACTAATGATAATTGTTTCAATACTTTTACATCTTAGTTAATATTTGTAATACATTATTCCTCATTTGTCAAAATTCATTTCACAAATGAGTCTTCAGTAATTAAGGTATCAATACATAGCATTTTCAACTTTAATTATAGAACCCTAACTTACTTCTACAAGACCAGAATTTAATATTATTACAACATCGTTCATTTTGCTTTTAATAAATTGTTATAACTTACTTTCTGTCTTCATTCACAAATCACAGTGTGGTACATAAATGTACTTGGCTCTTATACTGCTATTTTGAGAGACACTGGAAATAATGTTCTAATACAACACTAATGGTTCAGAAAGGTCTATGCTTCTCTTGCCATTCCCACTACCTCATTCGCCCTCCACATCTGCACTTTCGCCTCCACCGCCGCTCCCCCAACTGCCTCCGCGCTCTCTCTGCCCACGCCTCCGACCACGTGCCACCTTCCCCTCTCGCCCCCTTTCCTGCCTCCGCCCGCGCCCCCGCATGCCCCCGTTAAAGCTCGCGCCCTAGCCTTCGTCTGGTCCTCCGCCTGCGCCTCCCCGACCGTCACCTCTTCCACCCTCTCCATCGCCTCCGCCGCCCCCGTTTCCTCTGCCCTCGCGTCCGCCCCTCCATCCCCCCTCGTTGCCTCTGCCCCCCTCCCCCCGCATCCACCGCTGGTTCCGCCTGTTCACTTGCACGCGCATCACCTGCGGCCCTCCCCCCGCACCGACCAAACCCCCCCTTCCACCCCCGCTCTCACTTCCTCCCCGCTCTCGCCCTGACCGACGTCCTCGCCTCCGCTCACTTCTCAGAGATCTTAAAGCGTATTAAGGTAAATTTACTTTCCATGTATCTGAGAAATATACAACTTATTCTATAGTACTCTCAATCGTTCTACTTCTTATTTCTGAACCCTCAAATCACCTTAATGCTAAGCCTGTCACAAAGGAAGTATGACAGATGAATGAATTACTGCTTTACTTCAGGCAAGCGACAGTGCGACGATGGCAAGGGCTGAAAGCTTCTGTATCCGGGTTCGCGCGCTCTTGTGAATGTTTGTTCGGGGAGTAAATAATTGGTAATATTTTTTCAATTCACTTCAATACCAGAGTTGGTTCATAGGAGGCATGTACTTTGACCGACAATCCATAAATAAAAATGCTTATTTAAGGAATGCAATTTATTTATTACAAAATTAGAACTTCTTTACATAATGATTCGAGATACTTATTAATTTTAAGACTGAAAATAGATAACGCGAAAGCACTCTGAAAATACATCTAATCTATTGGTTTAAACAAAAAGCAATTTATATTTATTTACTATCACTCTCTTCAACATACAGTTTTACTACCACCGTATTCAGGCACCACTATATACGAAGCCATATACAAATTTCAAGGTTTACATTGGATATATTGCAACTGTACGGTCTTCGAAGTAAGTCTTGAATATTTCACACAATTGTTATACTCCTTTCTTATCTGAAACAACGCCTGCAATTATGTCCCTCTGCCTGCCCGCTCCTCTGGGACCGCCCTTCTGCCCCACTCCACTACCTCTACCCCTCTTTTTCCCTCCGCCACCACCACCCTCTTCCAGGGCCCTTTTCCCTCCTCCCCTCTCCCCCTGCTCTCCGCCCCCCACCCCAGCCCCGCGGCCAGGCTCCCTCCGCCCCCCGCTCTCGTTCCTCCGCCCCCGCCCCCGCCCCCGCCCCCGCCCCTTACTACCAACCCTCTTCCTTCGGCGCCCTGCAGCCGCCCCTCTACACTCTCCCTTACACTCCCCAATCCACCACCACTTGCCCCCCACTCTTCGACCCACGACCCCCTGCCTCCGCCCACCTACTCCTTGACCGTACTCACCGTTCCGTATCGCCGTCGTCCTGACTGACGGTTGTCACCGTTATCACTGTCCTTCCTCTATTTATACTAGTTCGTAATTCTGTTCGGCTTCAGTGAGAGTCCAAGGAGTACCAGAATGGAGGTTTGTTCTCATTGTGCTGGAACTTAAATCCCTGCAGAATTAAAATACACTTTAATTTCGCCAGCAATAAAGATATGATTTAGCGCAGTGGAACTTGTTATAAATGGTGTGGACTTATAGAAAATAAACATAATAGTTATACGTATGATATGATCATTATGTTCGCATATGAATAATTTTCATTTTTTATAATGACTTAATTTTGTTTGAGTTTTAAATTTAGAATAGATTAGCTAATCGCTCATTATGCATGCTTTTATGCTTATCAAATACCTGCTACAATGTTAGTTTCGAAATACACGAGGTAATTTCCGATATTTCGTGTTGGAAAATAATGGTTTCTTTGATAGCTTAATGCGTTGAAAATCTCTGGGGTCAGTCTGTCCGTAGCGACTTTTGTCGTAGTAGGAACCTGAAAGTAAAAGCACGAACCTGAAAGCGTCCGTAGCAGACTCGCGATCTGTTACTCACATTCATGTTAGACGAAAATAAATGTTCCTCTGGCAGACATCCGAGAAGAGGAAACGGATGAAATAAGGGACGAAAAAGTGATGCAAGTGCTGCAAATATAAAAGTGTGTTTTTTTATTCAGAAATTCACCGACAGCTGATCAAAGTGCTCGAAAACTCGTCGGGAAGAGATTCAAACCTTCCACAATCTAGATGAGTCAGTGTACGTGTACGGTTACTTCATGTTTGAAAGAAGGAAAAAGATATCGTTATTAACAAAATTACTCAAAAAGGAATATCAATATTATATAATAAGGTATAAACAGACGGACAGACTTAAAACACTTCAAACCAACAAATTTTGAACTTATAAAAAAATAAGTTTATTATTTAGAATATGAAGATATTAAAATTATGAAAACGTTCTTAAAGATTCGTCAAGAAATGAGCTGGAGTGTGAAAGTTTATAGTTGGAATTAAAAAACTCTCTACAAGTAAATGTTACTTACATTAGAGAATAGTATAACATCCAAGAAACTTTTCAAAGTGGTTTGAGTAACAATTGAGTGTAGATATTAAAGACTTAAAGATAAATATTATCTATGGTTTGAGATTTTTTTATATTATAAATAAAACTGTTAGAAACAAGGTTTCGAAATTTACAACTGCCCACTGGTCATTGCATCTGAAATCTTATAATTGTACAATTATCTTATTGTCGTGTAAACTATTCAACTGTAACTGTCATATAATTACCTTGTAAATGGAAAAATATGTTCTGTCACGAATTTCTCGTTAGGAAATTCAAGGAATCAATTTATTGTTGGCCGTGAATTGAATGGGGTGAAACCTTACACTTGATGTGGGGTCGATTTAAGTGAAAGTGTAGTGTAATGTACAAAACAGGAACTAATTTAAAATTAGACGCAGAATTGAAAAGCTAGAATTTGTAAAATTAGTTTTTGTGAAATTAATATTTAATATTGAATAAATGGAATACCATCAAAAATGTACAAAAATTTAAAAAATGGCACTGTGCGATTAGTGTTAAAAGATAAAGAAACAGTTTTGGGAACTCAATGGCACAACGATACTCTTATCGAAGCGGTAATTACTGAAGGAATTCTCTTCTACGGGAAAGTCGCCTGCCTGCTTCAGACACGGAAGGACCTAACATCTCACCGAAACATGCTGATTGTAAGTACTTTTGCTTGGGCATCCATATTGCGTAGCATTATGTTAGTACTATATATATATATATATATATATATATATATATATATATATATATATATATATATATATATATATTCGTGGTTCCAATTCATATTTTTCATGTCTGATTGAAACTGTATCCCTATTTCGCGTTTCAGACTGAGATGTCTATTTGTTAGAAAATAATGCGCCCTAAACTGAAGTTAGACCTACGCTATTCTTATAAGAATCCCTTAATTTATCGGCGGAAAAAAATAAAGAAAAAAAGTGGAGCGTTTTTGAAAAAAATGTGTTTTTTATTAGAAATAAATCTTAAACGCGAATAGCGTAAAATATCTTAAAATAACGCTCGAAAGTATGTGCTGTTGTAGCACTATTAGTTCATTAACAAGGCCTGGCAATAAGAGATTTTCTGCCGAAAATTCGCCGTATCTCGGCGCACGATTACAAATACAATCTCTTCTTGGGAAGGGCGAGAAAATAAAACGTTTCAGAATGCGCAAAAGTTAATGATAATGTGTTCACGCTCCAATTACAGACGGAAGCACTTATTGTGATTGATTTATCTCACCTCGTGATTGGCCAATAGCAAAGAGGTGATAAGAAAATATATTTTTATATACATCGTCTCGATTGGTGCTTTTCGAATGTAAACATCAATGCTGTTGGTGTTAATATCACAAGTGGAATAGTCTTCTAAATTGCACATCATACAAACTGACTGACAGGCATGAATAATTTAAAAAAATCAATAACTTGAGCACTCTACTAACAGCGTGACTCACTGACTATTCTCCCATTAAATTTCACAACACAGCATCGCCATTAGAGAGACAAAAACTACGTCAGGGAACAAACAACAGTCAGTGCGTCACACCGTCAGCCGATATGATAATTCATTCCGTGTAAGACTTCAAAACATTTAACTCAGTGTGGTCAAATCGAGTTGATTGGTGTTCTTGGAGAAAGAAGAACAAGGAACCCCTAATGGTTCATATTTAAGGCATTTATTACTGTTGGTAAAATTAATTAAAGTACATGTAGAAATTTACAAAGCATTTGTCTGTCAAGGGACCTGGCGGATACGTATAGGGGCGAAAGACCCACCGAGTTGAAGATCTTGAGACTCAGGCGGCACTTCGGCAATTTGTAAGTATGTTTGTTAGTGTGTGTGTGTGTGTGTGTGTATGTGAGTGTGTGTGGGTGAGTGTCGAATGTTCTCTGTTACATGTTGCTCTAAGTTACAGGCTGTATGTTCTATTGTGTGAAATGTGGCTCGACCTCAATGCATCGACTTCTTATTCTCAAATTTCATTACTATTCTCATATTTCACAAATACCACAAAATAAATTACTCATACTAAATATCCACTTCACAGAACTATATTGTGAGGAAGTGTATTCAAATTTGTTGTTAAACGATATATTCTAAAGGAACTAAACTACGTATTTCCCCTTCCAGAAGCAAACAGAACAATTATATCTGAAACACGTTGAGCAGTCACCTTACTCACGTTATTCCAATGAAACATCTGTAACACAGAAGTAGGAGAATGTCACGACGAGTAAAATATAAAGGAAGAGTGCTATGTGATAGAAGGCTTTACTGGCAACTTACTACATAGTGTAAAAAATTACCTTGTGTGAATTTCCAGATTTTTTGTGTTGGTGAAGTTGTCTGACCAAGGTCAATTTTGGAAGAGGATGTACATGAAGACTTGTTGCTGATATAAGTAGCATCTACCGACAGAGAATATTTCTGATATTGCCACAGCGTTTTCATCATTCCGATTATTTTCAATAAATTCAGTGCTTAAACTTCAAAGTGTGTAGAAGACAACATATCTTGTGGAAAGTTTATAGTGATGGAAGAGTCGCACAATAAAGAAATGAACGGCAATGTACCCGAAAAAATAACAAGGATGTAAGTCTGTCAAAGTGTATTTTATTATTCATTTATTTCCTATCCAAGAAATAATAGTTTAAAAAATTAATTAGTAGTTTTTCAATTTCAATTTCGTAAGATGATTGTATGTAAGATGAAACTCGATCATTAGTGATTTTTAGATCTCAGTAGAAATGAAATTTCAAATCCAGAAAATTTGCGAATTAGTTATTGTAAACTAAGTGGAATATAAGCAAGGAGTACCTATTCATTGTTTCCTGGCGCAACGACTACGTAAATTAGTCTCATAAATCTAGTTATGTCCCGTGTTTCTGAGAATTACCGAACTATTGGTATTGTGATGAGTTTTCGTTGGCATTTCCAATGAAATAATTATATGAGTCGTCATTGTCAACAATAAATTTAATAAATAATATTGTTGGCAATGACGACTCATAATTATTTCAATTATCGAACTATTTCAATGTCGTATGAAATACTTTATTAAAGTAGTACTATAATAAGTATTTACATTCTATTACGCATCCTCCACTTAAGAAAAACGAAAACAGCACACAGTTGGTTTATATGTTACTCTCATTTAGAAATTTGCTTCAGAAATAAATATGACATTTTTCGAATTATTATTTATTATTCTCTAATTACAAATTGATATAGAATCAATCTAGTATAAAATGAAAGATAAGCATATGATACTCATGATGTAAATTATAGATGTGCAGTGAACGATGGAATTGACGCTCCAAAATGGAAATTCTGGAAACGAAGGAGATACATTTTAACGGCAATGACCTTTCTCGGCTTCTTCAATATGCTCGCTTTGAGATCAAATGTTAGTGTGGCAGTTACAGCTATGACAACAAAACGAACTGTGGACTTAGAAAATGGAACATCGGAAGAGGTGAGAATTTACACTACTTATTTCTAAAGCGCGCAGAAATTGAATGAAAGCAATTCTGACTCCCGCCAATTAGTATCTCTGGTTTGTTAGATACGTCAAACTAGGGGGAAATGTAAAAACAATGAAACAGTTTCGAATGTGACAGACTGAAAAACGCAAATATTTGATAGTGTTATTCCGCCCATTGTTATTCTGCTCATTCCGATCGAATTCTCACACTCAATGCGTTGCTAGAATGCATGAAATGCACAATGGAAAACCATTTTGTGTTGTTTTGTTCAGTAGCATTTGTACTGCTGCAGTGGACCAATATTTGACAAATTATTAAAGTAACCTTTTTCAAGTGAACAGTGTTCAGAGATAGAACTTCATTGTCTTTCCTTTCGGTAACAGAGAGAACATAATATCACAATAAACGTTTTTAGTGCATAATTAATACACTTTCACCCTCTCAAAAATACGCCGAACAATTAAAAACAATTAAAAACAATTTAAAATGACCTTATTTGAAGATCTGTTTTTGATGCATATCTTCATTAAAAAAATTGTATCTTCACAATTGTAGTTGAAGGAATACGGAAACTCCTATCTGCACGTACTAATTATGATTGATTGATTTCTAGTAATTCTGGGCGCGTCAACTAACATAATTAGTCCCGTATGTGCTGTGCATGATTTGTTGCTGGGGAGGGGTTGGTATTATTGGCGAGAACCGGCGCCGATCTACCGTCGGCTAGCGGGGTTTTCCCCAAACAGGTATCTCCCTCCAGCAGGGCACCGCCCCAACCGGGACAAGCTCTAAGCTCCCGACCGGCCTCCCGCCATGTGTGGTAGTATAGTGCATGTAAGATTAAGTGTGTGTAAGGGGTAGGATAGGACAAGGAATGGGAAGGAAACATCGCGTGCGGAACGTGGCCCATTTGGTAGGGAACTGCCCCAGCATTCGCCTGGTATTCCTCGGAGAAATTTATGAAAACTACCGATCAGATCAGCCGGCCGGTAGAATTCTCCTCCAGACAGCGACAGAACTCGACCTAGCTGTCGGAACTCGAATCCCACAACCTCCAGATCAGAGGCACTGCAGTGACATCCATTGATGCCTGAGACATCTTTCCCGGTCGTACTAATTGTTCTATCGTTTTTTGGTTGCATTAAACTGATTGCGCGACGTAGACCCGTGCTCCAAGGGCGCCGTAATGAACTGAGAGTACGGGCGTGGTGGCAGAGCAAGTCCGGAGACTTGGCGGCTAGTCAGGGGCGACGAGGCGTGGCGAGAAGGCGATCGACGTCAAAATCAGAAGTTAGTATTTGCGTCCCTAGATACTCCCAGGGTCCCCAAGTCACATGATGCGTGAATGTGGTTCCCTTATAGGCCGTGCCAAACGAGTGGGACTGGCTGACAAACAATCAAGAGCCAACCTTTGGAAAATTTGAGTTTCGTCGGATGTGGGTGACGGGCAGTGGTCGAGGTGAGCAGATGGCGTCGCGGCCCCTGTTCATTCGTAATATCGCAAATGAATGGGAATTTGTTGATTGGCCACAACGAATCAGCCCGAGTTGCGAAGCGATGTGTGTTCATTTCCACATGTCTTAATATGTCTGTCTTCTGGAATTGTTTCATGTAAGACGCGGCATTTCTACTAAAAATATGAATTCAAAATATTTCATATAACATTTTAAAATATCTGTTTTGCAACAATAAACGTATATAAAAATAACAAGCCAATTTACGTGAAACAGAAAAGTAACCTTAATTATTTAAATAAACAGTACTTAAAATACCGTTTAGCACTGGCTCAGTCATTCAAAATGCTTGTCATTCTTCGTTTGATGTCTGTGTTGTTTCTGAATTTATTTAATATCAGAACCAGTGTCACTGCTCCAAAGCGTTTTCCCTTTTTAATCGCTCTTCCGAGACTATGAAAATGCTTATCTTCTCATCTATTTCTGCACGAGAAGTTTCACTGAAAAGTTCCAATAATAGCTTTAATACTTTTGTTTTCATAGAGCCATAAGAATCGTGTATGTTTCACACAAGAATCCAATTTTCACATTCAGAGTTTCAATCAAAACTTTCTAACCATGGGACAATTAATGGACAGTGAAATAGCCATTCATATCATTTTACACGCATATCACTTCATTTTTCATCCATCTTCCTAATTATCTCATATTATTGTGTAAGAATATATTATTGTCTATATTGTTGTTAATTACAAATGATATTAACATTTTCTACCTCTTTACAGGAACCGGAATTTAATTGGGACAGTAAGATGCAAGGTCTTGTTCTTGGATCTTATTTCTACGGATATATTACAACACAAATATTTGGAGGATGGTTGGGAGCTAAGATAGGCGGCAATATTCTCTTCGGTGCTGGAATTGCAGGAACCTCTGCTCTAACATTGCTGACGCCCATACTCGTCAAAATGAATGTATATTGTTTTGTTGGACTTCGTGTTCTTGAAGGCGCATTTGAGGTGGGGTATCCTGATCTGAGTTGAACCCTCAGAGTGCAACAAAAGTTACAGTGCAGTAGACTAACAAGAACTACGTCCAATTTCTTCCTGCTGCAGGTGTCGAATATGTTTCCTACGAATCTGAAGATCTGCCTGGATATATTTTCAAATTAAATCTTCTAGACATCTTTGCAAACTAGTGGGTAACCCTTCTTATGGCAATGGCAGGAAGAACTGTGACGAGATATTTGGTACTTCACTGCATTGTAACGTTAAGGCATCTCTACGTTCGTGCATTTAAGCACTAACTCCGATGAATTCTTCCCTACAGGGTATATCTTTTCCTAGCATTCAAGATGTTTGGGCGCATTGGATACCTCGTCAGGAACGAAACAGACTAGCTACCATAAGCTACTCAGGGAGGTACATTGGGACGTTTGTTTGTATGACCGTTTCTGGTATACTTGCAGAACATCTTGGTTGGCCGTACGTCTTTTATCTTTTTGGTAAGAAAATGTGACTTTGTATTTGCATAAATATTGTGATTTAAAATTACTCCAAATGAAAGTAAGAAATATTTTTTTAGAATTTTAGAATTATTGTTGCAGAGATGTGATTTTCAAATCAAAATTGAATTGCTGTGTGTAACAATACTAGATTAACTTTGTATACTTACTATAATTCACTTTGTAATACATTTCGTGACTATATTTAGGATTTCTTGGGTTGCTGTGGTATAGCATGTGGTTATTGCTAATTAGAAGACGCCCACAGGATGACAAAAGTATCAATCTATCAGAACTTAATTACATTCAGAAAAATATTGAAGAGACACAAAGTCATGAAGAGGTTTGGATTTAATATATTTTTGTTGGAAGTTGTGTGTGGTTTCGTGGTGTTATCGTCGTTAGAAAATGAAATATCTGGCGTAGTTTCATATTCATAGCAATATTTTAGAACAGGATCATTAATTCAACACAGAGATGTCAATACGATAAAAGTTGAAAACAGATTTTATTGAAGATTTCGGACAACAATGTATTTAAGACTCCCAACACAATTTTAAGAGAACATATTCTCTTAGATGAAATCTTTCTCACGGCAGTCAGTCATTCGCCTCTTCTGCATCCATTTCTCTCCCCTCTTGCTTTATTTTCTTATATAATCCACTTCGCCCCTTTTCACGGTTGGCCTACCTTTAAATTTATAATTCAGTAAATTATGATGGTTGTTCGAAAAAATGTGGCAAAATTAAATTATTAACAAGAAACTGCTCCAGATACTTCAACTTCTAATCCACAATGAATGATAAAGGTATTTTAGTTTTCATGTGGTCTATAAATCCCTAATTTACTTTACAGACTATACGATATCCTTGGAAAACATTCCTGCTCTCTGGCCCCGTTTGGGCCATTACTGTAGCTAATGTTACTGACAATTGGGGTGCGTTTACTCTGCTGACACAACTACCAACTTTTCTGAAAGGTATAATTTTAAAATATCTACAATGAAATTTAAGAAATCGAAAATAGGTATGTTTAATCATTAATTTTCTATTTTTTTCTGAATATTGATATCAATCATAAGAACCAAGAGCAATTATAACAGATATAAAAATACTTACTGCCGTAAATATTACAAATTGTTCCTCAACTTTTGGTATGAATTTTTGTTTCATCTTCAGATTCTTTAGAATTTGATGTACAAGATGCTGGAATTCTTTCGTCTCTTCCGTATTTAGCCGTAGCATTCACAATGCAGATTTCTGGACTATGTGCAGACTATATTTTGGTTAAGAAATATCTTACTACGACGCAGGTAAATATGCTTATAGTTATGATAAAATAAATGAATTGTAAATTCTACATTTCACGAATATAATTGTTGTTAAAACATATTAAGGTTTTAGTTGCCTTGTATTATATCACACTGAAACCTTTGCTGTTGAGAATCTACACAGGTTTCTATGTGTGCGAGGAGAATTAATTAAAACTGAACTTTGAAATATAATAGGTCTCAAAATGTAATATGAGCTAAACCTCGACCATCACAGCAATTACGCATCAGAAAAGAATTGTTAATTATATTTTATTAAAACTCTTAACTCTTCGTATTTCTCAACTTTGAAGAATTTGTATAACTACATTTCGAAACTATTTAGCTTAATCACATTAACATCAGCAGTGGTTCTCGTCTTTGTATAAAATAAACGAAATGCTAAGAAGAAATAACGTTAGTTTTAAAATATTAATCTTGTTTCTTAATGAATATATAATAATAAGACTCAGTACCTCTATAATTATTGAATTCAAAGAAATGCTGGGTATTTTAAATGTCTACAAAAATATGTAAATATTTCATTCTTTATTTACTGTTATAGGTGCGAAAACTATTTTGCTGTTCGGCGTTTTTGTGTCAGGCAATATTCATGTTACTGACAGCGTTTTTACAAACACCGGCAGCGGCAGTGACATTCTTGACATTGTCAGTTGGATTTGGAGCGTTTGCTACCGCAGCATACACGTATGTATTTTATGTTACAACTTTAATTTTATTTGTCAATGGAATACCTGAATGGAAGAGATCGATTATGAATTATAGAAATAGAAACTGAATAAATTTGCTTTATTCCAAAAAGTATTGCAGAAAGTACATTAATAATTCTGTTATACTTGTACGTTTTTTGGTTTTCACGCGCTTCTGCTTGAGCATGTATGGAACTAGAGACATCTTGCTTCATAAGCTATTATATGTCATTAAACACTAAGTAGTAAAAAAATTATTCCTCTGGAAGTATTACATCCAAGTCCATGTCTTAAACTGACACTTACATTCTCACAGTACTGCTAATCATTCAAAATCATATCAAATTGATAATACAAGAAAGAGGGATCAGTAGACTCCGGGCTGTCAGAGAAACGCCACGTCCTAGGCGCAGGTGCCAACGTTTCGGCCGTCACACTCCGACTTTCCTCAGGACAAAATGCACGGTTTTATTTGTCAACGCCATGCTAAACTGAATCAAATTGATAAAGAATTATTAAAAATAGGCAAACTCGAACATTTCGCCCTGAAGAAGGTATGTCAGCCAAAACGTTGGCAACTGTGTCTAGGCCAGCCAAGAATCTATTGACTCCAGGTGCGAAAGCCTATGTACGATTTCAATAGAGAAGCAAGCACCCGGACCTTCCTAAGGGAAGATGGTTCGCTTCTTACAAAAGGGAACCCTCAGCTCTAAAGAAGAAAGTGGGGAGGAGTTACGGGAAGATAGTTCTTGCATGGTCCGTGATTGTTTTCAAGGGGCTTCTGAAATCCATCTTGAATTCATCGGATCATATCACGGAAACACTGGCCATCAGACCAGCTTTCCCTAGAATTCTCATTGCTTATTTTTCCCGAACCGTGGCATACTAATATTGAATGAAACATTTCGAAGGCTGTCATTCAAAGTTACTGCTGAGTCGTTCATCAGCAATAATATCTGTGCTAAACATAGCCGGTAACAGGTTTCAAAATTTAGACAAGTTTAGGAAACTTCTTTCGTGGCACAATTCGTGTCTGCCCCATATGCAGTCACATTTGTTGAAGTAAATATACTTTGTCTAACAGAAAAAATGCAAAAGAACGAGTTAACAGCATCGTAGTTTTTTCGCAAATATTACTTTTTATAAGTTTTTTTAAAAACATTATTTCTATTCCATTTCACTAGTACTGTGTTATTAGTTCAGGAATGTTAAACAGCACATAAAAACTACAATTTGTTCTGAAATCATCAACAATTCTAGCAGCTAGTTTCCTTGAGTCAACACATATAACATTAAAATTAATGTTTCTTGTTACGTAAAAATTTATGATGAATAAAATTGGCTTAAAATTGTCCATTTACATTACTAACGATTCAAATTTATTGAACACTATATTATAGTTTTGTAGGACATTATTTGACACATCGTAAATATGGACACGGCAATTAAACTACCTGCAGCACTGCAGCGAAAATGCACTGTAGTTCAAATATTTTTCCTACACAATATTGATATTCATTGCTCATATTGAACTTGCACTATTCTCGCAGAACGAATAACGAATTTTGTTATATTTATTTTCATTTCAGAATGAATCAACTAGATTTATCACCCCAGCATGCAAGTGTATTATTAGGAATATCTAATACTTTTGGAACCGTGCCTGGAATAATAAGTCCTACGATTACTGGATACTTAGTTCCAAACAGGGTGAGATAATAATAGCTATTGCAGAAGAATTAAAAAAAAATCCGTTCTTTTTTTAAATGTTTCATTTTTTGTTTTCAGACAAATTCAGAATGGCAGGTTGTCTTCTTTGTTACAAGTGGTATTTACTTTGCTGGTGCCATATTCTATGGATTGTTCGTATCTGGTGAAATTCAGAGTTGGTCGGAAGAAAATATTTGCAGAGAGAAGTCGTCTAATAATCAGAAGGATTCAGTGTCAGTTGTGATTAATAACAGTGTCGATAAAACATGAATTCGCTATGAAGAATATTAATAGTTTAGACAATTTACATTAATTCAATTAATGCAATATATTATTTAACACATCTTCGTTTTCTGAAGAGTATGTGAATGAAAAAAGTATTTTTTTAAATATTGAGAACCATTAAACATTTTGTGCGTGTTATTTCGAAGTTCAATATACATTGTGAGATAAGATATGTGATTAATTTCTTTAATGTTAAGTTTTAACTTTGAAAGAAGCATCAGTGGACATGTATAAAACGAGAAGTCGTTTTAAAAGCACTGCAGTCATGTGAATCATAAAGAAGATGCTGTTTGATGAGTTATTCCTAGTCGTTTGTCGATACTATTTAACGTTGTTTGCATAAATAGGAATAAACAAACTTTTCCCGTTCGTCCTTACAAGTGAAAATATTATTATGAGTTGAATAGCCTATTGTTTTGACCACCATTGTTATATATTTGTTAAGAAGGGAAGATGATTTTGAAGATTAGTTCAAACTTCAAAGTCTACCATCTCTTCATTGTGCATTTAACATCTTGTTATATTTTGGAAACGTGGTTGATTACTTCTGTTAATGCAAATAAATAGTAATAATTATTGATTTAATTACCGTATATGGCACAAATATAATAAGAGACCATTCCTCTCACGAAAGGTCAAGAAATGCTTGAAAATAATTGCAAAAATGGTTTGAAATGAGAGAACGGTAACTTGGTGAACTCAAACTTATTATGGAATTGATTGAATATGTTTATTGAGGTTTGTTCATTTCCTCCAGCAATTGGTAGAAATATACATAAAATTTTATAGACACAGTACATATGAAAATGATAAATCGTATATCAAAGGGGCACAGAAGGATACTTTTGAAATGCTGTTGGCAAACAATTCATCCAAGACAATAGTAGCTCAGTGGGAATCAATGGCAATGGGAGTCATTGCTTCATCCTCAACCATTTTAAAACGTTGAGAATTATGCGCCATATATCATTCTTCGCAACGTAGGTAAAATAATAGAAAAATATGATTTATTTAATGTTATTATATTTTATTAAAATTTTTGTATCATTTCTTCCCATAATTTAGACACAATTTTTGTGGAGACTTTAACAGGTTTAGTAAACGCAGACCAAATATTTTTTCTAATGTATATTTTGTGTGTAATCTACCCTCAAAAACGAATAAAATTTAGAAACTTACGGAATCTAAGGCAATTTAGTAAAGGCAAGCTCCGCAAGAGCAAATACAAATAATCACTTAGACGCAGTTGCATACGTCGTGTCTAATAAATCCTGCGACATGGATAGATTCTCTTAAAAGTAATTTCCAAAAAGGCATTAATTGTATTTTTTTTATTTCTAAAAATAGAAAGTATATTTGAAATAATGAAATTCTGTGCGCATGTATTGTTCATAGAAACCTATAAATAAATAAATTAATTAACATTATTGTGAATTAATGTCAATTACTACAGAACCGTAAGACTAAATGATTGAAATTTTAATGAATCACATAAAAAGAAGCACTTCTGTTTCAAAATCTCTAAAATACTTTTTGAATTCTCTTAAAAATACTTAGGGAGTCTCTACTATCCACACTTAATCTATATTACAGAACATTACTGAAAATACTGATTCCACCGACAATAACTTAGGGACTGAACACAAAGTGAGATTTGTATGCATCACATGAACCGATTTTCTTATAAAACTCTCTAAATTACGTTTAACAGATTACCTCTCTTGTCAACTTTTTCTTGCAGAACACAGAATGGATATTTAATAAAGATTAAATGACAAAACAAACATCTGTTATCTATTCAAAATAAAAATACAAAATCCTAAATATGTAGACCAAATAAAGAGATTCAATATTCAATTTATATACCAGCAAATAAGAATTAGCATTCACAGAAGACAATAAAGATTGCAAGCTTAATACCGTATGAACTTTGAGATTTGTGATGTGTGAAGAATTCCCTGATAAGAAAACCCCGCAAATTGAAGTACTGGTATTGTCTCCTCAGTATGTATCTCAGCAGTATCCAAGTAGAAATTGTACCTTAGAAGAACATTAAAATGATACCAAACGCAATTGTACAAACAATGTAAAGAGCATGGAACTACTTACAATTTATGAATATTTTATATACTATTATTTAATAACAATATTAAGAATAAGGTTCAATATTGTAAGTATTTTTATTGACAACCAAATATGGAAAGAGAAGAAAGGAGAAGTTCTCGGTCAGAATTACCACATACAAGGTACGTGTTTCGTGAAATGTGTATAAACTGATCCAAGTGACGTGATGAAACATTATGTACAGTGTGTATTACATCAGTGCATTGTAATGAGATAATAGATTATCTTAAAATGTCACAAAGAGCAGTAAAAATCTTCTTACTCTTCAACATGATTTTCTTTTGTTGCTCAAGAAAGCGGTCATATTTAAAGACTTTTCAGTAATTAAATGCGCATATAATATGTTCCACTACATATTTTCTAACATTTCAATATTGTATCCAAAGTAATTCTGCTATGAACGATGGAATAAAAGCCCCCGTTTGGAAATTCTGGAAACGACGGCGATACATCCTAACCGGAATGACATTTCTGGGATTCTTCAATGTTCTTGCTTTGAGATCAAACGTAAGCGTAGCAATTACAGCTATGACAGCAAAGCAACCTATGCTTCTGGAGAATGGCACTAGAATTGAGGTAAGATTTTATGTTATAAAATACACATTCTAATGCTCTACAAGATTGGTCCTATGGGGTAGATTTCTTTTTTCACATCTGATAAATTCGATACCTTCTTCTCCACTCTACGATTAACTGTCGAGGCTCAAACTACAATTAATAATAATGTAAATATTTTCATTGTTTATGTAAAGGTTATTTTTATCTTTAATATTTATAAAACATCTGTGATTTCAAAATTATTCTTTGATAATGTTTCACGAGTTTTGTCCATCCATTCGACACTCAGCAGATCCTTTCCGAGACAAAAGGGGTTTATTAGACGCAATTCGGTCTCCTGGTGGGAAACTAATCTTGATTGCGGATCCATCCAAATTATTCTAACATTTAAAAAAATACCGTGTTTTTTGAAAGAAGGCAATTAAGATGTGGTTAGGGGATTGCAAGCACCTACAAAAGTGATTAATTGAATTGATTCCTCTTGGCAAGAAAAATGATCGGCATTATTATTCCAAGCCGTTTCCACTGGAATATTCTGGAACAATTCGAGAACAAATAAGTTATTTTGAGGTTTCAACGCACCCAAATGGGAATTACTGTGCGTCATTTCCCCCATAACTTGAATCGTTTCGAATTCATTCATTTAATTGGCAGTATAATATAAGTATGTAATGAAACAAATATATAAACAAGTACCTCTATCATCATTAATCAATACTCTTTCACGTAACTTTCTATGTCAGAAAATGGACCAGTTCAACAACTCTAATACGTTTAAAATTTAATACTTTCTCATATACTACTTTCGTAGTATTGAGAAAGTGTAATGCTGCAGCAAAAACTGCGAATTTTTGACAGAAAAAGCTTTATGTGTATTCTCGCTATATAGGAAGTATGCTTATAAAAATGTCAAAAGGTAGAGTTTCGTTGAATTATGAATATTAGAAAATTGCACAAATTAGAAATAATGTGAGAAAGTATGTTATGCCGAAGCACCACTAGTTTGTATTACTAGTTATGTATTAAGTTGCAAAGCACAAATATAACTTTTTAGCACGATAATACCCACCGGAGGCGCCACGCTAAGCTACTTTCAAAGTGGTTTCTTAATATGAATATCATATAACCAGTTATTAAGAAGTCTTATAATTGTTATGCTACAAAATATTTTGTATAAAGACTAGAACAAATATTTGTTTTCGTTCATAGATTAAAATTTTTTTCATACTGCATAAGTTAGATAATTTTTTAACACTGCCGACTTATTTCACTAGCAAATGTATGGGAAACAAAAACTTTCTCGGTTCACACGTCTTTTCATAAGTAGAGGATATACTTTTATTGACACATTTTATATTTTTTAGCTGTATTTGAAATATATCATTTCGTGAATCTATGCAAGATATTCTAAATTTAGCAGAAAATGCAAAAATGTGAATTTTGGAAAAAATAGGAATGGGATGGGAAGGTATTGAGAACAATTACTTGATTTTTTAATATATTTTCTGTTTTCTGAATTCATGTTGATCATTGCACAATAATATGATTGATTAGATGTGATATCTAATTACATACCTTTAAAATATTTTAAGACAAACTTATTTACTTTATTGAAATAAACGTGTAGTTTGTAATGTTTATATTGTGATTACTAACAGAGCTTACATAATGTTACAAGGTACAAGAATTCGAATGGGATCCTAAACTGCAAGGTCTCATCCTGGCTTCATACTTCTATGGATACATCACAACACAAATTCTGGGAGGATGGCTGGCATCGAGGATAGGCGGCAACGTCTTATTTGGATTTGGAATAGGAATTACATCTGTTCTTACTTTACTCACTCCTCTCTTAGCAAGCATAAATGTATATTACTTTATTGCGCTCCGCGTACTTGAAGGCGTTTTTGAGGTAAGAAGACCAGGCATTAACTATTAGCACAAATAGAGCTAATTGTAAAGCCAGTTGCATGCAGTGTATAATGATAAACTAGATCACAATCCTTCTGCCAACAGGAAATAAATGTTTATAAAGGATTTTTATGGCATACACATTTTTGCATGTGGTTTTTTACTCAATATTTCATTAATTTTCATTTGTTTTAATTACAAACAAAATCCTCATGTTTACAAATTAGAATTTCAATATTCGCTTACCATCGATAATAAATTTTTGATTGTTCTACAAACATTCATTGTTTGCAATGCTAGCTCATGGGATCTCCGTTAAAAAGCAACAATATGTTCGTTAGAATTACCCTTTCCGGAACTAAAAGGAAGAAAATAATCTCTAACCTAAATTAAAGTAATAAGCTTTAAATATTTATTCACAAATTGTAATATTAGCTTTTACATTTGAGTTAAATATTTTAATAACAGTTTTTATTTCCAGTATTAAGCATTCTAAGGGTGTTCGAATGGTACTTTTAAAAGGATTGTCTACTGGAGAACTTGCACGTTTCAAACCATTCTATGTCGGTGAATGTTACATAAATTTGATGTTGAGTGAATTTTTTTGTAACCTGATACATTGACCTGACCTACAAAGAGCTATCTTATAATCGTTTGGTTTGAGGATATTTTATTCTATAGTTAGTTTCCGTACTTAGTAGTTTAAATATCTCACTCGCATGACGACTAAAAGTATTTAATAGAGTGATCCAAAAGCGACTAATTTGAATATTTAAGAAAAAATGGTGAACAGCAACAGCAAAATCCCTGTTGAACAAAACTGTACAAAATGAATTACCAAAATGTAGGGAACACAATGCTTGGGCGCCAAACGTTGCAAGAAATTAAATATTTTAAGAAAAACAGTCGTCTCGAATACTGCAATAACATAGAATTTTCACAGTTCAAGATATCCTTACATTCACGGTATATCAAAGAAGTTGCTGTTCCATTCCGAATACGTAAATAGAAACTATTTAATGGCGGGCGGTCTTTTCCTTAGAGTTTTGCTACTGCACGACGTCGGACGTGTCATAGGCACTGATGCTCTGACCGTAATAATACAGTCTGTACCGGATAATGAGTCTAGTCGGAATAATACAAAGAAATATTTTCGTATTTCAGTCAAAACCGAAACTTTTCCCCGAGTGCCTGGGCACCTAATAAACTCATAGACACCTCTCACATGACCGGAGATTGCATAATTTGCTTTCAATTTCTGCACTCATTCGATATAATAGAGAAAATTTGATTTAACATAAGCAAATATACTTAATAGTTACTGTAATTTAAATTGTAAACCTTTATTGTAACTATTTTAAACATCACGTATTTTTTAATTAATTCGGAATGCTTTATGCACATAACTAAGACGTTCGTGATGCGAATTGTTTGGCAGCCAGCACAAAGGAAGTGTGTTTTCGCAGGGGGTGTCGTACCCCAGCATGCACGACGTCTGGGCTCATTGGGCTCCCCCACTCGAGCGGAACCGCCTCGCCACCATTGGCTACTCTGGCAGCTACGTCGGAGTTGTTGTCTCAATGACAGTATCCGGTGTACTCGCCGCACAAATTGGCTGGCCCTACGTTTTCTATGTTTTTGGTAAGCGAGGACCTTGAGCAGTTAATCAATAAAATTATTTAAATCAGTGTATCATTTCACTGTACGTAAAATTATGTAATATGACTGGGTGAGAGTGCAGGTGAATGAGCGATTGAGTGAGCGGGTGAATGAGTGACTGAGGAGATTAGTGAGCGACTGCGCGAGTGATGAAAAACATTTGAAACGGAAAATTCCATTTTCTTTCATATCAGTTGTAAGTAAATATATTCTAATGTACAGGAATTATTGGAGCAATCTGGTACCTAGCGTGGCTGATATTGATAAAACGACGTCCAGAGTACGATAAAAATATTTCGGCTTCTGAGCTTAAGTACATCCTCGAAAATTTAGGATCAACAGAAGTTCATACAGAGGTAGCAAGCAATACTGGCATAGATGTAGAACTGTGTTTTGAAAAACCATTGAGTATTCATAATACCTTATATTGACAGATCATACAACATCCTTGGAAGAAATTTTTCTTGTCAATGCCCGTGTGGGCAATACTTGTTGCTAATTTCACTGAAAACTGGGGAATGTATACTCTTCTTACCCAACTACCAACGTTTATGAAAGGTACACATGCAGAATACAATAAATATTATAGATTTAATAAGAAATAATACAAATACCTACTCAAATAAATAAAAAATATTATATAGTATTCTTTAATCTGCAGATACATTGGAATTTGACTTGGAAGATGCAGGATTCCTCTCTTCAGTACCTCATTTAGCTGTTGCATTTGCAATACAAATTGCTGGTCATTGTGCTGACTTTCTTTTAATAAAGAAGTACCTTACAACCACGCAGGCAAAGTCCATAAACAGACTAAAAAATTGTATTACGTACTTATTTTGCGTACTAATTTTTAATTGTATGTGTAAATGTAAGTGTTTTTTTACTCAGGTTCGCAAATTATTTTGCTGTGCTGCTTTTATTTGCCAGTCTTTCTTCATATTGCTAACAGCATTCTTACAATTTCCGGCAGCGGCAGTGACATTTTTGACGCTGGCAGTTGGATTAGGAGCTTTTGGCATAGCATCTTTTACGTAAGAAAACTACATTCATTGAAAACTTGGAGTGATCCAGTCCTCAGTTATAGTTTTATTTTAAATTTGTCCTGTATATTAATAATTCTTTCAAATGAAATATTGTTTTGGAGATCTGTTGGTGCTAGTAAAAATGTTATACTTCCCGTTTAACTTTAATCTTAAAATTAATTTGTTACAACAAAGTTTTGTTATGAAAAATATGTAATGTTGTATATGCCTATTCATTTCAGTGTTAATCATTTAGATTTGGCGCCGCAACACGCAAGTGTATTAATGGGAATATGTAACACAGCTGGAACTGTGCCTGGAATTATAAGTCCCACCATCACGGGATATTTAGTACCCAACAGGGTGAGAAAATGTGTTAATGTCAATGAATTCTTCGCAAAAGTTCATGCTACAATAGATTTGTTTTTTAGACAACATCAGAGTGGCGCACTGTCTTCTTTATAACAAGTGGCATTTACTTTGCTGGAGCAATATTTTATGGAATGTTTGGTTCTGGAGAAAAGCAGAATTGGGCCCAGAAGAATATTTTTCAGGAAGTCCCTTTACGAAAACATTTAGATTCAAACAATGATAAAAATTCTTGCAATACAGGTACAAACTAATGTCAATTACAGACACCAATAAATACTAATGTTAAATTAAATGCTATGAAATACGTTTGTGCAATGTTATTGAAGCGTAAATTCTTTACAACCAATCATGAATAACATCAACATTCTTAGAATGTATCTACTATATCCAAAATACGAATAATATCAGCAAGAAATATTTCACAAAGAAAAAACAATATGCCCTTATAGTTAGTAAAAGTTTACTACCTAACACATTTTGGAAATTATTGTTTGTATCAACACATGACAAGCCCAAAATTCAAAGCTTTACCATCTCAACCGTGTTGCACTAAAAGCAAGTTCATAACGGGAAGATAAAACAAATTTGCAGCCACTTATTACTTAAAACACGTGCACTTAAAGTAATGAAAATGTTATAAAAATGCATGATTAAGCGCCCTTGATTGTTGGAGACAAATATGAATACGTTAACATCATTCGTTGATATTTCATGGGTAAAATTATCTTTACTAATATGAGTGTATTGAACATTTTTAATGCATGAGCCAGAGTATTTAGCATTACTATGTTGCAAATAAATACATAAGTAAACTCAAATAAAACTATTTAAATAAACAAATAAGATGAAAAATATATTTCGATTTTAACGTACCATAATATTTGGCATGATTTCAGTAAGATATGGAAAAAAACTTGTGGTACTACAGAATGGCACAGACTTTCCCGTATTCATTTTCCATTTCCTTTGGTCTCGGCTAGCTACTCGGACTGGCTACTTACTCCACTGGCCACTGCCATCTATCACCGCCAATTGTACAATTTTTTAAAGATTTTCTTAACTTTTTCTTCCTAATAATATTATTTTAAGAATATTAATCAGTAAAACGTCGTCATAAATGGCAATTTTCTTTGAAACATTTGGAGCCGTTTTTAAAAAAATAGCCTTTAAGAGCTACTGTAAACTCGAAATTTAAGCTCTTTTTCACAAAAAATTTGTTGAGTTTTGGAAAATTTAATTTGAAGTCATTTAAATACTTTAAATCATAAATACAATACTGTTCACAAATTACAGGAAATGAGCATGTCAACGGCATGAGACATCTTTCAAAAAATTTATATTTCTGTAATTTCTGAAGAAAAAACACAACAAAAAGATACACCGAAATGAACTTTAAGTCATATTAGAGTGCAATTTGTACTAGCCGTTCAAAATGTATGAAGAAACAATGTGAAGCCATTTTTGAGAAAATGGCGTTTGAGCGTTTCTGAAAATGTGGAATTTTGAGCTAGGTGTCACAGAAAACGGTTGAGTTTTCGAGAAACTTTATATGACATTATTTAAAGCATATGTACTTATAAGTGGAATAATGTGAACAAATTGCCGTTAATGTAAATATTAACGACATAATAAAATTACACTTTTGTAATTTTTGAAAAAACATAACTAAAGAGCAATATGTCGTTTATGTGATCTTATAGAGTGAATTTAGTACTATCCCTACCACATGTTTAAAGAACAAATCTGGAGCGGTATTTGAGAAAACCTTTCTGTATTTTTTTTTAAATTGCACATATTGCATGAAATATTGCGCGGAAACTACTAAAAGTTTCCAAAAAATGTACATGACCTTAATGAAAGAAGTCACTATGTAGAACATACAGCGTATATCAACGCAAACTCTAAATTTCGAACAGGCAGTTGTAAAAAAGCGACAAAGAACATTTGACTCTACTTTGCAGAGAATACTTTATTAAAGGTTAAAGACGCGAGGTGTAATTACTACTCAGGTAAGATAACACATTTGATTGCAACCTAAAAACAAAATGATGTTAGAAGAACCTTAGTCAAACTAAAAATCTTCTGGTTCGCAATATTCGCTCGCCTAACCAATGCTCGCTCAACTGTCTGCCGTTCTTTCTACCTTCGTTTTTATAGAGTACAACGTGTTCCAACATAAAGCAGATGGAGGCAATACGTTCCTGTTGCTGACACAAGAAAAGCTCCGGAGAGGTGGTTGAATGTGGGCGACCATGGTTCCCCGTTACGACCAGATTGAGTCTTCGGTATTGCCAACCCTGCCTCATGTAGTCGATGCATTACGCGCTAATGAATGTAGAGGCCGCTTTCTAGAAAACCTACCACAAAACGATTTTCAAATGTGTTTTCTTGTTAATAAGATATGCCCTTAAACCAGGCGTGAAGAGGCACTGAGGTACTAAATAAAGTATAGTTTCTCCGTTATCCATGAGCTATACGAGCTATCTGTTTGACACGTACTCAAAAAAGCATCTGTATAGGAAAAGTTCGTTTCTTTTTCCTTTCACTCGTTCTTGCAAAACCTCCGTCCGAAACAGTAACCAATTCTAATTTCGTCATTAAATCATTAAAAACGTTATCGTCTTCGATCTGAAAGACGCTTTTGGGCGAACTGAAAGTGAAGAAGCTTTGGAGAGAAGGATCGTTTTATTTGAGAAGATGCGGATCTGGGAGACAATGGGGAGTAGCGAGAAAGCTCAATAGTTTTCCTTTATTGCGTTTCTGACCACAATAACCAACAGCAACAACACTCTTAGCTGAACACGTTGCGAGAGAGGGACGTAGTCACAGTAACCACCCGTTATCACCACTCGCACCACTCCAAAATCTGAGATACTCAGTTCCCTTAGACGAAATTCACGCGGTGAATGACACAGTCGAATCACATACCAGCTCCATGAAAAGGTGAGACGTGATGTCCTCAGCAAGGTCCAAGTGATCGGATGTAATGGAAGGAAAAGCATTTCAGTAAACGGCATGGCAGGCGCTCTGGTTATCGCCAAACAAAATGGATCTTTGTCCACTGCGACCGAGAAACCTGCGAATTTGTATCAGTTGTGCGTAAAAAATATTGCATTATTTGTTACGTCGGCTAGCCCTTTTTGAACTAATCCAAGTACTCCGTTGTATGTTCCATTCTTCTCTTCACCGTCATGGGCAATATCTGGCATGATATTTTCAACTTTAACTTCAGAGATGTTTACAAATGTATTCATCAAAACACGAGTCGGATAATCTTTGACTCGTCTACCATTTCTCATGAACCATGAATATTTTAAATTCACATCGCAATACGCTTGTTTGAAAACATTTTGTAAAAGTTTATCGGGCATTTCTGTTAAAGGAAGACTCTCCACGACTCTAGTAAAAGAAAATGATATCCTGTACATTGTAAGATAAACTCAGTTAAAATAAATATAATCCATAGCAACATTTAAAAAATATTTAACACCTTATCCATCTTATTTAGCGCATTTTGCTTCAGTCCACAAATTGAGGACGAAGTAAACATTAACAAGAAGAGAAAAAAACAATTTTCAACAATTTCGTGACTGTCTTGCGTCTCATACTGAAAGGTATTTAGAACTAATTATCTCGGTTTCTGCTTCAAACTCGAGAACAGACAATATTCCATATTCATCCTTAGTATATCGTTAATGAAGTTATTGATACGCTGGAACCGTGTGTTGCACCAGAATATACGAGCTAGCATTATAAGGAAGGGGTGACCAACATGTACATTTTCATAAAATGTGTCTGAATTATTGACTTGAGTTGTGCGTTCAGTCTCAAATTAATTCATGATAACACATTTCACAATTTGTGTTTCCGTTAAGACTTCCTACATTTAACGTGTAATACTTCCGAAATGGAACACTATAAACGGCCACCTCTGGTATGAGAAACGAGAAAGAAACTTCAGTAATAGTAGACGCCAAATAGGTTTTTTTAAATACCGCCATTCAATGGAAAGTCTCTTTTTCTATCATTGGCCTCCAATACTCCTATTTCGATAAAAATTTCAATATCGACTGTTAGCAGAAATGCATAATAGAAAGTAAAAAATTGAAACATTTGGTTTAGAAAAGAGTCATTGAAAAATTTAGATTTATTATAATCAGAGTGTTTTATACACGCAGGGCTTCGAGACCAGATTGATAGCGGAATATCCATTTGAAGAAAATCGTTTGATCTGATTCGCCATTAAATTTAATTACACACGAACAAACGGATTAATTATTGAATTAAAAATATTAAAAAACAACTCTTTTTTATAGCAAGGCCCCACAAAATTTATATTTGTGTCAAAATCATGACATCGACATTTTTACTTTCCCGTATACGTACGTTTATACGAAGTATTATACGTAGTATAGGGAAAGTTATGTAATGCTCCGGAAAAGTGATAACGAGATTTCAACGGAAATACACGTTTCGGGGTCCTCTAATACGGAGAGAGAGAGGGGAACAGAGAGAGAGAGGGGAACAGAGAGAGAGGGGGGACGGAGAGAGAAAGGAGAGAAGGGGAAGAACGGAGAGAGAGGGGAGAACGGAGAGGGGGAACGGTTAGAGAGAAAGGGGAACGGTGAGAGAGGGGGGAACGGTGAGAGAGAGGGGGAACGGTGGGAGAGTGGGGAACGGTGAGAGAGAGGGGGAACGGTGAGAGAGAGAGGGACGGAGGGAAAGGGATTGTATTCTTCATTAAAACTGTTTATGTTTCATTAAATGAATCTCATGACGTACTATTGCATTGAAATTCTTCTCTGTGCCACTGACGGAGACCTACGAACACAAACGGAATTCTGAACGAATCACCGAGGAATTGCTTCTGGTGATTGCGAGGGAGGAGGCGGGCGTTCGCGTGACCGTGCGACGTGCGCGGCTCTGCTCTGGCCACGTGCAGTGGGGCAAAGAACAAACTGGGTGGAAAACGTTTTTAACATTAAATGAGCAACCAATGGAGCAAGTCGTCTAAGAATCGACAAGAAATGTCAAAATGAGAGGAACCGGTGCGCTGGAGCAAACTTCTGTACCGCATTAGCTAGGATAGCCTTTCAAACTTAAAACTTGGAAACAATCCTACCTTTTGTAACATTCTTCCTCGTAATTTAGTATTTTATTCACGTCCAAAACAATGTGTTGGTAACACTGTATACTGCAATTAGCCACTGTATGTTTAGAAACAGATAAGTGTATAGTATATTACTGCGAGTTGAAAAGTTCTATGGCATTGTGAGGATGCGCGTCTGCCCTGCCTTCTGCTTCGGCCCCATTGTGCCGGGGCTCGTGCGACGACTGTACCCTGCCCCGAGCGGCCGGCCTGTTTTCTTGCGGCGCCTCCCGGGGGAGCGCCGGATCAGTGTCCTCCTAATTCCCACCGCCCGCGCCGCGCATCCCGATGCCGCGCCCCCCGTCCGCACCCCCCCACCCGCACCCCCCCCCCGCCCGCAAACCCCCCGCCCGCACCCCCTCCGCCCGCACCCCGCCCGCACCCCCCCGCCCGCACCCCCCACCCGAACCTCCCCCGCCCGCACCCCCCGCCCGCCGCCCGCTCGCACACCGCCCGCCCGCACCCCCCCGTCCGCACCCCGCCCGCACCCACCCCCGCCCGCACCCACCCCCGCCCGCACCCCCCACCCGACCCCCCCGCCCGTACCCCCCACCCGACCCCCCCTCCCGCACCCCCCTGCCCGCCGCCCACCCGCCCGCACCCCCCTCCCCGCACCCCCGCCCGCCCGCACCACCGCCCGCCCGCACCCCCCTTGCCCGCACACCCCCGCCCGCACCCCCCCCGCCCGCACCCCCCCCCGCCCGCACCCCCCGCCCGCACCCCCTCCCGCCAGCACCCCCCGCACCCCCCGCCCACACACCCCCGCCTGCACCCCCCGCCCCCCGCCCGCCGCCTGCCCCGCCTGGTGCTGCAGCAATTTCCGCCCCCCCTCTCCTCTGCCCTGCCTCGGTGTCGCAGACCGGTAGGCCAGCCAAAGAGTACCTCGTATCTATGGCGCGAGAATTTTCGACGTGTGAATGAGGGGTGAAGGACACCTCGCCCAACCAAGCATCTCACCTGAACAATTATCTCTTCCATAATCACTCATCATTCACACCTAGGGATCACGATTGCTATCGTCCATCCAGTGGAAGGCAACGAAAAACCACCGATGTAGGCATCTCGCTGACAAAGGAAAGTTAAGGTCTCAAATTTTCAATCTCACTAGCGAATACCGGTTAAGAGAACGTCAGTAAACGTTCCCTGCCAGGTCCAATTTACGCACATCTCTCATCCTGTGCTCGTCTGCTGTTGGTCTTTTCGTGCTAGAATCGTAGTTTTGACATGGTATTGGATTTGATCAATTTGAATCGACGCTTTAATTTGCTGCTAGAGGCGAGTAAAGTCAGCTGATTACTTTTGTAATATGGAATTCTGATTTGATAACACAATTTCTTTTGTACATACAACTTAAATTCAAACACAAATTACTCATTATTTTCAAATTAACTCAGTTTTATGAACACGCATTACCAAGAGTTAGGTCTTCAACGGAGGCATAAACAATATCTCAACAAAGTATTTGAATAACTGCGAATGTGCGTGTGTGTGTATTTTTGTGTGTATGGGTTTCAGAATATTAGCCCAAGTCTGCACTACTTAACGTATTTCAGAAGACAAAGTTCTACGTTCACCAGATACACTAACATGTTTCTATGGCTTTCCGCACCCAAAACGTAGCGTCAAGATAATTTTTCTTCAATAAATAAATTTAATTATAGCACGATTTTTATTAAGCTGCGCTTCAAGACCCGTCTTCACAGTGGCATTATGTCACTGCATTTCGCGTCTTTCTCGGTCGTGCTGTTAGATGTCGTATGATCGCGACCGTATCCAGCACCTTCTGGTTACGAAATAATTTTTCCCACCACTGTAATTTCTTATGCTATGTCTGTCTTATTATTAAATATAATTATATGAATATGGTCCCGTGAATATTTATAGACAGTCAAATAATTTTGGGTAAAAAAATTTTGAAAAAAAAATTATTTATTTATTTTTACATTGTTTCAGAAACCTATAGTACATAAAATACTTGCTATTCCCGTTTCGTACATAAAATATTTTGACTGTCTATAAATATACATGGGACCATATTTACATATTTATATTTTGATGTTTATAAATACACAATGTCTAATACAAAACTAGCTAAGTAAAAGTTATAAACTTAACGATTGACTATCCTGAAACAAAGGCAGATAGTATTACTAGGGGTTGTAACGAGAGGTTACCCAAGTTATATTGTATTTATTTTATTTCGTCTGAAAATCCTATAATTATAATCGATAATCATCACGAATCAGGTGCGAGAATTGTGGAATAAAACTAAAAAATAATACAAATCGTTCTTAACTCATTCGTGTCTCTTGATGTCTCCCAGCCGTCAGGCTGGAGAATGTCCTTCCGTCTTTTGACGTCTCGGAGCTGCAAGTGTTTTGGGTCCACACACAGTACTCCAGTGACTGAAAATAGAGTTTTACAGGCAATGCATGTAACATATTTCTCCTTTCAGCTTCATCTAGGGTGTATGCTCTCATTGTATTGAAATTAGGTGATCCTTCCATAACTTTGAAATAGAAGTCCTGCTGAAAGAAAGTAGGCCGAGGCGTTTAGATCTGAGGGAACGGCTCGGGCAATGGGGGGGGGGGGGAGCTAAGGGGCCTGGGTTAAAATTGAAAAACATTTCACATAATATCGGTGAACAAAAATAAAAATGAAAATGTTTGTTACTTGAAAATGTCACAATATTTTGACAAATTACATCAGGCACGCTCGTAGAGAAAAAAATTACATGCGTGGTATTTTTGCAAAACATTAAGACAATTAAGCCAGATAACAGAAAAAAATCATCCTTAAAATTAGCCAAGACGGGTCAGGGTCTCTGAAACATTGATAAGACCTACTTTTTTTGCTCCCAACCCTCACACAACACCAGAAGCTAACGATACGCTCGTAGCTCGCGCGATGTGAAATTTTATAACTTATTTTATTTTTATCGACACTCCTTACAGTCGCGTAATTACCCTTAATTGTCCCGAGGTATTGCTAATAGCCTCGATGCATTTGCGATAAAAAGGTTGTGCCATGTGCAGCAAAATCGACACGTACGCTCCCTGGCCGCACGCACATACGGTGGGACGCTTAAAATCCTAGACGCTTAATATTGGGAGTCTAATCCTAACGTGAACACCGCCAAACGTAATTGGATTAGCAGGAGCGCTATCACTCTAGCATTATCGAATTACGAAACTGAATTAATGAAGTGGGCGTCAATTATATTGATAGCGTCGGGGATTTAATAAAAAATTATCCGTGCGATGTTTTATTTATGAATTGTTATTATGAAGTTCACGTTGCTTTGATGTTGTCACCATCGGATTTTCATCCAGACTGCAAAATGTTATTTATCCGCTAAAATTATGCTGCCAGAGGGAGGCGTTGTGAAATATTTAATGACCTCCAATATCACTTTTCGCATTTATGATTTATCAGGCAAACACTGACGCGATTGCAACCAGAACTACCCTGTCAGATCGGCTTGCTTTGATGGTGATGTTAATTCTCTCTATGGACGAAACAAGCAAATTCCAAGGCGAGAAATTTAAGACTGTAACTTCTCGCTTTGGCGAACGGTGGTAAGGAAGAGTGTTATACATTTTATTTATTTGAAAATAACGTCTAAAATCAACACGCGTGCGACAACCTCGTATTAGTATAAAGAGCAGTCGTATCGAAGATTATCTTTTAACTTAGGAAGAATATAAGGATTATGGCTGGCAGTGAGGAAATCCTGAACACCTCGCCGAATGACACTGTTTCACGACTCTGATGAATGCAAAAGACAAGGAATGCACCAAGCCACTTCGTGCTGGTCGGACTCTATTTCCCGACCAGTTAACGATAAAAGTGGGGCTGAAAGGAACCATTTAGCATAAAATACGAGGCGTAGCGTGATGTCTGGTCGATCTTAATGGGGAAAAATTGGACAAACGCAGCGAGATTGGATAATAATAGCTTCCGAGGGCGATAGCGGGTTCAAAGGAGGCAGGCGGCGTGGGTGACGCTGGGCGTGCTCCCCTCCCCGCCCCACCCTCACGCGATCTCCACTCCGCGCACACGATCCAGTCCGTCTCTCTGCGACCACTGCATTGAGCGCTTCTCGTCCGAAGCAGAAGGTGCTGCCCCTGACGGGTGGCACTGTTGGACTTGAAAACGAGGCTATTCCAGAAGCAAAAGCACGAGATCACAAATCGACCAGCTTTTTCGTCCCGGCTTCTATGGTCAACTGACAAAATGCTGATAAGATCTGCACTGTAAATCTGTACAGTAAATGTAACTTGGGATTGTTGGCTGTGTGGAAGATGCCGCGTCATATGATGAGTTAAAAATGTGTTAGCCGTCTGAAATATTCCTGAGTAAAGTACGCCAAATTATCGGTCGCAGCCGCCTCCCGAACAGCCATGAAAGTATTGACTCGGGCCATGAAGCGTAAGTTTTCAAATGAAGAAATGCTCTCTTCCAAAAAAACAAGAAGAAACATTCACACACACATACACTTACATACACACGCACACACGCTCTAAAGCGCGTTGCTGTTGCTCGTTGCTGTTTTCGGTCTTCGAATAGAGAAGAATTAAGGCAATGAATGAGACTTCAAATCCGTGAGTTATTAATTTCGTTTCGGTACCAATATAAACTTGGAAGAATATATAATATTTCGGAACCAAACCAAAAATGCAAAAATTTAAGTCACGATAGTGCATAGTATAATCACAGAGTAATGAAATATCTAAGTACATTTTATGTCAAAGAGTAAAAACTAAGACAACCGCGCACTCATTCACAATCACACCTGCACAACCCTCATACGAAAACGCATACAAACGCACACACACACACACTCGCTGAATATAACCTGAGCTTCGGGTCGCCACGTGACGCTCCTTCGCCGAATGAGACAATTCGCCGTTCGGGCGACCGGTCCTCCCCTTGGTGCACCGCCTTTGCAACAAGTGCCATAATCTCGACGGGGGCGGGCGGGGGCGAGCGGGGGGCGGGGGGAGCGGGGGAGCGGGCAGGGGTTGCCGGGGCGGAGCGGGGGCGGGGCGGAGCGGGGGCGGGGCGGAGGCGGGGGCGTGCGCGAGGCGGAGTCGGGGCGGGGTCGGGTGCTGGCGCGGGGGCGGAGGATGGGGCGGGGGCGTGCGCTGGGCGGAGGCGGTGCTGAGGCAGAGGCGGGGCGGTGGCGGAGGCGGGGGCGCGGGCGTGCGCGGTGCGTGGCGGGCGTGCGGGGAGTTTCGCAAGCGAGCGAAAGTGCAGCGCGCCTCCAAGTTGGCGGGCCTGGCCGCTACTGATAGTGCGGAGAGGGGAAAGTCTGCGCAGCGGCGGCAGAAGCGTAGAGGCGGACGCGGCGCGGCGCGGCGCGGCGCGGCGGCGCCTTGTAACCTCACCGACGTAATGAAACACGCACCGAGCGAAGGCCGGGGCAAGGGGAGGCAGCGCAGAGAAGGGCTGTGCTCACGGCTGAGGGCCGGGGAGAGGGGTTGGGGCTCAGGCTGAGGGCTGAGCGAGCGCGAGGCTGTGGGGCCCGTCAGAGCGGTTACCGCTGCGGTCGGAGCCAATTGATCCTGTGTCAGAGGCGAGGGCAGGAGGAGGGGGGAGGGGGGAGGGGATGGAAATGTGGTAGGTCGCCCCTTCCATTTCTGTCGGTTGGCGTCTGTACAGCAAAGAGAATGGGATGAATAAGATCAGACGTTAGTGATAAGCAGGGATCGGATTTTGATAACCTAAAATCATCAATAGAATGCTCTTAAAATGTTTAAAATGGCCTACAAGGAAAGAAAAATGACCTCAAATGTTGGATCAAATTGAATTCAGATGATTAAATTACACTGTTTATTGAGAGAGTTATATTTAATTAATGTTATTAGTTTTCAATTAATTTTAATAAATTAATTTCTAATCAACTTTATAGTAAATATTACAGCATATATTAAATTTTACTCACATCTAGATGTACACATTTCGGCACCTCGCTTTAAGCTCAGGTCACAGTGAACAATAATAATAATAATAATAATAATAATAATAATAATAATAATAATAATAATAATATGCCTTTATTAATATGGCGAGGCTCGGGCCATCAGGCCCGCTCTTCCGCTTGACCACATGTCACAAATATACAGACACACAATCACATTGAACCACACTGATTGCAACAAGCTGTTGGGTATATCACTGAAATAGCGAGTCAACAAGCAGACGCGTATATCGAAGCTTCTTCCTTTCATTCTAAAGAATTCAGCTTGCATGCTTTGGCACGGGATGATTTCCCAGAAAATCTCCATTTTAGTTATCGCGAAATCGGCTACCCTGACAGTGGACATGGCGGGTATTCTCTAACTGAAGAAATCTTTAGGCATTCTTTGGAGAGCATTTGTTACATTTCGTAAGTAATAATTGAAGCAAGTACCAATACAATGATATTAAAATCGATTAAATCAGCAATCAATGATTTAAATATGACAAAAAGATAAAACATAACTTATTCGAAATTAATTAAAAAAAATAAAAAAATATGGCTTATAAAATGAGTAATGTCTTTATGTCAAAATGTAAAATCTATGACTACACTAAAACGCATTGTTATACAGTGAAAAGAAGAAAAATGAATTTCATTAAAATCCACCGCCTAATGATCAGTCTTGTTTTAGTGAACGCGCATGTGAATTCAGTACTATTTATTTTAGAAAGAATAAAATTATTATAAAAAATAGTTTTTCAAAAAGATTATCGTTTCTTAAGGTATGTGTTCTTTAAAGTAAATTACTCTTAGAATATTACATTAACAGAAATTCATTGTTAAGTTAGGTTGCATCCGATAATTCTGAGTTAGTTGTAAAGCCGAAGGCAAAGACGAAAACAAATTCAGAAAAGAAAGAAATAACCAAGGAAGAAAAATTAGCAAATCAACCGACCGGCCTCCCCTAATTGCGGCTTTAAATCTGAGACCATCTTTTATAGAAATTGAAGACAAGTTGTTGAAAGAAATTGTAGAAAACTATCCGTAACACACGAAAGTGTTTAATAAAAGAAAACTCAAGCGCATTCAAGGGAAAATAATCAAACTTGGGAAGTAATGAACTCCCATGCGTGTGTTTCACTATCAGCACCACATGGATACGCGTGGATTCGCATACAATATGTAGGTACGAGAACATCTTGTTTCCCGGAAGGCAACTATTTGTGCCCATTCCAAGTGTATGGGCACTACCGTGAGAAAAGACGTAGCCAAGTGCATTGATTCATTCATTAAAACCCTTGGAACTAATGCTGCAGCTTCCTGTAACATGTGGTGAACCTTATGGCGCATTAGTACAATGCTGATCGCGTCGTACAATACTGATACAAATATTTTTAAATGATAATTTCCAGTTGTTAGCTTGAAAAAAAATCATGCTTACTCTTGAAGGAAATTCTGCTTTTATATTAATAAGATCTACGTACAGCTATTATTGTTTAATGAATAGAGTAAAATTGAAAAAAAAGTTGGCTTAGGAAAGGGGAACGTGCCCTCGGCCCCCGCCTTCCGTCGCTGGTCCTGTGACCGCAAAGATCGTCCGGCGCACAGCGCCTCTGAGCCCACACGCTGCCGGCTGAGCTGTGGATTACAGGGCGGCCGGGCGTTCATTTGTCCGCCGGCCAGAGAAAATTCTGGCCCCGACCCTCGGCCGGCAGCCAAGAAGAAGGCTGCCGGAAGAGAGGGCCCGCTTCCTTTTTTCCCCACTTAATGGCCAGCACTTTGCGCCTTCGTTTACTAGGGTAAACACAATGGGTGCCGTATTCTCATTACTGCTCAGGCTTGAAGTGTCACTCTCCCAGATTTTGTTTTTTCAAAGGGTGATCGTCCATAATGTTTAAGCGTTTCTTTTGAAAGAAACTGTTCTGCGATTAACAAAGTGAAAAGTAGAGTATTAACACATTTGCTTCAGAATCTAGTCGCATTAAACATCGTGCGCATCTGTGTGATATTTTCTTTACTTGTTTGCAAGAGAAAATTTATAAGAAAAGTCATATTGGTATTTGGTTGAGAATGTTGCAAGGCAGCTGTGAAGTAGAGAGTATGCTTTGAAGAGAAACTGATTTTGTGGGAGGTGAGAGTGATCATGTTCAAAGTCATTAGCCTGAGAAATGTCATGTTTCGACCGACAAGATTTCTTATCAGAAGGAAGATTTAATCTTGTGTGGGTGGAACTAAGCTCATTCGCATTTACCTTCAAGAACCCAAGGCACATGGGTACATTCTTGTGTTTTCGTACAAATTAAATATTGTATCATTTTTCTTATAAATAGGCTGTGGTGATTTATGAAACAGTTTACATTTTAAGTTTATATGCTCTGAATTGCTCTGTGAATAACACAAAAATGTTGAATTATGATTCAGCATAAAATTGTTATTTCTCTTACCACTTAAATAAATTAAAACCACTTTACTACTTTTCCATTCTCAGAAGATTTATTACCTTGCATTATCGAGTGATGAGTAGTAAATTAAGTATGCATAATGTATCTCATTAAAGTACTGAAAATGTGTGGTAATGTTAATGACAAAATTATTTCGGTTCTATCTTACGATGCTTTCCTACAGTTCCTTGTGATTTATATCTTTATCGCGTGTAGTTAATATTTACATAAATTTAGTATTGTTGTGAAAAATTACTAGGAAGAATACGAAAATCATCTTCATTACGTAATTTCTTAGATACCTGAAAATTCCGTCTGTGTTCAGTTTAGTCATGTTGAGGTCATATTACGAGAGATCAGGCGATGTACAAGCGTAATAGTTAGATCAAAGTAGATATTTATGAGTGTTTTAGACTGAGGAATCAACAAAAATTCAGACGCGTTCAACTCTTCTCTTCATTATTTTCAAATTTTTCTCAAAGTGAGAAAATCCAATATACGCGTTACCTTAATCTTCATCACGTTCGCAGATTTTCATTCATAACAATGCATAAAAATACTTCTCTCAGAACACATTTATAGTCGCAGGATAAGCCTCAATTCTGATGCAGAGGTGGAAAATCTCAAAGCTCTCAGAGGATAAATGGTAGCGAGTGCTACTTAGCGCTTCCGTGAACTCAGCAGATTTATAAATGGCGACAGCGTGTTCTTGCACTTTCTGGAGCCTTAGCGATGACCTGACGAGCAGGTGATTTTAAGTGGGCAAGACCTGGCGAGCAGGTGGTTTAAGCATTTTTTTTATTTTTTAAATAGAACCATACATTTTCTTCACTAGCAATAGATAGATCCCAAAAAGAGGAATGCAATGATGTAACATGTGATATATTTTGCTAGAATTTTCTGTATAAATAATACTTTCTGACATGAGATTTTAAATTAAATTTGCAATTTTTCCTATAGCCACAATTGCCGCTAAGTCAACCTTCCCCAAAGACGACCGTTGCAAGGGTTGCTACAGGAAATCTCGAACATTAAAATCACATGTCAGAAAGAATAGTTTTATACTCAAAATACTATTAAAACATTAACATATGTTATATCATTGCATTCGCCTATTTATGATCTACCTATTGCTAGTGAGACAAATGTATGGTTCCATTGACAAAATCAAAGAAGATTGATTTTCTCGAAAACTAAAAATTTTTCGAACAATCTCTCTACGGCACATTACGTACTATCCATAAATTACGTGAGGCCTTTAGGGGGGTCAAGAAGAAGCTCACTTAGCCTTACGTGGGGGAGAGGAGGGTTTAGGCAAATATAACGTATTTTTTCGCAAAAAATCACAACTTTTCTTGACCGAAGTATTGATGAAATGCGAGTGGAGTGGAAATACTATTAGTTACAAAGTCAACCTCTGGAGTGTTTGAAGTAATGTCAACCCCCGGGAAATCGTATTCACACATGCTACTGGTGATGTCAGGTTCGAAAATAATTCAATTCTATATATCCTCTATATATCCAGAATTTTTTTCATTATAGTTAAATAATATTTCCTGTCATACATCTTTCAAAGAAATTTTGTATCTCATATTCGAATTAAAATTGCCCCTTACATTTTGAAATTGCATGACTGGTTAATTTCTTGACATAGGAAGCACTTGCTTGCCAGACGTAACGAATCTCATTGTAATATAATAAAAATCCTCTCGTCAAGTGTCATTCTGAATAGTAACTTATATTAACAAAAATTAATGGTTTAAAATACTCCAAATCAAGCTTTCAATCTAAGGTCTGTGGAAAGTTGGTGGAAATATTACGTAGAATATATAATTACATACAGTATGATAAATTGATTTCATTGAATTTCTTTTTTTTAACGGGCGTTTCTGGGAATTTTAAAGGGTTGTTAGCTCTTCTTGTCTTTATTCTAAGTATCTTGGATATACGTGCTCCAATGTACGCAGAATCACGACATCAATCAAAGCATACATCAAAACCTCGTTCTCCTTTTCCAATTCACATTCATACGCAACTTTCTCTATAATTTTGCGTTCGCCGCTACTTACGTCCTCTTAACTTTCTCAGGATTTTGAGGTGCCTCTTGTGAAGGACCTGGACCTGACCCAGCCATTTCTTTAGGCATTATCAAGAAAATACACGAAGAGAAGCTCTCGTCTTTGAAAGCAATTACCTTCTGTTTTGCGCTAACGAAATTTCTAAGTTTAGAATGTTGTCATCAGTGCCCACTGAGAGCAATTTTTCACATTGATATTATTTTAATATTTTTCACACTGATATTTTTCCCATCTTTTCCTTACACCGTTCGAAAAGAAAAATTACGCTCTAATTCAACAGAAAAACTTGTGGATAACTTAAAAAATTGAAAGTATCAAAAGAAAGTACAGAAAATATGTACTACGACACAACTATTTTCTTGTTTTAAGAATCAGAAGATCTGAGGTCACCTTGTCTTTCCGACCGAGCTCTTTTATTCACACACGCTATTCTGCTACAATAGAATTAATAGCTGATTGTAAATAGGATTACATTGCAGTAGGATCAAATGGAAGATATGCACAAATATTATGATACTAGAATTATACAATTCTTTCCCATACTTTTGGTATTATCTTGTTAGTTTTGATTTCTATTTTTATTATTATGGTTATTTGGTAATGAGGTTGGGTGTCTAATTTTACAAAGAGCTACGAGTGAATACGATCCATGTGCATGTCCGTAATGAAATAGCTAAACAAATTAACTCAAAGCCCATTATAATGACTACAAGCCATTATGGCAGTTAATCAAAAATTTTTCTCTTCGGTCGATCAAAAACCAAGATACCAAAATATATTTATAGAAAGAGGACAGAAAAAAATATATTTCATAAAGGTTCAATTATCCAACTCAATTTAATAAAACAGCAATATTCGAAATCGGTTTCACATCAAACAACAGAGTGTATTTTCCTCTGATGTCATGCATAAACTATTTTAATATTTTGAATCTGTATTTTGGGTTTGAAGTTACCAATTATTGTAAATGCGTGACTTTAAATATATTCAAAAAAGTCAAATTGTATTTTATATTAAGTAATGCCAATCAACATTCACGTAGAAGATCAAGTGAAATTCAAGATTTCACGATAAAACACGTTTACGTCATGAGTTTACGAGTCGGGAGGGTTTCCTCAACTAGCCAATCAGGGAAATCAGAAACATGAGACGCATTTCCTCTTGAACGAGATAAGAAACAGCTAGCATGTTCCGCAAAGCAATTACTCTCTAGCGGCCCTGAGCATAATAACGGCGATGACGATGTTCTCTCTTGTGTGTATGATGTTTCTAAGCTCAACTACGCATTTGACGTTCTGTGACTCAATTATGAACTGAAGTCACTCTTTTTCCGATGCAATTCTGATACACGTTTTTGTAATTGAATTTTTATATCCTTCATAATTAACTTCGTACGTTTCTAAAAATTATTTTCCCCTTTAAAATACAGATAAATTTATTTGAACTGCAAATGGGCATAACCCGGTGGCAGCTAGTTACATAAATAAAATACTACAGCTACAATGCAAATTATATAATATAATAATATAATAATATTATATTATAATATAATAATATTATATTATAATATAATAATATTATATTATTATATAATAATATTATAATATAATATAATAATATTATAATATAATATAATAATATTATAATATAATAAAATAACATTAATAATAATGATATAAAACAGTCTAATTCATAAAACATTTAAAATTACCTTAACAAAAAGAAACCTAATCAACCTCCGCACTGAATCTTTGTTCAACTGCACTTCACTACACTTTACTTCACTTCACTTCACTACACTTTTCACTGTGACCCTTTAATCATGTCTTACGTTATTTCTCTTTTCTACACTTCACGACACTTAACTTCACAATATATTACTGACGCATCGCTCTATAACCTACTATTGTCAGCTAATTCCCTCATTTATATAGTAATACTTTCTTCCTATTTATGTTTAGTTTTTCAAAAAATAATATTATAGGAAATACTTTCTAATAGATTTTTCTCAACTTCCTTAAGTTATTTCTTAAACTGCTTCCATAATTTTCTGTCTTAATAGTATTATTTTTCTAACAATGCAATCATGTAATACAATTTTCCATCCCTTAATTTATTGAAACCTACTCTCATTCTAGAAACTTGGCATCTCATTATTGAACAATCCATATGTACTCTTTTCATTTTGAAAAGAAGCCATTTAACATTATTCTAATTATTTTATTTTTTCTTCTCTTGTCAAAATCGATATTGTTGAATTGAAAGCTGAAATTAACATCAGATAGCATCTCTTCCGTTATTATTAATGCCAGATAATATACCATAGTTCACTGCTCGCTTCGGTCTTCAACGTGGAGCAACGTTGTGACCTGCTGCAGCTATCACCTTTAACCCGCCATCCTCACTTCCTGCTCCATAGTAACATCACAGTCGCGTCAGTGTCCTCTGTCGCCTTTGATCTCCCTCATGAAACGTTCTCTAACCCCTTGCGCTTGAAGGGCGCTGTAAGCGAAGAAGCCTCGGAACATGTAGCTTCGCGATCATACTCAGCAGTTGATTCGCTTCAACAGTTGTTCTCGAAACAGACTCTGGAGGAGAATTCTAGCGGCCTTCTGCTCTGATCGGTAGTTTTTCGAGGTTTCTCCCATCTACACCAGGCGAATGCCGGAGCAGCGCCCTAACAAACGGGCCACGGGCCGCACGCGATCTCACCTTCCTCTTCCTTGCCCTCTCCTCACACCTCACACACACACACACACACACACACACTTACTCTAACATGCACTACACTACCACATATGCCAGGAGACCGGTCAGAAGCTGATAGCGTGTGCCGGCTGGGGGAAAGTATCTGGTTGGGGAAATTGGTAGTTGACGAGTCCGGAAGCACTAAACAATCATTCAATCGAAACAGACATTGCACTATCAGGTATAATCACGATTCTATACGTTATACCCCTCGGTTATGACGTGCTACACAGATTGGGAATCAGATTTAAATCTTAGTCAGTTTTACAATAATATTTAAAATTTAAATTACTCCTTAACTTTTGAGGAATTGATATAAATATCTCTACATTAAATTAGCCCTAGCCGTTCATGAAATTTAAAAATTATCATTAAAGTCTTAGCATTCTATAAATTATTTAATTTATTCATTTTTTTATTTGCTGTTACTTATTTAAACAGTCAATGATATGCGTAAAAATGTACTTGCACAATTGAGCAAGAAATTATAATTCACCTTAAACACTCATTTTTTTGCATTGGTATGAATTCCAGAATTGGAAGTATTTAATCTCATTCAATTAAAAAAAAATAGCCTGCAAATTATTGTATTTTCATTGATTTATAACGAAAGTACGAGATTATGAAATGTGTGTGTTAGGTACTTTACATTGACCATATGTATCAATTGCTTAATAATTGAAATACTATTTCGAATTAGTTCATTCTATTTATCATGTCCGATGTTGCTTAAAGCATTGGTCTCGTTTCACTATGATGTAGGAAGGTTCCAGAACAAACTCCTACAGGAGAGGACTTGTCTGTCAGCTCTCTCCCACAGGGACAGATCGACGCCTCATCTAGAATCATCCTTCATCCTCTCACTTTCACCCTGCTCTCAGTGACAGCCTCCTATTGTACGTGACTCCTGTCGACTTCCGACCTATTTACTCTCTATATCAGCAACAGGATGGGAAGCGTTTAACCTGCACTTTAGCTATTAACCACTTTGGATATACCGACCATTGTCATAATTCACTTCTGTAATAATGTATGATTATATGAGATGATCAAATTGTTAAGGAAAAGGAAACAATATTACTGTTTGAAATTAAAATCACAAATTGTGGTATTCGCTACCACCAATTTTGAATTCGGATCTGAAGAATACAATGGTTTTAGTTACGTTATTTAAAAAGCATTACTAGCACCATATCAATATTTTTTCAGATTCATTAATATTAAATCGCCATTAATGTCAACAGTTTTCATTAACCCATGAGAGCTTGAGATAATATTGTTTAATGTCGCTCGCGCATACAAATTGATGGCGATACCTGGTAGCTCCTATTTGGATTTTTAATTTTGCTGACAAACCATTGACTTCCTTGCTTTTGTCGCCGTTCGACTTTAGTTCAGAGAGGTAGCATCTAAGTAGGATTTTAGAACAAGATTTGAAGTTACAAATCATTATCCGCCTTGATCAAGAGCCAATAATAATTTTACGATATCAGCTAGATCGACATCATCTTTATTGAACGTTTTTTTACAATTTGTTCATACGTGAGAACAGTAAGTAAATTTTTTGACTTGATAATAAACACTGATTAAAGAAGATACATATTAGTATCACTCCATTAATACAATTGATACACAACACTTCAAAATCTTTGAGGCAAATTCAGAGGCTTGAATTTATTAAGACATCTTATTTCAAAATTCTTATGTAACAAATTTGTGGCTAAAGAATTGGTGTGGCATTTTAATTTTTAATATATTTACATCTATAAATTTTATTTCTTTAATAACTGTTTGCATTTTGAAATCACAGTGAATCACATTGTTTCGAACATACCAAGAGGCATTGGCAATATTTCTTAATACTTGAATTGAAATCTTTGTATAATTTGGATGCTGGATAAGTTTCTGGTGCCCCAGATCTGTAGGCAGTAAGTCCATAAAAATGTTAAGAATGATTTATAAATTAGTATCTTATTGTCTAAATCTAACAGTGAGTTTCTACCTAACAAACAATACATTTTCTAATGTTAACTGAAGTTATTTTCGTTTACAAATAATGTTTTTTCTATGTGGGTGTCGTATCAAAATAAACATCTAAATATCTCACTGAATCTGCTTGTGGTAGGACACAACGCAAGAATGAGTTATTCAGTCACAATCCAGGGATTAGCGTTAAGAAGTTTATATTTTCCACTTTTGTTTGATCTTCGTTATTCCCTTCATATTGCAGACATTTGATAACTCAGTTTTAGAATAATCTCTCTGATATACTAGTCTCGATTGCTCTTTAAAGCTAGAGCTAATATAAATAAATTACAGATCATCCAAAATAATTTCCTCAGACTTGCCACTCATGCACCCTGGTTCATCTCAAACATTCAACTGCATAAAGAATTTAATTTACCCCCTATACTTGACCATATCGCGCTCCTATCTAACAATTTCTTCTCCAAAATAAACACAATAACCCAAGCCACCCATTACAGCCTAGCCACCACCTACCAGCTCTAAACAAGAATAAAAAATAGATATCCATTAGATTCATTCCTCAGCATATTTTCAGAACTCAATTAATCACATAGGTGCTCTGTGAGTTTCCTATTCATGTGTATTTAGATTTAGTTGTAAGATTAGCATTTAAGTTAAATATAAGTCATAAAAATACATATGATGTAGTATACATAATAATGAACTATGTACATTCGTTCACTAATAAAGATATACTAAAAAAATAAAAAATAAAAATAAAAAAAAGGCTGGAGCTCGTTACAGAACCCTCCAGAACTGTAAGATCAGTTTCCTTGCCCGATAAAATATCCCACTCGGTGACTCATCGTTTTTGTTTGAGCAATGGAAAAGATGTTTGTTACAAGAGTTGTGAGGCATTAGGATTAATTATGTTCGCTGTTCATATTATTTTAGGTAATAACATCACATTCTAATATGCATCTAATGTTTTTATAATCCATGCTTCACGTTCTACGCTTTTATAATCCATTCTTCAATTTCATCACAGGAAGAGAGACAAAGACTACGCGAACGTTTTAACAATTTGTTTTCTAGTCGGCCTGGATAGCAGAAGTCGTTAGGCTGAAAGGCCGTAACTGCCTCTGTATGAATGGTCGCGGGTTCGAATACCGTCTCGAGCACGGATGTTTGTGTCTTTGTGTTCTCCTAACGTGTTCTTTCAACAGTTCTCCCTACAGCTAAAACAATCGTAGTGGTCTTTTACTAGGCTGTCCGGGTGACGCCGCGTCCATGGTGAAGGTGCCAAAGGTGGCGGCCCCTTCGCCATGGACGCGGCGTCACCCGGACAGCCTAGTAAATACCGACTCCGGCCGCAGAAGCCTACGCTCTCTATCGTAGTGGTCTCTACATGTCCAAGTTTTGGAAAAGCGACCTGTAATTGTTTCTTCTCAGTTTCATATACACCATACAATTTACATTGATAGTGAATATTAAACTTAGTTACACGGTGCAATCAAAGATATCATTTGTAATTATATAATTCTCTCTGAATATCAATACCACTTCATAGGAAGCTTTACTTACGCAAATAGCCAAAATCCTGATACTACTATCACCCGCATTATCTTAAAAGCAAAGTAATAAAGATATCGTTCTAAAAATATCCTCACTCATTTTGAGCTCTCTCCCAGCTTCTAACACGAAAACACGTTTCTTATCCGTTGACACAATATGTCAACTGTCCTGCACACGTGGTACAATGTCTTCCAAATCACGTTTCCCGCCAGCCATCGTCCATCAATAAATAAAAATGGCGTCAGGAGCGTCTCTGCACGCATCGGGCACGGTCCTCTGGTCAAAAGCGGTCTTGACAGGTTTTCTATTGTTCTTAAAATGATTTCAACCCGTTTGTTAGGGTACTGCTCCGGCACTCGCCTGCTGGTCATCGGAGAACCATGGAAAACTACAGATGAGATCTGTCGACCACTAGAATTCTCCTCCAGACAGCGGCTGAACTCGAACACGAACCTAGCACCTCCCGGTCAGAGGCACTGCAGTGACATTCGTTGTTGCCCTGAGCCACTTTCGCCGGTCTAAGTAGTACGAGCGAGCCTGTGCCATTCCATCGCACCACTAGTCTCTTTCTCCATCCGCATGCATCTTCGCCCAGAGCACGGCGCGGGACACGCAGGGAGGCGTCGCGTGAGGCTTTCGTGTGTGCCGTGAAAACGACCGTCTGCGTCTGGGAGGGGGGGGGCGGAACGACGCATCGTTATGCAAGTGGGAAAGGTGCGCGCTGCGTGAACAGTCTGCGATAACTTCGCGATGCATAGGAAGCCCCGATAGCATCTTTTCCTCTAGGTTTCCTGTGGTTCCGTGTCGTGATAAGGCCAAGGATGTAAGGTGAAGGAATTTCCTCCTAGACTCCGAAAGCGGCCAAGAGATTCAAGAAGGAAAGGTTACGAAGATAAAGTCCCAAAATGAAATGTTATCGCTCAGGGCAGATGTCTTTCTGTGTAACTCAGATCGTTTCCCAAAATTTCTTAAATTCATCGTTAGGTGGTTCATTAGTCAGTAACGTATTGAATGTTCGAAAATGACGCACAATATGTGACGAAGGAAACGCTCTTATAGACATTTGAAACCAGTTTGAACAAGAAAATACCAGTTGCCTCTTCGTCGTGCCGAAGCTTAAGTTGTAGAAAAAGCGGTCTCAAGGAACTTACGATTTTGCAAACGAGGGGCATGCCGCATGTTACCGTTAATGAACGCGCAGCATTGCATTTATTATCAGTTCAAGTTTATTATTTATGAGAGTAAATGGCATTTGAAACTGTACTCAGTTCCACACTGGGTTTCATATTTTAGTCTTCATAAATATTTTGTGTTTCCGTTAGTAGTTAATAATCTATTTCGTAACATAAGATCAATGAATATGTGTAAAATCTATTACCTTAAATATTTCAATATATTTCTAAGCTTCAATTAGTATTAGTATTTGAAAACACGTAAGTAGAAGTAAAAACAAAATTTACAATTTAAAGAAAAAATAATTAAAATCTATTAATTGAAATATTGCATTCTATGTCTAAGGTTCAATTAATATTAATTTTTGAAATCATGTAAGTAGAAATAAAAAAAAATTGACAATTTAAAAATAAGACTTCGCTATTTTCTATTAAAGCGCTGCACAGCTGAAAAACATTCCTTTGACCCTTAAATAATGACTGGCTAAGACAGTGAAAAAAATCAGTCCCTTATGTAAATCAGTCTCAAAATAGGATCGAAATCTTTCAAAAAATAAAATTGGAAAAACCGGGCAGCACGTTACCCTGTGTATAGCTTGACTTAAATAGAAATATCAGGATTTCAAGTAGGAATCAGAATTTGAACTCGCACAACATTTGTGGCATTTCGTGATGCAGCAGTGATGGGCAAACATTCCAAGCACTGTCAGTTAATGGTGCGCGCTCCCGAGTGTTCCTGGAGTCCCGACTGCAGCACTGGCAATCGCCCGCAATCAATCACGGTCGGCGCGCAATCACATTACACTCTGCTTTGCGCACTATTGCGCACGCCGCGCTTTTCATTCGCTGAATACCTCGGCATCGAGCCCTGCGGTCGCCGATTCCTGGAAAGCGGCGGCGAACACTTGCTTGCAATGGGCCGAAAACATTGGGGGCAAAAAATGGATGAATCGAGCTTTCTCAAGATTCACAAGTCATTTTGAAATTATGTGTGAAATAATGGCCGTATTCAGAGATTGAGAAGAATAAACGGAATTATTTGAATTTCAGTAAATCGTAGCTCTTACAAAGAGAATAAGAGGAATGGGAAATGTAAATTAAAACTTTCATTATTTCATATATTTCCATAAAAGATATAACTGTAAAAAGTGATAAAATATTTTATTTATTTTATTTTGAATGTTAAAGAAATATTCCGCGGGAAGTTAAAACGGAACATTTTAACGTCTTCAACATTATACAGGGGAGACTAATGCGCTAGGAACTAACTCATGTGTGGGCCCTCAATCATCTCTTGGAAACAAATCGTGAGGTCATTCGCGACACAACACACTCGAAACACGAGGGACAAGAATTAATACCCTGGCGGTTGTAAAACACATGCTTCTTTGTTTCAGGTTATTCAATGGAACATTTCCAGTTCTAAATAAAACAAACAATCATAGAAATATGTAAATGAAAATCTAGACTAATTCTATCAAGGTGGTTTTATTTCTCTAAACAGCGAAACAGATTTCATTAAACTAAAGTTTGTTGTTGGGAGGTTTGCCTTAAATCACAGACATTACGACCTCAATTTTATACCCGTCGCAATACCAGGATACCGCAATGAGACAAGGAGATAGGTTCAGCATCACACTGTGGAACATGAATTAAGAGAAAGCAGATGACTGCGGTGGCAACCTTTCTTTGCTGTGTTGTGCTTTGCTCCATATAAGCTATACTTAGAGCGTAGGCTTCCGCGGCTGGAATCAGTACTTACTTGGCTATCCGGGAGACGCCGCGTCCAGGGCCCAGGTGCCAGGTGCCAACGCTTCGTTAGCAATAATTACGCCGTGATGAAGGTCGCAGAATGGCGACCGAAACGTTGGCACCTGTGCCCTGGACACGGCGTCCCCCGGATAGCCAAGTAAGAACTCAGCTATAGTTGTTTTCACGTTGACTGTTATATGCAAAGTAACTTCCAGGCATCTCAACCAGCGGAGCCCCATCGCAGCCGGGAGAAACTCTACGTCCCCGATAGGGGTCCCAACATGTAAGGCAGTTTAGTGTATGCGGGCAGGTGTGTGTGGGGGGGGGACGGAACCAGCATGATAAAAGGAAGATTGCGCACTGTCTAGCATTAATCGGATAGACGACTAAAAACTTCCGGTTAGGCCAGTATTCAGAAAGAGCTCTAGTACTCATCAGAACTCTAAAATGCACTTCCATTCAGCGGCTGAATCCTAGCTAACTAGTGACCTAGCTAACTAGTGACCACCTGAGTTGGAACCCTAGAGCGTTCCTGTCAGATTCACTGCAGTCACAACAATTGTTACACCGAGCTATCTCACCCTGTAATTGTTTATAGAATCAAAGAAACTCATCAGTTTTCGATTGTCAACGTCCCTTAGAAATATGGTAAATACTCGTAAATGCTACGCACTCTTTCTATTCTGACGACAGTACCCGAGAGATGGTTCGCCACCCGCTCTCTGAAGAGCCCCTCTGCGCCGCTGTTGCCTTTGGCGCCGCCGCATGTTCTCTTTCCGGCACGCAGACAGAGCTCATGATAATTATCCCATTACTAGCTGTGTACAGATATGGTACGATTACAGGTAATGCGAGAGGAGGCAGTGAGAAAACTTGCTCGAAAATTACTTTAGCTAGCGTCCTCATTTCTGAACGCACATTTCTGGTCACTGACATTTACTTCTTTTGCAATAGTTTGTGAATTTTATTTCTTGAAAAGACGCAGACATCCTAAACAAAATACATAAGTAAGTTTTTTTCATTCCTGATTATCAGGTGACGATTTAGCCGTGATCGATAAAGATTGGTACGCTCCTGGCCGGGGTGTATTCATGATTAGCGTCGGTGCGAATCTTCATCTAAAACCGTGATTAGCTGCTAAATGCCTGTGGTGAAATCGGAAGGAGAGGCCGATATAAAGTAAACAATGGTTGTAGCTAAGTTCTGACGGTTTTGCTTCTTCTTGCAGAAACATAACCAACGGTTTGCTCTTTGGAGCGCTCTCGAAGCAATTGTTTAGCTGCCTGAATTTCTTGTTCGCAGAAAGTGTCGTTTGCGCCCACTGGGTTCGCCCAACAGTCACCCGCCCGCAGGGACCAACACGAAGGGCACGCCGGCGCTCGGGCGCGCTGTGTCCGTCATTTGAGAACATGATTATTCCATTACGTGAAGCTTGCCCGGCGCTGACGGATCGCCAAAGGGAGTGGTTCGTTGTCGAGACCTCTTCACGCTTTTGCGTGAATTGCTGACTTGATTCTTGTGAAGCGATCAGGATCGTTTGAGTGCGCTCGGGTGTAAATGGCGCTTCATTGGATGGACACAGATGAAAAGTTCATTTGAGACGTGTGTAAACTATTGATTTTCAATTTTGAACTCTTTTTAAAGATTACAATGTGTATTGAAAATAATTTTTTGAACTATTCTTGAATCATCCCAAGATTCGAACAGGACTATTTATGAAAAAACGTAACAGTCATTTAATTCATAGTATTGATTAAATGGATATACTTTTTACTTCGGCGTATACGTACATATATACAAAGTAATGAGTATAGTGAAAAGAAAGATACGTAACACTGCGGCGAAAAGAGAATTATTCGATAGAAAAACTCGTTTTCTGTCTCCCTGATAACGTAAAAGAGGATAATTCTTGCTGCAAGTGTAGTAAATTATTTTCTCTAATACATAGTGACATCAGAATATAATTTTTTTGCCTCATTAATACTTAAAAAGCGTTGTTGGTTTTCTGTCCAAACGTATCTCCGTCCGTGAACAACACTGGCGCCTAAACTGTTCCTAGGATTTTTGCCAAAATGAAAATTCCTCAATTGATCTGTCCCGACTTCAAGCCCTCATTTTGAAACTTTTTTTTAAATTTTGGAGGTACTTCACATGAAGCCCTGGGGCATTTTCAAAAATTTTCTCAAAAGACCTCCAAATGTTTTCTTTAAGTTGTAAGAATAGACTTAAATACTCTTATAAAGAGGGGATAGATTCGATTTTCACTACTACCCTAGAATTTTCAAAAAATGCAAAACATTGTCAATTTTTGAATCTCCTATTAAAACTACAATATCTAGGATACATGTTTCTTGACATGAAATTTGTTTTCCCTATTTACTTCTTTAATTAATGTCACGTACATTGCTTTAAGAATTAGTTTTCGAGCAAATTTTAGTGAAATACTGCGAATGCTTAAAACAAGGTCCTCTCAAAATTTCAAACTGTTACTTTAACCTTTTGTGCAGGTGGTATCAAATGCTCCGAACAGCATGAGAAACGCATTTTGAGGTATTCGTTTGATTTTTTAAAATACACAAATATAATTTTTTGATGTAACTGTCACATCGTCGTTAAAATTTACATTATACAGAGTGGACCACTGAAGTTGGCAACAGCAAACTTCTTGAAAACGGTTTGAGGTATCAAGATCCTATATTTGCCAAATTGATGATGGAGCAAATAACAATTTGTTTTCTTGTTAGTAATTTCAGAGATCTTAACACAACTTTGTTATTTTTATTGAAGGCATTTTTTTCTACATAAATTGCAAGTTCTTTAAAAATGAAAGGAAGAAATATAAAATTATTAATATACGAAAATATTTTTTTGAAAAAAAATGCAATTAGAACTTGGTAAACGCCATGCTGCAGCGCGCAAGGACAGCTGATCTTGCTGACATCGTACACGTGAGACCGACACAGCTTGAGAGTAAATGACGAACCTATAGTTTGCGTTCATTGCGTTAAATGGTTCGTATTTTAACGTTTCTCATTAGTCAAGGATTTAGGTCTGAAATAGAACTACCAAGCTCCATCTCATTAGAAGCATAAAATACCTCATGAATATCCACACCAGTCCAGTTATCATTCAGCAAAAATCAATGATGTAATAATCTATTATGACGAACTTAACAGAAATTTTACAAAAATGTAATGAGAATTGAATTTTTAAATTACATGAAAAGAGGTGGCATTACCACTTTCGAGCGTTTTTGAGTCATATATAAAATATAAACTTGTAAACCCTTGTGATTTTTGGAAGTTATGAAAGAAAACAAGGTTATCTCTACTGAAATATATGATATTGAATACTAGTTCCATTAACATATATTAGGTTTCAAAATTAACAGATTGATAAATATAGGGTTTTTAAGAACATGTACCTACCTACATAAATAAGTATAATATTTTTGCAAGTGCCAAAGAAATATACGAAATGTGACACAAAGCAAATTAGAGAATTTGGTACGCCAAAATTAATAAGCAAGTTATTAAGTATTCTTAATGCGTAATGTTCTAAAAAATAGCTCTTTAAGTTAAGTCAAGCTTAGTTTTTGAAAAGAAACTAGTATTCCCGTAATTTTTGCTTCGAATAAACGCAATTAATTTTTCTTCAAAAACGGCTCCAACGGCTTTTCTTTTTCTCTCAGATAGAGCTAAGAATGCTTAAAGAGAAGATGCAGGTCTTTTTTTCTTTTTTCTTTAATTTTTTGCCCAATTTTTGTGTTGGCTCTAGACAATATTAAAAAGAACATTTTCGCAAAAACGAATCTATGTTTTTTCTTTAAACATTGTTTTTACGGATATTGCTAAATACACTGGATTATTAAACATAAACGCCATTTTGCTGTATTTGTTTTGATTTTTCAAAAATTACACGCATGCAACTGATAATGCATCTGTCACACAAATATTTACATTGGGAGGGTTCTGTAAGCATTAACACATTTGTTTGTAAGGATATCAATTGATTTCTTATTAAGTTTCTTTAATACCTAAACGTTGTCGATAGAATGAGCTCAAACCCCATAGTTGGAAATAACCAAAAATCATTTTTCCAGGACACGTTTCCAAAACTTTCAATTAAAACATGCTTGTATAAACAAGTTTCTTGTACCACATTCTTAAAGTCTTGTTGGAATTCAACGTTTAGAGCATTGAAAAAACGAGAAAATGTGGGGGAAATATTTTAGGTGCCGGGAACAACTGGGAAGAGGGTGAAGGAGAAACTGCGAAATGCTAGCCTAGACTAAATAGATTAGGAAACAAATTAGTAATAAAAACTCTGTGTCATTCTGTAGCACTACTAGTTATTTTCTGTAGTACTCTCATCATTCTCATTTTACGAATTCACAAGGGTCATAGACACACAAAACAAATATCAGTTATACAGGAACCGTCCTTTAGTGGCGCAACTACATTAACGAGCACGTCGATTAGAGATGTAAAATTCGTCCTTGAGATCAACATGTGGTGCTTAAAAGCTGATTAGCCGATAAGCTGATTACCCAGAGTTGCCATATAATCACAATTGTCTTTTAATCTGCCCCGCCCACTGACTCCTCCCCCGCCCACTTTGTCGCCTCCACCCGCTTCACCGACTGGACTTCTTCCGCCTGTCCGCTCTGCCCGCTCTTTCCGTCCCGTCCGCTCCGCCTGCCTTTGGCACCACACAGCAAGAGACGAGAGCAATACCACTTGGATGCACGAGAGTTGCGCGATTTCTAGAAATATTTATGGATTATCCATTTGGAGTAAAAGCTTGTGGCTGTGAAAGCTTCTGTTTATATTCTCGACTTCACAATCGTTTCTGTGCAAAATTTTAAGATCCTGAAGTGCTTCTCTTTTTGTTTGTACAACAATTTACAACAATGTACAACAATTTCATAAATTAACACATTGATTGCTAGTCATGATATCTTATTGCTTTTGATGCATACATGAAGATGGTTGCACATCGAAACACTGAGAAATAATCAAAATACTCGTAGTTATGACTGGTTCGATCCATTAATACGTATAATTAATTTAAATTTATTTATTGTTTTCATCATGTATTTTAAATAAACGTAATTGCAATTCGTCTTTATCACAGTTTTATTTCAACACCGTCTATATGAATTAGAGAAAAAAAATTTACAAGTGAAAAGGTGTGAGAACAATTGAAGGTCCATGGCTCGGACAAAAAAATAGTTATAAAGCAACGTTCAGGTTAGTTACTTCTAAGCTGTCCGGGTGACGCCGCGTCGTTGGCAGATAGGCCGACGACGCGGCGTCATGTTGCAGGCTTGACAGAAGCCTGCGACATGACGGGCGAAACGTCGGCCTATCTGCCAACGACGCGGCGTCACCCGGACAGCCTAGAAGTAATGGACTCGAGCCGCGGAAGCCTACGTGTACGTTCAGGTTAGTTACCCTTACAACGAGGTAGCGAGCTTTTACTTACGGATATGTCCTTCACGAAGCAGAGCTGGGAACATCACGGATTAAAATTCCCCCCTACATTACTCTTCCCTGTCGATGACGCGCTTCTGGGAAACATCAGACCTTCGGAGTTGTCAGAGAATAACATGCACGTAACGCGCTTTATGGGTTCGTGGGTCTGCGCGAGGGAAACGATTTTTTATTCAAATTTACAAGTAAGGGGCTCCGTATTACGAGGGAATTCCCTGGCGGCGCGGGCGTGGGCGCGAGAACTGCAGCGGAGCACCGAGGAGCTTTGCGGGCGGGCGGGGCGGCTCGAGGTCGATCGCATTCGAATCGATATTTTCTTCCAAAGGATTTCCAATATAAACCAAGCCGCTACCTTCCCTATCTCCCTCTTTCCCTTTCTCTCTCTCCCCCTCGAGCGTTACGACCTTTTATGGAAGGACTTCTACGCGGCCATTTAGGCCTGTAGTAGCGAGCCTCGCGCGTGGAGAGGCTTACAGCCTGCGGCGCCGGGCGGCGGTGATGGCGGCGAGGTCGACGATGCCAGGTTCCAAGGGAGGGCGCGGTCAGGAAACCATTAACCTGGTTTAGGGGGAAGGGAGGGGAGCGCGAGGGATGCGAGTGGGGGGTGGGGGTGGGGGAGAGGGTCCTTCGTCGCGCGTTGCACACGCGACCGCCCCTCCATCCTCGCCCTCTTGGCTGCCTTCGCCCCACCCGTACCCCCCATAACGGACCGGAAGTGGAGGATGTGCTCGCAAGAGATAAGCGACTCTAAGCCGCTCTCTCGGAGATTTACAATCACTCTCCCGCTCGCCCTGGGCTCTCCCCACCCCCACGCGGCTTCACGAGGCGCGACCACCTTATATTATCGGATTAATAAGTTGGTATCTTCTTCTCGCCCATCCGCCGCCGCGCGGGATAAAACTATCTCTCCCGGTTTCCATATTGGAACTCGACCCTCTAGGGAATGAGGAAACAAAATACTTAGGTGGAGCCGTAATGACACAGGGCTTTATCGATTCACAAAAGGCGGAGCGGCCAAGTTTTTAATCCGGCCAAAGGTCATATAGACGAGTTTTTAAAATTCTAAATCTCACTGTAGCTTGTGAGCAGTTGCATTTCTTCTTTTGTAATTGTTGACGCATGAAATTTATTCATGAGTCGTAATTAAATAATATATTGACCTTTATGATATTTACTGAATAACCGTTCACATTATATAATTTAATACACAATCCTTTCTACATATTTCTTTCAAAAAATTCTATTTACCAGAAGTATATTTAATAAAATACTTGCTGAATAACTGCGAATTAAATTAGATGTAACCGAAATATTCTGGAGACTCATCTCTCTTTTCATCTGATTTGAACAAGACCAATTATGCTTCAGAGATCACTGATTCCGGTTACTTGTAATAATTACAATGCAACAAATTAATTCAATTTGTTAAAATATGTATACATTTTGAAGAAATATTTTTAATTGTTTTCAAACCCAAAATATATTTCACATTCGAGTAATAATAGCAATTGTTATAATTGTGTATGAGAGACTTTCATAGTTCTCTTGGTTTTGTTCCGCATGTAAACTAAAAATGAGTTCTAGAGAAGAAGAAAAAATCGGCATTTTGACGACAACATAATAATATTTTTGACGTCATATTGATAAAATTTAAAATTCGCATAAAAATTATGAAACTAGCTTTACTGTTGCCTGCGCCCTTTATTGTTGTCTGTTAATATTTTTGCTGGAAAAAGCTAAGTTTGTTTCCATTATTTGAAACCCAGGACACTCTTCAACCCTGTAAGTGTAAATTGAGTTTTATAAGGAATGTTGAGGTCTTATACGCTACAAAGGTTGAATGACACAACAAATGCAATATTGCTCACCTTGAAATAATAAGTTAATTATCTGCACGGAGCTGAATAAACCTGAATCTTCGGGAGGAAAAATAAGGATTTTAATGTCTTGTCCTACATCACAAGATGAATTTCTTACAAAAACTATTTCAGATAACCTTGTCATAAACCTGATTTAGATAGAATCAACCATAATATTTCACTCACAATATAAAATGATTACCTTACGACATGCTATGTTATTAATTATGTAAATGATACTTTAATAAAGAAATTAGAACGCCACTTAGTTATTGTAATATTCAAAAGAAAAAGTACGCACCAAAATTGCCAAATATACTTTGATGGGTGAATTTTGTATATAAGTGAGATGAAACAGAGCGTTCTTGAAAGTTACTTCCATTGAAACACACGCTTCATATACGTTGAGCAGGAACCTTACAATTTTACGAGGATTTGGATGGCGTGCTCCTTATCGTGCTGGATGTTTGCAGGCTTCGCCAAGCACACTTATGCACACACGCACGGGACTGGGACACGCGACTATGCCGCGCCTCGACGGAAGCCGCAATAACTAGACGCCTGCCGTGTGAAGTGATAACGAGGTCACTGGAGGTGGCAGGAAAAAAAACTGAATTAGAGTGGTGGGAGGCGCCTTTTAGGAAGAAAATACAATTCAGGACGAAGCCAATGAGTGTTAGCAGAGAAAAGCCCAGAAAGTCTCAGGAACTCGCACGACTAGTGACTCCACAGACAAGTCAGCACACCTTTAGGCATAACAATAATTGCATTTCTAGCGGGAGTAAAGAACGCTGCCCTCGAAACGTTGCTATGATGGAAGTGTTTGAAGTTGATGGATTCAGAGAAGTATTCAATAATAATAATAATAATAATAATAATAATAATAATAATAGTAATAATAATAATAATAATAATAATAATAGAAAGGAAAGTTAAATAAAGTGTTCACTCATTACAACATTGATCAACAGCTCGAGTTCATTACCCGGCAAATGTGACTCAGGGCATCAAGTGATGTCACTGCAGTGCTTCTGATCGGAAGGTCTTACGGTTCGAGACCCAACGGTGACACATTTTCGATACTAGCTAGATAGCTAGGTCGAATTCAGCTGCTTTCTGGAAGAGAATTCCATTGGTTGGCTGCCCTGATCAGTAGTTTTCCGTAGTTACTCCGACCAACACCAGGCGAATGCCAGAGCAGTACTCTAAGGAACTGGCCACAAACCGCGCACTATCTTTCCTTCCTCTCCCTTGTCCTTTCCACAGCCCTTAAGTGTACACACACATACACACACATAAATGCACTGCACTAGCACCTTTATTGGGAGACCAGAGAGAATCTTATAGCTTGTCCCGGTTGGAACGATGCCACGCTGGTCGGAGATACAGGATGGGGAAAATCGCCGCACGCCGACGTAGGTTGGCGCCGGATCTTGGCATCCAACTAGGGGGAAGAGCAACGCCACCTTCCGAGTTAAAAGCATGCACTGCATTACGGGATTAATGGTCTTGGCAGACAAGGCGCCCGGAATCACTAATCAATCTATCAACTGAGAACTTTCTTTCGTTATAAATATTATCTTCATTATACGAAGTATCAATGTATGACTTAATGTCGGACTGAGATATTCTTACGCATGTGCAAAACAAATGGTCAACAAATAACCATCATATATACAATAAAATTTTATTAGACTTTTTTGATATACTAATCCAATAGTTTTTATTTATTTATTGCATTATTTAAAACCTTTTTAACTTATATTTCGAATTGCTCAAAGCCTGAAAAAATGAAATTATTTTGTTTATTGACTTATTGTCCATCACTTCAAGACGATGATAAACAATGAGCCTAAAGTATTAGCGTTATTGTCTTGCAATTCGCTATCAAGTACACATTTCCTCACATATCACATTTCTTTGTTTGACGTTTTCACGAACCGGGATAAGAAGCGCAATGTAAGATGAATTATTAGAGTATTATACAGATATTAAATGTGAAATACAACTTACGCTGAACTTCTCAAATCTACCGACTAACTTCGAGTGTAATTTGCTGATTGGATTAAGTGGAGAAAAATAGTTCTTGAAACAATGACCAAAAATACATTTTTCGTACAATACTATTCCTGTACATAAGGATTTTTCATTTTCACGCAATGGGTTAAAGCGCGTTTGCATGGATCACGTTGCAAGGGAAACTAGCATAACCAAGAGCACTATCGTCTCCCAGCGAGCCACTACATAAGAATGGAAGGTCCGTTTCAAATATAAAAAAAACTATGCATTTTAGAGTACGTGCTCTTAGAACCACTTAAGCATTACTTTCACTCAAGGTACTTCTGAAGTGTGACAGTAGCATCCAGGTTCACTCTATATTGTGTCGGCATTGTAACTGAATCTTTGTTTATATCTAACCACAAAGCCCCATGCTCTGGATGTTTACAAATTATATGATTTTTTCTGTAAAGGCAGTGAAGTTCCTATAGTTTAAAATTGTATAATGCTCTCATACCAACATATTTTGCGAATATTATCACTTTCTGATGACGTAGCATTTTAATAATACTTTGAAAGGGTGGATTGTCAAATTATTTTCTTAAATAAGGTTGATAAATCCCACTGACACAGGTTGAAGTACTGGTCGGTCACGTTCTTGTCGCCGTAACTCATAACCGCCAAATGCCGTGAGAATCCTCGTAATACGTTTCCGCCCTTTGGATGTAGGGACTTGCTGAGCGATAAAGAGGCCTCTCAGCAACAAGAACAATCCCTTCTCCGTGCACTGGGAGCAGCACCAGCGAAAGCGATGCAACCAACGGCCGGTGCTCTACGGCCGGCAGTGAAGGTGGTGGCTTACTTTCGATGCATTCACTTTCTTCAGGCCCCGGTTCCGGCACGAGGAGTCAGCCAAGTCTGCACGCCGTGACTGGAAAGAACGAAAATTTGCTCTTTGGAGGAACGTAGGTTTCTCGTGACTGTGAAGTCCTGCTGACGTAGTTTACGTCAACGAGCATCGTGGAATAGTTACGGGCACATATTTGCAGATGACTAACGGGAAGCAAGAAAAGATAAATAGAAATTTATGCGAGTTGAAGTGTTCGTCTTTGTCAAGAAGTTCTATTATCGCTCAAAATTGTTAGTATTAATAACTCGTATTAGCATGAGCACAAAGAAGTGTGATTGTATCGCTCAATTAAAACTTGACATGTAATTGTTTCAATATTAACCAATCGACGACATGAAACATCGTTATGAAGGTTCAGTCAGTCAAGGACATTTTTTGAATAATGAGAGAATGGATTAAATTTTCAAGTACCTCAATCATAGGAAATCTTATAATACATCTTCTAAGATAAAAGTTTACGGCTTTATCCATTATTACTATCTAGGGATTTTTTCAACATAATCTCTGAAGTTATATTTCATTACGTGTTAATATTAATAGCTAGAAACTAAAATGAGTGGAAATTATCTTATTCGATAGCAGAAAATATATTTGTAACAAAAAGTCAAATTCAATTTATAATTTTCATGAAGTGAAGGTGTTTTATTTTATTTGACGGATTAATTCCTTGGCAAAATATTTTATTAGGATCTATTTCGCTGTTCTCTTTTCACAATAAATATTTTCAAAACAAAACAAAGGTCGAAAACTGGAAACTTCCCGTCATCAAAATTCACACGAACAAACCTCTTTACCGAGCAACAACTACCAAAGAGAATCTTTCGGAATCCATAACCACTTATACCGCGAATTGCCGTGCACTGAAAATTGCGGGCGCGTATTTCGCCCGCGATGCATAAAACACTACCCAATCAACGCGAAGCGACGAAACATGAATGTGGTAATTCCCCCAACAATGCGAAGCGCGATATTATCACTGCGATTTGCATACTTGGCGAGTGAGAGGCGGCGAGTTGCTTTGCACACGAGAGGCAGGCGGGCAGGCAGGCAGGGCCTTTCCGTGAGCCGAGGTGCCCCGCGCCGCACAGCAGGCTGCTTCTCGAACCGGCCGCCCAGGGGGATTTCCCAGCCACTTGTTTTTCATTCCCTGCAGGTACTCGCTCCTAAAACTGTAGATATATTTAGTTGCCGTACTATCGTGCAGGATGTTGCTTTACGATGGACGAAAAGGTTCTAGATTTGTAGCTTTATTCTAAACTTACGACTTGCTTGATAGCCTTGGAGAAATTTGTAATTCGTCATTCCAATTGGCTGTTTTTTTAAATATATTGAAGCTCTATTGAAAGGTTCGTTAGCATAACAAATGGTTGCGAATTCACTCTCACATATGTTAAATAACTCTCTATCGATAAAGTGTGAATCATGTGAAGAACAATAATTGTCATTTGTTTATATTCTTCAGTCACCTACCCAATATATTCAGGACCGTCAATCAATCGTACGAAAAAAACTCAATGATAATGATAACAATGAAATGACTTTATACTCTTGGGACATTCAGGAAAAAATATTTTTTTAATACTAAAAGATTTCGAGATGCAAGTCTAAACATCTTCGTAATCAGGGTTGGGTGATATACAAATACTTGTATTTGAAACATGTACTTTAAATACACTTTGTTTTTGAAAAACGGAATTTTTGAGATTTTTGAACATGTATTTTGGAGATATATTTAAATATATAAAATAGTTGCATTTAGAAATGATATACTTCAAGAACTTTAATAAATAACCGTGGATATTATTTTTGCTTGTAATACATATATTATAGTGATTGTTCAAAAACTTGTACAACTGTCAACTACTAATTGATTGTAATTGACAAATACAATATATTGTTGCAATACAAAAGATATAATACAATTTTATTTACTGTATTTTGACCATTTCAAGTATTTTAAATACGTATGTATTTAAAGAAGTAATTCAAAACCTAGAGTGTTTTGTGAATATACTCTTATTTAAGTATTTTTTCACAAAATATTTCGGCGATGTATTGGAATATTAAATTTAAAGTATTTTGCCAAATCTTGTTTGTAATATACTTAATTTACTCCGAGAAGAAGATCGATTAGGAAGTACTATCCAATGGTTGTCCAATGTGAATAATTACTGTGCTAATACTTGTATTATGTGTGTGCTCACTATCAATCTTTTTTTGAAGCAAGTATAAATGAAATAACCATAAAAATAGTTGCAAGTTCGCAACTGGAGCTTGATAGACCGGAAGGCTCGAAGTGAGAGCCCGGACAGTGACATATTTTCAACATAAGCAAACTAGCTAGATTTGGGAGAAAATTCTAGAAGTCGGCAACTAAACAATCTTTCCGCCCTTTTTTTGTTGTTCAGTTTTTGATAGGGATCGGAGTAGTAGAAACTCAAAGAAGGGTTCAGGGACCGATCGCGATTCCTTCTCCACCTTGTTTCCTCTGTCAAACTTTGGGTCCGAAGACTCTCCAATATCCATCCCTAAGTGGCTTGTCTCCCATAATCCAATACAAATTCTAGAGTACTGCTTCTGCTTGTCTCTCACGTAAATTCCCACGGAGGATTGTATCGTTCATCAAGACTAAGAAAAATAACTCCATCAACATTGCAAGATATATTTCGCAACGACATTTTATCTCGAGACCAGATTCCAATGGCCGAAAAAGTACAAGAAATATATTTTTATTTAAAAATTCAGCCATTAGTTGTGGTGATTTCCCTTATATCTCAACCCAAAAAAGTTGAAAGCGTAATAATTCTACTTCGAAATCTGAAAAGAAATGTGCTTCATTAACTGAAAATATATGTTGCTCCCAAACAAAATGCAATAATGATTAACAAGTTACCAAGTACGTATCAGTGCACAGTGTGTGTGTGTGTGTGTGTGTGTGTGTGTGTGTGAGTGAAACACAAATCTCTATCTTAAATATTTTAGTTGTAGGAACACTAAATTTTTTTTATTTTATATTTTGGAAAAATGAGGGATTTCAACAAAATCGGACCTACATCATTCTCTTAAGCGCGTATTACGCTATCCGAAAACAAAATGAATCAAATATATTGGTGCCATTTTTTGAAAATTTTGAAAATTGCCTGGGACTTCATGAATAATATTTCCTAAATTAAATTATAGTTTTCAAAATAAATGGGCTGCGACATCAGCCAGATCTGTTGAGGATTATCAATTTTCAAGAAAAACAGTTTAGCGGTTCAGGCGCTAGCGTTGCCCGCAGGCGGACAGAGAAATACACGTATTGAATTTGAATTGAATTTGCCTTGTTTTACGTGACGAGACTCGGGCCATCAGGCCCGCTCTTCCGTCTGACCACGCAAATTTCGCTACGCTCCTTTCATCAACTAGCAGAGAAAAGAGGTATTTCTTGGGCGAGAAACAGGCGATTTGAATTTAGCTCAGAGGCGTCATTTAGGCTTGAGGATCTTTTACATGCAAGTAAATCTACGAACATGGGACAGCCGGCTTTACTTCCCCTGCGAAGGAAGGCGTACGAAGGATTTTGTTGCCCTAAAAATCCACGGCTTCGATCGGGTTTGAACCCGCCAACTTGGGTACAACAGTCCGGTACGCTAACCGTTACACCATCGCCGCACGTATTCTTGTAAATAAAAAATTTCGGTATCAAATATCCACAATACATGGATTCTCACTACACAATGTGTTGAAAGGAAGTAATTTACTTTATATTGGGACAAGATTGACCCACGTATTCGTTACCAGGACCCGTCGATAAGTGTTATTCTGTTGAAAATTCGCCATTTTTTCTATCAGCATTGCAATACTTTCATCAGACGGAAGAAATCAAGGAAGAAATGTCAATAACGTCAAAGACAATGTTTTTTGAACAGAATGACAACAGAAGGATGATTCGAAAAAAGACAAAAGTCCCACAGATGAAAATTGAAAAACAATTTCTCCAATAATTAGTAATTCATAGCGAAACTTGTTCATACTGTCTTTTTGGTATCTAGCGTAGACAATAGTTAAATCTATGAAGGGCAAACAACCTTTGAATAATTTTACTTCCTATGGAAGTCAAACATGTCAATGAGCTACGACAGCTTAACAGCCAAAATCGGTAGAAGCATTGCTCGACCCATGTAGAGGGATGTGGAAATGTATTCATATGTGTATATCGTGCAGACAAAATTAAACTTTACTGAAAGGGAAATATTTGAAATTTTGTTTCAATAAAATATCCAAGCCAATTGTAACATTTTGTAAACATTGTCGTTCACGTAAGTCAGAAAAAGGAAGAGTTTAAAATGCAATATCATTCACTTGAAATTAAAAAAAAAATCGTAAATACAGGCAAGATAAGAAAAATATATAATATATACAGATTGCAAAAGAAGGAACAATATTGTTTTTGTGAAAGGTGCAAATATCAAGAAAAGAGAGAGAGGATGAACGAGGCATTTAAACTTCTCTGAGTGACCTCTACGCACGCAGCGAAAACAAGGGCCAGGCAATGAAATGAATGCGGAGTCTAGCTGGTTTTTCCTGATTAACGGGTTTTCCCCAGAAGTCAGACACCGGACGACACTGGAATAAGGAAGGCACTACCAGTCTCCAAGGCATGTAATGCACATGCGACAACAACGATTAACATAAGTGACGGCATTTTAAAGGCAAAACTTGTCATGTACGAGCTTAAACCATTAAACATTTATTATTTTACTTATATAAAATGTTATATGAAAAAAATAATATTTCCTCACTCTACTCCATTATACTATGTAAACTGTTATAAATAAAATTAAAGAGCAATAAATAAATGATAATTTTTTATGATGGTGACTTTAGTGTCAAAAGTAACTTATTTTGCTTGTTACGACAGGAGGTCGATAGGCTGAGAGACGCAATCCTACGAACAAAATAAAATAAATTTTACACTATTTTTCGACAGCCTTATTGATTTTTATTTCATTTTAATTAACATCTACAATCACTAAATTACGTACTAAGTTACATGAAAGTTCGTGGTAAGTGAGAAGAAAGTGAGTTAGAAAACATATTTTGTTTTCCGAGTTACATTAAGTTTTTTTCTGAAGATTTGTACGTCGTCACATTTTTGGCACTAATACTACAATTTTAAGTTTCAGCAAGCTGTTCATGACCTAATGTAACCGCGTTTACTACTGGATGTCTAAAAAAATATTAAAACGCTCTATTAATACTGCCATAGCCCTGTCAGATTGCAGAGAAAGTTTCATTGCATTTTTCCTGGCCAATTAAATTTTCCAATTAAGAATGATAATTCGCTTCTATGGTGAAATATAATGGTACTCGTATCCTATTATTTTCCTCGCTGTTGAGTGGAAATAATACGCCTTCGAGGCTGCTACTCTTGGCTGAGGGAGTGGGGGGCCATTTCACAAAACAGGTGCAGATCAAATCATTTACATCATATTATATAAGTTTAGGTATTAAATGTACCATATTAAGTCAATTGCCACTATTATTTTTGATCTGAAGGATAGAATAAAAGCGATTCGATCAGTCACTTTTTTATTCGACTTTTAATTAACTCTAATTTAATTGAAGAATGTAAATTTCACTTAGAAAATGTGTGTCGTAATAATTACCTTCAAAAGTAAGTTGCAATTCGATGTGTGTTTATTTAGGAAGTCACAGCTAAAACCGTCTCATAAAAATTGATGCTAGTAAGATAATAAACATAAACCAAGAGCACTTTCTATTGAAGTAGCCTTTTAAAAAAAATAGATCACAAAGCATTATTCAAACGTACGGGCAAAAAGTGCAGTACAAATAATAATTGATTCCTGTGTGCAGGGAGATAAAATTTCGTGTCCATCATAATTTGGCGCTCAAGGCCAATGTGTTTCATTTCTTCGCATTTCACTTAACACCCGATGGAGGATCTGGGTCATGGATCATGATGATCTTGCAGTCAGTCTAAAAGATAGAAAATTTGATTCATTTCGCAATTAGGAAACATAAATACACAGGGGAATAGAAGATCAGATATTTTAGATTGCACCTAAAATAACTGATAAATAAAATGATTTAATAAATGTATTTAACTACTGACTGATTTGTTATTCACAAAACTGCCTGTATAGTGTTTGTAATTTAGGGTAAGAAAAACTCACGGTCGTGTTCTGCACAATGGAAAATGTTATTTCAAGCTTGCCAAGAAACGCTTTGTTACGGCATAAACATTTGTTAAGCATTAATGTTTTCCTTACTATCCAAACGTTATATCTTGCGTAAATCTATTCGATATGCTTATAGATCTCATTATCCCTAAAGTGATTATCTACTTAGTTCGGAAACGAAAGAATAAAACACTAATTTCGTGACCGAGGTGAATGGGGAATAGTGAATAGGGTGAATAACGGTAGTTCTGTATTAAAGTGGAACGGGGCTAATGCCTTCTGCGATCAACATTCAGAACTTGTAAACACCTTCAATTGAAAACAGATTTTTGTATTTCAAACGCTTTCCTTGGAAAAGAAAGTAAAAGTCTGCTCCATATTTACGAGCAGTAAAAGACCCTCAAGCTCAAAAGTCACTTCCGAGAAAAATTAAAATTCCAAAAAATAGAATTTTCCCGCTCAAAGTAATCCTTAGTTTCTAGTCAGATTTAACTACGATAGTAGTTTCTTGATCCGCAGTGAATGGTATTATGAATCAAGCATGACAAAATTAGTAAGTGTCAAATAGGGATGACAAGTTGATGATTAAGATGCATACCTTGGTTTGATTTTTTACAACCGCCAAGACATACTCTTTATTTACACGAATGTGAGACTTAGATCAAGAGTAATTCAAGAATTAAATTATATTGATCAGAACCTAACTTTTGTCAGTGGTCAAAATTGTCTCTAAAAGTTTTAAAAAAATAGGAGTATTATTAATAGGGCCCGGATTAGTAGGTTTCAACCTATTTTGTCCCTAATTATTCATCATCTATTCAACCTCATTTTCATTCACATCTGTTTCAATAATCTCTAAGCCAAAGATATTAATCCAACTCAACTTAAAAACAGTTCGAATGAGTTACGATCCTAAAAGAGCATACTGAGAATTCCATGAAAAATTAAGCAATGTTTTTTTAAGAAAACTTATTTCTTTACTTGGTTTGATCGAAATTTTACGATGGCCTGCACTCGGCATTTAATATATCTGATGTTTTCGTTAATAATTATGTTAATGCTAGTTTTCTGCTAAAAAATTGGATGTACCTGTGTTCTACTAAGCGGAGCGATGGGCATTATTTGAGCTCTGTATTTCACGAAAGAAAGTACCGGGACGGTAAGTTGGGTGACGTGTACTTGTCCAATCTCTTAAAAATTTGACTTAATTCTGGTTACTCAAAGTTGAAAGAAGTGTAGCTCTTCTAGAGAATAAATATCTGGAGAATTACGTTGGAGACTGGGAGCAGTGGCATCTGTGAAGTGTGCATTATTGACTTCAGGTTGCGTTTTGTCGTTTTGAGTGTGCGTCGTCAGACAATAGGATATATTTCATACACACAGATATTTCATTGACAATAGGAAGTTCACATCAGATATTATGTAAGTGTATATGGTTGTTTATCGCAAGAGGGCATTTTAAAAATATGGAACATTTGGTTTAGATTATCATTTTCGAGAGAATTTTGGAGAGAATTTTCGAGAGAATATTTAATAAATTGAAAACTTGTTTTTGAAATTTATGAAGTTTTCGAGAAGAACTATGTTCAAATTCAGAAATAAAACCATTAATTAAAGTAGTTCGCAATTTAATTTTCTTAATTTCAACAATAATTTCTTCTCCAATTATTGTTCAGCATCTTAATAACGTAAATAGAAACAACAATAAATTCCGAAAAGGGATTAAATCGACTTTTCAGAAAGCCCACAACGATGTTTAAAAAATATTTAAAATTCTGGATACTAATTGTTACATAATGTCAATATCAATGCTGCACATTGGTCCGTAACAAGTCAGGCAGCTGTTTACACGCGCGTGGCCCTGGGCGCTTCACGTGGGCCGATTAGTGACGATGGTAGCTGGCGGCGCACACGCGATCACGGGCATCGCTCGTGGAAACGGGGATAGCGAGAGCTGGCAATGAGGACGGTAGCAAAAGGGGGAATGGCGGGGGGCAGGAGTCAGGTGATTGTGACCGAGATACGTTGATATCAGTTGACGGTGATGCCGGTTGCGGCTGTGGCGACGATGGTCTCGGAGGCGGAGAGCACACCGGTGACAGCGACTCTGGAGGTGCTGACGGTAAAATAGTGAAGGGCAGCGGTGGCCCAGACTCCGGTGTCTGGCGATGAGAACGGCGAGGGAAAGCGCAGTGGCGGATGTGGCGGCGATGACGGAAGCGGTGGCGGTGACGCCGACGACTGCGCCATCGGCGGAGGCGGGGGTGAGGGTGAGGCGGCGGCGTCGGCGGCGCGCCAGCTGCGGCTAATAGAGCGCCTGCCCGCTGGGGCTCGGTGCTGTTTACTCCGGGGCGTCGCCCGCCGCCAGGTTTTATCCCCCGAGCGCGCGCCGATGAAAACTGATCGGCCGCCCGCCTGGGCCGCGCCGCGCCGCGGGCTCATGCGGGACACGTGGTGCGCTCCTAGACACGCGCGCCCCGGGCGCTGGCGGCGGAGGGGAAGGCGGGGAAGGAAGGGATGGGGAGGTGAAGGTAGCGGAGAGGGTGTGGCAGGCACCCACGGCCACACGGGACACTGGATGGTTTAGACGCCACGCCGGGTCGCCCCACGTCGCCTCAACGTGTTGCACGAGCCTATTATTCGTGCTAATGCCAAACGCGGGCGAATACATGAAGTTGAATTAACAGAAATTGTACACATTATTGATATATGCAATAAAATTGATTGAATTTAACAGAATAAATTATACGCCCAGTGATGTTTACTTTTTAATTAATTAATTTTATCGCTTATTAACTTCATAAATTAGAAGGATTTTTAGTCCTTAAAAGTCATTGCGGCTCATGATTTGTGGCACTGATGATCAATGAGTAGACGAGGTGACTAGTGGAGGAGGAATTGTGGATGAAGTGAGAAGCAAGAAAAACGGGAAGACCCTCAGCGAACCTGTTGAGATCTCGTTTTTGTTAACCACAAATTCCTCATGGTTTGTTCGGCGATCCTGTGAACCGTAGATCTGTATTTAATGAGTGTTTATGTCATTATTATCTAAAACGCTTTGGTCAAAAGCTTTGGGAAGCGTCTTTCAAATTAATTAGTTCGAGTGATATTCTTTAAGCGAAACAATGGATTCTTCAAATGAGAGCCATCGCAAGTAACCTGAAAATATAGATAAGTATCACAACCTTCAATTTCGTATTATGAATTGTATTTCTAGAACATATGACCTATTTATTTTTTATTGAATATTTCGCGAGTAATATGTGCAGGAATAAGTTGAATCCTCTGTAAACAGCATTTCCAATAATGTCATACGCCTAAAAGTACGCGAATTCATTTAAGTTATTTTTTATACGAGTCATTAAATTTTCGCAGTGTAAAAAATAGTTCTTATACAGTTTATTTCTAAATTTTATTTAGTAACAAATAATGTTACAATAACGTCCTTCCTCATTTTATTACGAGTTTGATTTTTAAACGAATACTTCATTTCACTTACAACACAGTGCTGCATCATGTTCAGGTGTAGTAAAATGAGAGAATCTTCAGCAAGCCACGGTCGGTATTCAGGTAGCGCAGAGGGAATTTGGAACACGTTCGAAACAACCGAAAACACAAGAGTTTCACAAAGCGAAGAAAGCCGCTTGAGCAGAAACGGAAACGCAGAGAAACGAAGAAAATTCTTGAAACAACAGAAGATTAGACGCGACTGTACCTCCGCCACACATACGTTGCGAGAGTTTCCTCGAAGTTCAATTTCAAACCAATATACTGCCTTTCCTTTTCTCGCCCGCTTCCCTCCTATATAATAAAAGTTTCCCTCTTTTGTTGAACGAGAAAATAGTAAGACAGCAGCAGTTTCAACTTTTAGGAAAGACATTCCCAAGTCGCCAAAGGGATGCAGCTTCGAAAAGTGTGCACTCTCCTCCCTTGTAAAGGAAAACGGGCTTGCTTCTATCTTGCGGCTTCGCAGGATACTCCACAAAACAGTCGTTAATATTTTGTAGAGTGTTATATGGAAACAACGTATTTCAATAAATTTCAATGTACTGTGAATGCACGATACGGAGTGACAAATGGTCCATTATTCATTAATGCCCAATCCCCGAAGAATTGAACGACCTACATATCGACATTTTTGTGATTTCCAATAGCAATAAATTTTCCAATTATTGTTAACGCTCCTGTTAAATAAGGAATTCATTGTCCAACAACAAATGGAAACTTTACCTTTCTAAGTTCCTCCATAACTCTTCCGTTTTCGAAAGAACTATGAGAATGTACTTTTTTCTTTCTGACGTAATATTGAATGTCTGTCACAGTATTGATTTTATCCATTAGATACCTCCCATTACTTTCATTTTATTTCTGTTCGTCTTCCGTAGAATTTTTATGATGGTTTCCGCAATAGTTTGTGCTTTCTACAATGCAATAAGTAACGAGAGTCAATCATTACTCTTCAAAATGCACCTGATGAAACATTATATCGACTGAAACGAGAAATTCCCCAAGAAATATGTTGATTCAAATCTTTAACGTAATTTTATTTTGATATTCTGGAATACGTTCATTTTAAAGAATTTATCATCTTGTCTCATTTCAGAGCCAACAAATAAATTCTGTTTCCCTTGGCAAAAGAACGCAAAACAAACGGAGATTTTTTTGGCTTCACACCAAAAGAACTTTGAAAATAAATCTTAAGTTTGTCACTGATAATTATTTGAAAATGTACTTAATACCATTTCGAGCAGAGCAAGCTATTTTTATAGTGGTGTTTTAATTACAGAGAAACGAGCACAAGAATTCCAAGTATGGTATTAGGTGTATTTTCATATGCATGTAGCAAACTGTTTTAAATGTGTTTTATAGTCATTAACAAATTACGAATTTAGAAAAGTATGTGAAGGTATGTCATAATTATAAAGTTAGGGACACTAACAGTTTCCTTTCCACGGATGTCGTTTCTCGAGTGTTGGGAATACAATTATGACTTGAGCACCTAACAGTAGCTTATTAAACCAAATGAGCTATTTTATTTTAATGTTTTATTGAAGTAGATATGACGTACAAAGCCAAATATTACAATTTATTTTATTTATTGTTATTTTATGTTATTAAAAATTATGTACGGATATTTTCAAGTAATTATTCACAGTCCCTTTGTAGTATTATTTTCTAATAATTTATTAATTTGAATTTGCGACCTAAATTGGGATCATTTCCAAAACAACTCTGGTACAGATTTGTTCAAAAAGCCTTAGTAACCATTTCATTTTACACAAAAAAATTGTCGATACAAAAACCCCACTGGTCTAGGAATGTGAAATGAGTTAACATCAGTTCTGTGAGTAGTGCAGCGGTCTATGAATGACTGGACGTGACTGGATGAAATATTGTTACTGGTCTATGATTGCAAATTAACAATAATTCACATTCAGATACCAGTGTTTTTATAATACCGTCAATGTTTATACAAAATGCTACCTGCGTTTTATTGGTCGTTTTAACAAACCTATTGAGAATTTTATAATTAGGTCGAAACGTCAAATTAATGAATAATGAGAAAAAATGTAATATTGTTGTATGTGTTTTAATAAAAGGTAAGAACACTATTACAATTAAACAAGATAACACACGTTAACAAATTCCTTAAAATTTACTCTCAGATTTTCATCGGAAGAAATTCTGATTATTGTTACCCTCAAGGCAAATGAGAAGTAACATCAGCACAACACTTATCTGGTTGTAAAACACCCTCTCCTGGCGAGATTTTGAAGTCAGCGCGTATCACCCCTGGCCACGTCTTGCGTGCGCGGAGTAGATCGAGATCTGCCGAAATGTTTTCGATGGGTTGGGAAATGGGCCACTTTAAATGCATGTGGCGACGCGCAGGTGGGGTAGGCAGATCAGCCGCGCAGTTCGGTGGTGGGATGAAACGAAAAAGCAAGAGTCAACGGAAAGTCAACGCAAAGAGGAGCATGGGGAAATGGTGCAAAAAAGGAGTTTTAGGAGAGTGAGCAAAAAGGAGTATTAGGGAAGTGTGAAGCTGAAGAGGATCAAAAGATGAGATGAAAAATCAGCTGGTGAATGGTAGCTGAATGGAGAATGTTCTGTATTTTGAAAATAATCGATGGCATTTTTATGCAAATGCTAGAAAAGTACTGAAGCTATCAGGATAGGATATAGGTCAGATGGGCGTCAAATATGATCGTAGAGAGAGACAACGATGGGTAACGGAGTTGTTAAATAAGCAACAAGTGAAACTGATAGAAAAATCAGGTTAATAATGGAGAGGATGAGCGGTCACATCGAAGCGTATGATTTCTAAGAAAGGGTACAGTTTTTGAAATGGCTAATACCTTGCTCTTTCTTTGTGTGCTCTAGAGATTCTTTCTTTTCGTACAGCTTTGTAATACTGACTTTTCATGATATAAAGGGACTTGGGGATGGAAGAGGCAACGTAACAGAAAGTACAGGAATGGCAGTAGATGTCAAAGGACGAAGCACAGCAGCAGACGGACGGCAGAAGCAGCTGGCAGGGAGGGCGGCCGCTGCCCGAGAAAGCCAAGTCTCGTCGGAGGCCGGAGCCAAAGCGGCGGGGCGGCGGGGGGGGGGAGTGGGGGGAGTGGGGGGGGAGTGGGGGGGGAGTGAAGGGGAGTGGAGGGGAGTGGAGGGGAGTGGAGGGGAGTGGAGGGGAGGCGTGGGCGGCAGGGGCGGGGTGGCGCCTGACTAACGACGGTGCCATCGCAATGCGGATCAGGCGTCCGCCCCGTGGCCGCGCCGGTGCATGCAAAACGCGCGGGCCGCGAGCGGCACGGCGTGGCGTGGCGTGGCGTGGCGTACAGAGGGCGGCGGGTTACATCAGAGGGGAAGCAGGTGCAGGGAAGGGTGCGGACGCGTGGGCCGCGGGCTGGGGAGTGGGAGAGGGAGTCAGAACGAGTAGGAGAGTGGCAGGGCGCACGTGAGACGGTGTGGGCCGATACGCGTCGGAGTAAGGTGTGTGGGGTAGGACGGGACGGCGCAAAGCACGGCGGGGAGAAAGGGCGCGAGAGGGGAAGGTGCGAAGCGATGCGAGGCCAACAGAGGCAGCAAGGCGGAGTTGTGTTGGGGGTGGAAGGGCCGGCCTCCGTCCCCCGGCCTCCGACGAGACAGCGCTTTCTCGGGGAGCGGCCGCCCTCCCTGCCCGCTGCTTCTGCCGTCTGGTCTCTCTCAGGGGGCGCAGTGTTATGGGTGCAAAAGAGAAGTGATGTGGAGACGGAAACAATGGGTGTCGAAGAGAATAAAGAGTGGGGAGCGGGTCCATCAGGGATGGGGAAGGAACAGGAGTGGCCCTGAGTATGTGTGTGTGTGTGTATGAAAGAGCGAGAGAGAGAAGTAGGAGAGGTAGGCAGGGGGGGCAGCGCGTTACGGGCGATGGGCAACAGGGCAGATGGGAGAGAGCAGCAGGCCTCAGAACGTGCGGTTGCGTGTGAGCGGGAGGGGATGGCGGCGGGCGGCCGAGGTGGGGAGTGAGGGTTAGCAGTGGTGGGCGGCGTGGTTCAGGGGTGGGACCTTGCGCAGGGTGGAGTGTGGGGTCTTTCTGCAGGGGGGGGGGGCGAGTCGTGTTGTTTTCGCATCGTCGCCGTGTGCGCAGGCAAGCTGCTCCGGCGGTGGTGAGCTGCATTCTCGATGGCTTATAAAATTTCTCCGGAACGCTAGAGATCCCGGTGAGCTAAGGAAGAAATGAATGATTGATTTAAAGAGGTGAAGAGATTCCTGAAGGTCTCAAGCTATCGTGAATACATCATTATATTCCCGGCCTGTTTCAAGTTCATTATACATCTTACTATTTTCATGTACTCATTACTGAGAGATCATTAATTTCAATATGTTTTCTTAATTTATTTTTAACGATTTCTAAATAGCTAACCTGCTAGTTTAGAAAATGTATCCTCATAATAATGAATATTGATAAAATGTTTTGATTCTTTAGATTATTTGAAATATTTATTGCATTACGACAAGTCTCCAAGTTTAAATTTTCGGGTAAGGGAAAAAGCCACTTTTTGTCTTGTTAAACATCAAAATCACTACGCAATTCATTTTTCCCATTCCATACCGGGATTCACTTCTTCATTACCTACATTCTTAGAACGAGATGGACTCATTGGGTGCCTCGGTACCTTTACCTGTCTAGCGACTGATCATAATCTCCAGCTTTGACTGCAGAGAGCGCCCCCTCTTCAGGATCCATATGAATGGGATATGAGAATGGGTCGGGGCAAACGACCCGAACACTCGTGACGCAGGAGGTTGGAATTATCGCGATTTCTTGGTAACTAAGAGGGCAGAAAGAATAAAAGGCGACCTGTTCCAAAACAAGAGTATTAAATTATTCTAAATGAAACTAATACAATATCTTTGTGAAATACAATAATATAATATAAATTTAATACAATAATATAATACATTAGCTCAACATTATAATATTCTTAATTACTCCTTAGTAAGCTCGGGTCCAGACTTCCGATATTTTTATTCTTCCCTGCTGAAACTTCAACGACTCTGAAACAAAGCAAGTCCGTTTTATCAGTTTTTTCCAAAATTTTTTGGTCGTAAACCGCATTTCCAAAAGTTATTAGGACCGTTGACCATTTAACGTTATTTACTTTACCAATTCAAACAAATAAAGTTTTGGAGTACTTGACACAAAATATTTCAGAAAAAAATTAAGTTTTATACACTAGGTAATAAAAAATGTAAAAAGATGGAACTATTATCACTAATGGCATTTCCTTTGCAACTTTTAGTATCGAAATCTGCACTAGTGAAATTCAAAGCACACAAAACATTATCAATGTTTACATGTGTGAAATGAAAAAAATTACAAAGGGTCCAACACTAAAATTTAATTTTTAAACATTAACACGTGAAATAAAGATATTTCTGGAAGAAACTCAACTTTGTGATAGAAATTTTTTTTCTATTTTGCTCTTACTTTGAATCATTGGGACTGACAGTGTATTCTCAAAAATAAAGTTAGCGCATCACATTGTTTAATGCAAAAATAGAAATATTCGTTCGTGAAACAGTGTAGGAGAGACAAAAAATAATTATCTTTAAAATTTATTTGGTTCTACGACTTAAAGGGTCAGCTTCATAAATGTGTTCAACAGCACATAACAAAATAAGTAAAACCACAAAAAATATCTTCATATTACAAAGCGTGTGCAAATATCTCAGTTACTCAATTGCACCACGGGAGCATTGATCTCATTCCCAATTACTGCCTTCCCCATTACCTCCATCCACTCCTCCCTAAAATAAGACAGTACTTTTTTTCTTTGGCTGTTGTTGGGGAGAGGGGTTGTAGCCGGGTCATACGAGTCGGACACCAAGAATGCCAGATCGCACAGGATGAAGAAAACTTCTAAATTGCATTCCTTCCAAGATTCTCGAGCTCGGGATTTGAATTCCTCGCTTTGTTAGAAGAAACCCTATTATGCCCGAGTGCCCTGGAAGAGGCTGCGGGAATATGCGTAAATGGTCGGGACATACCTCCTCGACGATTAGCGGAAGGAGTTCACCCGCAATTCCAGTTCAAAATACGACGGTTCTTTCAGAAAGGATAACGTCTATATTAACGTTTCTCGACTGTTTTGATATGATGAGAACTAACAATAAATATAATATTTAGCAGAAAAAATATAGGAATCGCATACATTTTTTATGTCAAAAATTATCGGAGCTTTATCACTGGTTGGATTTGTTCCCAACAGAGGTTAATTCAGCATTTTAAATTAATACAAACAATAAAACGTTGCGTGAACAAATTTGCGTTTTAAAATCTGACTTTTGGGGATACGTAAACGTTTTTAAAAATATTCATTTCACTAGTCAACACCTTTTCCCATAAATGAAAGAAATTCAGTGGCATAATGATTCTAATTGATTCGTGCTATCGATACTCTGTTTATATTCTGCAAGAAATTTCTACTCTGTTAAACGCGTAAAACTCCTACCACACTAGAAAAAACCGTGACGGAATTACCGCGGAATAAAAATTAATTATTATAACCTCAAAAAAATTGTTTGTAATTTTCTCTCCAAACAAAAACTTAAAACTATCTTAAAATGCAAATGTGTGCTTGGAATACATTTTAATACAAAACAGTTAACGTATTATGTTATAATGTGATACATTTGGACTCTAGTATCACATATTGCATAGTAATATTAAAAATCTGATAAACATATTTATCACACATCAGCAAAATTTAGTTGAATGGTTGCCAAAAAGGTTGCCCTTAATTCTGGAAACAATGTATTTATCAATCGCGTAAGACACAAAAATTGCTTCGGAGAAATTCGCTCCTAATTCCATTCAACAAATACTACTGCATTTTATTTCACTCTGTGTGATGAAAAAATAATATGTACAAGCAAACGCATTAATAAAATATGACGCTGTATGACTGGTACAATTTTTAATTTCATTCGCGTTTGATAAATCTACGTGTGTACGAGGAAAAGAGAGTGAGTACTTCATTCACAGTAATAGCCCCGCCTCTCGACCCGTGGGAATCTGGGATCTGGGGCGGACTTCCCTTAATGAAATCCACGTTCACTTATTATGGACCCTCCTCTTATCGGGCTTTCATCCCATCTCCACACATTTTGGTCTCTCTTTTACCTCCCCTCCTTTCTCTCTTCTTGACCTCTCTTCTCTTTCAGCGGACTCCACAACGAGAGCGAGAATCAATGCAGCAAAATGGAAACCACGAGAATTGAAAATTATGGAATGGTATCTACCCAACAACTCATTTTACAAGGAAGAAAGAATTCCATAGTAATCTTTGGTGAGCGGGCTAGTAAAAATCGAAAGAAAAAAAAGAAAGAAAAAAAAGAAAGAACAGAGATTGAGAATCTGGAGCAAGACGGCGTAAATTTCAAGACGATGGTTTCTTTGCTGACGCGGAGCAGATATTTCGTTAATCAGATTCCTCTAATCAATTCTTGACAGCGTTTAATATGAAGATGCTAACTATTCGGATTGATGAAAACTGCAAGTTGGTAACTTTTGTAACGTTGCGAGGATCACTGCGTCACAAGGACATTTAGCAACGAGGGAGGCGTCAGTTAAATACGAGGCCGAGAATGGAATGAATTTCATTAAGGTTAAAGTCAAGAGAAAGGGAGATTATGAGGGAAGAACGTGGGCGAGAACAGTTGAAACTTTATATATTTCAAATATTTAAATGGAGCAAAACTGTCTCAGAGGAATTTCATCATAAAACGCTCAGTATAGACTAAAGATGAACAGTTAACTTTAAGTCCTGTATATCAAATGACATACTATTTGGATTGTTCATATTTGTCTTCGTTAGTGATTAAATTATTCATCTAGGTCATATGTAAAATTATTTCAAAATGAGAATATTTAACAAGCTTAATAAACCTTTAAAAGTTATCTAGCACTTCCAGACTTGAAAAACACAGCCCATAGATCCACAAGATAAGTTTTTATCATCTTCACCATCATCATCATAACTAGTACCATTATATATTTAACTATTATAATCATTATTAAAAAATTAATATTCAAATAGGTTACATGTCATTCGCTCAAATAACGAATGATCACAATCTGCGTACCCTCATTTCATAGTATCAGATAATGAAGAATAGGAGCCCAGCATATGTAATTTATTAGCTCAAATCCTGCCTTTAATCGTACAAACTAATATTAATATTGACAAACTTATCTTTTAGCTGGAAGCCGTGTTGATTTCGCCATTCCACATGCTCGTGTGAGGTCAACCTAAAATCCACGGTTGAAACACTTTCGACCGTCGACGAGACACGTGGAAGACCCGTGCCCAGGATTCGCAGAAAATAAGAGGGAGTTCTCATCGCGTTTCGGGTATCTGTTTCCGGGCGAGGCGTGACAGTGGGCGGGCACGCGAGCGCGGCGCAGGCCCCGCCGAGGACAGGGGCTCCTAACGCAATCATCGGGATCAGGGCGGCCGGCACGCCGCGCCGCAGCGCCGCAGAGTGGGCCGGAGGCTCGTCTCTGTCAATTTGCTCTGCTCAGCAACAGGCGGAGGGGACGCCGTCGGGGGCACAATTTGGAAATGGGATTACCGGGACGTGCCGCATCCAAGTTCCATATTAAGCAGAACGCTATTGGCCCGGCAGTCGTAACGCAATTTTCTTCTCGGCAGCGGCGGCGGAGGCAGAGGCGGCGGCGGCGACGACGGAGGTGGCAATGGTGACGGCAACGGGTGGCGGGGGGTCATGGCGACAGTAGAGGCGAGCAGGCGGTAGCGCTGATGGTGAGTGCGATGAGATCGGCGTAGGAATCGCGGTGGCAACGGTGAAGGCGGAGGCGATTGTGGTGATGGTGGTGAATGAGCCGGAGAGGGTGATGCGGTGGTGACGGCTGTAGCTGTTGTGGCAAATGCAGAGTCTGTGACAGGATAGTGGTGATAGTGGAGGCTGAGTGGCGACGGAGGCAGCAGCGATAAATGTGGCGCTGAGTTCTGTGTGGAAGAGGTCTTTGAGGTGACGGAGAAGGAGGTGATCGCGACTGAAGCGATTACAGTGGTGACAACCTAGAAGCGGCAGGAGAGATGGCGGTGGCTGTGGCGACTGAGGAGCAGATGGCGCAGGCCAAACTGGTGGCGAGGGTGTCGGCGGCATCGGCTGTCTTCTGCCAGTCGAAGCACGTGGTTCGGCGCCGAGCGCCTAATACGCTGTAAGTTGGTCGACCGCACTTGTTAGTTCCCCCGAGGTGCGGAGGGAACGTGTTTAAGCTGCCGTATGCTGCTTCAGTCAGTTATCGTGTGGTAACCACTTGACGAAAGAAGGGGAACCGAATGGCATGATGCTGTCTATATCCGGAATCTTTTGTGTTTCATAATCCTCCTGTTGTGTAACTGTTCCTGTCGATATTGGACATTTGAAAGTTGAAGTCGACGACACAAGGTTGATACTTCTATTAATTGCGTAAATACAACTAATGAACTATAAATGAACCTAAATACATATTATAATTTAAATTAAATATTCAATCTATGAAGAGAATATTTGGATCAGTGTTAGATTCGCCAACTGCTTAAGTAAGCCATTATCTTTTGCAGAATGTATAACATTTCTTATTGTAATTGCTTCTTATTATCTCTTAAATTTACTAGACGCTGACCTATTTTCGAAGGAAAATATCTATATTATATATTACCATTAAAGAACATATTACTACCCTCACGTCTAAATTAGCGAATAAATTATTGCGTCGTCGTATTGTCTTTGAACCATTTGCCCACAAAAAGAATGCATGGCATGTTTGGCCGTAAACCTTAAAATTGCTTTGTCAAACGAGTGAAATATGAAAACCAATCGGATAATCATATCCTCTAACAACAAAACCCTTTTTTTCCCAAAAGCAACTAACAACACGTCATTAATTTATGCTTAACATCACTACTTAACCATTGACCCATATTCCCCTCGACAGAATGATAATTTAAAAGTGCGGTTGCCTTCGTTGAGGCCACAGTTCAGACAATGAAAAATGCTACAATTTCACGCATAAATAATTTTCAATTTATGATAGCAATTGTGTCTCCATGTAGTAACGTAAATAAAGAATGGATGTATCTGATAATTCATCAATGTTTTGTATTATGGTGAAAAGTGTAATTACGGAGCGATAAAAAGTCCAGCGCTTTCAATGCAAATCCGAATCGATAGGGGCGACGGGGTGATGGCGCAGTTTATACCGCCATGCATTAGATTTCCCTCGCGAGTGACAATGAAATGAAAGGGCGTACATTTCGGAATAACTGCGCCAAATGGCATGTATACGGCCTGCTCTGGTGTTCCAGGAAATGAATCGCAGCCCCAGGAAGGGAACGGGGGCCAGCGGGCGGGGCGACTCGCAAGGTATTCGCGCACGTCAAATGTTTCCCGGGGGGAGGAGGGGGGGGGGCTGTGCGTGGAAACTGGGAGCCAGGAAGGAAGTAAAGTGGATCATGGAAGTGAAATGGTTGTCTTCTACCTGGCGGAGTGAAGGTATGTGTTTTGACTCGGAATGGGAATGATTCTCGGAGGATGTAAGGTATATGAAATACCATGTAGTTTAAAGCAAGAATGTGGAAGTACAGTATATCTTGAATGGTACTATGAGAAAACATATTTTTGTGTTTCTTCATAATTATCTTTGAATGTTGACATGGATATTCGTAATGCCATTGTACTCTCTGTATGGAAGTATGCTCCCTTTGAGGGACAAATGGATGAGATGTTATCTTCGTTAAGGGGTCAATTTTAAAAATGACAAATGTTACAAAGTGTCTCTGCAATTCACGTCACAAGCATTAAACACAATATCTCACACCTTGCAATACTTGTCATTCTACGCAATGACACTATCACAGCTGCGTAGGGATGGAGATCTAACCATATTAATGTGTTTACCTCAGGAGTTGTCACCTCAGAATTTCCCGGTTATGGGAATGTAATAATAAAAGGCAATAGGAAATATTAATAAAGTATCTGTTAATTGAATAAAATATTTTAATTACGTGAGACTCGATTCAGAAATATCATAAACATCTTTTTACAAAGATAATAAGCTTTTAAAACATTTTTGCATTTTATTCCTTCGAAAGAGAAATTTAATGTAATAAATATTTTAATGGGATCAAAAATAATCCAGGAATTATTTAATCGTTTTGCTTTTAGTAGAACTCGCAAAGGTTCAAAGACAATCAAAGTGAGGGTGTTGTGTTATTTATTCCAATAGCCATTACAAAATTTCTTGCAACGTTTCACACGTCCTTTGTGCATGCAACCTCAGGCAGACCATAATATTAATGAAATAAGCAATTAATATTAAGTAACCAATAATTAATGAAAAAATGATCGTAATAAAAATCCATTAAATTTAAAAAAAATGTGAGAAGTCTTGCTATGACTTCGTTTTACCAAATAATCGCGAGACGGTTGTGCTGGCAAGTGTCTAACGTGATATTTTTGTGATGAGACGATAACATAGCAGAACTTTTCATATTACTTAAAAATTTTAATGCCGTTTTTGTCCATTTTACTATGATTATTTTTTTCATTAAATGTAAAGAACAAATTAATTATAACTTATAATTATAGTATACTCTTCAACGAGCACATGATAATTTATTCACCAGTTAATGTTTACGACACGAGCGACGCAGAAGAGAGCATCATAATTTCTATGAGTGAATAATAGCCAAAACGCGAGTAGAATACTATACTTTCTCTACGACTTTGACATATTTAGAATCAATTTTAAGCACTTTTTTATTTACGTCCGTAAACACGCGCAACCAACCACCTAAACAACCACCAACAACCTCCTTAGCAACCAACCACCTAAACAACGCTTTAAGAGTCTGTAGTTACAGCCGTTAAAATGCTCGAGGGTCCATTACAAATATTTTAGAGAACCCTTGGGATCAGATGGTCCCTTTTGGTTAATCTTTCTTTAAATATGTTCCTTTTGTCCTACTTGATCTTCGTCCTTTTTGTCCCATTTCGTCCATTTTCGCCTTGTCCCATTGGTGCTACTCGTTCCATTTGCCCCCTTTTCCTTTTGCCTCCTTGGCGCATTTTGTTCTCTTGTCCCATTTTTTTCTATCCCGACGTCCATCTTGTCCCATTTTGCACCTGGTCTAGCAAAGTTAATTCACTATAAAATGTGTTATGAGAGAACCGAAATATTTTGAGACGTAACATTAAAGTTAGCATTCCTAAATGTGATAATTTGTTTTTAAATACGAAGTACCTAGAATTCTTTTAAGAGTACAATTATGCTAGTGTAGGGTCCTTAGATGAAATATGTGTGAGAAGCTTGAATCTCGTGAAGTTGAAGTGACGTGAAGCAGTTGCAGAGAATAAAGAAGCGACAGGCATTTATTTTCTCTCTTCCCTCTTCTCAGGAAAGGTCTGCAACGAAACGACTGATTACACGCTCTTGCTCGTTTCGAGAAGATTACAAAAGCAAACGCCGCGAGATTGGTTTCTAAGTCGGCGTCTTCTTCCCACAGAACCACAGTGCTTCTAAGAGCAAAATTGTCAGTATAGAAAAACTGGGACTACAAAGAGACACTTTGAAAATGCTGTGTCTATAAGACTAGACTTTTTCGCACTCAAATTTATCAAAATACTCTTAGCTCATGATAATACATTTGGATTAATATATTTAATTAGAAAAAATTGTACACAATATGTTTAAATATTTAAAACGAAATTCTAAATTCTCTCATACTATGTTTCCACCATTTCCATGAGAAGAGACCCTCTCACTCTTTTGTAAAAAAGAATACTGTACTTTGCAGAAGTTCTTTTTGTACAAAGTCAAACTTCCTCAAAGGCGCATGAAATAAAGGAGTGGAAACTCTAATTCAGCAAAATTCACGTTCATGTTTCAAACGTATTTACTGAAGTTCTGAAAACCAGAAACACTTCAAAACGCCGTGGAAAACTGGAAAGAAAAAGTCCGTCGATACGGACTCGAGGCTCTCGCCTTGTTTTTGGAGTATTCCTCTGTTTTATACTTGCATTCTTTTTCGTGCTCATCTCTATTACTGTTCAATTTCAGGAGTAATTTCTCGCTTTGCTCCTTGCTTCTAACGAACTTCATGCAAAAGCTTCGTGCTTTCGTCTCTCCTTCGCCCATCTTCCATTTCACACCGCGCGGGCTCTCTCGCCGCCCCCGCCCGCCTCTCATCCACGCAATCGCACCCCAAAATGTCCCTCGACCGGTCACGTGACACCGAAATCAATATAGCTTCGCCCACGGGTGGCCCGTCCTCTCGCGGAACACAATGTTGGTAACTCTAATGATACGGCTCTCCTCCACAAACAAGCCCTACGGATCCACCAGGCCGCAGGAAGGGGTCCCGCTCCGCCCCGCTCCGCCCCGCTCCGCCCCGCTCCGCCCCGCTCCGCCCCGCTCCGCCCCGCTCCGCCCCGCTCCGCCCCGCTCCGCCCCGCTCCGCCCCGCTCCGCCCCGCTCCGCCCCGCTCCGCCCCGCTCCGCCCCGCTCCGCCCCGCTCCGCCCCGCTCCGCCCCGCTCCGCCCCGCTCCGCCCCGCTCCGCCCCGCTCCGCCCCGCTCCGCCCCGCTCCGCCCCGCTCCGCCCCGCTCCGCCCCGCTCCGCCCCGCTCCGCCCCGCTCCGCCCCGCTCCGCCCCGCTCCGCCCCGCTCCGCCCCGCTCCGCCCCGCTCCGCCCCGCTCCGCCCCGCTCCGCCCCGCTCCGCCCCGCTCCGCCCCGCTCCGCCCCGCTCCGCCCCGCTCCGCCCCGCTCCGCCCCGCTCCGCCCCGCTCCGCCCCGCTCCGCCCCGCTCCGCCCCGCTCCGCCCCGCTCCGCCCCGCTCCGCCCCGCTCCGCCCCGCTCCGCCCCGCTCCGCCCCGCTCCGCCCCGCTCCGCCCCGCTCCGCCCCGCTCCGCCCCGCTCCGCCCCGCTCCGCCCCGCTCCGCCCCGCTCCGCCCCGCTCCGCCCCGCTCCGCCCCGCTCCGCCCCGCTCCGCCCCGCTCCGCCCCGCTCCGCCCCGCTCCGCCCCGCTCCGCCCCGCTCCGCCCCGCTCCGCCCCGCTCCGCCCCGCTCCGCCCCGCTCCGCCCCGCTCCGCCCCGCTCCGCCCCGCTCCGCCCCCCGCGCTCCTCCCCGGCCTGGCCCGTGCCGCCCTGCTCCGCTCTGTGCCACTTCGACCCTCTCTGTCTCACGTTTCCGACCTCCGTCCCGTCCCACTTCACCCCACGCCCCTCTCCGTTCACCCCGCCCGCCCACCGCCCCAAACGTCCCACCCCGCCCTGCTTCGCTCCGCTACGCCCCGCCCCGCCCCGCCCTGCCCAAAGGCAAAATGCTCTCTCATCTAACTGTTATAGTTATCACTTCCCAATGAGCCTCGCAAATGGCTATACTTTTTATCGATAGAGTTGTTAGGCCCGAGTAAACGCGCCGATAAGTTCCACGCCGCGGGCCACTCCCCGTAATTAGCCGCACTTCGCAGCAGCGTCTGGGCCCAAGAGCGGGGATGGCGAACGCTGGAATAGCGCGGCTCAGCTCTAAACAAAATAAAATCGCAGCAAACGAAATGCAGAAACAAACTCAATCGACACTTCAAATCAAAACATTCCGCCACTAAACAATTGAATCTCCAATGTTTATCGTTAGATCGGAATTGAATTCAAAATTAGCTTGTTAGGAAGACGTATGACATTTGCAATTAATTCAATAAAGAAATGTCTCAATCATGTAAGAAAACAGATAAATGTATTTTGCAAAAAATGACTTCAGCTGTAAAGAAACAAGGGAATGCAATGCAAACGTCATTCTTTACACTTTTCGCTTGCTACGTTTGCCCGACCATTTTCCAATCAAAGCGACCCTCGTACAGGCAGACTGCGTGCTGTTTGTTTTGATCTCTTACGTCTGCTTCCGGATTGCATTTACATAAGAAAACATGTTCTGATAAATAATTGCCGAAGTGAATAAAAAACGTCCTATCCTCTGCCTTCGAAAAAGTGTATCCTCTTTTTTGTCCCTCTAGTGTTTGCCATTATTTAGAACGAAGCTTTATACTTGTCATCCCTAACAGATTGTCCTTTCCCCTTCTGCCCGGGATGGCCGTGCCACCGTGCATAACACATGAGTTTACCTATCCCGGGATATATCTCTTTATTATGTTAGGTTCTTCCCTTCTGTTCTCGACCCTTATTCCTACCATCCCTCTTCCTGTTTTCAGAGCAAAACGAGATGACATGTTAAAGAATTCAAGAGTGCACAAGGGAGAGAGTTCATGCTTTCAATCATATTCTTTTCGACGCTATCACCCACTGTCGGCGCTTAAGGAAACTGAGGTCGTGAATCTCTAGGAAACGGGTGTGGGATCGTTACATCGGGGAGGTCGATAGTTTACATGGAAGCCCGCGAAAAAGACGACGATATGAATTAATCTTGAGAAACATGTTATATTAAAAAAATTATTGTTATCTGCTGCGGTCCTTCTGAGTTTGAGAATGTACTATAAAAATGTCTTGGGGGAAAATTTACAAGTTGATTACGATTACCGTGGTTACTTAACGACCGCGTTTGTTTTGTTTTATAAAATTTACATTCGAGTCAGTAATGGTATAATTTTGAAGTGAAAGTATTGGCAAGGTCAAAAAATGATAAAATCTAATGCAATTGGTATATCTGCTTATGCTTTCTATACTGCATACTTAGGGAAATTCTGAAGACCATTATGTTATATCTTATAAGAAAATAATAACAACACTTCTTTTGTAATCGACTATTCTTCTGATTGAAGAATAGCTATTTCTTGACGGGAGTTTGAATTTCAGATTCAGTGGTCTCCTTTGTCCCACTAAATGAATTATGGAGATATACGGTTTCATATCAAAATCTGCGAGTATTCATTTCATCCAATAAGTAATTCCAACTCACGTGGCGTTTATGAATAACGTTATGTCTATGAAGCAATATAATCCTACTACTCGCAAACTTGTTTGAATGAATGAAGCTGATTGCGTATAAATATATTTCGAAAGCACAAAATTATTTTCTGGCTCCTTGATTTTTATTTCGATTAAAGGAAAGATTTTCTAATATATAGGACGGTCGAAAGGAGACCCTGAGAGTTACGCATAAACTGTAAGTTCTAACTACCGACGGGAGTTCGCTGGGAGTTATCTTATTTTTGTCAATGTATCAATTCGTTTAAAATTTAGATATATTGTATGTTTGTTTGTTTGTTTGTTTATATTTAACCACCTGAAGTATTTTCTTGGAAAAGCATTTTTGGCATGTAGATTTATTATGGTCTGCCTTTTTTAACATAGAGAGACTATTCCCTTACACCTGCTGGTGTTAGAATCCAACGTTTGAGCATTCGTAATGTCATTTGAGTTTATGTGAACAGCAAAAGCGTGCAAAAGTTTTCTTTTAACCTCCTCTTCACAGTTGCTCTATTGTACCTGTGAGTTTGTAGGTTTCAAGGTTATTTTTCTTGAATTTTTAGTCGTTGGTGTGCTTCACATGTGTCAACATTTCAAAATTAACTCCAACGTTTTTCTTTAAAATGTTTGCTCGAATTTAGCAATTTTGGCTCGAATTTGCGTTGATCCGATTTTTGTTTCTGAAAGTTTTTGTCTCTGAAATGTAAAAAAATATTTTTTGATTTTAAAAATATATGTGAATGTATTGTTCTCTTAATCTTAATTTTTGTACTTTTTGTTTCACTTCCGTCGATTGTTTGCTCATTTTCAGTAATACATTGTTGTTGTTATTATCAGCATTATTTTATTATTATCGCCATTATTTTATTATTATCGCCATTATTTTATTATTATCGCCATTATTTTATTATTATCGCCATTATTTTATTATTATCGCCATTATTTTATTATTATCGCCATTATTTTATTATTATCACCATTATTTTATTATTATCACCATTATTTTATTATTATCACCATTATTTTATTATTATCACCATTATTTTATTATTATCGTCATTATTTTATTATTATCGTCATTATTTTATTATTATCGTCATTATTTTATTATTATCGTCATTATTTTATTATTATTGTCATTATTTTATTATTATAGTCATTATTTTATTATTATCGTCATTATTTTATTATCATCATTATTTTAATATTATCATTAAAAGCAAGATATTTTATTTTTACCAGTTCTTTGACTCGGGCTGCTGAAATGATGTAGAGCTTAATGAGTTAGAATGCCGGAGAAACATAAGTATCTAGGTTCACTTCCTAGACTTGCTAATTTTTTTTCGGGTTGCTCCAACTTTTGTGTGTTTAATTAGTATTACGTAACAGTTACAATTAGTAAGAAAAAGCATGAAACAATTAGTAAGAAAAATATCTTGTAGGACTACTACTTTTCATTTGGGAAAATTTCCAGCTACTTTGTGAATCACAAAATGTTGATCTGAAAATGTGTCTTTTGCCCAAATTCTCTTGGTTATTAAATAATAATTCTTACCTTTTTACAATTCATCCATACATTTAGAATATAATGTTCAGTGATTTAAAAGAAATCAAGCATTATTTAACAATTTAGGCATTACATTCAATAATCTCTATAGTAATTGAATATGGTAGTAGTTGAATATAGTTCAATCCTTTTTGTGTAACTTCGTGTATCAGAATAAGTTCTGATAGATCATGTGTAACTATTTAAAAATTTATTTACTTTCTTGAAATTTTTGAATTTAGGAGCGGAGACGAGAGCATGGCGGAGGTCCCCACCTCTGGGGAGCACGCGCTGCGCGTAGGCTGGCGGGGCGTCTGCTGCACGCACGCGCAGTCGTGCGCCGCACCTGCACCGGAAGTGGCCGATTGCTTCGCCCCGAGTCCACTTCCCTCGCGCTTTTCTTGCTTTCAGCGCGCTTCCCTTTCTCTTAAGTGACTTTCCTTGCTACTTCGTATCTCAGCTTTCATTTCCCCACAGTCAATGCCTGGTAGGGCCAACGCCTTCAGGTCAATAGGTCCTCAAATAAAAGCATTGTCCAAAACTCTAGGAAATGTAATATTTATTGCGATATACAAATGAACTATCTGCTGTGAGTAACAATTTATGATAACAAGTAATGATTGACGTGTTAAATACAAAATGATACGGTATTTCACATTTTAGATGTAATAAAAGTTTACAGAATATGTTCATTATTTTGAACGAGACGTTATACAGAAGGAAATTTTACTCTGTTTTTCAGATACAATCTAAATAATAAGGTAGCCCAAGCAAAATAATGGGTTTGAAGTTGTTCAGCAGGATGCACATACGCGTTTACAGAACGCATGTGTTAGACAAACACATTTAATCACAAAATCTTCTGCTTGCTAAGTATAGAAAGTTGTAAACACTAACACAGAGTTCCTTCTGGAACCAAAGGAAGTGAAAAACTGTTTTTAATTAGAATTATAATTTTTAGAAAATTACTGCAATTTATTGTAATTAATTCACAGATATGAACGTAATTTAAGAACACTAAGTTCTTCCTATACCTGTGTGATCACAAATAACTCTGAAATTATTGAGAATATTCATAAAGACAAATTACTGAGAATATTCAGAAGACGTTTACAACACCTATATATTTTAAATATTAAGGGTTTTCGTTGGGAAACAAATTTAAATTTTATTTCAAGCAAATTTCTTGATTTTTGCTTTAAATGATAGGTAGGTGTTCGCAGATGTGTTGTCGCTTGCCCTCATTAATACTAAATACTTGTATAGTAGCACTGAATGTTACTAAAATCAAAAAAAAAAATAGAACGCTTCCTTGCAACCATTATTCATTAGGTCGCTTGGTTGTGTCAATACATTTTTCAATAAAGTCTGAGTGTAGTGCGACCAAGAGTGTGTAAGTTCGAGCTTTTAATCAGCGAAGCAAAGATCACGACTTTCGTTAAGTTCAAATATTTGTTGTTTTTCCAAAACTAAGGTAAGTTAGTGTTTATAAACGCTATGTATTGTCACCTTCCTTACTCCCACTTGCTGCGGTTTCTGGTTGGATGACTCAAGCAAGTGAATTAATATTCTTGGAATGCGGCATTGTAATGGATGTCGCGAGAATTCTTACAGTTAAAGTGATGTAGTCTAGGATCTGGGTCGTTTTTAGATTCGAATACAAAGAAAAGGCAAGTGCGTTTTGAATTGTAACACAACGAGCGTATACATTCGCTCGGCAGCAGTGGCCGAGGTATCGTGTGCTCCGCTCAGTATACATAGCTCCGTGGTCTGTTACTACTTTGCGTGTTTTTTTTCAACTCAAGAAGTTTAAGTGACAATGTAAAGTGAGCAGTCAAATTCAGTGTATAGGACTGTTCCGATTACGACCTACCTGTTTCTCATTGTGAATGGGGAACAGGCAATGGCAATGGCAATGGCTGATACTGAACCATCTCTCCGAGGGCAGGTCTCTTAATACGGGAGCCAGCATGTCGAAGGCAACCAGACCGACCGTCAAGTTACAATAGAGTGGTTCTCAATGCCATGTACCCGGAGAAGGAACAAGGTATTATAATTGAAGACACAGACGTCAGCACATCTCTCGAAAGGTACGTAGAAGCATTACCAACGATTGTTCCGCCTAGTCACATCACGTATGCATCAACAATTTGAAAAAAAAATTGTCTATTTTTGAGCAGTAAGGAGTTAGTAGATGAATTAACAGAGAAACACAAGACTTAATATTCGGTCTGATGTAAGAAGACAGACGTGTATTGTAATTTCAAATGTTTATCCTTTGATTCTTAATGCAGTAATTTAAAATGAACTCGACAAACTAAGAGTTATACGCAGTTCTCAAGTGTCATTTCTCAGAGCTGGTTTTGGTGAAGAGCAGTTCACTCATATCTTAAGTTCCCGTAGACAGGTGTCACACTGATCACATACAAAGGAGAAAGAAACTGGATTTACAGGTGTAGCGGAACCATTAAATGCTTTCACTGCAAGGAAGAAGGGCACATTGCGAAAAACTGCAAAAATGTAGGAGACAATAACTTCAACCAATCGTAAGAAATAATTTCAAATAATGTAGCCCCTGACAATAAACAAAGAGACAAGGTACCTAGCTACCACGAATTTACCCCACTCGACCAAGGCAAACCTGTTAAGAGAGCCTTATCACAGGTCACAAGCACTCTAGCAACAATTCAAGTGAACTTCAGGGAGGACAATTCAACCGTCCCCAAGGAAGAATTAACGGTGCGGTAAAACAAACTAAGAAAAAGAAAATGAAGGTATCTAGGGAGAACACCATTAGCAGCGGCAGCCACAAGAAAAGCACAGTGAAGCAACTAGCCCCAGTGAAAGAAAGGATAGACGGGACCAACAATGTACTTCCGTATGGGCAACTAAAAGACTTTCTGTAAAACACTTATGGCCCAAGTAACCCCCTTCAAATACCTCTGAGTTACACCAGAGAGACAGGGAGGCTCAAAAAATATACTAATTACTGTATGACAGAAGAATAAAATCAAGATTTACCAAAATTATGAAGAAACTGAAGGACCCAGTCTACTCAGATTCTTCGAAAGAATCGTCATTACGATTAATAACGAGCAAAGTTCCTCAAACATGAAGGTGAGAATCCTACAATGGGATGTGAACGATTTTTACACTAAATATGAATTTCTTCAGAAGATTCTAAAAGGCGACAGCTACGACGTAATGTGAATCCAAGAAACCAATTTTAAAAATAAGTACCATTTTGATATAAAAGGTTATCAATGTTTTTATAAAATCAGAGTGGTATGTGCAAATGCCAGTAGCGGTGTTGCGATCTACGTACGTAAGTCGATCAGTGTAGTGAATGCACCACGTGATTTACAAGTGACCAAGAAGTATGAGTGATACAACAGCAAATTGGCGATAGAAGAGTTCACCTGTGTAATGTATACATTCCTAACGAGTTTCAACTAGAATCTCATCTAGACAATTTGTACTCACAAATACAGGTACTGATAGTTGGTATTTTAATAGTTACAACTTTATTTGAGGATCAAGCACAGCAGATCATAGAGGGAAATTTGTCTGTGAATTTGTTAATAATTAAGATTTAATGGTCTTAAACGACCGCAGAAAATCTACAAACTTCAACGCGGGTAGCGGCAAGTCAACTGGCATCGACCTAAGCATCTGACCTCCAACTTTGGCAAGATATTTGAAATGGAACGGGATGGAGGACCTTCACAACAGTGATCATTACCCCATAACATTGACATACGAGAATTCGACGACGAGAATAATCGAGAACAGTATCTACAATATATATGTTCACAGTGACACTAAGCCTCGACATCGGAAAGTCATATGAGATAGTGTGACAGTCTGACGCAGACGTAACATGGACAAAATAACGAAAGATAGAATTAAAGTAATGTAACGTCATGGGTAGGGATCTACGCCATAAGGAAAACAGACTCGAGTGAGTATATACAAGTTTATTCACATATATGTACATATATATATAAAACCTCACTTTTATGGCGGTTTGTTAGAGCTACCACTGCAACCCCCCCTCTCTGCATGCGCCTTGCGGCGACGCCTGCGACAGGCCTGCTAAGCCGCCTCACATTTTGGCACCTGGTGTGCTCCGGCATATTGACAATCTGCCTGACAGTGTTCTAGGAACACATCGCCTGGTCCGAACACATCGAACCACCATGTGCCATCGGCACTCCGGACCAGCGTGGATGAACAAAGTTTTGTGGACTCGCCACGAAAACCAGAGTTGTTACCCACCCGCGCCATCGCAACGCGACGTTAAATAAGGGCGAGCCACATGACCTCCCACATAATTTCTCCCCCCCCCCCCACGCGCTGCATAGAGACGTGTCTCTGGCGTTGTCTCTGCGCGGCCCGTCTATTCTGGAAATTCCAGCCTTTTGTTCGGGCGGCTATTTTTAGAACCCTCAAACCTCGACATTGCGCTTCAGCGCTGAGCTGCTGCAAGTCGTGACGCTGCAGTAAACATTGCTACGTTCGTTTATAACTTCATTAAAGATCAGTGCATTAATGTCAGAGTAACAGGATCCCTATCAGAGAGGGATATGGTGGAAAATGGAGTTCCGCATGGCTCTGTTCTTAGTGTGACCTTCTTTCTGTTGATAATAAACGACTTCAGACCCAAATCAAATCACCTGCGATAGTTAGCATATACGCCGATGACAAATGTATGCATCACTGATAAACATCTGCCCTCCGTAGCAGTTATAGCGTAAAACATCTTAGACACTATCCTCGCAATCTCCACTGTTGTTGGCCTAAAATTCTCTCAGACAAAATCCACATTCATCATTTTCTTCAGAGAACGATCCGTTGAGAAGACCTTTTCCCTGAAGCTGGGTGAACATAAGATAAAACAATGTAAAACCTTGAAAGTCTTAGGTCTGACACTTGACGAAAGGCTATCCTGATACCTCACATTAAAACCCTGAAAGTGGAATGCACCACAAGGCTAAATCTGATGAAACTCATAAGCCACTCATCGTGAGGGGCCAATTATATAGTGCTTAGAAGAACATACCGGCCATTGATCAGGGATAAGCATCTTACATGAAGCTAATTTACCACCCCTGGATAAAAGAAGAAATCTAGAATATATAGGGACAAACTGCGGCAACCCTATGAACCAAATTTACCAATTTACATACAGACACAGGAAGAAACTATGCTTAAGAATAAAACCAAAACCAATTTTTGTACGGGCTATACAAATACTAAGCACAATATGAGAAACCATTTCACTGCTTAAAAATATCAGTATCACTGACTATGCAGAACGTTAAGGCTGATGAGCTGATAAAAAATTCTAAGAAGTCAAAAGCTCACTATCAAGATATAAAAGCCAGAATTGGAGAAGACATTTTCAAATATCAGAACTATAACAAAGTGTACACAGATGGCTCGAAGAGTAGCAACTTAGTGGGATGTGCCGCTGTAACGCGAACACGAGTAATCTCAAGCAAACTGCCCGACAAGTACTCAGTTTTGTCCAGGGAGTTATTCGCGTACGCCATCATCACACTAGACGACATTATTGAAGACAGTGAATGAAAATTTCTGATAGTTACAGACTCCAAATTGACTCCGTCGGCTATTAGAAATGCATTTTACTTTGGAAATTCATTAGCCTTAGTCATTGTTAGTATGATAATTAACTATAACTTTAAAGGTAAAGAGTTTTTGGATGGATCCTAGCTCATATGGGTATCATCGAGAATGAGCTGGCAAACATCTGAAAAAGAGGTGTCACTTCTTGATGATAGAAGCAACCTTCCCATAATACCACAGATCTATCACGCCAGCATCAAGAGAAAACTACAAGAATTGGAAAGACAGGAATGGAACAACAACCCTCGCTGCAAGTCAAGGAATACGAGGAATATAATCCAACCACATCCTTCTGAAGAGCTGACCAGATTGTGTTAACTATATGCAGAATAGGTCACAACAATGTCACATATGCCCATCTGATCACCAGTAAAACGGCTGTTATGTGCAATGTGTACTGTTTCTAAGAACATTAATCAATATTGTTGTGCTCCAGGTTTGAGGCCGACCGGACAAGATATGGTGTTAATAACGACATGGCAAAAATACTTTAGGACCGATAACAATGCAGTCGGTTTTGAGGGCATTAACTTGTACATTAAAAGAAAAATGGATAAACTGGTTAATATTGTGTTATGAATGTTCCCTCCCAAAGTGTCATAACACTCCAGGTAAAAAAAAAATAATGTTATTGTGAAGATGTAGCAAATAACCTTTTGTAGTTGATGAAACATAAAATAAATTAAAAAATAAAAACAACTGAGCGTATATTCTTTTAATATGAAAAAAAAATTTAACAAATAAACGGGTAATGTTTTCATTGAGTTTCACCAAGACATTGACACAACAATCATAAAAAGAAACGGCAATCACACTAAAAAAAGCATGATTAAAAGCAAATGCACATACACAAGAACACATATACACACATGGATACAAGAATAATAGCACTCGATATTATAATATATTATATCAAGTGTGCAATAAAATAATTTTCAGACTATGCACATCTAAACTAGTCTAAAGTGAAGTTAAATTTCTCGAACTATTTACAGAAAGTTTTACTCTTTGAATTTATTTGAATATAAAAATTCAAGTTTAAGAATTATGTTCATTAACTTCTTGAAAGCTTTGCACAGCCAATGCAAGTGAATTGAATAATTTAACAATAATATAAATTTACAAAGGAAGCATCGCAATAAGTAAACTATCGTGGTTTCAAACCATTCATTAAATCATAAATTGTATAAAACCAGATTACAATAAGTTCAGAATTTTTGAATGTCTGGATTCAGTTACGACAGTCGAATGCAATCGTATTGAGTTCATAAGATTATGACCCCGAGCCTACGTAGCTGTTGAACATTTAACTTAAAAGAAGTTATGCTATAGTTTTAAATAAATCATAGCTGAATTTTGGCAAATTGCCAAACAAGGAAACTGGCTACAACAGATAGCTGTGAAAAGGATTTAACTCACGGGATCCCTCCAAGTTGAAACCAGCACGAAGCCCTTCTCAGCGTCTGCAGCCGAGGTCGCACACTTCGAGGTTCCTTCCCTGTCGCCCCCACGAAGCTGTCGCTGAATTGCTCGTTGCCTCGTTCCGTTGCTTTGCATAAAAGCGGGCAGTGTGGTAATTCTGGTTCGCCAGTTAGAGAATATTACCAGCTTGTAGTAATTTCGTTGTTGGGTGAAAATTTAGTATACGGTACACCATTAGAGAAGCGTGGCGGCGGGGCGTAAGCCCTAATTACTGTACGTGCTCTAATAGAAATGAATAAAACTTACGAATAGGCGATTTTCATGGTTCGCCCTTCATAAGCTTTGTCCCCGCCGCATTGTAAAGCCAATTTACTTTCAAAGGCAAGTTTTCTCGCTTCTTTCGCCCGGGTCCAAGTCACGGCGAGGCTCGGACCTTCGGCCCTCGCGTTCACTATAAACATCCTTGAGTCTATCCAACGCATAATTACCAATTCACTTTTATTAGACATCACTTTTCAAAAAAGCCTTCGGAATTCCAACTGCCTAGTAAACGCTGGAACGGCGCGAAGTACCGGTTTAAACGACTTCCTTAGGTTGTACCGTATACTACATTTCAGCCGATATTTTATATTTAATTTGAAAGAAACATTTTAATTTAGTCCATAACATTATCGTTACCTTTTTCGAGCTTTTCTATGTCGTTTCCGTTGTCCTCCGCCATTGTTGCTAATTCACCGGGATCACGTTCTTCAGACAGGTCACTCGCAGAAATGAATCGATCGATGAATAATTTCTTCTAGAAAATTTGAGACTTTTCTCAGAAGAAATTCCTGATTGGACTGTGCAGTGACGCGAACAGCTCACAGCGTTGAGACCTGTAGCAGTGCTCTCTATCGGTTGTCGTCGGTACTTCATCAACGGTACATGGCTTATCAGTGAGAAGCTGGAGTTTTCCTTCACAATGTAAATGCGAATTATCAGTTAGTGTACAGCAATCGTTTGGAACTTGTATTCCTTTACTAACAAAATCCAGTAATTATAATTATATGTGATGAATTACGTTTTTAAATCAAGGTGGGTAGGAGGATTTCCTCCTTTTGTTCAGAACAAAAATACTTCATGACCAGACCTAGTGAAAATAAAATATTTCAATTTCATATTCAGAAACATGTTTAACCCTGAGTTTCCAATGAATAGAGATTATAGTGTTCCAAAATTTCAAATCTTCTTCATTTCATTACACTTGGAGAATATGAGGTGAATGTCATGAAACTTTGTTTTTCAAACATGAAACTTTGTTTTTCTTGTTTTCGATTGCCGTAAAGTGTATATGTTGTATTTTCTATTATAACGTTTCTGCAATTCTTCGTTTTGGGCGATGAAATCGGGGTTCAGCTATTTAACTCTTGGTATCACTCATTCATTATGATTTTATGTGATACTGTGAGCTTTTTACTTTTTCTTGGAAAGCTATTTATGAGTGAATTACATTAAATCATTGAAATTCCAGCTAAAAATTACAAGTTAATGTTGTATGCGTTACTTAGCTTCAGGCAAAAATTAAATTTTATTCACGACATTAAATGAATGAATAAGATTTGTTTCTTAGTATTTTAAGACGAACAATTATGTGCTATTATACACGGACGGACAAGCGGTGCTATTATACACGGATTATATACGGACAGACGGCCGGACAGACGGACGGACGGACAGACTGACGGACAGACGGACGGACAGAGGAGCAGACGGACAGACGGACAGACGGACAAGCGGAAGGACAGACGGACGGTTGGATAGACAGGACGACGGACGATTACAAGAATGGGGAGCCTGGCCGTCCGTGAGTCTGGCCGTCCCTGAGACTGACCATATGTGCGTCCGCCCGTTAGTCCGCCTGCCCGTCAGTCTGTCTGCCTGTCAGTCCGTCCCAATCTGTTCGTATGGCGTCCTTCTTTTAGTTTCTGTCCGTCTGTTTGCTCAGCACCAGCTCGTAAATTAATCGTATGATTTTTGCTAAAATGAATAATCCACGATCGATCACGTTCCATTGAAGGCCTTGCGAAAAAATAAAAATTGGAACAAAATTTTTGAATTTTAGGAGTACTTTACAAGAAGCCCTTCTCAATTTTTCACAAAATAGCTCAATTGCTTGAAATTTAAATTTCTCGTAAGAATAGACTGAAAGTCACTTCTACAGATACTTTAGGGACTGTTGTCACTGTTAATTGTGGATTTTCGAAAATTGCAAATGTTAAATTTTTTGTATCAGCGTGAACAATACTGAAGGTAGAAATTTTGAAGATTGAGCTTCAATATTGAAGATAGAGACAACTTAATAGAATAGAACACTTACATTTACGTGAATACCTGAGTCATTCTGTGCCACCATTACTTTCCAACATGGAATACGTATGATGCAAAACGGAAGGAAAGAGAAAAGAGGAATACTAGAAGTAAAGCATTATTCCATTAAGATACCATGGTAAACTGATCAGTAAAATGTGTGAACGATTTAAAGTAATATCAATACGGCTTGTAAAAATAAAATTAAATGGAAAGCTATTGTGATGAAATGAAAAAAAAATATTTTTTTAAAATCACGCCATTAGACATATTGGGATGAAATATGTGTTTAATGACATTTCGGGAAATCTTCATCCAACAATTAATAAACTTCCGAACATTTTTATAGTCAGGATAGTTTATAAGATGGAAAGTTCTTTAAACTAATTATTTCGTGTTAAAAACTCTAAAAAATGTTCATCTCTGTCAAATATAAAAATTAGTATAATTTCTGTCAAATTATATTCATGTAATGATCAAGTCACAGGCTCGATAAAAATCTTTATGATTAATACTGGACGAATGCCTCCTCCAACTTAATATTCGTTGTTATTTGATGGTTTATTTCACTCACAGAGGGGATACAAATATATACCACATTATGGAAAATTATTAGCAAAATTGTAACAGTATAAATGTCCAAGAAAATGCATCGATATGTAAATTCATAAGACTTAATTTAACCGGAGGCACGTTTCCCCCTCCGTCCCTTTCAAGATCAATCGTATTAGGAGTAAATCTTCTCCTTTTCTCTCCTTTACCCTGCTCCCGGCGCGGCGCTATTTCTGACCCGAGGCGGCAATCAAACTCATTAGAATAACAAATGAAGCACTATCGCGCAACAAAAGACGCGCTAAATCCAGGCGGCCCGTCGAGGGGCACGTCGCCCAGCCGCCGCCGCCGCCGCCATCTTGTGTCGCCAACGCATGGGCGCGTTAATCTGGCCGAGCAGGCTTACGGCGCACAGTGGCCCGAAATGTTAATCGAGCGCCAGCGGAGACAAATCCCCTGCGGGGGTAAAATATGACGTTTTTTTCTTTCCTTTTGGCTTTGTGAACCTAGCAGTGTTTTTGGTTGTCCGTTCATTTTTCGGGCCCTGCCAATTTCACGAGAGGATCGACTTAAGTCCAGTAGACTTCAACAGAAGCTTTAGCAGGCCACTGTTTTTACTACGAGAGTGATTTAGCTCTGTCGCTCTTAGTGTCATATGGAGATAACAACTTTGCAAAATCAATTTTCGTGTGTGTTTTATACATTCTTTACGTTCCCAACATGGTTACCAACGATTATTCAAAATCTTTATCGCAAGAGATGAATAATGCGTTACAAGAATTTCATTAAGTATGAAAAATAATTTAATCACAAAACCTCTTTATTTAACGAGTACAATAATTATATTCCTTCATTTATTGGTTGAATGCATGTCTTACAATATATTAACTTTTCTACAAACGCTAAAAATAATAATTAAAATATAGAGATATCCAGCCCTAATGAATAAAATTTAACAAGTGTCTTATTGTAGAAAATTTGAAAAATGTACTAGGGCTAGTTGTTATAAAACAAAAACTCGAAAAAGAAGGCAATCAAATTCACTCAAAATTTGTCTCTTTCTATGATTCTTGCCGCTCCTGTACTTGTAACTGCTCAGCTTTTCTCTTTCAAAGCCGTATGGAATCATTAGTGTACTGTTAGTTACTATAAATAGATCCATTGACATGGTATGAACTTGTTTGTAAAATTATTTTAAATACAGAAATTAATAATAAAGTTTGAATAAATACCTGATCACGAAACTGTTCTCTGACTACAGTATAAAACTTGCAAATTAGCTGTAGCAACGCCATAGAATGGGGTCTCCGACAGAGTGGCTGTCAAAAACAGCTGAGATAAGGACTACAGCTCCCTGCCGCATTGCCCGATCCAGGCTCCGCCCCTAGGAAAAAGACATAAGACACGCGGGGCGCGCTCTACTGGCAGCGAGCCTGGGCCCTTCGGCGGGCGAGATAAGGCTCCCAGTTTATTAAATAGAGGGTTACACGTTCCCACTCCGGCGGCGCCGGCCAAAGCCGCGTAAAGCCACTCCATTTCACGGGGTTAATTTATAACACTTGATGATTTATGCCACGGCGCGTAATCCGATACGTAAAATATGCACGCTGCCTTGGTGTGCGTTAGGGGCGTTCGCCGGCCCCTAAGCTGCGCTTGCGCGGCTGCTCCATCATTCCGGCGGGAGCGCCACCTGTCAAAGCGGCGACGGCCGCGGCTGCACCTGCTCGAGGCCCTTCGGCCCAGGCGAGTCACCGGGCGCCGCTTAACGCGCGCGGGATGGCAGCAGCGAAGCGCACTTGCCCCTCCGCTCTGCGCACGCGCGGATTTTAGGGAGGGGTTTTCGGGGGTTACGTGAAGTTGAATTGGGCGAATCGTCATGGTGCGAGAGGGAAAAGGTGTTTCGCCAGAAGATCCCATTATTTATATAATTAAGTTGAATAAATCATCCTGGAGATCCAGATAACTGACAAATTCATTCCCCCGCTTATTTGTTGGTTAATTTTTAGTTCACTTCCAGCGCTTGGTAAATACACAACTGACACTATAATGGGTATGAGATCATTCACGTAAATTATTGACATCTCAAATAGTCACAGTCTTGTATAAGGTAAATGTGTTGTGGCAAATTCATTAAATATAACGTCCACGTTAATGCACTGCTTCAAGAATTTATGGATGATATCGTGTCCATACCAAACCACGTTTGCATACCAAAGTGAAATATTCAAGTACATTGCACCTACCTTAGTATGACCATTAGTGGAATTCTGGGTTCTATATTGCAGATCTGAAGAAAACTGCTAATCCATGAAAAGATGATCATCAAATGTTCATAAAATGTTAGTGAGGATGTTGCCAAGTTTCATTATTGTTGTTTCAATGCCAACAACTTACCAGCTGACTGATAACAACAGATGTGTCTTACAAACAAATACTTTTTTAGTTTTTGTTGAATATTAAGAATACGATTTTTTTATAACTAATATGAGCTAAAAATTTTATATTTTTTCTTTCTTCTTTAATTCCTTTTCTTCTAATTATTTTTCTTCTTTAATTCCTTTTACCATCTATACGACGATGAAGTAAAAGTATAATTATTTGCTTTGTATTGAAATGCTAATTAATTTTTTATTGATAGCAAAGTGAGATGAAACATATTTTTCTGATTGTATGTTGATATTTGAATGTGCGTTGATTTTGAATGAGTGTTGATATTTTCTGTTATCGAAGAAGAATGACAAAGGCAATATTTCTATTACTTTTCGTCTCAATTTTTGCTTGATGAAACTAACAATATATTTTAAGAATTTTATCTGTGTGATAACAGGCTAATTAACAACAGTATATTTCATAGTTGTTATTACATCGAAATACTAAGGACAAAAAATAAATTAAACTTAGTTGATTTTTTGAAAATGTTTATATTAATTTATATTTTCAAAACTTAAAAAGTAATATACATTAATCGACAACACGTACGTCACATTTCACTCCCTAAAGTTCTCTTGTTTGCAGGGCTCAATTCTTCTAGAATTGCAGCAATGAAACGTATTGGCATAGATTAACTCCCTGCACATCCATAGGATTCTCATTTTCCCAATTTTTCGATTTTTTAATGATATAATCAAAATATTACTTTAAGAATATTATAGCAGAGTAAAATCTCGTCCAATAGTGACATTTTCTGTGAAACATTTGGAGCCATTTTTTTAATGTTTAAGGTTTACTATTAACTCGACATTTGATGCTCTTTTTCTCAGAAAACTTTTGAGTTTTCAATAAACTTCATTTGAAATCATTTGAAGCACTTCTACTCCCAATTGCAATAATATTTATAAATTGCTGGAAATATGCATATTAACAGTGTTCGTGATATTTAAAAACACACTTGCGTAATTTTTATTAAAAAAGAACACAGAAAAATGCCTTTGTGTCATGCTATTGAGTACATTCAGCTCTATCTCTACCAAACGTTTAAAGAAAAAAATATTCTAGACACTTTGGAGGAATTCTTGTTTTTTATATTTTTTTAATATTACGCTTTCACACATCATTGCGCGAAATATACAAAAATGTTTACGGGCATTTTAAAAAAAACCCTACGGACGTTTTGAAAACGCCCTACGGATATTTAAAACAACATTGTTTTGGTCCCCAGAGACTCAAAAACCTGTATTTTCATTTAAATTTAAAAATAGATTTTCTGCAGCAATACAATACTTTCTCTATACTACGTATAATACTCAGTATATACGTACGTGTACGAGAAAGTAAAGAATATGTGACCATAGCATAAGGAAACTCCTTTCTGCGTACGCAATAGCAAGCTTATAAAATATTATTCCAAAATGACGATTTACTTTAATGAGATACATTGCACTTTAATGATAGATCCTGTGTAATGTTACATTGTGTAAAGCAGGCCAGAGTTACTAACTCAGGTAAGAACTATATAAGAACCAAGGTGATAGACCACTCACCATTTAAACGTTATTAGGCAGAAGGGGTTGTAGTTTTTTTACAAACCTCTTTAACCCTGTTGAAACGTAAATGTTAATTATTTACCCAAATATGCATACGTATTATAACAAACTTTATTCTTAAATTTTCAAATTAATGTAATGTCTGTGTGTTTATATCATGCACAAAAATCTGTTAATGAGGTTACCAATAGTGAGAGCGAATTATAAAAGAGGTTGAGACAAAAATAGGCTGCGATCGACATTTTTCCCAGACCGCAAGTAAAGGAAAACAATTAAAACTTGCAAAAATCGCTCCTGAGGTTAAATAAACAGAATTGCAAGATATTTCATTTAATTCCATGCACTCTACAATCTGGAGAAATCGTTTAAAAACATACATTTATTTAGTTTAGTTCCATGGAAGTAGTCTGACAAACGTAAAAATCACGCACTAAAAATTATGGCACAGTTTCCTCTCTCGATTTATTACTCTCTGCACTGCATTTTTGCATTTCTTTGTTCATACTGAAGAGAAACACAACTTTTCTTTTCGAAGGTTAAATTTCAATTACTCAAGAACTGCTTTTCTTGTTTTTTAAAATTCTTGAAAGATCTATTAATTTTTAAAGCAGACAGAATAACAATGTTTATTGAACAATTTTTACATTTTGATAGACCAACGTTTCACACGTCTTTTGTCTTCATCTTCAAGGTCTTTTTATATCTGTTTTTTAGTTTAGAATAAGGTTATTTGACAATATATTGTTAAAGCAAAAAAGTTGAAACTGAATAGAAATCATTAAATATATTTTTTGTGAGTCGGAAAGAAATATCTCAGTCATGTTATATTATATACGTATTTTTGAAAGAGCATACAAACCCCTAAACCAGATTTCATTACTCAACTATGGCAAAAAAGTGTCTTAATGTTTATTAGTTGCTTAAATATTACAAGTGTACGTGGTAATATTATATCTTTGTAAATTTGGTTAATTAATCAATGATGGAAAGATGAGCACTGAATTTATTTCATATTTTGAATTCTCGAAGGACACTTAACTTCATGTATTTTAGGAATTTTCCATCAACTAATATTATGTTGTTAGAAACCTGCACATTTTGTAACAGTACTCTCAAACAATTCCATTTGTAATGAAAATTAAACCCACATTTTTATCGTATTTTTAAGCAAATAAAAGCAGAAAAATATATGCAGAGGATAATTAACACACTTTACGAATATGCACCAAGTATTAATTTGTAATAACTAATGACTTGTAATGTTTACTCATATTGTTATGGAATATAAAATAAAAGTTTAAAATCCGCACTAATAAAAAGCTCGGTGGTGAATGCATTATACATTTTTTTTGTTGGAATTTATTTTCCCACAAATATAAAATGTTTTCCCAACAAGACTACAACAACTTCCCAACAAAAAGTCTTCCATTTACCACAAAAAATCCAATTATAAAAATAGCACTATTGTATTTTTGTTAACGATTATATAGTCATATTTTTTTTAGTTCGTTTTCAAATATGCGCTCAAATAATATCTTGAAAATGATGTTTTTGCAATGTTCAATGTGTTCAAATGATGAGACGTTTTTCAAAGTTAGATTAGTAATCCATGGATAATATTACGTTTCGCTTAAAATTGAAATAATATGATAAAAACTCACATCAATTTTACACAGAAAGCGATGAAAAAATGTTCAACAGAAAAAGAACAAATAATAATAATAATAATAATAATAATAATAATAATATAGTTCGTCATAGATATAATTTAATGACTTACTATTTTAGGAAATGATTGCTCATTTTAGTGGGATTGTTGGATTCGCGAGGTGAATGTCTATGATATGAGTGTATTTAATGTAAGTAATTTTGGATTACATTATTTACGTATGACGTATTTATCTTCTATTCTAGGAAATTTATATTACTAAGCATTTGTATGATTATATTAGAGCTAACACCTACGTGGGAGTAAATGTGTGGCCTTCAAGAAATGACTTACATGTGAGCGATAGGATTTTTGTAGTTGGAAGAGAAGTGAAGTGAAATACAACGCTAAAAAATTAAATATTTAGTGTTTCCTTCTTCAATATAGTATTTCTTTTAGCATACTTCATCTTATGATGATTCGCAACTGTTAAATAAATCAAAGAAGTTCATGCGTATTTCCTTTTTTCTTTTTGAGATGACTCTTCGTTTTATGTAGTTTCTTTTCAACATAGATGGTCTTTTTCATGGTCACATTCCTTAATGTTACCATTGCTATAAATAATACGCGTACACAGAGTGGAAATTCACCTATAGAACTTTCATCACAAGAGAACTATCGTCACCGGAATAAGACAACAAATGACAATAATCCAATCGATACTCTGATGATAAGACGAGGTATCCAAAGGAGCGGCGGCCGAGTTATCTGTTTCACCATATCACCGTGTTATCAGGACAACAGATGTATGCCGAAGCCTATCCATTTCCAGTCCAGTGAAAACTCTGCTATGCATGTGGTTGCAGAAATTCTACTGTTAGTAACATTTTTCACAACAGTCAACGGAGCAAAGCCAACAATTACTGAATACCATATCAGTTATAACAATGCTACTCAAGACTACAGAATTTTGGATAACTGGTTAAGTCTACCGATAAATCCGAGAGGTTATTTGTGCGTGCAAGGATTAACGGGCGTATCAAACCAGTGCGAGAGCGATCTGCGTGTGTACTGTGAAACGCTTCAGACGACCAAACCAGCAAGATGGGCACTGAAAAGTAAGAAAAATTAGGTTGTTCAATTGATTCTTATTCGTGTAATTTGAATTATGGTGAAATTTTTCATATTACGAAATTTTTCATCGTACGTTAAGAGTCAGTTAAAACTTATAGCATCAATTCGAGTATTGGATGTACATCCTTGACTTAAGAAGAACTTCAAGGACGCAATCCACATATTTACTGTAATGGGCATGAATATCTGACGTGGGTGTGAAAAGGAATCGAAAGTATTAAGGGCATAAAATTTGAGCATATATCATTAGTGGAGGGGAGGGGTCATATCCAAACTAATTAAAACTGAAATTTGTACATACTACAGTATAGACATTGCTTTTATAGCACTATTAAACCGACTATTTTAATCTTTAAACTTGGAGTTTAAAATATTATTATGCATGTATTTTACTAGTACAAAATTATTCTCCAATTTTTATTATTATGCTGTTCTTCACAACAATAAACCTAAATCAAAAAAACAATACGAAAAAACATCAAAAATAAGTTTTCTATTTACTTTAATGTATTCAGTTGATTATTTGTCTATAATAACGTAAATCATGGGAAACATTATTGCCATTGAAACAAGTAGTCGCTATAATCGCTTTAAAAAATGGTCATGGGAGGGGAGGTGGAGAACAGAAATTCTTAATAGATATTAGATTAACTTATTAACATTAGTTCACGATAAATCGAAATTCAATTGAACACGCGGAAACAAATAGAAACGCGGGATTTTGTAATAAGATAATGAAAATTAATAAAAAATGAATACATCATATTAATAAATTTATAGCTAACAAATTTGAAATGTGTTATGCCAATGAACAGTTTTTGAAAGCTGCTGTCTAATATTTGACGTCTTTGCTATTTTATCTGGAATATATCTGGAATATATTACTATTAATATTATTTATATTATTATTTATATTATTATTATTATTTATATTATTGTTATTATACAATATTTCAAAAAACACAGATTGCGCTATCTTCTTCGAAGTTTCTCTAGGGGATAAACTATATTGGACTCCTCATTTATTGTGTTTCCTGCCTGTAAAAGCAATTAACAACTCTACTGTGTTCCACTGTCGTTAAATAATCTCCTTTGAGATGTGTGGTATTTAAAGTAGGCGTACAAACATGTCTACAACCTCTGGACACCAATTCTTTGGAGAGAATTGCATCTTCGCATGGGCAGTTGTTTGCAGATCGTGAATGTTTGTGAATTATTGACCGCGTAGTGGTTTCGTCATGGTCAAGTGTGAAAAAGTAGGTCGGATGAGGCGACACGTCAATGCCCATCTATCAGCCATTGCCGAAAAAAAATCCGGACCATGCCCTCGGCCAAGTGTGGCTACAGTGGTTTGGGAATTATCTTTATTTCTTTTAGAGGCATCCTCTAATTGGATTACGAACTCATACGTCGTCCAATTCAAAAGAAGTACCAATTGAGCCGGCATTGCTGCTGTCTCTGCAGGGACTCTAACCGGAAAGTCCTGGAGTTCGAGTCCCGACGGTGGCAGATTTTCGACACTAGCTTCATAGCTAGATCGTAGTAGGAGGATTCTAGTGGACGGCTGCACTGATTGGCCCCCTCCCGAGATAAAAACATTCACTACACTAAAAGGACTAATGTCCTTCACAGCAGTTGGTGTGCCGGGAATTATCAATGAAGCAATCAATCAGGAGAAATTGCTAGGGAAGTGTCTGAAAGGCGATTGGCTGCCGCACGACTACGCACATTCCCTTTCAAGTCGACAAACATCTAAGTCAAATGCGTGGATACGTGGTTCAGAGCGCTGCCTCAACCTGCGTTCTCTCCCGACTTCTCACCGACTGATTATTACTCTTCGGAACTACAAACAACCTTCTATGAGGTCAGCATTTCACTAACTTCCACGAACTACAAACTGCTGCTCAGGTGGGATTACTCAGCATTTCTACGGAGATATTCCAGATGGGTCTAGTAAAGCATCCACACTTGTGGGAAAATTTCACATGACGTCAAGGATATTATGTGGAGGTATTGAACTTAAGTACTGAGTTGTACACAGTTTTTTGCAGAAAAAATAATCAAAATAGTCCGCCTCTTAAAAGTACAAGGTAAAAAATCCATCTAGAGGAATCAAAGGCTCATATAACCTTTTTATTCACAATCTAATTATGTCGATTACGTACTATTACTATCTATACTCTAACCAAATCTTCTAGACAAATATCCGGTCCCTTTTCAGAAAATTGCGAAGTATTATTTTGAGGTTAATGGATGTTTTCATTCAAGTGTTTTTTGTATACCAAAGAAATAAAACAGTTCTTTGTACACCACGATTTTACTTGTAAGGTATTTTCAGCCAACAATTCGTAAAAATAGTGGTAAGTCATGCACTTTAACTACTTGAAAAACAATTTTAAACGTTGTAACGTGTGCATAGTGTTCGATGCGTCGACGAAGACCCCGGACGGGCTCCTGTCGGGCCACCTGGTGCACCTGGGCAACTTCGACGAGTGCCTGGGCATCGGGCGCCCGGGCAGCGCGGACGGAGCGCCTTTCGGCGGCCGCCACTGCCTCGTGACCTTCTCCGCGGGCGGCCGCGCGCGCAGCAGCCCGGCGCTCGACTGGGCGGGAGGCCTACTTTCCCAGCTGGTGGGTGCTACCACTTGGCTGGCTTCGTACCATAACTCGGAGAAATAGTGCGACGGAGTTTGAATGTTGGGATTTTGGGGCTAATTGATTGAATTACCTTTTGCTAGATACTACAATCTTCTGCCTTAATCTTTAATCCTGTGCCTTCTTAAATCAATTTTGATCTATTTTTTATAATCGTCTATTTGTGTTTTTATTTCATATTATTTTTGTCGTCCATTGAATTGTTAATATCTTTTAATATTAGTTTGCATTGTTTATTTTAATTTTTGTACTTCTCTTTTGATTAACTGCCACCGATCGTACGTTCAGTTGTGGAAATATTTTTTTTTCTCACGAATAGGCCGATTTCGACCACGTGTGCATGCATTCCGCATTTACCGGGGCTCAGTAACATTATCTCGGTGCCAGGTGCAAGTAATTTTATCATGGGATCAGTATTTAGCTAGATTCGATTATTATCCATCAGGGTTGTTAGTTCTGGGAGTATGGCAGGTGAAATGATGATAGTGAGGGGTGAAAGGACAACACACACATACAGATGTATACAAACACACTCATGCCGGAGGAGGAACTCGAACCCGCGATCTGTTGGCCCGACACCGCTACGGCCCTACTGCCTTAGCGAACATGATTGGCAAGCGATTATCATATTATTATTATTATTATTATTATTATTATTATTATTATTATTATTATTATTATTATTATTATTATTATTATCATTATTATCATTATTATCATTATCATCATTATCATTATCATTATCAATATCATTATCATTATCATTATTATTATTATTATTATTATTATTAAAATCATTACTTCTGACGAACTACATTCCACAGACCGAGGAGTACAGTGAGACTCAGATTTAGCACCGAAGGTCATGTCTGGTACGATGCTCGTGGAACATTCAGGAGCTTACTTCGTTTAAATTATGATTCTTATCTATTTGATAAAAGAGCGAAAATATTTTGCTCTAAGGATTACGAACGTATAGTGTTATTCATTTGAACATAATATGATTCTGAATATTGCTACGTTAATTCGTCATTCTATTTTTCAATGCATCATTTCTAACCATTTATTCTTTTAATAAATTAAAAATTATTTGTAATAAATGTCCCTGTATGTCTAAACCAGCTGCCATTGTGGTAAATCATAATGCTTCCCTACATTATCTTCTGTTATATCTCTATCTTATTGCTTCTTTGTTTTCCACGTTTATTGGAACGTGGACGGCCAGGAGAGATTCTGCCCGAAGAGAAATTTCTCTCAGAGTTGACGTTTTACTTAGTACATGGATTTTGAATATTTCAATTCACTGACTGACGGGGTCACTTTGTTAGTGTCTTAGTAAATTATTTGCGCATGCAGTAGTTCTACAACTATGAACTCGTACATAAGAAATTGTCTTTCAGGTTCATACTAAAATTGGTCATGCAGTTATTTTTAAGAGTATCTCTTTTCACTGTCAATTTTTTGTTCATATCTTCATATCCAGGGGCGTCCAAAGGGGGGGGGGCAGCTGGGGCAACTTACTCCAGACCCCGACTTAATTGGAGCACCGATTTTCTTTGCATTAAAAATAAATGAAAAATATGTTTATATCTAATCCATATTTAACATTATTATTTATTTCTGAAGCACGGAGAAAATAATACCTTTTAGAGTTGAGAGAGTTGTGACCTTTTTGTTTGAAATAATGGGTCCCTTAGATCAACTGCTCCAGCCCTCGGTTTTCATATCACTAACACGCCTTCCCAACTTCCCGGGCACCCCTGATGAAAACGGTAATTCCCAAGACGAAAAGCCGCGATGGTTTGTCGTATGCGTGGGGTCGGCGACCCATTAGAAAGCGCTGATTACTAGGACACTTTGGGGAGAAGTTTCATTGGGAGGCGCGTGCGCCGCCTCCGAGAAAGTCCTTTATGGCGTCGCGTGGCTGTGGCAGGGCGTCGCGGGCGCGGCGCTGGAGCTGGCGTGGTGCGTCCCGGCCTCCTGCGGCCCCGACGACCTTCTCGCTCTGGCGGAGGCGGCGGCGGCGGCGGCGGCGCCCGGGCTCGCGGCTGCCGTGGACGCTAACAAGTGCCACACGCGCGCGCGCGCGCCGCTCGAGGACGTCGACATCGCCGCCCTGTGAGTGAGTCAGCCAATTAGCAGCGCTTTCTTGCGGCGCAGCTTCCCGCTGCTGAATGCGAGCGTAGACGGGGTGGTGACGATGCCGAATTCATTGACTTGTCGACGCTTGTTGGGGGAACTTCATTAAAAGTTGAGGGGAGGGGTTTCTTCTTCAGACGCCCAGCCAGGAACACAAGTCGATTTCAGTTATATTTCTTTTATTTTTTGTTCAATTAACATTTATTTTATTGTGAACTACATCTTTATAAAATAAATGCTAGTAAACATGTGAGGGTTAGACGCGTAACTCTCTCCCTCTCTCTCACGTACGCACAATAAAACATTTTGACTCTCTCTCTCTTTCTCTCTCTCTCTCTCACTTACACACAAACACACACACATTTTCTCTTACTTTCTCACTCTCATTGACGCACTCATTCTCGTTCCTTATCACTCATTCTCTCGCTAGCTCCATCACTCTCACTATCACTTTCATTCATTCTCAGTCCCTCTCTCACTACACACTCATTCTAAAACTCTCTCTCATTAAATTTCATGCTTTTCTGTGTGTCTGTCTGTCAGTCTGTCTTTGTCTCCTTCTATCTCTCTCTCCCTCTCTCTCTCTCCCTCTCTCTCTCTCTCTCTCTCTCTCTCACTGTCTCTCTCTCTTTCCTGGCATCTGCGAACATGTACAAACTGATGTTCTTTCTAGACCAAGGTTGTGTTATGTGAGGATGGGAATTAGCTTACCGCTCGGCCCTAAGAATGGCAATGAAGAATAGAGAAGGATAGGTCGCACGCTACCGGATAATGGCCAATTTTTTTTTAAGTTGAGCCGCATAAGCCAAGAATTGATAAAAAGAACCAGTGGTGCCGAAGAACATACTTGTGCGCATTATTTGTAACTGTCCGCATTAATATGTAATGGCAAGAATGTAATACTACCTACAGAACTGTTTACAACAAACAAAATTATTTTCTACGGAATTGGGACTTAGGGTCTCAGGGATAACACGCCATTCATGTTACATCTATATCACTAGCCTCACAATTTACCCCTTCCTGGCGCTTAAAAATGTTGAACATTTGCATTTGCAATTCCTAAAATGCAGAGAATTTCTTTTACAATATTTCAATGTCGAGGCCAAGTTTTAGAGATCGAATTTCATTTAAGAAAAAATCTCTATTTTCAATATTGTACTTTTACAATAATTTTTTATTTGCAATTTTGCGAAAATACAAAGAGTTCGCTGAAAATGGTTCTGCGTATTTTTTTAAGACTTCTTTGTTTTATTTGAGGAAGACATTCAAAGAAACAAATTGGGTCGTTTCTGACAAAATATTTTTTAAATATATTTTGTATCATGCACAATTACTAGAAGACTACTAATATTTTCAAAAAAATGTTCATGTCCTGATTTAAAACGACTTTGTCTCTCATATCTTTGAAGAACAGATTTTACTTAGGGAGAAACACATATTTTTAATATTGTAGTTGTAGGAAGATGCTGAAAAATTTAAATTTTGCTATTTTTAAAATTTTAGTGATTTCAACGAAAATGAAATTTGCGCCATTTTTAAGCTACCCGAGGGGAGAGTATATCAAAAAATTTGGAAGAATTTTTGAAAAAAAGTGAAAATATGGAGACTTTGTTTCAAGGTCCCCTTAAAATAAAAATATCCATTTCAAAATCGCAGGGCCTCAAGTTAGTCGTAATGGATTAGTAAATATAAATAGCGTTAACCAGAGACACACAGACACACATCAACGTAACGTTGTACCGTCAACCAATTTTTCGCTATCAAGATCCACAAAACGTGAATTCTGGCTATATAGCGTTTTAGAGGAAGTTATTTACTGGAAGTAGGAATAACATTTATCCACTTTTTTATATCAAGGCCCCTCATTCATACGTGAAGAAGCTTGTTAAAAAAATCGATGAATTTGGTATCTTTATTGATGTCTTACCTGAATACAAAACAAGCGTCCAAACTTTATTGATGTAACTTTAAACCTTGTTTTCACTCAGTAAGTTTCTAATTTATATGGAAGTCATTTGAGTTCTCTATTAAAATATTTATCTTTTTAAAACATATTATTCAATTCTTTGAAAACATATTAGCTTTTTACACACTTTAATTTCTCACATCCGAAACAAATCGGTATATATCAAATGATATTGGATAGAACTAAAACACTTGAAAAAATACTTTAATGACAAAACATAACAGAAAATTAAAAAAGAACAGAAAATGAGTGCAATGTGCAAATAGGGAGAGAAACGCGACAAAACGTGCCCAGACAAGAGTTTTTCTAACAATTTTCCTGAGGTGCACCACAGTTTTCGCATAGGAAAACACAATTAACGTAAATTATTCGATTTGACAAGACCGCCGTCTCATTTAGAACGATATTTACTTTTAGGAACAGAGAAAGAAGAAATAAATATTAAAGTTACGACTTGCAAATGTGAGAAGGTAAAATCAAAAGCATAATCGTTTTTTCTGTAAGTCACGCACAGAGACAAACTATTGGTCGTTTTTATTTTGTGTTTAAATCGTATTAGCCACAAATATTGAAGGAGTAAATATAATTATTATAAAGGTTCTAGAGGTGAATGTAATCTTATTAATTATGATTAAAATGAGAATAAATAATAAATGGCACCCCAGCCAACGACGCGGCGTCTCCCGGAAAGCCGAGAATTTATGGATTCGAGCCGCGGAAGCTTACGTATACATGAGAATAAATAATAGATATTGAATAATAAATATGATTCGCGGTTTCCTTATTTATTTTAGATAAAGATTTATGATTCATTTTAGTATTTTTCTTTTAGAGGAATCTCGGAATAAAAGCATTAATTAAAGCTAAAAAATACTAAATTGAATAATAAATATGATTCGCGGTTTCCTAATTTATTTTAGATAAAGATTTATGATTCAATTTAGTATTTTTCTTTTAGAGGAATCGCGGAATAAAATAATTAATTAAAGCTAAAAAATACTAAATTAAAACTATAATAATATGTACAAAATTGTATTTAATTTTTAGAGTGCAATATAACGCATTTCTTCCAAACCTTTTCTTGAACTTCAATTTTGTGATACAAAATAATTGTATACAAGAAATTGAAAGAGAAAATAATCTGTTACTCAATTATGAAACTTGAATTAATTTTCTTTTGTGCTAAATTGTGAATTCATTTGCAGGTGTTTTCTTGGTGTCTTCATAGTTCTGGCTGTTCTAAGCACCGCATATGATGCCATCACATTAGAGAGAGGTAAGAAAATATAAATCTCATTAATTTTTCAAAGCGTTCGTCGCTTCTTAAGTTATAATTAATTTCAAATAATAATTTTACATGTTGATTTGAATGTAACATGGCAGCATACCAAAGGATAACAAAATACAGCGAAATCGTTGCATTAAAATATTAGAGTTGATCACTTTCATTGCAAATGTTTCGTAAAAATGGTTTGAAACGTAGCCTGATGACTAAGACTCGTCCTGTAAAATATTTTTAGAATTACATGGTAACGAATAATCAAATATTTTTTTAAAATTCTTCCCTCCCTTCATCATTTATTATATTTCTATTGAAGTTAGTCCCAAACCTCACGATTTTTTCATCACTTTTAAGTGGCCAATTCCATAAATGCCATCTGCAGGAGATAAGTATCCGATTTCCAAATCGTATGGAATTTACCATGCCTGCTGAAATTTCCATTCCGTTATGACGTGAAGATGAAACAAAGCTGACAAGGCCTATGAAATGCCTTTTGTAATATTAACGTTCTTTGTGTGAGATATTGTTTAATGTCTAGTTGTCTCATGCCTACGCTAGTTACCCAGTGTCTACACTATTCCTATAAATACGTGAATTTCGATGTGCATCATTTTAGAAAGCACATCGACTGCAGATGCTACTAATATACATCCACAATTGTTCTATCAGTAACATCTCTTTCAACGCAATGCAATTTACCAAAACGCATTATAACTTTATGACGATAAAGATAATACCGTAAACAGTATATCAGTAGATATATAGTATGTGTGAGATACTAATGAAACGTTTTCGCTTCCCACTTGTCACTTCCACTTGTCCAGGTTACCGGCCGCCTGCCCTCACCGCCTTCTCCGTGTTGTCCAACGCGCCGAAACTGGTTGCGACGTCTCGTGACGGAGACAAATTGCGCTGTGTACCCTGTGTAAACGGAATTCGCTCGTTGAGTGTTGCGTGGATAGTATTGGGAAACACACTCCTCTACTATTGCTCCCAAGTACCATCCATCAATGCATTCTACATCCATGACGTGAGTATTATAGGTGTGAGATGTGATGCCTTTCTAGACTTACAATTGAAATTGAGAACTATCAGAGAATCTATTCATAGAAGGATGTACTCTGCCTAGTTAGGTCATTGAAGGTTATATACCATAATAGTACATAACATACCTTATACATTATTGAAGGCCCGATTCACGTTACTCTGGGCTATCAATAAAACGTGACGATACAATTTTTAAAGAACTCATAGCAGGAAGGGATTGAAGTTTTGACAAATAATTAATTTGCAGTATGTTCGTGATCCAAAACGCATGGGAATAGTAAATACTCATGTAGCTGTAGATTCTTTGTTGCTGACAAGTGGGCTCATCGTATGCTTCAAGTTTCTCAGAGACGTTGAGAAGAAAGGAACCTTCAACTTTGTGGTTTTTTACTTCAACCACTATCTTAAGTAAGTAGAAATTTGTACAAATTAGAATTTCAGTAAAAAGTGTGTTTATCTCCCAAGTACTTTATTAATAGTTTTACAGCTATTTAATTTTAAATTTCCTTTTCATTTGAAATTAATTTGTTTTATTTCACAATAGAATATTATTTTGTAGAATTAATATATATAATGAAAGGTAATGATTGTAAGAATGATTATGTCCCTACAGTCTTTAGACTAAGGACAAATGTATTATGTACGAAATATTTATTTTGCCAACTGCCTTTGAGAGAAATATTACCACTTTCCAATAGTGGTTCATTGCTGAATTCTTTTAACATAAAACTTCAACCACTGAATTTAAATGTGTATGAGAGAATGTGAACAAAAGTGGTAATTAGAGCTTGAAAAAAGTATGCTAATTTGCCTAATTTCTAACGTCTCTTTAATGCCTAATTTCTAACTTACCCTTTCAAATATCAATGAAAGTTAGCTAAACATGAGAAATTCTAACATCTGAAACCGATGATAATGAATAAAAACAGTCTTCACGGATACTGCAATGTAATAATATAAAATATGTACAGTAAAATAGTTATTAAAATACATACAATATCAAAAGAGATGCTACTCTATTTTGCCACACCGAATACCAAAAATGTAATGACGGACGGTCTTGCTGCTTCACGACGTCAGCAGTGACATATGTAGTAACTCACTGTATGTGATAACTAAGTCGGCACCCGCAATATAGAATAAGTCAAATAACACAATCAAATATTTACATTTCACTACAAAAATCAATGCTGTTTCATTGTTTTTCACGGAACCGAAGATACCTCTCAAAATGTCGGAAGTTGCATAATGTTCTTTCAAGTTCTGCGAGCATCAGAAAATGTTTTGTACTTTTCTCGAATTCCTAGTTATATAAGAAACAATATGTATATATGAAAGACTTGGGTCAAACAACCATGCCCACGGTGAGACTCGAACCCGCGACCCTTAAGACCGAGGCGCTGTGTCGGTACACGCTGTAACCATCCCGGTGATCTAGGACCTTAACAGTTGAAGCACCCGGAATCACTAATAAATCAATCAGACAATGAACTAAAATCGAAGTATCAACATCTACGAATAGCGGGAGACTGGTTGAGGCTTGTATGGTTTATATTGTCACTGCCGTAAACCCTTCATTTGAATGAATAAATTTAATTTTATTTCATTTTACCTGCGCAACAGTAACCCCTCCATGAGACTGCTTCCCCTGTGCGCTTGCCGCAGGTGCGCACTGCCTTTGGGGGTGATGGTGCTCCTCTCCCTGTCGCTGCTCAACCGCGCAGGCGCGGGGCCCCTGTGGGACACCCGCCACGACGAGGTGCGCGCTCGCTGCGAGGCCAACTGGTGGGCGACCCTGCTCCACGTCAGCAATTACGTCCACGCAAACAATAGAGTAAGAAAGATGTACCCGTCACCACTAAAGATAATTGTCCGCTATGAAATGTACTCTACATAACCATTTGAGAAATGACAGTGGATTACGTAAGGTCGGAAACTACGCCATCTTAAATCTGCGATCGTAACCAAAAAGCAATAGAAAAGTTCAACATATTAATTACAATTATCTCTAAATAAGCTAGTGGTTTTCAATGTAATTTTCTACATTCTCCAAAACATTAATTTGTACGAACTTCGCATGTTTTTCTAAAATGATGAACATGTTTGAAGATTATTTACATGTTGAGTACAATTCTATGTGAACATTTCTTCGGCGACCAATAATTATCGAAATACGAAATGAAGTTCGTAATTGTGAGGAAATTGAGTTCTAATAATAAATTGTGATGATGGTTCAATGTTATCCCCTAACAAGATAATAGTGTACATGAAAAATTAATTTTCTCTATATATTTGTAAAAAACTAAAAAAAAAATCAAAAGGGTTTGGATAGTTTAAAATGTCATTCATCAAGATATTTACCTTAGATTGAAACCTGTAAAAATATTTGCAAATAACCTGAACGTTTAAGCAAACTTTCCGCCCTGTAAGCAAACTTGTTGACGAGTAAGCAAACTTATCGTCGTGTAAACAAACAAAAATTTACTTTGCTTTCACTGCATTTCTAACTTCAGTGTTAAGTATCGAAGTAGGCACAAAACTGCTAGATAAAATGTCCTTTAATACTACATTCATCGAATAACAATATCTTATGCATATTTGTTTTCTTAGATGTTCTCATCTGCCCGTGACGTAGTAAGGTACACATGGTGGTTAATGTTTCAACCATTTTTACATGGTGAGCTGTAGGGAATACGGACACTTGGAGATCAAAAAAATACCACGTTGGCAAACACAATGATGAGGCGTCACCCTGTCTGCCAAGAACAAACACGAGTCACGCAAGCTGACGACTTCATGAATAATGTTCTCATGCTTGTCGGTTATACCATTAAAATTATAAAGATAAAGAGAAGTAAAGTTAATTTTAGCCATAATAATTATGTTTTGAAAGTCAATTTTGTAAGCCTCAGTAAAATTTTCATAATTTTTTAAAATAATGTTGCAGTGTCTCACGCAGTCCTGGTATCTGTCGGTGGATATGCAATTATACTGGCTGTCACCGCTCGTCCTTATACCGCTATGGAAAAGACCACGCCTAGCAAAGTTTTGGATCTTGGCTTTGTTTCTCGCTGGTTTGGTCTCCCCGTTCTGCATTGTGTACTTGATGAAGATCGGAGCAGGGAGCAGGATCATGTCGTGAGTGCTTCAAATACCAGCAGCACTTTGCGACAAAATTGTTAATATGTACTCGCGCAGTACGTCAAAGAAGATACAGCTACCAGAAAATAACTTTAGAGCAATTTAATTTAAAACATCGCTCGTGATTATTAATGTTATAATAAAACCCAGTCACAAATCATATCTGTAGTCGTCCAAGCCGTGACGACTAGACGTGAATATCGTCAATAAGAACAAAGGAGCTATGAATTTTCACGATCACATACTATTGTAATACTTTTCTACTACAATCCTACTACTTAGGGCAAATTTCATTACATTTCGCATTTTATAAACCTGAACTGGCCCTTTTTAGCCATTTTGTATTTGTATTCCTGCGTTACGTCCTTCCCTTCCATTGAAACGTATTTCTACTGGTGCAGCCACCGTGATTTTATACCAGTTAGACTCCGTTGTAGCTCTTGATCTAATATCGATTAGAATTGTGCAAATGTAGCTCGTGGGTGCAATTGCGCTAGACCCTTAGTAAAGAAAAGAAGCCAGACCTTAGACGGCGTTGACGCTGCGGATTTTAGATTATTACATCATGTACCTAGACTTATCATCCCTCGCACAATTTATCGACGAGGGGGGAAGGAATTAAGAACAGGATTAGGAAGGATTTTAGGATCAATTGTGGTACATGTGCAAAGAATGCACAGTCCTCATTCAACGCTCACATATGCGCAAATACTCCAAGCCCAGGCCGACCTGGAATGAATGTAAGGGGATAGAAAGGTAATGCACGGTGGACGAGAAAACTTCACCATGTCACAAATTACAATCAGACAACCACATACGAAGCTGGATTCGAACCCGCAACTTCTCGGAACAAGACTGCCAACGCGTGTTTGACTTAGCGATATCGATTACATAGATCGGCTTGTTTGTCTTCTGTAATAATTGATTACTTTTAACGCTATACAGTAAAAATGACTTAAAATTACTATGTTTTAAAAAGATGCATGTAACATTGTTTTGTACTTCAGGTCTGAAGAATACGAAAAATACATAAAGTATTACCACGTACCTACTCATACAAGATTTTCAGTGTGGCTCGTGGGAATAATGCTGGGCTTTGTTCTTCACCGCGAGAAGAAAACAAAGCCTAAAAAATTGTCTTGGGTAAGTTCCACTGCATCTTCACACAGAAAAATGCCCTCAGCTTCATTAAAATCTGATGACGTTATTAATATCTTCCTGACGTAGTGACAGCGATGACTCATTGTGCTACTCTATAATGCTTTCAATGACCTCTTAAATGTGACGTTTGACTTTCTAACATAATTTATATCAGAAATAATAAATTATTATTATTCTCCACTACTGATCACACAACACACTGCTCTCTCCCAGACCCAGTTGTATTCTACCCTGGAGAGATCAACGTGTGGAATTATGGGGATCACCCTTCGGCTACATTCCTTGGTAAAGAAAAGGTTGTTAGCCTTGAATATCAATTAGGGGGGATAGGATGATATTATTATTATTATTATTATTATTATTATTATTATTATAGGGTGATGATGAGGGGTGAAAGGACTAGGATGATGGTAGGAGGTGCTTGGTGAGGTTACAGCGCGGTACACACTGAGCCATTTCGCTGGATAATATTATATACTGATGTTGTTGATGATAGTTGACCTATGTTACAACTTGCTCAAGTTATTGCTCAATGTAACTATTTTTTAGAGGCAGAATTTACTGAAGGAGTTATTTTGAACTTTGTTTTATTTTCAACACACACACACACACACACACACACACACAAAAAAAGATTTTTCAATACAGATTACAGACTTGAAGTCAAGTTACTGTAATGATGTAAACATGGGTTTCATTTTCAGATAAATATCTTGCTTCTTGAACATTTGTATTTTCTCAATTTGCATATGCAGAAAAATGGTTGTCATATAGTAATAATATATGACAACCATAATAATAATATTGTATAATATAATATATATATATATATATATATATATATATATATTTATTGGACTCTTCCCTTTTAAACAATGCCCTATACCAAAATTCAAGTAGGAGTAAAATCACTATAGTAAAAAACTCGTACTAGACACATATTGCTTTGCGGAAGATTTTCAGACTGGTAACCACTCTTTTACCATGTATTATTTGTTGCTGGAATGCTGCTGCTTATTATTTTGCTGAAATTAATGTTTCCCGATTTCACCCGTCACCATTTTCTTGTTACCTTCAGCACTATGACAAGCAAATGAATATCCCTCGAGGTTGAATTGCGTAACTAGACTAGTAATCTCGAACATAACACACCACCTCCGATTACATAGCTAACGAGATCAAGATACTTTATGTCCTTAATCCCTCAAATCTTCACAAAAAGCGAGTATTGTAGGCATTGCGATGGCTGGACTGAATGCGCGGCGTGCCGAGGTGCGAGGCTTCCTGCAGGGAAAGCCGTGGACGAGCGGTATCGCCCGGGAAGGCCGAGCCGACGGAGACTTTCTCTTGCAGATTGCGTCTGCGGCGGCCTGGGCGGCGGCGGCGCTGCTGCTGCTGGCGTCCGCTCACCTCCAGTATCCCTTCCAGAGCGACGATTACCGCTACGACCCATTAGAGGCGGCCTTCTACCTCGCCCTGCACAGGCCCGCGTGGGCGCTGGGCGTCGCGTCGGTCGTCTACGCCTGCGAGCGAGGGCACGGCGGTAAGGCTCCGCCGCGCCTGCGCACAAGCGGCTTCCGAAGGAGAGAAAGACGCCGCTTTGGAGCGCGTCGGTGATAGAGTGGGTTGCTGGGAAAACAACGGAATGAAGCAGCGGGAGAACGAGGCATTTGGCTAGGTCGTACGTTTGCATCTCTCAGTTTCAGAGGAGTTTTATTAAAATGGGAAATGATTTATAATTAACTCCTGTAAAATGTCAGAATATAAAGCACAAATTCGTGCTTCTTAGTGAGTAATTTTTCTCTGTAAAGGTCTCAAGATATTTTGTCTGATTGTTCAAAGAACACGAGTCTCAGTCTACTTACAAGTACATTCTTTATTTCATGTAACAAAATTGCGATGAAATTTCTGTTCTTGAAATAGGAAAACTACGAACTTGATGGTTTGCATAGGTTTTTAGAGTTAAATGATCAATATAATAAGCAAGATTGAATTGTTTCAAAGATAGTTTCATTTCTATTGTTGTGTTTATATTGCGCTATGTTCAAATTTACATTACTGTATTGCAAAGTATTATATTGCTTTGAGTACGCATTGTGATATAGAGCACGCTTTATATTTATATATCTATAAAGTGTGTACAGATCTACACAAAACCAAACAAGAATCGAACTGCTGAAGCAGGCGGTCCATCTGGCATGTCATAGCCCAGCACTTACCAGTGCAGTCAGCCTGATGGAGGGAGAAAGGATTGAATTGAATTTAATTGAATTGAATTTGCCTTATTTTACGTGGCGAGACTCGGGCCATCAGGCCCGCTCTTCCGTCTGACCACGCAATTTCGCTACGCTCCTTTCATCAACTAGCAGAGAAAGAAGGTATTTCTTGGGCGACGAAACAGGCGTTTTTGAATTTAGCTCGGAGGCGTCATTTAGGCTTGAGGATCTTTAACATGCAAGTAAATCTACTAACATGGGACAGCCGGCTTTACTTCCCCTCCGAAGGAAGGATTTTTTTGCCCTTAAAAATCCACGGCTTCGATCGGGTTTGAACCCGCGAGCTTGGGTATAACAGTCCGGTACGCTAACCGTCACACCATCGCCGCCGCCCAGGATCTGTCGAGATCGATCAACTCTAGGCTAGTGATTGATTGATTGCGATTCTGGGCACGTCAAATGATAATGTAATGAATCCTGTAAGTGCAGTGCATGTTTTTCATCGTGGTAGCGGTGATCCTTCCCTGTTGGATGGCGAGATCTGGCACCGACCTACCATCGGCTGGCGGCGTTTCCCCCAACTAGGTATCTCTCACCAGTGTATTGCAAAGTATTTTACCGCAACACTCTGGGTGAACTTTTAATCGCTTTAACTTTTCAGCTCAATTCATCAAAATTGCTCTCTTTCCAAATTGAACGGAATTAGAGCGATTGTTTGAGGTTGAACAGACCACAAGGTGACTGCCTCTGATTTTTCATTTTATTCTGTGCTTTTTAATATCGTCGTAACGAATTAATATGTAAATAATTAATTATTCATAATTATGTCACATACTTCGTAAGTAAGCGAAGGGCTTTTTATGTTTTGTAGCCGTAGCTTCAGTCGGATGATTACGTTCTGTATTGATGAATCGTGCTATTGTCTGCATTAATTGGTAGGCTTACGGACCAAATGATCGATGGAGCTTCAATGCGCATTTCACACATTACAATACTCAGTTAGGCACATAATTTTTAAAACACTAAAAGTGCATCGAATGGGAACCTGTCACTAGGTATCGTCAACGCCCTGCTCTCTTCCGCCTTCTTCCGCCCGGCAGCGCGCCTGTCGTACGGGATCTACCTGACTCACATGTCTGTCATTCACCTGATGGGGGGCAGTGCGAGGACTCCTATCTATCTCTCCGATCTGACAATGGTACGTTGCATCATTATGTATTTCTCTGCAGTTACATCAACATCTTTGTCTATTAGCAGTATTTTAAGTGAGTTTACAAATACACGTATATTAATTACTTTTTCAAGTCCCTAATACACTGTGTATTAATTGCAGGTTAATGCGTTCGTCGGCGTACTTGTGATGTCTATAGCTTGGACGCTTCCACTTGCTTTACTTTTCGAGGCGCCGTTTGTGGCACTTGAGGAAGTCATATTTGGTAAGAATGAAGCGAAATAAGTTTATTTTTGTTCTTTCAGCGATCTTGGAGTACTCAATTTCTTTTTTTTTTTGTTACTGATATTGATCTTCGATACTGAACTAGGATTTGGAATTCTCTCGTGTCTGAATTTATTAAATTACTACAAATCAATTTTGTCACGAATCTATCATTCTCTATCTTTTCATTTGCTTTTTTATAGAAACTTTTTTATATTTTCTGTCACCCTTATCAGATTGGCGACCCTTTTTATTTTTGTATGTTTTATGGATAACAATACCTTAAGAAGAAAAAATAAACATTGATATAGGAGAAAACATATTTTTGCCTTATGTAATTGACATTAGTGTTTTAAGACGTTTAGAATCAAATAAATGCCATGTACGAGTTTTACATGAGTAACTTCGCGAGTAGTTTTATTTAATTTTTATTTATTTTAGATCCCTATAAAACAACTAAGGAATGACTATCATTTCATTTTTCATTAACTATCCTTTCTCAGAATATATGTTTATGTTTTGTGAAACCAAATTAATTTGGTTTAGTGGCCCTTTGTACGGGGTATTCCATAAGAAGTTCGTAATCTCTCCTAGAAAAACTAGTCGTCAATCTATTCCATTTAACACGTGCTGAATGTGACATATTTCAATTTAGAACAAAGAACAAAGACCATATCAGCTTCCAATTTTATGATCTCCATCTTTCTTTGCAAGGCATTACGCTCTTAGGATCCTCGATATCTTTCAGTATGCTTGGCGTGTTCATCTGCTTCTCCGCTGACAAGGCTTTTAAGGAAGAATTGCATTAAAGAATATGACATTTGCAGAGAAAGAAGACGAGGACTCTCCGGGTGATTTACCGCCGTCGTTAGAAACGCCGATGCCGTTCAAGATGCCGTCTCAGCTAAAGAGGCTTCCGGAAATGACGCAAATCAACGACGACGCCGAGACGCCGCAGGATGATGAAGTTCTCGACGAACGACTGTGAAACAATCGATGTTCGCCCCTTGCTAGATAGATTTATCGCTCGGATATTTAAAATAACAATATTTGTCATATACTGTCCAATTAACATCAACTATTGTAGCCAATACATTTCACAATATACATCACAATATTACAGTTATCGCAGAGGGTCGTTAGCAAATCTTGATTGCTAAAGCAAGAGTTCCATTTCTAGTCTCTCCAATACTGATGAATACTTAGGTAATTATTCGCACATGACATAATTTAATGTTTTTTAAATATAATGTTGACTTATTGTGATTGCAATAGGTGTTGTAGGATGACAATAAAGTTATATATTTTCTTATTTGTGCAATGATTTCTATCTTTCGTACAGGTTAACCCAAATCCGTTGAGTTGAATTATTTTTATGTAAATATTTTGGGGTCTCAGTCAGAATATTTATATAACAATTTTTTATTTCAACTATGGAAGTTTGCAAATAAATAAATTTTTAACGTGATATATTTACCTGGTCTTGCGTCATCACGCATTGAAAGTTGTATAAAAAGTATGATTTTTTTTGTTTCACTACGAAATTAGTATTAATTACACCATTCACCACGTAGTACAATTACCACGATTCACCACTATAGGTGACCTGAAATTCTCAAAAACACGTTCTTCTAAAATATTCCAGTACAATCCAGATAAAACGAGTTCTTTGGAATTCGTCTTGTGGAGAGGAATCAAATAAACTCTTGATCAAAATAGATAATGAGTAGGAATTTTTAAGTTCACCAAAATACGTTTTTTTGAGAATTTTATTAGAACGTTCTGTAGATTCTAAAAAGGGTATTTTAACCATTAGACTGCGACACATCGAATAACACCACACGTCCCTTGAATAAATGATGATGAAAGAGATAACCTTGATAAACAGCAGAACACACAGATATAGACACACGGACATAGGTTTCATGAATACTATATGTTGTAATTTAGTTGGAGTTAATTTATTTAATAGCAGCACGTTTTAAATCATTTCTGTCACGATAAAAATGTTTATGTTCCTTTTAATTTTTTAATGCTCTGCAAAGGAATTTATCTGAAATTACTTCAGAGAGCCTGAGTCAGACGTGAGTCAGTGTTTCCTCACCTGAAGTTGTATCTCTTCAGAAAAGTCAATAAAGATAAAAAGACGACTGCAACATAGCTGATAACAAATATTTAATGTAGAATCAATGCAACACATCGACCTTTGAGTAATAGGTTGAAAAGAGTGGATGTTATTGTAAGATAACAGGTACAGTAAATCATAACGTAAGCAAAATAGTGACTTGTCTTTAATAGTTACCAGTCTAAATTACATTTTGAGACATAATTTTCAAAGAACGTCACCTGAGTTCATTACCATTGGCAAATTGATATTCTAATGGTTTTACACCCATCATTCGTAGCGTGAAGAACAATATTATTCCTATGATGTCACCAAACGAAATTGGAAATATTCCATTTCATTTTCGAGACGAATTTGCTCAGGATATATGTTAATTTAAAATAGAGACTAACCATTTCTGATCTCTCTTCTTGGTTCTACAAGCATTAATTCGACAGTGAGTGGTTCATTAACAATTTCAAAAGACAGGCCTTATGAACGTGGCAAGATCACACCACACTTACGCTGCAGAAACTCGAACATTCTCTGAGAAAACAAAACAAATATTAGAAAATGAATGTGTTAGGGAAAATTACTAGAAAGACCTGGATGAACACGATTAGTAGCGCATTAATAAAGTAATGCAAAATACAGATGATAACGAACTGAGTGGAAGGAACTGGAAGGAAGCTGGGATGGGACAAACATGTATTAGGAATGAAAGCTGTAAGATTAATATTAGCCAGTAGGAAGAATTGGATCGTGAAGGCCGAGAGAAAGATGGAGGGAATATGTTTATGAAGAGTGATAAGCTACTTTAGAAGAAGAAGAAGAAGAATAGGAAGAAGAAAGAAAATATTCTATATTCTTGTATATTATATCTTTGGTCGAAAATAAATTGTTTTACGAAACCAGCGTTTCGAGTTATTTAAACGCATTTTTTGAAAAACATTGTTCCATTTAAGTGAGAATTTGAATAATCTTGGGAAATTTTTCCTCGCGATTATTATATTTGTTATTCATTTTACGATACGTGCCGACATTCATACAAAGTCACAACTCATCTGAACATTTCCTTTAAACTGTTCCCAACTTTTACCGAAGTGCGTGCTTCGAGTACTAACAAGCAGTCTGCACACCAGCTACTTGTCGGGCAGTGACCCACGCAGCCGGCGGCGGCAGGAAAAAAGTGAGCGTGCTCAGTGGAGATGAAAGTGATCCGTGATCACAGAGCACGCACCCTGCGCCTCCCCTGTTTTGCGGTGCATGTGCTCTCTGTGCCGAAGGCACTTTCCACGCGGGCAAAGACACCTCAAATTTCGCCAATGGACCATCAAAGTTTTCGTTGTAGCTAGTAGAAAGTTTAGTTATTTTCAAAAACTTTTTTACTTACAGGTAAAATGTAATTTTATTACTATTAATGAAATATAATATTTTATTTCTTTATCAATATTTCTTTCAATTTTCTCTATCAATATTGTTTACTTATTCTTGAAAATTTTCCCACAACCTGACAGGCATTATGTTCATATTCTATTGTGAAATATTGTGCACTGCCTTTTCGGTTTTGACCCAACTTCATCCTCGCTGCCCTCTAAAGGCGCTAGTTTAAAAATTCTTTCAGGGATAGCTGCCCCTCCGCCCAAGGATAGCTACCGCACCTCTGGGGACGTTCCCAATGAAGAGCATCTTCACTCTACTGGCACATCGCAAAAGTCTCTCTCGTTCCTGTGGCTATACACATTTTCCAACCGCCCATCTCGAATAGGGTTACCATACTTCCATTATGAAAAAAGAGGACATTTCTTATAAAAAAGAGGACACTTCAAATAAATTGTTTTTACATAATGTTTAATATAATTTAATATATTATTTTATTTTTCTTAAAGAGAAAATACTGCTGACCAAAGAAATACTTCAATCATTGACATCACTTTCACGATAACACAATAGGCCTACTTCATTATCATTATTATATTTTCCACTTCTATACCAGAAATATTTCGTGTATGATGAAATATACTTCAACAATTAAATCTTTGTTTTGAACCTTTCAACAAACGCTTTGAACTTTGAAGTATGTTATTAAACAAAGCTTTTCTTTTAGGCACCTTGCTCGAAATATAAACACCACTGAATAATATTAACTCCAATCGCTAGGAAAACACCACAGAGAACAGAATCTATAACCGGCACTATCGTACAATACGTTGTACAATATGTTGTACCTGCTAATGGCAGCACCGTCGCATTTCATGCAGAAAAGGACGTAAATGTAGCATATTGTGGCGTCACCGATTAATTAAATATAATTTTATTATGGCATCGCCAATAACAAATGAATTTCTGCAGCTGGAAATAGCTCGCGTCGAGAAGTAAGTGGGTCAAAGGGACGCGGCCTCCACCGCGACGGTTCCCTCCGCTAGACAGGGAGGCCCACCCCCCGACCGCGCACGGGTCTTCTTCCCAGAGGCAGATGGTTTATTACCCCCTCATAAAAATACTTGCTGCCCCCTCGCCGGCCCTCTCCTGGGACAAAGCGCCACCCCCGCGTCCTTTCTCCAGCCGCGCGACCGAGTGGTGCCAAACCCCGAGCGAGCGAGTTGGGCCGGGTGTCAATTAGGCGAGGAAGACACATTTACGACACGTCGTGAGTGAAACCTTTCTCGGCCTCTTCCGAACAATGCTAACTCCCCACATTCGTTCTGGCACGCGTTCTGGCACGCGTCCGGGCGCCAGAAGCCTCGCGGGAGCTGTTTCTCTCTAAACACAGTAGGGTGTCGATTAGCCCCTGCCGGCCGTCGGGAACCCGTGAAATGCGCCTTTACGCGCGCACGTGTCCAGGACAGCTGCGATCAGCTTCTGGAACAACTGACAAAGGGAAGCGAGCGAGATAGCGAAACCAGCGACAGACAGAGAACATTGACGGAAAAATACAGAAAAATCGACACGAGATTGGTTAATCAGATTTCTGCGACGCAGCCACCCTCGGCCAATGGGAAGCTTCGCCATGAGGGAAGGGAGAAATTTGGCGTCAGGAACATTTTGGGAAGGGGAAACGTAGCTCTATTATAAACGCGATGCACAGTGGGAAGACACTTACTTGTTAAAAATTTCTTCGGACTTACTTGTTAAAATTTCTTCTCACTTGTTAAGATTTCTTCGGACTTGTTAAAATTTCTTCAGGCTAGACTTGTCAAATTTATTCGAGACACTAACTTTGTAAAATTTCTTCGGGCACTTGTAAAATTTCTTCGGAGACTTCACCTTGTAAGATTTCTTCGAGAGAGACTTATAAATTTTTGTTACTACGGGAGAGTTCCAAGATACTTCTTGGTAGCTAAATGTGCCTGATTATTCAGTCATTCACGATCGGGACGCGAGTTTGGGAAAAGACTTCCCCAGAGCCGAATCAGTCAGGACGCGACTCGTAAATTGTTGCGGAGAAAACTCGGGCGAGACTACCGGACCCCGCGCCGATCCCGCATCAGCCTGCCAGCCTTGCCGTCTACCGTCCCGGGCCCAGTGACAGGCCTCTCCGTTACGTCAGCGCCCGTGGACACTCGCCCCTCTGAGCCTGTTCGATTCGGCGACCTGCAGAGAAGGAGACGCACCGCTGGAGTTCAGCGACCTGGGACAGCCGCCGCCGCCTCTGTTTGAGGCTGCCGCCTCGGCCTGCCCACGAAGACCAGCGGCCATTGGTGAAAACTATGAGACGTTGCCGTCTCACTGAACTATTGTAACGGCGAAAAACTGCAAGTGGCCGCGCTCAGGCCCATCAGAGTAACCACTTATAATTCATTCACAGAGTAGTTTTAGTAAAGAAACTTGCGTCGCCCATTGCGACATTGTAATTTACCTGGTAGCTTTTGGTGCCAGGAATAAACAGTTGTTTGTCACAAATGACTCAATTGCTCATTCTTGACCTCCCAACTCTTCCATTCAGTTACATTTCAGGAGCTGAACCTGGCGCCCTCCCCCGTGCACATTAGGTTTGTTTACATTTGGCTGGTCCCAACGTGGGGCTAGTTGAGTGCATCATTAGGTTTGTTTACAATATATAGTTGATCTATGGATTCTAGCGGTTGATAGGCGATTATACAACAAATGGTATAATGTCGGCGACTCGAAATGGTTGAAAAAAGTACAGTATTGATATTACATCATACGTCTAGATTGCATTCTAAAATAGTAGTTGCCCCTTTCAAATAAAAAGAGGATATTGCGTGCTTTCTTATGAAATCCACCCGGACAGCTTTTCTTACTTCCAAAAGAGGACTTGTCCGGGGAAAAGAGGACATATGGAAACCCTGATCTCGAAGCGTGTGCAATACTTATACCAGTATGGGGATCCAGGTCCTCAGAAATTGCACACACACACATCTGCCTGCCAGGCAGAGGTTATGGAAGGATTTGGGGATAGGTGTAATACACGAGGGTCTCGGAATGTCTTTCCGCCCACGCCACAAGCGCAAATTAAAACATTTATTCTTAACGCGGGTGTTACCCAAAACCTTAGTGTGCACGCGTATGCGTTGGTGTGTATCTGGCTTCCGGGTCACTTATTAGTACAATTTGTAGCACGTAAGATTATGTAACATAATATTTCTAATTTATTGAAATGTTATTTAAAAATTATTAAAAATATATCATTTAATTAAACAATTAATATAACTGAAACTGGCATTTTTATTCATATGTGACATTTAATGTTATTTGCAGCATTGAATCTATACCATTTATTTCCTCAGCAACAATGCACTCCAAGTTCCTTTGGTATCGAAATCTATAGGCATCGCACATAGAAATGAACGAGAGAACGAAATTAACTAACACGATTTTTACAGAAAATTGTTTTCTGGTAATTTCATAAGAGAAGATTTGAATATATTGTGGTCATCAATGCAATAAACTATAAACAATCCTGTAATATTAATAGTGATGATATAAGCGATTTCAAACTTACTAGTGATACACTAATACCTATTTATTGCGTTATTTGTATTTTTTTTCAATTTTCTAAAATTTAGTCGAGTTTCACGAATAACACATTGCGTAATTCTCATAAACGTTCTTCACACTGTCCACGAAAAAATAAATTAAATAAAAAAAATGGAAAACATTCTGGAGAAAATTTTGAGGGGATTATACTAAGTACCCCCAAAATCGAAGCATGCGCGATGTCAGTCGAGACCACATCCATCAGTGAATATCATTTATGATAAAAATTTTGCATACGGTTTCGCCGTTACCGTTGTTCCAAGACATGAGGGAGGATGGACGGACGAAGAGGCGTTTCGTTATAAAGCAATATTGGGGTAACGAGGGCCTACAAAACGTGGATTCTGACGTCACAACGTATTATAGGACGCTATTAACTACATATATAAGAAATAATTTGTCGGCATGAGGGTCCAAAAATACGTTTTTTTCCGGTCGAAAAATAGTTTTTCTTCGCAACATTAAAATAATTTCTCTTTAATTCGAAAGTAGTAACGAGACAGTAAATGTTGAAGAATTTTCTACATCTATTACACTGTTATGCTTATTTTAACTGTGCTATTAAATGCCCTAACTTCACAGGTTACGATACAACTTCCCAAGCGTGGCTGTCATTTACTCACATATGAATTCTTTCCAGTCTAAAGAGCTCTGTGATACTGCTCAAGAACGACTGTTGAGCCCCATTCGCAGCATTGCCACTGTCTTTGCTTACAGCACATTCGCCATCCCTCAACCGTTTTACGTCTGTGCCTCTGTCAGAGAGAGACGCCACCTTCCGTCCCTTTTCTGCATTCTCCACCGCCCGTTTACTTTCACTCCCGCTCTCGCGCGGCCGTGCCGAATGCAAACTTTCTATGTTTCCCTTTTTCTTGCTTATTTAATGTAGTTATTCCTCTTTCCTTCCCTTGTTTCTTTCAACATGCGCCTCGAGGTTAGTGATTCGGAAAATGTCTGTAAATATAGCAGCGACAGCAGCAGCAAAACTGTATTTGCTTGCTCGGCACGCGACGTTAACGTCTTCGTTGTAAACAAGTCGACTGAGCTCCGAAAACTGAATAAAATGTCTTGTAAACTCAGCCATCTGGAAGAGGGTTGGCATCAAAATCGTAGCATCATTGGAACACGAAAATTGCGCGGTAGATCGACAGAGAAGACATTTTTCGAGGATAATATAGAATCACATTGTATTATTTTCTATAAAGTAAAATCGAACTTTCACGAATTACAGTAGGACAAGGGTAGTTTTTCCTTTGTTCGTGATCAGCTAGACGAAATTATGAAAATAAAAATGTTTTTAAGCTTCGTTATTCTAATTTTAAACATTTATTTTAAAAAATGTAATAAACGAAATACTGCAATGAAATTAGTGGTTCTAAAACCTCATTTACATATTCGCTTTATTTATAACTTTCAAATTTTCGAAGATCCAGAGAGTTCATCGAAAATGAAAACCTCTATTATTATAAACATATTCAGCTGCTCTATTTCAGAAAAAAGAAAGAAAAAATCTGTACCACGTTTGAGAAAATATATTTAATTGCCTTTACTTTAGCAAACATTTCGCGAAAACTACTCACATAATCAAAGAATTGTACTATATGATCATATTTAACAATATTTTTTTAAAGAATTTTTTAAGAAAAAATCTCCATTATCATTATTGTAGCTTTGTATTGTTAATATATTGCAATTGTTTAAAATACAGAGAGTGGACCAAACATTAAACTCCAACAAGTTTATATAAACCTACTTTGCTCTATTCGAGATAAAAGAAAGATAAATTTGGAATAGTTTTTGAGTAAATACTTTTTTTTGAATTTGCCTACTTTTCATGCAAAATTCTGCAACAAACGACATTTTTGGAAACTTGTACATGATCTTATTTAAATATATACCTTTGACGAACATATTTCTTTAAGTAAAAAAATCCATCTTTAATATTAATGTTGTAGAAAGAGGCCGAAACATTTTGCACTCCTGCAAATTTCGAAAATTCAGAAAGTTAAAAGAAAATGAGTCCTGCACCAGTTTTTCAAACGTCTTTTGCTTATATCTGAAAAAAATTTGGATCAATTTGAGAAAATTTTGGATTTTTTAAGGCTCTGTGTAAAGTATCACAAAAAAAATTCATTTTCAATTCGCAAGGTTTTGTGTTCGGCCAGATCGACCGGGGAAGATAAATGGCGAAAAAACAGCAAATGGACTGATTAGTTTTGGGTTTATAATGGAACGTCACCGTAGACAAAGGCACCGTAGAAACGCGCGAATCGTGTACTTGGGCAATCTAGAGTAAGTTTATACGTCACATGCGAGGGGCCATTAAAGCCGCGTTGCAACAGGATCTGCCTACATGTGACCGCGGTCCTGACAGTGTCATCATGGCACACTCCCCTACCACACCACCCGCCCGTACAGCCGGCGAAACTCATATTTTCTAAGAAGTGACATAATTGCTGTTTAGCCACCCCCTAATCGTGAACCTACCTGTTGGAAGGAACCAGGTTCACACATAACGAGACCTCGGGATCCCGAGGGCCTTTGCGGGAGCGACCGCGACCTTCTTCTGAACTTAACTTCTAAGGCGAGAGGTCGCCTGCTCGACTGGCTCCTCCACACATTAGCTGACTGCCGAGTTCACGAACCGATCGTGCGATGCAACCTTCACCGTTCGGACAAGATCGGTGCCGCCGAGCAATACTCGTAAATGCAGGCTGACATTGGGCCGTACCGGGTTTAAGATGTTAAGCAATTGAGTATTTGGGCGCTGAGTTGGCCGCTGCAATACCTGCCTGCAGTGTTGTGCCAGTGGGCGTCCGAGCAATGAGACGTGAAGTTACCGAAGGCGTACCAGCGTGAACGCACTGAGACGCTAGCCGTTCGGAGCGGCACAGCCTAGTCGTCCCGCCGCCCCCATTGCCCCACCGCCCCCATTGACACCAGCGCGCCAGGTGGCGACGCCACGCGTCAGTGAGAATGACTCGAAGCTCTTGCCCTCTCCGCCAAGAATGATGATAAACCGAGGCACCGGTGTACACAGAAACACAGGATCATTTAGATGTAAGGGCACGTTCAAGTTTAATCACTACTTTCTAAATGTTCTGCTTAACACGTCCCTATAACCTAAGCACTTTCCATATTTCAGTGTAGCCAGGCAAACTCCAGAAACTGAGGAAGTACGTCAGGTGGTTCGATTCACCAACGTAACCAGTCAATCTGTGACTGGTGTGCGGTCGCTCACGCTGGTGCCTTTGTAGTGCAGCGCCGTATATGTTCCTGATATTATCATTATCCACATAATTTGAATACATGGAATCCTTTTCTGAGTTATTGTTGTTATTATTATTATTATTATTATTATTATTATTATTATTATTATTAATTAAAAATTGTGCTTAACTGTTCAAATAATTGCCCCAGACGGGAAATAAACCCAGATCTCGCGGTAAATTTCCAGTTGCTTTCACCCTTGAGCTACCGAGAGAGTCAACTTTTCCACCGCCATTTAAGAGTTAAGAGCCCCTTTGACGATTACAATTTAAATTTCACCATCTGGTCTCAATAATCAAAAGACTATCGTTATGGTCTATAATTCTACAATTCATATCCGGCTGATTCCAATTTCCAAATTGTTATATTATTTACGACGCTTTTCCCTTTCCTTTGTGTCAATGCATCGTAGAAGTGTCGACCCGACGTCCTTATCCCATGGCACATCTACACGTAGACACGATTTAATATTAGTTTTATGATCATATGATTTTTAACCTCAAAGCAAATCTATCAGAATGACTTCCAATGCCTTATAAATATTCAGCCACATGTTAACTACTGAAATTTAACATTAATTTTTCTCATTTCGAATTGATATATTAAAAGTATGCGTGTTTCAAACACTTGGATCTTCGTAAAATCCATCGGAAAAATATAGCTGTCTGGGAGTGACATCAAGATGGCGGCGGCCCGCCGGACAGAATCGGTGACGTAACGCGGCCTGCAGTGCACACGAGGCCAGCTTGTGCGACGTCAGCGCCTCCGGCGGACAAGCGCGGTGACAGGCGGCTCAGCGCCCGCAGTGACATACAACAAGCGCGACGCAGCCCTGTTCCGCCCTGTCTGGCCCCGCCCCTCATCCCTGCCCGGCCGGCCGGCCCGCCGCCCCGCACGGGACGCGCTGCGCTCCGAGACTGCGTCAGGCCGGACAAGCGACGCCACAAATCTCAGTTTTGCGTCCTTAACTGTGTGTGGCCCCGCGGGATTTACGATGGAAATGGCGCCTGCGGGAGTTAAGCGCGAGACGAGTAACCTACTTTGTCCATTATCTTTCTTTCTGATGAGCTTGTCAACCATTCTGCAAAAATGTGCGTCATAATCTTCGTAAGCACCCTGTTGAAAATTAAAACTTTTTAGGGTCAAGATTCATACAAAATTTTGAATTTTTTAATCATCTCATAAATATATGCAAAGTACATCATTATGCAAACAATTTACACATAACATACTTCTTTTGTTGATGAAGAACAGCTTTGAAATTTATGTGGAAAATGAAAGGTAATTTCATTTCAAGCTTTGTTCAGTTTTGGTTTTTAGGACAGTCATTGTGAAAACGTGACTAGAGGATTACCACGAATGGAGGGGTTTCAAGGTGAACGCTTAATGTGTGCTTCACTCAGAATCGTATGAATAATTGTGGTCCTGTTAGTGATGTATTCAGTAAACGTACTCGTACTAAGATGTTTTCAGCCCTACGAGATTACTGTACTACTGTAATGTTGAGACAATTACAAATTTCTTTCAAAGTTGCAAAGTGGTATACACAGATATTTATTCCTGAAATATTTTACTGTATGCAATGCTTATTTAGAACATAATTTAGCCATCATTATCTTTTTCTTTTAATTCCTTTCCGTTCCATTTATAATTTTAAAATATTATTTTGACGGAAGTCAATCTATTGATCAAAGTCTAATAGCAATCGTGTAAACTGTAGTGTGTTATATTTTTTTCCACAACGCTTGCAATGTCATTCATTTCGTTTTTAGATTCGAAATTGTTGTAAGCGTGTTGAACCTATTGTAATTATTGGCAAGCTGAAGTAACCTGGTATTGCTACGATATTGATCACAAATATCTATGAAGAGGAATGAATTATATCTTCAACATTGTGGTAAAAAGGAATTAGTTTTATTTACATCCCTGAAAAGCCCCCGTGGCTCCATTGCACTCGGCTCTTTCTGTCCCACCCAGCTCCGCCCCTTCCGCCCCCTCCGCCCAGCCACCGTTCAACCCCACAACGCCCCTTGACGTTCTCGCCCAGCCCCTCGCCCCAACCGCCGCGCCTCGCCCGCCCCCGCCTCGACTAGCCCTTGCCGCTCGGCAATTCCGACATACCTAAATGTATTGCCGAGTTTCATTTAACGCAATTTTGTAGAAACACAAATTTGGGTCACCAGTTTAAATCGCACACCCCGTATCCCAGCTCGAAACTATTTGTGCAAATTTTGTTTGAAATTACTCCGCGCGTTCTAGAGTTATACTGATCCATCACATTCATCTATCTATCCATTTTATACGTATAATAATAGTGTCAGTGAGATGCAGGCATCGGTATATTTAATTCACTGCCAATTCAAAAAAAGTTCTAATCAATTTAGTCCTCTTACGCAAACGTGACAACGACATTTTCAGTAAACTGAAACAGCGAAAGAGAAAAGAATCTGTTGTATTCCTCGGTTGCGATTTTTCAGTAAGCTAATGCTATTTCAATTATCTTAATCTCTCAGTTAATCCCTCTATTTCAATTGTCTTAATCTTTCAGTTAAACCCCATAACAAATGGAGAGAGACAACGATAAGCCCGGCGATCAACAGAAGACAGGAGCCCTGTGCGACCCCGGGGGCGTGGCGGCCTCGGCATCCCAACGGCAGCAAAAAGGCCGCTGGCAGCGCCATGGGCGCGCTCGCGCGGCGCGAAAAAGAAACAAAAGCAGCGCGACGCCGCGCAGCGGACAGCTCCGCTGAGCTGGACATCCGGCAACAAAACGGACCCCAAGTCGCGTAATTAATGAGGCGTAGCTTCGTAATGAGGGCTCTTCCAGTCAATTTAAAAGAGCAGCGATATGCCCAGGGCCGTCATTACGCTAGCAGGCGTGCAAACATACCGCAAAAGCGAGCCGGGGCGGGGCGGGGCTGATGCGCGTCACCATTGGCCTCGATGGCCACTCTTCACACCCGCGCCTACACTGCGGCGCCGCTCATTGAACGATCCGCATCGCGGGAAGCGTTGCTCGGACGAAAAAAGCTGCTTCATCACACAGACCAAAATAAACACGCTCGTTTGGTACTCTTTATCCAGGGTCGCAGAAATGTTAATGAACGACCATTTTTAAACCGGAGGGGAAAAAGACAGTTGATCCCACGCCCACATTCATTTCAGCAGTGAAATGACGGCTGACAGTTGACGAATGGGAGCTTGATAAACAAAGGTACGTGGTACGACAACAGGTTTTTGCCAGGGTGCCCCAATCTTGGTGGACGACCAACTTCACCTTTGTTTTATTCAAACAAACAAGATGTCAAATAACTTGTTTCTGCAAGCTGTAGTCGAGAATTCAACAAATTATACTTCAAATAATTATTTATGAAAGAAGAGAGTTTTTTGACGTATTCTTCACATCCAAATAGATACTACTCAAATACACAAATAAATGATAAATAATCAGTAATATTATTGCCATTTCGTTACATATTCTTGATCTCAGAAAGTTTCATGATAATAACATTTTATTGGTTATCACCATGTTCTGCTGCAAACAAAATAAAAATGTTGTATTGAACTATACAGCAAGTTTTTGATTCAAATAAATATTAAACGACACTGATTCTGAATTTGAGAACTGTAAAACAGATAAGAACATTAATTTATGACGTTTGGACACTAATGCTTTAATAATATTATATCGACGTTTCTCACATTCTAAATCTGTACTTGATTCAAAACGCAAACTTCCAAAATAGTTCGTAATGTCTCAATGTAACTATTTAAGTACATCCGGCATCTCTTACATATTAACATTTTATAATGGCAATCAAATATGTTTTTAAATAATGCTCGAGTTCTTTTCATTCCAGAGAATACATTTTCTCCATTCGCTTCCCCAACAGTCGAACTAGTTCTTTTGAAATCGCATCAGTGGCTCACATTATTGAAATTCCTCTTCTTGGAGAGAAATGCGACCTTGAACTTGTTTGTATTAAGGATGATAATCTCAGATCACATATGATTTTTAAATAAGTTAGTAACTACTACTAACAAAAAAAAACTACCATTAAAGCAAATTTTCGGCTGTAGTTTTTTGGCTGACAATAAGGACACAGCAATCATGCGTAGTTCTAAGAAACCATAATAATATATTATAATAAGAGTAATATTTGACCGTCACGTTCTTCAAGGAATACTCAATTCCGTGGACATCTGTAGGCTTTCTCTGATTTAATATTATCGTGGAAATTTGTGCCTTATGGTGCTTTGGAATGGTGCATGGAGCCATGGCGCTTTTGACATTTTCAAGCGTTTTGGTAGTATTACTTAGCAACACAACAATTGAATAGCACAAAAAATTGCAGAAAATGTTACCAGATTGCTTGAACAATGACTGTGCATGCACGAACAATGGGCGAGTGCTATGCAAACAAAATTAATTTGGGTAATAGTGGTGGGTAATGATGATCATCTCAGATAACATACTTTTTCTATAAATGTGATAGTAACTACTTATAACAAAAAAATTGTGAGGAATGAAAATTTCCGGGTGTAGTAGTTTCTTCTCTCAAAAAACCCGACGCGTCACGGCAATCATTCGCAGTTGTAAGAAATCATATCATAAGAGTAATCTTTGACCCTCTAGTCGTTCAAGGACTACTCAATACCATAGAAGCCTGCACGCTTTCTCTGATTTAATATTATCATGAACATGTGCACCTCGTGATTTGATGGCGCAGGCACTGCGACGCCAGGAGGGAAAGCCCCGCGTCAAAGGTTAGTGGGCCGGACATTGCAATTAGCTCAGTGCCGCTCAGTGAATTTCCACCAAATCCCAAACGTGACGTCAAATACACTGGCGCGCCTCCGGGACCCGCGCTCTAGCACGTGGTCGTGTAATTGTTTTGTAACATAAATCCTAATTAAATAATGCCTTCCGGGAGTAGTAATATTCATTAAATGCGGAGATCATGTTCAGGATGTACGGTTTTCTCTTCTCTGTCAATCACGTACTGCAAATCAATCGAAATGACTTTCACTTTGTTGTTTTCTACTAATCAATGGAAGGGTGATAAAAAAGATTGAAGTCCAGAGAAAATTAACGCGTCATGAGATGAAATTGCCGGTTCTGAAAAGTATGGTTTGAAAAAGAGATGAAAAAACTTCCATTCAGTGTAATGAGGATATAACATCAAACTCTCAATGACATTTTCTCCTGCACGCACTTGTGTTTCGTACACTCTGTGTGTTCGGTAAGGCAGATGACAACGCTAGCGACTCATTTCGAAAGTAAGCCTTTTCTAATTACTAAGGTCTGAAAGGCAGTGTCTTTGGGAACAGCCCCTCCACCCGACGCTTCAGAACTTTGATATAACATGAGCTAACGTAGCAGAAAGTCAAACGCCCTATTTGTTAAAGAATATTAATGAGTAACTATTTTAATTGTCTCTCTCGTAAAGAAGAGATGGGATAATTCTTAGAACTTCGTCTCTGTGTGTAGCGAAGTTACCAGTATCTTGTTAATAAAGTTAGAGTTAGCAAACACAAAGGAATATAATGAAGATCCGAGAAACACCAGAGCTCTTGGGGATATTACAGTATCTCTCTACTGTTTAAGATTGGTGACTGCAAACTTGTAGTCGTGGGATGTCCTCTTTCTTCAAGATTGATTTCTTAGATTTACTGAATTCAATAACTTCTCAAATGAAAATACACAGACAATAAATCAAATGTTGGTACACATATTTTATTGTACATCTTAAACATTTTGTCCTTGGTTAAGTTATCACTAATAAATGCGAATTGATTTCCTATTACAATAGCATGCATCAAAACATTGATATACTGCAGAAGTCATTAAAGAAGCAAAAATATTATTGAAATATTTTATATCAACATTATAAAATGCAATGCAGTAGAACATGGAAAAATAGTAATACTATTGTTTGTAACGGATACGTAATACTATAAAATTGACCAGGAAGTCGTAGGGTTCAAGTTTCGTCATTGGCAAGATTTTCCAGACCAGCTAGACTGCTAGGCAGAATTTAGTCGCTGCGTAGGGGATAATTAAATCAGCCAGCTACTCGGAACGGTAGTTTTCCGAAGTTTCTCCAATTAGCACCAGGTGAATGCCGGAGCAGTATTCTAACAAACAGTCAACAGACCGCATGCGATCTTTTCTCACGTTTCTTGCCCTATCCTCATCTCTTTCTTACACAAACACACACACACACACACTCACACGCACAACATTATCACAGATTAGAGCTTGTCCCAGCTGGGGCGGTGCCCAGCTGCTGGGAGCAAGCCGACAAGAAGGTTAGAGCCGGACCTCACATAGGTTAGAGCCGGACCTCACGTAGGTTAGAGCCGGACCTCACGTAGGTTAGAGCCGGACCTCACGTAGGTTAGAGCCGGACCTCACGTAGGTTAGAGCCGGACCTCACGTAGGTTAGAGCCGGACCTCACGTAGGTTAGAGTCGGTCATCATCCAGCGGAGGGGGTAACAATGACACCTCCGTGAACAAATAAGCACTATACTTACGGAATAATCAGTTGACGCGCTCAGAAACACGAAATAATCAATTAATGGTACAACACTGCTAATTGCATTCTACTAATTCTTCAGCCAGCTAATAAAACACTTCAAAAACGTAAGAAATTCAATTTTTCAGTTCTCAATGATTTTCAATTTTCATTCTCTTGTCACTACTGAAAGTGCGAGAAAACACAGTGCTACCACCCAAATATTGAGCACGCGTCCATGTGTAACCCATAAATTACACATTAATTCATTACGTTTTATTTCGAAAATTCCATTATGCTATCTTCCTTTGTCTTACAAATAATACAACAAATAATTATTTTCCAAGTAGTATGGAACTCTAACTTTCAAGACATTAAATTCGAGCTGATGGCACATACTACTTCTAACAAAGAACTTTCATTGCCACTAGCTCCATCCTATTCCTAGAGATTTTGTTACCTGATATCGGCGTTTGTTATGCTAGAATTCAATTAGTGAAGCGGTTTCCAAGTAAAGGAGCTCAAAAGGTTTGAATTTTTATCCATACTTACAAACTGAGTTAAATCATGCAGTCAAATATCGCGTCCGCGATTTTTATCCAGAATCTAATACTGTGTCAAACAACAAAATCAGACAAACATTGGTCCTATTAAGTGAACTTTCATATAAACAAGAGATCGTGAGTAATGTCAGAAATCTTTTCCGCATTACATAGTCTACCCTACAACCTAATGGCATGACGTCACACAATTTGTTTGGCCAAGCTGCGAATTGAGATTAGTAGAATTGTGATAGTTTATTGTTTATAGAGCCGCGGAGAACGATTGTCAATTATCGATCATTTTCCCATGATTTATTTGGCGACAGTCGCAATTCCTTTATTTTAAATGTAATAGTAGCCACTGAAAGTGAAATAAAGGACATTCCGAGCCCAGTTCCAAATTGTGTCTTCAATGATTGTGTCAATCAAATCTCTCAACATTATCGGGATTTTTGCTATCCGCAACATTTCCACCAATGTCATTCCCCAAGAAAACTTCCAGCATCTGATCGAAAGTATGCTTGCAAGAGTGGAAGCTGGGAGTGGCTAAAGGTGAACACCCTACTGAATGCCACCATTAGCGATGGAAGGCGCCACCTGACTGGTAAGTCATTTTCTGCCATGTGTCCGGATACTTTTGATCACATAGTCTGTATAAGAATGGAACTGTGTGTTGTAGAATGGGAGATTGCAAATATTCAATTGTGTTTTTGCAAACCGCCTGATAATACGTTGATTTCTTCTCGCCTTATAAAACGCCGAACTACTCATCTGGAAGTGTTTACATTAGTTTCTCCAACAGTGTTTTCTGAGTGTGAGTAGTGACCGTAGCCTGAATTTCCGACAAGAGTTGCGACCGCACATTTTTTTAATTTTTAGTTATTTAATTTTAATTCTTAATATTTAATTATTTACGAACTACGCCCGATTTTAAAAGGAACAGACAACTGATTTTTAACATATTAAAACTATTCTAAAACGGTTTACAGTCGTTAGCGACGCCACATTCAGCTTGTATAAAGTAAAAGAGAATATCCTACCAATTAGGAGGAGTCTTTTGTGATTTTGCAATAATTACAGGAGAAAAAATGTGACTTGTGTTTTTGCTAATTAACCATAGTTTTAAGGTTTCATGTAAAAATTGAATGACTAGCTTACAAAACTCAGAAATTGCTCGGGAAAGGCGATACATCCGCTGGGTACCTTGCCTATGACAGTCTTTTGGAGAAGTCGGTTTACAGTTATTGTCAGTTAACTATATTAATACCATACTTTTTACCGAAAATAAATTATCCATTTAACTAAAAATATCTTTTGTTTAACAATTGAAAGTAAAATTAATCATTTGGAAACAATTTTGATGTATGAATGCAATAACTGCATTACCTTCTTACGTTTAGGGTAGAAACAAAGATTGTCAGTTAAAAGATCTGCCTGTCTGTAAGAGCAATTACAAGTAGTTGTAATAAATATAATAGGAGAATTTACTAGAGGAAGTAGACTAGATATAGGTCGGTTAATTTATTTTACTTTATTCCTGTATACAACTCAACAAATCATTTAATAAAAATACAACAATACGAAAACTGATAATCTATATTCTTAACCTTTGGCAAAAATAATTGCACAAGGCTGAATGTAGCACAGAAATAAGCATAAAATAATTGAGTACCGAGCACGTCAACTGCTACAGCCATTAGCCCTGTTAGTACAGTGAATGTTTCATCTGGGGAAGTGATGAGATTACTCCCCGATTAGATGATGATATCCGTCAAACATGTACACGTCATGCAGAATTAGTTCTCTCACAATGGGACACCATCCCAGCTGGGACAAGTTGTAAGCTCCCGACTGGTCTTCCAAGATGTGTGGCAGTGTAATGCCTGTAAGTGTGTGTGTGTGTGTGTAAGGAGAGAAGACAGAAGTAGGAAGAGGAAGGGAAAATCGCGCTTAGCCTCTTCGTTAGGATATTGCTCCGACAGTCACTTGATGTTGATCGTGGAAACCATGAGAATTACCGTTCAGAGCAGACAGCAGCTAGAATTCTCTTCCAGAGAGAGACTGAATTTGACTTTCCTACGAATCAATTGTCGAAAATATTCCACTGTCTGGACAAGAACCCTAACTCTCCCGACAAGTGTCGCTGCAGAGTGATATTTAGCTTAGAGCTTATCTCAGCCGGCAAACACTACATAAAATAAGCTAAAAAGTAAAAAGATACAAGTAATTCAAAAATTTTCGTACGAAGCGACAATAATTCTTCGGGGTAGTTTGAGCACGCTTTAAATTTACGTTCCCAGCATCACCATGCGCGTTACATCCCGTTGTGTATTTGAAGGGAAAATAGAGCGGAGTCAGGGAAAATTGCCCGGTTCCGCAGAGCGTTGGCTTCCCGGCGAACAAGTAGCTCGTGTGGACACTTCTTGACTCTCTTGGAGAACCTAATGTAGCTTTAAACAGTAAAACCAAGTGTGAAAAATGGTTTGGAGAGAGAGAGGGAGAGAGAGGGAGAGAGAGGGAGAGAGAGGGAGAGAGAGGGAGAGAGAGGGAGAGAGAGGGAGAGAGAGGGAGAGAGAGGGAGAGAGAGGGAGAGAGAGGGAGAGAGAGGGAGAGAGAGAGAGGGAGAGAGAGAGAGGGAGAGAGAGAGAGGGAGAGAAATCGGGAAATAATCCTACGATAGTGAAGAACGTGATGGCAGTGTGCTTTTCGTTGAAAATTAAAAGTTTAACCTGTTACAAAAAGTGCCATATAATGTAATAAAATGTTACAAATTTAACTGTCTAGAATCAAAAAATACTATAACCCATAAAATTTAAACAGACTCTAACAAATATAACTTTATTTAAAAGAAAGTTCTCATATCCTAAAATTCTGAAATCGATTCTGATCTAGCACAATTTGAGTGAAAGACAATGATGCTGTTCATACTCCTATAGATCTGGCTTATATACTATCTTACATTAAAATTTTACATTAAAAATGAGTCAAACGCCGTTTACAGATCAAAAATTGAGCCTTTTGTTCAACCGTCATTGGTCACGTAAATTCCCCTCACAGAATGCTGCTATTGGTTGAAGATGGCTATAAGTACTTTTGTGTACATTTAGCCTTAAGGGGGACGCAAGTGCTAGTATCAAATACTGTATTTCACATAAGGAGCCTGTGAAGTGTCAATTCTTGTAATGCGTCCAATGAACTTCCAAATTGCATTCTCAAATCACTTCGCCATTTCAATCCGTATTGTGTTAAGGCCTTGGATTCCTTGGCACCACGGAACAGACACGAGAACCAATGGGTCTACTTGCGCAGTTTCTGCCTTTTACCAACTCCATAATCGCGCATTTTAAACGAACGCGGGTTCCCCGTCAGCCCTTCTCTTATCCCGCGCTCGCCCTATTCGATCGTGGCACTCGCCCTCTGAACATCGTTAGATCTTTATTAAAGGTCCATTAAGACAATGTTCCTGCCCCACAAATCAGAAGGGCGGTGGCAGGGGCGGGGGGGGGGCGGGGGCGGGGGCGGGGCGGGGGCGGGGCGGCAGCTCAATGGCAGAGCTCCCAACTCCCGCGCCGTCGCCACTTCCGCCTCCTCCATAATGGCCCCGCCCGCGCCTCCATGCACCTCCATCTCCCCCTCCCCGCCGCTCTCAGGCGCAGCTCTGCGCCTTCGCTGCCGCACGAGCATTCACGTTCGCAGGCAATGTCTCCGCCGCGGTACCAACGTCTTTGACACCTTTTCCTCTTCTTCTGGTTCCTACGTCTACTCGTCCACCTGAGCCAGCTTTTACCTCTGTTTTCTGAGTCCTTCCTCTCCTACGCCTCTTCCCTCTCCTGCACCTCTTCACTGTCCTCGTTATCCCGTCGTCGAACTCCTCCTCCTACACTTCACCTCCTCTTTCTCGTTCCTCTTACCTCTCTTCTTCATCGTCCTTTTCATTACGTTCTTCCCCTCCGTTTTACATTTAACTTCTTGCTGAGTGTTATCCATCTCTTTCAACACGACATCTTCTGTCCCCTCTTCCCTCGCAGCTTTCTTCGCAACTGCCTTGGCCACTCTCCCGTTCCTGCTGCTGCCGCCGCTGCCGCGAACGCCGCCCTCAAGTCGGCCTCTTTTATCTCCTAGCCAGCTAATTACCCGACGATTACAGCCACGTTCAGCGCTTCTCGTCCCCTCGAGATTTGCTCGCTCGCATAAGACGTTCATATAATTCACTCAGTGGAACACAGGTCCTTTCGAGGCCGCTTCTCTAAAGCCAATTACACATAAAGCGTTATCTGCGAGTTCTAAGGTCCTGTTAAGTAGCAGACAGTGATCTATGGCGCTGACGCTTGAACCGGACGACTTCAGGAGATCACGAAAGGCCGAAGGTGAGACCAAGAGATGAGCGAACTGGGCTTGGATTGAATTAATGCAGATTTCCGGCTGCAAAGTGGAGGTGCTTTCATTGAAATGAACATTAGGCGGAAGCTCTTCAAGCGGTTGGGTATTCAAGAACGTGGAAACGCTTTATTCTCGCAGAGGACGTAGATATATTTTCATTTTTAAGGGGAACATGAAAATTAATATATATATCCAAATTTTGTCTATCCCATGTACGAACTTTAGATGTATTTTTTAAACATTCCAAGAGGAAATATTTATTTTGGAAACATACGTAATTCATGAAAATATCTATTTTAAATTCATTAATCAGTACTTTTTCCTTGAAAATAATAAGTACGATTCACGATTAGAAATTACATAGCAATTGCATGACATTGTGAAAAAACTATTCATCCGAAAGCTAATTTAGGCATATTCATGGTTTCAATACATTTTATTTCAATGGATCTACCGTCTAAAACATTTATTTGCATCATCCTTTTTCTGATCTCTTTCTTGTAATGCTGCACTGTTTATTACGTCGGTGTGTGGTTGTTGAAACTATTGATGACCACTTCTCTCATATACGAGGGACGATTCCTCTTGACAGGTAACTACAAGTACTTGTATTGTAGCTCTCCTTTATTAATACGTAGACTCTAGTGAGTTTTTTTATTAACTTATTTATTGAATGATGGATATTTTCACAGTTCAGTATCATAGTCCTTTTTCATGTGTTGTTATGGCTTAATCTATAACATACCACACTAAATTTAACTTACACTTAACTACATTACTCATGGTGTAGGAAACTACAAGAGCCTCCTACTATGAACAATTAATGGAGGAAAGTCAAGAAGGCTTCTAAAGGAAATCAGATTTTAATTATAGTTGGGAAGTCATTGAATAAGAACAGATTGTAGTGAACTGCTTGGTTTGTTGCATTTAGGTTAGAGTAAACATTATTGGAAAGGACCGCGATATGTGTGATGATTGGTGAAAAAGTTAGCTCTTTATGAAGTTGGGAATTTGAAATTAACGTAGGCGCACGTGTTGCTGATATGAGGAATCTATTTTGTACAATTTGAAGTTGATTAATTTTGGAAATTTTGCGTTGGTGCGAAGAGCGCAGAGAATTAAGGGTCTGACAGTGGTAAAGGACCATGAAATTTGTTAAGAATAGACATTTGAAATTGATAAGGGGATTTTGTGGGGTTATTTTTATTCTGCTTGTTGTTGTAATGTTATGTGTGTTTTGCAGTTAAGTCTTGCGTCGATGTTCTGCCTGAGATATTAAACTGTTTGGTTGTATGGTGACTATGAATTCATATGTAATGGAGAGGGTAACCATATGGTCTTCGAGATATTATTTTGTGTGTTGATTAGTTGGGTTCAGAGTGATTTTCCACAATGTTGACGAGTTGTCTATTTTATTTAGGTGATGTATCCAGTCGGTAATAGTCTTAAGTGAATGGCTGGACTTGTAGATTGCGGTACCGCCTGCGAATTGTGCTAATTTGGTGGGCATTGTAGTGGTAATGGCATGTCAGCTGTGTACGTGTTCAGTAGAGTGAGTGAGACTGGTGATCTTCGAGGAAGTCCTGCTAATATTTTGCAGGTATTTTCTATTGATAATGTGAGCGATCACTAGAAAACTTTTGATGATGTTTGCTAAGTAAGTTTGTGTTTCCATTGATCGAAACTTGTAAATAAGATATTGATATGTCAATAAATGTAACTATTTTGTGATCTTTGTTTTGAAAGGCTTTTTGAATATTTTCTGAGAGTCCGAGTAGTGATATGCTATTGAAACGTGATTTATAAAGCCAAACTATTGTAATAGAATATTATCGGTTATTTACATGTAGCTACTTTTTAGGATTAGTTTCTTAAAAAAATTTCACAAAATAGTTAGTAAGTTCATTGTTCGGTATTTTTCAACATAGTAATGATTTTTATATGGTTTAGGAACAGGTATTATTACTGAAATTTTTCGTACTATAGAATGATATCCAATTTTTATTATTGAAATATTATGTTGTGTATGTAGACTATATGTGAGAATGGGAGGTGTTTTGAAAAGTGTTTGGTGATTTTATCGTGGACAGGAAATTTTGTGTTGGGAGTTTTCAATTATGTTTTTCGCTTCATTTGGGGATATGAATTTCATCTTATGTGGAACATCACAGTTGGTGGCTGAAACTGTCTATATCTTGATATGGTAGGGCTGGGTTGGCGTGTTGTTGAGTGTCAATGTTGTCTTAAAATGATTGGCCACTGGTTCGGCTTTTTCAAATGGTGAGAATTTTTCTCCGTTGCCGTAATTAGTGGTGGGATGTTATTTTTCTTTTTTATATTTTTTCTTAGCCGCAAGAGAAAATTATTGACTGTGCTTAATGATTTTATAAGTGCGTTGCACGATGACTAGAGAGAGTCGTTAATTTATTTTTTATTAAATTTATTACGTTCAATTCTTTCTTTAATATTGGGGTTCCGTTTTTGCTCCATAACCTTCTGGTTATGTTACTAGTGATAATTATTGTTTGTATTTTTTCGGGCAATAACGTGTTAACTGCTTTTGGGTTAATGAGAGGTCTACTGAATTGCAGTTGTTTAATAGTGTTAGAATTTATATAATTAAATAAGAAATTGGTCTTTCAATTTTTAATGGGATATTTAATTTTTTAAATTAGAGGTTTTGTTTGTTATTTTTCTGAATTCCTTCCACTTTGTCGTTCGAGTTTAATATGTGGCTTGGTATGTGTGGGGCAGGGGTGGAGTTCGTGTAGAGATGATTAGTAAGTGGTTAGAATTCAATTCGAATACAAGAGGTGAATAGAATCAAGTGCGTGATTCACTACCTATGGAAGCATACGCGATTCAATGGCGACCACTTCGCTGATACAAGATAGATACAAGATTGCCCCTTTCGTCAAGTACTCTGGTCTCAAAGAAATTTAACATCCCTCAAGGATCTTCATGTATCACTAAGGATCACTACGTACTGTTAAGTATTGTATTCTCTTGAGATATAAAAATGTTATTTGTTATATAACTTTTTTTTTAAACTACTGGCAATGAATTGCTGAGTAAGGCGGAACAATGAATATACATTACTTACGGATGTACCTGCACAATGAGGTTCGCCTTAAAGGAATTGATGTTGCATCATCGACTGATTTATCCGTTTCTTCAATTTCTATAGTTTAAGATACATTTTTCATACGATTCGGGTTCGATTAGTTTTATATTTAACGTTAGGATAAATACAGCAGAATATTATGTTATGTATTTTTAAAAGGGCTTTTTATTTTTATTTACAATCCCACATCAAATAAATTGTTTTGAATAGTATGTTTTATTTCGTATGGTACGAAAATTTGGAATTCTTTTTAATTGACATTGACAACAAAATAGCAATTATCCCATCTCAATTTAGAGGGAAATTATATTTTATATTATTACTGAGACTGATGCGACCAACACAAGTTTCCAAAGTTTCTTTCACATCCAAGGACTTGCGTATCACGTAATATTTAAATTACTATAACATGATATAATAGTTATAAATGTGGTACGGAATTAATTTGAAATCACATAGCGTAATATTAGTTTAAGAAGTTATTCAGAACCCTAAAGGAAATATTTTCTTGACGGTGCTCAGAAAACCGACAAAATGTATATGTAGTTAGACAAGTGGGATAATGATAAGGACTATAATAATGAATAATAATAATAATAATAAATTAAAATTTATTTTTATATGAACTATGATTTTTCCCTCTAATTTTCTAATACTACTTAAAACTCGAGTTTCCTATTTAAAAGTGGAAGAAAATGTTCAGAATGGTTCACGAGTGAAAATGTATTTTCTAAAGTATTAAGTTGAGAAAATAAAAACACCTTATATTGTTAAATTTGGGTAATATTCTCACAAAGTCTTATGGAAATGACACCTATCAATACAAAATTTAGCTTTACATGTTATGAGAAAAAGGGTGATTTTCACTGACTTATTGTGCTGATTTAAAACCTCTTTAGATATTTTTCATCGCCCGTGTTTTTGAGGAATTTGCATTATAAACATTTCTGGCAATTATGCCCGACACCCTAGCTGTAATTATTTTTATTTGCTTAAAACATGCGTGAATTAGATTTATGCATTGCATCAGGATGCACTCACATCAAGAACGTATCTTTTAAGAGTCCAATAATAGTCTGTGAACATATTTGGAGAGTATTTGCTCTCGTAACGTTCCTTATATTTTTCAGCGATTCCCACGCGATATTCGTCGCTGAGGTTCTCGGGGAAAAATGAGATGGTGGTGCAAAGCATTTTTAAACATACATTACATCCCATGACTACAGTTTTCAATCATTATCCGATTCCATCAAAGAGTCAACATTATTACAGAAAACTAGATAACACTGTATAGAAAATACATTCTCTATTACTTTTGCAGTTGACGGATATAATTTATTTTAATGATCCTGCAGGGGGGATCAACGTTTTAATCTTGAGGTACGTCATTGGTCATTCAATATCTCATGCCAAATTATTTCGATTCTCCAGTCACAAAAAGAAAAGAAAACTCCTTCCAGAAACTGTGCCGCATCATTAATCGCAAAAACGCTTTCAAAACCTTCTGTCTTGTTGAAAACATTCTGGAGGGGATACGGGAATGTCTGCATCATAAGGGACCGGTAGATTTGTCGATTCTAAAGACAGATGTTGAATAGTATGTTTATATTTTGATCTTATTCCAGATATACTTGTCAAGTTGAAGAAGCAATTTGTTATATGGTACTTAGGTTCTCGCCATATAATAGGAATTGTACAAGGCGTATTGCGGGATCCTTTTAATCAACAACTTAATAGTGTTACACATTTGTTACAAGAGATTTCCGGGGTCGAAAATTTATTCTGATATACTTTAGTGTCAAAATAACACTCACAAGTTATTTTAACTTGAGAAGTAAAATTTCACCTCCGTGCTTTTAAATCGAATTTACTAAAAATATAACGGCACTTATTTTTTCTTCAGCACGTTTTCGAGAGATATTTGTCCGTCAAATACATTGCACTATGGTTACAATTCAATTTACATATGAATTACACAAGGAGAAGCTAGCCATTCAATTCACAGGTGAGGAACACGCAACTTCCTTCATTGCCGAAAGCTACGTCACTCGCAAACGATACACTCGTGTGAGAGAAAGTTAATTGTTGTTCGCCCTGAATTCACTGGCAACAAACACCTAAAAGAAGTCAAGATCAGAACTTTTGATTCAAGGAAATATAATACATTCTTTTAATCAGTATTTTAGGACTATTAGCGCTAAATCATGAAATATGTTATTTTACTACTACAAAATAATTGTAGATGATGGAACATTTCTGACTTCATATTTGTAATCACGAGATGGAAGTACACGAGAATCAACCAAAACTGTGTATTTAAAAAATCAAATGTACGCAAGAAGTGTAGCAATTGCTATGCAATCTTCTCCTTACTTCCCAAAACGTCACCAGAAGATCTCCAATGTCCTGTTACAGAGCAAGGACTGACACTGGAAGTGACTCTATCAGAGGCGAAGCAAATGCCGAGAAAAGGTCATGAGAAATCCTATCATCCTATGTCCATAAGGCAGGTTATACGTATGTGAATATACAAAGGGTAAACTAATATACAATTTTGTTCAGGAATGAGCTAAAAATGTTTGAACCACACAGGCACGAAACAATTTTCTTACCTATTCATAATCATTGTGCAGCCAAACATTTATTTTTTCAGAAAACCGTGTTGCATTACAATATTTGTTGACGTATCAAATCAATCCCGATTTTACGTCATGATTATTTCAATATAGCCAAAGCTCATGTAATGCGTATGCGTGAGAAAAAAAGAGTGACATTGTCCTGCCATAAAACAGGAAGTTTCAGAGAAAAGGAGTAAAAGTGCCTAGGGATTAAACGAAAACTGCCCCTCGACGCTCTGCGACAGTAATTAACGGGAAACTTCTACAATTGTCCATAATGTGTTCGAATGAATATTCCCGTAGAGTGGGAAGAGGAACAACTGGGCAGCCTGAATAGCGCAGAGGAATTAGAAGGAGACTCAGGACAATATCTCGACTGTGCAAGTACCTTTTTTGCCGTTTGCTCTGGACGCTCGCAGCAGAATGCGTCGCAGAGCGGAGGCGCGAGCGGCCAGAAGCAGCGCAAGGACCGGAATTGGACTATTCTCACATCAGAGGTCCTGCAATAAAGACGATTTATTATCTCCATCGATTGACTAAAAGCCTCCGATAGGGCTATTAAAGCTGGCGTTGGAATAATTACTACAAACACATATTTTTCTCTTTGCGTTTTCCCCATTTTTTAAAGAGAAATGCGAGACCACCATCTGAATGTTTCACGCATCCACATATATTCATTTTAATTTCCAGCTCTTGTTTAAGAGAAAGATTAAATAGATATTCATGGATGCAGGATTGAATGTTTTACTTGTTTTTTGTAGCTTTAGCTGTGAGGAAATATACCAATCGTCAACGAAATTCAAACGCATGTTTGAAAACACATTTAATATAATTTTCTGAATCAAGCGCTGATTTCATGTTGGATACAAATATAAAAAAAATCTAAGATACTTAGCAGTTTATTACTTTTACAAAAATATTTATAAAAATTATCACTGATTACGATGTTTTGATTTATTTTTTTACTATTGCTCTTTCATTGTAGCTTCACTACTTCGAAAAATATGAATTCAAACTTCATATAAGGATTCTAAATAGAATAAATCTCTAACGTTTGCCTGGTTGAACACATTTGGAACTCTTTCTACCCTTCATGTAACCAATATGTCTATTTCTGAAAAGAAATGGAATATTATTTTGTTAATTCGATCTGGGTGTCAAAGGTATCAGAATACATGATGCTTATTTGATGGTAATATATTTTTGCAAGAGCTTAGATAAGACTTCCTACATTAATTTTTACTCATAAAGTTTATATACATATCTGTAATACCATGATGTTTCATCCTTCAAAAATGCAGATTTCTTCTAACTATATAAAAACTCATCATTAAAGGTTGAATTCATTTGAAATTCGAAAAGCGGTTAAATTAATAAACTTTGTTCGTAACAAAAAGGATAGCATTTGTTTGCAATGTTGAAATCTCTTTCCTGAATCAAATGATCTGTTTCATTTCTAACAAATACATATTTATACCTTTTGAAATATATATTATTTAAAACGTAAAAATGAAAATATAGTAGGTATTAGGTGATTTAAGTATACATGTTATCATTTGCAAGTAAATTACAAAACAACAAAATCTTGGAAAAAATTCCTTTAAAGAAATTTTTAACAAAACTTGCAGGCGAAGCAGTATTTAATTTTAACACGAAGGATTTTCAATAAAAAGTAGATTTATTGAAAAATTCTAACTCTTTTAGAGGTCCAGTATACTTCTGATACATTCGTAAATTTTAGTGAAGTAATGAGTATGATTGAACGTAGAGGAAAATCGTGCATATTGAATTATAAGTCACGTATATTGATACTACAATAGTATGATTGCAAAATTGATTTTCACTTATATAATCTTGGGCGATAATACGGAAGTGTCTACATATAAGATGTTAAAACTGTAAATTAGTTATAGAATATTAAGAGGATGTCTGAGAATGAATATTTGTGCCTGGGCATATTGGGAGCTGGTAGAAAAAAACTGTTTGACAATGAACACATAGCAGGAAATTTCAGAAAACCACGTTATACATGTGAAATTTACCCTTGATTGTTAGATAATCCACGAAGTGTTGGTATACACTAAATATCTCTGCAGCACAACGTGAACTGCCAAATACCAATGCATAAGAATTTGCCTACTTATCTACGGCAAATGTCACACGTTTAACTTCGTTATCTGTAATTTCCCATTTTATGTTCAATGGCAAAAAGTTATCATCTTCGACCACCTTCATGTCCGCTAAGTTTGTAACATTTATTCTGAGTCACTTTGTACAAATTTCGTAAGTAATAATGAAGTAGGTAAACCTCGTATTTTCTAATTCTGAACACAAATGAATTCGAAATTTTAAGTAAATAAGTAAAGTGTATCGGAAAATCCGTTGTTTTTAATGAACTGAGAGCTGCAATAGTCCACTAGGAGCTGGGGTGCTGAGTGGCGGGGGCCGGCATCAGCCCAAAAGAGGCCCAGCAGGGGCGAATCGGCGCGGGAACCCGCGGCGTTTGTAATTTCAGAAAGTGAGTAATAAAGGAGAAAGAGATGACGGCGGCGGCAGTAGGGGCGGAGATGCTGGCACGTAATAGCTCGCTTGCAGTACCAGAAGCTCTTGGTTTTTGTCCGCCTCCAACGCTGCAGCCTCCCCTGATACGCCCATTAGCAACTTAGCAAGCAGCTTTTGCTGCCATTTTAAGCAAAACAAAACCTCCCCAGCAAATTATTTTAACGTTCCGAAAGCAGAAAGAATGAATTGTTTTACAGATAATAAAATTTCCCCCGTTAGTGCTACTTTCATTTGATGCAGTAGGTTTCATTATAAATGATGCGTCTATTCTACATTAATTATGATAATTAATATTCTATTGGGTGTTCTCTCGTACTTTTCATTATTTACAGGCGCTTGTAAATTATGAAAGCAATTTCAGTTGTATTTATAGCAAATTCGCGTGAAATTATAATCGTGTCAAAATATTCTGAGCGGAAGTACGCACGTTCATTTTGTTGCGAAAGAGAACTATCTACTGCTACCCAACCTTTGTTTTGATGTAACAGTATACTCAGGCAGAAAAAATCAGTTGGAACATTAATGGAACAGGAACATTTATGATTCACTGTAATTCTCAACTAGTTTCTGAATACTACGGTGGGTTTTCTTCTTCAAATATTTTTGGTCAAATGTCAGCACTTCCGTGAGTGTAGAACACTGTATAATAATAATAATAATAATAATAATAATAATAATAATAATAATATAATGTAATGCAGTGTAATCTTGAAAATACAATATACTGCAGTATAATACAATAGGTAAAAAAATGCATATGCATATATGCATATATTTATTCTACATTCTCTAGTATCTGTGCGAAGTAGCATAAATCAATTATTTGTAATTTGTAGGTTTATATTTGTAGGCAATATTCTTTATAATATGCAATGGCAAAGTGAACATTTGCAATTAATAAACATTTTTGTTGATCAATATTTTATTATTTTATTATTTATATTTATTACCGATGTTAGTAATTCTACATCCATAAAAATACAACTCTAAAAAGTAGAGACAAAAATCACATTAAAAACTGATTTTAAAAAAATAATAAAGTAAAACCACGCCGCAAAGACAAAATAAATGCAATAAAAATTAATTTAGTAGTGGTTACACAAAAACCTCTTCATATAATTAGTGATGCGGCAATAGGCTTTCTCGTAATTTTGGAAACGGCTACATAGTATTATAATAATAATGCAAATTTATCCAACGTTGAGCCATCACTTCAAAAGCTTTAAAGTTAAAAAGCGAATATATGTTACTGAATTCAGTGAATTCAATAAAAATGCTATATACAAGATGTTAACCAGTAAGGCCTACGACAGATACGTAATCATTTGTACATAATTTGTATAATGTATACTTAATTTATATATTTCATGTATTCCTGTAATTTTTCAGATAGCTATGATGATGATCATCACGCGATCGAAAAGATCTTAAGTTTAAATATAATATATTTGATACCGGACAACACCTTTTATTTATTTCATTAATAGAAGGTATTCACCTCACCAGCAATCTTATGAAAATAATACTTGCCGGGATTGGAATTTTAACTCGTACGCTTTGACTCATGGGGCAAAAGTCATTTTTGTACGCTGCGGATTCTTTTGTCAAAAGATGTGTGTTTAGAATGTTATAATACATTTTTTAATGTAGCCGTAATCTATGTTTTAATACATATTCGAGTACAACTCAACTTACGCGAGTTAATAGAGGCTCAAAACGCAATTTAAAAATAACTTACAATATTGTGCTACGTTTCAATAATTTCAGCTAGAAAGTAAATTTTAAAATCGTTTAAGCAGAGAAACTCTTGAAGTAAAGTGAAAGTGAACAATTACAAAGAACTGGAAGCGCGACTCCTCGATCACTGGGGCAGGATCCGAGAGCAGGTATGGTCGCAGCCACACGAACGTCAGGAGACGTTTCAATAACTGCTACGTCGAAACTTGTACCGGAGAAAGAAATAAATTTTATTTTAAGTATCCTCCATTGAATAATTCACTTCGAACCAAGTCTCGTGATACCAGGAATTATTCTCGTATTTTCACGCGGTGGCGACTGACTTCTTCAGGTCCTGTCCGAGTGCATGGGATCGCGTGCAAGGCTCCCACATTCCCCAACGCGCACTGGCGCACACTCCAACGTAAGTAGGATGGAGGACCGACCTCCACGGTCAGTTTCTACGTGACCTTCACGCTCTCGCCTGCCGAAAGTTTGGTTCACTGCGCAGCGAAAGGAATTGGAAAGACGCAGTGTCTCGAGGAAAGAATTGACCTCTGTGTAGAGGAGAGAAACTCTGGGAAATTTTTCGCCACGCCTTGCGACAAGTCAAAGATCACGTAATCACTTCACGTTGGGTGTTATCACGATAAATCTTCTTTTAATAATGTATTTATTTCCTGATGATTTGACATTTCAAGAGTTTTAACTTTTATTTACATATATTTCGAAAATAAATGTAACAAACTGTTTACAGTTAGTGTACTTATTGGATAATAAGGGGGATTTTACTTCGTAATTTTCGTGAAGCCTATTTAATTTGGGAGTAGGAGGTTTGTTGTGCTTAACATACCTTCAAATATGCTCATGAGGGTTTGAAGAAGTACTTGAAGGAGCGTGATGTGATTTTTGCAAGTAGAATAAATCTTGTTTCAATTCCCTTTTTAAATGTTTGAAATCATTAATATGGTGTATGTAATATACATGGTCCCATCAAATTACTTGTTGGTTCTCAATATTTTCGGTGAAAGGTATTTCGTGTTTTTGAGATAAGATTATAAAATTTTGCGTCTTTTTGTTAATATTTGCACAATGTGGAATTGTGAATGTATTTACACATGTTTAAATTTACTAAACGGGTAGAGGAAAGTCTGTTATCAGAATCCGAATGTGGTTTCTTTCATTTGTTTCTCTCCTTCGTTATATTTTGTGGGTTTTGTATTATTTCTTATACTGCAAAGTAAACATTTCCGTACAATTCTTCGTAATTTGTACTTACAAGATGATTTTTGCACTTTTTGGACAAACATAATCAGATTTGCTCAAAGTCGCAGGAGACGTCCATTATTTAGTGCAAAAAATAGAAACTATTAGAGACTGAGAAAAGATATAACCGTCGCTGAAACGAAAAATGTAGTTCGAATATTTTATTACTCAAGAATACGTACAAAATATCCTGAGTTTTAAACAATCCTGTTTTATTTCCAATGTTCGGAGAAATAAGCCTTGTGTATATTATTCACTCTTCATTTTGAGTGTTTCTTTCTTAACTTAAAGAAGGAAAAGCACTATAATTCATTAATCCTCTAAACAAAAAGTACAATTATCGTGCTTCGACGTCGTGGAAACCTTGAAAAATGGCACAAAGAACCAAAAAAAGGCATCTTTGGAAGCGAACAGACCGGATCCGATTGCCACCTGCAATTAACCTCCGACGCACTGGACCTCTTCGTCCTCACGTCGCCCATTCGCTCTTAAAACGCCGCGGGATAATTACTTCTCCCCCTCCACGTCTCCTCCTCATCACCTCCCCATCGCCCGCACATCCGTCTACCTCACTCCCGACTCCATGCCCCTTCACCCTTGTCCCTTCCTCTTCTCGTACCCATATCCTCGTCTCCTCGCCCCTTCCTTGTCCCTCCCTCTCCTAGACGGATGTGTATACGTCCACACATCCGTCTAGACCCCTCTCCTCCTTCCTCCCTTCCCTCTTCTCGTGCCCATATCCCCGCCCCTTGCCCACTCCTCCCCCTCCCCCTCGTCCTCCTAGGGCTAAGGGATCGGTGGCGCCTCCATTGTCGCGATGCATCGAGGAAACGGCGGAGCACCTCGTTCAGAGCGACGCGTGGCGTCGCGAGGCGTCGCGTCGCGTGGCGTCGCGCGGCGTCGCCGGGGTCGGCCTGAACGGCCGGCGGGGCTTTGTGCCCTGCGCACAATGGAGGCTCCTCGGGGTACCGCACTCGAGGCCCGAAACTTTTCTTTTGTCTGCGGCCTCCCTCGTGATGGATTACAGCCGTCAGGCCGAGTTTCCATCGCTGCCCCGTCGCCACCCGACCTGATTACTCGCAACATCTCGCAAACAGCTCTGGCGGGGTTATTCACGGGGCCTTTGACGGTGTTTAGAGTTGCGGTTACGAGGTGTTCATAACGCGAACTGTAATGTTCGTCTTCCGGTGTAGTAAGATATTGCGCAGTGCTGTTCGCGGACACTCAAAGGGAGAGTTTCCAGAGGTGATGGATGGAGCATGATTATTGTGTGAGAGAGGTGGAGGAGAAGGGACGTGCCGAGATTGTACAAGTTTTCGGAAAGTCGGCAAAACGACTTGAGAAATCGTCTTGGGTATTATAGTACCTGTAATTGAGAGATTCTTAATGACACAATAACGAAAAGTGTCTTCCATTCAAAAATGTATCTTAATTTAACATTGCCACTGTTAAGTTTCAATGTTTCGTAATGCAGAGAAAACTGATATCTCATTATTATGTTTTTCGGAAAATAACAGAGTGAGTTTTAGATTCAAAAGGTTTTAGCAATTTAAAGAAAAACCGTGCCTTCAATTCATTTCAAGTTTCTTTCATCTATTCCAGAAATTATTTTATTACGACATTAAAACAGAAAGCAGAACACAGGTTTACAACAACCTGTTTGGCTGGAAGATCTGGATAAACTTGCTACTAGTATTAATGTATTTTTGTTATGTGTCTGAAATTGGAATAACTAGTGGCAAAAATGTCTCAGTTGTACATTGTTGAGATAAACGGAGTGATTATGCAAGAACTGCCATCAAATCTTATTTATTTCTTATTTAAAATGGAACGCAACAAAGCTCATATTGTGTGGTGTGCTGTCAAAGCTTTTCTCTCTGCAAAGTTATGCCACTTTACTTCGAATACAATTTTTTCTTTACAGAATTAATAATTAATTGCTCCTAATAGTTTTCCTTTTATAATTTTTACTTTTCTGCAAGTAATTATCTGTTAAAATATTACATAACTGAATAAATACACAAATGATTTCAATCAATTCATTTTAACTTAACGGTTTATTTTGTTACAGATTAATTTCATGTTTCTGGTACAATGATTACCAAAATCATATTGAATAGTCAAATGTAAATTTAAGTTCTCAGATTGTTTTGCTTATATCTTTTGAAATACAAAAATTGTTTATCACTGTGTGACTTATAAAATCAAGTCCATCAAGTGTTATTTCTCCTCATTATTGCGGAACCCAAAAATATGCTGGTAAAAGCAATGACAGTCTCTCCACTAGTACGTACTTAGCCAAAAGTAGCCATATGTTTTAATATGGGGCGTAAGAAAACAGACTGGAATTTGCTAACAGTAGGATTCTAACCAAACTACACTGCCAGTTCTGTTCGAATGCCACGGTCAGTGTGTGGCAGCAGTCAATAAGTGGAAGCTATTTTTTCTCTTTTAGCATAATTTTCCCCTCCTTGCTCTTTTTCTCTTTTCTTTCTTTCTCAACAACATTACCTCATTGCCTTTCCTCTTCTCCTTTATATTCATTCATCCTCCATATTTTTCTCTTTTCCTCCTCCTCTTCCTCAATAAAGTGAAATAAAACTGGGTTCAGAAATTAGGCAAAATAAATTGTTGATATATTTTTTTCGAATGGTACGTAAGTAAAGAATGGAAAACAATTGACTCCCTGCACCTAGTTTGGTTTAGAATGCAAAGTAAAGAGCTGCTAATCAATTTGAGCAATAATACTTCCTGTCACATAGGGTTTGAAATTCAGACTGTCAATTGAAAGGCTATTTTAAAACAAACAACAATTATAACGAAGTTGCAAAGAAATTCAAAATTCAACAGTTATTACGAATGTCAAAAAAGTTTTCTGACATTGGGGATCGGTGACAGCAGTAAGAATGGAACACTTTTTCATCTCAAATAATGTTACGATCAAAAGTCTCGATTTCCTATGATAAATTAGGTTTAAATTTCTACTCCTCGCTGGCATGGATTATTTTCATCATCCCAATGTGCTGAAGGTTGCGCAGGCTTCTTGTTTCGTGTTTCCTCATTTTGAGTCAATATATGCGCGGGAAGTACAAAAACTTAATCTTCCGTTTTGTATCTTCGTAATACCGTTCATTACTTATCTAATACAGGAATTCCAAGACCAAGCGGAGGAAAACATGAGATCATAATCTACGTTTATGTGTTCTAAACATATTTTACGAAAACGTCTCGTTTCGAAAATGAAGACAATTATTTTTCGAGCTGCTTCGCCAGGAGACGCAGACGCTCGGTCACGAATTGTAATACGTCAAGGCGTACTTGGCGTCTAGGCGCTTCTCAGTATCTACGAAGTTGTGATACTAAACGTGCAGTACAGAATCGCTGCTCTCACTCTGGGTGCAGTTACATGAATGGCGGTTACTACGTTTATATTAGAACATATGTTTCCGGTGCAAATATGCAGGCAAGTTGTGTTGGCTGGCCAAAGAGCAGAATAAATCCACAGCTTTCCGTGTATTTAAACACTATATTTCCATTTGTGCAAAGACCTTCACTTAATTTCCTTTCAAGAAATTCAATGCATAATGTTGTCGTGTTATTTTCATTTGGGTGTTAATGTTATTTGTGTTTTTGCTAAGTTGCAAGGTGTTTCCTTTACTCCAATCACACAGAGAAAAGATTTGTTCAAAATGCATTCATTTTGAATCTCACTTAACGATTTTCCAAAATAAAATACTCGTAAACGAAAGCTATGATATTAAACTATGCATTATTAGCCCGTTAAATGTCACATAAAATAAATGAAGACTAATAAAATGTACAGTACTCTTATTAACAGTAAAACATTTTTAATTCCTTATTTTTTCTAATTATTCACAATGTTCACATTAATTTATTCCCTCACGCTTCAACAAAACTTTTCCTTTGGCAGCTTTAGAATACCATGACATTTGCATCGAAATTTTATTCATTTTTAATTATGTTGGACATTATGTACGCAACATCGGTGGCATGGAACAAAAGTGGGTCGTGGGCTTTCCCATAGTAAGGGAAGGAAGAAAGATCGCTGAAGTGACCCTGAGCACATTTTTATGCATCATTCGCACTTTTCCCTGTTCAGTCATTTACTTATAGAAGGTTGTGATTGATTTCAAATGATTTTAAAGACAGTTTGAAGTGAGTAGTTCAATAGCAGAAGCAGTAGTTCAATAGCAAACGTTTTGCGGAGATGACTACAAAAACGTAAATATTTTTGTACATGTATTATAAAAATTGCAAATATCACGTGTAGTAAAAAAAATCGACTATTGACAAAACCGTTATAATATAAAATATTTGCATCGTTATTCTCATCATTTTTAAGCTTTTTTCCACCCAGCCTGAAACAACCTACATATTACGAGTACATACGTATGCAACGTTATAACTTACATGAGTGTACTGATTTCCAATGCCACTACTATTAATTCGGTTTCTAGACTTTTGACATGTTACACAAAGGGAGAGCGGACATGCTAAGCTCTTGCAATGCTATTGCGACGAATATTCAATGCACATTGCACGCTAATGAGGCTGCTTTGATGAAACCGTCCAACCTACCAAAATGAGGATTCTGTCCCCTCTCTTGGGCATGGTTATAAGTACACTTCGCTCTACGCCTAACTGAAACAACCTCAATAGCTCAATAATAATGGTTAAGAAGCCTCATATGGGGCTTTGCAGTGATTCCCACGTCAGTAAGCGTGGAATACGTAGATTTCCATGTGTTACGATGGCTAATGACAGGCAGCGCCTGGCATGTAGAAGTGCTCAAACCTGCTTTAGGACTCGCACAAAAACATTCTGGTTCCTTCACGGTCGGCCACTTAAAAACTTGTTGACAACGGCTTCAACTCCATGTTGTTGAGATTAATCGTTCAAAACAAGGATGGGCATTATGTCATAGAGATTGTTTCGAACTTCTGTGAACCTTGGTAGACAGAGGAGAATTAAATCGCGGGTTCGTTGCACTAAATCTTTTTCCTTTCATACTGTAAAATCAAATCTAGAATGACACGGCCGTGCACACATTTTCTGAACGAAAATGGAGTAGCAGAAACTGATTTGATGCGGCACTCATTCTTCAATCACAGTTCAACCTTTCCCTCGACCAAAGACCCCGCATACCATTCTCTAATTCATTAATTTATGTAGTAAACTCTAATGTGGCCTTAAATAAAATGAGCGTAAAAACTAAAAATTAATTGAGTTGAATGATAACATTTTTTTGTTTTTTTAAATGTTCATTGGCATTACTCTTTCAGTTTCAAAATAACTGAGTTTTTTACTTCATTTTGTGTAGATGTACCTGAAGTAACTGACAAACGTAACGTACGAGGTAAAAGACAGCTGCATAAGGTTTCCTTCAATGGCACGGAAATCTCCGCGATTTCTAGGAGAAATATCAGCAGGATAAATAATCTACATTCCTATTCTCTAATGGCAGATTTTACTATTATTCGAGGTATTCGAGTGGGAATTTACTAGTCACTGAGGCAAGTCTTGAATTAATATAATTTTCAACAATGTCAAACTGTTCATAAACCACTCAATTCTATTGAATATGCGATAGATACTTAGTACTTGTTTAATTATTTATTAGACGAATGTGGTAGATTGCTTACGTACACCTCCAATTTTAGTGCATGACTACTTCAGTAGATTTCGAAATCCCCAGTGTCTCCACGAGTAACTCCAAACATTAAGTGTTATGTTCGAAGAGCTTTAATTTGAAATTACTTGAAAAGTATTATGTTATTTGTAATTTTACACACTACAGTAAGAGAGATTAAAAAAAGGGTGTTAGGTTCTTGTATTTTAATCCACGTATTACACTGGCATTGACTTCGTAATAAATTTTACAACCCTGGAAACGCATTGTCGGTTTAAAAAGTGATTTTAAAATTGTATATTTGGACCATCTTGTACACGAAACGTATAAGATCAAAAAGTGAATAAAGTTCAATTTATTTCGAATTACTCACAATCTCATAAAAATTTCTTTCTAACTATAATAGATTCCAAGTAGAAGCACTGCGAACAAGTGAGAAAGAGTGAAAGTAGTTCATTTATATGTAATAGAGTGGCTCATCCTTTACTAAGTCTTCTCCCCTTCACCCAGACGTTCTCCCTAATAAACTCACAAGAGTGAGTCTGCATCGAAGATAGAGGTATTACGAAGGAAATTGATGACTAGAAAAAACAACGAACACGAGACACAAACTCAGGACATTCTGATTACTGGGCAGAAATAAGACGGCGATCCGCGACGTCTATTAGTTCGTTTTTTTAAAAAGACAAGTGCAGACGTGAAAGTCAAAAGTTAAAAAACATGCGCGTCTGATTGCAGAAAATTGCTTGTAATCGCAATTGTTGTCTAGCTCTCACCTCTGATGCAGTTCTGATGTAACGCAGTTACGGCCTCGGCGCCCGTACGCTCCCATAGAACCATCGTTGCCAGAACGAGCCAGTGGCGTCCATTCACCGGTTCAAGCACTTTCCTCGTGAGCCGAATGAACCGCATGGGTGAAACGAATAAGAGAAGAATGTCTCCCACAGTTTCACTGCAACGCGTGGGAGGGGAATGGATCCCCTCTGCATTTAACTCCTGCATCTCGTTAACTATTCTCGCGCAGGCCACTTTCGCAGTGGAGATCAGCTCATCCGCAGCAAATGGGCCTTTCTTGAAGCGGCCGCTCGTTGCGGAGCGTTGGTGGGCGATGAGCTTGTTCCGCGCATAATTTATGAGAGCCCTGAGAAAGAGAAACACGTTTGGTCGGTAGTTTTGCCAGTTTTCTTTGGATGAGTGTTCGCTTTTTAATACTATCGTAAAATACCCCCATTCCCTTAATTGCAATAAACAACTATCAGTTAATTTCTTCGTTTACTGATTGTATGAGGGTGCTGTGGTGTGGATGTGGCATTCACATGACTTTCTTTTAAACGATATACATCCTGTGAGAACTCTTGCTTTGGTTTGCGAGAATATTTTGTCCTTACTTTTGTTAATCACGAGTTCATTTTTAAACAGAACTATCAATACCTGTGTACCTATTAAAATGACGTTGTTTTATTATCGCATGTATTGCTGAAATATCATGCAAATTCGTCACCTATCAAAAAATTCACACACATTAAAACACTGACATTGAATTTCTCTTTCCAAACATATAAATTTAAAAGAAGGAAATAAAAATAGAATAAATTGTCCATGTACTTTCACATAATGCTAGCACATTTCTCTGTATATGATGTAGAGAATATTTTCTCGTATATGCAGTTTCAACTTTCACTTATTGCAAAAACGTGTTTTCTTAACTTCTGTAATTTACGTCATGTATTCCAAATTATTCATGTTATTCATATCACATAATCAATTATCTTATTTTGTGTGTGTTTGTGTGTGTGAACGCATAAAATTAACTTCTTTTTTTGGAAATAAAAGGTCCAGAACGAAGCAGTTATCTGTTGACATTTCGCAAGGAATACTTTAGGACGTATTCGGCTCGCATCAAACTTTCACAAGCTGTTAAAAAGGCATAACGAAACACCAAAGCGAACAGTCATGTGGCAGACTGACTCGCGGAGACGGCAAGAAAACCGGTTCGTCCGAGTATGGTCAGTCTTCGCAGACTCTCGTTCCTCGCCACTGGGTCACGGTCAACGCCCGCGCGATATAATGGTTCAGGTAGTAGCGATCGAACAGATGCAGAAGGCGGCAGCAGAAGAGATTGGGGGAAAAGAGAAGAAGTCCGCAGCGCGGGGAAACGAGGAGGCAGCTCCAACGGCGAAGGTGCAGATACCCGTTTAGGACAGCACATAAGGTGAAAGTAGCGGATACAGTAGAATCAGTGAGGATGGGGATTACTTCAAATGAAAGTTGACACTACGAAGTGATAAGAGGAGAAACTGAAAACTTCCCTTTGAGGTGCACTGACAAAAATTGAAATCCAAAAGAGACAGTCCAACCAAAATAAAAATAGTGTTATTCAAGTATTGCAATCGTACGGGGCCAATATTTGTGGTCCATCTGAAACTTACACGGAAACTTACACTTCAGGGATAAAATGCAGACAGGAATGGAGAACTCTGGCTACAACGGCTTAGATATAGAACCATACTGGCAAAATTGTTCATCCAAACAAAAAATAAAACAAAAGACAGACACTAGATAATATCATTTTTTATGGAATGGCAAATGATCGACAACCTACCTCTTCTTTCTAATCCTTCCTAACACTACGAATATTTAGTTTTAAGTTAAATCAAATATAATTTGTAGTAGAAATGGAAACCTAGTAAGTAATTAATATTTACAATGAGAAATAAATGTGAATATGTACAATTGTATTTCTCTGTTGGAAAGTGCAGTTCTCAGTGTTCGAATTAGGTTAATGAAAAGGAATTAAATTGGCTTGGGAATTTGTTCCACTGTACCCCGGCGTGGTTAAGTAAAGTATGAAAGAACAATTATCTATAACTTATTAGCCTTAATAAGTGCAATTTTATCTACTTGCCAAGTGAAAACATTGTCGTGTGCGTATATACTGTCCATTTAATACATTGTGGATGTATTGAAACGGATTTTGTTCACACGATGGACCAAGTTCTGGAGACGAATTGAGAGATAACATCTTTAACAAATATTTGTTAATTATAATTGGAATTTGATGTTAATGATAGTTGGCATTTGCAGTCATCATCAATTTATTTAAACATGAATGCATAAATATATAAAAATGATAAATATATAAACTAACAAAATACATTTTATACTCGTATAAGCAAACTAAAATTTGATGGGCTTACAGAGCAAGCATTCGGAGACGAATTGGGGAAGGGGACAGAACTCAATTAGAGGGTTTAAAAGGGGATGCAGGGGATAGGAGTAATGAGGAAACATGAGGTCAGTTATTCCTGGAGATCATTTAATACGTTTTAAATACATTTTGTTTAATAAACGAATATTATAAAATTTATAATTATCAATTTATGTTGACGAAGCTTTAATTACATATGGTTATTTAAGGAATTATGTCGAGTCAAGATTACATTGTAGGTTTTTCATGCAATGTCTCAGTATCTGTTGCTGTGTGACGATGAGAAAATTCGCTTCTGAGGTTGAGAAAATCATAGTACGAGGCAAGCACCTCGCCAAGAGGACTGAGCCCGTCCACGGACTGTCGCGTCAAGTATATGCTACAGACATTTCAGGAATTATAGAGTTTAATCTGGCTCTTCAGAAGTATTTTAGAGGCGTACAAGAATATATTTTTTGCTAATATATCCAGCGGAGAATCAGTCACCTTTTATGTACCGGTGGTATGCATATCCGACCATACTCTAGACACCAACACAGACTTGTGGTTTCCTTAGATCTGGGGCCAGCAGAACGCGATGCGTCTCGAGGCAACACATACATTGGAAACAACAGACAAACAGTGCCCCAGGCGGGACTCGAACCCGCGACCGAACCGTGTTCGACCGAAGAGGAGAGTCGATACACGCTCTTAGCTTACTCGGCCATCCGGGTCGGCGTACAAGACATTTTCAATCCTAAATATCGCAGCACATCTCCTGATAAGTCGGGCAGCGGCGGCAGCGGCGCAACGGGGCGGCGGCAACAACCGGTCCGAGCGGTGCGGCGGCGGCGGCGGCGGCGGCGGCGGCGGCGGCGGCGGCGGCGGCGTCGAGAGCTCCGTTGCAGCGCAGCATCGAACGCTGACCCGGCGCCTTTCTCACTTGACCTTGGCGCTCTCACGCGCCGCCGCCGCCGCCGCCGCCGCCGCCGCCGCGGACGCTCCGCGGGCGTAAACGGCGCAGAAATGGCAGGAAAGTTGTTTCGCGATTGGCCGAGAGGACGTTATTTGAGAAACAATGTAGGGGTTTTCTATTGTTAATGACCTGAAAAACTACGGCTAAACGGAACAACACGGACGCTTGAGTTCACGTAAGAATAGAAATAATTTGTATTAACGTTGCCCTCCCCCCAAGTCTCTTTCACTTTTTTCTTTAGGGCATGTTTCACTTTCCCTGTTTAGTCATTAGTGTTCCTTAGAGCAAAATATACCCAACTAAGCGAAGCTGCTTATTAATTAATATTTGTTGAATGTTTTTCTCTTATACGTCGGAACACAAGGGATTACGAGTTACTAACACGTAACGTTTACCTTAATTTGCCCTTGGTTAATGACGTGTGGAAAATTATCTGAAGTAAATGATGTTTGCCTGATAATGTTGATTATGTAGTTGTATAGTACAGAACGTTATGTAATCAAAACATTAATAATAAGAGCTTATAAAATAAATTGGATAAAAGTTTATAAAGTAATATTGTAGGTGAAGAGATTTGAAAATGAGTGTATAATACCTCAGTGAAGAGATAATAATGTTTTAAATGTGAGCAAACATTTGTTTAGCATCTGCAATTTTTGAGAGGTTTAAGATATTTCGGAACATCTTTCATTTCGGATTCTATCTCTTCGGAATTCCAGCAGGAAGAGATACTATTTGAGATTTTTGACATCGTATTTTCAGAGTCCTTTTGTAAATTCATGATATCGTACATGAATTCTTAAAACAATTGTAATACAGTAAACCCTCGGCACCACGCAATTGCTGGGAAATGGAATCATTTTGCAGCCAAAATATAGTTTTTTGTATTTTATTATTCCTAAATCTCCATTATTTTCTCTTTAAATTGTGGTTTGAAATATGTTGATATCATTCTTACAAGTTTTCTTTTAATTAAAATGTGAAGTCCTTGTATCAGTGGGCTTAGGTGCTGGCTACAATACTTTTAGATATTGTTACAAAATGCAGAGCATTAATACTAAAGGACATAGACATGCAGAAAGTAAATTGAAAACTTTATGTTGTGAAGCTAACAAACATAAAAAAGTTTCAAAAGAAAGTAGTTGTTGGAAAATGATTATTCTTATGAAGCAAGTTATCGAGCTGGCGTGTTCTGGGGGTTGCATCTTTAAACCCCATTTCCCAAATGTTCATATTTTTGATACTAAATTGTCCTTTACTCAGTTTACATTTGTAGTAGGAATCTAAACATTTTAGGTGTTAATAAAAGTCTCCTACATTTACTGAAACAATTTTTTCTTATTATCTTAGTATTATGCATTCTACGGAACTTTATTTACTAGTAAACGTGGTAAGAATTGCGTTACGAGCAAATCTTTTTATCTACAAAATATATAGAGAATATATATAGAAACAATTTTTCAAAACCATGTTTCAGTGTTATTCTGAGTGACATATCAGTATCTTGTAAAATTTTAATCTGCCTTGCTTCAATAGGTTCTGAGGTTTAGACTAAAATATTTAACATTGCCAGGATAGGGTATTCCATTTCCCATTAAGACGAATTTAACACAGACAAAACTTGGTTTCCGACAAGAGAGGATAGTAATAGGGATGCATGTGATAACACAAGTTTTTATAATACGAACATTGATTATTTCGAGTCTTTGGAATTAGTGTTAATAAGCATTTATTTTAATCGTAAAATTAATCCAGCAATTTTATAATATAAAATATTAAATATTCCAAATACTATTTGGAGTAACTATGAATATTATTTTCGACGAAGGTTCAATGAAACTTTTGAAGGTCTTTTTCTTGTAGGTAGTTACCGAAGCGAGAAGCAGCAGCAATTTCCATGAGAATGAGAATACAATAACGTTTGCTCGGCATTGAACAAGGCCTTTTTAAATCTGAAAGCTTATTTCACGTATTTCCAGTTCGAAGATAAGTTGGAAATTCAACAAATGACCTGATAACGTAGTAAACCAACTATGCAAGTGTCTGATTGCCGTTTTTTTGTACATACTCTTCGAAAGTGTGAAATTTGTCATGTTTAGAGAGGAGGTTGTAAGAAAAAGACAAATTCAAATCACTTCGGAAATTTATATTCAAAAAAAAAAAAAAAGATTTTATCCTCTGAAAAGTGTTAGTAAATTCTTTATAAAAATTTAGGTACAAACCTAATTCAGTCTTTCCTGACTCTCGTTCCGTCCAAGAACAATGCAATTAAATAAATACATCTGAATATCGAAGCTGGTTGTGGTCTTCATTGCATGAAAATTCGATTCATTTCATTAAAAGTGTGAACAACTTTCTTCGAAAAAATATCAAAAGGGGACATTTTTCACAAGTTATTGTTTTCTCGATTTTTAAATCTGCCTGTGGCTGCATAATTTCATGACTATCATATGGTTGTATAATTTTGACGATCCTAAACAATTCCCTGAACTGATGGAAACGGAATCAAACTTGTACGCAAATTATGCCTTAACGCAGGACAATTACACTATTTAAATGTCATAAATAATGAAACTAGAGTTACAACAGCACGTACTTCGATATGTAATTGTTTTAACATGACATCAATCGTCCTCGCATCACATCAGTCATCATTTGTAAAACTCTTTACCAATCGAACTGCTTGAGGTGCGAAAAAGATTTGTTCAAAATGCTCATCCATGAACACAAACTTCAGCGTTATAATTACAAAAAAACAACTAGTAGGCGTATTTTTAAATAAGAGACATGTACTTTTATTGCATGTAGTAATAAAAGAGAATTCAACGACATGTAAACAACATTGATACCACAAAAAGTGTATGAATATATACAGAATTTTGACAAGAGTATTGTCTACTGGAAAACAAGATAAACAAAAAAATCGGAGCCATTTTTGAAAAAAAAAATAAAAAAAATAAAGAGATGTGGGTGTGTTTTGGTGAAACTCCTGCTTAGTGTTTAGGTGCTATAGTTGTTCCCAAACGGTCAGAACAACGGAAGGACGGACGAATGTTTTGCCATAAACTAACTTTTCGGTATCAAGAGCCCAAGTGTATTCAACATTGTCACATATAGAAGAATCTCTAGAAATATCGAATTAAATTATATTTCGGATGCACAATGAAAGTGTCATATTTTACGATTTCCTTAGATACACTTTCATGTTTCTAATACTATCTAACCTAGTACTTTCTAATACTATCTAATAAAAGGAAAATAATACGTGCAATTTGAATGCAACTTTTATTACATAAAACCGTAGGATATTACTGTATTACACAACTTTCTTATCAAAAATTGAAGAGAAATATTAAAATTTTATAGTTTCTTTTTCGTAGTCTACTGGCACACATAACGCAAACTATACACTCAACAACACGAGCGCTTAATAGCTGTTTCCAAATTAATGAAGCATAAATTCTACTTCATTCTCGATTGACAGACAAAGTAATAAACTAACTTTCACACGATGCTTCTAGGGATGGCATACATTCCTATACGTATGTTAGGCACCCGGGATAACTTTCAATTGAAGAGTAAATTTAAAATGTTTGGTCTGCTGGATGTTTGTGATGTTTGTACCGTCAGGTATTCCCAGGTCCTAACAGGTGCCTTTAAACACTTTGAACTAGGAATCGAGTGCACGATACTGAGAATGAAACAGTTTTTTCTTTTTCATCTATTAAAAACCTACCAGGATTGGGGAAGAGAAGAACCGCGAGGGCACTTGTCAAAAAAAAAAAAAAATGTGACATGGATCTGTCGGAGTTCGAACCACTTTGGTGGAAGACGAGTAGTGTGCAAGGTATAACACGGGTTGCCTTCTCTCTATTTAACATATTCATTAAATAAAAAGTTGGGGAATGTACTTCATATTTTTTAGTAAAAAAAAAGGAACTTATACTTTTTTTAGCTGATTTACATTGCAACAGAAAAGGAATAAACTCTTCTCAAAAAGAAAGATTGTAGTTTTCAATCTCATATGGATGGTTTTATACGCAAATTCTGAAGATAGGAAAGTTGAATGTAGTTATTGTGACTCCAGGCCTAAAATCAGGTAAAATACCATATATCCTATATTCTTTACTGAGTTACGTAATGCGACAAGTTCTATTTTTTAAAGTATACTAAGAAGAACTCTATTCTGATTAATAAACAAAAGAAAAACCACAATTCCACCACAATAAATAAACATACAAAATGTAAATGAATAAAGAAAGGAGGAGCATCATGACGTAATTCGGCCCGCCGCCCCCCGCCGCGCCCACTGTCGCAGCCCCGCCCGCGCCGAGAGGTCGGGGCTCCTCCTGACTCAGCGGCGAGGCGGTCGGGCGCGGCAGCTTTTCCCGCGCGGGGTCAGCGCTGGCCGCGTCTTACCGGCGCGGCGCGGCGCGCTCGCCTTCGATTCATAGCCTCCCACCCCCACCCCCGCCCCCGCCCGGCCAGCGCGGCTGGGGGGAGAAATGTCAACTCACGCGCCCGGAGAAAGCGCGCATCCCCGGGGAACCGGTTGCGGTGAAAGGAGCTATATAATTGACGTGGCGCGCTTTTTGGTGTCTTTTCTCATCTCCTCAGCCGTGCGAGCAGGATGTCCGTGGCGGCGCACGCGGTGGCGGTGGCGCTGGTGGTGTGGGCGGCGGTGGCCGGCGCGGAGCCCACGCCCTTCCCCAAGCGGCTGCCCACCGACAGCTTCCCGTGCTCGTCGCAGGAGAAGGCGTGCTTCCAGCACGACCGCGTCTTCCACGCGCCGTCCAACAAGTGCTACCGCATCGGCACGCAGGGGCCCTGCGCCGGCGGCGAGGAGTTCGTCGCGCTCAAGAGGCCCTACCACGAGAGCGGGCGGCTGGTGGGCGAGTGCCGCTCCACGCACCTGTGCGACGGCGACGACCGCGTGCGGCTCAACGACGGCCGCTGCTACGACGCCACGCCCAGCCTGCTCACCGGCTGGAAGGGCTGCCCCTACAACAGCAGCCTGCTCGTCAAGAAGGACATCTTCGGCGAGGGGTCGTGTTGCGACCCCAACGAATGCCTGCGCATCCCGCCCGTGGTGGTGCAGCCATCCGTGGAGGGCCGCTGCTACGCGCCAAACGTCGAGTACAAGTTGCCCGGGGACTCGTACCCCGAGATCAAAAACCCCATGGAACACAAGCGAGTGAAGTGCAACGAGAAGCAAGTGAACTGTTTCTACGAGAACAAGGTGCTGTTCCTCAAGGACGGCAACTGCTACAAGCTGCTGGAACCGTGCGGCAGCCGCGGGTGGGTGGTGGCGGACAAGAAGAAGTTCGCGGAGACGTCCGCGTTGGAGCCCGTCTGCGCGCAGCCGCGTTGCCCGCCCGGTCGCGTGTTCATGGCTCGGGAGCAGCAGTGCAGGAGCCTGTGGGAGCTGCAGGCCACGCTGTGTTCCGGGGACGACATCATGTTCGACGTGTTCGGAGAGGCGCACTGCGGGCGCGGGACCACGCAGGCGGCCATGATGACCATGCCGGGCCCCACCATCACGCCCGGCGAGTGCCAGTACTACGCGCCGGTGACGGTGACGCCCGCCGTCGCGGTGACGGGCCCCAGCGCGCCCACGGGCTTCGGCTCGTCCAGCGCGGACGGCCCCTCCCGCCAGCCCTGCGGCCCCAACGACAACAGCGAGTGCGAGCGCGAGGCGGAGCCCGAGGCGGAGAAGGCTTGACACTCACTGGAGCCGTGAGACTATTCCGCCTAAACGAAATGCGACAGGGTGGCTGAAATGGCGCTCAGCCTAATGGACAAAGTGTCACATTAACGCTGACGTTTCAATTTCCATTGCCATGGTTGTACCTAGAGGTCACAAAATCTTAAATAATCATATATTTGATTCACCGATGAATGTTACTGAAATGTTGTTCGCAACCTCATCTGCTTCAGATATCTATGAAGTTGAAAATTTCTAGAAAGAAGTAAAAATCTCTCTCTCTGGTTGCATTTGTTGCCTAATAAAATTACAACATTGAATTGGCTACAGCAAATTAATCTAGTTTAAAAAAAAGTATTTGCAACCTTTTTTCGTAGAGTTGATATTTTTGAAATGATTGTTGATAAACACACAAACATCGTCTATTTCAACAACGCCCTGTCGTTAAAGTCAAACAAATATTTAGAGAATATTTTATTTACACGGTGTGCTCTCTAGTTCTTGACCAAACAACGGGTTTCTCGTGCTTTTGACATTGTTTTTGCCGTTTCATTTACAGATAAGAGTGTATTTTTCTTTCAATATGGGGGATTATTATTTTATTCTCAAGGTTCCAAACCTGATGAATTTGTGTTAAATTGCTGTTTGTAGTACTACAGAACGTTTAAGTCCCTCATTTATAAACGCAAGGATGCAATATAAAAATAACAACTGCCATTTTTTTCAGATTCTGTCATATTTTACTTGAAAAAGTCTCAATTACATTTGCATATTTCATTGAAACTTAGATTAAAGGCATTTTAGTGAGATCATAAAGTACCGTTGTGAAGAGAGAAATTATTTGAGATGTAAAGAGAATCATACAGTGTTATTAGAAATTATAAATGAAATAACGTCAATTTTTTACTTGATAGAACAGACTGTGTTCTCCTCCAGTAAATTACAAGTCTGTTCTGACACCTGAGGAGTATGAAAGGCTGAAAAACTCTGGGATACAAACCAAAACGATTTATATTCTGTGTTCGGGTGCCATTATACTTAAGTAATGAAAAAATCTATGAAGCACGCCAAATGAGTAACATAATTAGCAAGATAGTACCACTCCTTGAAATAAAGTATTCTTTGCTACTTACTGAGGCTACAATCAGTTCCCGTGACTTACAAACCGTAATTTCTGAGGTACTTCAATAAGTAGATCCGTTAATATATATCTGTATGAAATTCTACACTTTGTGTTGAATTTAAAAAGCGTGTATTATTGTCTTAAAGTATTTAATAATTTTGAAGATTACTGTACTTATTTATACAAGTAGAATAGTATTTAATACGTATATCATAACAGAAGAAGGATGTGTGACCCTTTATTAAATTTCAGTTAGGTAACCAGGAAAGTATGAGCACTTTACTCGGTTTCATGTGAACAGATTCACGAGAGCATATACACAGTCCTTCAGAGGATTTCACAGAGGGAAGTAAATGAATATCACAAACAGATACCACATTTTTTATCTACCTTATACAAAGACACGACTTTCGACTAATTTGACACAAAAATTTGAAATGCATTTCCCTTAACAGTATTTTTGTTCTTGAAAGATGTATTGTCAAAATGTACATATCATTTTTATAATTTTGTAAATAAAGAAATAAAAAATAATTGTCACCATGTTTTTCTTGTTCTTCATTACCAATTCTGACTGTTATACTGTCTTCCTTTTTCTACAATCCTTTCGTAAATGAGTCGTAAATTTATTGTACAATGTCCGCATTCTAGTTTATTTATTCATATTCACCGATTCATTTGTTTTCTCGTTCCTTTTGCAAATCACCTTTTCTAATTGTATACTTCAGCATCTGATATTAATTTCGATAATTTTTGCCAAAGCAAATAGCAATTTCCTGACACTTGCATAAAAATAACGCGTACAATCACGCAGGAAACTGGCATAATGACACACGTATTTGGCATATAAATAAAAAAGACGTGACCTTTTGCTAGTAGTGCACCCAAATTATAAAACATTCATGGTATTCTCTGGAAACGTGTTATTTTGGAACAGTTAAAAAAAACATTAATTCTTAACGAATCCGAATCACTTATGAAGATGAGAATCGACTACGACAGCCCAATTTTGGTTTTCAATCTAAGTAAAATGTGACAATACTTAGATTGTTGTGAAATAAAAGAATATCCCCCGAAAGAAGCATTTGTTATGTTCATTTTGAAGGAACAGACAAAACCCGCAAAGGAGAGAGAGAGTTAACCGACACAAAAGGCGACGAAAGATTTCTCGTGTTGGCGATGCTCCCACTAAGCCCGCCGGGCGCGTTTCTCACTAATCTGCACTTGTGCAAAACACGGCATGAGCGTCTTCGAAGGGAACTGCGCATGGAAACGCGGCAACTCTCCCTTTCCCGCCCGCCCGCCCGCCCGCGCGCGCGCGTCTCTCTCTCTCTCTCTCTCTCTCTCTCTCTCTCTCTCTCTCTCTCTCTCTCTCTCTCTCTCTCTCTCTCTCTCTCTCTCTCTCTCTCTCTCTCTCTCTCTCAAGGGCGCACTGACCTCGGGAGAGCTATCTCGTCATCTTCCGGCGCCGCGCCGCCCGCGCCGCGTCCCACTATTGTGCTGGTCGGACGCGCCACGCCGCACCGGCCGGCAGCAGGCAGCCGACCGGCCGGCTGGGGCCGGCTGCGCGCCCGGCGCTCAGTGGGCCCGAACGCCGCGCGGCAACCAACGCTTCTCGCGTTCAGGGAAATGAAAAATTGAGCTTTCATCGCAACGATTCTGGAAAGCGAATAGAGTGTAGACACCCAACGAAAGTTCTTTAATCCATTTACACAATGGTAAATATTTACTTTTAGTGTTCGCTGTGATGGTGAGAGATGTAGGAATGTCAGAATCTCGGAGCAATATTTTGTTTTTGGAAGTATTTTTATGTGATTTTCAACAGAAATACTACGCATCTTCTACATATTTGGCGATATCTTCATTTTAATTTTCACATTTACAAATTATTGGACGCATTTTTCTTTAATTCGTAATTTGTAATTAAAGAGTTTAATATTGCGAAGTAAACACCCTTCAAAAATATCCGCAAAGCTAAGTGTATTGAATTACGCAACAATATTTTTCCGGAAGGTTTTTTCCAGCAGAAGACATTTGCCTTTTTCATCGCTACTAGATGTCTTTTACTTCACATTAATTCATTTGTGGGTTCGTCGGGTGGGAGTAAGCTAAACACCACCAACGGCGGGTCTAACAAACGTTTCAGGACGACATGCCTCCTCCTGAAATACAGAATTTTTATATTTTAATTCAAAACTATTATCGCATATTGATCTCAGAAGTAATGCCATTACAAATAACATTTTTAATTAAAATTACGTTGTTTTCCTGTTATTTCAAAAATACTATTATTGGGAGGACTTAGTCTAAAATTGCCCTCCCTCCTCAACTTTCTGTCTTCCCCTGAATGATGAACTCTCTGACGCAGCATACACACATAGTATACTAACATATACATGTACAGAAGCGAAAGAAGCAAGAAATATTCATGCCCAGGGCGGAATTGGAAAGTGCCTAATCGGTATGCACTCGAGCCACCTCGACCAACCACGTCGGGCAGGCCTCTTGATTGTCTTTTGGTTTTTTCTTTCCTAACTCAACTGAGAGCAGTGGAGTTGTGAAAGTGTAAGTAGTGTAAAACCTTGGTTCGTGGCAGGTAAAAGAGCCCCGGATAAATAGTCTCCAAAATATGCTAATACTAAGCAGAGCACACTCTTGCTCAGTTAGAGAAAGACGCAAGTGACGTATAATTGTCATTGCGTGTACGTAATTCGTTGTTGGGTCAGTACCTGCCGAAAAATAGATATCAAGAGAGTTACGAGCAAGGAAGCTCCTAGTGTTACCAATTACAAATTCTCAACAATATACTCACGAGTGGGATGCACCAGTCCACCACTTGTCCGACACCAGGGCTCAAAGCGGTCCAATCCCTGGCAAGGGGCTTGCTCACTTATCCCGTTGTAAATATGTTACCACCATCATTGTGATCTGTTTATAATGATTGAAGCAGAGGAAGATAGCTTTTTGTAAAAACAGAATTAGGAAGTGGTTATGTGTAGAATGCAACGGCGCCGGATTTAAAAACGATGTAAACCAGCAACTTGCAAGTTTCTCACTGATATATGGACCGCTTTAGGCCCGGGCTGCTGAAAAGTGAATATTTGCCTATTCCTGTCATAAATATATTGATACTTATTTATTGACAACACAAAGGGCACGTATTAATTCTAAGCGATTTTGACTCTTATTCGTCTACTACGACACAACAACAATTTCTGTCGCAATTATCCTTTACTTGCGTGTTTCTCTAAACGAACGAATACCTGATCTAATTGTATTTCGCAGACCATTTATGAGGGGCTCTTTTTCCCAAGCGCCTTATTTGAGCCATTTAGGCCCAGTGTGCGCCGGCCGGACGCCCGCTCGAGACGATGACGGCGGCGCCGGCGGCAGAGGCGGCAGAGGCGGCGTGCCGGCCGGAGAAAGTGATACGCGCGGGGGAGGCGGCGGCCGCGGCGAGAGGCTGCGCTGCGGGAACTCTGTGCTCGCGCCGTGGCCGGCGGCGGCGGCGGCGCGGATGGGGTGGTGTGGGGTGCGGGAGGGGAGGGGAGGGGAGGGGATAAGGCACGTCGCGAGCGCCTCGCTGCTCCTCGCCGCGCCCGGGGACTGATACCGGCGCTCCCGCGGGACTTGGCGCCAAGTTTTGGCAATCAAGCCAGCTGGCGAGAGACGGCCTGTCACCTGCCGCGCTACCACCCGCCCGCCCGCGCGCCCGCCCGCTCAGCGTATTCAGTAATTACTGCTGGCAGCCTACAGGGCGAGGGGAGGCAGACACGCGCGACGAGGGAAGCGGAGAGAGAGCCGAGGAAGGAAGGGAGGGAGAGAGACAGAGAAGAGCTGGAAGGGAACTACCATCCGGGAAACTGGTAAAGGGACTGGGAATATGGAACAAGAATTTCCTGGAGTTGGTGAATTTCTTGGAAATTAGACTCTACATGTGAAAGAAATTGTCACTACATTCTTCAAAACTATGTCGACATCATCTCTCCGTACTTTCTGTTTACATGTGAACAGAGAGAACTAACAAAATGCTTCAAATCAATTTTCATTAAAACATCTGAATATTAAGCAAATACATGTGTCTCTAAACTCACATGCGTTGAACTAAGGGTATATTCTATAATTCTGCGAGTCTATATGCTCAAGTTTTTCATAATGTTACAAAGAAAATATTCAAGAGATCATTCAGAAACTGGTGCCTACTTTAAAAAAAGTAGCAAGCAAAATTTTCCTTAAGATTACTTTTTGATATAACATGTCTAATTATATTATTTCAGAAAGCGTATTGGTAGAGTTGCCAGATGCTTTGTACAAACATCCGCCGTTCCAAGGATATAAATCCACCCAACTCCACCAATAAGAAAAATTGAACATTCCAAGCGGGAAATTTGGATTTGCATTGAAATAATTTTATTAGAAGCTTTTTTAGATAGTGATCCTATGAAAAGCTTGATTAGTTGTTTTTTTGTGAACATTGTACTTAATAGTAATATTTATGCAAAAATTTATACCTTTTCTTATATCTTTATATTTTAAAATTACCATAGTTATGACTATGTTTATGACTACAGCATATGAGAGGGATACTTAAGGAATAAAACAATTTCCCCAACTCTCCTTGTTCCTCATAAATATCCGTGGTTAAAAATATTACCACAGAAATGCTTACATATGCATACTTATTATCTGTGGCTTAACGAAAAATGCTGGCAGTGAAACTGTACTTCCAAAAGATTACTAATTTTAATTGGCTTGATCAAAAATTATTCCCAAGTACAGCCAATGTGATAAATTATATACTCATATTGTGCAAAACTATGAAACTCACGGTCCTGTCAATGTTGTTCTTTTTTTGCAAATTTCGTCTGATAAATTCTGAAATCCAGCTCAAAACCGCACATATTTTGATGTATTTCCGCCCGTTGGCCGGTATTGAACATCGATTTTTGTCCCGCGAGAAAGAGCCGTTGTCCAACCAAAGAAGTGGAATTCCGCCCAAACTGGCAGCCTTGGGTATTTGCAGTGGCGCATCAGCAAAATGGAGCTCATTAGGCTTCAGTTCCCCTGCCAAAAAATCGATGAGACATTCTTGTACGCAATGTTTACAAATGTTCTATAGTAACACAAGTCATTTCAATTGAATACATTATAAATAACTGTAAATTAACATATAAAACAAAATTTAGATTCAGTACAAATGAACTTTTCTTTAAAAATGGTAAATTAAAGATATGGTTTTGTATCTAAAATGAATTTTGCTAAAGATCGTTTCGATTGCGTAGCGATCATTCTCACAGCATGCAGCTTCCGGGCCGAAAAAAAATGTTCTGGGGTTTTTAGACTTTAAGAACTTTTCTTTATAAGAAAAGTTCTTAAAGTCCTACGAGTTATCTAGACACTATACTTGCATCCCTCCCACAACAATCCCTATCGCACCATTGCGAATTGCGGTGAAAATCCGCGGCGTCCTCTCTAACAGCACTATATTACACGACGTGTACTATAAACAAGTTCAACACGCATATCACGCATTTAGTTGTAGTGAGACATTAATTACGTAGTTACACACTCACAAAGACTTGCACGCTAAAACAGAGCAGGAATCTGGTTTAACAAGTTCTGGAACAGGTTCCTTAAGAAATGCTGCAATACTTGAATGAGTAACAACCTACAGCTCGTAAGGAAAAGGTAGGCGTAGCCTAAATTCGGGGTTAAGACCGGTAGCGCCCAAGTCAAGATTTCAGCAGAGCGAAAGTGATTCTGTGTTGCAAGTGATCCCAGTACATTACAATACAGCATGGATCTCGCAGTTGCGTTCCCGCGTGCTGACCAGTAAGATGTACTGTGCGAGGATCGTTCTCCTAGTGATTCTGCCATTGGCATGGAGTGGCCCTGCAAGTACTTCGCCAATGCGTAGTGCCAAGAGGGAAAGCGTGGTGTGTTTGCCGCCGCATAAAAAACATTTGGGCGTAGATCGTCCTTTGTTCGGTCGCAACAAATGCAATTTACTCGTAACTGGGCTTCACCAGGCAGGAATTCTTGAGTTGGGGTCACAACCACATGGATTGGTGAATGGAATCAACAATGGACATGCTCAGTGCTACGTCGAACACAGTTCTGACATGGGCGATAGACAATGCTACAAAATTGTTCACGAAGATGAAACAAATGCACTTTTGTATGCCACCAATCCACGTGTCATTTCTGCGAGAAACGCACCTGTGATAAATGTGAACACTATACCCTCCCAAGTAGTGGGAGCTGTTCATGTTACAAATGTTGTGACTGGCTCACGTCTTACTAACTATCCACAAATGGTGGAACAGAATGCATATTGTGATTCGAATCAACAAAATTGTGACCCCGCAAATCTAGTTATATTTGAGTCAAACGGAAACTATCAGTGCAACGCCTTGCTGGATTCTTGTGGAGGTAATGGCTGGTTGACAGTGAATAAAACGAAATTCGAATATTTTGGAGAACTCGAGGTCGTCTGTGAAACGTCATTGTGTGCCCCGGGATACGTTGTTTTCGAAGATAGTGGTTGCGTCGACCAATTGTACGTGCAGAGTGTCCTATGTGTTGGTGATGTCTTGTTTGACGTTTTTGGAGTGGCTCATTGTGGAGGTGGATTCACTCAAGAACAAATGTTGTCGATTAGTTTCAACCCTTCAAATGGATTGTGCAACTTTATCACCCCACAAGATGTAGTAACCAGAGTTGCTTATGCGGGGGAAAATGTCCTCAGACCACTTTGTGGCCCAGACGATTCTGGAAATTGTATAATCGAAGTGGTCGCTGAACCTGATATACCATTTTAAGACTCTTTTGAATCAATTTGGATGACAAATGCAAAAAACCGAAATCCTATCAGAAATTTATTGCTAAGGAAAAATGTGTCTAGAATAGGTTGAATTTGTTTCTTTTTACTTTTGTTGGTAATTTAAGATATTTTTCTGATGAGGTAATTTCATAAAAACTATAAATTATTTTCTTCCGAAAGTGTCTCTAAATTATTAAAATGTGAAATTCAAATTCATATGAAGTACATCACAAACTCTTGTCAATTTTCTAGACATTTGTTTCATTACACAGTTGTAGAAAACTGCAAAAAGAACTATCAGAGAAAATAATGAAGTGCCTTGAGAAGCATTAAAAAGAATTACGAAATTTAATGGAATGCCTTTAATTTGCTTTATTGAGTTCATATCAGTGCAATGTTTCCATTTACGTTTAAGTTTACCTACATAAGATGATAAAAATAATTAACAAAATAATTGTATTAGTTTTGGTTGCGGCCAATAAATTTCAATGTATAAATTAAATTATATAAGTTATTTACTGTCTATATAATAATTCATGTTATTGTATTTCATTATTAGTTTGATCTAATCAATGAGAGTACGAGATTGAATCTGAGTCCCGATTAAGAACCGAAAAATTATTAAACTTCATACAATATACAACTAGTGATGCTACAGAATGGCACAGACTTTCCTCTATTAGCTTTCTATTTTCTTTGGTCTCTGTGAGTTAATCGAACTTGCCACGTGTTCTTGCCTGCTATCATTTATCGCCGCCCAAAGTACATATTTCTGATTTTTTCTTAGTTTTTTCAGTTTCCTAATAGTAGAGCGGAAAAATATTAATATTATTAAAAAACAGTAAAACCTCGTTCTAAATGGCAATATTCTTTGAAACATTTCGAGCCACTTTTTAAAAACTGGAGTGTAAGCGATACTGTAAATTCGAAATTTGAATCTGTTTTACCCCAAAAAATTTTGAGTTTTAGAAAAACGTCATTTGAAGTTATTGTAAGTACTATAACTCACAAATACAATAGTGCTCACAAATTGCTGAAAATTTGCATATGAACGGCATGAGAGTTCTCTAAAAAAATGTACATTTGTGTAATTTTTGAAAAAAAAAACGAAATGAACTTTACGTCATATTAAAAAGCGTAATTAACACTATCCGTTCAAAATGTTTGATGAAAAAACTTGGAACCGTTTTCCAGAAAATGGGGTTTGAGCGTTTCTGAAAACGCGGAGTTTTGAGTTAGTTTTTCCGGAAAACGGTAGAGTTTTGGAGAAACTTTGTGCCACATTATTTAAAGCACATGTACTCACAAATAAAATAATGTGAATAAATTGCCGCTAATACAAATATTAACATCAGAGGAAAGTGAAAAATACACTTTTGTAATTTTTGAAAAAACAAAATAATATAGCAATATGGAGTTTATGTCATCTTATTGAGTACATTTAGCACTATCCCTGACAAAAATTTAAAGAAAAAATTTGAATCCGTTTTTAAGAAAATCTTTTTTTGTAATTTTTTTAAAATTGAACATATTGCATGCAATATTGTATGAAAACTACAAAAATTTCCAAAAATTGTACATGACTTTAATGAAAGAGTTCGTGTTTAGTGTTCACAGCTATTTAACTCCTCCTTCTCAGAATATTAGAAAAACTTGCTGTGCCTTGCCCAACAACCTGACTTTACGAAATAATTCAAAATTTCTGCTTCATATTACACAAAAATTAATAATCTCAATGATTCTACACAAAGCGTATGCTATAGTAAAATATCTTATAAAATGCTTTATTTCGGAGTTAAATTCCAGATGTAAATTTTTTGATAAAAATCACACTAGCCCTTTGGTTTGGGGTTGGTTTTATTTAAGTGTTTCAGTGTTACAATACTTAGAAACTGTAAAACAAATTTCTGAAGTAGGATGCAAAGTAGACATAAATTATTTTATCATTAACCTTAAATACCTCTACATTTGGTGATACCTCCGATAAAGCTGAAAAAATGTTCATTTTGCGACATGAGAAGTATTGATACAGGTTTAGAGTTGAAGTTTTATATATTATTTTCCTGTTTTCACTTTCGAGAATATTATGACAGAGCAGTTTTAAAGAAAACTAATTCTGATATGTACCAGAACCCTGTTACTGGGTTTTCTCAAAATTATGTTAAGAATGGCATAATCAGGGACATGATGTGTATGTAAAAAAATGAACCTAAATATGTACATACTTAAGAATTAAAAATTGACAAACTAAGGAATAAAATGAGTAAAATACGGATGAAAAGTTGAAAATCATGTATAAGTCAATCTTTTAAGTTATGCAAATGGAACGCTGAAAGAACTCGGTTGTAGTACTAGCTGTAGAAGAATATTTACTCACATACTAAATTAACTGTACTGTTTTAAAAGGTTAAATGTGAAACTTATCTTTTTATCTCTTAATAATGCGTTGTAGTTAATAATATACCGCTCAACATACTAATCATTAATGAGGCCCGTATTGAACCTTCCAATATACTATTGTGGAGTTAAAAGCGTACGTATTTCCCATTTAACCAATTTAAAATTTCATTCAAAGTTAAAAATAGATTAGTGAAAAATCACAAGAATAATTTTGAAAGATAATACTGTGGAACGTATTGCAAACAATATGTTGGAATACAGGATCAGTCGGTGCTAGTATGATACAAAAACGAAACTTTTCGCTTTATCTTCTATAGCGTTTGTAGCAAACACACGGAAAAATACTGATAATGTGCCTTTTGATGCTGAAGTCGCGTACGAAGTAAAAAATAACTTAAAACCTACCATATCTATTAAAAAATGTGTATCAAAGTAGCCCCATCTGATGGGACTAATTCGATACTTGAAGGGGCTAAAGTGATACAGCTTGTTATCTCTATGAATTTTGATTGAGAAACAACGAGCAGGCTATAGGGAGAAACCTTAGGGGCTATTCATAAATGATGTAACGCAAAATGGAGTATTTTCAACCCCCCACTCCACCTTATTACGCACCCGAAAAGCGTGCTTGATCCCCCTACCCTAAAAAAGTTCATAACGCTTGCAGCAACACCACCCCTTCATGTAAATGCCATAAGTGAAAATAAATTATAGCGCAGTAAAAACAATTTGTATTTATTTTATTTGTGTTGAATATTAAAATTAACGAGAAAGTAGAATTTACATAGCGATCCTCGTTGAACCAAACATTAAGATAGAGGCACGTTGGGAGTGAAGGAAGAATGCTTGGTCCATGTGGTTGATTACAAACTGTGCACTAGCGCGCGATTGTAAATGATACATAAGAGAGACTACACTGCGCCAATTTTAATGGATTCTATAATATACTTGATATCAATTTTGAATATTTTCTTCGTAATCTCAGAGATTAAAAAATGTTGAAAACATATTTTCATTTATCGAAATAATTTACAACTAATACATTTTGTTTATTTATGTTTTTAAAACCAATTAATTAGTTAATATTTAAATGTTTTGGTAAAGGACTCATAAAAGGAATAATTTCAGCTAATGTTGAAAATGTAACAAAATTAATGTCATTGTTACGTAACACTTAACTAATACCCCTTAACCCGTATGTAACGCAGTGTAACGCTGCCTCAGACCCCCTCCACCTCCTCAGCGTTACGTAATTTATGGACGACCCCATAGAGTGTAGTGTCTCAGAAGTATTTTTTCATTTTTTTTAAATATTTTGTTTCGTCTGAGTAATAAGCAATCTTTACGATCAATCTGAAAGTTTGAAAAGGAGGCTTTAAAATAAAGTATAAAAAAGCATTGTTTAATTTGGTTTCAACTCCAAAAAAGATACACGAATGCTACACCAGTAGATGGACACGTGGGGGTAATCTCTTACCCGATAGTATTTTATTAAGAAAAACGAATGTAAGGCGACTGAATATTTATTTAAAGTACACAAACATTTTATATCACTTATAATGAGTTGATGTTGCATGAGAAAACATGTTTAATAAACATGTTCTTGGAAGTCAGAGTTGTGGCATTTGAGGCATGCATTTTTGCAAGTACTATTGTTCTCTGACCTTGGATACACATTTCATTTCAGTTACTCAATTATTTCTGATTTGCTCGTACGCTAGTTTATACTTTTATTAGAGAGCATAGTAGAGAGTATCAAGTTTTCAAGTAGAGAGTAATCAGTTTTTATGGTTGAGAGCAATGTAAGTGATATTTTTTATGTTTTTGGGTGGGAAAACGTACTTACCTACCTACATTGATACAGGCATAAAGGGTTATTTTGTTACCTCAACTTACTTCTAATCTCCTTAACGACAGTGGGAGGCGAACAACACATGTGACAGACGAACCCTAACCTCGAAGGAGAATACATTTAATTTAACGCTCGCGAACTTTCAGTCACGTAGCTTTAAACGAAAGACTTGGGATAATATATTACCATTGTATAATTTCTAGCGTTAATATGGTAAATTATCGAGACAAATTGTTTATACATTAAAGGGTAATAACAAGAAAGTTAACGTATGTAAAATAATTGTTGAATACTGCAAAGGTGTGGAAGTGGCATCGTCACATTGGTTTAATAGAACGCAACACGCGAGCCTTGGACCTTCCTTTCAGCATATTGATTTTTATATTTTTTCTGTATTATCAGGTGAATTTAAATAATTAAATATTGTTTCAAGACATTTTTGTGCATTTTTCCTCCATAGAAAGTTACTAGTCCAGAATCGTAGATATTACAATTACGAGCAGTAACTTTACGAATTCCCATACGTATAATGGTTCTTACGATGGAAAAATAATAAAAAAGTATTGCTTTATCCTTGAATAAGTTTTAATTTTTAATTTATAAAATAGCCCGGCAGCCATATCCCATTAGCCCCATCAGTCCTATCATATTAGTCTAAAAATATTGAGGTTGTATATATCAAGACACGATTAATACTCTTGAAATCTTTTAACACAGAAAACTTTAGCGATTCTGTAAGAATGATTACCTATTTTCAAAAATATCCTACCATGTAGAATGACGAAACGACATCAACAGTTTCCTATCTTTGCGAAAAATTCTTAAGAAGAAGGTACGTCATTCCGGCTTTGATTTTTTTGGTCTGTGGTCATTAATAATGCAATAATTTTCATTACTTTTATTTTTGGTAATTTTGGATATTGATAAGTAACATATCTTTAAGTGAGTCACATTAGCCCCAATTTTTTGCTGTGTCTTATACGCTCTCTTATACGCTTAACTCTAAAATCTATAAAACCTGAAAAGATAAATCTAAAGATACTGGTTCAACTTCCATTAACGTTCCTCTTTACAATTTAACATGTTCTGCATCCACAGTTTCACTTCGATTACGTATCTTACAAAATCGTAAAGGCGACTACATAATGCTGGTGTTGAGGAAGTAACACTTAATGAGACTGAAATAAAACGTGAACGGTTACTCTAACAGCTTCCAATTAAAACGAGTAGCGTGTAAAGCATCCATTTGGCACGCATTAGAATGCAGGAAAGCACGTAATTGAAGCTCATCGCCCAAGGTTAGCGCATCCAGAACGAAGGTCTCCAAGAAGGTTGTCGTGTTGAACCAGTATAGTGCTTTCCGAGCATACGAGATAGGAACGTCAGTAGCGCGTTAGAATTACCAGCGTGATGTTCACCGCCTTCCTTGTCTGCATAGTGTCTGTCTCTCTGGCACAAGGAGATACACCTGTGATATTTACAACCCCAGTTCCACCATATACAACCGAAGAGTATTCGACACGCCTGAGAACAGATAGTGTATCGTGCACAAGATTTGAGCGAGAGTGTTTCTTAAAAGACCGAGTGTTGTATATACCCGCCAACAAGTGCTATCGTCTTCTCACCCAAGGCCCGTGCAAAGAAGGGGAACTATTTGTGGTGTTGAAGAAACACTACTACGTGTACGGTGAGGTGATCGGGACGTGTCGTGTGCATACTCCGTGTGATAACGCCAACAGGATCCGAATGGCTGACGGACTTTGCTACGATGTGCACCGCCCGTTTCCTGACGCCCCCGTCACCTTCTGCCCGTTCAACGAGCACCTCTTCGCGGAGACGAACATTTTCGGGGAAGGCTCGTGCTGCTCCGAGCCCAACTGCTGGTCCACGTACGTGCCTATAACGCAGCCTTCGAGGAAGAACCGTTGCTACGCTGTGAATCTAGCGACCTACCGCCAATGGGGCACGTACCCAAAGATTCCGTTGCGGGAGGTGGAGGTGAAGTGCACCAGCAAAGACCTAAAGTGCTTTGCACAAAACAAAGTGCTCTATTCTAGAGACGGTAATTGCTACGAGCTACTAAAACCGTGTGGGGAAGACCGATGGGTGACTGTGAACAAAACTCACTTCATGACGGCGCAAGAGATCGACACCATGTGCGTTCGCCATCGATGCCCGCCGGGTCAAGTGTACATGTCGGCTGACTGGAGCTGCCGCACGGTGTGGGACCTGCAGAACGTGCACTGCGCGGGCGACGACATCTTGTTCGACATCTTCGGCGAGGCGCACTGCGCGCGAGGCACATCCCAGGAGGAGATGCTGGCCTTGCCCCCAGCGCCGTGCAGAGACGGCTGGTGCAGCTTGGTTGTGCCGCCTCTGCTCGGATACGACGGAGGAATCGACTCGGCAGCCGGCCCACGCGACGGGAAGACACTGTGCGCCGGCAAAGACAAACGCTTGTGTGAACCGGAAGCAGCGTTTCCCACACAGGAATCTCTTGGAAATGACACTGTGGTGCGCGTTTAGTTTGCCAAATAAGAATTATGAGAACATGTTGCAGAGATTAATTTTATTTATTTATCTCTCACATCTTTTTAAAAGTCTGATATGCGTGTGTACGTATTTTATGAATTACTCATAATTTACCTATGAGATTTATCATACGAATAAACTAGAATGAGTAACAAGGCTTCTTAATTTTTATTTGATCGTGTATAAAACGCTATATTCTTTGAGACCTCCAGATACACATATTATAGGTCAGAAAAAACCTTTAAAGTATAATACATTCGATTCAGATTTGGCAAATTTTTGATAAATAAATCAAAAGAACACCGTAGAATTTATTAAGTAGTAAGTTAATAAGTACTTAACATTAAGTTATTGATTATTATGTAAGGCACTTTTTAACTACAGTATTAATAAAAGTGACACGATGTTAACAAAATATTATCGTTGTATACATTCTCGCATCATCAACGTATTATCATGTTCAGCAAACAGCAGATTATTTCAATACATGACATAACAATGTAGTACGTGCATTTTTTCAAAATTCTGTTAGAAATTCTTCAAACATTGTTGCGTACTGTCGAGATTAATTTTTGGTAACACATGAATTAACCATCAATTGACACAAAATTATTCATTTTGAAATATTCAATTTACCCTTGAGGTTATTTTCCACTACAAGATGGTGAATACAAACTGAGTAAACCTTTGATTGGTTTGTTTCGCAGTTAACATTTATTCTTTGTTTTTCATTTGTAGTAAAAGAGGTAGATTTTTCGAAACAAATTTGTATTACTTAATTTGATACGTAGCATTTCACATAATTATACTGTTGATCTGGAACTTATCCAAGTTAATGACTATGTGAATACACTTTTATATTGACGAAGATTTAGTATTGATAATAACCGAGACTTCTTTTAAAATATTTACTTGCCTTCGCCAGCATCAACAGCTAACTCAAGAGAACTACTTGTGCAAAAACTGCATACTGGACAACAATGCAAGTTAGACATGCGTAAAATAATAATAACTTTCTGATTTATAAAATACCAAAATCAGTTAGACCAAAAACGCGTCCCTTTTTTACTCACTTTCCAGAAGTGTACGGGTGGCGATAACTAAAAAGATTCACTTAGGTGGTGAAACTAGAAAATTTCATTGTTAGAACACACAAATGACAATTTCTTTGATTTCAACAGAGCAATGCTACTGTAAATCCCTCGTGCACGGGCTTAATGTAATTCTCAGTTAATGCATAATCGTAAGGGTCCCAACTAGAAGTCGATTTTGATTTGAGGAAAAATGTAATATTTTGATGCGAAAATTATTGAAATTTGTTATATATTTGTCTCTTTTAACAACAAAAAATGCACAAAAGTATTTTTTAATCCCTTCAAAACAATTGTTTAGTTTTCATCGAAAATATTGCACTTTTCTAAGTAAAACAGTAAAACCACTTTAACCACTTTGCAATCGCACATCTGGACATATAGAGAAAAAAATTGAAAGGTATATTTCGTTACTTTCCTTTGTAAGTACATTATGAAGCTAATTATTTACTGTGTGTTATAATGATTTCTTGTGAGTCGTAAAGTTGAATTCAATGAGTAATTTTATAGCAAGACCAATTAAATTTACAAAAATTGAAAATTGACTTTTCATTAAAAGTACATAGCCTAAAGTTAATGTTTAAATATGCAAGATGATTCTTTTTTCGACTAGGATTTTAAAATTATCTTGGACAAACGAATTATTTAAATAAGATATACGTCTTCTACCCTTTTCGCAATGTTTCCATTGTACTACAACAAAGACAAAAATTCACAAATATTATTTAATCACTATCATGCAACGGCATCTTACGTAGCTTTCTATAACCAGTGGAGCAAACATGGCATTGAGTGAAGTGTCACATACAGACACCGCTTTTGAATACTGGCCCTATATGCTTACTAATCGATTCGAGAACGCCAATGAGGATGCGCGATGTACGACCACTCTAACTATAATTTGTTTGGCACGGCGACAGGACAAAACAGTATTTATAAATGCTACCATATTGTCAACAATATTTCCCGTTCTGGAATAAATCACCAATATTTTTAAGATGTATACTACTCTCATTGACTTTCGTTTTTACAACAGGTTAGAAGTACATACGAGTATATTGGTGCCTCTGTAAATGTATCCAAATTTAGATGGACTAGTACACTGGAAAATTTCTTTTGTAAGTAGTTATATTTTTGTAAGATCCTCAGTAATAGGAACCAAGAAGAAAAGGATTGAGAAAGAATTCGTTGAACTTACCAGGCTGTCAAGGAATCCAAATTTATGCACAATTTACATAAAAATTATTTTAAATTCGTAGATAGGCAAAAATTATACTCGAAGATAGGCACGTTCGAACTTATTGAGTAACCCGAAAAATGAACGTAACACAATAGGATAACAATTTAGTCCAGTCCATGTCCAAGAAATGTTCGCTTGTTCCTTTTAAGAAAAAAGGAATGAAATTAAAAGTAAGACATAATGAAATATAACAGCATCATAAATAAAAATCACAATTATTATTATTATTATTATTATTATTATTATTATTAACGATCTTTGATTTCGTTCACATCTTCAAAATGAAGACACGTGTTGAATATTACATGCCCCATAACTCAAAACTATAAGTTTATCGCTGATTTGTTGTATTAAGATGAATACTTTTGAAAAAAGGCGTTTCCAACACAAAGTTTATATTTCTAGGAAAAATAATTCTGGGCGCCATCTACAAAATACGTTTGCAAAAGACAATGGCTCAATCAAAAATGAGCCCAATTCCCAATTCATAAAAAACACTTTAAATTCTGCGAATGGATTTTGATGTCCTATAAAATTTGCTTGAAATTATAGAAATGTGAAACATAATATGAAACAAAAAATCATTAGCATCAAACCTGGAGCATTTAGATGACGAAAAAGTATTGTTATATACTACGTGAAAATCTATGTTAATAAGGTTTTATCAAACCTCTAATATAATAAGAATGCATACTTAATTTTCACGGTACCAAATTATCATTGGCGAGATCTTTAACAACATTATGTAGAGTGTGTGGTAATTTAAATTTCCATATTTTATTTCTAGAAGCCTTTCAATGATAATCATTTTTCGTATGTTATAATATTTGTTATCCTTTCTCAAAAGCTATATTTTATTTAAATGCCATTTAATCAGCCTTGATCGCATGTTTTTCGGTAATGGGGTCTTTTTTTGAAAATTCCCGATTGTGGGTTCTTTTTGAATTTTAGTCTAGTTTGTGCGCTAGTTGTGATGCTGCATCAGTCCACGATTATTTCCCTGCCTTTCAATCTGCACTTCTAGCAGAAACTGCTTACCTGATGAGAACACGAGATCTATGCTAAATTAGAAGTCATTTACATCAAACAAACCGAATTAACTATGTCAGATAATGTTAAGTTGACTAATAAAAAATAATTTTGCTGTTAGAAAACCTCTCTTGGCACGAGAGAGAGAGAGAGAGACAGACCGACAGACAGAGAAAGAGAGAGAAAGAGAGAGAGAAAGAGAGAGAGAAAGAGAAAGAGAGAAAGAGAGAGAAAGAGAGAGAGAAAGAGAGAGAGAAAGAGAGAGAGAAAGAGAGAGAGAGAGAGTTTGAGAATAATTATTCAATATTAATGCTCCATCTCAAAAATTAATAAAAAGAAATAGTTAAATATGCCAAGTTCGGTCATTAATTCGCCATGTTCAGATATTCGATTTCAATGTTATTTTTTCAGTTTCACAAAAACAAACCAATGTTCTAATATTTTCAGGCAACTATGAAATATTAACAAAATTATCCGCAAACATTCAGAAACTTCTATACCTAATTTGTTTGCCAATCAATTAATAATTGTACGTTCAAGTTACGTATTGATGCGCTATTGCTCTGTATTTTATATGTGCTAGTTTCTTAGAATTTATGCCATTGATTTGTACATCAGCGTTTCTATTCCATTTGGTCTTTATATTCACCAGTCTTTTATATTCCTTAGATTAAAATAAAACATGCACAAAGAACATTATTTTATATATTGATAATATGCTTCATAATGTTGCTAAGTGCCGAATTGTGTCTGAAAACAAACCTAAAGTAGATGGTAGGTATCTTCAATTCATTCATCAGTTCAAATATATTTTCTGTACAGTGTTTAGTAAAGAAATTAATACTATTAAATTTTATAGGATTTTTGAATGTTCGGAACAATGAAGGTCCTAGGAGTTTTGAAATTTAAGTAATACAAAAGCAAAATTGTATTTTTTCTTGGCATCATACATAAAGATATACTATAGTCATAAAAGATAATGAAAATCAACACCAACATGTTTTAAAATTTCAGTATCAGAATAGCTCAGATGGTGATAAGATTAACGAAGATTTCCGTATGTACACTTATATTTTCATCTAATACATTTTAGTATATTTCCGTAATATGCTCATTGACGACGAACCTTCTTCGTATTATTAGCGATGATCTGTGCATTCTGATACCAACAAATTTTTGTCATTTCAAAAGAAATATGTTCACTGTTTTGTGCACACACATCTTGGCACTTCAGAGATGAGTTGTGACAAATGAACGTTTGAAAAACAATAAAATAAACATCATGTCCACTCGTGGTACTTTTATACACCACACGAGTTCGTGCACCTATAACAAGTATGACTGTACACACTTCTCTTGTAGATTCTATGGTTCAACATCCTTTCAAATTTCACCACCTTCTCACAAGAGAAAACGATAAAAGTTAATTTATTGTATAGACATGCCCTCAATATTTTAAACAGTATAGTACAGAAGTTACATAAAGAATGTTAAATTCTTTGCATTTTAATGCAAACAATGGGGGATCGAAAGAACGTGTAGTGTGGATGTTTGGTACATTGTACTGCACCAAGTAGAATAGTAACCGTGGATCATTTTTGCATCACTCGAGAAACTCGTCTGAAATGTTTTGAATCATCAAAATATACTACTGACAATACACGTGTGTAAATGCAATACAACATTTTCATATAAAATACATAATAACAATAAGACTTGACACACAAATTCAACCTTTTCGATGAAAGTACATTCATATGATCTTTTATACACAGTATCTAAATTCACAAAACTTGTAAGGAGAGAAGGAGTGGGATTGGGTACAACTGAACGGCACTTCACTAACATGTTTTAGAATTTTCTTTGCTTTGTATCTACAATGGGTGACTCTCTTTTATGCTGTACAATTGGCAACACCCAAGTAACGATTGAGCGTTTAACCTGAGATGGAGAATGCAAGGAACATTTCCGATAATGAAATATATTGGAAAATAATTCACACCGTCTTTTAATGCAATTCTATAAGTTAAAGTTATAATATAAAATACAAATGTTAGTTCACGAGTTAAAACTTCTCCGAGAAGTTTAGATATTTTTGCGGGGTTTAATTTTCACAAGTACATTATTTCACATCGCACAGTAATAATCAATACAGGCTGCAGTCTATATGGAAACGTAGTAATTATATAAAAAATAGCAAAGGGACATCGAATTGCAGAATTGCATATAATATTCAGATAGACAAAACATTTCAGAACATGTAACAAATATAAACATTGCAGACGAAGACTGTTTCACAGGACATGCCTGTACAAAATTATGCTACACCAAGATACATTGGTATTCGGGGCCTAGAATATTGTATTCGGAACCAACTAAATTCCCGGGATTTCGGTTCATATTTTTAACTGTTTATATTTGTTCGTTATTCAAGAACATTCCCCACAATTAACAACTATATTTTCTCATGTCGTTACGATTTAAGTTACTCGATTTCACATGTTCGAAATTATGAGGAAGACCTGACCAGAGCGAATGAGAGCGTTTTGGCATTTACATTACAGTAGGCAAAACATTTTTTGAAATAACCGGGATTTCCATGACTCCTGTTACAATGCAATATAACGAGAGTATTGAATCTGTTAATTTCTAATTTTGCAGGCAACTTAAGAATATGAATATTTCTAAATATTTTTTATTAATTTTTTGTAATGACAATTGAAATGAAAAAAAATATTAGTATTCATTTACCAATTTTTTACTTGTCTATTAATGGAGCTTCAGTTACGGTGGTAAAAATACGATTCTACTCCAAAACATCGACAAAGGTCGTAACTAAAATCCAGAAATAGCTCAAGATTTATTGAAAAATGTGTTCGTTTCCAGAAGTGCATTTATATCCTAGCAATGTGAATGGCCAAAACGCTGAATCGAACGAAATCAGCAGCAATTCTTCCACGTATATATTTATTATTTTTTTACTATCACATGACACACGAACAGACACATAACATGTCACGGTTCAGTATATCCAACACTTATAGTACGGTCACATTTTCACGGTTCCAACACCTCACATTGACTGCCACAGTCTTCGCAGCACTGGCTGCCGATGGTGGGAGACGGCGACGTCGCGGGCCACCGCACACGGCAGAGGGCGAAAGGGGTTGCCGTGTGGCTAGAGTCACTGCCTCCCACAACTCATCCCCCAAAGCGAAAGGGCTCCCCCGGCCCATGCTCGGCTCTTAGCACCAGTCTTCATCACCAGTTCGAACTGGTGTACCTAACAACTCAAAATATATTTCCGTCTCAACTGAAACCAAAGGTTAGGAAATTGCTGAGTTCTGCGTGTTCCTTGACGTGAAATAGAAACATGTTACCCACCGATTTCTGCTACAATAACCCGTTTTGTACTTCGTTCAACGTTATTGGCGCAGTTTTATCAAGCTCTAAAATTACTCTATTCTTCTACTAAACGATTGTCTATTTACCCGACAAAGTTGATTTAACGTAAACAAACTTTCAATTTGGTAGAATACTCAAGAAGTCTTCTTGATAGTAGAGAACGAACAAAAATGCTCTGATAATTCATGAACAATAATACTCTTTCAGAATAATATTTATCCTGGAGAACAACAACGTTTCAACAATATTTTGCTTCAATTTTCCCAATAATATGTCAAACAAAAGTAAAGTGAATTCGCCTCATCCACAAATTTTCCTTATCACAATCCATTCCGTTCTCTGACATGTAACAATAAACATTCAACACGGCTAGCTTTACACCACCACCACCACCACCACCTCCTCCACCTCCACCGCCTGCCTACCGGACGTGAGTCCCTCGGCCCTACCAGCCTCGCTCGAGCCGGGGGATGCGCGTTCGTCCACAGCCCCCCAGCCCCCGTGCGGGACGGGGGTCGCCGGCCGATGTGACGTCACCGCCGCGCCCGTTGCCGCGTCAGTCGCTGCCGCGGCTCAGCCGGCGCGCGTCGCGGCCGCGGCCAGAGCCCAGTCCTGCTACCTGGTGAGCAGCGCGGAGAGCGCCACCGTCGGCAGCAGCAGCCACTCCGAATACCACCGCATGGCGGCGCCACCTGCAGCAAGCAAAGCGGCAGGCACGTTACAAGGAGGATACAAATGCGCGTCTTTCGAGACAAATTATTTTAATTCTCTCTACTGATTAATTATTTCATTTAAGAACAATTGTTGTCAGTTTCTTGTCAATGTCAAAAATTAACACAATACTTTAAATTTTCATTTATTTTATGAAGGTCAAGATTAAGGTCATATAATTAATTAATTTTCATTTAAGATAAGTATATGTTACTTATTTTTATTGGCCATGTAACAATAATGGGAATGTCATTGACCATACATTTTTCCTCCTTTCACCTGCCTGTTTGGGCGACATACGTACCTTCCTTACTGGGCAAATTTGTAAAATTTCGGCAAATGAGACCTTGTCATCCATCAAAATGAAATCTCCCCCCCCCCATCAAATACTTTTATAACACTTTATGTCGCCCTAACAAACAAATTGAAACTATTTAAAAATAATTTCAAATGAATCGCGTAGGAATTGTGTAGGCATATCTCGTATAGTTTGGTATTAAGAAATCTAAATTGCTTATTGCACTATTATAAATATAATCAAAACAGTTCAACCACGCTGTTTGTACATTAAATGTTTTTTAAATACTAAATAAGATATTTCAATTTATTTATAAAACTATTATGCTTTCCTCATTTGATGGCTTAAATATTGCGAACTCGAATAACATTCATATTGTATTTAGCCACTACAATAAACAGTGTTGTCCTTGTTGTTTGATGACGCTGTCTTCTTACATATACGAGAAGAAGGTTAGACATCTCATGTACAAAACCAATATTTTGAAACAACAGATATCAAGTAAAAATTAAGCAAAAGATAACACGGAAAACTCATGTACTAGAGTTAAAACACATCTTTGTGGTTGCATGCATTTAAACTGGTCGGCGGCTTGCGAACATTGTTCTCGAAATTAGATTAAATTACACTGTTAAATCGCTGCGTCCCACGTTCAATGATTCCTCTTACACTAGCGAAAACCGCGATAGCTCTATTCATTATTCTCCAAAATTTGATTTAGTACTGACAGAATGCTGTAAGTAGATTAATAAATCAAACTAGGTGGTTAATTAACGATATCAAACAGCGAAATATTCCTGTGTGGACTAAATGTAATATTTCCGACAACAGTATTTATCCAGTTGCATTTTCTTTCCACACAATATTAATGTGACAGGATGTTATTTTAATGAAAATCTGTTCTGTTTCTATGATGACGTTTCTCGAAAAAGATCGTTCGACGATGAATGAAACAACAAAAATGCGTGTCTTCACCAATTACTTAAACATCGAGAAAAGTTGTTGCCTGGTGCATTACGCTTCATGAAAATTAACTTTCACACAAGTCACGTAAATTACACGTTGCTGTAAAGAATGTGGCTTTATAGATATTAACCATTAGTCGCCCAGCTTGGACGTGTCTTCTATTAAGTTCTTATCGCAAGGTCGAAACTTCTATGTCTGCGTGGGCGGTGATTACAGAAGCTGAGGCAGAGTTTCTAGTCACATTTATTCCTATTCTGAGGGTTTGGAGATCCTGGACGTGGAAAAGACTTAAAATGATGAATGGAATTACAGTGGAAAGAAAAAAGGTAAGTTTATCTTTAGGTTCCCTTTTTCAGAATTAGGTAGACAACGTATTCAACGCCTCTCCTGATATAGATTTCAACTAATTCACAAAGAAAGTTTTGTTGGGTGTTCTGAAATTTTCACGTAGAACTATTTTTGGTGTTTAAGGTGCATATGGAGTCATTTATGGCTCGAGCCACTGGTCATTTGTATAAACTTTCATGTATAGAATCGGAAAAGTACTTTAAACCTACAACATTTACCTTACTTTTTCATACTCTGGAATTTTATTAGAATCAACTCACACTACGTAATTTTTCTTTTCAGTTTGTTATGGCGTGTAATTGAAAAATACGTGACTTAAAGCATTTTGAGAACAAAGAATAAGGTTTTAACAGCCATTCGTTTTACGAAGAAAGATACAATAGCAGTGTTTCATGCAAATTGTATCCAATCACGTTTTCCTTGACTAAATAATTATTTTTTTCTAAATTTCAGGAGAACCATTTTGATGTATATTATTGCTTTTTGCAATTCACCACATATGTTCCTAGATGAAGCAAAAAATAACAAAAATGTGATATTAAAAATAACTCTATCCTAGCGCCGAAACTGGCTGAACAGAAAAAGACACGTTTGAATCACTCTCCTCGTCGGAAGCAGGAGCATGTCGAGAAAATAAATTTCACGGCGTCCAAACATTCAAATCTTCACAGAAATCAAGCAGCTCTTTTCGTAGCCACAACTTAAACTGCCACCTTCTCGTAATTGATAACTGAAGTTGGCAAAAGTTGCGCTGCAACTCTTTCCCGAGGCGCTCCACGGCAAGAAGGCAGACGAAGTTGCGATCCCTCCCGCGCGCTCACCTGAAGCGCTCCGGCGGGCGTGATATTTAAGTTGAAGGCCAGGTCCGTCATCAATATTACTTACGCCTTAAGAATAAGTTACTCCGCGCGGGGGCGAGGGCGGCGGAGGCGGAGGTCGCGTGTGGAGCAGGGGAGCGCGATGAATCGCGGTTACGAAGGTGCGAGGGAGGTTCGTGGAAAAGAAACCCGAGCGGCGCGCACGGACGGAGGCAGAGGAGTCGAGAGAGGACAAGAGGGACGAGGAATTGACCACGACCAGAATGAGGCAAACGTGGAGTACAGTGGTGAATATATTGTGATTGTTGGTAATGGCGAGGTGCAATGTAAAGGAAGAGTGACCTAATTGGGAAAGATTGAGTTCAAAGTTCACAAGAGAAAAGAATAGAAGGGAAAGGCTATCAGCACGCCACAAAAGTATTGTATCCGCAATGGAGTTTGTGAAGAAATTGTTCATTTCTAATCAGAAACACAATAGAAATTGTCAAGTGACTTGACAGAAAAAGAAGTAGCGAAGATTGAGAAATTGGTCCGGGTGTCAGACCCATTTGTGGGAAGTCAGAAATTGGTTGAACTGTATGAGGGTATTAAATTATTGGTGAAATAAAAATAGTTCGTCAATGTCTGACGGAGAAGTCTGGTACAAAAGCATGTGTAAGTTAATATATCAGTTGCAAGTAAAAATGAGTTTCCAAGGCATTATATTGAAGAAGGACAATGGAAAAAATTTAAATTCCAAATTAATATGAAGGCACAGAACGAAATCCTATGCCTGATGCCCTGCAAAGTTGAGCTGCGATATCAGCAACAAAGACCATCAGTGCAGTGTCGTGCTGGCAAATAACTTAAATATTGATTTAGCGGTGAGTTGTCGTTGCCACGTAATCTGAAATAATTCATTGGCGTTGTCATTGCCAAAATATTGTTTATTATAAAAGTAGCTTTCGATGGTTTAGCCATCACCATCACTTTCCGGACACTAGAAATTAAACAAATTAAAACATTAGAATAAATAGATAATAAATGTTTTAATTTGTTTATATGTCTTATAGCAGGAAAATGATGATGATAGCTAAGCCATCGAAACCTGTTCTTGTAGTATTTGATAATGACATTAGCTTTTAATTAAACTACCGAAACCTCATGAAATCACCAGACGGAGAATATCCACACGAAAAAGAAGGTCCCAACGCAACGGAACAGAGCGCGCGGCCAAACCGAGCAGCGACGCCTGCGAGAGCGCGCGCGGGAGCGGACGGGAGGGCGGCGAAGATCGGAGCAGCGCGCGGAGCGAGGGTGGCGCGTCAGGCGGCGAAAGGAGAAAGCAAGACGCACACCCTCGCGCCCAGTTTATTCTCATTAGCCCGCTCCTTAACGTGCCCGCCCGCCACTCAGCGCCCACGACGTTGCGCCGCCCAGACGCCCACGGGGGGCGGGGGGCGCACCGAGCCCCTTCGCCCTCGGCTCTCTTGCACCTGTCCGACGCCATAAATTAGTTCTTTCGCACCTTCACGCCTCTCCCTGCACTCGGTAACGGGATCCTATTACGGGAACAATTAATTCTGATTTATTAATTTGCGCCCTGAAATTACTTTGGCTAAAGCGGTCTCTGTAAAAATGTTCTTTTGTGTAGGATGCAACCGCCGAGATTTCATGACGGTAGAAAAATGAGAAAATAGATTGTGTTGTGAAGAGGTGGGACACAGTCAACAGAAGGAGTTGTGATTATAAACGTCCCCTGATAAAATAACGCTACAAGATTTCATCTAACGACAAAAAAGTGAAGGAGAAAAAGTAAATTCATTTAAGGTTATTAGTTATCACCCGTGGAGAAGCAGGTAGAAGACAAAACCATACTGATTGCCATATCCGTGTTTGTACTCATATCTGTGATGAATCGTGCCTTATTATTATGGACGAATTTGGGTTTTGTAAGACAAGTAACAGTGACAAAGTAGAATGAATGTTTATGTTCTGCGATTGAGATGTTTAATTTACTATGCAAAGGTCTTTTCCGCAGGAAGACAATGTTTCTTTGTTAATAACCTCAGAAACAAAACATCATTAACATCATGACGACAATCAGATATCCCATCTTGTTCCTTGCATTTCAAGTTGAGATATTTTCGTTGTATAATAGATATTTTCATGCAACTCTAGCTAATATTGTTTTTTGACTTATAAAAACTAGTGTACCATTTCTCTTCAGATCTTATTTAAGAAAGACGAGCATTAGCGACTAATGTGAATGGATGGTGTCGGGGCTGCACATATCGATAATGGCTCTCGCAGTCCTATGGCACATTAGCATTAATAATTCAACAACGACATGCAGAAGATAAAAGAGTTGTTACAATCTCGAAGTTCGTAACTAACACAGACCATGATTAATACGACCTTTTTTTCCTTTCCAGATGTTCGTGAATGTCCCGTTCACTTTATTTACACACCAGATAAGTAATGTCGAGATTACTTACATCTTATATGTGTGGAATTCACTTTCTATTTCTTTTACTCTAAAAAAAATTCTACGCAGGTATACTGACTAACAAAAATGAAAAACAAAAGGAACTATGTACGTTTTGGGATGCGTAAGTTTGGCTTAAAAAGCAAAGTTTTGATCAAATATCTAACACACATTTGAAAAGTGGAATAATAATAATGAAAATCTGACGTACAAGCGTAATTTCATGATATAAAAATGTTTTCATTGCTTAATTAATCAGGATGGATCAGTCTCTGTAATGAAAGCATTTAATCTGACTTACAGTATTATACCTACATAATGCCAGTACTTATTATCCGATAATACGATCAGGATTCGAAATGAGATATTTCTTCCTAAACATGTTCCCATTTGTTTTTTTCCACAGTGCTGGCATTCATAGTAAACACCGAAGTCAGAGAGCACAATGATAATGAGGGAACATTAATCCTGAACATTGTTGTAGGTTTCTGCGTGAATCGAAACATTTCTTTATTTGCTGAGTTAATTGATTAAAGTAAATATGCGTTGACAATAACGTATAACTTCAACTGTTCTCGAAAAAGTCGTGGGTTAATTTTTATTTATTCACCGCGTAAGTAGTTAGTTTTCAGGATCTCACTCGTAGTGACAATACTTTAAACCAAATAATCATTATAAATTAATATAATAAAATACATTCCATAAATATAATTAATTAGAATTTGCAGCGCTAGAAAAGCAAACGAAAAGGAGTATTTTGCATCATTTAGTATGGTTTAGGGAGATTTGTATCATCTACTGTATTAATATAATTATTACCGTTATTATTCTGGCATAAATAATTGTTAACTACTATTGTTTACTAATGAACTACAATGGAACATTATTTAAAAAATTTCTTACAAAATATAACGTTCCCATCGTGATCACTTAGTTCATTTGTTCCATCCCCTGTGGTGCACATGTTGAAAGTTGGAGCTGCCAACCACTAAAGTAAATTACTTCTCTAATACTTAAACTTGCGAAGAAAGTCTATTCCCCCCGCACTGATCATGTCCAGTAAATTATTTCATGCCTCATTGAGGCAACTTTCTCCAGGCGACGTGAACCGGCCGCCGCCCGGGGGTTATTTACGCCCGGGGGTAATTGACGTCCCGTATATCTCGGTCCCCGCGCACCGAGCGCCATTGGCCCTGCGCAAGGGCAAGAGAAGAGCAAGAGGGCGCTGGCGGCGACGGGGCGGGGAGGTCCGCGGCCGCGTTCATCGGTGACGCATCGGCCGCTGCCCGCGGCAGTCGGCACGGCCGCCGCTGCCGCTGCCGCGTGTTAATCACGCGGCCGTGTTTCCCTTGTAAACACGACTCCGCGGACATGCGTCTTGCTGTAGCAATCGCGTGTTAACACGGCGTGACATTCGGCCGATATTTTACGTCTGTCGTGCAGATCTTGCCCTGTAGATGTGGTTCTGCTGTGCGATTGGTGGTGGTCAGGGGTGGAACGGGAAGTGATGGTGGGCGATATTGAGAACTAGAAGATACGCTGTACACGGTAGTGACTGCGCTGATAGACGTTTTTCGTAAAAGAAACAACATTGTTCGTGATGACAATGGTTAGGGCGAAAAACGCGATTTTAAATGGCGAGGACCATGAAAAACAAATAGTAGACAATTAATTTAAAAATGACGTTGATAGGCAGTAATACTTTGGTACTGAAATAGGTTAAAACCAACATTTGCGGTATTATCTTGCGGCATTTACTTCAAAAACTGCCACCTCTGTATTTCTGTCTAAGTAGAATTAATATCAGACGACGGGGATTCAGAGTAGGTTTCGTGGTGTTCTCATTGTTCCTGCCACTCACTCCAATGTATATTCACCGTCATCACCATCACCAATATCACTTATCACCCGTAAAGCTCCGTAATGTAAGTCAAACGACTGTAAAAGTAGGAGCAACTGACAGAATGTAGCTATAGAAAAAGAAATGTCAAAATTTTCTCTAAACGTTCAAGAAAATAAAAAATTATCAATGGTGCAGGTAGTCGTGGAAAGGAACTTATTCATTTGTAAAAAAATTAAAATATCGGAATTAAGACGTGCAGAAACAGTCAAGGCATAGATCGAATGTTCTAACAACTGACTCAGAGAAAAACATGTGTTAGACCTGGCTAAGGTAGCAGTTTTGAAGGTATAATGACAATAATGAAAAAGTGAACACTCGTATAGCGACGAGAATGTGGAATCAGTAGTGCTGCGCTTTTAACTGGAGGGAGATAGTGGAGAAGGTCGTGGTGGAGAGTGCGGCGGCGGGTGTAGCGTGGAGTGGCTGTCGTTTGCATTGGAATCGATGGGAAATAATCCGGAAAATGGCCGTCGGCGGCGGGGAGACTTGGCAATCGAGGTCATTACAGTCAGCTCGACGAGAGAGAGCACTGGATCGAAGAGCAATGTGTGTTTGGAGAAAATAATGAAGGCATCGCAGCACTTTGCGTGTCGGCATCGACAGAAGAAAGCGTCGTTTCGTTGGTCGCGCGACAACGAGGACTGATTTTCAAGTTTTGTTCATTTCGAGCGCTTTGAGGAAAATGAAACGAAACGTGCTTCTTAAAAAGAATCTGTCAACGCTTTGTAGTTGTAGAAGCGTAGTTTTCGAAATGAAATACATAATCCAGTGAAATTTTGTATTTTCACAAGCTCACTTGCAAAATGTGTGCAATTGACACGATGTTATTTTCTTCGAGACAGACTTTCAATACTTCAAAAAATATTTGGCTTTCATATTTCGTAGAGTGAATGATAAAAATAAATTTTGCAACATTTTAATATAATTTTCAGTTAGAAGTAAATGCACTTCCTAAATACAAAAGATATATTTATGAAATAGAAGAATTGTTTCACATAAATATTAATTGGTGAAAACATTAGTGCATATTATTTTATTCACAGTACAGGTTTGTATATACTTCTAATAAACTAACATCGTGAAAAGTCAACTTCCGTCTGAAAACGCTTGTCAATCTATTATTAATTATTGCTGTCGAATGTAATATTATTATGTTTCATTAACCTTGGAGCACTCGCGCGTTGTTTTGGGTCACGATGACTCGCGTGTTGTATTTTTACAACACCCCAAATTTTTGGCATTACTATTTTTAATAAATATATTTTGAATTCTTTTAACATTTGAGTATTTTACTTTACATCTAATAACAATGAGAGAACATAAACAATGAATGACAATATTTAAATTTAAACTGTCCTTCAATACTTTGTAAAATCTAGTTGCGCTAAAACTGCAAATACTTTCTCGCCCGTGTTTTCATGCAAAATTATGCAAAAAGGACTAAAATTTTCAAAATCTTGTTCATGATCTTATTTCGAAATCTATCATTAAAAACCAGTTTTCATTAAGAGAAAAATTATCTATCATTGTAATTATAGTTGTAGAAAGACGAAAAAATTTGAATTAATGCAATTTTCAAAAAAATTAGTTTGAAAGGAACATGGGACCAGCTCTTCTCTTAAACGTCTTTTACACTATTCAACAACAAAATTTAATTAAAAACAACGGAGCCATTTTTTTGAAAATTTTGAAAATGTCCCATAGGCTTTATGTAAAGTACCTCCCAAAATTAAAATACCGGTTTCGAATTGAAGGAGCCGCGATATTAGTCCGATCAATTGAGGAACATCAATTTTTGAGAAAATCGGCTCAATGAAACCGCTAGCGTTGTTCTCAGACGGACAGACAGGGACACGTTTTGCCGTCATTCGATTTTTCGGTATCTAGGACCCACAGGCAGGGATACTGGCTACACCACACGCTATACAAGTTTTTTTCTAAATTTTCCAAATGGATTTATCGTATTTTTCGTACTTAAAGGACCAGTTGGAAAAGTTAACACCAGAACTCGCGCGTTGTAATAATGACAGCTGTAATAATGACAGACACCTTTACTCTCACACATCTCTCTCACAACTCAACCAACTGTTAAGGTAATCTCTGTTTCTGTTATAACGATGAAAAAGTATCAATAAACTAATACCTAGAAGAAATTCATCACTGAAACGCAACATTTCATGTAAATATGAAAAATGTTCCATTGTTTTACTTTTTACAATAGCGCGAAAGTCCGAAGGTTAAAAGAATATCAGTACAAAATTGAAAAAGTCAAGACATTCGAAGATAGGAATTTTAGAACGTTTCAAGAGTAATTCCACCTTTTGACGTGACCAGCGTTAATTTTTGTTTCGCAGTATCTGAAGGAAATTTTAATTAAATTTTAAGTAAAAATAAATTCATTTGGAAGAAGTGTCAATGAGTTCATTGAATATTTTATTCATAATACAATGAAAATTAATATCAAAATAGTGTACAAAAATAGGAAACGAAAATGATAGGTGCTATTTCTTGTCGTCATACCAAATGTCAATTTAAAAAATGGACCAAATACGTCCCAACAAATTCGAAAAGTGTAAATCGAAGTGAATTTTACGAAATTTGAATCCCAAAATGACTTTCATAATATGAGCATGTTTTCTGATCCACGATACAAATTAAATTCTTAAATTGTTCAGCCTTTAACTTTTAAAAGGAATAGTCTTTGGAAAACTCATAGATATTAATATTATATTCCCCTATCAGTTTTGAAATTGCCTACCAACGGACTCGTGTGTCTCCCATTTAATTATTCTCATATTTTATCATCACAGGAAATCACATTACAAATTATGTTTTATCTTGTGTCACATTTAACCAAACAAGTGCGTACGCAATGTGAGCCGATTCATCATCCGTTGAAAACAGCGCCATCCGTAGTGAAATCCGCCAAATTTGCAAAGCGATATGTTTCATTAGGACAGTATGCAAGTCATCTCCAATTATCACTCATAATACATTGTTTCTGGGAGTATTCATGCAACCGACAAAATACAAAAGAAGCCTAGGATGCAGTAGTTCTAAAAACCGTATCACCTTAAGAAAATGGGCCTTCTGTATTCTTCTAATCCAATCTGCTTCCAGAAATTTTAAACAAATATTAATAAAATTGGTTATCATATATTTTATTTGAATTATATGTTGTTTCTGATTGCGCTACCTTCATAACTCGCTTGATTTTTGTTAATCAAATAGTGTATTTTCAGGATTATATTGCAGACTACAACTGCGAGAAACGTTATGCGTTTTTTAGTATGTATTTCTGTATGTTAGTTTGTTACTGTACTTTAGTACGTTACTGTATTTCTAGAAATAGGAATAACAGGAATTCTTTGAGACTGAAGTGATCAATTCGAGAGAGGCACGATTAATTATGACGCATTCAACTCTACCACAACGGAAGAATTTTCTGGTAAGTGATAGAACAGTTACTAGTCATGTAAAATCAACTAACAAATGAATACACTTTGTCAAAAACAGAGAGTGTATTTGGAAACGAGTGTGTTCAAAGACACAATGGGCGATTGAATGATACTAAGAAGAACGGAGCCATGGATGATCGAAAAGGAAGAACCGGGAGTGAGAGATAGCAGAGGGACGACAGGAAAGGCGGACTGGGAAGAAGCAGAGAATCGACGGTAGAAGCAACAAGACTAAGAGGAACATCAGGAAGACGGATATGAATTTCGGTACGCACAAGAGATAGAAGACTGCTCAATACACCATGGTTGCCTAGGAGACAAGAGCATCCAGGTCGAAAATAAATTTCAACAACGGTCCCTGAGCTAGGAAAGGAAACTGGTGGCACCAAAAAGACCGTTCAATCTCGCATTATTTGTAACGATCACTCAAAATTCAGTGAAAACTACTAATCATTTTAAGTACCTTCATGACGGGCTACTCGGACCCTCAGCGTGCTACTTGGACTCACGCGAAAAAACTGTTTTCAGTGCTTGTAGTCGCTTGTACATTGCATTGACCAGTTGGTTTGCGGTTGCTTCCGTGCAATGGCAGCACAGTGCAGCATTAAAAATGTTTAGAAGAATTCAGTGATACACCTGTAAGCCCAGCTCTCCATTACGTGGCTGAGGTCGAAATTAACCGATCTTCAGCCCTGCAAAATTTAATTTCTACACTGAATTCCAAGAGAGTTCATCAAGGGACCAGTTTACATTTCCATCCAAAAATGTTTACTGAAGACGAAAAATTAGTCTTTGCAAGACACCTTGACCAAATCAGCAAATTCAGATTTCCTGTTGATGAACTCGATTTCAGATTTATTATGAAGTCTTACTTTCTATGGGTGGCAGAGTTGGATAAAGACGTGTATTTCTGTTTTTGAAGTTGTCTCCGTTCTTGTAGTATATTTACATCGTGTGGATTCAAGTAGTCCTCACAGCAGTGCAACTTAAACCCAATTTTAAAAAAAACAAATATTTTGCGATTAGTGTTAAAAATACATTCTCAAACGTCGCAATAAACCTGTTGATCTAAAGAAAAAATTATGTTTTTATTTTTTTAAGGATTAGTAAAGGAAAACTACCCATACAAGCAGCCCGTACACCATACTTAACATGACAAAAGTTACGATTTTCAAGAACAGATTTCATTAAGAAAAAAACTGTCTTAAACATTCCAGTTGTTAAACTTTTACAAGTTTCGAAAATCAGGGCCAACATTTTTCGACATCTTTGAGAACAGTGCTGTGGGGGGTGAAAGGACGGAGGGCGGTAGCAGCGAAGGGAGAGGGGCAAATGGTAAAGTTGGCAGTGCGAAGTGCGCTGGGTGTGGGGCGGGGATCATGGGAGGAGGGGAGAGTCGAAAAATGAGAGGTGAGGTGCGAGGACCGAGAAGTGAAGGGCCAAGGTTTAGGGACGATAAGTGAAGGGCGATAGGCGGAGGTCGATGAAGTTTGAGCGTTGGGAGGTGGAGAGGGACGAGGAGTGAAGAGCGAAGTGTGGGGTCAAGAAGCAAGGGGCGTGGGGTGGCTAGAGGAGGCGGGGGAGACGAGCGGAGCGAAGGGCAGAGCGCGGGGAGAAGGACGAAGGGCGAACGGTTGGAGCGGGGGTGGGGACGGAGAGAGACCAGGGGTCATGGACCAAGGGTCAGGGGTCAGGGTCGTGGGGTGAGGGGTGGGGGCGGACGCCGAGAGGTGATCGGCGACGGGCGAAAGGCGAGGGGCGGCGCGGGGGACGGACAGGGGTCATGGACCAAGGGTCAGTGTCGTGGGGTGAGGGGAGGGGCAGAGGTCGAGAGGCGATGGACGAAGGGCGAAGAGCGTGGGGCGAGGGGCGGCGCGGGCAACTCGCCAAGTAGCGCCAACGTTGAGCGACGAAGCGGTCCCGGCGGCCCCTGCGGCGGCGCGAAGCCCAACGGCGGCGCCGGGCTTCGTTTGGCCCCGTGGGTGCCGTCGCTTCCCCCCCAAGATCTCATCTGCTCCTTCGCCTGCCCCCGGCCCCCTCCCGCTTCCGCCCGGCAGCTCGCAGCGCCCATTGGCTACGCTTGTCTGGTTCATTGCAGGCCACTTCATAGAAAAGCAGCGCCCGTGAGTAGGGCAAGTTCACGTTGTACTGGTTTGCACGTGCAATGTAATGCGTGGTATTCACAAATATATTTAATACTAGTCGGAAGTGGATGCACTATGAAAATTATTATTACTCACTAGTTTGGCGTAGAGAAAGTGTTGTAGATCCTAACCTTGGGATATTAGAAAAAAATTACATGTTAGATATGTTTGATTTCAAGGCGATGAAGATTATAATGTATATATGTAATAGTGCTTAGAAATTATGGGTTGCACATTGCTTTGCACATCTGATGATATTTAAGTTTTAGGCCTTTAACACGTGTGTGAGAATATTGAATTCCAGTAAATTCCTTAATACGTTTTGATGCATTAAAGACACTGACCAATTTTCGGGCGCCTAGTATTTCTCTTTAATACATAAGATTGCCTACGTGATCAATTCATTTCATTGTGGAACTAGAGATTTGCATGTTTATCGATGAGATCTACAATACAATCTTTAAAAAGCCACTTCATTAAAATTAAATATAATAATAATAATAATAATAATAATAATAATAATAATAACTATTATTTGTTGAGCAACAAACTAATAGCAACTTTTGGAGCGTTGTGCAACAAAATGATAAGGTTCAATGTTTTGTTTTTTCTAGCAGTTATGAGTTTTCATTGCTATGTGTGTTTATTGTTTTCATTGCTTTTTAGTTCAAATGCTGAAATACCTGTTAGTTTTATTTCTATTATTAGATGTTCTAATGACTACCATATCATGCGTAATACACAATTATTTCTTGTACCTTAAACCTTTCAACAAACCCTGATTTCAATACCTGTTCAAGTACAAACTACCATTTCTCTCGCCTATTTACTTTTCTTATGTCCACAGCCGCACCGATTCTCTGTTGAGATTGAGTTTCAATGTTGGTTTCTGGTTTGGAAACATTCAAAATAGCAGACCTAGAAATACACAGGCTGGTTTAACATCAACATGGTGTTTCTCAGTTTGACATGACTATGTACTAGGTAGACTTTAGTAGGTAGATGACAAACTAATATATGTTAGCAAAATTGTAAACTCGAAGTTTAGAAGAGAGGTAATTGGCAGAGGCAGACATTTGAGGGGTTGTTTTTGTGTCAATGAGAAAACCCACACCATTCATTTCGACGGCAACCTATCGGGTACTGCATTGTATTGTACAAGAACATATTTCATTGAATAAATTGTATTCATATCGGTATAATATGATTATATTGATACAATGTTGAATGCAATACTGAACATCCACTTTTGCTAAAACTGACGTTCATACAATACAAATTCAGTGGAATACATAAAGATACTCATACCATGTAATTTAAAAATTTTCTTTTCGATATTAAATATCTCGTTGGTATAATAATTAAGTTCTTTTGAGATCTTTTTCGCTTGGTATAAACTCGGCAAAGACTTCAAAGTCTCATCACGCCATTCCACGACACTGAAGGTTTTCATAGATTCTTGTAAAAGCTGCGAACCAACACTCCAGACTCTTGCTTGAAAAGACCAGTGAGGTCTCACGAAAGTGTTACGACCTACCAGGAGAGCTGGTAGTTCTCGAAATATGATGATATGAATCAGGCTTAATTCCTTAAACGGATTACGAAAATACGCATTGTTCGAAAGGAATTAACGTACTTCGTGAAAATTAACCGTGTATCTCATGTATAAAATTCTCACAAAAATTAAATAAAATTCTAACTGAAATATTTTAATAAATGCAGTATTCGAAACAAACCGACAAGTGAAAACGTAGCGGACCACTCGAATCTAATGAAAATGGAAATATGTTCAAATATTCACTCGTATGATATTTGCAGTATTTAAAATGAAACTTCATTAATATTCTATCAAATGCAGGGATATCCATTGAATAATAGCTAACAATAAAATAAAACTCTTCCTCCAGGCATCCTCCGGTATCATTAAAGATCTCATCTCCCATTTTTTAAATAATACATTTTTAAAAAATCGGGAATAGTAGCAAGAGAGAAATACTTAGAAATATCTATTGGTAAAGAAAATATTCAAACTAAATGCTTATTAATTGCTTGAAGAGGGTAAAGAGAGAAAAGAGGTTAAGAAACATGGAATATAAAGAAGAACAATTGAAGTAAAGAAGAGATGAAGAATAAATAGGAAGAAAAAATAAAATATATGATAAATATTATCCAAAAATAGTTTGAAATGGCGTAAAAACACCATACAAGGGTAGAGTCGATGGTAGAGTACGACATTTATAATCAAGAGTCACTACATAAAATAATCCAGAGATTTTTGGAAAACGTCGTAAGAAAATAACGTGAACTTAGCGAACGGAGCAAAAGCACCACACACACATACTCTGAAGCAATCACTTGTCTCCTGCAAATAACGTACTTGTAGCGAAGCTTCGAAACCGCAGCGCTTCGTCGGACGCACAACTAATTAGCCACGCGCAGCGAGCAGGTGCGCGAGCGGTGCTGCGCGGGGAGGCTTTCCGCCCGCCCCTGCCGCGCCCCGGCAGGTGGCGCTTTCGCAAGGGGGCGCGGGTCGCGGCTCGGGAGGCAGCAGGCACCGGGCGCACGGATTCCCAATACAAGCATTCCGAAATATTTTTTCCATAATAGCTAAAATACTTGGTGTCTATGAAAGCCCTCTATCAATTTGTAGTAAGTATAGTTAAATGTTAAGTTGGAATAAGTATAGTAATAAGACTACAAAATAAATTAGAAGCAGTTAATAAACTGAGCTTTATGAACATCAGCAATAAATAAATAAATTTAAACACAGGGCAAAAGCACGGTGGCGAGTCCGACCCTCTGGATCAGCTGTCTCCGAACTCACAAAGCTGCTGATCAACCGTATAGATTTTAATACTACCGTGAGTTATCAATAGAAATCAAGTAACAAATGTTTGTCAAATTTTACATTTGTTTACTGTCTGTGAGTATAAATTTCGTTAATATGATACATATTTTGTTAAGATATTTCATACATTGTTACGACGTATTTCATTTGTTATTCTTGATTAGTGTGTGTTGTACTTTTGAAAAACCAATCTATGTGATTTTGTTCAGCCACATTTTTGCTACTATGAACTATCTATGATTAAAATTATTGGCGCATCTATAAGTTTCTGTATATTTCTATCCATGGCTAAGCGATTCAATGTATGACTTTTGATTATCTCCAGTAATAAATGTGTCGACTCACGGCGCGAAAACGTGGCGAGTGGGTGAGGGAGGTGGATTCGATTGAAGCTGTCGGAAGAGCCGTGAAGGGACGGCCCGGGCGCGGCGATGAGGGCGAGGTAGATTCGAATGAAGGCGCGGGATCCTTCCCGCAGGGAGGAAACAGTGCGGGCGAAGAGAGGCGTCGAGGCGCGGAGCAAAGGTGGGCGTGGGGGCGGGGTGCGGGGTCTCCTCTTTTGTGGGACTGTTACGCAGCCGGGCCGCGCGCCGGGCTGAGCGAGGGCGGGGCGAGGAGCCGGCGCGCGGGGGCAGAGCGCGGGCGACGCCGCTCAATCGCCCAGCGCCGCGGCCTCAGCGATGAAACGCCCCCGGGCCGAGCCCGTGAAAAGCGGCTGCCGGAGCGCACCGCCCCCTCCGCCCCCCGCCCTGCGCCCCCGTGCGCCGCGCCGGCCGCCCCGAGACGGATGGGCGCGGGTACGATTGGCTCGCCCGCGCGGCCCGCGCGGCCCGCGCCGTCAGGACTAACCCAGAGCGAGGCTAATTTTGGCGCAGGGTGTCATTTCGGGAAGATGCAATTTATACTGCATCATATCCCAGTGGTTCCCGTACAATACATTTGGTCTAGGATAATACAGAACAGTTTTAATACTTTCGACTAACTTTCCATGTTTAGAAGTATCTTTCATACAGCATGATTTAGAAGTATTTAGAAAGTGGAATAATGTAACATTTTGAACATTTATTCGCATCATCCATTGAACTAACACTGTTGTATAGCATGTCTCAGAACATATGATACAAACGTCTAGGGCATTTAGGAGGTCGAAGGTAATCCCTTTTGCCAATTAATTGCAGTAGAAATTCTCATACATATAATATGCCCCTGATTGGTAGGCAACTCTTCTTGCTTTAGTGTCCTGCAGGAACACGAAATATTTCCGACTGTGTCAGAACGTGTAGCTCTAAATCAGCAACGCCCAATTCTAGCATATCCATTTTGAAATACAATGATTCTTTACTTATGTATGCATATCTGTTTAGATAAAAAATTGAATATTTTATATTTTTTACCTAATGATTTTATCATAACGGTGCAGTTCTGACACTGATTTATTTTTTGAACGTGAAATATCCATTAAATTTTATCAACAATTTTTTAGTACAAAAACAAGAAAAAATTGCTTTTTTAGATAGTAAATAATTCTGTAACTTATCTAATCTTCGCGTTTCATTTTCTTAAAAATATGCCTTCAACCAAAAATCTATGAATGTTCTGCAAGTGTTTATGAAACATTTCATACTAAAATATACATCTCAACACATTATAACACTTTCAGAAAAGTTTCATGCGCATACAGAGAATAATGTGACTTAATACACTAAAATTTAAAACATACATAATATTTAATATATACATGGCATGGTGACACACAGCATTGATTGTCTTTTGTATTCTGTCAAATTTCATAATAAGAAACCGAAATATTAGAATAAATAACAATTGTGATAAAATGCATTGAACAAGAATATGAAGACATCTGGTAGCTTCTATTGACATTTAAAATATTTAGCACTAGTCTTGCCAAAAACTCAAGTATTGACAAAATAAGAGCGACAGTGAAATATTTAGACATCAAACTTGATCAAGATTCACCACACACCACATTTTAAACTACGTAAATTTTTTAAACAACTCTGTGAAAGGTCACACGCAAAATCTGCCGCAACTCACAAAATCCGCTGCACCCGCTGAACTGTCGGAACAGGACGAGCGGCGCAGACAGAAACCGCGCCACAATTCCCGCTGCTGAAAGCGAGCGTGAGCGTGAGCGGGCGGGCGAAAGCAAAAAGGCAAAAAAGGGCTGTGTGCGTAACAGCAAACGCGCGCGCGGCGGCGCTGACGACAGCGCAGAAAAATATGAAGTCGGGCGCCAGCGGCTACAGACGCGCAGTGGACGCACGAGAAACGCCTGGGACGAGGTGGCGATTATTTATTCAGCAGGTTGAGGTGATGTGTGGGCAGTGCCCCTGAGGAGTCAACTTTCTTTACGGGGTCTCGTCAATAAGGTACACTTCGTGCTGTTACCGGAATTGAGAGAATGACAATACATTATATTTCTTACTGGCTGGTAGCTTGGCTGGCTGGGTGGCTGGCTTCTCGGTGGTAGCTCAAATCCATGCGAGTCCATTATGGGGTTGCGAAAGTTACGTACATACTCTCGGAAAGGACGCAAGAGGGGGATACGCTTGGTTCAGGGTTGGGGGGTGGATGCAGCGTAGACTAAAGGACGCAAGTGGTAATGGCATCTGTGTGCTTTGCGGTGATAGGGAAGACTGGTTCCACATCCTCTTAATTTGCTGTGCAACCGAAACATGGAGAAAAAAACGTATGGGAATGGGAAATTACTACTTCCTAAACAGGAACGTAACGCTCGCACAAAACATTTTAGGTGACAAAAGGTCTAAATTTATGAAAGAATTAGGAACATTTTTAGGAAAGGTTCGGACCATTAGGGAAACTGAAATTAGGGAGTGGGAAAACAGCACTGGTTAGCTTGAGCGGAGCCTAGACTGGAGAGAAATTAATAAGTCAATAAGCTAACAATAAGTAAGTTAATCAGTAATTTTATGTTAAGTTAGTAAACAGTTAAGAAATAAGTCATAAGTCGTAGTCAATTGGTAAATAACAGGTCAATATAATAAATAAAATAAAACTGGCATAGTAATAAGCACATTAGGGGGTGAAGGGAAGGGGGGATCGAAAATGTAAGGGCAGAGGCGTTGGTGCGGACGATCTTCTGTGGCGCCGTTTGATTTCAGGTGCTGAGGAGGCCAAGCACTGAAAGGAGACGGCGGGACGCCCGCGCCAGAAAATAAAGTTAAAATAAACGTCGGATAGATTAGAATGTACTCGGTTTCTGACGGCAGGTTTTTCCCCCTTCAGGGGTTTTTTCCTGAGCCGTACCTTATGGTCTCTTTTCCGCGGCTTTGATGCGATGGAGAGACCATTTGGGGTGAATACCAGAATTCGAAAGATTAGAACGCGAAAGGATGTAGGTATTGTAATGGCTTAAAGGCCTTCGGCCTAGCCACATAGGATCAAGTAATCTAATTTGTTTGTAATAATTACCTATTAAATAAATAAAATAATATTTCTTACTGGAACCTTATTGCTTGTTATACGGAATTCGATATACACTGCATAAGTTACCTGGATCAAGAGGACCGTGCTTGCGAGGAAAATATGAAAACAGTTGAATGCTGCTGTACGTTCTCTTATAGATGGAATTATGAAAATGAATTATTGGAGAGATATACGAAAAGAAAAATCGAGTCAAGTTAACGACTAGTTAATTAGTAAATAAGCCAATATGAATACTTAAAATTACATAAAAACATCCAAAACATCCTGTATCACGGGCGTTAACTGGTTCAAATTATTTCGGCGACAAAAAGCTTCGCGTTAGAGGCTCTCGGGCTTTTTGTCGCCACTCGATCATTAGAACTCCTACAATCCCTTGGTGCATAAATAACTATTGAACTAAATAAAGGGACACGAATGTTTAAATCCTAGGGAGAATGAATGAAAACTAATTTTACCAACTTTGTTTCTCCCAACAAAATCTTCGTATTACGAGATCCAAGTTTTGTTGCTGAAGGTAGAATCGCTCTGATAATAAGGTAGAACACGAATAAGATATTTTGATTGTAATAATTGCAGTTTTGCGTCGTTAGAGTTAATAGTAGTACTGGTAACGATAGTAGTGTTTGATTGAGAATAGCTGAACTTGAGTGTGATGAAAAGATAGCTGCGGTGTTAGTTAGTATTGCGAAAATGGTAGTAGTCTCTTTAGTTAGATACAATTAGAAAATTGCTTTTGAAGATAAAAAGGGTGGGATAATATTAAATTAAACCATCAAACTGTGTTCAAAGTGAAGTGATGTCAATGAAATCGACGCCTAACACCTTACATAGTCTGCGACCACTAGGATAACCTGTAAAGTGGGAACAAACGTTTAACAACAAATATGACTTCACGATACACGACCTTCATCATTATAACGACGAAAACTGACGAGAACGATGCCGAAAGTAAAGACGATAAGCGAGACCATCACATCCGACATCAAAGATGGTTACTACGACAATGGCCATCGTACACGCCAGTTTCATTTTCATGATCAAAATCAAAGAGAAAACTTACGACGAGAAGCCAGTAAAAGGACGTTAACAAAGGGACGAGCGAGGCACACTCGACCGAAAAGCGCGCTGATGCAAAATGAGACAGGGTCATGTTGGCTGCCGGGGGCGGGGAGTGGAGAGTGGGGAGTGGGGAGTGGGGAGTGGGCGAGGCCGCGTTTTGTTTCCGCGGACGGGGCAACGCTGGCGGCGGGGGTGCGGGCCTGGACCAGGGGGGAGGGGGGCGCACTGATTCGTCTGGCGGAGACTGAAAGAAACAGCATTCACACATGAGATAATGAAAGGCGTTCGACCGGCGGCTATGAGCCGGGCAGCTCACCATTATCTAAATTACAGGCGCCCGCCCGCCCGGCCCTCACAAAGCTATCGATTCCGGGCCTTTGTTTGTTGTTCTTTTTTTCGGCGCCCGATATCATCCCCCCTTTCCGTAGTGACCGTTATTTTGATTTCTTTTTTTCTCCTCGTTGGTTCAGGCCATTTCATTAACAGCAAAATATTACTCAAGCATGAGCTCTGAAATAATGAAAATTAAGCGAGCAATAAGGGGATTGGTTGCGGAGCGAATAAAACTGCGAAGGATATTTGACGATACTTTTTATTGGGGCTAGTTGTGAAATGACTGGCCCAACTGGTTCTTCGCTTGATAATTTCAGCATTAGGCAAGACTGTCCTAGACGAGATACATCTGCAGGAAGGAAGGCATCTGACAAAGGTAGTTAACTTATTTTAATGAAACAAAAGTACATCATTCACAGAAAAATTTTAAAAATAGCAAAAGAGGCAGACCTCTCCACCAATTCATGCTCATCGATTATGTATTTGCAGAATACTCTTGAGATAATTGAGTAAAAATATGAATTTTACTGGTTATATTCAAATCAAGAAATGTGAATGTAGTTAAGTTCACTTTAATAATCGATTAACAATGAAATGTAAAAATTTATTGTACGTTCAGTAAGAATTTGATTATCAATCATTAGCAAATTTCTCGCCACAAATATTCTAATTACTTATTTTATTATAACCAGTGTCCCGTGAACATTAACAAGATTACATTAAATTGAAGAAAACATTTACACCATTTTTAGGGAAAAATATTTTGTATTTAATACTTTCTAATAGAACCACTTTCTCTGAAAAATTATGTGCTTCCTAATTAATATTTTTTCGCATTTTCTTTCACTAAACATTTAATATACGTTTTCAAGGAATCTCTGCTTACTCCAAACCTACGGCATTTCGTATGCGCAGAGCCGGAAACTTAAGAAGCCCCTCATGTGGCCCAGTAACCGCTGATGCAAAGTCTTCTTCGCTGTGGGGCGTACTTTCACGAGCGTTCTATTTCGATGACATTTTGTACGTTCGAAAACAATAAAAGGGAGCTTAATTTGCTAAAGTGCTCTTAAGTTGAAAAGAAAGGACTTCCGAAATAAAAGAAACTGGTGTTTCCCTTTCACGGCTCGAGTTTAACAAAGCGCCGCCCCCGCCCACGCCCTCGCCCTCGCCCGCCCCGTCGTCTCGCGTCGCCCGCGTGCTCTCTCCCAGGGAGCGCGTAAACTGCTAGCAACTTGTATCTGGGGAACTTTTAAAGTTGTGGCCGTGATATGCACGGGAAACCGAGCGGTGCGCGAGGCGGTGCGCCGCGGAGCAACGCGACAAAGAAGAGTCGGCGAGGTGATGGAGGTGAGGGCGAGACTTTGCGGGGAAGTAACAATGTAACGGAAATACTACGAGAAGAAGAATATGGATAAAGAGCAGTAAAAGAAAACGTGAAGGGGACAAAGACAAAAGAGGCTAAGGCACATACGGGTTGGAAGCGAAAATATATAGGATTTAGAAGCAACAGGGGAAAGAAGTCTCTATTTTCAAACTACAATGAAGAAAAAATTACATTATTATAATAATCATATTTTTGAAGTAAATAGGAAATAAACACACTCTGAAATACCTCATATTGTTGAGATAGTAATGGATGCTGAATGGATGTACAAAAACATGAATAGATTAGTGTTCTAAAGGATAAGTGAATACCCAGGAATAAATCAGATGTAGGCGCATACAAATTGCAAAATCGTGATATTTGGGAATCCTTGTGATACGAAAGGCAATAAAGTCATGATTAATGAACATCGTGATTAACTCGTGAAAAAAGCGAAATTCAGGTGAATGAAACTGGAACGACCGCAATGGAAACATGGTCGGCCGTTGCAAGAGAGATGAGCCAGGCATTGAGAATATAAAAAACAAAAAAATCGAACTTATAGTCAAGATTGAAATCAAGATCGCGAAGAAATGCGTGGGAGACGAAGTCTTCTTGGCAGAAGGGGATAACGAGAGATTGGAGCGGACAAAAAGATAACTACGAAATAGGAGGAGAGTGGGACAAGTGATGAGAGAGAGGTGAGCAGTAGGTGGCAAAAGAAAGACGACAAGGGTAGAGAGGGCGGCTAGGGTAGAGAGGGCGGCTAGGGTAGAGAGGGCGGCTAGGGTAGAGAGGGCGGCTAGGGTAGAGAGGGCGGCTAGGGTAGAGAGGGCGGCTAGGGTAGAGAGGGCGGCTAGGGTAGAGAGGGCGGCTAGGGTAGAGAGGGCGGCTAGGGTAGAGAGGGCGGCTAGGGTAGAGAGGGCGGCTAGGGTAGAGAGGGCGGCTAGGGTAGAGAGGGCGACTAGGATAGAGAGGGCCGCTAGGGTAGAGAGGGCGGCTAGGGTAGAGAGGGCGGCTAGGGTAGAAAGGGCGGCTAGGGTAGAGAGGGCGGCTAGGGTAGAGAGGGCGGCTAGGGTAGAGAGGGCGGCTAGGGTAGAGAGGGCGGCTAGAGTACAGAGGGCGGCTAGGGTAGAGAGGGCGGCTAGGGTAGAGAGGGCGGCTAGGGTAGAGAGGGCGGCTAGGGTAGAGAGGGCGGCTAGGGTAGAGAGGGCGGCTAGAGTACAGAGGGCGGCTAGGGTAGAGAGGGCAGCTAGGGTAGAGAGGGCGGCTAGGGTAGAGAGGGCGGCTAGGGTAGAGAGGGCGGCTAGGGTAGAGAGGGCGGCTAGGGTAGAGAGGGCGGCTAGGGTAGAGAGGGCGGCTAGGGTAGAGAGGGCGGCTAGGGTAGAGAGGGCGGCTAGGGTAGAGAGGGCGGCTAGGGTAGAGAGGGCGGCTAGGGTAGAGAGGGCGGCTAGAGTAGAGAGGGCGGCTAGGATACAGAGGGCGGCTAGGGTAGAGAGGGCGGCTAGGGTAGAGAGGGCGGCTAGGGTAGAGAGGGCGGCTAGGGTAGAGAGGGCGGCTAGGGTAGAGAGGGCGGCTAGGGTAGAGAGGGCGGCTAGGGTAGAGAGGGCGGCTAGGGTAGAGAGGGCGGCTAGGGTAGAGAGGGCGGCTAGGGTAGAGAGGGCGGCTAGGGTAGAGAGGGCGGCTAGGGTAGAGAGGGCGGCTAGGGTAGAGAGGGCGGCTAGGGTAGAGAGGGCGGCTAGGGTAGAGAGGGCGGCTAGGATACAGAGGGCGGCTAGGATACAGAGGGCGGCTGGGGTACAGAGGGCGGAAAGAGTAGAAAGGGCGGCAGGTGGAGAGAGTTGGAAAAGGGCAGAGAGTGCGTCAAGGAAGAGAGGGCGGCATGGGAAGAGAGGGTGACGTGAGACAAAAGGGCGGTATGGAACGAGAGAGCGGCATGGGAAGAGTGGGCCAAAGGGAAGAGAAGACGGTAAGAGAAGGGAATGTGGCAGGGATGAGGCTGGCAGGGGACGAGAGGGGGGTATGGAACGAGAGGACATCTAGGGAAAAGAGGGTGGTAAGGGGCGAGAGCATAACGATAGAAGCGAGAGTGTCAAAGGACAAGAGGGTGGCAATGGTCGAGAAGACGTCATGGCAAGAAATTGGCGAGATAACGAAGAGCGAAAGAAAAGAGAGTGAGGAGGGCGGCGATTTGGGCTGAAACTGGGGATGATGGGGAATGGGGCAGGCAGAAGAACGGAAGGCCACGGAGAGGATGCTGTGCACAGGGCGATGCGGTTGTTTAAAGTGCTACGGGTAATGGGCGAGCGTCGCCCAGGGACTGTTAAGCCGTTTCTTCCGAGCTGCATCCCGTGTTTGTGGAATCTCTGCGGGCAACGGCTTAGTTTGGGATGCGCTTGTGGGAGTGGCATAAACGAGGCCAAAATGCTCTATATGTTCTCGAATATAAAATCAAGACGCATGCCAAACCAAGTTCGTAACTACAAAATACCAATGATTGTGAAAAAATGAAGTTTAGACTTTTATCTTATGTTAGATATAACAGCAGTGCAAATAACGAAAAATCTGTTTACTCCGTTCACCAGAGAATAAGGAAAGCCGTAACAGAAGTAGTAAATATATATATATATATATACAGAACTCAATCATTTCTTAATAATATTCCAATACATTTGTAATCCTTTTTAAGAACACAAAATACTTTCTCATCTGATTTAGGCATACTAATTTTGTTTAAGGATTACGAGTATCATATCTTTCCGTAAAATAAGTGTAAAATACGTTACGAAAAAGATAAAGATATTGACAATAAATTAACGAAATATCAAAAAATGTGTGGAACGATACATAGCACTTTAAAAAATAAGACAAGACCGGAAACAATAATTAAATTTTACAATACCATGGCAGTTCCTACATTACTCTACGGCTGCGAAAGCTGGGTATTAATACAAAAAACACTGACAACAATACAAAGTAGTGAAATGAAATTTGTGCGAAAAATAAAAGGATGCACAAGAGAAGACCGAATAAGAAATGAAGAAATAAGAAAAGAGTTACAAGTGACATCAATTAATACTAGAATGCAAGAATACAGACAAAGATGGGTAGAACATGTGGAAAGGATGAGTGATAGCAGACTTCCCAAAGCAGCTTTGTTCTACGCGCCGAGAGGAAGAAGAGACGTGGGAAGGCCACGAAAAAGATGGAGAGAAACTGTGTGGACGGAACGGGCAGTAGCCTAATCCATGAAGTGAAGAAGAAGAAGAAGAAGAAGAAGAAGAAGAAGAAGAGATATCTTTCCACGTCAAATTTACTGACCGTCTGAGTGTATATACAACCTGCATATGATTCTATTTCATCTATTAGTGTTCTAGTTATTACAACGTACTCCGAGATACAGGTAATAAAAAAACCGGAAGTGTAGTAACATCGTGGCACCTTCTTAAACTGCAAAAGATACAGGCTTCCAGCGCGCGAGTCGCGAGGGCTCAACCAGGCGACGAGTCCCCGCCGCTGTGTGGGGCGAGGGGGCGCCCGCGCGCAAAAGAGCGGCATCTTAATGCGCGCGCGCGAAATACGACACGATTATGTCTGCAAGGAGAGGTTTATGCATCGGGAGGCATTAGCGGTGAACGTAACGCCCGCAACAAACAGGGCCCCCCAGCGCCCCCCAGCGCCCCCCAGCGCCCCCCAGCGCCCCCCAGCGCCCCCAGCGCCCGCCCGGCGGGTGGGTGGGCCCGGTTGCAGACGCTGCGCGCTGCAATCCATAAGCTCTTCTCCCGCCGCCCCGTAGCACGGCCGCCTCCCACGATGAGGCAGCTTGGCGGACGAGGCGCGAAGAGGCTTACTTTAAAAATACTGGTAGCACACTATTGCTCAAAGGGAAGATGGCAGAATGATTTCTTTTAGAATAGAAAAAACAAATAGTGTACGCATTAATCTCAGATAAGAACTCTCACAAAAATTCATATAATCTTTATCATCGATTTGAAACTGTACTTGGGCTCTTTATGTCCCATTGAAAGATACTACATAGCCGCATTTTTCTTTCATATTATCACTTTGTAAATCATAGTTTTCGAAGTGAAAATAACTTCATACTCGATCCTAAATTCACGGACATTGTGGGTATGTACAGGGTATGTACATTGAAGCATTGAAGGCTCGACTTGTCGCGTTCCATTGCTCCTAATAACACGTCAATGGAATTTTACAAGGAATTTTGGTTTCTTCCCGTTGCTGACTGCCCTGTTACGGTGTAAGGGTAACTAGAAGAGTTAAATCTTCCCTAATTTATTGTTTCATGTTCACCTCACTTCTTCACAGTGATCCGTCACCTGTTCACCATATGTTCCTCACATTTTCACTGTATGCTCTCTCATGTTTACCATGATCCCTATTCACATGTCCCTCCCACTACACATGTTTATCCACATTTCATATATTCCCTCGCAAGTTAATCACATGATTCACCACCTACGTTACAATTTCTCTTGCACGTCAACCACAAGACAATTTCGGCATGAGCCCCGCTTGTACTACCGAAAGTTATGTGATCCCGTGTGATTCCTCGTTTGTTCACCACTGGTTTTCACGTGTCCTTCAAATCTTCCCCAAATGATCCGCAAATGTCTTTCACAAATGCCTTCCCCAAATGCCTTCCCCAAATGCCTTCCCCAAATGCCTTCCCCAAATGCCTTCCCCAAATGCCTTCCCCAAATGCCTTCCCCAAATGTCTTTCCCAATTACCTTTCCCTCAACTCATGCTTCCGCACCAAAGTCTGTTATACTCGTTGTAAGGCCTCAAAAGGAAACGTAAACAGCCTTAAAATGTATACAACCATGTAAGGTTATTGTGAACTTCATATTGATACACATAATCATGTGTGAGTGGTAACTTCGTTTATTTTTGATTATAATATACAGTGTGTTAGATATTTGGTAGCACATGAGAATCTCTAAAAATTGACTTATAATTCATATGTAGATGAATAATCTGTCTTAAAATCAGAGTTACCCCAATACGTGGCAAGGTGAGATATTTCAGCCAACGGGTAACTCATTGAAATCCGGTCATTGCCATCATTCTAGCAATTAGAATTACTACCATATTATTAAATTCATATAAATGTACAACATAAATGTAGCTAAAAAATTTCTAACGCCAGTAATTTATTATTCATATAAACAAAGAGCTTTTTTATTCAACTTCTTCCTGACGATTTGTGAAGATTAGACTGAAGTGTTGTCTCTTCCCTAACTACTACACCAGGAACTTCTGACACATGCGTTCAATTCAAACTTCAATTCTTCGTTCTAGAGATGCTACTCGTAGTAATGTTATGTGTATTTGGTACCATTCGAAAGTTTCAGTCATTCAACACATCTACAAAACAATTTTCTCCCACCTAAACTCCGTACATTTAATTATATTGGACTGAAATACAGTGATTGAATTGAAATCTCATTGCCATATTAAACATTACTACAGATTTTGTAAATAATGAGTGACTAAATTTGGAAAGTAGCCCAAATTGGTATATTATTTTATGGAATCGCAAAACCTTTTATGAGTTTTCTCAAGTACTAAAAAATATTCGTGCACATTTCGTAGCAATAGTTACAGTAGTTTGCGGAACGAACAAAAAAACTCATATATCCATTTTTAAATATAAGTAGAATGATTGACAAATTGTGTACCCTGAAACTAGCCTGAGAAAAAAACAACAGATTGTGATGGTGCAGTTAACAGTAATATTACATACATTGTGACTGGCATTTTCCTGTGAATGTATTTAGAAGGAAATGAAACCACTGACCTGAGGGTCAGTCTGACTCTAAGGTCTGAAACCAAGATTAGGCACTGAAACATTACAAATAAATCTATTTTTATTTATTTTTTCACGTAAACGAGTCACGGTTTAATATTTGTGAAAAGAGAGAAAAAAAGCTACATTAATTTCGTTAAATACTTCAGAAAATTATTACAAGAGTAAATTAATTATATATCACTGTACTACTGGAAATGCCAAACCAACAAATCCTTTCTGAAAATATTTTATATGAAAAGAAAAAAAATCATGTTGACTGATATTGGTATTTATTTACGAGAAAAGAAAAAAACATTATTTCCATGAAGAAAAATTCCCCCTTTTTCCTCCCTCAAGTTGAAATTGAAACTTCCTTCAAAAGTTTAGAAAGTTTTGTAATAATTCCCCTTCTTCCTCTTCCATCCACTTGCCAACTAAAAATGTGAGATTACGAATTACAATAAGAAAGAAGGGTAACGGCCCTACAAAGTGCACAGAAAGGCTATTTACTATTTTTGAATAATTGAAATATGTAATTCTATAACACACACACATATTCGAGTACATATTAGAGAACATAATATTTCAATACAAGGAATGATTATAAAAAACCAAAACTTGTATTTAATTGCAAATTAAACTTAAGTATTACCGTGTATTTTAATAAAATCAAGAAGAAAGTTAAGCCCGAAACTACCTTTTTAAGTAAACTTAAAATCACATCTGAACCAAAATTAATAACAACTTCATATTTTATAAACATCTGTTACTAACCCATAGAACTACATATTTGAAAGAAATTGCCATTACCGGTCTTGTTTGATCAGAATAGACGATTTCATTTAATTGCAGATTAACTGATTGCAAGTTGTAATTAGGTTCTTGGAATCAGTGCTTGATGAATACGGAGATAGTCGGATTACGAAACTTTTCTCCTGGAAAATAAATAATGTAGCGAGAATGCAATTTTAAATTCATGTTTTTCTGATACATGAACTTTCAATGTTTGCCACATACAAAGAGCCGAATAAGAATGATAAATATTACACGTGTATATTTTGAATTCTACCAAGCTTCCAGTTAATGAAACTGAGAAGACAAACGCGCTTTTTCTGCTCTCTGATTGCGATACTGTTGAACAAACAAAAACCAACGCAAGCAACGTAGAAATAAAACATGGAATAAACACAGCTGGTTTATGCAAGGTGAATTGCACTGACGTTGTGAACAGAAGAGTGAACTCCGAGTAAATCAAAATCAGTGGAAAGCTGCAAGAAACAAAAGAGAACAATATTTCACGCACTCCGGTGCACCTTTTTCTGTTAACATTACATGAATCCGTTTTTATAGGGTTGGTTCAAATATTTTATTTATGATTATTGATATTACCTTAACGAAGCTGCGAGTACAAAAACTTATCATTCTTGCGAGTTTTCACAACTTCTGGGCATCGCATTCATGGTTTCTTGTCTTAAACTTGGCCCGCATTTCCATACATTCAGGCTGAACACCATTTGATAATAACTCTTCTTGCAGTTAATAATATATGTAACTTCCATTTATTTACTGAACTTCAATTCCCGTATACCGGAAATAATCATCTTTCCCGGAATGAATTATTTCATTGTGTTTCTGAATAAAATGTTTCCCATTACGGAGTCGTTTTCACAAAGCCGTGTTAAAACAGGCATCCCTCCGCGAGGACAGCCGGGTGGGCACGGCAGTGTCGCGTTTATTCTGCTCGTATATCAAAGAGAAATTTGCGCAGAGCGTGGCGAGTGGAAGGGGGTGGGAGGCCGAGAGAGACCGCGAGGGTGGAGACGCAGCGCTGCCACATGGAGTCACCACGGTTGGCGCCATCTCACAGGATGGACAGAGCCGTTGGAACAGGAGACTTCGTTTCACAACGAACAAGGAAGCGCGCGGGGAATACAAATAAATCTGTTTAGAAATACTAATTATATTAAATTCACCATAATTGCATAAAGGTGGTGAGATTCAGAAACAACAGAAAACTGTCGCAGAAACGGAGGAACGGGGGAAAAATATATAATTCTAACAAAACAACCAAAGTTGTAGTTTTAGTTTCAGGAAGCAGCAATAGCTTGACATTAATATAAAGACACTCTTCGGAACTCCGAAATTTTATGACTATATGTTTTTCTGAGAAACGCTTCGTTTTGCAGAGCACTTTCTCTTCTCTTTTCTCTTTTCTTTTATGCCGTCCAGAATGTTGTGCTTGACGAGAGTCAAAGCGCTGAGGATATTGCAAGGTTTTGCTGAAGAAAACATCTATATTTTGTAAAATCCACTACAAAGTTATTTCTTGAATTGACAGAATTGAGGTCAATTTTACGACAGCCTTGTAGCACACGATTTTACCAGCTAGCCGTCAGAAATGCACTGCACTCGCAGTTTGTAAATTATCAATATTTCCTCCCGTGCTTCTTGTAACCGAAGCATCTTTGATTTCTACATCGAATCAATATGTGCTGGTTTAATTATGAGGTCCCAAACGAATGGAGAACTGCAAAAGTTATCTCTATATTAAAACTAGTGGGGCTGCCAAAGCACATACTTTCTCGCAATGTTTCTAAACGCCACGCAGTATTATATTTATTTGCATATTATATTGAACAATTGATTTGATGTGACATACATTTTACAAATAGAACAAGAGAGTTGTACACTTGTTTAAAATTTCAAAATACGAAGATGACATACGGACACTTTCAGTTTATTTAAAATCTTAAACTGTATACGTGAGTAGAATTGATTGAAATTATTTTCAATTAGGTGCTTCAAATGATTTCAATACAGTTTGTGAAATTATCCATATATTTCTCCAACAAGAGAGTTGTGACAAATAATTATCCTCGGTTTAGGCTCGAACCAGTAGCACTTCCCTATGAAACGCTGAGTCCGAACCTGACATTTAACCACTTTAGTCACCTGACACCCTTGACACATTTAAACACTTTAGTCACCTAGTTCTATAATTGGCACACTACTGACACGTTGCACATGAATGATGCTTAATATTCTCAGCTCTTGCAAAAGTGCACATATGTTTTCACAAGCGCTTTTTCACTTTCTATTGATAAATTCCTGATTTGGGTACGGAGAAGTGTAATGTGTTAAGTGTAATCTGAACCAACAAACATGTTGGTTTTGAACGTTTCCCATTAGCACACATTATAATGAAGTTATTAATTTAGTAAAACGGTAAGTAGGAATTCAGTCATTTTCTCTATCAACAAACCGCCTCATTTTATGAGCTTAATCATCTTACACTGTTTTAACCTTTTTCAGCACAATAAACAGCTGTACTAAAAATATGATTAGGAACAAAATATTTCACCAAAATTTTGTAAATTTTATTTTCTCTCACTGAAAATATTTTTTGTTGTTTCGATACCAAAATCTAGTAGTAGAGTGTAGAGAAAATATACAAAGAATGGAAACAACTCTTAAAATGCTTGCCTAAAATCAATGTCTCTTCTAAGGAAATCGCAGTTACTGCTGACATTTTTCCACTACCACCACTTGCACAACACGTGCAATACACAACAAGGTATACCTGCTGTCGAGATAGTCTCTTTTACAGATGCAAGTGCATCGTTACGGAGCTCTCAGAATTAAATCGTCGAGCATATTATTGGGACCTGAACCATTATAGCATCTGTATCAGAGAAGAATGAAGTGTCATGTTTCGCGGAGCACAATATCTAAGGTAACATCATTCAGGAAATTCGGCCGAAATAAACGCATCCCCTTAACAAGCAGAGACGCAATCGGAACAGATGAAAAAATCCACAAATAATGGCTACATCTGTACAATTCTCTGGTGAACGTAATGTAGTTCCCTTCTAATTCAATAAAAATTAAAACTACGATAAGAGGAGCGGTGTTTCTGGACGAGCTACAATCTCTAAGTCACTAATCATTTGCGTGTTTTCATTATTTTGCCCATCCAGAGGACTTTAGTAAATACGTTTGTAATACCTAACACTTCTCCACCAAGGATGAACACAGGTTTAAAGACACTGATTTTAGTTTAAAAATTAATAAGTAGAAGAATTTGAGCACGAAAATGCATGTAAAACAACATTCAGAAAATAACAAAATTGGAAAGTAAACTCCTTCACAGAAAACCCGTTTAGTTTGTCATTCACTTTCACATTTACATTGATCTGGCACGCCTTCTGTCAGCTGTCTGTCTCATTTTCTCTTTCAGTCACTCCGAGTTTGTTTCCATTTTGAAATTCTCCGCTTCACTCATGATTAAAATCCTGGCATTCTTTGCCGTCAGCTGTAACAATGGCCAGATGGAACTTTTCGTAAACTCCGCATAAAACCTGCCAAGTATCTCATTCGCAACTTGTTAAAGGGAAGTTAAATATAACAAGAAACTCCTGCTAGCAAGAACTGCAATAAACCTCCCGCGCGACGAGTTAGAATGACGGACCGACGCGACGAACCAAGAAGGAAAGCAAAAAGAGGAAGGGAGAATTAGTTTATTGTTCATACTTCCCATGACGCAGCAATGCATTTACTGATTATAAAATACAGATGCAATGTGCTTATGGGCAAGGTGATCAATATAAAGGAAATTTCGTTGACATCACTTCACTTTGTTTGTTGACTTCTTCACTTTTACTTAATAATCCCGAGCGGCAAATCCAACGGATGCGTACTACTAGAAAATTTGCATTAAAATTTGTCACTGGTACATTTTAGAAGTGAGTAAACCATGGCATAATATAATAAACACGTAACAATGTCAGTGAATTATGTTTTGGTTGGTGTTTTTTGGAAAATAAAGCTTCGTCCTCATAAATTTATTTAATTCGTGCAGTTTGTTTATGGTAAGTTTTAATTAATTTTTTTACATCATCCTACCTATTAATAGTATATTGTTACATTTTGATTTTATGCATTTAATCCTGCTGAACTGTTCGTATTTAGTACATGCCTGTCTTGCTCAGGTCTTCGTGGCCCGGAAAGTGTTGAACTTTCGTACCTTGAATTTAAAGAATTTGAAGAATGAACTTTCATACCTTTGTTTTGTTCTTTCTTTTCACAAGGGTATGCTTACCTGTTTAAATTTATGTTATGAAAACAACGTTCTACTGCCTTAGTATCATTTCTCATAACTTGCATACTAGTTTGGTTGATTTGAACAATCGGGTCACATAGACCGGAACAGTATATATTTAACAAATATTTGTATAGAAAAACTATGAGAAATAAAAAGTAAATCACACGTGCGTTTCTCACTAGTGAAATGTACCTCTGAGAGCAAAATATGTATGTACGGGCTATTCAAACTAACAGTACAGAAGCGTAAAGAGTATCTCAATTCAATTTCTCATTCGGGAAAATCTATATTATTTCAATGAGGATTATGTTTATTCGTTAACACCACCGACAGAGTTCGAGTGTTGATGAGAAAAAATAAAAACATTTCCTTCGTTCTGTGGATACGACGCAAAGCGCAGCACAATTCATATTTTTTTTTTCATACTCTAAAAGGGTCTTAACGTAACATTTCTGATGCTATTACACTTTTTTTCAAAAATCTTCTATTTTAAAACGTAACGACTATGATTATTCGGTGAAGAGCTCCAACAAACGTTCAAAACTTAATCCCAGTTCCCCAAAGAACGCGCTTTTTTTCATATTAGCTTACTCTGAGTAACACAATCTCATGCATACAGCCAATATAAACCATATTCTTTGATGCAGAATCGATTAAAAAGCTATTACCATTGTAGAAGAGGTAATACAATAACGGCTCTCGCACTGAACCCACTCCCGTCTTCGGAAGCGCGCGGGATGAGGGAACATAATTTGTACTCTAAATCTCGCCCCACAGCGGCCGCTCAGCTTAGCGCGATGTGTGTTTGAGCTGCGGCAAGTATGAAGTGATTTCCCAAGGGGGGAGATGCTCTGGGCGGGCGCGGCGGCGGGAGCGGAGGAAAAGAGGGGCGGTGGGGTGGGGGAGGCAGCAAAGAGTAAGCGGGGGCGGGACCGCGCGCGGCCGCGAGACGGGAGCGAGGGAGAAGGAAGGGAGAGGGGCAGTAACGCAGAAAGCACTCAGCAAAAATGAAGCCGCGAGATAGAGAAGCAGCGGGAGGCGGAGATGGTGCGGCGGGGGAGGGAGGCAGGAGGAAGCGACGGCCGGGGCGGGAGGCAGGCGGTCCAGAAAGGAGAGCGGGGGAGGGGGCGGGGCAGACAATTGCGCGACACAATTGGCTGCGCTGAAAGGGTGAGTGATGATCCCGCTTACTGCGACCGGAGAAGCGCCCCGCGCACCAGAAATGAACAAATGGATAAAGGAGCCACGGACACAAGGGGCGCGGGGGGTGTAGAGGGGGGGGGGAGACGCCCCCACCGCTAATTATAAAAGGTCGCAGTGTCCTTACCGCTCGCAGAAACCCCGTGCAAATTACGATTTGTATCGCGAGTCCTTCGAAGAAAGGATTCGAAGATACGCGCCAACAAAGGACGAGTATTTTGCGTGGAAACAAGCAGAGAATGCGAGGAACGACTATCTTCTTTGTGAGAAATCTCTGATGGAGACAGACACAGTATCATCGGCACATTGTAATTTCGCTTTTGTAAGATGAGAGCGCTGAAAATTAAAATTTAAATATTTATTAAAAGTATGATGTAAGTGAAAACAGCTTCAACAATCATTCAAATCACAATAATAATCTTATCAATGTCGATGTGGAAAATCGATGACAAAAGGAATTCTAGATCATTTCTCTAATACATTCAAATATTAAATTTTTATTTATTTTTATTTTTATCCTGCCATATTTGAAGGAGAGGGTAGAATTACAAATCATTGCACTAATACATTTTAATGCTAACGAATTCTCAAAAAAGGCCAAGTTTGCAGTGAAATTGAAGATAGAAGGTTTTAAGTTTCTCAAAAAGTTGTCTCATTTAAAAGCGTTCGAAGAATCAAAAAATCAAAAAGAATGAGCTTACATCACTCATTGAAAAAAGGGTTAATTAAAATTGTGGTAAAAATACCATATATGTTACATTTTAATGTTCAAAGAAAACTATTTAATAATTTTAAGGGAAAGCAAACAAAATATTTGTTTTATGTTAATAGCATTGCAATTTTTGGTACTGGTTACATCTCCTAATGTAATTTGACGAAATATAACCGCCGCCTATATATACAATAAGTAAATTTTTTAAAAGAAAAAAGTTACTTTTCATGTAGTACGTAGTAAGAATTAAGTACTGATAATCCAAAGCCACCAATTTCGAAACGTAGACAACGGAGGAAGAATTACAAAAGTCTGAATCGTAGGTATTTTAGTTATTAGGAAATCAAAACACAAACTGTGATTACTTGTAATCAAGCAACAGAGAGAAAAAACATGTTCGATTGGTAGATCATCTCTCGTTACTGTCGAAGACTGCTTTTTAGAGTGGTAGAAAATGAGAGAACTTTATTAATAACCATCTCAGTAGAATAACAAAATAGTTCCCTTCAGTGAATAGTACCATAATCACTAAGAAAACTTATTGGGGAGAATTTTGTTTTTGGGCTGTCGATGCAAATTATAGAGACTGACATTCATTACAATGAATATTTTATGATATTTGCAAATAACAATGATTCAGATGCAAGTATTGGATAAAAATGACGTAGGCTTTTCTTAAGTTTAAATATCCTAAGCCCGAGTCTGAAGGATGTGAACTTCAAATAATTGTGTATTTATGGCTTGTTCTGCGAACAAACGAATTGCTAATTTGGTCTCTGGATGGAAAGTTGAAAAGTAATTTCTTGCTCGTTAAGGCAGCCGCCTGTGATGTATAAATTACCCGATGACCACCGATGATTCGCGTCTGCGTGTTTAATAAGCAAATGGAGAAGGATCGATATGGAATGCCCCATTTACACGGCAGTGTCGAATTCCACAGTCATCAATATCTTTGAGGCGTGTCGACATGGTAATGAAAAATACACACTGGGGCAGCAGTTGACACCGAGAATGGGAACGCATCTATAATGTATGCTGTTGGTTTTCAATCAACTACATTGTAATGTATAACGAAGCAAATATTCTCGGCAGCAACGGACAAAACCGAATTAGGGAACGAATATTGCACGGCACATGAACTCATTCGATTATTCATACGTTTAATTAAAATTTCTTTAGTTCGTCTAGTTTGCAACGCTGTCAACACGGACAATGCATGGATGTCTACATGATCCACATGCATGGAGAACACCGATTAATAAAACAGTAGACGCTGAATTATATCCCTAAGAATTATTTATGTTGCGTACCATGAAATGCACCCGTACTCCTGTCCTAAGAAAAAAAATATTTTCCGTGTCGTCTGTAGAATGCATTTGATACGTATGCTGCGAAAATCTAAACCGTACTAAGTTAAATGAGCATCTACCTGATCAGATTTTTATGAATATGTATAGATGTGCGCAGTTGATGCAGCTATCTGTCCCCTTTCACTCAAACGCTTACCATAAACTCTTATTTTGTGTTTCCTGGTGCGGCAATTGTTATAGTCATTAGTGCTGAAAGACTGCAAGCTTTTTACCAGGAGGTGGTAAAAAGTACACTGTAACGTGAGATCCGGCGCCTTCCGACCCGAAAGTTTGTGGTATTGCGCTCTAGATATCTTCACCAGCGAAATACTGACCCAGCTGGGACAGCCTATATGCTATCCACTGGCCCTACATGCTGTGTGGAAGTGTAATGCATGTACTTGTGCGAGTGTAATGGGAGATGAGAAAACTAGAATGAGGAAGGAAAGATAGCACGCAATCTGAAGTCCGTTTGTTAAGATACTGCTCTGGGATTCGCCTAATGTTGTTCGGAGATACCATGATCAGTACAGCCGAAGTCTTAGAACTCTCCTGCACACAGCGGCTGGCAACCGGCACATCCCGGTTGCCATGAGCCATCCCAGCCCCTACGGGAATCAGTTGGACACAAGCCACCCGAAGCTTTACGTACTCCGGTCTTGTGTGGAGTCGTGAATCCCCCTGCCCCACCCCCGCAAACAAATGCAACGAGGAGTGCGTCGGGGTCGACGACGGAAGCGGCCCCGGCAGCGGCGGCGGCGGCGGCGGCGGCGGCGGCGGCGGCGGCGGTCGCGGCGCGAGTGCTTCTGCCTGATCAATAGGGAAGCAGCAGCGGGCGGTGCCGCCACCGCCCGCGCGGCCAGGCGAGGCCAGCCCAGGCGACCGCGCCCGTTGCCGCGATAATGAACCCGTTACTCGCCCTAGGCCGTACACGGCCGCGCCATAGCCCCAGGCCGCCTCCCTTTATACGAAAGCCTGCGCCGGCTATAACATTTCCATAATCGATCCGCCGCCGAAAAAAGGGGTCTTTCAAAAATACTTCGGGTCCATACATTCTCACGACATTAGCTTACATGTTGATACGCCGGAGTTTCACTTGTGCTCGCCGGTCGGCTGCAGCGAAGTAAATTCAAATTCCTGGTAAATGAAAGCTTCGGAGCGGTGCCTGAATATTGCTCGCTCCGCAAGCTCTATTCTCTCATAAAATTGATGTAGTTAGATATTCATAAAAGAGATTCATAAGGATACAAAAGACGAGAACGGCCAAAAAGCTCCTGGAATTACGAAACACGGTTTCAGAAACTAATTGGATAACACTTTGCATAATGTGCATATTGTTCGTTTTCCTCCAATGATGGACCAGATGTACCATTAAGCTTCATTATTTTAATATTATTATTACTATATACAATATTTAATGGGTCCTTCACAAGTAATTTTCCTACTATTTAAATTATTATTACGTCGGGAATACTTAATAACCTCCTCGAAATATTGCTACTTAAATATCAATTCAAGAATATTTTGAAAGACCCTTTTGTTTGCTTTTTCAATGGAGAATAATTCCCAGTTAATAGGGTATTCTAATTCCTTCGGCAGAAAAAATGTGTCTTCTTAACTATTATTGCTGCATGAAATATATTATTAAAGAATTTCTCTTTCAGGCATTTTCTTTTCTTTTTTTTGGAATCGCCACATATTCATAATCATTCAACGTTAATAATGGACTTATTTTTATTTTATTTGTCCTTTGCTTGTTTTTGCCCTAATTTTCCTTCTACTCAAAATGCTACTTTGAAAAACGACTCGATATTGTTTGGCAGAGGTGGCAAGAGTATGTATTTACACACTTTGTGTACAAGCAAAAGAATCTAACACAAAAGACTCATAATTGAGAGAAAGTTTATGAAAATATAAAATGGTTTTCTTTAATCATATATTTTCATACACTGTTTAAGAATCGAATGCGCAAACGGAAAGGAGGATAAAATATCAAATACATGCATTTTTTACTTCTGCGCAATTTAAAAAAAATGGGAAACTGGATTTGAAAAGCGTGATTGCTTGCGGTGCTGCTAAGAGGCCCGTCATGTATTGAAGAGCGAAAATGTTATTCTGTGGAACATTGCTGCTGGTAAAGGTCAAAAACACTTGCTCATTGTTCGTATGTTTCGATGTGAAGTCACTCAGCGTTTGTAAAAAAGCGATTGAGAGCTGAGATAGTATTCATTGCATACTGTTCCACAGACACACACACACACACGCACTAGCAGTAGATTTGTTTTTGTCTCCACCGATGTTCATTTTCTTGTCTGGATGTTATCGTATCCCAGACTGAAGACATAACAATCGTGAATATTACGGTAATGTCTACCAATGCACTAAGTAATGCATTATTTTTCAGTTGTTTCGGGTTGCGTTTATTCCGGAGGGATGCGATGAAATGCTCTTTGAATACTGGGTGACTTTGGGAAATTGCCATGAAGCAAGGAGAATATACGCTGAGAGCTATGAAGATAGAAAATTGCCCAATGTAAGATCGTACGCTGCAGTGTTTCGCCGAATTGGAGAAACTTGGCATATTGCGCGAACGTGTTGAAAGCATCCTTTGGTACGACCACACCCATCAAATGGAAGAAAATCTTTCGGAGCATGTGAATGCGAGTTCTTCAGAAAGCACTAGGGAACCGCATAAAATGAAAAGAATTAACATGTATGTTTGGAGACTGCTACACGCCAGCAGGCAACATCCTTTCAAGCCAAAGCGCGTGCGTCGTGAGTATGATCCTTCTTACGCACAATCCTTCCGATGGTTTCTTCAACAATCGCGAAATCGGAAACCTCATTTTGTTATCTGAGAAAGCCATATTTCTACAGAAGGGTCTGTTCAACAGCTCTTCTGGGGGAGGCAAACCCGTTCCCTATATTAACGCGCCAATCCACTATACATTTTCTGTTATCTTTCGGACTGGCATTTTCGGGGATGTTTTAGTTGGACCTTCTTTTACTGTTACAGATAATCGGTTGCGCGTTGATACTTGCAACTTTTGCGAAAAAATTTACCAATATTGCTTAAACGAATGCCATTTGAAGTGAGGGCCCGTGTGCGGCCTTTACATTATGGATGTCAAGCTCATTACGCGCGCGCTAAAAGTAATTTTCTTAAGGAGCAATTTCGATAGGAAAGGCAGGCCACCACGCTCACCACATCTTACCTGTTTTGATTTTTTTCTAGAGACATGTGGGAACACTTTAATAATGTAAAGTATGTGAAAAACACGAAGTTAATATTCGCCTGCAAATTTCGGCGATTCATCTGAACATTTTCGTTATACGTGCCACGCCCGTAATCTTAGGCACAGTGAAGCAATAGACGATCCGTCATTTTCAACTTTGTAAGAAGGTGAGTAGAGGTTACTTTCGATAAATTGTTGGGTAAATAAAAATGCAAATATTTGTAGCTTTTAATTTTTTTATTTTATCTTCTAAAGGAAGTGTATTTTACTAATGGTGGTGCTGTCGGGAGGCGGGGAAATTTTTCAATTTCCATCCCCCAGTTCCTTCTCAAATTGCGCAGTAAGGGAGCGTCTTCGACACCCATGTCATTGGGCTTTCCCTTAAACGTTTTGAGTTTGTGCACTCAGTCCTGACTCACTCTGTATAATCCCATTATACCCAGTCTAACGAAGAAACGCATTCACTCTTATGTATCTCCTCCAAAAATGTGATATGCGTTATGAATTATTATCGTGCCATCATGATTAGAAAATAATAGCGAAAGGATTCTAATGTCATTTGTCCATACATACGTATCTAACGATGCAGTATAATGCGGAGCTGAAAGAATATAACGGATCAAAATGCAACTCAAAAGGGGAATCCCTTAGAGTCTTATTTTAAATAAAGACGTTATGTAAGAAACTTCAGAATTAAGTCATTTAACTGTTTTATATTCCAGAGAAATTTTATTAGCAAAATCACGAAATCTTTAAAAGATCTTCACAATGACACATAAAGTCTTAGAATTAATGTTACATACTCCTAGAACGTTAAATGGGATCAGAAATGACGACTTATTGTAAATGGAACGTATGTATAATTTGAAATAACTTATTTATACATGTGATATTTGCCCCTGATTTGTAGAGTATCCTTACAGGCCGATCACTTTCGGACGCAAAGAGATTTTCAAAACCCACCAAACACCAATTCAAAATTCAATTCAAAGCTACTTTGTTTTCCGTGGCGAGGCATCCCGTAAATTCTGCTCTTCCACCTAACTACGGACGCAAATTTCGCTATTCGCCACGCAGAAGCGAAAGAAGGTAACACTCGGGCAACGAAATAGACGATTTGAATTTATCTAAGAGGTATCTATTAGTCTTGAGGATCTTTTACATACTTACAATGTACAACATGAGACTTATTTAAACATCAGTAATATTTCCCTTCTGAAGGAAGGTGTGCCTCAGATTTCTTCGCCCTTAAAAATACACGACTTCCATTGGGCATGAACTCGTGAAATGGGGAATAATAGTCCCGTTAACCGTTCTATTAACCGTTCCTTAACCGTTCTATCAGTAAAGCTGTCCATGCATAAAGCTTTGCCTAACAATCAACGGCAACTGGCAGAGGTGTGACTTGGTTATTTAAAATGCTCTCCCATATGAGCTTCACAAACAGTGATTATCTTTGATCCTTACGTGTTCTAGACGTTTGTCATATTTATTCCGAGACACTCGGAATAACACTCGAGACGAGAGTTATCAATTATCAATATTTGTCAATCAATATTTGTGGTTGCTCTTACGCACTATTTCTGTGGTGATTTTCTCAAACATTTCTAAGTTAGAGGAGTATGATTTTGATATTTACGAAACTTAGCTAAGAGGAAACATTAATTAAAGAGTCAGCATTTTTTGTAATTAAGTTCGTCGGTATTTATGCGCGAATTGTACAGTAATAAAAATTGTCAAGAAACTTATGTTTATAAACCAATCCATGTTACAAGTCCGATGAAAGCTCTGTAATCGTTAAAACGTGATTGGACCGATATAAAGTAAATAACGAACGTGATGGAAGTTTGTAAACCGAAGCGATAGCCGTGGTTTATACCAAACAATCTTGTTTACTTGTGACAGCGACTACATCTCGCTCAATACGTTTTGTAAAAACGTTTTCCTTAAAAAAGAATGATGGGAATAACAATTCCATTTCCATTGAATACGAATATGCCATCTTTAGTTACAACACATTGGTTTCGATTGTTCTTAACAGGTGGCGAAATGATAAATTTCTAAACAGACGTGGGACGCTCGGTCCCAATGTAAGGTAAGTGCTCGGCCCCAATGGGCTTACGAGTCACCGCAGTGGTTCTGAATGGAGGGAAGAACCAACGGCCTCCGGAGGTAAAAGTCAGGGGTATTAAAAGAGACCAACAAGCGCAGGAGGATCACCGAGAGGATCACCGAGTTAATGAAAATCGCCCGAAACCGATGACGATGACGAAACATTAGGGTATTACTCAGTAAATGAGGGTCTTAACTGAGAATAGTAGGTTATTGAGCGATGCGTATGTGATATATTGTTATGTGTAGAGCAGAGAAATAATGAAGGAACTGATTAAAGGATAAAGTGAAGTGCAGTGTGGTCTTAATTGAACAAACATTCAGTGCGGAGTTAGATTATAGAAGTTTCTTTTCCTTAAGGTTATTTAATGTTTTATGAATTAGACAGTTTTTACATTATTATTATTATTATTATTATTATTATTATTATTATTATTATTATTATTATATAACTTGCATGTTAGGTATATTATCGCACCTCCAATAGAAAAGTGACAAGTGCGAATTTCTGATTTCTCAGAAATTGCAATTTTAAGTTTCGTAGTTCTGCAATACTCGTTATAGATTATACCAAATATTCACCTTCTAGCGGACAGTAATTGAATTAACTGAAAATCAACTTCAGAAGAGAAGCGGTACCTCTTGGTAACCTCGTATCAACTTTAAGCTGGAAAATGACGATTTCGCACTTGTGTCACTTTTCTATTGGAGGTGCGTTATCTTATTTATTTAATTAGCTCCCACCGGGCTCTGCCCATTCGCAGTTCCAATAAGTTTATCTCATCGTGTTGTTTTATGGTGGGCTCACCTGGCGAGGAGGGCTCGAGCGAGCCGCGCACCGACGCCAGCCGCGGCCGCTCCTCCTCCAGCGTGACCTTGGCGCTGGCGTGGTACAGCTGGAACAGGTTGGCGTCGCACTGCACCTCCACGCGGCTGCCCTGGAAGATGGCCTGGTTCACGTCCAGCTCCAGCCCGATGGTGGTGACCTTGCGCGTGGACACGTCGCCGCTCCGCACCACCGGGTGGCTCACCCAGAAGCTCTCGTTCATCTGCAACACCGCGTGCCAGGCAGCGTCAGCCACAACGGGGCATTTGGTGGACCACACAGTGCATTGCTTGGTAGTAAATAAATAAAATAATAAATAAAATAAAACTGGCATAGTAATAAGCACATTAGGGGGTGAAGGGAAGGGGGGATCGAAAATGTAAGGGCAGAGGCGTTGGTGCGGACGATCTTCTGTGGCGCTGTTTGATTTCAGGTGCTGAGGCGGCCAAGCACTGGAAGGAGACGGCGGGACGCCCGCGCCAGAAAATAAATAGTTAAAATAAACGTCGGTTAGATTAGAATGTACTCGGCTTCTGACGGCAGGTTTTTCCCCCTTCAGGGGTTTTTTCCTGAGCCGTACCTTATGGTCTCTTTTACGCGGCTTTGATGCGATGGAGAGACCATTTGGGGTGAATACCAGAATTCGAAAGATTAGAACGCGAAAGGATGTAGGTATTGTAATGGCTTAAAGGCCTTCGGCCTAGCCACATAGGATCAAGTAATCTAATTTGTTTGTAATAATTACCTATTAAATAAATAATAAATAAATACATTGCTTGTTAGTGTGTATTTGGTAAAATTACATAAAACCGAATAATGATAATTTCGTGTAAGTGTGAGATTCTATCAATTCTATAAAACAAAACCTGAATATAACATCACATCATTATTTGGACATCCGAGCCAGCAAAGAGATCAAATAATATCAATTTTATGCTGTTAAAGAATGAAAATTGGCTCCCTTTCAAAAACACACTATATGTATTTGCAATTTAATATTTAATCAAATAAATATATTTAAATGCTGCATAAAATTATCTTTTATTGGCGTCAGTGACTAAATTAATTTATAAAGAATGTGTGAATCACTCCTTATTTTAAATCCTTTTTTATAAAACAATCATTTTATATTAACCCCGTGGAGCTGTATATGAATGTAAAATTTAACGATTACATTGAAAATGTGATACGTAAAATATTGTTCCACATTCGTATAGCACATCTAATTACAAAAATAATTATTTTGATTAACTATCGCTATATAACCATCTTTTATATAGCGACCAACAAATGTTGTACACGACCTCCCGTTACATGACTGTTCCAGTTCAATAGAACAAGAGCAAGCACAGGCTGCGTTGCTATCTGCAGGACTAAGCAATAACAAATGCCGGCGTGTTCTGTGTTGGAACAGCACCCTCAATTGCTCCGCAATGGTTCGGGAAGTGACCGCCACTTTTGATAAACGGTATTCGCAAACTCCACTCAGGAATATATCCTGTTTGAGGTGTTAAAAGTGTTAGTACTCGTACCTTGTTCCATTAAGTTATCAAAAAACTGAATTGGAAGAACTGCGAATTAAATAAATAGGAGTAGATTAAACTACATAACTATTACAGATGAACATGAGTAATCTTTTATAACACAGCAAACAATCATGCTTCAAAAGTCTCAATTTGTATAGGTTTTTTTGCTGCGAAAACATCTGCTCTAGCCCTAAATTGGACTGATGAAATAAATAAATAAATAAAATAAATAAATAAATAAATGAATAAATAAATAAATAAATAAATAAATAAATAAATAAATAAATAAATAAATAAATAAATAAATAAATAAATAAATAAATAAATAAATAAATAAATAAATAAAAATGTTATTTGTATTCATTGGAAAAAGTACTATCTCAAAGACGTATTGATCAACACAACTGACAAAATAATGTCCTTGATATATTATACACTGGAGATAAAAGAAATAAAAGATATTTAAAAATCATTTTCAACATATTTTCGCTTAACCCAAATGGGTCTTTACTTCATCAAAAATAGCATGAAAAGGAATAAAAAAATACAAAAAATATATTATTTAGATAGAAGTGGCACAAAAGTAACAGAAAACGTGTCAATCACTAAAGCGTGCTTTACAACGAAATGACTCATACAATTCCGCAAAGGAATGGTATTGAACTTCCGGTGAACGCGTTTCGACGCCCCGAAGCTGGACAATCGTAAACGCGACAGACAACGACATCGACGCAATTCCCCCAGGAGAAAGAAGCCCGCAGAGGCAAGCAGGACGGGGCACCCACGCTCTCTTCCTTCGGGCTGCGGGCGTCTCCGCCGCTAAAGGAAGGTTTTATTTCCCCTCCGAATGAATGTTGATCGCTGGCGGAAGACGGCGAGTTTCGCAAGTCAAAGGAACGTCATGTCCGGCTGGCGCGACGGCGCGGCGGAAGTCTCGCCGTTGACGCGCTTCCGCTCGGGGCGCCATTGTCTCGCGCTTCCGGCCTCCCCTGCTCCACCCCCCGTTCCGTTTTCCCCGTGTAATTTACATCGCGCTTCAGAATGCGGGCGCTCCGCCGCCGCCGCCGCCATCGTCACCACCTCCCGCGCGCATTATCATATTGGAGAAGAGACTCTGTCCCCCTCGCAAGCCTCGGCGTTTAACTTAAGAGTTTGTTTTGAGGAACCACTGCCTACTTTCGCCCGTAAACTTTTACTTATTTTCCACTTTAGTTCGTCTTTTGTTCGCGCCCGGCGCGAATGCGAATTTTTAATAAGTTTGGTCGGTCGGCTTTCGCCCGAAGAGCTGACAGCCACGTCGGATAATCGCCCTGCACCTTTCAGAAGAGTTTCGTCAGATTCGGTTTTGTTCTCATATTTCGTTCCAACGAACACATCTTTTCAGCCACGGTAGCTTTTGAAAGTTTTGGAAATGCTCATTCACAACGCGTTTAATGTTGGCGAAAATATCGGGTGACCTCAAAGTCATACCAGAAGAAAAAGATTTGCTTAGCGACGTGCTATTATTTCCTTAGTAATTGAATGCAATTATTTAAAAATTTAATTATTGAATGCAAGTAATTAATATTTACCTCATCTGCTTGAACAGCATAATCTCATTCCTTTGCAGTACAAATATAAACGTTAATATGCTAGATAAATGCAATATATGGAATCAAAAGTCCATGCATTTAATTGGATTTCCTATTTTGCGTATAATTTAATTGGTGTTAAACTCTTCTTCCCTTCATTTTCTTTTACGAACGCACTTTAATGATGAGCAGGTATATCCTGCGTAACCATCACCGCTAGTTACGCAATGTATACTTTTTACAATGTTTAGTTTTTATATAGTTGTAATTTTCATTATCTCTATTATTTACACTAGGACAGTTGGTTATGCTATTTGCAGGAGGAACTAATTTTTCTTCAAATTATTGTTTACTGCTATCGCAATTTTACTGGTGAATATGCTCTGAATATAGGAAAAATTATTGACAAATCTTTGCTCCTTTCTTTTCGTTTTATGGAAGATTCAACCAAAGAAAAGATGAAAAATAATTCCGGTTAGTGTCAAGTTACATTTATTTCGCCTAGCATATTAACATCCGAGCACAAAGTAGTCATCTTTTGCAGTTGTTTTCAAATGACCTGCAATAAAAATTAAACGTTCTCATCTAAGTAAAAAATTACTGCAAATCATAAAAAATGTCACAGAAGGTCAATTGTTGATATAAACACGTGGTATTATGTACTCCCACGATGTCACATATGTAAATATGAGAGCAGATTTTCAACTTACAATATCCACTTTTTCTACATACATGTTATCTTAATTCAATTTTACACTTATCGCAATAATATAACATTATATATCATACTTTTTTAATATAGCATACATTTTAAACATAATTGTTTAATATTTTTGCTCAAAATGCTCTCTCTACAGCATTATTAATAAAACTTTTACATCGCAAACATACTCTCCAAGGAAACAACTTTTCATATTTTGTAGCTCATCAATTACAGTATCTTGGATATGAGTATTCTCTCGCACTCCTTTATTTGCTTAAAACACTCCGCAAAACTGCCATCCTACCCGAGAATGGCGATTCTAAACTTCCGTGCCGGGATTCACAGGCCCTCAATCAGTGAAGAGGAGTGAATTCATATTAGAGTCTAATGGCATAACCAAACTGTCATTCTAACCACGAAACAAAGTCGATTCTAAATGTCCGGGTAGAGATTCAAAGACAGTCAATTAGTGAAGAGGAGAGAACTGTGAGTGAGTCTAATGATGATAACGCATAACGAAACTGCCATTCTATCCACAAAACAAAGTCGACACTTAACGTCAGGATCGAGATCTGTAAGTCGTCAATTAGTGAAGAGGAGGACTGAATTCTGGATGAGTCTTACGGCGATAACGCATAACGAAACTGTCATCCTACCCACGAAAGAAAGACGACCTTTTACTTTTGGTTCGGGATCCACATGTCGTCAATCAGTGAAGAGGAGCGAATTCTTAATGAGTCTAATGGCGATAACGCATTAACCCCAATCATGGGAAACATCATATCCGCGATGACATCCGCGCGATAGCTCATCGTTACGCGGCGTCCCGCACAGGGCCACATAATTACCAAGGGCTGCTCCATCTGCTCCCGGCTGCAGCCGCCGTCATCCTGCCTGCTCTATATTCAATACACCCATCTCCAAATTGCCATTACACCGCGCAACGACGCAAGTGGGTCCATTTTCGTGTAAGGTGCAATGAAAGCACATTTACATGACGATAATAGCGTAGGCGCACCCCATTACCACTCTGGAAGCTGTCAAAAGTACACCATTGATTTATCATTGAAAAGGTGATTTTGCTGGGTATTGAAATTAATCATTTTCATTTGGAATATTGGTGCCAATAGTGAGTGTCAATGTAATACAAGTTCATTTCAATTAAAGCGAAAGCAATCTTTGCAAATCTGTTTACAATAAAGAGTTCATTAATCAGTAAAGGAATATTTTTATGGATAAAAACTAATACAGAGTATGAATTATCGAAATGTAGTACTATGCCTTTTATATTTTTTTTAATAATTGTAATCGTCTAATAATTGAACTAAATATGCACTTATATCATTTAATTTTTCCCATGTGTTAATGGTATTTCTAAGTTTTAAAAAATAATTATATACTAGCATTCAGTTTCTTTAGTTTATATTCGAATGCTGAATGAATTAAAAGAGTTAATATACATAATTGTTTCTACGGTTGACATTTACTGCCCAAAGTATTATACAACTCATTGGCAAATTGTTACAGTATATATAATTTAAAGAAAGCATTGCTATCGAAAAATTATTTCATCATAAAATGACATTTACACACTCACAGCTTCCAGCTAATTATAAATAAATAAATATCATTATGAAAAATATACAACACTTCCCAAAATATAAAACCCAAGACCTCGAACTCCACATGCCCTGGCAGTGAGCACAGCGTTCTCCAAGGAAGAAACCTCCCCCGCAAAGCGTTTCAGCGCCGACAGACGCACCCTTTGCAAGTTTTTCGCACCTGCGCGCGGCTTTGCATTTTCCTCGGGCGTTTCTTTTAATTCGCGCGGCGGCCACCCGCCGCGCGCGGAACCTTTCGCCCCGCGCAGGCCTCTCGGGAATCGCCGCCCCTCCCCGTTTCCGGCCCGCCTTTCTTTTCACTAACACGCGTTCTTTTATCCGGAGACTTTATTTCTCCGCAGAGTTTTACTGTCAAGAGTTCAAAGATGTGTGTACCAGGAATACGAAATGACCAGCCTTTTATCCGAGCGAAGCGGCAGTCGTGGGGGTGGGGATTCTCTTCTAGGGAGGGGGGAAGGGGAGGGGAGGGGAGCCGTAGACCGCTGTAGGGGCGGGGCAGAGTCGCGGGAAACCGACTTTTGTGCGCGAGCTGAATGATGACCAGGCGGAAAGGAAGAATAAAGAAAGGGTTAAAGGACGAAGAATAAAAGTATGCGAGGCTGTTTGCAGAGGAAGAGCGGCGGCGCTGTCTTAGAAAGGGATGAAGGAGAAGAAAAACGATTACCGACCGAAGGGGAAAGTGATAACGTACAGGGGAGTTGGTTATTCTTCGCACAGTGCTCCGGGCTAATACAGAGTAAGACGGGTTGAGTCAGTGCCGGTAGAAGCGTTTTCAATTTACTCGACATAAAGAGACAGTGGATACGGTCGCGTGTTTCATTTCCCTGCGCTCTTCGAAAGACGTGTTACCCTCGAAAAGAGTCTCACTGATACCTCCTGTTTGGGCAAGAGTTATGTGAAGAGCGGGAGCGTAAACTATGAGAAGTAAGAATGAAACAAATGAAGAACAAAGGGAAGATGATCATTGAAACGTAGGAATAAAATTTGTTATGCCATTGGTTTTCCTCACTTATGCGATGTGCGTCTAGCAGTCCTGAAACCGTCGCGCCCTCGCAACGTATAGACAACATTCTGCAGTTTTGAAGAAGGTATAATTTTTCCTTTGAAATAAATGCTGGTCAGACTGAAACGAGATATAAATTAAGAACTCTATCTCAAAAAATGCATGTAAATTCGAAGAAGAGTTGCAGGACGCTGGATAATGGTTGTAATGATTTAATAAAAAGTTAGTAACATTGCCTAGCAGGGATCATTCTTTAAAAGGCTATCCTAACGAAGTCTAGCAGCAGGAGCCTTCGTTCAAGTACCGTATGTCATATAAATTACTAATTTCTTCCAGTTGGTGTTAATTTGTAGATAAATTGGTTCAGTTGTCATTTATGAAATTATCCATCGAAACTGTGATTTTGATCATAATATTGGAATTACACATACTTCATGTGAGCAAGACAAAATATTTTTTACATCAGGAATTTTATCACCTTTGTTGCTTTAAATGAAATTGTAAATGAAGACTATATTGTATATCTTTTAAATATTTATTCATGCCTCACATTTTATTCGTTGTAATTTAAGTTATTTTAGTAGTTTTACGAGGTATACAATGAACCTAAAAATACATATTTAATTATAAATATAATCAGTCGCGAATGTCAGGCGAGATCTTCGATCAATAATCAACATTCATCACATAGTTTCCTAAGACAAAATTAAAAGCTGTGTTAATTGCTTTGACTTGGAAGTAAGTAAATAGTTCAAATGTAGGAGAAAGACGCGTATTAACGAGAGAAAGAAATCAGAGAACGGTGTAATTTTAGCTTCTTTCATGAAACCTTATTCATGCAATAAAGATTGCATTTTGTCGCAATTAACACGTCTCAGAAAGAGCTAATTATTAATTAGTAAAAAATGTAATTAAATAAACTCAAAAACACACGTAGACAACTTCCGAAAGAGGAATTTATAATTATAAAGAGTTAAATGACGGAATAGATAAATTATAAAATGCCAATGGAAAATAATATTAAATTCCTTAAATATCTACATTCATTCTCTTCTCACAGTACCTGAATTTAATCTAATAGCTTTATTGTCAGAATGGAATGGTATTATAATCATATTAAATACAAAAAGTCATTCTAAGAGACAAAGCGTATTCATAAATGTTTAAATATTTTTTCTTCAGAAGACGTAAATTGTTTTCGCATAATATAAAACAATGTCAACAATAAATACAACGTGTTAGAGAACGTAATTTACCACATTTACCCATTAGAACACGATATATCAACTTTTTTAATATCATCAACCCCTCCACACACACCAATAAGAATTTTTCTCTGGAAAACTCGCCGGTTTTTGCCGCAGTATTATAATACTTTCTCTACCCTTTGTAAGTATCCGAGAAAGTAATAATACTCGCGACATAGAGATAGGCAGAGAAAAGCGCTATTGGTTAATACTGGTATGGCAAAGTCATGCTAAGGAAGCCCGTGTAGCGCATTTACATGGCCTCCACGCACGAAGGCGCTTGTTCTATAACCTGACCAGGGCAGACGCAACGGAACAGAACTTCGTAGCGAGTGCCACTTAGGTTTCCTCGCGGTGGGGGCGGCATAGAAGTCGGCATGCGATATAAAAACTCATTTCCCAAAAATATTGCCATACACTGAGAAATATTCTAATTTAATAACTCGCCATTTAACGTTCAATATCATGAGGTAAAGGAATCTGTAGGGTTTTGTTTAATAAAAATTCGAAATTCGAAATCTCTGTAGGAATGACAAATAAATACTATTTTAGGCTGGATCTTACATGTCATTCGATTCGTTTTACTGAAATGCGCATCCTCTTAGCTGCAACGATTCAGAATATATTTGAGGAAACATCTTATATGAGCCATGCTGGATAATAGAACTCTGATATTGGGACAACATACTGACATAATAGGTAAATGATAACATTGGAACATGTGTCCGGCCTCATCACTTGAGAATGTCGCTTATAGCACTCTTTTATGCATTTTGTGAGTGATAATTATAGTTTAGATGCTCAGAATCGTTCACAAATTGGTCTGATACAGGATTAATAAAAGCGAACGAAATCAGAAATGTATTCTCAAAAACAGTCCCAACATTGATAAAACGGGACCATGAAGGACACACAATACAGGTATGTTTTTTTGTGGATGTTTTATCCAGACGACACCCGTTTGCCTTTTACATTCCGACGGGACACATATTGGACCATATACTAGACATTAACACACTTCCGGGCTTCTCTGATCTGGGGTCAGCAGAACGCGAGGCCCTTCGCGACAACACATTCAAGAGCGACAAAGGTGATAGCAATAAGGTCGAACTCGAACCCGCAATGCTTTGTATCGAAGGGCTGAGTCGTATGTATTTATTTACGATAATTTTATTTACTTATAATTAATTATACTTGCGTCACATTTCAAACACTGAGTTCCGATTTAAAATCGGAACAAGTTGGAGAGGCGGCAGATGAATAGTCCAGAGGGGAGAGGGACACGTTACGACTCCTGCATTTCCTTGGCATTGCGACGCGAAGAATCGGAGATGCCGAGCCAGGGCAGAGGGCGCTCGTCGCAGCCCTTCCCGGCCGGGCCGGCGCCGCGACGCGCCGCGACGCGCCCCGCCCCGTCACAGCGAACGCGGCGCAAAGCGCGGGCCCCCACAAAGGCGCACAACGCCACAGTGCGTGTGCGGGGGGGGGGTGGATGAGCCGACTGCCGCAACACAGCAAAACATGCCGCAACTTGCATCGCTTCCCACGCTACAGCGCTCCCATCGCGGTCGCCGCCGATTACGGAGCGCAAATGCACAGAATCCACTCGCGCTGTATTATCTACAGTTCGCAACCCCCGCGACCGGTTCGTGTGGGCGAATGTAAAGTGTTTGTCTCAACTGGTGGCGCGGTTTGACCTCACTAGTTAAACTGAATCCTTAGTGCTGCGGAATCGTGGAGAGTACATAAAAGGGAATCCAATTTGTGTTCCCAGTCATGTTGGATATCTAGTTGTGTTGGGTGGTGTTTCATGCCGGGAGAATGAGTGTCGGGCCGCGGACGTATCATAATTTGTTGAACTCGGCGTCACGGTAAATAAAGCTAGTATGTATGAAAAGTCAGTTGTGACAATCGTGTGTTTCTATGACTGTAAATCATTAACGCTAAGTATACAAAATTCACTCCCGTTGTAGTACTTCCAGAAATTAGTATGAATAAAATAGAGGATGCGTGGCATGTGCAAAATTGGAAGTTACACAAAAAAGCTCAAATCAAATGTTAGAGGTAATAATTATTCCGTTTCATTATGAATCAATATTTTAAACTACAATTCCATATTAAATTATAATTTCGGAGAAAAGAGCAAAAACCGCGATCACGAACAATAGCAATCTGACAGAGATCTGAATTGTCAAATACGAAACACTGTACAGAAAAAGAAAATAAGAATTCAAGTCGTTAATATCCTTACGAGATTAATAGGGGTACAAATAAAACATATTTTTCACCTTTTTACAGGTATTTGACACGAGAAAAGTATAAAACCGAACCTTTGGACATAAACATTATATAACCAAATTTTCGTTTTTCCCTCGTTTCATTTCCTTACAAAATGTATCTTCAAACAACATTTGAAGCGAGTTCATCATCGTGATGTGAAGCCAGCACACACTTCAAAGACTCTTTTACTTGCACAATGAAGGACAACGTACGCTAGTTTTTTCTACAAATTTCACAAACAACAAAGTATAATCAAGGTTATTTCATTTGGAAATGTGTCCGAGAAGAGAGGGCCAAAACACACTAGTGGGACACAAGAAATCTAACTGAAAAGCTTTGGTGGATAGGGTTGCTTTCCACCAAAAAAATTAAATGATTAATGGAAGAGAACTATTCTGGAAAAGACCACACGCGCACACACAGACACATATGTTCTTTATATCACTATGAAAATTGATGAATGAAATATAATTATATTGAAAAAGTTAAAACTGAAAACGTATTCAAAGATACGTATGCAATTGCTCATTCAGTTTTTTCGTTTTTTACCGTTACAAATACAACAAAAGAGAAATCAGAAACTCCTCCTTCACAATCTAGTCTACATAGAGTCTCTCAGATTCAATTTTGTTTATACACACATCATTGCTCAAACAAAGATTATGAATCAACTCTCTATTGTTCAAAATATGAAAGTAATCATACACGGCATAAGTGATGCAATGATAGTATTGATTCTGAAACTTAGCAAAATGATATACCAACAGCACTAACGAAAATTAATAATGCATCAACACGATTTGAAAATTTTATTTATTTCAAAATAGGGACATATTACACATGATATCATTGATGCAATAATGGTATTGATTCTAATACTCTGCAGAATGATATACAACAAATAATAGAGACATTTTAATTTTGCTTAACGATGTGCTAAAAATAAAGGTAAATGAAGATTCATTTTTGAAAGGATTCATTCAAATGAAGATTAAAACTCACATCTTAATTACAGATACATCGTAATTTAAACTAGTGACGCACGAGCATTGCAAGACGTGCGTCGTTGACGTGCGTCAATTTGACGTCCGTTGGAATTTAATCACTCGATCACCGCCGTGCAACGGATGGCAAATGCAAAGCAACGGACGTTGCTTTCCATTTGACCCTGTGCTCTTGTGCTAGCAAACAAGGATGCCGCGGAGTTAGCAATTGTGTGTAACATTAGAATGAAACTTATCAAAGAAACGAGATGGTGAGGTCATGTCATTAAGAGTTAGTGCCTTTTGAAGCGAACATTTTACATCCTCTTTCAGATTTTATGCAACGACGAAGAGAGTTTATTAATACTTCCGAATGTCCAAACAGACGTTCACTGATGTTCATTAAAAAGTACATGATCATATTAAACGGCAATATAACAGTGTGAAATATGTTATACTACCAGAAGAAATTCTTGCATATGCACTTTATTAATTAATCTTTGATTTCTTTTTTTGAATCTATTCATTTTATGAATGGAAAAAACGTATGACGCTCGTTCAATACAGTACAACGTACGTTACTAGAACTCCGTGTGTTCAGCACGTTATGAAAGCCTAACAAGCAACGCCAGGAACAACGTACGCAATGTACTGGCTAACGTGCGTTGGCTGTTACGCGACGGACGTGACAGGAGGGCGCTGTCGGATCACGAAATCCTTATTCATAAGCGCCCCGGCTGCGCTACGACGGACGTACATTAACATCCGTTCCTCCATTTGACACTCGTGTGGGGCTGCCCTTAAAGTTAAAAGAAACATTATAATTTAATCTTGCTCTCAACACCGAAATTACAAATGAATATCTTAACGCTATGGTTATAAATCCTTAACATTATATATTACGAAGCATTTAGCAAAGAATTATAACATTTCAAACTACGCAGGCTTTATATTCGTAAGTAGTCTTCAATAACTAACATTTCAGTCACAATTCTTGAATTTTGATACTTAAACTTCCAACTAGAACGCCAGCAATCCATTCAAATAAGACTCTAAAATGAGAACACAAATCACAACGTTCTGTGCGAGAGCACATACGTGGAGTGGGCACGTGACTCGCTGACAAGGCGAAGACTGCCGGGCTGCTGGAGGCTTCGCGGAAGCTGCGCGGAAGAAGCAATGGGGGTCTGGTGTGGCGTCGGCGGCGGTTGGCTTTGACGCGTGAGGCGAGGCGCGGCGCGGCGGCGGCGGCGGCGGCGGCGGCGGCGGCGGCGGCGGCAGCGGCAGCGGGGGCGGGGGCGGGGGCGGCACCGGAGGCGGTCGCGCACCATGAAATATGCACGCCTCGCTCTTTGAGTTGCGAGTTTTCGACATAATAGACTCGCCTCCCGGTTGCTTACTGAGCCCGCGCCGCCGCCGCCGCCGAAAGGGCCAACGCGCTAATTCGCTGCAGAGGACCACCGTCAGTTTTCCCTCGAGCTTGTCGGTTCGATATCTGTGGAGGACGCTTTCCTACTGCTCTCTGTGGGATCTGTATTTTGCACAGCAGGTGGAATCATCAACCACTGAATTTAGTTTTCCTGTTACGAAAAAGGAGCAGCTAAGAAGTAATGCAGTTAATGTCACTATTCCACTACTCCATTGATATTAAAACTAATAGTGCTTAACTATGCATACAAAATGCTCCAATCAGAGCGGTGTATTTCAAAAAGTTCTTCGCTTCTTATTTCCGATTTTTCTTACCTCTTCTACATAATGGCCAATCATAAACTGTGTCTCATCTGTCTTAAGGAGGCGTTCTACTAGTACATGAATCGCTAGGTCAATGTCCAACAAACAGCGTATGTAGTACAACATAGCCTCTGATTTTAACATTGGCTTTCAGTTATTTTTACTATTTTGGAACTCTCTTGGACATAATTTCACTCGTGGTATAGTCCTATTAAATACCACTAGTGCTTTGGAAGTTCTCGGATAAATCCCCTCCTCGCTTCGCGAGTCGGGAATTTATCGAAAATTTCCAAAACATTCGTGGTATTATCTATGATAATTTAAAACTTCTAAAGATTTATATTAAAGTTGTTACATTGGGTTCAGTAGTCAATGAAAAAACTTAGTACAGTTTTCCAGATTATGTGATGTTTGGAAATGAAGAATACACAACTTATTCAGGTAACACAAAAATGACCACATGAAAAAATACATATTATATTAAATCAATTAAATAAATCAAGTAAATGATGAAGATTTCTAAAGCTAAGATAAAGAAAGATTTATTTAGTATTAGTGATGCAACCAGGATTTTTCTAAGAGGGAGTTATATTTGTAGTGTTCTGCCTATTTGATGTTTTCGTAAAAATAATTTTCATAAGTGTTACATCTACAATTAAAGGTTATACGTTTATTTGTAGTTGTTGGTAACATACAACTGAGGTACTATATAACTTTCATAACAATATATCCAATTGATAAAATATCCATTTGTGAATATATTTATCTGTCAGACTCATGATCCCACTCTCTTGACTGCGTTAATTTTTACTATATTTATTTAATGGGACTGTAACTGTCACAACGTAGAGATTTTCGATATCGTCTAATAACCTGTTATTAGAAGGAACCTCAAAACAGCTGCACGAATGATGTGCATACCAAAATTATACAGAAATGTATTAGACATTTACCATTTTATAAAGGAACAATACTTCTTAAGCTAGCAAAGAAAGCTGAAAGAGAAATTGACACATATATTCGTTTATTGGAAATTTTAAAATTCTTGGAATACTTTCTACAATTGACGTAATATTGCTTTGCCCTTCAGCTCTTAATGTTTTGCAGTCAAGCGTCTCAAAAAGTCTTACTTTGATACGGCAAGCAATTGAAACTAACGCGTTTCAAGTGGATTTAAAGAGCACGAAAGTAGAGAAATGAGTTATATCCGTACTTATTACCGGCGAGGGGAGGTCACCGACTTCGGAAAACACGATAAGGTACGCTAAATTAAAGTGCCCACTTATTTGCGACGAAAGAGAAAATAGCAGTTTCCCGAACTTTCCACTAGCACCCATCATACAAAGGTTCAAAAGAAAAGATGTAGAGGTAATAAGAAAGGAAGTTTGCGGACTGAAGTTCGGTCAATAACTCCCGCGGTGCAGGAGTGCAAGTTTCCCTTTCTTTCGTCCGCAGGGACACCCGCGTGGGGGGGGGGGGGGGGGCGCCGGGCGAAGCGAGGCTGAGAGATCACGGCGGACGAGGTCACTCCTAATGCGGGTGCACGGAGTTCCGAGGTTGTTGCCATCCCATTCGGGTCCGATAGTAGCACCCAGAAAACAATTTTCACGCCCCGGGTAATTGCACCAATGGCATGCAACTTTAAGACGGTTATGAAATAATATTTTATAACGAATATTAGTGATAATTTGAACTTCTTCCAAAAATAATTTAATTAGCACATTAATTCTGGATACCTATATATAGTTACCTGCCAACAAATACTTAAAAATGAAATACAATTTGAATAGATTTATTGCGTTAAGATTTCTCACTTGCACGTGTAAACTGCAGCTATTTGATGGTGACAATAAGGATCTATTTGTATGTCTTGCCTCACGAAAATGAATTCGTCGTACCTACCCTAATAACAACCACACTACTCAACAAGTACAGCAAATTCTTCTGATAATATGGCATTAAACGTATGCCAAGACGTACACGACTAAAAATGAGATATTTCATAACTTAGTAAATTTTCTAAAACATTGTTTTTCATAGTAATGTTACATTTCTAAACCTGAAATCAATACTATAAAAATAACACCAAACCCATTTTGTTATCTACATTTCCAGTATGAAAATATGCTACTTTTATCAAACGTGCTATATGCACACGTAGTTACTCATTGCACATTTGTTTTTCTCTGTTAGTTACCCCAAGAGACCATGACACAATTGTTCGACTGTTCGGCATTTACAGCTGGGACCACGATATGAATCAACGTTAATGAATATGGAATTTTCTGTGGACAAAATTGGATCGCAAAAGAATTACATGACACAGCCAGTTTCCCCCTACCTGTCATTGCATCATATGTCCCTCATATGTCAACCACCTCAACAATTATTTTCTAGTTCATGACTTCATTTGAATCTCAGTCAATGATTATTACTTGAAATTGAATTAATAAATAAATAGCTTCACAAATATATAAGATAAACAATTTGTATTTTATCAGGCTAAAAAGGCACCTTTCGCTATGTTTACTAGCGATCTGAAATCGCTGCACCGCGGAGCTCAATTATAATTCAACTTATAGATCCTATCGACTAAATTGCACATTGTGTTTAGAAATATCTCGTATTTATTTCAAGTACCATTCACATTTTCAGGTCACTAGCAAAGCATTTCGTGCCTCAAAACTCTATTAATCGAACGCAGAGTGCGCACGAGCACGCAGTCTCTCTGACTCTCCTCCTGAGTGGCGTATCCACTCTCGCTCCCCTGCCCCCCCGCACCCGTCCGCAACCCTCCCCGCCGCGCTGCGCGGGGGCGGTGCCCGGAAGGGAGGTCGCGGAAATGCGGGCGAAGTGTTTACCGAGTCATGATCCGCCTGCGCGCTGCCTTACACCGTCGCAAATTCAAATGTCTTCCGCTCGAACTGGCCGCCGCCGCCACCGCCGCCGCTGGGGCTTGGGCAAACAGCCGACGGGGAGGAAAGGGGCGGGGCGGGGCGGGGCGGGGCGGGGCGGGGCGGGGCGGGGCGGGGCGGGGCGGGGCGGAGAAGTATGCAACGGGAAAATGGAGCCGAGTGGAATGTGGAGCACGGAGGAGGCTGGAGAGAGACGAGAAAACGAGGTGGGATGGAGAGGAGAGGAAAGAGGTGGGGTGAGGTGGAATGTGGAGCGCGGAGGAGGCTGGAGAGAGACGAGAAAACGAGGTGGGATGGAGAGGAGAGAAAAGAGGTGGGGTGAGGTGAAATGTGGAGCGCGGAGGAGGCTGGAGAGAGACGAGAAAACGAGGTGGGATGGAGAGGAGAGGAAAGAGGTGGGGTGAGGTGGAATGTGGAGCGCGGAGGAGGCTGGAGAGAGACGAGAAAACGAGGTGGGATGGAGAGGAGAGAAAAGAGGTGGGGTGAGGTGAAATGTGGAGCGCGGAGGAGGCTGGAGAGAGACGAGAAAACGAGGTGGGATGGAGAGGAGAGAAAAGAGGTGGGGTGAGGTGAAATGTGGAGCGCGGAGGAGGCTGGAGAGAGACGAGAAAACGAGGTGGGATGGAGAGGAGAGGAAAGAGGTGGGGTGAGGTGAAATGTGGAGCGCGGAGGAGGCTGGAGAGAGACGAGAAAACGAGGTGGGATGGAGAGGAGAGGAAAGAGGTGGGGTGAGGTGGAATGTGGAGCGCGGAGGAGGCTGGAGAGAGAGACGAGAAAACGAGGTGGGATGGAGAGGAGAGGAAAGAGGTGGGGTGAGGTGGAATGTGGAGCGCCGAGGAGGCTGGAGAGAAACGAGAAAACGAGGTGGGATGGAGAGGAGAGGAAAGAGGTGGGGTGAGGTGGAATGTGGAGCGCGGAGGAGGCTGGAGAGAGACGAGAAAACGAGGTGGGATGGAGAGGAGAGGAAAGAGGTGGGGTGAGGTGGAATGTGGAGCGCGGAGGAGGCTGGAGAGAGACGAGAAAACGAGGTGGGATGGAGAGGAGAGAAAAGAGGTGGGGTGAGGTGGAATGGAATAGGGAGAGGTTGAACGGGTAGGAGAAGTGAACAGCCAGGCGGAGCGGGGAGGAGTTGGGCGGAGAAGGGAATTTACGGGCAGGGCGGGAAAAGCCAGAGGGAGCCGGAAAATGCCCGACTGTTCGGTGGAAAGCCCGGCAGAGCAGGGGAAAGTAGGGCGGGAAGGTAAGGTGACGGACGAAGGAAGGAAAAATCGGTGCTGTTGAGAAAAACCGAGCGTAGTGGGGTTTAGTGCAGCGGGTTAAGGGACAGAAAGGGAGAGACAAGGACGGGTAAGGTGGGAGCCGTGGAGTGGGGAGAGGAGCGGGATAAGCTGAGCGGAGCGAAGTGGGAAGAGCTGAAGGTCAGAGGGATTGGTAGAAGCGCACTGGCAACGTGCCGGGGTTGCCTTCTCTGCTCTTGCGTGCAACGCAGGAGCGAGTGAGCGAGTACACTGCGATTTCAAAGATTCGAGAGAAACGAGGAAGCGTCTTCATTGTATGATTCGTCCTACAAAAATATAGACAAATACAAGCCTCCAAAACAGTAAGTACACAAAACACTCCACTACAAATGTACAAAAAATGTATTTTATAAGGTACATTTGTGTTTGTTTTTTGAAAAGTGTAATAGAAACTATTTTTTTATAAAAATGGCCAAAGAAATTCTGCATTTTTATGGATTTCGAAAGTTTGTACGGTTTGAACGACATGCATTAAGACGTTTTTGGAGAGCAATTTGTAAACTTGCCTGACTATAATTTTCTTTAAATTAGAAGTAAAAGAATAACTCACTAAGCGATTATATACGGGGCCTGAATAAGCTTGTATTCAATACAGAAGTAAAGCAAAAGTCATTCTAATTGAAATGTATACCTAAAGAGAGAAACTTGCAATGTGGCTCATCATAAAATATGTTTTATGACCTTTAAACAATGATCGTAGTTGCAAGCATTGCATGCATTAATTATTGTTTCCGACGCAAACCCATGGTAAATAAACTAAGTTCTTAAATATACTTAGTGAGAGTGAATTCGCGTTCTCATTGAATTGTATTACCTTATTTAACATACTCAAAAATGTTATCATGGATTTGATTTCCTTAAACTGGAACATACGTTTCAAAATCATATTTGTTTCCAATGCAACTCGATACAAACATGGCATTCTAGATTGAGAAGGAATAACTGATAAATGAACTTATGTAAACGTTATAGAGAATAATTCCTGTTCAACAATACAAGAATTCAATAAACAAGCAACAAATATTTTTACGATTACTTTATAAACTACAAATGGTTATTTAGAGAATAACTTGGTGGAATTGCTATAAACGATTCCTTGCACAGCGTGTCTCTGAGTTCAGAGAGCGTAATTTACGTCAACTGCAACTCTTCGTCGGCTGCTGCCCTGCTTCTGCTACTGGCGAAGAATGTTCCTGCACGAGGTGGAAGCGCACTGTTACTAAGTGCCAGAAGATTTGTGCCATTTTAGCGCGTATTTCTTACACCAAGACAAGGTCGTGACGTATAAATTACATACAAAGGAAATAAGATAGCAACTTACTGCATGTATTCGAGAAAATATTTTCAATTACATTTAGACGTTTTTATTTTTTGAGATGTTCTCATCAGTATTTGTTGTAACTTCTCAAGACCAAAAGCAAAAACAATAAACACCTATTTGTATTGAACAATACAACATTAGAAAAATATTTAAACATATTCAAGGGTCACGAGATAACAATAAATTTGAATGACAGCATATCCTAGAAACTCCATTATTCCCCTCCCAGTTGCCCTGGCAAATAGAATGCCAGTCCTGGAACGCTCGATCTTATCGCCCGCTGACAGGAAAACACAAGTTACGCAGACGCCAAAAGTTTCTTCGCGTTAATTATTCTCACCTTCAAAGTTTTCATTGAAGGCACTTCACGTCAGGGAGATAGGTTAAGAGATTTCTTCCCGCACCTTCTTCACCATCTAATATTGCAAGTTCCTTGAAAGCAATTTCTACGAATCCGAGGTGTGTCGACCATGTTCTGAACAAAGTGTTGTAAGAAAAGCACTGATCACATGATTATTTCGCAAATGAAAATAACGTAAATTAAATAACTATAAGTTGACTACATTAATTTTCATCGAATTTCCTGCTTCATCTACGAATAAAAAAATTAAAAGTAGTCCGAAAAATTAATATCTAAGATTAGAATTTATGAGGTGTATGTGTTCAAAGTAATTCTGCGTAACGTTAAAACTCCTACATCCATATAATGTATTCCTGAAAATACTCCATTAACTATACAAATATATCTGCCACAAATTTGATTTCAATTTTATTTTTCTATAAGTGCTTAGATGAATTTTATACCTGATTTACTTCGTTTTCAGAATATGATACCTTACGTAGAACTCCTTTAGCTGAAAGTTCTTCATGTTCAACCATTTCGTGAACTACCGACAGCAATAGTCCTTTAAGTATGTAAAACCATAATTACCATTATGTTTCTATGCGTAACGCAAGTATCGCCAGCTCTCTTAATAATTTCAAAATCAATGACATCAGCAAGTAGAATATTTTTCTTCTATTTTAAGGTAAAGTAAGTAATTCCAAATTATGGACATAATCCAAATATTTTGAATAAACAAATGGTTGATAACAACTACCCCTCCAGAAACTCTAAGGTCTCTGGAAACTAAATAAATAAATAATCAAATCAAAACATGAGAGTGGCTCCCAAAATGTGGTAATAGTCATGAGCTGCTCCATATTTTATATAAATATATATTTTCAAAACCGTCACAGAAAAATTTAAAGTGGCCTGCTTCCTTCCCTAGAGTGTTTTATTCTGTCATAAGACACTCAGTTCACAAACTTGGAAAATCATCTTTAGATGATATTTTGCATTCAGTTGTGGAATTAATCGCGCAAGAAGAGGCGTAAAATGACGGAATCACATATCTCGTGGTAGATTTTGTATTCCCAAAAGGAGAGCACCTCGAAGCCGATCACTACACACGAGTAGGCGGGAGTACCAACCACTACCTGGAGGGGAGTTGCAGCAATCGGCCGCTCAGATCGAGAGTTTTTCGCGGTTTCTCCAATCAAAACAATGCAGATTCCCTCTTATCCGTAAAATTCTATTCCAAAATACTAAAGATCTCTTCAGCTATTCACTTCAACATAAGTAAGCAAAATCCCCATCGCAAATGATTAAAAAGAAAGTTACCAAAATAATTTTTCGATCCCCCGTAGACATAAACCGATGAGTCTTTTCCCATTATAAACTACAGTATATAACCACTGTTTGTCTTATATCTAAAACTAAATTTCTGTTTATAATGTCTCAAATGATTCTTGTGTATAAATCATATAAATGTATTTATGTTATGCGCCTGAAGAGGGCCAATGGCCAAGCTAGAATTAATAAAAAAACATGCAGAAGCCCTAACACCCCTAACAAACTGGCCACGCGGCGCGCGCGTCTTTCCGACTTGTCCCATGCTTAGCGCCACACACACACACCCACACACCCACACACCCACCCACACTCCCACCCACATACACACCCCCACCCACACACCCACACACCCCCACACACCCACACCCACTCACACACACTCACTCACACTCTCACTCACACTCTCACTCACACTCTCACTCACACTCTCACTCACTCTCACACACTCTCACACACTCTCACACACTCTCACACACTCTCACACACTCTCACACACTCTCACACACTCTCACACACTCTCACACACTCTCACACACTCTCACACACTCTCACACACTCTCACACACTCTCACACACTCTCACACACTCTCACACACTCTCACACACTCTCACACACTCTCACACACTCTCACACACTCTCACACACTCTCACACACTCTCACACACTCTCACACACTCTCACACACTCTCACACACTCTCACACACTCTCACACACTCTCACACACTCTCACACACTCTCACACACTCTCACACACTCTCACACACTCTCACACACTCTCACACACTCACACACACTCTCACACACTCACACACACTCTCACACACTCACACACACACACTCACACACACTCTCACACACTCACACACACTCACACACACTCTCACACACTCACACACACTCACACACACTCTCACACACACTCACACACTCACACACACTCACACACACTCACACACACTCACACACACTCATACACACTCACACACACTCACACACACTCATACACACTCACACACTCACACACACACACACCCGCACACCCACCCACACACACACACACAAAAGGAGCCCAATCGGAAGCTGGTAGAGGCTGTCGCGACTAGACGGGTGCCACGCAGATGCCTGGAGAGAGAAACACGGCAAGTCGGCGTGTAGTGGTTTCTGTATCTCACGTTTCAGCGGAGGAGGAGCACGCGACTTCCCAGAATTTAATATTCACTAGCCTTACGGGACTAGTAATTATACTAGCTGACGCGGTTGGGGAGTGAATATACGGACTCAGATGAGCGACGTGAGGGTGGATGCAATGAGTAGAGATAATAAAGAATTAGCGATCTACAGTATATTAATTAATTCCAATGAGCAGAGAATTGGAAAGACATCGTATCAGCCTCTGGCCGTGTAAGAGATGTCTATGTGTTTGTTAGATAACCAGCAAATCTAGGGAAAATACAAAAATTAATGTATTAGTTTCCAATGCGCGATGATTTTGAAAGAAAACTGCGCTGCCCCCAATCTTTTGGGAAGTGTTTGAGATTTCATAAGATACCCAGAAACTCGGAGGGGGGATAAAAAATCAATGAAGCACTTTCGATTTTCACTCAAAATGCTAATAGTTGTACCGCCAATCTCACATACAGCGCGTACTGCCTGATTTCACATACTGCGTGCTTCACTACATAGGGCACAGCTGACGTCTTGCGACAGAGAAACTTCAAAGACGAAATGGACCGCCATTACATATTTTGTATTCACGTGCTCCGCTACGCAACAGCACTATTTTATTACAATATTCATGAAGATTATGTTTATGAAATAATGTTTAATATACCGCAGTGTTATAAGAGTGTATTTTATTTGTTTCACTCAAACATTGCGTGGGTCTACTTGTTGCAAAACCTTTTTGTGTAGGTTTGTTGGGCAACATTATTTATACTGCGGGCCACTAGCAAAGGGTGAAAACCATCGAAACTTTTCATCAATATTTATTAATTATACTTGTCTCTAATTCATCTTCTTCTAATGACCGAAGCAGTTGCTGCATCCGGTAACACTATGTTCTCGCTATCTTACCGAAAGCCAAGCAGACCCACGTCGGACGAGGGACGCGAGGGTTCGGCTTCTGCATCGGCATGCGGCGCCCGTGCGTCCCGCATATCGCGCGTCTAAGCCGCGCCCTCTTAACGGGATTAAGAGCGGGCGGCGCGAGAGGCAGCTCCAGTCGCCATACGGTCACGCTTAGACTGCACCTCGGTTCCAAGGCACACAATCAGGACCCAATGGAAACCGATACAAGAGGAGGATTTTAATTATCTCGTATACTACATATTTACAGACTATATAGGTAGTATAGAGAAAGTTATATAATACTGCGGGAAAAACAGCGGATTTTCGGCAGAACAAAATTCATTTCCGGGCCCTGAAAATGAAAGAGTGCATAAATCCAGTTGCCAAATTAAGAAAACAAACCTCTAACACGTGTAGCCAGAATCCCTTTTTGTGGTTCCTTGATACCTAAAAATCATTTGACGGCAAAATGTCCGTCCCTAAGTCCATCTGTCCGACTCTGAACACTACTAGGTTCTAAACTACGCGTAGACGTTTTTCCACATTGCAGAAACTCCTGTTGGTCTGGCTCCAGATTAAGCATTGAAATTTGGAAAACATTCTTTAGAATTTCGGGGTACTTAACATGGAGTCCCTGAGATATTTTCAAAATGTTCACAAAAAGGGCTCAAATTTTATTCTAAATTTATTGTGAGAATGGAGTGAAACGCACCTACAAAGGTGGATATGGTCAAATTTTCAGGGTTAACCCCAAATTTTCAAATATTTTTTCGGCGACTCCCTACTACTACCACTACAAAATTGAAGATAGATATTTTTATTCAATTTAAATTGGTTGCCCCTATTTAGTTCTTTCATTACGTTCATGTACATTATTTTGAATTAATAGTTTACGTTGCGTGCAATATTTTCAATTTTAAAAATTACTCACAATTTTTTTTCTCAAAAACGGCTCCCATTTTTTCTTTAAACAGATGTCAATCAATATTATCATTTATATGGAATGAATAAACATAGGGCACCCGGCAACTAGGAACACTCCCTATGAATTCTTAACTGTTCACGAATTTTGGATGTGAATTTTATTCTTCATTCACGTGAAATTAGCCAAAGAATTATTTCCGAATATTTTATCAAATATATAGCTTAACTAACAAGTAATTTTTAAATAGTATTACATTGTTTTCTTAGTAATAATGGATGGATATAAAAGAAAAAACAAAATAATATACTACTTGTTAAGTTATTGATGAGAATTTTGGGGTAAAACAAATTATCTACTTTTTCAAGTGGCCAGTAAGTAGAAAGATACAATATAAAATATTCATTCGAACACAAGTCTCTGGCAATTTAATTGCAAAAATACATATTTCGGTGATTCCGACACTTGTCCTGTAGTAATCGAAGTCATAATTTAAGGAAAAATTAAATGCAAAACAAGTAGCTCTTAGAAATGTCTCAAATTAGAAAGTCCATATTAAACTGATATTTTAAAATGTTGCAATATTAACTTAATTTCTTTATCATTAGAAAGAGCCATTATTTTAAGGTTTTAATTTCCAACAGATCTATACGTTTTCACTGGGCTATTCAAGAAGTATTTAATTTCATTCCAGTCCATTTTCTTTTGCATAACGTTTTATGTGTGAAAAATGTTGAAATTGGAAACTGTCACAATTTATCTCAATCCTCTACACATTATATTGTTATTCAGGAAATTAAATTACACATTGAAGTTTAAGTTCAATAGAAGACCAATGCCCGCGAAGCACTTTTCATGACAAAATACTTTTAGCATCGGTAAAAGAAAAGATTGTGCAGTACACAAAGGTTCTTTTTGTGCCTATTCGGCACCGCGTAGTGCCATCTCAAAATTAGGATAATTTAAATGTATGTTCGAATAAAATAAGATTTCTATCGGACCAGACGTTGATAAAAAAGTTCACGAATATTAATAAATTTCCCACAAAACGATATGTGTGTACGAGAGTACGAAAGACGATTATTTGAAATCATAATAAAACGCGCTATATAAGTACAGCAAGATAATACAAAAAAACTGCAGATTTAGCTGAAAAATTTAACAATCGCGAATGTAAAATCTAAAATAATAGTAGAGTTTAAAATAACATTTAATTTGAAAATTACAAAGAAACGTTTATAATCATTTATAATTTAGGGCAATGCTACAAATTCTACTATGTTTAATATGATATATTAAATAGGAAGCAAAGAAAGATAATGAAATTATTAACAAGCAGAAGCAAGGAAACAACTGTCTAGTAACCCAAGTTTAGTAACTCTGAGAAAAATTTAATTAAAAGAAGAAAATCGAGATGTATTGTTTTAGTAATCCTTTGTCCCATGGAATGCACTATATCAGTGCACAAATTAGAAATATGCCGAGTTTGCGGGTTATATATTTCTTATCTATGCAAATCTATTAATAATAAATCAAGCACGTCTGAATAGCATAAATTAAAAATGTGAATCAATATTGCAAATAAAAAAACTAAATGACAGGAACATTGAAATTCACTTAAAATTGTGTTTTTGGTTTGAAGTTAACCAAAGCGTTAATTGTTTGCACATTTATCATGTGGGCACGTTAATATGAATCAGAATTACTGTATCTTGTAATAGGGCCTTCATCATAAAAAATCCATTCTCTGGATTAAGATAATTTAGCCAGCTTTTATTCATTACTAATAACAAAAACGAAGATAAAAATACTACTACTAAAGAACTTCACATTTTCATTTATTTCAGTCCAGCTACAAGTATACATCAATAAACGCGGTAGAAAAAAGACTATTGTTTTAAACGGTCTTTATTATTTTGCATTTTAATTTCACAAAATACTGTGTACATGCAAGGGGAAATAGTCAAGCAACCTAGTTAAGTAATGGATTGCAACGCAATCCTTCGCAGTCTTAATTCCGTCCAACCTCACGGAAAGCGTTGCGAAAAGCAAAGAGAGACAACAGACAGCCAACGCGACACGAGGCTGCGGACGCTCTCGCCGGGCGGTCTTCCGCCGGCGCCGCTGGCCGCGTAGGTTTTAATCAAATTAGCTCACCTGTTTCATCAATTCCGCCGGCGAACACAGGGGCCCGGCCTGCGTAGGACGACGAACACAGGGGCCCGGCCTGCGTCGGCAGCGCGATGCGAACTAATGCGCGGCGAACGAGACGCTTCGCGGTAATTCTGTTCGATTCGCGTTCGCGTGGAACGGGACCCGAATTTGTCCCCGCGTCCGTTTTATTGGTGTTTTTGTCGGGGCTTTCCGCGGCAATCGCATCGTCCCGAGGTTGCGCGTAGTAGTCGTTGATGCTCTTGTTTCGGATGTTACGTGCCGACACGAGGCAAAAAGGGGGGAAAGAGGTGTGTAGTGTGATCAATTTGAAAAATCATAACTATATTCTGAGGTTTTGATACAAATTTGATGATACCTCACGTCGTGTGGAGAAATTGAAAATTATATTTCCTAACGTGGTATAAACGAAATAGAATAGATAAAAGTATTAGTGACCAGTGAAAGAAAGGACAAGATTATTACCACAGGTAGAAAGGTTCATGAAAGTTTCATTGAAAAACAACATTATGACCACAGGTAGAAAGGTTCCATAATTGTTACAGAACATAAAGCATTAAAGTGGTCAAGAACAAATTGCATAGATAAATAAGAAATTCCTAATTAAATCATCGCAGACACGTCAAACAAATATCGAGCTCCTAAGTGTTTCACTCTTCGAGTTGCAGGAGCATTGGATCCGTTTCACAGAATCAAAGATCATAAATAGATAAGAATGCAAATACGTTTAGAGAACTACTAAGTACCGAAAGACCGTTTACTGCTTCTCAATCATGACAGGAAGTCGTCGATGTAAGCGCTCAAGCATTGACAGTTAAAAGTGTTTAATCCCAATGAAATGAAAATGAGATGTGGTAAGTACAGATTACGGGGAAGAACTCGGTGAAAAACGAAAAAGACAATGAGGTGTTTAACTAAAACTTCCATTACGATCACATGAAAAACGATAAACAGTGTAAAGAAATAAAGAACATTCCATGTTCGCTGAAAAAATAACGAGCGAAGGGTAACGTTAAGAAGGGGAGGGTTAAGAATTCTCTTGTAGAACGAAAGTGTTGAATAAGTTATTGAAGTGTCTAATCTGTGAGATAGGTTGTGTCAGAGCTAATTTTCAAGCTTTCTGTTACAAAATATTAATGGAAGTTACAACTCGTTTAATGATGAACGTAACGGAAATACACGTTTTGAGGTCCCATCATACCGAAAAAGTGTTTTTTTAATGTCCGTCCGTCCTTCCGTCCATGTATTTGTCCTTCTGTCTGTCCGTTTGTGAAGACCACTAGCGCCTAAACCATACGTAGGATATATTCCAAAATGGATATTCCATAATCGACCTGAGACGCTGCGATTTGGAACAATTTCTCAAAAAATTGGGGATACTTTACATGACCCTCGACCATGTTCCCTGGATATTTTCAAAATTTTCTGAAAAATGACATGAATTATTTCTTTAATATTTTAGAATAGAGTAAAATACTGTTACAAAGAAGGCGCAGGTCATATTTTCAGAATTAACTCTAAATTTTCAAAAATGTTGAAATGTTGACATTTTTTGGTGTTTTCTACTTCTTCAAAATCGAAGATAGAGACATGTAATTCAATTAAAATTTTTTGTCCATATTTAGTTCTCTCAGTAAGGTCATGTACATCATTTTCAATCTTTTACTAATTTTCGCGTGCAACTCATGCAATTGTAAAAAAATAACAAAAACAAAATTTTCTTAAAAATGGTTTCAAATTATTTCTTTAAACTTTTTGCTAGAATAGTACTAAACGTACTCTATCAGCCAACATAAACATCAGCTTGCTCTATTTCTTTCTTTTTTCAGAAATTATATTTTTTTAAATTAAGTCTAAGTATCTTCCTCAGTGGGGCACCGCCCCAGCCGGGACAAGTTCTAGAATCCCGACTGCTCTCCCAACATGTTTAGAAACGTAGTGCAGTAAGTATACATGTAAGTAAGGAGTAAAAGTGTGTAATTTAGGAGTGAGGAAAGAATAAGAAAGAGAAAGAAAAGATCGCGGTCGAACCGTTGCCCATTTGTTACTGTTCTGCCCTGTCACTCGCCTGGTACTGATCGGAAAAACCAGAGAAAAGCTCCGATCAGAGCAGCCGGCCATTAGAAATCCCCTCCAACCAGCGACTGAATTCGACCTAGTGTCGAAAACCTTGCCACCGTCGAGACTCGAATGCTCAGACCTCACATTGAGAGGCATTGCAGTGACATCGGTTGATGCTTTGAGCCATCTCAGCCGGTGACATGTCGTAAATTCAAAAGAGACATTAATAATTTATTTGGCAAAGAGATTTCTAAAGGTGGGTAAAGCGGCCCAAAACGTATTGTGTAGCGTCAGCGATTAACTTACAAAACAACTTTTAACGCAGGAGATATTAGTGAAAATGAAAATATCACTATAAACAATATGTATTCATTGAAGTTTATGCAATAGTCACAAATGTGACTGAGTTAATACGAGAGCAGAGAAAAACTGTAATGGTGCAAGTAATGTGCCAGAATGAGAATCATAATTTTTGTCACTTGGCCATGTTATTGCTGTAAAATGTCTTTTGAAGAAGCAGTGATTAAATTATGATTGGAAGTCTAATGAGGCTGGAAGTACGCAGTTGTCAAGTTTTCAGAAGAGACGGGGATCCAAAACAACGAGAAAGATTGAAGAATAGATTAACAAGAGGGAAAAGAGGCTACATGAAACCGGAAAAGGTTTCCGTCAGGAGACAACAATTGAGAAAAGGAAAAAATCTGATGAAAATAACTATTAATGTTGTCCAAATGTTAAATGGCAGGAGGGGTGAAAATCGTGAGTGCAAAAAGCGGTTGAGACCGTGAAGGGACAAAGTGATAAAGATCTGAACAGATACATAAAAAAATTGAAAAAAACATCTCAATAATCAGTGAAGCTCTTGAGTAGCGAGTGAGGCAACAGATCTCGAAAGAACAGAATACTCGCGGGGGAAGCAGAGAAATGGGAAAGTGATTTTGGTATTCTGAAAAAGTCTGCGATGCAATCCCGAGCATGGCACGAATCGGAGAGAGTTGGAGTGTTGGAAGTATGTAATGGTAGGAAGGCACATAGCTATAGGATGCACCTAGATGAAGAGCAGAGGATATGAGTAATCAGAGGTTGGCGAAACTAAGACTTTGTCCCAAATGAACGGAGAGGTGGCAAAGGGTCTAGAAAAGAGTGTACGGAGAGTCGAAGAAAGAGTGGGGGGGGGCGTCAGTGCACCCGAAGAAGCTTGCTAGAGAGGCGCCAACAGATCGGGTTAAGAGTATTCTGTGGAACGTGTCCGGTGAGGGAACAAGGGTGCGTGCCAGCAGAGGTTTGCAAGAGCGGAGAGCCGGTGAGTCGGGCGAACGCGAAGAGCAGCGACTGCGACAGCGGAGGCGAGATCGCGGGTGCGCGACGCCGCGCGGCCCCGTTATTCAGTGGAGTGTGAAGTTGGCGGCACCGGAGGGCCCTCGTCGCCGGCTCATCACACTAATGGGCGGGCATCGATCACCGGCCGCGCCCGGGGGCCGCGCCCATATTTCAGCGGCGCCCCAGCTGTCCCTCGCGCGCGGTCAAGTGGCTCTTCGCCTCCGCCACCCCGCCCCCACCCCCACCCCGCCTCCCCCGCCGCCTCCGGCCTGCGAAGTGCCAGTGCGCGCGCCCACCACCACCACCACCACCACCACCACCACCACCACCACCACCACCACCACCACCACCACCACCACCACCAAGGGCAGCTGCTTTCGTCGAGGAAGGTATCCAGAATAAATCGTTCTCGTGAAAATCTTCATCCAATTCTTGAAGAACATCTTAAATCTAGAACTTATTTCAAACCGTTGTCTTCAAAATAAAACAAGAAATTGATTTCTGAGGGAGCGCACCGGTGTCTCCGGAACAAAATTGTGAGACAACCAACCAAAAGTCGTGAACAAACTAAGACTTGAAACGTCAAGGTTTAGTCCATCCAGCTTTCGTCAACAGAAGATAAAATGTTTCACTTGATTATGCTGCATTATTTCTATGTATGTAATAAATTTATTAATAGAAAATGGAAAACATAACATTATATACAAACACACCCATGTCCGATGCGGGACTCAAACGCTCAAACACGCGACCTTTCCATCCGAGATCGCCACGGCACTACTGCATTAGCGACCTCCACTATCCGGATCGGATTATTATTATTATTATTATTATTATTATTATTATTATTATTATTATTATAGGTTGAGTGTGTAGTTAGCCGTAGGTGAAGGTAACTTTTGTGTACAATGTAAGGGTCACAGAGCCCTTACCTTCACCAGAATCTTCAAAAAGTTGACTGTTACATTAACGAAAATAATTAGGGAAACTACGCAAATGGCTGAAGATCCGGGTTATACTCCCCGCTGGAGCAGTCAAGTCCAATTGAAATAAGTTTTTATCTCTTTTCAATTAGGTTTTACGAAATGTCACCAATTTCCATAATTTTTCAACTAGAGTAACAATAATAGTATTGGTAATCTAAATCGTCTGGCAGCTCCATCTTTACTACAATCGTGCTCACACATTGTGTTTCTCCGATCATGTCAGCAAACACCACTTGACAACCTTCAACGTCGCTTCTCCTTAACGCCTCTGTTTTTGCCCTCTTCTACAGTGTCCTTTGCTACAGGATGCCCATTGTCTTAGAAGAGGTACTAAGTGCAACATAACAGCAGCTTTTGACACCTGCTTCATCGAATCACTGTGTACACTGGGTTGAAGCGAGGCAAATGAAGACAAGTAAATAATTTATTGAGAGAAATATTTTATCATAAAAGTAATACATGTAGCCTCAGCGATTTTTATTTGTTTTTACAGTACGTGTTTTGAATTATATTCCCACGTGACAAAAGTTTTGTTTTTATATCATTCAAAACTTTTCTGCTGCAAGTTTGAGTTGTATTTAATTTAATGTTTTACTGACACCTTTAAATCACTGCAGCATGTTGGTCAATTCTTATCCCAACATCAGGTGATGGAGTAGAAACTGTGTAATACTGTGTACTGTAATACTGTAAAACCTGTAATACTAATGTAGAGCTACGAAGCTAGAAAGAAAAGTGGAGCTACATTAGCATTATATACTTTCTTGCATAATTTCTAACTTGTGCAAATTTAGAAATTTAAGAGTGTTTAAGAATATTAGACCTGAGCCATTTTTACGTTCTAGCTCTCGATTACGCAGAGAGAGATGAGAGAGAGAGGAGAGAGAGTAGAGAGAGGAGAGAGAGGAGAGAGAGGAGAGAGAGGAGAGAGAGTAGAGAGAGAGGAGAGAGGAGAGAGAGAAGAAAGAGAGAGGAGAAAGAGAGAAGAAAGAGAGAGGAGAAAGAGAGAAGAAAGAGAGAGAGAAGAGAGAGGAGAGAGAAGAGAGAGGAGAGAGAGGAGACAGAGAGAGAAGAGAGAGAAGAGAGAGAGAGAGAGAAAGAGAGACAGAGAGAGACAGAGAGAGAGATGTAATGCTGCGCGAAAAAAAACGTCGAACTTTCGGCTGAAAAACTTTTATTGCCGAACACTGATAACGAAAAAGAGAATAAATCCAGTGACTACGTTAAGAAAAAAATCCTCTAACTCGCGGTGTAGCCAGAATTTACGTTTTGTGGGTCCTTGACACCAAAAAATCGATTGACGTCAAAACGTCCGTCCGTCTGTGAACACCGCTAGTGCCGAAACCACAAGTAGGATTTTTTCCAAAATAGATATTCCCCGGTCGATCTAGCTCGACTCAATGCGCTGCCATTTTGAATCACATTTTGTAAAATTTGGGACTTCTTTACATGAAGTCCCAGGGACATTTTCAAGATTTTCTTAAAAATAACTCCAACATTTTCTTTAAATTTCTAGGATGAATAGAGTAAAAGACACTTATAAAGATGGTATAAGTCCGTTTTTCACTATTATACCTGAATTTTCTTAAATTTTAAAAGTTTGAAAATATTTCGTCGGTTTCCTGTAACTACAAAATTGAAGATAGAAATTTTTCTTGCAAATGAAATTTGTTCTTAATAATTAGTTCTTTCATTAAGGTCATTTGTTGAAAGTTCGAGTAATATTCGCGTAATATCGAGTGCAATATTAAAAAATACCAAAACAAGATTTTTTCAAAAACAGCTCCAATATTTTCTATAAACTTTTGGTAGGAAAAGTGCTAAATGTACCCTATATGATATCTTTGTTTTTTCAAAAATTACACAAATGTTTTTTTTATTATTCTCTCACGTCGTTAATATTTATTATAGCGGCAATTTGTACAAATTATTGTATTTATGAGTGCATGTACGTTAAATAATGTCATGTAAAGTTTCTCGAAAACTCAACAGTCGTCTGTGGAAATAAGCTCAAAATTCTGCCTGTTCAGAAACGCTCAAATGCCATTTTCTCGAAAATGGCTCGCAATGTTTTCTTTAAATATTTCAACCAATAGTGCTAGTTCGACTGTTCAATATGTCGTAAACTTCAGTTTGGAGAATTCTTTTATTTTCTCAAAAATTACACAAATGTAATTTCTTGAAAATTCTCTTACGCCGTTAACACGCAAATGTCTAGTGATTTGTAAACACTACTGTACTTCTGAGTAGAAGAGCTTCAAATGACTTTCAATGAAGTTTTTCGTAAACTAAAAAAATCTGTGAATAAAGCTTCAAATTTTGCATTTACAGTAACACTTAAACGTCATTTGCTCCAACTTTTTCAACTCAAATTTGCAAGTAGGAAGAGATTTTACTCTTCTTTATTATTAAAGTAGTATTTAAGTTCTATTATTAGAAAATCGAATAACTGAGAATTTTTCTTTAAAAATGTACTTTGGGCGACGATAAATGGCAGCTGGCAAGAGTATGTGGCAATCCAAATTGCTGGCCCAGACCAAAGAAAATAGAACACTAATGCAAGAAATCTGTGCCATTCTCCAGCTTCTCTAGCTTAAGCGTGAACTCTATTCACGAAATATTTTAAAGAAAAATTTCGAGCTGTTTTCGAGATTTTCAAAATAAAATTTACTAATTTCATGCAGAAATTACGCGATACTTAAAAGCAATCATTGATATTTGATTTAAATTGTAACACAAAAATTAAATATTTATCATGTTTTATCTTAATATTCTGTTATAATTTATTTCGTTGTTAAAACAATTAATAGAACATAGCATGCATAAGCAGAAATGTGTTAGGTGCACGACAGTCATATCTTCATTACTCATGCGAGAGAAGTTAAGACGTAACAATTTTTATCATATAATGTCGTTTCATGATCGATATAATGATCCGAAAACACAGTTTACAATAAGGAGTTTGTGCACCCTTCAACGTTAAAGCACTATCGATCTTCTGCGCATGCGCAGTTCAAGTTTCGCATCCCTATCGATATCTGCGCATGCGCAGAATATCAATTGCACTGTGCGCTATGGAACGCACACACTCCCTCATGTCGACATAAAAAATAAAGTAAGTCAACTAGTACGTGAAAGGTATACATTAAGATTTTCAAATAAGAAGGTCTGCGCATACTGAGCAGACGCTGCCCTGATATCCATACCCACAACCGCCTGAACTGCAGGCAGGTGTTTTTAATTAATGAGCACCTACTTCTCTCTCTTTCATTTACCGATGGAACGTTCGCCCGTTCTTGTTGGAAATGACTCCCACCTCTCGCCCCTTTCGCACCTCCCGCTCTTGACGTCACCAACATCCTTGCACTCGGCACTACCCCCATCTCCGGCAGCCGCCTCACCTCCGCTGTAGCTGCCTTTCACGTCTCACCAAACCCACGGCATTTATCACGTATTGCGTTCCCACTGCCAGCTCCACTCAGCGCCCACCTCTATATCCTTCCCGGCCTCTTCCGTCCGAAATTCTTCTATCCGCGCCTCCTCTTTCCGGACATTCTCCGTCCGGACTCCGTTCAAGCATCCTCCGTCCGGACCTCCTCCGTCCGGACCTCCTCCGTCCGGACCTCCACCGTCCGGACCTCCTCCGTCCGGACCTCCTCCGTCCAGACCTCCTCCGTCCGGACTTCCTCCATGACGATCTTCTCCATGACGACCTCCTCTGTCCAGACCTCTTCCGTCCGGACTTCTTCCGTCCAAGCCTCCTCCGCTCGGACCTACTCCGCTCAGACATCCTCCGACCGAATCTTCTCCGTCCGGACCTCCAGTCCGTCCGGAGTTCCGTCCAAGCCTCCTCTGTCCGCACCTATTCCGTCCGAACCTCGCCCGTCAGGGCACTCTCTGTCTGGGACGTTCTATCCGAGACGATCTGTCCGGATCTGATCCGTCTGGCCTTCCTGTGTTCCGTCTTCTGCGGTCAGCCTCCCACCCTGTATTTATCTCGGCCTTCGTCCTCGCCTACACCTCCTTTACGCCCACTCACTTCGACTCATCTCCCCCTATGCTCATTCCGTGACCCACGCCCACGCTCCGCCCCGTCCTGCCCCCACCCACCCTGCGCAGAGGGCGGCGTGCGAGGCGGCGCCGGAAACGTAAAGGTTCCTAATGGAAAGTGCGTGCAAAAACGCAAGAAACGTGAGGAGGAGGAGGAGAAAGGAATGTGGAAAGAGCTAAAGAATACATGAAGCAAATGTTGGCAGAATAGTCTCAACAACTATGATCTCTTGATGAGAAGTAGGTTGCTTCGAATGAAATTTGACTGTGTTATCAGACCCTTATCATTATTGAGCAAATGGTAGATGTTAAATCTCTTTGATATAGCTGAAAGTTGACCGTTAATGTAAAAATGCTTTCAAAAACAAATTAGGTTTAAAAGAATACATAATTTGAAATTATATAAATATTATCAAATTAATTTCACTGGTTAACGTTCGATATAACGTGGAAAAACTGGTTGCTCGATTTCATCGGAGTAATTGTTGTACAATTCCGTAAAGCTAAATTAAATATTTCATTGTTTATCTACAATTAAAGATGATTTAACAGGCCATTAATTTCATTAACTGAGGTAAAATACGTAGTTACGATTTAAATTCCATTTTGTCTGCAGAGATCGCTAATATTTAAGAATAAAACGTTTGGGGGATACAATGGAAAAGCAATTGTATTAAGTAAACATTCGCAAAATATTGAGGAGGAAGTTTGCAATTACAGGCTTTGTAAATACAGGTATGCACATAAAAAATATATGCAAAGTTCAAAATTAAATGATTACATGACTTTTTGTTATTTCTAACATTTCCTCCCATTTTGAGAGAGAGTTTCCCAAACATTAAACCAAAGTCAAATTAATTTACTTAAAAGTATGAATAAATAAGTTCAGAAGAGTAAACATTTTGTCAACCGTACCATGATTTTGTAATTGTTCAACAAAACATAACAGTTTTCAAATAACCCAGAAAGCTGTTTGAATTTCCCTCCACGATTATTTTAGACCTTGCAATCATTTCCCCTACCTACTACCTGAGATATGAATTATTAAACAAATTGGTCCTTATGTTTATGGTTCAACACACAACACTTTACAGTTTTTCCTACCTCCAACACTAGATGGACATTTTTTGTCTCCTTGGGTCCTGAAGATTGGGAAATGGACAGATCTGGGAAGGAAGGAAGGACTGCACGGTCTGTGGGGCTATCCGTCTTTCGCCTGAAAGCGATCAAGTAAGCCATGGAATCCACAGTTGGAAACCGAATTCGGGATGCGCCAACACTTCACTGATGTCACTCGGAAAGCGCAAATGTCCAGCACCTGGAGGGGATCGAACCTCCCACCTCCATATCACCAATATGCTAAACCCATAAGTTGGTTGCTTGAATAATTAAATTATGTTACTAGTCCTTGTTTGTGGTAAATCAATTATTTTACAAAATATTTACACTTTCTAAATATCGAAACACGTGTCAATTTGAGGAGAGAAATTTTAATATGCACAAATAATAATATTAACTTACATTAGTTTTGGTACAGTATTTGTAAACGAATGGGATATAATAATTATACTTGAATTAATATTTTATTGATTCAGACGTTGCACTACGACACATATGTATTTGATAATAGATAACGAGCCTTTTTAACGACACTGTTATAATCACAGACATCTTTTTATTACAGTAATATTCTTCAAAAGATGTGCATTCTATAAATAGTGCATGGCATTTTGATCCTTTTTTGGGATTTTATTCGCGTCACACAAAGGAGAAGCAAACATAAAGTACAATGTTTAAAATAAATGTAAATCACAGAAAGAATATGTGAATCATACCTGAGTGTAATAAAACCATTTAAAAATAGTAATATGAAGCAATGTGTATAGTCAATCATTTAAAAAATTTGAAAAACTAGTGGACTTCATAGACGTTAAAAACTTTAAGTAAAACATAACTTAAAAAGCATGAAAAATCGCATGCTTTTTAAAAATGGAAATGTTGCAAGAAAATTACAATCTGCAAATAAATAATATTAATTACAATAAAAACATTTTCATTATTTTACAAAAGATGTTCACGAGATTGCTCAACGCAACGACCTCCAACCGATAATTATAATCCCGTCAATGCTTATCGAGTATTTACGTAGTGAAGAGAAAGTACTGAAATGCAGTAGCTGAATGTGACCACTTTTTCTGCTTGCAAAGCCGAGAAAGCAATAGGAAGAATGACTCCCAAGTCTAAATTCAAAGTTTAAATCAAATTCACAAATAATGCACTAATGATTTGATCAGACTAAGGAAATAAAGTAAAGTTCCATTGTTTCATTCTTTACATAGATTTTTTAACAATTATTTGCTACCTGTTCAATTGTATAACAATTTTTGAGGGATAATATAATATTACAATAACGTGGAGGCAAGATGCCAGCATTAACTCGTGTAACTCGTGTAAATAGTTACTGCTAATTTAAAAAAGTGTTATCACTACCTTAACTATTTTGGAAGACGTGATCGGATTCGAGAATCAGGATCACAGCATTGACCTAGTGTAAGGTTTTGAAAAATAGGTGAAGATGATAATTTGTTATAGAAATTTTTGGTGAACCTAAGAATAAACGATTTAAAAAAAGTAATTTTAAGTTCTCAAAGAAATTGTTTACTTGATAAAAACATGGTAGCATGTAAAATTTTTTGAAGGAATTTATTTTGAGTTTGAAATTTGCTAAGATTAGTAGTAAAGGCATTACACCATGGCACGCATATGAAAGAGAAGGTTTAGTGATAGTTTATATAATTAGATTACATAATTAATTCATAATTTCGAGTTTTTATTTCTTACAGGATAGAATTTTGATATTTTTTAAATGTTTTGTCAATTGTAATTTTGATGTGAGATTTTGGACCATGTAAGTCTTTGGACTAAATAAACTCCTAAATATGTAACAGGACTATTATTTTCAAGCCAGGGTATAGTTGGTATAGTTGTTAATGACAAGAGGAGGAAAAGCGACATGCAGAGCAAATTTTTGCTTTGGTTTCCTGTTGATTAATATGTGTTCTCCAAAAAATATGTATTTGGCAAAAATGCATGTATTTTTGAATTGCATTATGAATGATGTTACGTGCAATTTTCACGTTTTAATGAGAGGAAAATAAAGCAGTATCATCTGCATTAATAGCCAAAGTAACAAGAGGTAAAGGAGGAATATGTCACACAAAAATGTTGAATAGAAGAGGAGAAAGAGTTGAACCTTGAGGAATTACATAGAAAATAGGTCGGAGATTAGAGAGGGAAGAATTAATTTTTCCAGAAGAGTAGCAATTGAAGAGAAAGTTTTTAATAATTTCGAGTAAATAATGAAGAATACCAATGTCACGTGATTTATATTGAGTATAAAATAAATACTATAAAAAGTGCAATTGAATGATCTTTACAGTGAAAACTTATAAATTCAGTAACGGGTAATGTGTGATGAGAAATGGAGTAGGTATAACGAAATTCAAACTGATAATTTGGAATAGCGTCAATAGAGTAAATGTACTGGCAGGTTAATAATATTTTTTAAATACTTTTGATAAAGAAGTTAATATACTGATAGGTCGTTAAATCATGGGACAATATGGTTCTTTGCCAGATTTCTTTGCCAGGTGAAGTCAAGATTTACACGTTTTCAAACTGTTTGTTATATTTAATACCTCATGATGAATAAATTTCATGTTTAAAGGGACAGAAAGAATAATGGAAGACATAATGAAAGACATATGTTTTCCTATTTTGTCATTAAATTCATCGACAAGGGTTTGGACTACAAGAGATTTCAAAATAGTCTGCTAATAAATTAGATTTTTTGTTATCAGGATAGTCGAAGATAGATACATTACGTAAAATAGGTGTATGAGAATATGTTTTCGTGATATTTTGAATTGTAGACGTCATAGATCTACTCCTTATTTTGTTCAATGTTTATACATTTCATAAAATACATTAGTAACAAAGAATTCTTCTTCTTCCAAGCCCAAACACAACAACTGAATAGTGGGAGAACATCGCAGGATTTGGATAATTCTATATCACAGTCGTAGTTCCTATTGCGGGCACATGTAGCAGCGGTATCTCCTCTAATTGGAATTGCACGAAGCTGAACCAACTTGCGTCAGTAATTAACACCGGCACGTGGTAGCACAGCAGAAGGAAGGGGCTCTGTGTGAAGCACATGGAGCGCAGCACCCTGCCTTCGATTCAGTTTCTATTGCGTCGCTCTCAATTAGGCAATGCAAGTTTCAGCGCTTCGTTACAGTTGCATTGCGGGTTGCCTCATCCCAGACGCGATTTCACGATCACGAATACATTTTGTTGTGGGTACGAGACGAATGTGACTGTGAAACTGGTGATGTTAGAGCAGTATGAACAAACCTGGACAAAATCCCATACTTGAGTTACGGATCACATGCAGAGAATTATTACGAGAAACAAAGTGTTACTAACTAGAATTGGTTCTCATACATGTCAGCCCCGTGTGCATTGTGGATTTGAGCGATGTTAAGCAGCACAAGTCGCACTGATTGCTTCTCCATACAATTCTAAATCGCCGGCGTAGGTGGCTCAGGGCACCGACGAGTGCAGTGCCTCTGCCAGGGAGGTCCAGGGTTCAGGACCCGGCGGTGATAGGATTTTCGACACTAGCTTCATAGCTAGGTCGTATTCTGACCCTGCCTGGAACAGAATCCTAGAGAACGGCTGTTCTTGTTGGTAGATTTTGGTGGTTTCTACGATCGCTACCAGGAGAATGCCAGGGCAGTACCCTAAGAAAGGAATCTTTCCTTTCTCTTCCTCGACTTATCCTCACCTCTGAGTTACACAGACATACTTGCATGCACTACACTACCAGACAAGTCTGGAAATTAGAGCTTGTCTCGGCCGAGGGGGCGCTGGTCGAAGATACCTGGTGGGGGAAATCCCTGCGAGCCAACGGACAGGTCGGGGCCAGATCTCGCCATCCAGCGAAGGAAGATCACCACCACTACTAGCGATAAAAGTATGTGTTACACTCACGGGATCAATGACCTTAGCAGTTGACGGGCCTGGAATTACTAATCAATCAATAAATAAATAATAGTAAATCAAACTTCTTCAAATCAACCTTTCTCTTCACCACGTTACTCAAAGAAAAAAGTTCACAGTTCATAATAATCTCTATATTGTACCTTTTTGTCATCCACTGGCAATCCCTCGCCTAGTTTTTGATGGGAAACCCACAAAACCGGTGAAATGAGTATCTTTCCAATCCTTTACTATATCGTTTTCTTCACCAAAATACTGTTGTAATATAACATGTAAGCAAATTGATAATTTTGTTTAACCATCTAAAATATTGAGTACCAACATTATTTTAAAATATTGTAATACAAAGTAAAATACATGTTTTGTGTACATGTTTGTCAAGATAATCAATCTAAAGGAAATAGTAAAAACATCGGATTAACACAGACAAGGTAATGGTAAACAGAAAAATATTAGCACTACCTGGTTAAAATTGTGATAATTTTGATAAAGCAGTAGAAGAAAGATTATCACTGAACATAGGTGGTTTTGTTTATTGTTAAATAAAATATTAGGAGAAGAATGAAAAATATGTTTGAAAAATATAGTTTTATAAAAACAATTCTGGAAGACAAACACATTAATTACCAATTTAATTTTGGAAATGAGTAGTCAGTGATATCTTGCATCATGCGAATTGAAATTCAATTACCTCTGGACAAAAAACTAGTTACGTGATTCTTTCATAATATATACATATTACCAACACATGATAGCTGACATGGCTTACAAATTGCTTTTCAGGTACACTGCATTTACAACACATTCACGTATTCAATAAGTACAACTATCGATTTGAAAAGTGTGCACGAGGAAATCCGAACAGTTGAGGTCGAATCGCGATCTCGAGATACACAACAAGCAGTACAATAGCTTTTTTAACCACAAGGCCATCACTTGGAGTTGTATTCAGACTTTGTTATCAACTGAAATTGCGCCATGCACAATGTATTTTACGTGCAAATTTGTTGTGATAATTTTTTATTTATCTCTACTTTATTTTGTAATTTACGAATAGAAGTTCAATACTACATGGTTAACTACAACACCATTAAAAGGTAATTTGTAGCATCATCATTAGTAAGACGGATTCTCAGTTATGTCATGTAAGTAAGATGTATAGAATCTTTTAAGGTCACTGAAGGACTGAACAAATAATGCTAAAATATTTTAAGTTATCGTCTGAACAGGAATGCAATCATGATATTCGAAAACATTCGAGGCACTATTCATGAAAACTTCGTGAAGTCGAACTCCTCGATATAAGAGGTAAATTTAAAGTTTGAAAATATAATAGTCACTAAAATATTTACATCAGATCATTATATCAGCATTGTTATCTTCAAACTTCGTTCACATATTCTAGGGTTTTCATTACATAACGTTTCTAGACCAACACTTATCTAAAAATCACACACATCTAAAAATCTACCAACACACATCTAAAAATTATTTCAATCTAAAAGCACACTTTTCCCTTCCATTAACAATGAAATATCATTTTACATTTATTTCTTTAGCTGACATTAAATAAAATATTTATAATTTCTTTCTTCTTGTTTCAACATCTTCAAATTTGGTATCAACTCTTATAGGTGTAGCTCTTAGTTACGTAAATCAAAACGTAATTAAATACGTTAATAAATGAAATATTTCCACTCAGGTTAAATTTCAAATGACATTAACATATTTTTTCATTCTAATAAAACTTGTAATTCACAATCCAAAACGTTTCCTGGAAGTCTTTTCATTGGTGTAGTTCTGCGAGACCTCCTCTTTCTTTACTTAAGACATCGAGTCAGATCACACTAAGCATCTGAAGTCCCAACCCGTTCCCATCCCCTTCCCAAACCAGTCCCAGTCGGCCCCTCTTTCCAACTTCCGATCCATCCCGTTCCCCTGGCGACAACCACCGCCCTCACCACTTGTCACCCCGCCACCCACCGCGAGGCGCATCCATTAGGCAAAACACCCCATTGCCACGCGGCCGGCCGGCGACCCGCGTTCCATTTTCAAGTCCCAATTTGCATTGGAATAACACATTACTTGCGACCATCGCGGCGCGCGGCATGCTCCACTGTTTATATGTGCGTGGGAGCGGCGGCGGCGGCGGCGGCGGCGGCGCCATCGAAATCGACGGGAGGCGGTGGCGATGGCGGAAGTGGAGGCGGGGATGGAGCGGGGGCGGGGGCGTTTGTGGGGGCGGGGGTGGTGATGGGAGGTGCTTAGAATTGGGAGTGAGAATGGGGAAGGGATTGGGTATGAGCGAGGGAGAGGCAAGGTAAGTGTAACAGGTTGGGATCGGAGGGTGGGAGATATGGGAGGGGTGGGTTGGTGGGTGACGGGGTGGGAGCGGGGGGGGTTCTCAGTGCGATAGGGTCGGCGGTTTGCGAAATAGACGGGACGGCGGCGGTGGCGCGGTTCGGGGAAGGGCGGAGTAGAGGGGGGGGAAGAAACGAGGGAGTGGAAAGGGGTGGGAAGGGGTGGGGAGGGGTGGGTGCCGGGACGGGACGACGGCAAGGGTGGGGATGGCGTGGCGCTGCGTGAGTATTCGCGTCCGTTTGGCTGGCTGACCAGCCGGGTCAATTTCCTATCAAATGCAGCTGGCGCCGCCCACATCGACGTTTTGAGCTCGCAGCCGGCATAGTGCAGCAGTTACATGGATCTGATCCGGTGACCTCTGTGCAGCTTATACAGAGAATGGGCACCGGAGAGTCGGAAATAGCATCAGCAGCTGTGAGCGAAGAGCCACATAAGCAGAGGGACAGCCTGATTATCTAATCAAAAAATGTTTCTGTGTGAAAAAGAGAAAGTACACTATTATTGTCAATGTATTAAATTGATCGTGTATTAAATTGAATGAGTGAAGTGATTAAGATAATCCCTTAATATGATAATCAAGAACGAGATAACCTAACGACACATTGAGCTCTTCAAAAGTATTGTGTCAAGAATAGTATTCTCAGAATATTCGACACAGTTACACAGTTAAATAATCCATTGGTTAATATATGGGAATATGATTGTTTAATTACTTCTCATAGTACATTTGTTATTACCGCCATTGAAAATAACAATTAAATTTTTTTGGAGTCACTGTTGAGACTGTTGACATCAAGAAATGTTTACTTGCTGCTCATGAAATTAACTATATTCTCCACTCCAAGATTTATCTTCTCTTTAATTCTGATTATATATAATATTTTGCCCATACGAAATTCATAAACATGTTTTGTTCTTACATTGTTCTCCCATATGAAATTTCTTGGAACCAGACCACTTGTTCAAGCTTCTGCTGGCAGTTTTATTGTCACTAGTTTGAGATGAGAATGAAAACTGTTTTTTTACTTCAAAAATTCGTAGAAATTAATTGAAAAATGAAAGAAATTTAACTTAATTGTAGAACGCAGTTTAAAGTAAAGTCACCCAGAGTAATGTAACAGCAAGATTAACAAATTGCAATTCACATAATACATAATATTAATGAAAGGTTATAGGTTCTTAATAATGTGTTGTTGATTGCTACTCTTTACATAGGGTGCAAAATAGCCGTGCAAACTAGTGGCGGGTAGAGTGTGCAAGGAAGTTGTAAAGGACCTTTAAACATATGACCTCTTAATACGATATTCTCAATATTATCGAAACGCACAGAATCCGACTTATCACATCGATATTTCATCCCAAGATTTTCAAATAAATAATTTGCAAATACATATTTCTCTATTATTCTTAAGATAATTAGTATATTAAAAAAACAAATACGTTACATGGGACTTAGAAATGAAATAAATGTAAATGAAGTGTACGATTGTTCTCAAACTTGAGTCGGAAATCAATACAATTAGTCATTTTTTTAATTTTACTAATTTTCTATATGTATCACGTGAAAAACTCAGTATTGCTCTTAAATGTGTTTTAATTTATAAATATTGTAATTCTTGTTTCGTATCTACCCATGGAAACAAAGTTAAATCCATTTGAAACAAACGTTTGTTCTGGCAAGAGGGCACATACCAAGCCGAGATAAAGTTATTTCTCAGACAAAAAATAGTTATTTGTAAAATATATATTATTTATGATAATATTAGATGTTTTACAAAAACATATTCATCTAAGTGAAACTATCAATCCTTTCCAACAGAACCGAGAGTTTCAATAGACTCAAATAACAAAGTATAAGTTAACAGAACCGAGCCTTCACCGAAATCACATACATTGTGATACAAACAACATTAATCCCGAGAGAAGGGTAAATGGCACCGGCAACAACGCAATAAATTTACCTGTATTAAACGAGCACAATACCTTCTAATTACAATCTCACTAATTGCAACTACATGAACGTAATTCACGAGACTATCACCAACAAAGGTAACGGCTATTTCCACTTGTAATTCGTATCCCAAAACCCAAATGGAGGTTTTGGGAGAATAAATAACAGAAGAATCGTAAATCTGACCAACATTATACTATAAAAACGTATTTAATAGGTCTTCGGCGAGACTACATAGATGGAAGTAAAAATTGCCACAATAATTTGTGAATAGTAGTTATATATCAGAAAGATTGTATCCCCTGTAGTTTCATTAAATTTTACAACGTTCATTAGAAATATGTAGTCGGCAGCATTTCTTAATCTCTTTGACCAATTGCTCATTTATGTAAAGTCTTTCTTATCATTAATGCACTTTAAATATTAATAAACTTTTTTAAATTTATGAAGTACTGTAATAAACGTCAACACTTATCTAATTTCCTTTTTCGCAGCGTAAAATACCTTAACACGAAACGGATGAAAACGTCAGATTTTTATATTTGTCTCTCGGTCTGAAGCATCAATTTACTTAAAAGGTGCAGGAAGGTTTTGGAACGGGTCTATCTCTACACATTCGAGCTGCCGAGACGCACCAGGGCGAGGTGTGAACGCGACTCGGCGGGGAGCAGCCTTGCTGTTTAATAACCTCCCTCCTTGCTGCTCCGCGCCGTTCCTTTTCGCCCCGGGCTCAAATCCCTTCTGCAACCACCACTATCCCCATCACCATCACCATCACCAATTTCGCCACTCCGTTCCTGCCCTTATCGCAACAGTAGGGCAACCGTACTCTCGCCTGCACCACTGCCCGGTCCCTACCCTCTTCCAAATCCATGCTGCCCTCTTTCTCGTCTCAACACAAACCCCATGCCGCGTCTGACACCCACACCACTCCTGCCCCCACCCTCATAAGCAAACCCCGCCCCTCTCCGTCAACATTTTCTCCAGAACTCCTTCCACCAACCGCGACCGTCATCACCACCGCCTGCTCACCAAAATCATTCCCACTATTAGCACCATTATCATGTCTCTCATATCCCACGTTCCAACATTGCATTCCATTCCAACCAAAGGTCTTCAAGGCCTACCCCTGCCGTGGACGTTTCCCCTCTCCCACACTTGAGCTCTTGCCACTCCTGGCCCTGCGACCAAACGTTCCAATCCCACGTTCCAACGTTCACATCCAACCTTCATATCCCACGTTCCGACATCTCCCACCAACTCCCTCCCCCCGGAGTGCGGCGCCTCCCCTCCCCCGCGCTGGAGCACTTCGCCTCCCCCGCCCCCTGCGACCAGGCCGTGGCGCGTCGCCTCTTCCCCCCTCCTTCCCGCGACTCCCTGGAGCCTATCGCGCGCCACGAGTTTGCGCAAGTTGGCGCCCGCGGCGCTGACGTGTCTCGCCGTGATTGATGCGCCAATACCCGCGCGCGCGCGAGGGAGGGCGAGGGCGCCCCGCCAGCTAATCGCGAGTCCGCAATGTTTACAGCGCACACAACTTCCGCCTAGCGCCTCGCCTCGCCTTGCCTCGCCTCGCCTCCCCTTCCTCGGGCTCCTTCTCTGCCTTCTTCGCTTCCGGCGAGCCCGACGCCAAGCAGTCTGGCTGGAACTTCGGCTCTGTTGCATGTTCCTTGGCCCCCTGTTGCCTTCAAACAGCTTTCTCTTCAGGTGTATTTTCTTGACTGTTTACTTTATCTGACAGCGAACTTGATTGGATACTACAAATTTGTGATTCCCTCTTATTGTTCTTCTTACTTCGATTCTTTCGACAAAAATTAATATTAAAATTTATATTAAACGTAGAAGAGGTAGACCTGGTTTAACCTGGAAGACATATATACATGAAGTAATGGAGGAGAAAGGATTGGAAGAGGGTCAATGGGAGGACCGAGAATTATGGAAATCGAAAACGGCAAACTCTAAGGGGTAGAAACCGTCGAAGAAGAAGAAGAATTTATATTAATTAATATAATTAATAAGTGTTAAAAATTATTAACATTTTTCTGTCATGTGTAAGATTTTGTTTTTCTGACATGTGTCTATTTTTTATATTTATCACTTTTTGTCAATGAATATTTTTTGATTATATTGATTTTTTTACATTTTTAAATTGATTGCCTTTTAATACTAAAAGTGTAGAGAAGTAGATGATCAAAGTTTGAGAAACTGAAAATGAGAAGTCTCTGAAACCTTTGTCAAAATTCTAAGACAATTACAAGAAAATTACAAATGTCAAGTGTTGAAACGAAAGTGAAGGTGAAACCACATATTCCGAACAGAGCAAATGGGAAAATGAAAACAAACTAAAGTTGTAATATATTGTAGTTTGATGAATATTTGATATCTACTGTAATTCTGCAACTGGAAGAAAAGTCACAATGGATAATGTATCTACTTTCATATGTGACTAAAATGTCATATGGGTTTCAGAATAGTTCAACAATACATACAATATAAAGAATGTGATAGAAAAGAGATGAAAGGACAGGAAATATTATTGATAAAGCCAATATGATAAAGGTGCTCTTCTTACTGCTTCTTTGTGTCCGTTAGATACCAGACGAGAAATGGTAACAATCAAGTATCAAAGTAGTGAAGCGAAGGTAAAGACTCCTGCATCTTCGATCTAAATTTAGCGCTATCAATATTTAAAAAATATATCTATATTAAAAAAATTCGCATTTTCAGTATTATGTATTTTGTAGTCAAATAATTGTACGTAACGTTTTATTTAACCAAATATTCTGTATTCACTCCTAATGAATTTGGTGAACAGGAAACTTAAGACTAGTTTGATTTAAATAAGAAACTCTGAATCACGTTACTGAGATAAATACAAAGTTTTTTTGACGACTTTAAATACGAGTATACTTGATCCGTGAAAATTGAGTGAAATACGAATTACAAATAAACCAGAAAGCGAATTATTCAGTGAATCCCTACTTGAAGATGGACGCAACAAACGTCACGACTATGCCAAGAGGATCGCCCACAATAATAAATTATTCCCTGTACACTCTTGCGTTGTGTACTTGCTTCACGTCTACATGAGGTGCGTGGATTCCTGTCCCGACCACAGTTCCCTGATTTTAGAGTTAACTGCAAATCTCTCCGCAGCGGCAACATTCAGACAGATCCACACAACCACTTTCAGGGAACTGCAGTCGCGTTTCGACTGCATAGGCGTGAGTCTTTGAACTTGATTCGTTAGCTACGAGGGCTCGTTTAGAGGTTTTTCGCTGACACTCGTCTGGTCTAATACAATGTGAAACGCAGTTTGGCATTCTCAAGAGCCTACAATTACTAAAGCAATATATCCAATGCTTTCGTAGTTGCGAACGATCCAATCTGTTGAGTAGATCGCTGAGTATTAATTAAAGTATTTTTCTGACCGATGAGTGCTACACTATGATTCCGAGCGTAGACAGGGAAGAGGCACGTTTAATGCTTTCTCCTTCCATAGAGTAGTGACAACAGAAGGATGTTCATTGCCTCTCAGTCGATGGATGACAGCAGGGTTGATAATACTGAGTTAGTGATGATGAGATATGAATACTCCATGTGATGATGGCTCATGGATGTTGAGTGAGTGATGATGAAATATGAATATTACGTATGATGATGACTCAGTTGTTGATAATGCTGACTAAGTGAATGATAAGATATGAATATTACATGTAATGATGGCTCAGATGCAATACGTGCAGGTAAAAATCCATCTACGCCACAACACCCCCCACCCCACTTACAAGGTGTCCATGCGTTAGGCGAGGCTTGAAACCGCATCCTTCGCCTCCGTGAACTTGAACTCGAGATCACGTAAGGTAGAGACGGGTGCTCGAGAGCGCCTGAAGGGATCTGTAGGGAGAAGAGGGGGCGCTGGCGAGGACCTTCAAACCCCGCGGAAAACTCTGCTACACGGTGACGTCGCGTCGATGAGGGAAGGACTTTAATTACACCTCCAAAGAGCCGAGGGAGATCCGGAGCTCCGCCCTCAGCGCAGCTGAAAGAGCTCGCGATTTCCCGATGGCGCAAAAGGCGCTCCGCGGAGGTATTAAGGCATAAACAGAACCTCCCGCCGCCGAAGTGAACAGAGCTCGCAACAAAAGGGGCCATCTTTAAGACGTTATTTCTAGTAGCGGCTTACACGCTCCTTTTCGACACGCGTTTGAGGGATTCACGACATAACAAGTAACTGTGTAGGCTGCGTTTAATGAAAGATTCATAAAAGAAGTGAAAAGCAATGGCGTTGGAATTCTCAGAGACTCCATTCCTGTTAATGTTTTTGCAACTGGAAGAAAGCTTCTCAAAGTAAAAGTATAATACTAACAAAATTTTGAAGGTACTTTACTCAGATGAAATTCGTTTAACGTATTAAGAATTTACTTAAAACCAATTTTTATAAAATATGAATAAATTGGTTACAAACATCACATAAATATTTAAAAACTTCACATCACGCTTTTTGAAATTAATAACTTACTTTTAGAATTTCTTTACCATGTACTTATAAAGCTTAAAAAATATGTCAAGTACTGAAAGCAAACCAGTCCCTAAAATAGCAAACATCAAGGGAATATTAATTCGTTTACATTGACGCGGATGTTGGGTACAAAAAAGAGATGAACATTATCCTACAAGTCTTTACTATATCGCTCCACGATATGAAAGACATTCGAAAGCTATTTTGCGCATGTACTATGTCTCTATAACTGACTTACATTGATGGTATCCTATGTTTATTCTATATTTCTGGATAATAATAATGATGAATACTAGCTGAACCCATGCAACTACATCGCACAGAAGGAAATGATGTAAAAAGTTAGGGTAGAAAATACCTGAATATAAATTATGTTTTACATTTATCAAGATATTTACACATATATACATAGATATTGTTTGCCCTATAACCTCAAATTCTGCTATTAACCGTAGGTAAATATGTGTCACCTCTTTGATGTTTTCCGTAGATTCCACCAGAATGATCTCTAAGAAAGTACATTAATTCTTACAATTGATAATCACAGACAAATAGTTTAAATGATCGCAAAACAAGATGTTCTCAAAGCAAGGACAACTTTTCTTCCATTTCCCGCGAACTTGCCAAGTTTGCGCGTGACGCCATCTTCCCGTTTACATTCTAGCCGCACAACTCACACAACGCAAATTTCTCAGCACTTTATTATTAAAGAAAGCTGCGCATAACTCGATATATAGTACCCTTCACTTTTAATTCTTCTCTTTGTTTGGTACCTCCCTTGTTTAAAATCATTCACTAGGAGGAGAATAGCAGGAACATCAAAATCGTTCTATTCACAGCTTCTATATTCATGATGATTTTAACTGTCAAGCAGATACGTAATATTTTGGAAATTACATTGACTTTTGCACTGAAGACACTCGGAAAAACACAACCCAACGTTGAACGAAATGACGTCAGCCGAGGCGCTCCCGGCTGCCAACTGAGCGGCCCCGATCTCCTGCTCTGGCGAGCGAAGCGCCTCGATTGGCGGAGCGAGAGCTCGCCACCGGCCGCGTGGCTCTGGGGCAGGCAGCCGGGGCCGAGGCAGCGCGGGTCGCGGAACGCGGAATGCGAGACAAACCGCAAGCACAAAGAGAGACGCGGCGGAGCGCGCAGCTCAGATACGACTGCCCGTGGGAGGACGGGACGGCAAGAGCGCGCGCGCACGGCGACGAGAGGGACACAGCGCGTTGCAGCACGGGGACGCCGTACTGTGTAAATCTGGCCGCAAGGAGAGTTGATCAGCAATCGGAAAAATATGCACTAAAAAATTATAAGCGATTTTCGAAAAGTAAATGTAATTTGGAGAACAGATGAAATTACGTCATATATTAACACATATAAATTATATTAATTATGCATGCTCTTTTTTTCGGGCAGGTACGAGATACGACGTACGAAAAAAAAATTAAGAGGAAACGTCTTCAGAGCTGAGGCGTTTCTATCAAAATCAGCTCATTCCGTTACTCGCAATAATTAAACTTTGTATATTTTTACTAATTTAAAAAAAATGGAACTTCCCGAAGAGCTACAGTTCTAATTCAGCCTATTTTTCTCTGAAATTTGACGAGAACATGGCCCGCTTGTATCATCCCGCGTGAGGAGGCAAGAAGATTGTTATTTCTCTTTTACAATATCCGAAGATGAAATGAGCTGGTTGGTCGCAACTGATGCATTGTGGAAGAAACAAAACTGTAAACGTCTGCTATAGTTTGGCTCCTAAAGTTTCATCCTAGAGTCATTCATAGATGAAACATTTAAAGTTATAGTGTGAAATGCACATCTATATGAATGATTGAGATCAGTGCAGTCAAATACAGAGGGCCTTTTAATACGCTAACATTGAATTATATGTGTTAGTCTGGAAACGTGTACAATAAAAACAAAATATTATGTAGGCAGTCGGGAAATATGTAGCGTTTTTTTTTGTGAAGGCGGTATAGTTGTTTAAAAGAAGTCCAGAGAAAAAAGGAGAAAGGCGAGGAGAACTGATAAAAACCTATGTGGAAAATCATCTTCAACAAGTTGTTATGATAACGACAACGGGATCAAATGTGTTTCCAATAAGATCGAAAGAAAACCAAAACGATTTTGCGCGTAGAAATGTTGCATGGGAAAACGAAACTGTAACAAATAGCAAAAGATACAGAGAGAAAAACAGGTCACGACCGCCAGCAAGCAACACACGAAGGAAAATCGGGCATCAAATCGTCCAATCGTAGCTGAGATGCGATCAATCGCGTAGGGCGCAGGGCGCAGGCTTCCGGAAACGGAAGCCGCCGCGCGTGGGGCGGTGAGCTAGGGCTGGCGCAACGGAGGGACGCCAGCGGCTTTGGAGCGCGCCCGACACGCGGAGAGCGAAGGGGCCAGCGAGCCGACAGCCGACGAGCAGCGACGAGGGGCGGGGAGGGCGACGCCAGAGGCGGGGGTGTGGCCCAGCCGCAGACCGCGTGCAACAGCGTAGGGGCGCTGGCGGTGGCAGTGGTGGCGGTGGGAGCGGTGGCGGGGGACGGTTGTGGAGGAGTGGTTAAGGGACTGAAGAGGAGAGGACGGGGGGGGAGGGCGGCAGCGGCAGTGGTGGCGGGTGATTCAGAGTCGGAGCAATGGTAACAGAGGCAAAGGCGGCAGCAGAGCATTTGCAGGGGGTGGGAGCAAGGGACAGAGGCAGGGGGTCGAGGACGGGGGGGGGGCAAGGGGGCGGGGGCGGCGGCAGCGGCGTGTGGTTAAAGGGTCAGTGCGGGGGAAACAGAGGCAAAGGTGGCAGCAGGGAGTGCGGCAGAGCATTGGCAGGGGGCGGGAGCGGGGGCGGGAGCGGGGCGGGAGCGGGGCGGGAGCGGGGCGGGAGCGTGGGCGGGAGCGTGGGCGGGAGCGTGGGCGGGAGCGTGGGCGGGAGCGGGGGCGGGAGCGGGGGCGGGAGCGGGAGCGGGAGCTGGGGCGGGAGCGCGGGCGGGGGCGGGAGCGGGGGCGGGAGCGGGGGCGGGAGCGTGGGCGGGAGCGGGGGCGGGAGCGGGGGTGGGGGCGGGGGTGGGGGCGGGGGCGGGAGCGGGGGCGGGAGCGGGGGCGGGAGCGGGGGCGGGAGCGGGGGCGGGAGCGGGGGCGGGAGCGGGGGCGGGAGCGGGGGCGGGGGCGGGAGCGGGAGCGGGAGCGGGGGCGGGAGCGGGGGCGGGAGCGGGGCGGGGGGGCTGCGACAGAGGTGTGGTTAGAGGGTCGAGGGCAACGGAGGTAGAGGCAGCGGCAGGGAGAGCGGCAGAGCGGTGGCAGCGGCGATCGACTGCGCCGCCTGGATTGCAGTCCGACTCGTTCTGAGCGGCTCCCCGCGGTTAATCCAGTGCGCAGCGTCACGGCTGGCGGATTTCGCTGCCGTCCGCCCTCCGCCTCTTCCCTGCCCTCGCCCTCGCCCTCGCCCCCGGCGCCGCCCCAGCTGTTGTCCTTCACTGCGCCGCTGACGCCTCGACTATCGCAGCTGACCACTGGGCCGTGCGAGCTCTGTCCCGCATGTCGCCACGCGGAGAACAAGGAGCTTACGATGCTTTCGGAAGGCCACACTTGGCAAATATACACTCAGGTTGAAAATCTATGGCCAGTTACGGAAGCACCAAATTGTGCAGTGATTTCCATTTCGCAAAAGAAAGAGATATGTAAGCATTGATAAGAAAAATCTGATTTTGGATCATTGTATTATTTTGGCGATTTATTAATATGCAGTTAGTTTCACATAACTGAGAATGAATAAAAATTGCATGATTATTATTCGTATCCAGCAGTATATTGCATGTTGTCAAAATTTAATAACTTTCTAATTTAATAACTTTTTAATTTCTCTCTTACAGGAAGAATACACATACACAATATAGAGTAAACATTGTAATGCTACAGCCAAAAATGTCAATTTTTTCACAAAATCTTATGCAGATCCTTCAGGTATCAATACCCAAAAATTGTTTCACAGCAAAACGGCAAAATGCATCGCAGGTGTGAATTAGTTTGGACTTCCTTGAGTGTTGGTTGCTGTGTTAATTGGACAGCTAATGCAGTAATATAATAATACGTTACCATTTCCAATAATGCAAGATGTATAGTGTTATAGCGCCACTTGTTTAACTTTATAAAAACTCATTTAAATACGACACATCAAATTTAGAACACTTACGTTTTATTTTAATAAGGACTTTTATACAAAAATGAATTTGTAAAAGTCGTTGCTTTAAACTGTTTAAAAATAAAATTGGATATCTGTTGCTCACTCACTTTCCCGACAGCTGCGCCTCACTCATCAAGCGCCGAAACGCCGCTTAACGCCCGCACACAGCCATTCGCATCTCGCGCGACGATTACCGCTCACAATTGCATCCTTCGCGCTCAACATACGCTCAGCAGCCACACACCATAGGCAAACCTACTAGCTGCTCATAGCTTACATGTCACTGCCCGCCATTCCCCATATGCCCACCGTACTCCCACCAGCCTCAACCATTTCCTCATTCGCCACGTATCTTATGCTCATTCTATATGTGTATATTGCTCACTCACTGCATGAATGCGAGCGAATGAGCATTCGCCGAGCTGTCTATAACCATAAAACAATGGTTTTTTTTTCAATACGGAAGTAATTTACAGTTATTTTCTTCGCAAAAAATGCTACTTTACCTTTATGACTGTGAAACCAAGATTATGGTATTCTAGATACTTTTCTTGGTTCTTTCTTCTCTAGTTCTGTTGGCGACCCCAATCCTACCTCTCTGCTCATGTCTCATTTCCACGACCCAATTCCTTCGGTCCCCCTCCCCCTGGCAGTTCCCACAGCGGCGGCAGTCGCCGTTCTGTTTACCCGCACTGACCATGACGAGTGCCTGTCGTTCTTCCCGCAACCGTCGAACCGCTGCCCCCCCCCCCCCCCGCGGTCCCCCGCCCCCACATCGCCCGATGGCGGTTGCACGCACTCTCTGCCGCTGAGACCTCAACCCCCCCCTTCGCTCCGCCACCACCTGACCGCCCTGACCCTCCCGCAGCCCTCCCCGCCCCGCCCCTCTCCATCCACCGGCCGGCGTTACCGCCACTGCTGCTAAAGCCCGACACCCCGTGTTTATTGGCGCAGGCGCCGCTACTGCTGATTGCAGACCGGTTCACATTATTTTGATGAAAATATCTACGGTGTAAGAAAAATACGAAGTTATAGTTCATTTCCTTAATTAATATTTTCTTAGTAAAACATTTTAATGTAGTAATATCTCTTTCCGACAGTTTAAAGGCTTCTGTTAGTTTGTTAAGATTAATAATAGAAACTAATTTACAAAACGGTCATATTTAAGCATGATCCGGTACAAAATTAGAACGAGATGATTAAAAGTATCAATAAATTTAAAAACATCACGGAGAGATTCTATTATTTGTCTTAGCTCACATAAATCATTCAAAATATATTGGAAAATTTAATCTGACAAATATTGTCAAAAAATGGTTAGAAAAGATCACCACAGAATGAAGAGAGTGTTTATCTTATTGAAGTAACTTTCATATTTCAACCTCATTGTCTTGGATTAGTTCAATGAGGCTGTAAAGAACGAGTAGTAATTGTTTAACGTTTTTGGTTTATGATTGCTTCCAAAAAAAATTTATATTTTTTGGCGAAAAGTCGTTTAATTAAAATCATCGCCAGATTAATTTGCAAGCTGCATAAATAAGCTGTGTAAATAAGATTTAATTTTTCACATCAGATGAAATGTCAAAATATGCCACTTTAACTCTCTATAAATTTCGTTTAATTGGAACAGCGAAAATGTCAAAAACTACCGCTTTAATTCCACTTAAATTTCTTTGCATTATTACTAATATATTAATTAAAAACTTCTGGTAATTCAAATAGCCACGCTGATAACTTTTGAATTCTTGGTGTGTTCAATGCCTAATTCCCATACGTTTGAACCCAAAATAATCTTCGTTTCCGTTCCAAACATCATCGCCACGTCTTTAGCCTATTAACATTATTCAAGGGCACAAATAGAAATTATTGTATGCATCAAGCACATATGTAAATTCCTTGTTGGAATAATTGCAATTAGTTAACATTAATGCCACAGTTTTGTACTATTCCAATTTACTGTGAATCCCAGAAGGGCGCTTTAGTATTATTTCGTAAAATATGAAACAGGTCTGAAAACGAGAAGATCTCCATTCTTTAGTACTCATAGAAACGTAGTCCATTAGTAAATTTCAAAACATACCTAACATTTTCCCAAGTAAATAAGTTCAATAATTGTGTTTACATTTGCATTCAGCTTCGCACGTGGCAGCATAAAATAATCAAGTATGACATAATGATAGTAGCAATCACAATTATATTAATGACTGCGCTTGTGCTTCTTAGTAAATGAGCAATATAAATGCTTACATTCCAACCCAACTTCATTGCCAAGACAATCAAACAATAACAGGCAGCATTGTCACAGATTGTTCAACATTTTATTTCTTTCTATAATTAGCAGGGACGATCAGCCCTGACATAACGGAAACGACCAAAACTTTTTCGGCAACGCTTTCAAATCGCGGCTGACCCTGCAAATAACCAGAACACAACAGCGACTCCCACAGAGCACCACTGCCCCTGTCGACACTTCAGTCACGCGGCATTACGCCAACGCGTGCCCCGCGGTGGAAGATTTTTGCATACGAATTAACGATTCAATATTTCTATCCATTATAAATGAAGCGTCAAATGGGGCATGCATGCAGCACACTCATACATTCCTAATTTGCCCGCCGAGTGTGCAGCGACCGCGCTGTCGGCGGCGCCTGAAGGGCGCTGTCGTTGTCCGCCAGAGAGGATTACTACAAAATCCGCGTCGCGTCCCCAACAGAAGTCCGGAATTTTTCCTCCCGCTGACGTACATTTTTTATTTTATATATCGACCGAGAGATGACAACTGCTTTCTCGATTACGATGGATTGTTTATGGGGTTATGATTCTTAAATTCAGATCTGAACAATGAATATATCGTTTTTCTAATTTATTATATTTAATTTTTGGTATTATTCTAATAATATTTTTTATATGTTCTCTGGCTTTCTATTTCCTATATGATGTCATGTACTTCCTTTTTGTCGAAATTCATCTGCATTACTCTATGCTTAAAATTGTCAAAGAGAAGGGTTCATCATTTTTTAACTTACATACTCTTCTTAAACTCCGAACGTTAAGTACAAAAAACGTAGTTTAAATGCGCCCCTGAACTTCGGATTCAAAATTTCAGAGAGATTTAGACCTATTTGTGGATTCAAACATATATGAATCATATCCTCAAGTGGTATTGTGAGTCTCGTCTCTTCTAAAAAATATATCAGGAGAAGGAGCAGTTTTGACTCTCGGAACGAGGAACACAATGTCTTAAAGAGTGATTATCTATCTGTCACAGTCGGCACATTCCCCTAGAATGGTCATCCTAGAATATCCAGATTGGTTGATGCGAACTTTCCCAGTCGACCGTTTAATAACCGAGTTGGGACTACGTGCGATGAAGACTGCCCGCGTGCACATTCCACGCCAATGATTTTACAGCATCCACGGCTCCCTTCCTGAAAATCATTCGCACGTCATCGCCCGCGGCGGCGACACGGCCGCTCGCGAGGCCATCACCCCGTAGAAATCCACAAGCAGCCTCCTTTGCAGCTCGCCAGCGGCGCTTCGAATTGTTTCGTCGGAATTAATACCCATGAAATATTTATGTTTGCTTTCGACAACGCTATACGTGGAAACGTACGAGTAGCGTGCATGGAACATTTGCGATGCCATTTCATTTTCATTGCTTGCGGGCCGATAAAGCGGGGAATATTCTGCTCAAGCGATGGCCACGGGGCGCGCATACTCAGGCTGAAATACGCTCATGCGCGACTTGGAGCCGCAGCGTCAAATGCAGATAATGCAGGAGCGCACGTTATTGCCTCTGCCGCGCGTCGAACCCTGGGAAGCGTATGTCAGATGCGGGGGCGGACGGACCGACGGGCAGACGGAATGGTCGGTATTGGAAGTCAGGAATTAGCGTTCTGCGAAACTATGATGCGCTTTGCGAGTTCGCAGAATCATTTTGGGCATTAGAATATATGGATATCTAGAACAGCAAAATGAGGATTGAATGATTATTTCGTGTTTCCGGCCACGTTAACTGCTACGGTCATTAGTTTCGGAAGTGTAGGGCTTGTTTTTCACGGGAGTTGGTCGATCTTCCCCCGCTGGATGATGACATCCGGCCCTGACCAACACTTCAGCTTCAGGCGTAACAGGCTCTAAGCTACCGACCTGTGTGGTTGTGTAGAGCATTGAAATATTGGTTGTGTAAGTAGGGGGAGATGATAGTCCAAGAAAAGGAAGGAAAGATCACGCGCTGTCCGTGGCCCGTTTGTTCGGATACGGCACGGGCAATCACCTGTTGATGATCGAAGAAACCACGGGAAACTACAGAGCAGAGCAGCCGGCCACCAGGATACTCCTTCAGGCAGCGGCTGAAGTCGACCTCGCTACGTAGGGAGAGTCGAAAATCTTGCCATCGTTGGGACTCGAACCCTAGGACGTCCCGGTCAATGGCACTGCAGTGACATCAGAGTCCCGGTCAATGGCACTGCAGTGATCAGTGATATTCAGAGCTACCTTTCGCGGTTAACAAAAATGAGATGAGAAACATCGGAGAGTTACATTTTTGGAATCCGTAGAGCAAGGAATACTTGAATACATCATCGCTCTAACGAAGAAACAGGAACAGAAATTGCAGCAAAATATGAAAATTTGAGATATATTTTAATTTTTTATCGCGAAAAAGTTGATTTGTAAGAGGAAATAGGAAAGTTTGAAAGTGTGACTACGATCTTGGTACTTTTGTTTCAGTGAGTAATGATAAACGTATTCACCCTAATTTACTTTACTTTATTTCTGGCTTATCCTAAACACACTTTACTTGCATATTCACTTGCTTAAATAACTTTTATTTTTTATTAAAACATGAACAAACACTAATTTAAAATACCTATTATGAATATTTGGTATAGTGTAAGTATTTGGTGAACGGTTTATGATTTTAAGTACAATAACAACTGCGTTTAATGTGAATATTATTTTGATCTACAATGTATCTTCAGAACGTTACATCTGCTCTTTTGTATTCAACTTAAAATTATTGAAAGATCATGATGGCTAACTACAGAATTCAAAGTTCATTTCATTATTAATTTATTTTAGTTTGCTGAAACAAAATAAATAGATTTACTAAATGTTCTATTAGTTGAGATTTAATTTAGAGAATTTATGATACGACAATACAATTTGGCATTTGAGATTAGATATTGGCAAGCCACATCAAGCCACTTTTGCAGAAGTGTAATTGAAAGTTCAAAAAATTCTTTAATTATTTATTTTTATTAAAATGATATTAATTTATTTAAAATATATGGGATTCATTAGTGTTTTATTACACTACGGTCTTAGTAGTTTTTCAATATCTAACAGAAAAAGAAAATGTAAATATCTTAATTTCTTGGCTGAAAGGGTTGTCATTCTCTAAGGCTAAGCGCCTTAATTGTAAGATAACAAGGACTCATAAATTAAATGTACATGAACAATGTCATCGAATATGTATTGAGCACAGGTCAATTATTAAATAAAAACAAATCTAAATGTTGTAGATATCTGCATTTGGGCCATTTATTTGGTATTATTGTATCAGAGCTTCTATTGTTGTTTCCAATACTTATCATATATATTCTGTGATGTACACCCTTGAACATTTGTGCATCTACATATACCTCAATAGATGATGTCAACAATCATAGAAGTTCTAATGAAGTACCATCAAATGGCAGAAACGTAGGGCATCAAATATTTAAATTTGTTTTCGTTTACTAATTGACCTAACCCGACGACCAATCTAAATACATTTACAGAAGAGATTACGATGAAATAATGTTCGTTTTATAAAAAGCATTACTATAATTAATACAAAAAATTGTTTATGGAATTTTAAGCCTTTTTTTTGGTGCCGAAGAGAGAAAAAGCTATGATTATTAAGAACCCGTGAAATTTTCATTGTATTATCAAAATTGAAATTCGTGACTGGTTAATATGTAAAAAAACGACCCAAATAAACGATAGACTCACTAAGAATTTTCTCTCATGTTCAACAAGCAGCACGAAAACTTGGTGGGATTGAATTTCACAAATATTTCTCCAGCAATGAATGTAATGTAATGTCATAAAAGCTAATTACAATAGTAGTATACATTATATATTTTAATGAAAAATTAACTGAATGAAAGTACTGAAACGATTAGTGCTGTGGTAGAATAGCCTAAATTGTTTACAACGCAATTGTGATGTACATGAGTCATTTAATGGCCATGGACAATAATTAAACATCATGAAATAAACAGATCATGAATACCAGCACTAGTACGTGTGTGTGTACTGCTTTGCAATCAACCGTACATAGCGGTACAGAAAATAGTAATACGTAAAAACACAACTTCGCTTATTTACTTCAAGGAAATGCGTCAGTAACTTCTATGAACTTTTGTTATAAAAATAAACAAGAGTATTGATTATATATCTTTAAATATTCTGATCTTTTACAAATGAAGAGAAGTGGTTTGTCTGTTTCACTGCGGGAGCTGGTATACCCGGTATCACGTCGCCTACGGGTAAATCCCATGACGTCTAGGTCTATGTATGGATACTCGCGAATAGAGGACAAATTAATGTGTAGTCGGAATTGCACGTACGACAACCCTGCGACCCCACACGTCGACGTATATAAACTAGGGACCAGTAAGAAAATAAGAGTTAAATTCATATGTAAATTGGAGACCTAGCCATAGCATGGTACATTGAAATTGCAGACCGGCTACTTCATCCCCTTTCCGATGAAGTGAAAGGTGATGCTTTATTTTATAAGAACATTTCCATAAGAATTATTTTAAAACACTACTTCCTTTCCAATTGACTTTGAATTGGCATATTTCTTTCAAAATACGGCTTGGTTTAATTTAGTTTTCATTCAATTGAATCATTCGTTGATTGAATGATTTTGGTTATTTTGTTGTACCAAAAGAAACGTAAACTCTGTTGCTCTTCAAAACTCGAAAAGTAAATGAGACTATTGCCACTGGACCTCTTCGAAGAATTTCTATGTCTAGCGAGTATAGAGAAAGGTACAAGGAATTCCTGGACACCAGGGCGACGGTGGCGACCCTCTTACCTGTTCAATCAGTCATTTCCTTACCTGATTTGATTTGGTCCCCAATTTACATGTAGAATTCCAAAGTAAGTTTCACGGGATAAGACGAATCAATTATTTGGTCCCCAATTTGCATTCGGCCCCACACGGCACGCCGCAGCACACAGGAAAATCGCATGTCTTCCGCTTTCCAAGCACGCATGCGTGCGGCTGGATGCGCACTCACCTTGCGGCCGTTGACGACCCACGTGAGGTTGGTGGGCGGGTTGGAGGCCGGCGAGGAGCAGTTGCCTCGCAGCGTGTCGCCCACGGCGTAGCGCAGCTTCTCCATCGACAGCTTGGGCTCCCCTTCCGGCAGATCTGGAACACGGCCAGGCGCGCGCGTCACCCTCCGCGCTGCAGGCAGCCGCTTGGGCGCGCCCTTCGCCTGCTTCGCCCCGACGCCCAAGTGGGCGCTCGCACGCCCACGCCTCGGCGGGCTTCCTCGCGGAATCTATTACGGTTGGCATGCGCGCAAAGATCGTTTTGGACGTAATCATTTAAGTGGACTTGTTATCAGATCGCTGTATCTAAAGGCCAGCCCTAAAGCAAAATACAACAAGAAATTCAAACGAGAAGAAAATGCTTTATTAGATGTAAATGTAGACATTTCCAGTAAGGTCATTTATATGATGTAAACGAACTAATAATATGGCACGTGCGACATTGAGTTCTAAAAGTCATGAAAAGGTGATTCACTATAAAACAGAGGTTACCACATGTCGCAAACTTAAAATTTTGTGAAAATACTATGTAGAACTTTGAAGTTACTGTATAGAATACTATGATTAATTTTGATAATAAAGAAGAAATTCTGTGTATTTGCTCATTTCGCTGTTTGTAGACACGCTAACGGAAGTGTATTAATTATTAAGAACTGAAAGTGGTCTTATAAAACTAAGAATGTTTTGTAGAAAGCGCTATAAATCATAGTAATAAAATTAAATGAGTAAAAAGACACAAGATATAATACAAATACACTGAATAATTTTACTATTGATAAATTAAGTTCTCTACCTGTAATTTAATAACTTTTAAAATACATGTAGCAAATATTCTAATTTTTAACTTAGTTGAAAATAACATTTACACCAGTATCATAGAGTAGAAAGTTTTCAAAATTCCTACTCAACATATTCTGTAAAACATTCTAAAAAATAATCAATACTATTAGTACAAAATAAACTTGTTGAACCCGATGCGGAGATTCAGGAGTTTTTATAACGTTCTTTTAAAAGTGAAAATGGCTTCGCATTCACGTTTCTGACTCCTCGTGATACAAAGTGATGGTATCCTGTTCAATTGTAACAGAACGTCCATAAATGCTTCATTTTGTAGCCTATGATATACTCCATGTAACTAGAGTCCTTTTAGTAACACGAAAACCGAATTTTACGAGCTTAGGACGCGTTGTTTCTGAGTTATTCACGATGCTGACGTGTGCTGCAGTCTAGCGTTTGTCAGATTTGCACCTGCTGCTTTCCTTACAGCATTAAAGCAAAATAAAAAAAATATCGTTCAGAAACTGTTTGCTGCATCCCTAGGGGAGGGGGGAGTAATTTCCTACTTTTCAGTTGTACAGTTACGAGGTTTTGTCCAAATGTCTGATAAATCTGACACCCATCATCTTCCCATAGTACATAATATTTAGAAGACAGTAGAAAAATTAGTTTGAAGGTGCGTCATTTGAACAAATTCGCATGTGCATTTTCAATGAGTGGCATTTATCTTACATTATATCAAGTAACACGTGCATTTGATATCCCCCTCGGATAATACCCGATTTGTGAGCAAAGCAGCGTCGTGTCGGGCGACGTAATGCGTGCTTCAGTTCACCCACATTGTCCATGCACGCCCCACCGGAATAGAAGCTTTATTTATAATGGTCGGGCACGCAAATTTATTTATAATGTGCTTCAATAAATCATTAAGCGACACGCACGTGGTGGAATTAATCCATTTCGCAATTCTGGCAGCGACAGCGTTTTGGCAGCGGGTTCAATGAGAGAATGTTGTCGTAACTCAGAGGTCAACTGGAAAATTTGCTTTTGAGCCTTGAGAGATTAAAAATTTGGCAATAACGGTTTTCACATGTACATGTATTATCACTTACGAAAGTTAAATTCCAATCAGTGTGAGATGAATATTCGGATGAATGCCATTTTTATGTTGGGAAAAGTCAGTATATTTTTGACAAAATTTATTCAATTTTATATGTGAATTAATTACTTAAGAGCTCAATACGGCTTACCAATACCTGTGAAAGAATGTACGCATTGTACTGTACTTCGAAAAACATTATTGTGGGTACCTTAGAACATTCAAAACACCGAAGTGTTATTTTTCTACATGTCTTCAGGAATAATGTTTTTTGCATTAGAATGAATATCAGAGCCATAATACGACTATCATTTCTGCAATATTCAGCATATTGTGTTTCATAATGCAGCAGGCGTTAATCAAAAACAACGATTTTTTTAAAATTATTATTGTAGGTACAAGAACCAATGATACGATAAAACTAAAAAATGCAATCCAATAATTTCTGCACACGTTTAAAGTAAGATAAAATAAAAACTGGTGAATAAGTTTGTGCCGAACATTATTGTTTGCAAAAATATGTCAAACGAGTGAGAGTTATTTTCTGATATAACTGACATAAATACTTTTAAAAAATCGTGTATTATTTATCATTGAATGGTTCTAGAAAAGGAATATCCGATTAATAAACACCCACATTCTCAAGACACACACATGACTTAAACTAAACAATGACATCAGCAGAAACTATACGAAATTTTGAGCTTAAGCGTAAGCCAAGTGTTCCTGAAGAAAAACGCCGCTGCAGCGGACAGAGTTTATAACAGATTTCCTTGGCCTCGGAGAATTGGGCTACAAATTTTCCGTGCGCATCTTAATTACCTCATCCTTTTCCCTGGCGTATCGTTCTTAATGAATAATTCAGCGCAGCGCCCGTCTAGAGAGACTCGCCGATCCCGCCCCTTACACGGCTTAGGTGGCGGGCGTCCCCGCCTAGTGACCGCACTGGCACTGCCAACTCGAGGCGACTCCGTCTATTTTTAATATGCAGATCACTGCATTAACACTATCGATATTCAAATGGCGGCAAATAAGCGGGAGCAAATGACCGCCTCCTTAATATGCGTATTTAGCAGTGTGTGTATTCAGGAGATGCAGTTTCATAATGAGACAAGCGCTGGTGTAAACATGAAGACAAACACGGACGCATTAAAAATACAATGTTATTCGGAAACGATGCGTCAAAACTAATTAATCCTCTCGTTTTTGGAAACAGTGAAATACATTTTCACGTATGAATGAATCCAGCAAATTTTTCGCTTTGAAAGCGTCGATGAAAATACCTGAATGCAAATTCGATTCATTTTTTACACTCTTCGTTAAAAATTAATTCTCTTATTCTTTCGTGAATGAAAAATGGGCGTTTGGAAATTTCATTTTCTGTACAAATGTCCAATTAATAAGATAATTGTTTTAGGAAGTAATGATGTAACGAAACGTGGGCAAAATTCCAGCAGCTATTATGTCTAATCCAAATATTCGCTGATGCTTGCTAGAAATGTATTGAAAATGACATTTTACGTCTAGTTAGAGAATCAGTAAATGTGCAGACAAAACATAGGAAGTAAAATTCCAGTCGGTGAAAAATCTAGGATAAATACATGCTATGAGATTCTCCTATATATTATTCTATTAACAATACAATCACCGGTTCGAATACGGTCTTCTATTTTACACAGTTCCTTACCAATAACTGCACATATTAAGTTTTTGAGTTGTTATAGAAAATTTTCTTCTCTATTAAAGAGATTACAGGCTATTTATGTGTGTCTATCTATTTGTTTCAAAAACTTTCGAATAATTACACTTAAGTGATTTGCCCCTAATATTGTTTAGCAGCCAAGAATAAAAGTAGAGCAGATTGCGATTCTAAGTGCTTTGCCAAAAAGTGTTTGCTTTCTTTTTATAATTCTTAGTTTAATAAAATTCGGAATGCCCTTGGCAAAATTGACGGGAATTGCTAGGCGAAATTAGGAGGCAACGAACCGAAGTGGGTGAGAAGAAGGTAGCGAGGGAAGTGCGTCGAGAGGGCTACAACGAGGCAGAAGGGCCTGTCCTGGTGGGAGAAGATGGAGGAGCAAAGGAAGTGCGAGGGGTCGGCGAATTGGGCGGAAGAAACGGGAGAAGATGAAGCAGGTAGGGTGAGTGAGGCTGTTTAACTTATGATTGGGATAAATACCCAGGTAAGTAAGGATAACCAGTTAGCAATCTATAAAAAATGGTCGTAATCTGTGGGAGTGTTTATGTGGAGGATTGTTCCTCAATGTATTTATTGAATCATTAGGGCGATTGTTGTAGTTTTGCAGAAACACTTAAGCACCCGAGAAACAAAATAAGAGGATCATATGTTGCTTCAATTTTGTCTACTTCCAGAAAATATTTGTGGAAACTTCCAATCGGACCAATGCGGATGGACGGCGGCCGTCGGCTCTGTTGCGCGGGTTGGAGCAGGGGGAGCGTAAAGTACTCATACGTTTCCAGGTAATGCTAGTAATGTTAAGCATAACTTCATTAACATTTCTTTCACAACTGAGAGTTGATTGGGATTGTATTTCCTCGTGGGAAGTTGGATGTGCAGCAGCTTACCGCCCATCGGCGCGAGATGTCTGACCATCGCAATCAGAAATACATATAGGAGTAAACACGTATATGAACCTAAATATTGCAAACTGCATTTGATATGTATTGTAGTGAGTTTTCTATGCCATCATACCTTATACTTTGTCTTCAATCATTAAATTATAATTGGAAGCGTAAAATTAGCAAGAGATTACGTACTCTTAAACTACACAATTACATTCTAGAAAACAAAACAAAAAATCAAACGGCAGAAGAATTATCACAAGCTTAGTTACAAAAGACGACACCACTCTCGAAAGAAAAAGACATCTCTAAGGGACCTTTCACACCCATACAGTTCGCAGAGCTTCCGAATGGCGTTCCAGATGACAAACGTTGATTTAAATGCAAATATTCGCGCACGCGACACCGTGATGCTGCAATGGCGATTAGTGGCGAACCATCACCCCCCCCCCCAGCGTAGATACGCTCCTGCAGCACCGCCTACAGAACTCATTTCTAAGCAGCCTTCACACAAAGCCTCTCGGAGGCGCCACTGAGCTTATTGGTTGATATGTTGACTGCCATGCGCCAGCAAAGACGGCGCCCAAAGCGGTGAGTCACGAATCCTTTCTTTCCTACGCCCAGTGGCAAGAGTCGGTGCCTGTGGAAAGGGGCCTCGCGCTGGACTGCGTGTGAAGGCAGCCGAGCAGAATCCGCTCGAAGCAGGCCGTCTTACACAAAACACTGAAAACGGACTTACGTGAGCATACACGCACAGCAGACGGTAAAAATTGGTTTTCAAATTCGGAGTAGAGACGGTGTGCTCAGCTGAAAGCTTCTGATTCGTTGTAATCCATATGACATACCACGTGATCACGAACTCTCAGACGTTTTTTCAGTTTTTGGACAAAAAATATAAGAAATTTCTTCTTTTCAATTTCTATTTTTGCCATTCAATTTCTTGAGAGCATTTCTTTGAAATCAGACATATCTCAACAAACATTTCTCTGAAATCAGAACTTCCATATCTCGGTGGAAGCGCTCCTCTAAATCAAAGCGGAGCGTTTGGAAATCGGTTGCGGAGCACTTGGGCGGGTCAGGCGAGGCGTTGCGACGGCAGAGATCCCCGCGGAGTGTCCACGCAAATCATAGGGGATTCCGCTCGGGAACGGCCTACAGCGAACGCGCGCTGCCTGCGAATGGTCGCCGCGAACGCGGGCGCAGCATTTCGCGCCGTCTTTCCTTTCGGCGCCGCGCCGTCCACTCTTCTTTGGTCAGTCTTCGCACTCCTCGCGTGCTTCCCGGGGCCTTCGCGCCGCCTCCGCCTGCTTGCAGCTGGGCCGATGCCTTTGCATTCTCGGTCTCCACACCTCCGTGTTGTATACGCTCCGAATCCCTTATCGATTTGGCTGTCTGTGTGAGCTGAGGGATTTCTGGCACAGTGGTGGCCACCACGCTTTTCGCGGAACCGTAGGGTTCCGAAAAAAAAGTTAAAACTAATTTGAATATAATTTTCGTTTAGGCCAACTAGGACCACGCAGGGCAAGCAACCTGCAATTACCGTGGCTCAGTTTTTCATTTTAATATCACGGTGGCAGGTGCTTGCGAACACTTCTTTGGGGGGACCAGCATTAAGCTGGATCCGATTTTTATCCCCCAGGGTTGTTAGTCCTGGGGGTATGAAAGATGAAATGATGATGATAATGAGGGGTGAAAGGACGACACACTCATACAAACACACACAAATACACCCATGCCCGAGGCGGGACTCGAACCCGCGATCTTCTGGTCCGAGACCACTCCGGCACTACTGCCTTAGCGATCTCGGCCATCTGATCGGCTATATATCTATATATCTATATATATAGATATATATCTATATATATATATATATATATATATATATATATATATATTAAATAGTACGAACAAACTCTATTAATGCATATCATAATGGAAATCCAGACTTGCAATGTTTTGTATAATTGTGTTGTAAACGTGTAAAACATTTTAAATCAGTATTTCTTCCTCAATCCCAGGCCTTGATAAAGATTGTTTTAAGGGCACAAATCGCAGTTTACAAACGTCTGAACTCATTAGCGTATGCATTATTGATAATTACTGACATTTGCATTCAATACTACACCAACCTGATACTACAATAGAATGACGGACAAGAACGAACTGTAGTGCCCTTGGCCTCATCTGTGCTTATTAAAAAAATACGTAACAAGAGCGCATCTTGTCATCAAAACTCACTTGAAACACGGAACAGGTTAAATTATTTCATAATACTACAATACGAATTTTGTTGAATATATCAGCGGTTAGAGTAACTGTTCCTACCTGGCATTTAATTCAAATTATTCTAATGTACAAGTAAGTTCCTTATCGTTTTCTATTATGTTTTCTGAAGTAGTATTCATATGAATTTTACATGACAAGATGAGAATCAGAAAGTGTGCATGGGTTTGATGTTCATCGCGTCACGCAGCGAAACTGATATTTTCCGGAAGGTAAAAGATACACCGACTACTTGCGTGACGGTTGCTGCCCAACCAGACCACACAATTTTGACGTCTAGCAAAGAAAACCGAGTAGAGAAAAAAATCAATTATAAAAGTTATTGAAAACATTTTAATAACACGTTTTTAAATCAACTTATGTCTCTAAACAGATGAGACTAGGTGGCTTTGTGAATAAGTGGCTAAGTGTGGCTATAGTACCAGCCTCCAAACTCGCGATATGAGTGAAACCGTGGATTATTACTGATTTATGTTATTTTTATTTATGGTTTTTATGTTCAAATCGAAAATGATCTTGAAGCAATTCACAGTATACAAAATAATATTTTTTATATAGTATTTTTTACTTCCTTGCTAAGACTTACAAAGATAACGTTATGTAATGCTACGCGAAAAAAGGCGAATTTTCGTCATAAAAACTCTCATTAAAGAGCCCTGATAATAATAATTGTGATAAATCCAGTGGTTAAATTTTGAAACAATTTTCTAACACGTGGTGTAGCCAGAATCCATATTTTGTGGGTCCTTGTTACCGAAAAATTGAATGACAATAAAATGTGTGGCTGTCCGTACGTCGGTAAACAATGCTTGTGGCCAAACCGTTCAGCCAATTTTTTCCAAAATTAATATTCCCCGGATGATCTGGCTGATGTCATGGACCCTTGCATTTACAATCGATATTTTAATTGGGGGGCACTTTTCATGAAGCCCCTGGGACATTTTCAAAATTTTCAAAAAAATTGCACCATTATTTTTTATTAAATTTTGTTGTTGGATAGTGTAAAGAATGTTTAAGAGAATGGTGCAGATTTCATTTTCGTTGAAAACTCTGATGTTTCGAAAATTGCAAAAATCAAAATATTTTCGGCGTCTTCCTATAACTACAATTATGAAGATAGAAAATTTTCCCCTAATAAAATCTTTCCCTTAAAGATAGATTTTGAAAAAAGGTTATTTAATGCTTCTAAACTTTGAGTACATTTCGAATAATTTTGCATGAAAATACAGGCGAGAAAGTACGTGTTGTTTCAGCACCACTTCTTATTGTCTGGAGAGACATCCGTAATGGATTGTTCAAAACCTCACAAAATAAATATGTTTTAAACAGTTTATCATTTGTGTGAATTTTTTAACATATCTATGTTAAAACTCATTGTAAAAAATTAAGATATGAAGTCGTAACTTCACAATTTTACAGTTAAGTCGATTTTATATCAAATTGCTCTGTTTTATATTTCATGATATTATTAGATTTTTGATTTCTGGAAATTATGTGTATTTATGAGGTCATTTTTAATTTTATGAAAAGTTCTAAACCTAATGCAGAAGTAAAAGAATTACAGTTCAGGTTTATCAGTAAAACAACATTATCTGCAATGGTTGGAAGCGACGTGAGTTGCATCAGGCGTTGTTTAAATTTCTCGTCTCCTCTACCGTACCGGTCCCGTGTCGTTGGAGGCGGAGGTCACTTGGGTGCGCAGTCGATAACGTAAACAAGCAGAGTGCCAGTGCTGGAAAATATTGACTGAAAGTATCGCAATGCGTTACGTGGCAGAGGCGGGTCGCCTCGGGCAGAGCCAGGGCGCCGCCACCACTGCTGTTGGGTGGCGCGCTCGCGGTCGCGCCGGGAACTGCCCGAAAACCCTGGCCGCTGGGGGCGTTGGAAGAGAGTGCGCCGCAGTGAGTAGACACTAACAGTCGTGCTTTCACATATACATACACACCGATGCACGGACATCAACACACATCAACAACATGCACTCACTAGTACACCTACACAAACACACACACACATGCGCACATATACACGTATGAATTCATTGTCATTCTCATCCACTCAAACAACCCTGAATAAAATATAGGCCACGGGTACCTTCTGAACTTTCTGTGAAAATCTCGAATTATATTTTTCATACAACAAAGGGGATATTATTCATCAAAAGGTTTGTAGGTAGTATATTCTGATAATGAGGACGGTAGTTTTTGTCTGACCACATGAACGTGGATCGACTAAATAGTTTATTATCTTCTCTGCCTTGTCTGTTGGCTGTGGCCTCAAGTGTTTCAAAGATTTGTGAGTCAACGTCTTTATCCATAAGGCTAGGAGCATTTTCTTGAACATTTATATATATGTAGTGAACAACAATTTAATTTAACTTACTAATTATTATTATTATTATTATTATTATTATTATTATTATTATTATTATTATTATTAGTATTAGTATTAGTATTATTATTATTATTAAATTAAACAATCCAAAACAAACATTATTTCTGAATTATTGAAGCAAAGAGAGCTACATGATCACTCACAGGATTCATCACTAATTTACCGTTTGCATGGAATCTTGAATTATTAATCTTGTACATGCACATCCATACACTTTGTTAAAATTTCAATAGATTCGTATGATACAATTTAAATCATTACTTAATCAATTAATCAAAATGGTAGCACCAAAAATTGTACATCGTTGGAGGTATCGTAAATTGTATATCGGTAGAGAATAACAACACGATCTAAAATTTTCTCATTCTTCACGAGAACTATTTTAATAATAATAATAATAATAATAATAATAATAATAATGTCTTTATTAATGGCGAGGCTCAGGCCATAGGGCCTGCTCTTCCGCCTAACCACTGGATCGCTAATTTAATCGCACTGGAACCGTTTATTTCGCACCACAAGGCGAAGTTATTTCGACATCTTCACACCAGCTCGCTTATGAACTAGCTTTAGAACCTTTCCTTTGAAAATAATGTAGACTATTATCTAAATATTTCTTTTCATTGATATAATAAAAATGAAAATTTTTCATGTCTGTTACTTTTTGTAAAAGCCAAACACTGTGATAATTTTATAATCATACGTTCAATATCCGTGAGGTCACTGCAAACCACATGCAGATCAGTGAATCTAATTTATATTAATCAATATGAATACTTATATAAATTTTTTTGAATTTTAACTATCGTTTTCATGTCACGACTCTTCAAAGTTCAGATATATCTATAATTGATGCATTTTACAATACAACGGCATAATACTCTGATTGTTCAAATTACCTTATCACTCTCTAATCTGTGTTTTGTTTAAATATTAATTCCACATTAACAAACACATTTACTACATAAAACTATATTTACATTAGCATTATTTGTTACTTTGCGATGGTTATATTGCAATATATATTTCCTCTAAACCTGTGAGCTCTCAAATATTTCACTATGCGTCATGTGTATTTAACCAAAATGGAGAGATGAAATAAATACTGTAAATTAAAAATTATAAATATATTGAATTAAACATTGGAGCGACGGAGGCGATTATCACTATAGTACCGACAGAAAACGAATTTATCGTCAACGTATCACTCCAAGGACATTACATATAAAAATGTACATTATACTATGCAATAAATCGAAGTTGTAATATAGAGAAGGAGGTGGAGGGTTATGAATAAATATACACGTAATGGTAATTAGTAGACAACAATTGTTTGTTTGGCCAATAGATAGAGAAAATATTATTTGATAATTATTGTACTACAAAGCATCACTTATATATTTATGGCAAGTAATAATAAGATCGATTTTTAGTGTATTCATTTTCATTACCTCAGCTGGAGAAAGTTTATTCAAGTTAGTGTTCATCTAGACTTCAACTATTTAGCGAATTTTCCTGCTTTTCAACATTTAGATTTAGGTCAAAATTATAATATAAAACGTCTCACCAAATTGTAACTAATTCGTTCCCGCTTCTCCAAAGATATATTTTGCCCTCCGTAAATAAATAAATTTATAAATTCTTTCTAAGTGATTCTTTCTCTTAAAACTCAAAGTTTATATTAAAATTAATAAATTATTATTAAAATTCTAGTTTATTTCCATGTTTTATTGAAACAAAATCATAGTTTCAGTAATTATAATAAATTTGTGGTATCTCCAAAAAGATTATGTTAACATTAATTCTTCAATCATCCTGTCAAAATTTGTATAAAATTGATCAAGAAATAAATAATTACTTTTTTTTTCATTGGAGCTATTTATTACAATTTTTAGTGATGAAAATAATTAGTATTATTTTATCCGCTAGAATAAATAATCGGTTTACCAATGGCGAATGGCTGTTTCCGGAAAACGAGTTTACATACTCAAATAAAGCAAAAACACGCCAAACGTTTTCGCTAGGAAATCCCCCGCCTTCTACTGGGACCCGCGCGGAGAGTCACCCACGAACATAGCAGCTCTAGGGGTGAAAATAGGAGAAGATCAAAATGTTATTTAGCTTTGCGATGCCGTAATATTTGTACACTTGCTTGATTTCTTGTGCTCTTTTATTATTGCAAGGAACTTTAGAATCGTCGTATCAACATTCCCGTCTTCTTGTCAACGCTTCATTCACAACAATATACCATCGGTAACACCGTTGACTCCCCAGCAGTTCTCTAAGATTTGGGTTCTGGTGGTTGCAGATTATTCACATTAGCTGGGTCGAATGCGACCGCTGTCTAGAAGAATATTCCAGCGACTGACTTCTCTCTTCGACAGTTTTCCGTGATTTCTACTATCAATGTCAGGCGTATGGCGGGGCACCTAACAAATGGAACACAATCTGAGCGCGTTCTTTCCTTTCTTGTCTTTTCTTTGCTATCATCCTTTCCACATCCCCAGCTAAAGCACGCATATTTAGAATTCCACGCACCAAACGTGAAGAAACCAGTCGGTAGCTTAGAGCTTGCCCAGGATGAGGCTGTTCTCCGCGAAGGACATGTCCAGAGAGGCGAAAGCTCGCATAAGCCGACATGTAGGTCGAGGCCCAAACTCATATTCCAGCGCGAGAGCAAACCCCTTTCGGGACTAATGTCTTAAGTAGTTGACGTGTCCGCACTCAACTCTCACTCACACTAACTCATTCGGCATCGGCAATGCCATTTCATTTCAACGTTTTTTTTACAATGAAACTACACGCGTGCTTTCGACAATCCCAGTTTGCCAAAAGATGGCGCGAACTGGGTACGCAGGTGCCGCATGCTAACCCTGCCGGGCCGCATTGCTTCCCAACCACTAACCAAATCAGTGTCAGGGGGCGGAGCTGGGGCAGGGACTGGGGAAGTGGTTCTAGGGCACCAGCTGGAAGAGGGTAGCAAAGGGCTGGGAGCGGCGGCCAGAAGGGTCGCGAGTCTGCGGGGTCGCGGCTGTGGAGTCGTGGGGTGTCGATCGATGCCAGTCCACACCGGCAGCCGCCTGCCGCCATCTTCGCCGCCTCATCCACGACTCCCACCACTCACTCCCTCGCGGTCGCGCATACATCACATCCCCCACAGCTCGCGAACCATCTCCGTCCCACCGCCATCTCACTGCACCTGTCGTCTGCTGGACATCTACCCCTCTACCACCACTGCCTCCCCATCGCAATAAGCCCGGCGCCACCACCACCGCGTCAACCACACGTCTTCACATGTGCCCTGCGCTTGCACCACCGCCACCAGCAATTTACGATCATTGTCATCGCTGCTGCCGCCGCTCCACCATAGCTACCATTCCATCTTCATGTCCATTGACCACCTCTAGCATCGCCTCCACACCTCCTTTCATCTCTCTCCGCCACCACCAATTTGCCGCCATCGTGACCGCCGCCCCATGGGTGCAGCGCGCACCGCCGCTGGCTCTCTTCCAGCCGGCAGCTGGACAGCGACTGCCCCCCCTCTCGCCGCGAGGTCCTTCCTTATTGGATTTGTAGAATTCCGATGCGGCCAAATTGCATTAATCTCGGAGGCAGTGTTGCGTGGCCGCGTCGTGCGTTGTGGGTCAAAAGTCACAATCACACTCACACTCACACTCACGCTACTGCTATATATGGTGTGTTCCCTCTCGTTATTCTCGTCTACCTCACGTTTGGCGTCTACTTCATGTTTTTCAGTTTCAGCGGCAGGCGAGAGTTCTGTCTTTCATTCGGACTGAGCAATATCATGCACAAATTATGAATCTCTCCTTCTTCCTCTACATTAATTAAAATATTGATTGACACATTATTTACACCGCAAGCTATTGCTCTTTGATCAATTAAAATATTTCGAAGTTGTGAAACGAGAGAGTTTCCTTTTTGTAAACTGCTAGCTTTCGAGTCCTCTCCAGATCTTTGAAAAACAGAGAGTAAATAACTTTTCTTTTTTGTGGTTTACTTTTAGAAATCAACATATTTTCGTTGAGTAATTTGCAACTAGACATCGAAACCACACTTTCCTGACATTTGATTACGTGAGTTTACATAGCAAATGTTAGTTGAAAGTTGTTCCTTTGGTGGTTTAAAACTTGGGAGAGTGCGAACAGTTGAGATGTCGGTGACTCAGAGGCACAGACATAAATTAGACATTATCTGCAAAAGAATTGTTCCGATCAAGTAAGTACTATGTAGTATACATCTTTAAAATAATTTACTTAATGCATTTTTTCTTTTGAGAAAACAAAGAATAAAACCTTCACAATAACCGAATTGTAACATTCGAAAATAAAATAAAAAACTATTTTGAAATGCTAAAACAATTTGACTTGTGACGTTTGCAAACCATCAACTCTTTGCTCATCCAAAATAAAAATAAATTATTAAAAATATATAAAAATTAACTGCTTCAAAATAAAAATATCAATAAATTTAATTATGTATCATGACTAATACTGTATTATAATGAAATATTAAACAAACAAAATATTGAATAAACTCTTAACGAATAATATTAAAAATTATTTATTGTCATAAATTTGAATTGAAACAATAATTATGAAATTAAGAAACGAACAGAGTTGGCACAACTCGTGTCTCATATCTGGTTTATCTATGTTATATATTAATAACATCAACGATGCGTACTTTGCTCTGCAAAGCATAATCTGTCTTTTTGCTGTGTTGTGTGGTGCAAACAGGGCTGATATTTTTGTGAGTAGTTATCTTTTGTAATAATGTCCGTCGAACCGCAGAGTTGGCGCAGAGAAATTAATTAATTCCAATACAAACTACGAAATTATGGAAAAACGAAAATTGTATTAAAACAAAGATAACACATTACAAGTACTAACATATGCATCAAAACCTAAGATTTACATATCTTTCTATGCAGCGGTAAGGTGATATCAATGTCATTACGAAAATGTACATCTGCTCCCAGGAGGCTCATGTGCCTTTTTGGTGTGGCCTGAAAGGCTTCGCGCGCCGCACACGACATGAGGGAAGGTTGCGCAACAGGGTTACTGAACCGCGTGCCAGCCGCCGCCAGGCGCCACTAGCAGCGCCACCATCGCCGCCAGCGCTAGCCGCCGCCGCTTTCGCAAATAAAGCAAATGCGCTGCGTTCGGTTAAACGAGGAGGTTTATGAACGCAATTCCGCGATCCAGCGCGGTAGTAAACGAGGGAAATGCGGAATTCTTGGGAATGAGCTGGCAGACGGGCAGGCAAGGAGGGAGAGAGAGGGGGGAGAGAGAGAGGAGAGAGAGGAGAGAGAGAGGAGAGAGAGGAGAGAGAGAGGAGAGAGAGGGGGAGAGAGAGAGAGAGCGGGAGAGAGCAAAGCGGAAAGCAGGGATGCGGGCGGGGCGAATGGAAGGATAGAAGCGCACCGACGACGGGACGGAGTGACTTTGAAGGGTGGGAGAGATTCTTCGTCGAGGGAATAGTAACTTGGATATGCCGTGGACGCTGTTTGCCATTCGCCTGCCCTTAGCTCTGTGTATCTGTTTACAATAGTGACGTCTCGAAGTACTTTTATATTATAAAACTCAAACGAAAGCACTTCATTTTCATTTTGTAGCAATTTAGCCCTGTTAATAACACTGTTAGTATGTGTTCTTTCAGCAAATTATTATTAATGTGATTTCTATCGGCGTGATACGAATAAGTCAGTTTTGGTTTACTACATCATAATTCACAAGAAAATGTTTCGAAAGCACGCTAAACATTTTACTGGTATTGAATATGTTCATCGATTAATTCGTTTGAATGAGGAGAAGAAATCCACCTTTATTTCTTAATTTCTAATTTTTCAAGTGATTATTTATAACGCGTTTTTATCTTTGTACAGTCGTGGCCATCGCCCTCACTTTTTCAGAACCTCCAACCCGGATGCCTGAGGTACCGCGTCGTCACACCTAGAGGCAATTCGCTCAAAGAGCAACATTCGCCTGTTCTCCTGCTGACATTCCGACAAAGTCCACACATTTCAGTGAAATGGCAGAACAATAAGGGAAATTAAAATCAAACAAAAGGATACGTAAACATTAGGGACATCAGCTCACAAAATATGATTTTTTACGCTATTTATAAACTGCCATAGCTTTCGATTTAAATGTACAAATACTCAACCAACGTCGTATATTTTGAAGGTATCAACAATGCACCTAAATTACGAATACGATTTAAAAAGGTGATGAAATGTGAGGTGACACTCCTTTAGAAACATCCAGGTATCTCTTTGCCCCTTGGTTCGACACACACTAGCATAGGAACTATTTATGACTCAATAACATGCAAAAATATACTTAATATTATCGAACCTCATTTCATGTAGGTATAATATTTTACTATAAGATCGCTTGCTCATTTTCAGGGAATTTTTTATTGAAACAAAGGCGACTAATAATGACTATTGATGGTTCGATCTTAATCGCCTTTCTAAAGTCGGCGTATAAAAATTTTTTAGATGTAGTTGATATTTACCACTAGTTAATCTCAGTATAATTTGCATTCATAATATAGAGTAAAGAAAACGATGCATTTAAAACTTCCATTGCTCCCCTAACTCTCCAAAGTAGATCAAACATAACACGACTTCCAGAAAACGACCAGTTAATAATGTGTACGCGTTGTTCCTACTAAAGTTATTATGCTTCACAATTGGCCACAACGCAACCTAAGTCCATTTCATTAATTGCCGCCATCTCCCCGCCGGCCATTTTCCTTCAAGGAAGTTACGCAAGCCAAGTCATTCCGCGTGAGCGAGACCACGAGATGAAAGAGCCATAAAAATTTCTGTAATGAACTCTCCCCGAACGAGAAAACTTTGATGCCTCCTACTTCTCAGCAAGCGGTCAGCACCGTCGTCCACGCCGTCCGGCGACGACGGCGACGATGTCATCACCCCGGCGGCGGCGGCGGAGTCGCAGCCACAAAGAAAACATCCTCGCGCCCATTAACAAAATTAAGTCCCACGCGAGAGTAATGTAATTACTATATTCAAAATCCGGCGTGGCGGGTGGAAGCCAGACGAGCCGGCCACTGCGCACGCAGTGTGCGGTGGGGTGAGGGCGTCTTCGCGGCTTGTTCAGTGTCGGCCCCTGGTGGCGGCGGTGCGAAGTCGCGTGCTGACCCGGCCAACTTGTGACGGAAGTCTGTATGCGCGGCCGCAAGATGAATGGCGCCTCCCGGGAGCCGTAGCGAGCGCCGGGTTCCCCCCCCCCCCGCGCGATGCGCCGCTGCCGCTGCTGCTCCTCGGCCGTATCTGCCTCTCCCTCCCACTCGCCTCCCCCCGCCCTCCCCTTCCACCCTTTGCCCCTCCAACCCCCCCCCTGCCGCTCCATCGCCGGGAGCTTTCGCCCTGGGCGCCTCGGGATGCGGTTTGTAGAACACGGTGTGATCTCTTTCTCTTTTCTCTCTTATCAGGCGCGAGGGGGGTTTTTGAGAAGAAAGCAAAAGATGCCGTGAAACTACGTGAGTTAGATCCGGCTCGTTTGCGACCTACCAGCGTTTTCGGCCTTAAATATCTTTTCTTCTTCTGGGGCACAGTTGATGTTGCCATGCTTTTCTCTCATTTTTATGGGCGGATGGTCATATGTCTTTTTTCTCTCAAACACGATATTTTCCTCTTTTTATACTCACATTAACTGAGATAAAATCGAATGCGTTCTCCATTCATTAGTAAAATTATTCAATCATCCACTTTGTTTCAGGAATTAAGTCGGAGAATACTGTACGTATATTCTTTTTTCGTTAATAAATGCAGGCTTGCATCGTCAATATTTCCGATAATCTCTATTCCATATAGCGAAATAAACTTTTTCCAAACCGTTAAAAATTCGAAATTTATAGAAATAAAAGACATATTTTAGAAGACTTTATAAAAGAAATACTTCGAAGGCATAAATTACATATTGAGTTCATTAAAAATGAAGATATATATTATAAATACCGTGCTTCTACATCTTGCTTATAGTTATCTCATCAGTTTGAAATCTATCACAAATAATTTCTCGTGTACCAACTAGACAAACCACAACTTGGCCAACACAACTATCTATTCCCAAACAATCTCACATCGACATTTCTCAATTAATATCAACAATAGTAGCTCAAATTATTTCTGCAAACATGCCTCACATTAAAAATCTTATATAAACGCTCATTCCAGCAACGCAATATGAGAAATAAATAATGAAATTAAACTATTAAAGTGGAACGCACATGGACTAAATATACACAGAGTAACTTTCAAATATTTGAAGTAAATCTAAACCATTCCAAAATGTTCCAAATATTTGGTTAAATAAAAAAGAAAAAAAACACTATCAGTTATCATTAATTATGATTATGGACAAGTATCCACATGGCAAAAAGAGTTATGAATGATCAATCCTAAACGTGAATTAAATGTAGTTATTAATTACCCCTAAAAAGCAGCAATACCGAACAGGTGAATAATTCTTAAAAAAAAATTGAAATAAAATCTCATCAGTTTTACTTATTTGAATAATTTTGGTAACTGTGCCGATCTGCATGGGCGAAGTGGCTAAAAGAGTGTTCTAGTCCCGCCTTGGGCATAGTTGTTTGTCCCTTGTCTCTCATTTATGTGTTGCCGCGGCGGGCCTCGCGTTCTGCTGACACCAGATCAGAGGAGCCCGCAAGTGTGTTTGTGTCTAGTGTGTGGTCGAATATGCGTCCCTTCGGGACATAAAGGGTAACCGGCTGTCTGCTGGATATAAGCCCTAGGGGGAAATTGATAACTGGCCTGAAGATACACATAAGCATGATGTTAATACGAGTTTCTACGACGATGTAATGTGACTAACATTTATTATACTGCTAAACGAAAGAGTTAAGTAGCAAGGAAAACTATTCCAGAATAATATAAGCCTAGAATTTTGGATTCTAAAATTTTAAAATTTGGATCTTCAATTAATTCGCAGCTCATCATAAGTTTTAACATTTTCGTATCAGAAGTAAAAGATATTCTTGAAAAATTAGTAACGTTTATATCCATAGTTCTGAGCCGTTACTTATGATCTGCGCTGTACGTTGTACCTTGTGCGTTGTATTACGAACATCGTATTGGCGAATTTCAGAGAATCTAAGGCAAATCCTCTGTTAGCTTTTGTACATAATGAATATGATCCACACAGGTTGTCACATTTCATTTTTTCACCATTTATGTTTCCTGTTCATATTAAGCAATAAAAAAGTGAATTCACAGAGATATACAAAATTGTTATAAAGTCAAAGAAATTACAGCACAAAGTACATCATCTGACTTTGCAACTAGCAACAGTTTGTCTTTCTACGCAATGCGGTATAACGGGAATGAATAGGGGCCGCTTTCTCAAACGAATAAAGCCGTAAAGTAGCTATCTATTTCCCTCCTCCTCTGTTGCATTAATTCTTAGACATTTTCCCTTTCAACGTGATAAATGAACCAACTAGCAGTGCCAATTTACTTTACCGAGAACAAACGAAATGCGACCTCACCCATCTCAGTTTTAACGAAGAATCGTGCGCGCTCCCCCCTTCTATGAGATATTTTCAATGCCGACGCAAACACCGTCTCTTTCAAATTTATTTAATTCCCCCCTTAGAAATCATTAAAGAACGTACTTCAATCAAAAGATGAGGAAGAAGCTACGTGGCGTGCTTCGAATAATTCCGGGCTGAAAGTGTTCTGCAGGCAGCGAAGAGGCGCTTCCGTAAACCCTAGTCTGAGCTCCACATCTTTAAATTGCGCGAAATTAAACGTAGAGCCAACTGAGGAGCTTCATTTTCCCATGCGGGGAGCTGTGGGGCCGTTTACTGCCGCCTCGCTTCCCCCTCCCCTCCCTCCCTCACTGCCCTCCCGCCCGCACGCCGCGGCGTTCCACAAGGACGGCGCGAGGACACTTTCATTACGAATAATGAATGAATCAGAAGAGACATTTATATTTATTTTACGTCGGCGGGCAAACTTCGCTATTATACTCAAGGCGATTCTTTTTCTCTGCTCGTTGAAACAAAACTTCTTTTTGGAAATGAAGGCGAATTCAAAGAGTTAAGTAAAGAAATTTCCTGGTGGAGACATAGACAAATGTAATACCTATTAGTCTGTTCGAGGCAAGAATTTTTGATTCTTAAAAGCTTCATTGTTACGAATTTTTAAATATTTTTAAATCGTTCGAAAGCTATTCTGAACGGAGTATGAGAATACTATTGGTGATAAGAAGCAGAAGTTTTACTTTTTCCTTCGTTAGCATTCAAATGGAAGTGATACTAGGAAAATTAGACCATTCACATCCACAAACGCTTTCAGGATGATAAGAAGTAATATGTTCGGTGTCATAGTGCTTATCGGTATGAGACCTTGACAGAATTCTGATTATCAACTCCTAGTAATTTCATTGGAAGCATTTTTAGTACCGTGTGAAATTCACCAAACCATTACAAGTTTCATCAAATCACTTTTGTCAGGACTTCTCAGAAATGAAATACTTCCAAGAAGATAAGGTGAGTATAACGTAAACGTGCGAAAAGATAAATGTGTTATGAAAAATTACAGGAATTAAATTAATACTTTAAACATCCGATGACCGACATTCATTAATGTCAGCAGGCTTCTAAAATGTACCAGATTTCTCTAGGCTCATTAACATCAATAGCACTATATCCGTGATTAATAAAAGAAAAGGTAAATATCACAGAAAAGAACACGTAAAACAATGCATTATCTCGTGAATGCTTAGGAATAAAAATTAATACATTGCACATTTCTGTAGATTTTACCACATGAGTTTTCACCGCACAAACCCATTTTATTCACTAGCGCTACAAAAGGCTTCAGCACTTCCAGAAGCTCTCTAGTTCCCAATTTCAGTGCAAACGTCTCCTGGGGTTGCAGGAATGTATAACAAAACACAGGTCCCGGTGGCAGCGTTGCTCGCTGAAGCGAAACCTCTTCCTCACGTGACCCCACGCACTTCCTATTGTGTGCACTTTCTTCTACTCTATTTGCTCGCCCTTCAACTCACTGAGCTTTCGCCCAGGGGCTGGGAAAGCCTCCCCTTTCCTCGCTGCCAGTAAATATTGACTTGACATTTTGCCTACCGCACGATATTTCTCGCCGCACGCGCCTCAGTGAAGAGCACCCCTCCCTCCTTACGGCTTCTCCTCCCCCACTCCTACTCCTCCCACTCCCACGCCTCCCGCCGTCCTCTCTCGCAAGTTCTCTTTACATCTTTTGTCTTCTTACGTAGCAGGGCTCCGGCCATGATTGAAGTCTGCTTCGACTTATAACGTAATTTATGTAAAAATTAATGCCGTCTTTATTAGCTTGTTTCGGCGAGGCATTACAATTGTTATTTAAGAATTCTCGTTTTCTCTCTTCCCCCATCTTTTGTACATCTTATCTTCTTACTCCTAACATGAGTGAATACTGTTTCCATTTGTAGCTCAATTACGTAAAAGTAGTGTTTTGTCTTGTATTGCTTGTCTCAGTGAGACCATACAATTGTTATTAAAAATCCCGATTCCTACCTTCCTTTCTCGCTAATTACGTACGTCTTCTGTCTCCTTACGACGCAGAACTGCAACCATGACTGAAGTCTGTTTCGATATGCAGTGCAGTTTATGTAAAAATTAGTGTTTTGTCTTCTTGTTTCCCTTCTGTCGGTGAGACCATTCAATTGGTATTGAAGTTGTCAAATTTTTGTTGCTCTAGAAACAGCGGGAAAGTGAATTAGCAGTATCGTGCAGTAATATACTAATATAGGGGATGTACTGCAGGAAAGATATAAGACAGTATTACACTGCTTTTAACAGGAAATAAAGGCTTGTTTAAGTATCCCTTCTAGATATGAAGTTTTGTTCTTATCCCTTCTCGATAACATGCTTTAGAACGCATGGAATTTGGTCAAACATGTGTTAGTACTTTCGTCTGATTGGCGAATATACCCTTAGAAATTAAAAATATTATGAATGGAAAGTAGTCTGAAAACAAATCAATTATATACTTCTACGCAAAGAAATATATTAGAAGACCTATTGTGAATATAATTTTTTGAATTCTCATAAAAAATGTGTGTTTCATTCTGCTATCACAAATTACAAATTTAACAAAAATGTTATATTTACAATGCAATGTTTGATTAAATCAATGGTCGCTGGAAAAAGCGTAATAGTACGAGAAAGAAAATGCTGTTGCTCTAACATTTCCTGAACGCTTTATCTTAAATGATAAATGGAAACACGTTGTTCGTTGGTGACCCTGCTCGAGGCAATTATCTGCAGGTAGAATATTCTTTGTATCCCTGAAGGAAATTCTTATTTATGACGTTACTCTAATTTAAATATATAAGTTGAACCATATTTTGCGAGCGCCTTTCAGGAACTGACAGAGCTACCATGAAGACTCTTGTGGTAAGTACACCGTACATTTAATACATTCAATAGTTTTGTAGTAGGTTTGCAGTAATGGACAATACATATAATACGATACAATTAATGAAGATAATATTTCTTTAGAAGAAGATGGGACGATTTGAATTTTAAATCTATAAATCAACTACTTGATGGTTTAAGTTCATGATAAGTATTTTGTAAGGACATGGAAAATGGACAAGAACATCCCTTAGTTTCGTTTACTATTTTACATTTGCTTTTATAAACTTAAAATGAGAGTATCGATTCAACTATCATTACCTCTACACACTTGGCAGTGATGTATCTGTGGCATTGCGATGGGTGTAGAGTACACTAGTTTGAGTGTAGTATATACTCAAACACACAAATTCTTAATTGTTGGTGATTTCTACATTATAGATAATGATTCTCTGGGTGATTCGGTTTCCTTTAATTTCGTTTGCACTAATTCATCAGTTTGTTTTACAATATGAACCACAGTATTTTTTTAATTCCATTGGTTTGGTTGATAATTATGAAAATATATACATTTTTTGGTAAATATAAACTTTCAGCAAGTCAGAGAGTAGCTTCTATAAGTCAAGTAAGCAAGTGTTCCTCTTCTTAAACAAAAACATCACCGCTTACATATTCCGGAATATATAGTTTATTCTACATTTTTTTGGTTTCAGAAACGTGCTAATTAACCACGTGCATGTATGTAACGTACACATGTGTAAATTTCTAATATGAAAATATGCCTCAATTTTATAACAATTGTTCATTATTCTTTTCATTGTTCAGTCTTAAATATTTTGTTATTTTAGGTATTTGCTGCGCTTCTCGCCTCTACAGTATCACAGAACACTGATGATTATACAGAGAGCAGTACGACAGATGGCAATATTACTACTGAGGATGTACCACAACCTGGCTGCAAATGTGCACTGCGACCTTCCAAAAATCCTTTCCCCATAAATCCAAATCCGTTCCAGCCTTCATTCCAGCCATACCCTAATCCACAACCTCCTGCGTATCCTACATATGCCATCCGTCCTCCTCCTTTTGTAAACAATCCTTATCAACAGATGCCTCCTCAATCATTTAACAGATATCCTTCTCCACCGTTCTCAAATTCGGGGTCTGTACTACGAAGAAAACCTGCTCGAATATCTCCAAGAGCGGCGCCCCTGCCTTACACATACCAGTGGCAGCCGGTTCAACCATATCCAAACCCTAGAGACCCGATGCCATCGCGGGGAGATCCAGTTCAGGCGTATAATTCACAAGGTTCAAGTTATCAATCAGACTACCAGTACACGCAAGGACCCCAACAGAGTGTTCAAAGTTATAGGGGAGATACCCATCCGTACTGGTCTGATTCTGATCCAGCTCCAGTTCAACAATCACCAGTTCAGCAAGTTTACTATGAAGCACCGGAAGGATATTACGAATACGACAATACTCCAGTGAGACAGATGCCAGTGCAACAAGTTCTAGTGATGCAGCGGCACTGATATTCATGTGTTTAGTGTTCTGCAGTGATTACCATTATCATGAGTACTTTTTATTATTATCATAATCATCGTAATAATATTATTTCTTCAGTTGTGACAAAAACAACAAACAGAGCTGTCGAATTATCTATCTTCAATTATTTCTTTTTTCGTGTACATCATTTTTAACTGTATGTAGGTACAATGGGCATTTCAAAACCAGTGCTTTTAACTTTCAGAGGAGAACAATGCATAAAATGAAGAAATTTTTAAATATACAAATGTGCTGTGAACTGATATAAATAATTTACAAGGTGAAAAATTCCTTTTATCTGCGGCAAGAATATTTTTGTATAAAACTGTGACAAAGTTTGTATTAAATTGATAAGAATGCTACAGATAAACATTAATTTCGGGAAAGGATTATAATCTTTTCAGTTTACATTTCGTGTGCAGTTCTCATAAGTCTATTATATTATAAATTATATTCATAGTTCAAAATAATGTTGAAACGGTTCTTGATTGCAACAGCAGGCAAGTTACTTTCAACTCTAATCAGGTAATGAATACACTTTGTACGGAATTTCTGTGCATCTTGTGAGAACCATTTATTTTCATTTCAGAAATTTTGCACTCCTTAATTCAGTGAAATTGCAATTTCATAAGAAATAAATAATCTGGATTCATAAAGAATTAAGAAAATTGGAGGAATAAAAGTATCCTGATTTATAACTAAATATTAATAAAATTTGCTTATTTTTTTCAAAAATTAATTAAAAATGTATTTTTTGATCCTTGAATTTATCTAATATATTAAATATTTTTATAGACTTTATCAAAAATTGTCACATTCTGTTTTGTTTATTTCTTTGAAATCAAAGGTCGGTGGAAAGTACTAAAATATCTTGTAATCTAGCTGACAAAGCCAAGACGTTTGCCGAAGTATAATAATATAATAATATGCAGGAATGTTAATAACCCGTTCAATTAAAAGAATAATACAATTGCATAAAATTATTCAAGAAAATAAGAAAGCATTGGAAATATACATAGAGAAGCTAAAGTGTTACATGAATGATAAATTAGATTATTTTAAATTTTAATAAAAGTGAATTACGCCATTCACATCTATACGTGAATCTACGTACATTGGCTGCCTCGTTATAGCATCATATGTAAGCGATATATCTGTTGGTGACCTCAATAGCGATAACCTTAATTCAAATTTCAATGAAATAAATTACATTTTTCTTGTCTTTCCATGAATATATTATGTATATCAATGCCCCTATGCTAATGATTTTTTTGATGTAATTTTATCAAATATATTATTTTAAATATATCAAATATACAACTTTTTTAACCAATTCAGCAAAAATATATGATTTCAATGTCAATCAGAGAATCGTCGGTCAGTTTCGATTCATCATTAGGATATTTTATTATTTAATTTCAAAAGGAATGTAAAAAGTAATTAACTGTCACGCAGAATTTCTTGGACTATAGAATCTAATATTTTTATTTGCGGTTTTGGAATTGTGTTTCCTCTTATGATTTCACTTCTCGAGGGCGACACCATATCTCCCGAATTTCTCTATTAATACCAACGTGCAAAATCAAATGCTTGAAATTTATGACCCCCCTACACACACACACACACACACACACACACACACAAGACTATCGAAAGACACTTCACCGGCAGAGGTATTGCACTAACTCTCATTTGTGTAATTGTACGCGATCACCATAAATGAAGCAGATCTGGAATTCAACTTTCATGTGGCGTTTGAGAAAACGTTTAGTAAAATGTCGTGTGGCGTTGCTGTTACTCTGCGTCGGCAAACAATTTTATTCCATTCTTGCTTTAATCTATTTTTATAATGTAATATTATAAAAGATCAAAATGATCCGATGATGATTATATTAGTCCCGCAGAAATATACCCTCATACATCAAGAGGAGCGGTGCACACAGTGATGAACTTTCTTTCAACTTCAAAAGGAAGGCACGTAAAAATATTTGAAAGAAAATATTTAGTTACCATGAGTTCATCGAATGCAATCAAGTATAAAAATGAAGAATTTTGTTAATGATTTCTAGACGCTTCTGATCATTTTGATTTTTTGTTTATTGAAAACATTTTGTTTTTGTTTATTTTATTGCGTTTTGAATGCGCAATAAACATACATTCAAAAATTATTTTCATATTGGGATGAATATTTACAAATTTTAACATACATTATTGTAGTTAATGTTTATATTCATGGAGGTTTTAGTATATTTTTCCGATATCGTGACCGTATTCTCTTGAGACTGTTTAATATTTTCCTTATTGTAAATTTTATACTGCAAGGAGAGGATGGAAGAAGTGTAAAAAAATGTGTCACAGTTCTTTCTTATGTGTTCAGTTAGGGTCTCCATTTGAAGTTCTCTTTGAGTATGAGAGACGAACCAAGGAGCCTTAGTACGTTTTCGTGAAAATTTGTTGTGTACAATCTGAAGTTTTTCAATGTTGGTTTTAGCTGTGATATTCCAGACCCAAGAGGCATATGTATGTGATGGCCTAATAATGGATTTAAATATTAAAATAGCACATTCCAATTATAAAGCTTAGCAGAAGTTAATTAATGTATATTATCTCGATATTTTCGCATATGTTTGAAATTGTTATTTATTTTAATAATTTATTGCGATACTTCCTAGTTATCCAGCTGTCAACGTGAACCTCATGATATTTCAATGGTTCATCAGATGGAAGTCATGGAATGATAGTAATATTTAATACCAGGGGGCGAGGTAACATTGGTTTACAAGAAGTAAAAACATTGCCCTGGACTTGTTTGGTTTTTTTATTCTTCATTGTTGATTCGACTTTAGAAAGTAAGAAATATCTGTCTCGATATCTTTTGCTACATTTATACCTTCATGAGTTGTGTATATAGAAGTATCATCTCCGAATAGTGTAAGATTTGTCTCCTATGTCGGAAATGTCGGAAAAGTAAACATTGAAGATAATCGGCGATAGTGCAGAGGTACTTTTGCTCTTATTTTTCTAGTTCGTGAAAGTGTGCATCTTACTTTGACAATATACATTCGCTCTGAAATAAAATTACTTATAATGTCCTCTAAATAGAAAGGTACATCTAAATGTCTGAGTTAGAATAGTAATCCAGTATGCCAAACTTTATGGAATTATTTCTCTAATGATAGTGTATTTGATCAGATTATTTTCAAACATTCTCTTACTACTGCAACTAACGATGCGTAAAAAGAATCATGGATGTAACGTTTTACTTAAAAATAGAACCACAGTTAACATTGCTCGCTCACAGAAGCTCATTTGTAACGCGTGTAATGATCGAATTGTTTGCTGCCTGTATGCAATAGATCAGCCAGTCTCAAGATCGCACGGTTATTTATATGTGATTGTGACTCCCAAGAAGATAGAATTATAGGAGGAACGTTTATATTTGCACCGAAAGCAAGAGAAGCGAAAGAGAAAAAGTATTAGACTTATCCACAGGGAATCTTCACGTACCTGCACCCTGCACTGATTTATTCTTTGGTAATACACAATATGGCCGGGTTTTCTGAACAATTATTTTCTGCCCAAAAGCTGTTCAAGAGGAAAGATTAATTACTATCCTACTTACATAGTTTTCAGCAAAAACGAAACTAGTTTATTTAAGTGTGCTGACCAAAATAACAGGAACAAGGGCATATCTCATGGCCCAACTTCTCACAGAAGAAACATGCAACTCTGGCACTAGACTATTGAGTCTCCCCAACCCGCAGACAATAGCAAACTGTTCTTCAAGAGGACCATTATATTTTCGAATCCGCTCCAAAGTACCGAGGCCAGATTTCGCGACAGCCTCCGCACGCAGCCCCCAATCCCCCACTACCCGACCGCGAAGCCGCGCCACAGCTTTCAAAAATCCACCCGGCGCGTCACAATAACGGCGAAATCCTCTCTTGAAGAGACGCTCTTATCTTCGCGAGAGTCGCGTCGCGAGTCGTCCTTGTCTCCCCGAACGGAGGGCAACGCAGGGGGGGGGGGGCGGGGGGGGAGAGAGAGCGTTCGCGGAAAACGCAATTCCGCTGACGCGGCTCCCGGCGGGTCCCCGCAGCCGCCGCGTTCGGAAGCGCGGGCGAACACGTCAGGCTAATCCGCGCCGCACAGCCGCTCGGGGACAACGAGGACGAGGACGAGGGCGAGGACGAGGACGAGGACGGCGGGTGGACGAGCCGGGGGGAGGAATGAGCGCGGTGGAGGAGCGGTAGGGGCGGTGAAGTGGAAGACCTATTGAATGGATCGAGCAGCCCGGCCGGGTTGGCTGCGTTGTCGAAGTGGGTGGAACGTCGATGACGTAGCAATTGACGGGGAATGACGAGTGCGCGACGAGGGAGGGAATTTGAAAGACGTATTGATGAGATTGGGGCGGTGCGAGGGGTGATGGTTAGCGAGGTTGTCGAAGCAGGAAGGTCGTTGATTGCGAAGCAGATGAGAGGAGTGATAAGTCGCTGAATGGTAATGGTGGAGAATGTTGTTAATTTCATATTAAATGGTTAATTGGAGCACGTCGGGTAGGCATAGTGAATGTGATGGACATGACTACCCAGAAGAATAAATATCTACTAGTGTTGTTAAGGAGAGAGATTTTGTTGTTGAAATTAGAAGGGCGTTGACCTAAGCAATTAATGGATGATATTATATATTGAGATGACCATGATATAGACATAATATATGGCAAAGGGCAAACGAATGTGGGATAATGAAGGTGAAGGAGGATAAAAAAGTGGGTATCATTATTATTATTAATATTATTATTATTATCATCATCATTTCAGATATAGCAAGTATTTCTACTGATAATAATCAGGAGTATAACTCGAGTATGATATTGTTGGAGTTAGTCAAAAGGGTGAAAAAACTGAGGACAAACAGGACACGGTTGAAAGCGATAACATTGGTAGAGATGTATTTATCATCAGACGATAAGCAGTGACAATAACGTGTGGGAAGAACAATAGCAACACTGCACCATTCAGTGAGCATTATGGATCGAAATGAAACGATATTGATGCGTCGTTATTGAAGTGTGACAGGAGTTTCCAAGCAGTGAAATCGAGAGTAAAAACGAGTGTGGATTTGAAAATACATACGCTTGATTTCATAATTTTGAAAAGATTGCAGCACATTTTCACTCAAACAGAACATAACATGACGTACTATTGTATGAAAAATAATGCTGATTTAATTGCAGAAAATAAGTAAATATTTAATTTCGATCCAGATATCAAAGGACGGAGAGCCTAATAGATAAGCTGCCTGCAGCACATGTGTGTAAGCGAGATTGCCAGAATGTGAAATGCCTGGCTGCAAGGTACAGAACATGACCAACATGAAGAAGACACCTTCGTAGAATTAGTATTTTTCCATTAAACAAGTGGATTATAATTGGAAGCTCAGTTCATTGAGAACGATTGAGAACGATTCATTAATACAATAAATACAATTTTCTATTGAAACAAATATTTACATTAATGGAAAACAAAAATATGCCACGTCTTTGACAAATTTTTCTTAAGTTTGTTTGTTTAAATATTTAACGTTTTTATTTCTAATAACTTCTGATATTATTCTTCAGCTCGATTTGGTGTTCCTTGTAGATTAATAATAGCAAACATAGGAATAGAGGATTAGCCTTTGAGATTGTTTCTGTTGCACAACATTCAGAAGTCGGTGAGGACATTATTTGCTATAGTTAATTTCGTCTCACCGTTTTGATATTCACGACATTCACCACCAATGACACATTCCACAATAATTAATCGTAATGACCTTACCCTAATATCAAGGTCCTCTTCGTATCGCTGGATTTCATTTCTCTACGTCAGAATTACTATGTCTGATGAATCAGTGATGATTGCATATGGTTATTAAACTTAATTATTATTTCTACATGCGTATTCGACGCAAGAGTGAATTAACTAGTTACCACTATAAATAGTACTTGTCAGGGACATCTGCCGCTAAACAAACTTTTTTCATACCAGTAAGGCACAAAGTGTGTACTACTTTTAAATTTTGAAATGAAGAAGGCAATGGTATTTCAAAAAACAGGTTGTTCACAGGTTTCATCAGGAGTAGATACGTTTTGAGTTTCTTAAGAATTCTATCTCCTATTCAGTACACAGGGTGCACATCGTGTTATGATTCCATATACCCTTAGTCGCCAAAGTCGCTAAAGTCACCTCAAAACCCTTTACAACATCTCTTTGATCATGACTGTGCACTATACCCAAATTGGGCTGCCGCAACGAACTTATGGTTGATGAAATGTGGTAGAAGGAAAGATAGTCATGGAAAATGAGAGGACGTCTGTCGCGAATTCGCTTTGTTTATCACAAATTTCACAAACTGCTTTTCTTCTGTTTATGGTGTACAATATAATGTCTAATTACAGTATCGTAGTATACCGCACTTTATATTTATTCATAAAAAATTAAATGTACTTTCATGTGTAAGATGAACATGTAATCACGAAGTCTTAAGTACACTTTGCACTCTGTTCAGTAACGTGCTATATTATTTAGTCACTCACTTCTGCAAAATCGTATTGGGAAGGGATCATGAACATTAAGTTAGGAAATTATTTGCATTCACTTCACACACATTGGCAAAATGTGCTGGGATTGAAGTACTCCTTATTTGTTTTGTCATTTCTCCAACTAGAAAATGTTAGCATGAAACTAATATATTTTTGTGTAGTTATAATGCAAGAAATGTACACCAGGAACCTATTTAGAGAAACATTACTTAAACAGATTATTCATTGATTGAGAACTGCTATACATGAAAAGCGGGCGTACAGGATTTGTGTCCTTTCTTACAAAAACGTACAGTCCTCGTTGCTCATGCAGGACCCGGTAATAGAGGATACCAAGCTATTTATGAGTGCAAAAGAAAATAGTGCAAACTATTCAAAATTTTTAAAAATAGGTTTCTTGGCTTTGATCATATTTTACAAAAAAAATGTAACCAAAATATTGCATTAAATGTTGTTCCCTGTGGCTGCTATTGCCTACTTATCTAACGAAAATGAAAAGAGAGAGAAAAAACTATTATTTAAGTGTTATTTAGGATAGTTTATTATACTTGCTTTACAGCCAAAATTTCGTATTTTTCCCTCGTGTAAAGGGACTCTAGAAATGTTCAAAGCAGCCTCCTCTTGCCTAGATAAGCATGTGCACCGCACGACCTCTGTGACGAACGCAACTTCTGTTGTGCCTTTGTTTCTGTCGCCACACTTTCAATGGGCCGCAGAAGGTCATTACAATCCTCGGTTTCAGCTTACTTTCATCAACCCTCACCTCCAAAAAAATTGGGAGTACCTGAATTATAAAATTCAGATACTAAACGCCTCTTAAACACTGGGGTAAGAAATGATAAACGAGGATAAATTGATCCACAAAGTCATCGGGCACATTTACAGAAATTTTCTACACTACTTGCAACATGCGGATTTTCCTTAGTCCTCACAAGCAAGTTGTGCACATTAATTGTGCCAGTTTTTGTAAAACAAGCTTCATCTGATCAAGGAACGAAATTCCTGGTTTACTTTGATGTAACGCAGTAAATGCCTAGAGAATTGAAAACGACGTTATAAGTGTCTTCTGCGCAAATGCTGCACCCGTTGTAAATGGAAAAATAATCTCTACGCATGAATTGTTCGTCATATGAAGAACTGTGATGCCTTGACCTCGCGCGCTGTTTGCTTTTGCTCGTTTACGGGGCTTCTCCGATAATAGCAATTGAGTTTTCCAGAGAAGTGGCGAGCTCTAACGGCCGAGGCCGTGAAGCTGGCCGTGAAGTTTGGCCGTGGCCGTGAAGTTTGGCTCAAAATTTCCCAAAAGATAATCACGACTTTGTAAAATTGAACATGATCTTATTTAGAGATGTGTTATTGATGAACACATTTCACTAAGAAATTGTCTTTTCATAATTGTAGACGCCGAAAAAGTTTTGAGTCTCTTCAATTGTCGCAAAATCAGGGATTTCAACCAACATGAGTCTTCCACCATTCTCTTAAACGTCCTTCAGACTATTCACAAACAATATTCGATCAAATCGATGGAGTCGATTTTCAAAAAAATTGTTTAAACAAAAATTACAAATTTCCTATATTTTAAACAAAATAACGCGAAAAATACTCAAAATTTTGACAAATTCTGCATGACCTTATTTCAAAATCTTACTATTGAAAAAATATTATTAAAGGAAAAATATCAATTCATGATATTTCAGTTGTAGGAAAGCGCAGAAAAATAATTGAATTATTTCAATTTTCGAAAAACTAGACTTTGTAACCTACAAAAGACCTGTAGTATTAATGTAAACGTTCTTTAGACTATCCAACAACAAGATATGGTTGCGTAGGCTTCCGCGGCCGGAGTTTATGTTGGCTGGGCTATCCGGGACGAGCCGCGACAAAGTCATGGTGGCTAACGTTTCGGCCAGCGTATTGTGGCCTTCTTCAGAGCGTAAGGCCGATTTGTGGGTGTTCTTTAGCCGGTCGTTGCGCATGTGTTCACGCATGCGCTCGTCTACAGAGCGACCCGTTTGGCCGATGTACACTAACCCACAACTGCACGGGATTTCGTACACTCCTGCGTTCTGTCGTGGGTCCAGGCGGTCTTTCACCTGGACCAGGCTCCTCCCGATCTTGTTTTGGGCATAGAACACCGGGCGAATATCGGCTCTACGTAGTAGCCTGCCAATTCTGTCCGTGATGCCGCGGACGTAGGGGAGGCGAGCTGTCTTGCGAGGTGGGCTGGATGGCTCGTTGGTGTCGTTGTGTGTGGTAGCGTCATTTCGTGCATCGAGGTTCTTTAGGGCACGTTGTATGGCAGATGTGCTGTAGCCATTGGCCAGAAAAGTCTCTCTGAGTGTCTCTTTTTCTTTATTGAGACTGTCGGTGTCGCTGATGAGGGCGGCCCGGTACGTCAGGGTAGTGAGAACTCCTCGTTTCGTGGCAGGGTGATGGTGCGAGTCCGCGTGTAAATAGCGGTTGGTGTGGGTCGGCTTCCGGTACACGGAGTGGCCGAGGGTCCCGTCGGGGCGCCTGGAGATCAATACGTCGAGGAAGGGGAGCTGGCCGTGAAGAAGGCCACAATACGCTGGCCGAAACGTTAGCCACCATGACTTTGACGCGGCTCGTCCCGGATAGCCCAGCCAACATATCCAACAACAAAATTCCATCTAAATTGATGGCGCCATTTTTTGAAAGTGTCCCAGGGGCTTCACGTAAAGTACACCACAAAATTAAAATATCGATACCAAGTTCAAGGGACCGCGACTACGGTTACATCGAGTGGGAAATATCAGTTTGGGAGAGAATTGGCTGAGCCATTTAGCCACTAGCGTTGTGCATCTGACGAACAGGCAGACGTTTTGCCGTCAATCGATTTTTCTGTACGAAGGACGCACAAAACATGGGTTCTGGCTACAACACGTGTTAGAGGATTTGTTCTAAATTTAGAAAATCGATTTATTCACTTTTTCCTTACCAGGGCTCGGCAATAAGAACTTTTGTGTCGAAAATTTGTCGCTTTTCCGCGCAAAATTACAAAACTTTCTCTTCTTAAGAAGGAGCTTCTTAAGAAGAGAAAGTAAAAAGAAGCTTTACAGCCAATATTGGTTTGTATATCCGAACGCGTCAATAGCTATAGTCTTCATACCGTAAATTACGTGCAGTATTTTTTAAATCGGCTGTGCTCTTTCCCGCTGTATGGTGAGAACCGGCACTAACACAACCGTCGGCTAGCAAGGTTTTCCACAACCACGTATCTCCCACTAGCTGGGCACCGCCCATGCTGGGACATTATATGGTCTTCCGACATGGAAGCAAAGATAGCGTGCGGTCCGCGGCCTGGTTCTACCGGCACTGTCCCGGCACTCGTCTGATGTTGAGCGCAGAAACCAAGGAAAACAACCGACAGGAGCAACCGGCCGTTGAAGTCTCCTTCCGATAGCGGCAGCATTCAACCTCGCTTGCCAAATCCTGCCAACGTCGGAACTCGAACTCAAGAATCTCTCGGTCAGAGGCCTGCTCCGGCATCAATCGATTTATTTGAGTCACTTTAACTAAGTCAACACTACCGGTAAAATGAAATTGCCAATAAACACCTAGGCATCGCAACGGAGAACGCAAGCAGTACCATTCCTAAAAATATTCATTTTGGGCATTTGTTTCACAGAAATTATACAAAATATTAATAGTGATAGTCCTCACTCCACCTTCTAACCTCCGAGGTTGCCAGAAACATCAAGTACTGTCTGTATATTGAAGAATGGAGGAACTCGAGAACTATTAAATCAGATTTTCAGAACATCAATATTGTATATTCAATTTTTCTTCGCCCTCAGTTCTGTTCTTTAAAAGTTTCGTCTGAAGACGCTCGTGTGGAAGTTCCGGACGCCTCGAACAAAGAACAAGTTAAAAATTCCTCTCGAGTAAACCGCACAGTCTAAACACGAGCAGAGGAAACCTAGCATCCTTGTACAAATATTCTGCGGGTAAAATGAAACTGTTATTTGAAAGTGAAACTTTTGTGTCAGATGTTAACATAATATTTTCTCTCTTGCCTAATTTTTGTTCACGTTTACCATTTCATTTTCAATTTTCTATTTTGGGTTCGAATTGCACTAAACAATGTTGATGATTACCCATAAAGTTCTTCGTATATGGCTATTTGTTAAAGAAGTGTTTGCACACTTGTAAATGATGAGGCATCGCTGTGTTTTGTTGCCGGATACCGTAAAAGAATATGTCATGGAAAAACGAGCAACATTATATGTTTATCTTGAATTGAAACTTGTGTATATAACATTCAAGAAGATTCATCATGCGAAATCAATACAACATAAAAAATAATGTGCCTAAAATATTGTTTTTTAAAACATTCCATAATACATTTATAAAATGGTGATGTGTTACCCGTTGCAATACGTGTTCATAATATCAATACAATTTGAAAACCATTACAGATATTCTTCAAAATCTATAACAACTATACTAACGAATATATTACAACTACGAGAAGAAACAAGAATTCCAATAAAGGACAATCTTTTTTAACGGAGAAACTGAGCAGCCATACACAGTTTGCTGAAAGGACAAACTAATGTGCGGCGGCAGGAGCCAGCGGGGGAGGCCGCCTCCGGAGCGGGACTTATTTTTACGTCCTAGGCCGTAAACATTTTACCACACCGCAGCAGCGGCGCCGGCGGCGGCCGCGGAAGAAACACAGATATAATGGCCATAATTCCAAGCGGCCGTTACTCGTCGGGTTCGGCAGCGAAAACAATTTCCGACTTGAGCAGGAAGCGAGGCTTTCCCTTGTTACTGCGGCCGCTCTTCATCAGCCGAGCTCTCCCCGTGATTCGCCCATAAATCCCCTCGCCCGCCCGCTCCCCCGCTCCGCCCCGCTCCGCCCTGCCCCGCGGGCGTCTTCGCCGACGTCGTCGCTCCGCCCGCCAGCCCTCCGCCTCCGGAGGCGCGCACTACGTCACCACGGGGCTCCCTGTCGGAGAAGCCCACGACGACGGCGTCTCTCTGGCAGGCCCTTTGGAACGGTTCTCCACCTATTTGAACGAGCGTTCTCTACCTAATTGAGCAAATGAAATGTGTGTGTGAGAGAGAGAGGGGGGAGGGGGAAGGAAGATAGGGAGAGAGGGGAAGATAGAGAGGAAGGGAGAGAGTAATTAACAAAAAAATCAAGTTTTTTACTGTACCATAGCATGATTAGTTAGGCAATCATCTTCCCATTCTGTATATTAAACAAACTGTAGCTGAAAACTGTGTGAGTGTCATTTATAAATATCTCTTTCTGAGACTCACTCAAGTACACATTTAAATAATAATTTTAATGTTATCGGTAATACAACTGCCGACAAAGATAATCCTCGCGGTTGAGGTTTGCAATGGCAATACGCGAAAAAAACGTTAGTAAACTTTCTTGATTTGAAAGATTTACCTCTCTGATGGAGATATCAAAGGTAGACACAGACTATTACGTATTTCCCATCTTTGTATCATCAGTGAATAATTACTGCTGTTCAATATGTAAAGAAACCAAATGACAGATATGTTTTTTCTTGGCCCTTGTTCTTCCCTTCTGTATATGCTACATAAATTGTACAAAATATATTAACATCTCATGGTAAATAATACTTCTAGAAGTAAAGCGTGGTATTGAAAGTATAAATATTCGTATCAGAAACTGTTAAAAAATATCTTGGTCAAAGACGCGTAATTCAGGAAAATTGCTAAGAATTACAAACGAATACATTCTGCAAGTAATATAAACGAACCACTTACTGAGGTATGAGAACGTTAGTCGGTTGGGGACGACTGAAAACATTGTTAGGTCAACTTATGAACATCATTTCACACTGATAGTTAATTTGGATGGCTGCTATCGAAAACATATCAACATCAATATAATATTTCATATTCGCTTTTGACTATCTCAATAAAATGTAACATTTGTTAATACGTGTTTTGTGCATTAAGGACAATTTAAACGAAATTGCATCAATGAAAATATCAAAATTGGCGATTTCATTTCATTTCCACAAAACAATTTTACTCAAATGAAATTTCAGATAATGAATGTAATTTTGCAACTATTCAATTATGTAATTCATAGAATCATTAGTAGACATATATCATATTTATTACTTTATACCGTTAATAAATCACGTCAAAATTCCATAACACATATTATGTTGAGATTCGAACATTAAAAATCAAACATACCAATGTGATTTCACAAGGAAAATAAAATACAAGACGAAGAAAATATTTGTCTGAAAAGTATTTTCTATTTTTTCGAAGTTAAAAAAAGTAGACTAAACTTATAACTTCACTACAGTAAATTGAACATTATTTTTATTGAAAATAATGATATACAAATACATTCAAAAAAGAACTATACAAATTATTTAATACTAACACTTTCATCTATGCAAATAAAATTGGAGTGTCAGTCTGCGATTTCAAAATAATTTCTTATTCGCACTCCCATATACTTACAAAAAATTTCATTTATTTATTCGATTTTTGTCAGTCGGCTTGTTCTTCTAAAATAACGGAGCCGATTTCAATGCGAATTTCACTCAAAGGTAGTGTGTTTTGTCTGCCATAATATAGACCTTACTTAAAAATTATTTTTTTTAAATGATTGTTTTTATCAAAATAAATAATTTTATTCCGATCTAATGAAAGTTTATACACGTGACCAAACTAAGAATAAATTTACAGTATTAATGTGATTTAGTAAAAATTGCCCTTATCCTTCTTTTCTGTCTACTAAATGAAAATTTGAGTAGGAACTTTTTTCTATTTAGAAAAATATTTCGAAACGGTGAGTAAATTGAACAAAAATAATTATAATATTCCAAAATTCTATAAAAGTTTCTACAAAATAATTTTAATTGATTTCAATGGCGAAATTAATCTTTGGGAAATTTAAAGTCAATATTGTTACTCACATTTCTGCACTATAGAGAGTATGAAACAAATGCATGTGATGATAGGTACTACCCCCAGAAACTGCGGTATTTTTAGTATGGAAATGATGACGAAAGGGGAGTAGAGCAGAGCAAATGTCACAGAACGAGCTGGGGCGGGGAAGGATGCACAGGGGCAGGGTGGGGCTGAGTGGTTGAGACGGGGAATTTTCAGGACAGGTGAAAGTAAGACAGGATAGGAAAGGACGGGCGAGAACTCAGTATAAGACAAATTTGTTTATTTTTCTCTAATATATGATTGTGATTAAAAAACACCCGGGCAACGCAGGGTATGTGTGTTATATAAGAAGCTGTAGAAACTAATAAGCTAGTGATATATAAGAAGCTACAGAAGCGAATTTTTACTTCCGATATTCATAACTAATTTATTTCATTTATAAATTGTTATATAATAATATATATTGTTATGTTCTTATAGAACACACTTTTCTTTTCAAATTTATATAATTTTACGCAACCAAAATTTCAAAACCGTTTTCTTAGTGATATCTATTTTTCTTTAAACTCCTACCTAAAATACAACTGTAAATGGGCCATTTCCACATGACAGAGAAAGATTCTATGACCACTGTTTTCAGATAAAAATTGAGGAAAATGCAAAATTTGATTCAATGTTATTTCGGTAAAAATGAGTAGTAACTTTTGTAAAACTGTTTTTATGAATCTTTATCGACATGTGCATCACAGAGTCTAGATGTAGCAAAGTATCATCTTCCTATGGATTAGATTCGAACAAACCATGGCTGCCAATGGAGTAGGCCAATAAAGGTTAGTTACAAACTACCGTAGGATTCTGTATTTTTATCAGCATGGATTTTTCGGTTCTCGTGAATAAGCTCCCGAAATTGGAAATCTAATTTCGTTCATAAATATGCATGTTTTCACGTTTGGATACATTTCTCGTTATTATGTTAGTTCGATTTGAATTCAATCACGTTTGACTCGTTTTAATAATTTTCACAGGTTCTCCAGTATGATTGGCCTCTGGCACGGCAAATGTTTCAGACCAAAGTTCTTAATACGAAGAGACTCACCGGGCGCCGATCGATTGCTCATTTCGTATTTCGGGGCTGCGTCAACAGCTATAGAAATAAGCCCCCTAAGTGTACAGCACATCTTATCCCACTTTTATTTATTGTTCTTCTCCTCCCATCAGATGGGGAGATCTGGCGCCAACTTAGACGTTGGCTGGTGAGCTTTGTCTCATCTAGGTATCTCCCATCAGTCTTTCACTCACCAACGCGGACATATAAGCTTCTTACAAGCCTTCCGAAATGATTGGTTGTGAAGTGCATGTGTGTGTAATTAAGGATATGTACGAAATAGGTGTGTGTCGTAAATTGAAAAAAGAAGAGGAAGGAGAAATCACGCGGGGTTGTTTGTTAGGTTCTGCTCCGATATTCACCTGGTGTTGGTCGCAGAAACCATCGAAAACTACCGATCAGAGCAACCGGCCGTTAGTATTTCCCTCCATGCAGCAACTGCACACGCCCTAACTGTCTAGCGCCAATGTCAAAAATCCTGCCACCGGCGGGACCCGAACCCTAGTACCTTCCGATCAGAGACACTGTCACCGAGCGCCGACGCACCCACAACACGGCGGTCGAGGCAAGTCGGGATGTTGCTAACTCCGCCTCGCAAATTTCGCGCGAATTTTAATCGCCGTTGCATTATGCATATAAAGCGAGGGTGCGCTAACACGACAGAAGACATGTCCGGCTTCCGGGCCGCCGCGTCGCGTTCAGCCCCTTCAACTGGCCTTGACGCGATAAACCGCTGCGCTGTTTTTTTCCGCGCCACGGGCGCCGGACAGGCCCCGTCACGCGGCGCGCAGCCGCGCAAGACAGCCGCGTCGGCGGCGGGCGCGCTGGCGCTCGGGTGATGGGCGCGGGCGGCGCGGGCGGCGGCCGGCGGCGGGGAGGAGGCTGAGAGTGAAAGTACGGGTGAAGACCAGCTGCGAAGGCGGAAGGGCGACGGTGCCGCGTGCGTAGCGACGACGTGGGGTTGCATGTTAATGAGAACAAAACCAGTGGAGGGAAGAGGTGGAAGGAAGTGGGTAGTCAGAAGGGCTACACAGGTGCAGTGGAAAGGAACAGCGGCGATGGGGCGGAGGGGTTGGAAGTCGGTCAGTAGGCACAATGACAACGTGCGCTGTGGAAATGAAGAAACCATATAGCCGTTATGACGCACTAAAATAATACTCTGCACAGCATTTGTTCTAACTAAGATTTGAATGAAGAGTAGCGTGTGCCGAGATATTCTTAATAAATTAGGAATTAGAGATCACGGAATCAAGGCAAAGAGGCGAAGGGACATGAAGTCATATTATATCAACAGAAAGTCAGAGAGAGAGAGAGAGAGAGAGAGAGAGAGAGAGAGAGAGAAAGAGTCTGAGAGAGTGAGAAAGAGAAAGAAATAAGATTATCACAGTGATGGGACACCTGTGCAAGTATTGTTTGATGTAGTGTGGTAATACTGATAGAAAGAAAACATGTGACAAGATATGCGGAAAGAGTACTCTTACGTTATATTTGTTGAGTAGAAAAGGAATATGAGGTTTAATAAATGTGTTAAATATATAATAGAAATGCTAGCACGGTGTGTACTTCAAGGAAACATTTTCTGAGTTCTGTAGAAAACCTTCATTAAATCATTTTAAAAATATGATATTAAATATAAGGAAAATTTACAGTTTAAAATTACTGAGAGAACGGATGAATAGTTGATAAACCTTATCACTATGATGAAATATTAACAATATATTTACATTATTTTATTTTAAGAATAGTTTTTAAGTCACGTTTTTAATTTATACTTTTCTTGAAATTCAATTATAGACAACACTAATTTTTGTGTGTTTTACGAAAAAATAATGTAAACTATTTTATATTTTTCACAATACTCTTCTGTTGCATCTTCTTAATGTAACCAAATAGAGAATCAAACGAAAATATTTTAATGGTCAGCAACCGTTAAGAATTTTAACAGTCCATAGTCGGTTAAGAACAAATGAATCATACGTTGTAGCTATATATGGAGTGTGAATACTTCTATTGCATGAAAAGTACATTTATTAGTTTTTATGATTATTTATTATACGAAAGTATGATAAAATAATTGAATAATACCCGACGAACAATGGACTTTGTAGATAACATACATCAACTATATTTTCAGTTTACACACTTCAACCTCATGCGTTATTAGCTCTATTCCGGTCAAGTAACATTCATAACTACTTGTACAAATGAAATAATGAGAACTATAAAATGGTCTTAATGATTCATAATTGAATTAAAAATTACACCGTTACGACGGAGAGGCGCATAATACAAAGCTTGGATATTGCGAAGCGCAGTCAAGAGAACGGAGGAACAACAACGCACGGTCCGTGAGCGCTGCTGGCTCGCCACACACTGCGCTTCCCCTTCGCCCACACGGACGGGCCATCTCGAGCGGGGCGGACGCGGGGCGCCGTGCGAAGCGCGCCTTATTTCTTTCTTTTTTTTTAGGGGTAGAATATCAAGTGCTGAGGCAGAGTACGTTTACGCGAGGGAGAAGTGAGGCGCGTGGCGCGGCTAAAAGCTAATGTGTCTTGTTTACGGTGCATTTCTTCCTGAGCGCTGCGACGTCGAGGTAGCGTCACCGGCGGGGGACGGCTTGCTCAAGACAGACGATAAATTCATGGGCACCGGCTGCGCGGCGCCGTCAAGTTAACCTTGTTTCTGGAACGAAAGGGGGGTGCAAGTGGCGGCACTCATTTTACTAAATCGTTTCGTGGGATATGTGGCTAAACACGAATATAATTCTTGGACCAAGAGCTAGTGAAAGACATGTACTATGCACACTCTTAGTACTCAAATAGAAAAAAATATATCACATGCAGCTTTTATGATTCATTCACTGGGTTTACAGATGTTGTCTTTACATATTCTTAGAAGATAAGTAGAAACTTTGTCATACAGCTTTTATGATTCATTTACTGAGTTGGTGAGGTCCGAACTTTATATTATACTGAGAAATGCCACATTTTACTGGTAACATTTTGGCTATTCTTTCGATGAAAATCAACTATTCTATTATACATAACGTACTCGGGATATTTGGAGACATTGACATTTTTCTGGAAATTGACAACGAAGATTTTGTGAATTTGTGAATGAATGTCTTTGTGTGAATGAATTTTGTGAAGATGTGTGTATATATACGAAGGACGTTCAAAAAGTTCTCGAAATGGTAGTTCAGCATTTTGATGTTAAAACTTATGGTAATAGTAACTTAATCACCTTCGAAGTAGGATCATTGCGTACCCATACACAGCAGCATGGCACGAGAACGGCCAATGTAATTCAATGTGAAATAAGGAGGTAGGACCGACTTGACTTTTCACTTTGGCCTTTCTTGCATTTAAAGAAGGGGCTTTAAATCATACATTGCCATGCAAACAGGATATCACTGAAAAACTGACATTGGTTCTTCTTACACCAATCAACAGTATGGAAGGGAAATAAGTATTTTAAAATTTTGTAATAAATAGTTTATTAGATAAGAATTCTTTTAGAATGTTATATAATTGTAGTAAATATTCATAATATGTTCTTATGAGAACATAATCTTATTTTGACTGTTCAGTAAAACAAAAATCTATCGAGAAACATAATTATGTTGTAAGAAATAGGCAATTTAATAATACGCAATAATTACACTTGCGGACAATAAATATTTCGATTCTAATACTTGCTAAACATAAAATCATCATAAATAGCGTCCCTCTCCACTTTATCATTTTGATGTCTCCTCTCACCCAATTTCTAATCGAATGAGAAGCTCCGAGAAAAACAAACTCGTTTTCGTCGTCATTCAAATTTGCGTCGTCCTCCCGCTCTCATTCACCACGAACTTCCATCACACAGTGATTAGCATAAAATATGGAGGAAAGGTCGCAGATATATTAAAACGCGAGTTGAACTTCCAGGTTTCCGTAACACTTGGGTGTCAGTGTTTTCTGGTCACGTAACTTTTGAAATTGAAACATCACATTTTTTTCTATTACGCGAGGAGGTCGCGCGACAGAAGAGTCAGAGAAGAGTGGGGGTCGGGGGGGGTGAGGAGAAGGAAACGGAAAGCGAAAGCGCGGCGAGTCGCGTCTGGGCGGCGCCGCGGTGCCGCTCCTTTAACTGACAAATGTCCCCTCTGTTCCCGGGCGAAGGGGTCGCTTGCGGTGGCCCACCTGCGAAGGGCGAGTCGAGAAGAGGTGAAGAGGGTGATGAGGGCGAGAAGGAGGCGGAGGGTGAGAGCGACGCCTGCAAGCGCTCGAGTGAATTTGGCAGACTTCATAAGTCGTTACGTTGAAGAGGCCTAACGTCCATCACCGAATCCCCCCCCACCTCCTGCCCGGCAGCGCCTCCGGTGGTGACGTCACACGCGTCCTCCCCTTCGTTCCCAACCCTTTCCAATCTACCGGTAAGATGTATGTGATTTAATCAGGCGTAGCGCCACCGACGGTGGAATTTCAAGAAGGAAAAAGGAGGTGGTGGGGCGGGGGCGGGGCAAGGTGGGGGGGGGGGAGAGGCACGGTCGAACGGGCGCGCGAAGCGTCGCGCATATTTTCACGAAAGGAAGCACTGAAAGAAATGGAGGTCAGCGGAGCAGAAAAGTTGGCGACAAAAGAAAGTCGAGAAGTTAGTAATTTTACGGCCGTGCAAAAACTGCTAAGCCGTTCTGCCCGCCTCTATGTACATTTAAAGCAAGCGTCGATTGATGAAATGTTTTTTTTTCTTTTCTTGTTACGAGTACAAACGCTGATTTAGTCTAACTTTTCTCTACTAGGACGATGAAGCTAGAGAAAGAGCGGTTGTTAACATTTATTTTTATCATATCAAGTTGTTTCATTATTGTTATTATTATTATTATTATTACTATTATTATATTTAAAACATTACTGGTTTTCGTTAAGAAAGAAGTTTGAGTTTTCAATTTTTCCAAATTTCTTGATGTTTTACTTAAACGAACGGTATTGGACCCTAAATTTGATTTATATTGCTCCTATTAACTATTTTATTCTATAAACAATACATTTTTGAAGTATTAAAGTTAATCGAATGAAGGTTTACCGCGGCTTGTTTGTAATTTTGTTGTTTGAATTGCAATAAATATATCGAAGGTAGTACGGGTGTAGTCTGCCAAAGCGTGACTAAATGTGAGAGTGATGATATGGTTAATGAAGCGAGTTTTTTAGTTCGAAATTTTGTGCAAAGATTTGTGATGTTCAACAAACATCTGTCACATAGGATCATCTAAAAACAATTTTATATGACTATATATGTGTCTGTATGTGTGTGAAAAACACGACATGATTCAATATACTGAAATGAATTTCACACGACCGGTATTATATTAGGGGAACCAGAGATGGACAAGATCGATAACAAGAAATACAGCAATTCCCGAAGGTATAGAACGATATGTGAAATATTTAGACAATAATTTAGAGAACTATGAATTACATGTGCGCTTGAAACCAGATTTTCTGCTTTTCCAGAAAATGTGCTGCAGAGAAATACATATTAAAGAGCAACCTCACCTCCGCGCGAGGGGATTAAGACTTCTCCCTAATATTAATCGATCCGTGGGTAAGGAATACCGAAGCGTGTTTGTCCTTCTTTCCCCGCCGCTTGCATCCTAAATGCTGGCATAGGAGGATAGCTGCACGAGGGGCGCGGAGGACGAGTTAGGGGGCGCTTTGCCGCAGCGACCCCAGCGCGGCGCTGCGGGGGGAAGACGAAGGCGGTCCTTGTGGTGGGGAGAGGTGGAGGTGGCGGAGGGTCGGCAAGTTCGTTTGTTGTCGAATTACCCCCTGCAGATACCCCGGCGAAATTGCAGACCGCCCTCCTTTAATACGCGCCGAGTCTTGCCTCGATCCGCGAGTAGCACCTCGCCATTTCAATTACTCCCGTCGCTTCCCGAAGATTACTCCAGACGCCGCGCCGGTTCTAAAAGGGCGCCTCGCCTCGCCTCGTGCCGTGCCGTGCCGTGCCGTGCCGTGCCGTGCCGTACAGCGCCATGTCGTCCCGCCGGGTGCGCGTCCTCCGCTGCGAACTGCCCGTTATGTTTTCGTGGACTTCGCTGTCCTTTTCACTCGCAATCGTCTTTATCTCGTTTGTCGCTCTAATTTTTGTCACGTCTCCTCACTCGCTACAGTCTTAGCTCTCTTCACTCACCACATTTTAAGTTCTCTTCACTCGGGGCATTCCATTTTCCACACGCTGGCCCATGTTTTTGTTGTCTCGCCATCAACTAGTTCTTATATTTCTTTCCTTTCCACAGACGAAATTCTATGTTTTCCATAACTTCCTTTGCTCTCTAACCGTCTGCTACTTCAGTTACTAGAACTTCAACTCTTATCCATGTTTACGTCACTACCTTTATTTATTATTGCCACCTCCAGCAACACCATACCTCTTATTATATTTTCCTTTTCGTGCATTAACCCTTTCCTTTTGAAAAGGTAAATGCAATTCGGATGTGCATCTTTCCCATGTCAGCAGCTCATACACTCGGAGCACCGGCCAACATTTCAGCATCTCACCGAGTGCCACATATAGTATCTCGCTGGAGGGAAAGTTCCGTTTGCTATTGTTAACAACATATTCTCTTAACGATAATCCTATTCGGTGCACATTTACACTATGATGAATAGATATCTGCAAATGTCTTCCTTTCTTTAAATATGTATCAACTGCACCTTTACAATTTGATAAATTAAGAAATAAACTTTTTGCTGACTGATCAGAAAATTTAGAAAGAATATTAATCGTTATACTATAATTACATCAAAATGTTTAATATTTTGAAAGAGATGATGAAATGCATTAGCACCTCATGGCTAGCTTTTATTAGTGCCAGTGTCTCACTTATGTCTTATAGAATTACATCATTTTTTTGTTTTGGAACTAAGCACACTAAAATATCAAATATTGAAACTCAAAATTATCTCTATTTTGATACACGTTCTCACCCCAGGTTTGGTGTCCATTTCCCCTACGCATCCTTGGCGGAGTTCGTCTCCATGTCGGCCCCTGGGACCTGCTGGCGCATGTGGCACCTACCCCCCCCCTTCTGCCTTACCCCTCCCCCGCCCCCGCCAGAAGTCCCGTGAGGACGCCCGGCCGCGGAGTCGCGCAACTGCACATAATTTGTTAGCCGGCGGTTAATTTCACCTGGGAGGACAGTGAGGAAACGCCTCGCACGGCGCTCCCGGGGCATACGGCGGCGCGGGCACTGATTTACATACTAGAGATACTGCGCTCTCCGTATTACCTGAATCAAAAGTCCAGGGCTCCGCAGAGCGCGGCACAGCGCAGTGAGAAATACCCGCTTGGAAACGCGCCGTTTGTAAATAGATTAAGTCGACATCGTGCGTTGGGTACAGGTGCGCACTTAGTATCCGCCCGTGTGATAGCGTCAGGCTAGAAATGCAGAGACCTTTGGAGGCGATGCAGTGAAGAGACAAGTAGCGCAAAGCACCCGCTCAATGCGATTCCTAGAAAATACTCACTGCGCATCAGAGAATCCAGACGCATATCCAATTTGCTCTGATGACAATTTCGTTTATGAATACGGCAGATGAAACGAAGCCTAAAGCAAATTTTTGCTCGTGACTATTAGCTTTGTCTTACACTCACACTCGGGTCCGCATGAGGCAAACATGACATACGTACTTGTTCCGGTAAAAACAAAGGACACATTTAGCAAACTTTAATCTATTTGTTAGCGGCATTAGCGTGAGAGGGCTGCGACAAAGGGAAAATGTAACAGCGCGGTGCGCAGCCTGTAGCATCGTTACTCGTGAAACAGAATTCTAATTACAGGTGCGATTTGCAGGCGAGGGCTCGGAACGACGCGCGTCGCGCTCTGTTGTACGCGCGTAACATGTGGGGGAGGCGATGGCGGAAGTATGTTGAACACACTGACACGGTGACACTGGCAGTGTTGGAGGCGGTGGTGATGGCTTCGACGGCGGATCGTGCGGTGTCGGTTACGGAGACTGGTTGATTCATTGATGTTTCCGCTAGAGTCACTGGTACCGTTGGTCATTAGGAAATGATTACCCCTGGAGGTGGCGGTGTTCTTCGCTCATTGAAAGGTAATATCCGGAGCCGACCTACAAGTCGGATATCGGGGGTTTCCCCCTCCGGTTATCCCCCGCCGGAACAAGCTCTAAGCTCCCAGCATGTGTGGTAGTGCGTGTGTGTGAGTGAGAGTATAAGGGGAGAGGATAGGACAAGGAAGAGGAAGGAACCATCGCGCGCGCTCAGTGGTCCGCTTGTTTGGGTTAGACTGCTGCTTTAGCCTGTTGATAGGAGAAACTACGAGAACTAACTATCAAAGCGGACGACCGCTAGAATTCTCATCCAGACAGCGGCTCAATTCTACCTAGCGAGGGTCGAAAATCCGCAACGATCTGCACTCGAAACCTAGTATCTTCTGGTCAGAGCCTCCGCAGTCACCGGCATGTTTAGCTGTGAACTAAATTCAGAAAGTGCCAGATATGTACATTGTCGGTGTTTACTTGCAGGTGTAGGCGACAGTCTTCGAGATGCTGGTGGTACCGTTGTTAAGTGATGACGCAATAGAGGCAATTGGTAAACGATTTTTAAAGTGGGTCGTTTACTACCTCGGGAGCTTAAATGCGACCAGTAAACAACTTTTAACACGGAAGTACCTTCCGTATACTTCAATGCGTAGCAACAGCTTATAGAAGTTCTGTAAACTCAATGTTGATATTCTTTTAAAAACAATTGATGCTTTGTGAATAAGCTAATACAATATGAGTGTATTTCTTTACATTTCAAATCTCATTGTTGAAATAAACTAGTTTAAACTTCCTAGCATATGTATCAAAACAATAGAGAAACAGTTATTACACAGGCAATCACTCTACTGGCTCAATCAGATGATGTATTCTAAGACCTATAGGCTGAATCACCACTACTGCAACACAGTCTAAGAGCACTGACTGTTATTAATAACAGCAGGTTGGAATAGTGGGCATTGTGAACTTTTGTATTCTGAATTATTTAAAGGTATGTATAACTCATCTATTTTCCCAAAACTTATGGTTATTTCTGATATACATTGTAGTTTAATTCCGTCCTCAGAAATGAAACTTTTATATACGATTCCTTGTGGCGAATAATCGTCATTGTTTATGTGTAATGTAATATCATTTTTGAAATAGCATAATTCTTTTAATATCGGCTGCGTTATGCAACCTAAATAGGGGGATAATTGTTCATTTCTAGACCCAATATTCTGCTGTACGCAAACTGAGGCTTATATTTATTTCAGGATGCCAAGACGTACGCTAAAATATGTTTCACAGAAGAAACGGAAATTTTTGAGTGGAGAGGAAATGACAAACCTATTTCCTACGATAAGAGCAAAAAGTAATCCTTGGTGGGGCACTTCCTCCTAAATTACTCTAAATGGGTGGGTTTGCAAACGAACAAAACATGTCGCAGCAATGCACATCCCGCAACCGACACACCTGTTGTGTTGGTTTTGGATAGCCAATTCAGTCATGTTTGACGTCTTTAAGTAATCTACATAGCTCGGGAAAATCATATTAAATTTCGCTGTCTTCTCAGAGCACAACCAGGCTGCAACAGCTTAATCGTACTTTCATGGGCCCTTTAAATCCTATTACAGTAATACGGTTCATTTTTTTAAAACTCTAGTCTACAAGTATCTCTTCATGATCCTATGAATCTTTTGCCAAGACATATTCTAAAACTCGTCGAGCATGTATTGCAGTGAATGTATTGAAAGTGACCGGAATCTATGAATTTAACTTAGGAATATTCATTGATGATAAATGCATTGCATCAAAGAATGTAGCATCCAAAACATGAAGTTTACCCAAACAACTCATTAATGATTGTGCCCTGTATGAAAAGACAGGTGTGCCACATGAACCAGTATCAGGTCTGTCCAGAAGTATGAGACAGTCTACTAAAAATCATTGCCTGCAATTATAAAAAAATAGCAAGGAGACATGTAAAGCTGTTAAAGCTAGAGTAATTTCCTTTTGTTCTTACAAGAGGACCTTTGTTTATCACTTGCAAAACCTGCACCAAAAAAGTCGGCAAAGAAAATTCATTATCCTACGCCTAGTGTTGTAAAAGTAAATAGTGACAGTTACATTGACGTGGCCAACATTATATTACGTCCTACAAACATAGATGCGGTCTATAAATGTTGTGACGCTAAGTACTCTGAAGATGTGGCCTCTTGAAGAAAGTTCATTAGTAGAAACAAAGAGTAAGTGTGAGTTTTATCGGTAAACTAATTTGTTTATTATTGTGATTAAATATATCTTTCAATGTTAATCAAATTAAAATGCGTACGTTAGGGTCAGGCGTATTCAGATTCGAATTTGCTTTATTTTTTCTACTCATTATAACTTCTATTGATTATAATTTCTATTGATAATTGATTATAACAATTATTTTATATTCATATATTGAGTTCTTATTTACATCTGTGGCCATTCCTTTTTCCTATTTTGAAGCATCATAGATAAAAAAGTTGAAGCCCGTTTTTGGACCAGTTCCTCTACCTCTTCTATTTTTAATCATGTATTTGATGATATCCAGACATTCTAGTAATGAATTAGATGTTTTTGAATAATTGCGGAACTATCCGCAAGTACTTGTATATTTCTTTCTCAATGGATTGTTTCGAAGCAGTGAATACCCAGTACTATTAATGTTAATAAGTTGAAGACATAACGTATTAATTTTCTAAGCTGTCAAGATGTATTCATGTTCCTGAATTAATGTTCCTGACTGATATTACTTTAACTTCATAAATGTTTATCTTCACGTTTACTATTACGTATGTACCTAACTACTAAGCGACTTTATTATTTCTGTGAAACAAAATAGATGTTCAAGGCTGAGTGCTGTGATAAAGTATTCATTCTTATTCTTGTGTTCAATGTTTTTGAATTTTTAATACTTTAATACTAATGAAACTATTACAAGAGTATTAAATTACTACATTATTGAAGAGAAACTATAAAGCTTATTTCATAAGAAAAATAGAAAATATAAATAGAGTAGGTATAAATTTAGGCTTCACTTTAGAGAGAAATCTTATTGTAATGTCTATAATTTTAGAATAATAAATTTGACTGGTGTTGAAAAGTAATATTAAATTAATATTAAATAAAGCTATTTTGCATTTCTGACTGTTTCTGATAACTGAACTAATTTTCTATTGAAATTTCTTACTGAGAGAAAACGACAGAAACTATTTACATTTAATAATTTACTTTCTATTTAAAATTCTTATGACAAGAAAAACTCTCATTTCATCTATTTTCCGATTCTGAAACTGTTCACTACAAGGTCGACAGAATCAAAAATAAGTTTATCCTCTTGAATGAACTCACAAATACACATATATGCAGGAATTATTCATTACTCAGTTTGTTTTCCCATTCAGAACCATTATATAATGTGAATTAACGAAAATGTGGAAATTTTCCGGTTGTCCGTTGCCCGATGCATTATAATACAGATGAGCCTCTCTCCAACACCAAGAGGTGGCCATCCCTTCAGCATCGTGATTACCATCTAGTCCTGAACGTTATCCATCACTGAGTGTCATAATATAATAATAAATCCTATTAACATATCGTTATGCTTATCCATCTCATCGCCGCTCTCTCGCGCGTCCAACAACATTCAGTGTAAGCTGCCTGCTGCTCACTTCATACACGAGAACGTGTGCAGACTTGAATAATTCTCCGAATATGAACACTCGAAGCTCAGTCAACTGCAGCTGGTAATGGGATAAATATGCAATCCACAATACACAGCAGTAACACGGTTTGCATTATCATTCTGTAACATGATAAATACTCGAACAGGCACTTTCTATTCCACTGTTTTGGTGGTGTAAAATGTTTAGTTTTTCTTGGAAACTGGCTTCCACGTACAGACTAATAATATTTTAGTTTTATCATTCAAAGTAATTATTTACGAAATACTCTGAAAGAGAGATGAATGATTATGACAATCGGAATTTATCTTCTGGAAATGAGTTGCGGATATCCCTGAGTTTCAAAGGGTTTTATAGTTTTTTGATGTAGAGTCTAAGGGATCCAGATTGGCCTTTTTACATATTTGAGAGTTGACAAAAATTCGAAACGCTTTACCGTTTTTTAAAAAAGAAGATTTGGGTCATATTCAATATGGAATTTCTTGGAGATGTATTTTTAATATCATATCTTATGCTCATTTTATAATTTATTAGAAAATATAAAGTCGCTGAATTTTATACCTGTAGCATCATTTGCTCACACCACCAAAACTCGTGAGTGCACCTCTGAATATCAGTAATATATTTTCCGTTTTATTTTCTAGTACACGGAGAATACATGTGACATAGAAATTTTGGTCCAAAATAAAAGGTTTCGGTTTCCTAATAACTAATAAGACTTAATGTTGCTTTGGTGCCTCATTTGTTCGATATCTGAGGTCCGATGTTTTGCTCTCTGTGAACTTAGTGCATTAACTACAGCACTCTTAAAACGTGATACAACCATTTGGCACATCTATTCTTGCAATATCAAAGATGATGAGGTAAAGAGTACGTTTAGCGTTTGCAATATTGCAACTATAGAATGAGTTAGAGATTATTTTACATAGGAAATATTAAGCAAATTCAAATTCTGTTTGGTAACAATGATCTGGGAAGTTTAATGCTTACGGTGTAATGCATTCATGTCGAATTTGTTTCAGGTAAGAGCAGGAATTAAAGTGAGTATTTCCTGGTGAATTGAATCAAGATTTTTCACACGGTGTGGGGAAAAAGAAACTAGTGGAGCTATAACAGCATGTAATTTATCGCATTAATTCTTTGCAAATTGTCGAAAATTCAGAGATGTCGAGAAAAATTAGACATGTGGTCTTCTTTTAAGGGTTTCTTTTTCTATCGGTGGAAAATGTTGAAGAAAAAATTTAGAGCAGGTTTTGAAAAAAATTGATTTTTTTAAATTGCAAAATAACGTAAAAACTACTGATTTAAAAAAATATACATTATCTTTTTTAAAGAGCAGTTTTTTAGATCAGAATTGAGGAACAGAAAAATTTCTACCTTCAATTTTGTAGTTCTCAGATGTTACCTTTTTGTAATTTTCGAAAATACAGAGGTCACCGTAACTGAGTTTAATAGTCCTTTTTATCGTCTACATACAAGGATAAAATTTAAAGAAAATTTGAAGCCGTTTCTTAGAAAAAATGTTTTAAAAGAATAAAAATGCTTATAAAATTACACGAAAACTAATGCAAAAGAACAGGTTTTATCAGGTTCTCTCTTCAATATTATAGTTGAAGGAAGACGCCAAAAAAAACTTCAACTTCTGCAATTTTCAAAATATCTGGGATTTCAAGAAAAATGGGACTTGTATCTTGCTCTTCCGAGTCCCTTAAAGACGAAATTTAATTTAAAAAATTCGTGTAAATTTTAAGAAAATTTTGAAAATGTCTTGGAGGCTTCATATAATGTACCCTCAAAAATCAAACTATCCATTTCAAATTCCAGAGGCTTTAAGTTTATATAAATTGATAGAGGAATATCAGTTTTGACGAACATTTTCTGAACGGTTTTGGCACTAGCTTTGACCACAGACGTACAGACAAACGTTTTGTCGTCCATTATTTTTCGATGTCAAAGATCCGCAAACAGGATTCTGATTACAAAACGTGTTAGAGAAAACAAATTAGAATATACCGGAACTATATTTATCCACTGTTTTCGAAACCAGTGTCTGGCAGTAAGAGTTTTTCTGACAAAAAATAGCTTTTCTCCAGCGCATGATTACAATACTTCCTCTTCTTATGAAGTAAGGACGAACGAACTATGATATGGACATGGAGTAGCATGTATTCATTTGTGAATGTTTTACTCAGAAGGCGAGTATTGTAAGAAATTAATGAAATATAGTATTAAAAATATGACATTTTACGTTCATTACATTACTTTAGACATATTATTTCCTCAATATCTTTATATGTTGTTAGATGCTAGTATTATGCCATTCCATCTATATTCGTTATTATTTCTCCAAATATTTCAATAAATACGTCTCTCCTGATTCAAAAATTTCAAGTTATTAGTAAATGTATGAGTAATTTTGAGACAATATTTTAAAAAATATCCCAACAAGATATTTTCAAATACTGCTTAACTTTTTTTGTTTTGCTGAAATACGGAAACAAGTGGTCGTAAATATGGTGAAAATAGAATTTTATTATTTTTTTCTAAAATTTTAACAATTGGAGCTGTTTATTTTTTTCGGACATTCTGTACCTTCAATATGAAAGTTGAAGATATGCCTAAAATAAATTTACTTATCTTTAAGTGATCTCAAGTACATTTTTTAATTATTAGTGGTTTTTGCATAAGCTGAGCTAAAAATGACTGTAGTATATTCTATTGATTTATTTAGAATGTATTCAATTGCGTTCTCATAGTATTAATTAATGATAGATTTAACCAGCGTTAATAGCAGTCACATAAAAAACAAAGAGGCATCAACACTGTAATGATTCCGTGAATTTTGGAAATAGATCTATATTAGAAACACAAGAAAATGACAATATATAACTTATAAAGTAGTTATATTACACCCCAAACATCACATTAAAAGTACCTCTTAAAATGAGAACCATTATGTAGGTCTCTCTTGCACATAAAAATAAATCTGCATTTTGAGGTTTCACTTATTTGGATTTCTTTGGTCGGACGATTATTCAAAAAAACACCGGCACGAGAACTTGATTACGAATCCACGGAAGCCCACAACGACAAACATACATCAGGCGGCACGGCGTTCTTTTATCCAATTACGAGCCTCCATATTTCCGCGAAAAGCACATCGCGACGGCTATTACGCGCTGGCAGTGATGGAAGTAGGCGCCATCTTTCCCGCGATATGAGGCTCGGACCGCGGCGGCGGCAGCGAGACAAAACAGAGGAAGTACAAAGACGCGGAGCGGTCGCGCCGGATGACAAACTGACGATGCGGTCGGGGAGTGCGGGGAGTGGAAGAGGAAGAAGCGGGGGGGGGACGGGGCTTGACGGCGCGAGGCGGCGATGTAGAGAGACGCGACGTCGGCCAGCGCGGGAGGGGCAGAACGGTGGGAGTGGGACGTCGAGGAGGTAGAGTGAAGCGGGGCGAGGCGGGGACTGGACGGAACGAAACACGGGGCGATGACTGGACGGGACGTGACGAGCAGGAAGGGAAGGAGTGGGGAGGGCGGGGCGCAGCGAAACGGGGAAGGAGGTCTGCGGGGGGGGGGGACGCAGGCACGCAGAGGTGGAATGTATCTCCTGCGCAGAATGAACAAACAACGTTAGGCCGAGACAAAGTGCGCCGCCATATTTCCTGGGCGCGGCATCGCCAGCTCCCGGCGAAGCGGCCTGCCGCCGCGCCCGCGGGTCGCGCTGCACTTCCTGGGCCGGAACGACCTAAGCGGCGCCTTGACCACTCCTAATGGGTGCTTTCACTATTTGGGTTCTCTTTACTTTCTTTTATTTCCTCTTAGATGTTTCGTGCTTTTCCATGTATCTGGGGACGGTTTTATGTATCTCTTTTCATTAACACACGCACATACGTCATGTTTTTTATCATCATAAAAGTATGTAGCTTTCCATATCACTGTCACTTATTAGAACGCGAGCTATGACCAGTGCGATGTTCGTCAGAAGAGTTAGTATGTAACAAAAATTTCAAACCACAATTTGTTCAAATACTTTTAACCCAATTTGGAAACCCTTTTGAAATTTTTGTACAATATTTAATGGCTACGCAATACAAGAACAATTCTCACACTTTTTTCTGGATTACAAGCGCGTTCTTCAAAAACACATTTTTAATGAGCAAATGTTCTATAATGTACAATGTAATGAAATATTCAATACATTTTCTAAAATTAATCTCTGTAACTAATTTAGTACGCTAAATTAGTGTATGTGAGAGCAAATAGTAGAGATTGACTTAAAATAAAGTTACGAGATGACATAACTAACCTGTGAGAGTGTAATTTCTTTCTATTTATATCTTTGGTTAATTTATTACTTTCCAGTGCGCAGCGCATTCATATTCATATGACTTCATGGATATTAATGAGCTTACGGCGGGAAATGTTTTATATCTATGAAATGCATAATAAAGTAACTAGAGCAAGATAATGCGTGATATTTTTAAAAATTTGCATCGTCCACTAATTCTACACACGGAACAAGGAACAAATTTGCACAATAGCAGCAAGTGGCTTTTATTTTCTGCATTGAACATCGAATGCAATATATTGTATTTAACGAGAATTATCGGAAATAAATTATGTCTATCAAAGCGAATCACCTCATTACGCTCAAGGAGTAAGCAATCGGTTGTGATGATCTCGCTGCGCTTCGTCTGTGAATGTCTATTCACACTTCGCGGACGTTGCTGGAAATTGATGTTTAAAGATTATAAAATTACGCATGCACAAAAATATGGAAAATATTCATTTTCATAAAAAAATTAGTCACATAATACTTAACATCACGGAAAATATATTTAGAATAAGATTAAATTACAAAATAAATACATCAGAAATAATTGATAAAACCGGTTAAGAGTGATAACGAGAAAGATACAAATAAAAGTATATACGTGGGCCTACTTTAAATATTCAAAACCTTGTATTTCTCAATTCCTGGAAAATTGAGTGCTCATTAATGATTTATTTCTCGAAACTTAAGTACGGGGAAAATAAAAACTATCAATTTAATTTTAGAACTTCATTTCATTACTCGTTTGCTAATGTTAGGAAACAAGTCTTTCTCGATTTCAATCTTCTTTGCAGAAGAGATAATAAATTAAGGAGATTTTTTGCTTTTGTCAAAGAACATAACGTATTGTAAATATCGAAAACGGGCTCGTTTTGCATTTTATAATTATCTATAAGAAATTCATGGAAATGCTTTTTCTTCAAAACCATCATTATCATAGATTTTGGTGTAATTGACCTTAATTGAAATACTGTCCGCTCAGTTTGTTGGATCCGATTACACTTAGGAAAAGTTATACCAAAGTGCCTCAACATACTAAGCATATTTGATACATACCCTGGCGATTTTTATCGTTCCAAAATCAAATTCGCATCCTTTCATTATGTATTATCCTTTAATTTTAGCAACATCCCGTCTATAAATATTGCCTTCGATGGTCTAACAGTGAAAAATTCGCACTCGCCGAGCCCACTGGGAGGTCACTGGCAGCTAACAGTTTGTGGGGGCGTTCGCGAGCCACGGCCCTTCTTAACCCTTCCGCCAACGCAAAGGGAATTTTAGAAAGGAGAATTCGAACAAGGAACCCACAAAGTCCGTATTGTATGGTTTTTTGTATACGGTCCGTATTGCATAGTTATAACTTTCTTTAAATGTTCTTTTCGTAAATCCTTGTCTATTAATGTATAAAGAAAATGGGTGCACAGCAAAAAAGTAAATATGAATCTGTATAGCGTCTTATAACTATTTGTAATCTTTTTATACAATATAATTTTTACTAGATAAAATTATTATTTTTATTAATACACTTATAATTAATACACCTGAAAAGATGGTCACAAATTTTTGTCTGCTGATAAAAAATTGGCTAATTTTAGTGAATCCATAAACATGTTCTGTTGCCGTTTCAATTAAGATTTGAGGGAAACAAATACTCACAAATTTATTTTGTTCCAACGGAGAGAGGAAGCGAAATTAATCATACAGCATTGTCAATAACATTGTCAGCAGTGACTGTCAGTAATCATACAGGTCAAGAGGCAAGCGCAGTCCACCATTGTAACTACCCCCGCCAGATTCAGAGGTGCACACTTTTCCTGAGAGTGTTGCCCATGCCCCTACTCCTCCTCAGACACTGTGCGAGTTCTTGCACTCGAAGAATAGGGCTGCACAGGCTTGGGTATTATTGTCTATCAAATCGACACGTGGTCGGGATCCTATAACCGTGTATGACACAAACGTACATATACACTGCGAAATTACAGTTTTGAAGTAGAAAGTTTACAATATATTACGTCACGATCAACGAATACACACCTCAAATAATGAAAGGCTCAGTATGATAAATAATACGGTAAAAAGAACGTCCAAATTTTTATCATATCTTGCAATCGTAACAAAATATTTAACATTAAAGTTAGACACACGCTGATTATAAATTGTGCAGTTCACATAATAATTATAAATATAATAAAGTAAGGGAAACAAAAATAGAAATGTAACAACGAAGAACATCCACCATCGTCGTCTAAAACGAATTACTTCGCTCCGACTCGAAATGAGTCATCGTAAAACCTGCACAAACACATCGCCGCCGCAGTCGCATTATCACGCGAATCCTCTAGGACGCCGCGCCGACGCGTCGCCCGCTTGCGGCCACGTCACTTTTTTATCTGGCGGCGGCGGCGGCGGCGGCGGCGGCGGCGGCGCGGGGAAGGCAGGGCCTCCGCGCAATCTCCGGATAAAACGCCGGCATAATTCGCCCGCGCTATCGCGCCGCATTATGTCGCGCCGCAAGTCGTCGCGCGTTATCCGGAGGCGGCATCTCGGCGACGCCGCGTGACTTGCAGCGGCGCTGGCCGACGCCCACTCGGCTGCTGGTGGCCCCGGTGAGTGGGCGTCGCTGCTCCAGGCGTGCGAGGCTTAGGCGTAGGAGTTGCCTTGTTCGAGGTAAAATGGCGTCTGCAAGTGAGCAGTCGTTGTGGTCACTGCTGCGAGGATACTTCGCCTCTGTTGGTGTCCAACTTCCCATCCCTAAAAGGCTCTGTACGGTCGGAGATGCTACATGAAAGGTTCCCAACAGGGTCGGTATCGACCCTCTGGGGTTTCTAAGGGGTCATCAATGATCAAGAGGTATATTGGAGGCCAGTATCCAATTTTAACTGAGGACTGATCATTATAATCAAGATTCTAGTGATTACAAAAAAGTAATGAACTTGATCATTAATTGTTTTCTGATATAACGCAACAAAATATACAATAACAAATTACAAATTCGCTCCTATTATATAGAATCTGTCCCTCATCCTTAGGAGATAAAATGTTTAGAAAACTGAAGAAATTATTAGTATTCATTCACAACGTTGCACAAGAAATTACTTTCCACAATACGTATTAGAGAAATAAACTAGCCAGTTCTTAAAAAGTACTCAACGTTTTGTAACCGCTACACCAAAATGAAGATCAATAAAAAATGAAAAACAGCAGAAACTTTGATTATTTTATATCGAGACATTTACGAAAACATTGGTGCATTAAATTGTCTTAAAGCATCTTAAACCACATGCATTGTTTTGTCATTATTATGAATGCGGTATATTATATAGAGAAAACGTAAGGAGGGCGATTCTCTTAAAGGAGGTCGATAGACGAAAAATTCTCGAAAATGCGATGCTTCCCACTTCTCAATGCTACATATTTCCTTTGGCATTGTAAAGCTGTGGAGTCTCCCAGGGTGTGATCAGTTTTACTGATGGCTGCCTTTTGTCGAGAGTGCAATGTCCATACTAAAACATGCCAGCTAAGATTTTCACATCCAAATTCAAATTCTTATTTTATTAAAAAAGGATGTTAATTTCAAAAGTGCAGGTTTTGACAGTTTTAGTTTTAACTTCAGTTACCTATGTCTACAATATCTGTATCCCAGACATTATTTATTTCGCAGTGCTGAAACAACATATTACATTTCTATATTTCGTCCATGTCCGCTCTCCAGATAGATCATAGCTTCGCCGACGAAGTATTTCAGCAAATTTATCTGCACATCAAAGTGTCATACGCATCTTTTCTCTTTTTTGTTTTTTCAATACTCCAACATTTCATTAGTCCCTATTTGTCACCTCCATTGGTGTATTTGCCTCGCATTTATTTCTAGTTTTTCTTTCAAATATATACATTAAGTCACTGCATTTTTATTCAGTCTCTTCTTTCCTTAAGCTCATATTTCGCCATTAGCTCTTTTACTGAGTGTATCCTGTCGGATAAAGGACATTTTCTTTCGAATAGCTTCCTTTGGATAAACGTGGGTCCATGACCGCTGTTAGGCATTCTTCTAGCCTGTTCTCATGGGATATTCGAATGTAAATGCGATGAAGTTGAAAAAGAATGATACGAGACACGTGACATAGAAAGAAATAACAGAACGAGGGCTAATGAAGTTCAGAATAATCTACACAATAGCGGAAACATTTTAATAAATTCTGACGCGAATGCATTTTATCTAGCACGTTTCACATAAGTTGTCCGGAATTTAAACAGAAGTTCATAAAAGGAAGGGACATAAAGATTCGCTCTAATACTTCTCCGCTGATTTTTCTTCTTAGCCGACGCAACTAATCCTCCCTCCTTTAGGTCTTTCGTCGTCTGTGGCTTGCATGAGGGGCGAGAATTAACTGTGGCGGAGTGGAGGCGTGGCAGGGCCGGGCAGTCACGCCATCGTCTCCGCCGCCCGCGCCCCGATCGCCGCGCGCCTGGTGTCGGCTTCCGGCGTCCGCCGGCGCGCTCTCCGGGCGGCCCCGGCCGATCAACAGGTCCCGCTGCCCTCGGCTCCAGGACAACGGAGAAGGCGCTGCCCTCGCAAGAACTAGAGCGCGGGGGAAGGGAACCGCCCGCCCCTCAGGGGCAGGCGCAGGGGACGGGGATTTGTTTGTAAATTTCTTGTCGAGGGGGCTGCACAGATGGCGGAAGGGGAGAGAATGCGCGGCGGGTTAGTGCTGTTCATGCTCCAAATATCACGACAAACAAATACTACATCCCTGTTATTGGATTAGTCATTTCCGATCATTCTTATTTTAGATATGCTTTGTGAAGTTTGCATTATTACTATTATTAAAACAAGTTTAATAAAAAATAATACATGTCACTGCTAAGTACGTTTGAATATCTCCGTAAAGTTAACGACAAAGACATGATACATATATTATAGAACTTCTGTCTGAAGATTTGCACTAGTTACATAACATATTTTTAAAAGTAGTAATACCACGAACATAAAAAATGAACTATCAATTAATTAATTTAAAATAAATTTGATTTTTGATTTCACGAAATATTTCATTATATAATTACACAAATTGATTGGCCCTCGGTTGGTTTAAGTGCTCGGTTTCCGCGGCGCAAACCAAGGGTCGATTCCCGGCGTGGCAAAGTAATAACTGTGCGCGTTCCATACAAATCTCCCAGTATCTAGTGCTGTGTGACGATGACTAAGTCCACCGTAATACCGGAATATACGGTGAAAGGGGTGTCTTCGTGCTAACCACACGAACCCCTTCCCTTTTCCCATGGCCGAGAAGCTGGGTCACCGCTGGTCGGCCAAAGCCAGCTGACCGCCGGCTGACGTGTCGTACGACAGGGCAGGTCACCAAGTAATAAAGAATATCTGTTGCTATATAAAAATATATATTTCAAGTTCTTAAAGTTAACCGTAACTTTCCAGCTTATACCAATGAATTAAAAAACGGATTCCCCAAACAATTGTGGAAAGTTAATGCTTTATTGAGGTCGTGGATCCTCTCCTTTTGCAATATGTTGGACTGTCGGGAAAACTTTGACTTATTAAGGAATTATGAGAAATATAATTTGTGATTTATTATATTCAATTGATATACTCAACCATTTCAAGTGGAAAAGTGATTCTTGCAGTCTGCAATGAACCACGCATACAAATCTATGACGGAAATTAAGGGGTCAGGGGCAGAGTATGCATTAAATTGGAGTATGATACACTCCTGACTGGCGGGTTGCCTAGAGCACCCCCACTTTCTTCTCTGAATATGTCGTTATCCTCCAGCAGAAACGATCAACGGAATTCTGATAGAATTATCAGAGCAATGTCGTCCGTTAGCGACTGAATTATTCACTACAGAATATTATGAAATAGTTTCCTTAGGTTAGTCATACAACCGAGTCACCTCACCCAGTACATAAAAACGAGTTCCTCGTAGATACGCCAAATCTCCCCGTCCAAGGGTCAGCCCAAGGCCCATCTAATCGACGCCGCGCACGCGCTCGCGCGGAACCGGCGAGTACTTCCGCGCGCAGGGGCCCCTTGGGCGCTCCCCAGGCGCCAATCAGCGCCTGCGATGAGCAATTCCGCGCGACCACTGGGCGGCGGTGACGTAATGCGCGCGGGGCGGCCGGCCTCCCCAGCCTCCCCCTCCCCCCACTTGCCTCCGGCGACGGCGCCGCCCCAGGGACGCCCGCAGGCGTCGGGGGCAGCAATGGCAGGCGCGGGCCCTAAATGGACGGAGAGGCGGGGAAGGGGCGACGCAACCCGCGTGGCGCTGCGTGGCCACAGCGCGGCTGTCCGAGGGAGGCCGTCGCGGGAAGTCGGGAGGGCGACAGCAGCTGGACGGGAGAAACGCGGAGGGACGGTTTGGGGCTCCGATGGCTCGAGATGGAGCGCTAAGGGAGAGCTGAGTAGGAGATGGAGGAGAGAATGAGAGTGTCCGCATGCGAAACGATGTTGTCTGCTGCAGAGGAAACTAATGCGAGGGGGAGGGGCAATGGACTGGGCGAATGAGCGAGAAATCGAAAGGGTAAACAGGCGGATGAAGTGTGACGGGGCTAACGGCCCAGCAGATGACTAAGGAAGCGAGTAAACCACGGAGAGATCCCGCAGGGTGTCAGGAGGGGGAGGGGGAGGGGGGTGCACGCCCGGCTGGGGACGCGAGCGAGGCAGCGGAGGGCTCCGCAAGAGGCCGCTGGAAGCGCGAGCGAGGGCACGGACGAGCGCGCGAGCGGAGCGGGAGCAGATTAGCTCGGAGGCGCGGGGGCGGGCCGGCGAGCCACCGGGTGAGCCGGCGGGGTGCGTCCGTGTGGGCTCGCTGGAGGGTGGGCCGTTACGGCGGTGATTGCTTAATTATGCTTATTAGTTTCGGGGCTGTCAGGTCGGGAACAGGCGGTGGCCCAGAGCGCGGCAACCCAATTGCGGGCGGGAGGGCGTGTCCCGCCGCGGGGAGCGGCGCCCCGCCCCCTTCGCCCCGCTGCGCCGGTGCGTTTCCGGACGGCCGCGCGCCGTACGTGACCGGGCACCGAGCGGATCCGGCCCGCGCGCTGCCTACCAAGGGCACTCGCCGGGTCTAGGGCGCGCGCGTCGGACGAACATAGGGCGAAGGGCGAAAGACGACCGAGTTGGGGCATCTGCTTCAGGGAGAAAGGGAATCTCTTTTCCGAAATCGGAATACATGAAGAATTTGACGTCTCCCTGTAATTCGTATATGTAACGTTTTGAAAACTGACTTTAAAAATTATTACAAATGATGGTTACTACAAACTGGTATATAACGAGATATTGGCAATAAAGACTCATAAGAGGTTTACTGTTTGTAGACTCATTTCATAGCAAACCGGCTTAGATAATGAAAACATTTACGGCGTTAATCAGCGAGGAGGAATACTTTATTTTTATATCCCTTAAAAATACGTGGATACCCAATACAATGGAATTTACAGTAAATAATGCTAAGTAAAATTGATAATTTTTGAAAGTATGATACTGTCATTATTCTTCAAATACAGATATATATACAATATACAAGAATTTTAATATTTTGTTTTGACAGATCAGACATTTTTTGGACACACTGTTTTCGTAACTAACAATGCGTATTTTGTTTTTATCCATTTCATAACTTGGTTGTTATTGAATTGGATGCAATATCTGATTCCGAATATTTTTTACGTTTCGGGTTGCTGTAACAATAGCATCATTTGAGAAAACACCTATACGATTAAGTTTCTAACAAATTTTTACTTCGTAACTGCACGAAATTTGCAAATACTTCAACACTGTGATGGTCGTCTCTTACCTGATGAACACCGTTGGCTTGGTAACATGGTATTGAGGATCGTTTTGAAGAATCGCTGAGTAAGCTATTATCGATTCATAGACTATCATTTGCAAACAGCAAAGATAGTAAAGACCAAGATGTACTTGATCTATACGATTTCCATCTGGAAGTACTATTATCTTATCTAAAATCGTAGACAGAGAAAACGCGAATTTCGAAATTCTGACAATTCTAGTTCACACTTGCTTACTCAACAACAATACGTGGAAATTCATTGAACATTGTGGTAGTTAATCATCATCATCATCATCATCATCATCGACAGCATGGATTAGACCTCTTGGTCTGTTCCGTCTCAGAATTGTTCATGCCATCTCTTCAAGGGACGTCCTACACTTCTTTTTTCTTTAGGTACATATTGAAGAATAGTTTTACTTATTCTATGTTCTGGCATTCTCAGAACATGACCTTTCCAGTTTTCTCGATATTTCTTTATGGTATCTATAACCGGCTCAACATTTAGTTCTTCTCTGATATCTACACTTTTTTTGTGGTTTAATAGTGAATACCCTGCCACAAAACGAAGAAATCTCATTTCTGCAGATTCAATTCGGCGCAGCTGATCTGATGTTAATGTCCAGCTCTCACTTCCATAAAGTAGAAATGGCAAAGCAATAACTTTGTAAAATCTGAGAAGAGTTTCCTTTTGCGCATTATGATGTAGAGTTCGCTGTAACGTTCCACAGAAATATGTGAAGTTGTTCAGCTTTATTTCCATATCCCTTGATTTTATATAATTAAAATGATATCCAAGATTTTTAAATTCATTAACTTGTTCAATTATTTGGTCATATATAACTATCTTTGCTCTTAAAGGTTCAAGTCCTTTAAATGCCATCACTTTTGTTTTACTTGGTGAGATTTTCATACCATACTCATTAGCAACCTTACTTAACTTGTGGACTGCTATTTGAATTTCATATTCAGATTTTCCTATGATAAGCTGGTCGTCGGCAAAAATGTTGGGATCTCGACATTATTTATCTTAAAAACATCATTTAAAGTCATCAACCATTTTTTAATGATCACGTCCATATATATATTAAAAAGCGTTGGCGAGAGCCGGCATCCCTGTCTTACTCCCTGGTTTATATATGTTGATTCTGTTCCATTTCTTAGCATTCGGATCATGATTTTATTATTTCAGTATAATGATTGAATTGCTGTAATAAGATGGGAAGGGAGTCCAATATTTTTCAGTGTTTCCCATAATAATCTTCTTTTAAGGCTATCAAATGCTTTTACGTAGTCAATAAAGACATAGTATGTCGGTAGTTTAAATTCCCTTCGCTTTTCAGTAAGTTGTGTCAGTACAAAAATACAGTCTGAGCATGATCTACCTTTTCTGAAACCATGTTGTGTTTCAGATATTTGAGTTTCAACAATAGGCACTAATCTTTGATTGATAATTTTTGCATAGATTTTATAATAGGAATTTAGAAGACTTATACCTCTATAATTTGAACATTCAGATTTGTCGCCTTTTTTATATAGTGGGTAAATTAGGGCTTCATTCCATTCTTCTGGCACATATCCAGTGGACCAGCAGATATTAATAAAGTTAAGAAGTCTCTGCGTAAATTGATTTGATGCATATCTGATCAATTCCATGTTTATATTATCAGTACCAGGTGACTTTTTATTTTTGGTTGTGTTAATGGCTGCTTTCAACTCATCCATAGAGATCAGATCAATAGAATTACATATATCAATTTTAATTCCTCTCTCTTCTTCTTCATCTTCAGAGGTCCACAGCGATTTAAAGTAATTTAACCATTTACTTTCTGAAATTATATTTAATTGAACTTTATCTCTTTCTTGATTATTTAAATATTTTATAATTTTATATGCCTTACTTTGGTTTCCAAATAAGTCATGTTCAATTTCGCTAACATATCTTTCATTGAACATTGTGGCAGTTAATTAGAAATAAATCATAAGAAAATTTCCGTGGAACTGCGATTAGAATTTAACTTTCGTGCGTGATGACCTCCCATCAGGCCACCTTACATCTATTTTCTCCCGTAAAATATGTAGCAATAACTTCGAAATGTTGACCATTCATTATTTAAATATTAATAAATTATTATTTACTTTTATTCGTGCGCGCTGGCATGACTGTTACAGTTTTACACAACTGTTAATAAAGAACAAGTTATTTGCATTAGCATTGAGATTGAAAAAAGTTAGGTTGTAATTTTATATCTTCTGTTTTTCAAAATACGTTTTCTTGGAATAAAATATTATGTATTTCAACTTTTGTATCACTCGAGAGTTATCGATTTAAGGTGTTTCTAAACATTTTCTGACAATAATCGTAAATATTTAGCAAAATGATACAAGGATATAAATAATAATTTAATGAAAACTTATCTATTAATACTGCAACGTTTTGAATTGCGATTTTAATAATGTTAATATGTATTCAATAATAATTACCTCAGACCAAAACATTTTTATGAACTTTTGTAGTTTCGAATTCCAAATACGTCAGTATTGATAACAGTCTATAAATTGAATACGACAATTGTATATTAAATATATTTTTCCCTTCTCGTTCTCTTTCCTTGGTTATGTCAGATATTGTATTAAACGGTATTATTTAAGCATTGTTTTCTTTCTAGAGTAATGATAAAATCACTTTCAACGAGAAAATACCATAAGATGTTTTTAAGCTTAATGTCTTTGATATAGTATTTTCCCGTTCTCAATAACACATGAGCTGCGGTTATACAAAAAAATAGCTTTCCAATATTTCTGAAAACAAATTTGATTTTTTTGTAAGCTCGTAGTAAAAAATTCCATTAATTGTATTATTTTCAAATAAACGATAAAGAAGGGGAAGACCATAATTAAAATAAGATAAAAGGTGCGAAAATAATTGACTCGAAATTAAAAATTGGTCAGAGTTATTCGAAACCGTTAACAATTTACCTCGGCTACATGGGTGCGTTACATAAAGTGGCTCATAAAAGCTTTTTCACCCCAATGAGCCAAATCGATTCAGATTCCTGCAGCCCAGAAGCGGAAATACTGTGCTTCGATTCGAATGAAAATGAGCGTTATTGAAGACAATGGGCTTCGACAATTATGATTGGATTATTTAAATGAGACTGCACAAAATTATCGGCCGCTATTTACTTTGATGCAACGCAACAATGACCGGAGCCCAACGTATTTTGTAGGATCACTTTGTTTTGGAGTGAATAATCTCGTTGGCAGCAATTGCTTCATGCTCCAAGCCAACGGACACCCAATACATTGCTGTAACTTTTGTGAAATAGCCACAATGTCATTTCGAGCTGCAAAAAAATCCCTGAAGAGTTATTATGTGCACTCTAACGGGCATGCAGAATTGTGAATAACATTTCCCCTGACACGTGAATGTTTAATCAATAACGAACCAGTTAATTCTGCGGAATATTCTAGGCCACTTGTACTTTTCAAGTTACTTTTTAATATGATCAACAATATTTGAAGAAAGCTATTTTAATGCGAAGTTGAAATACTGTAACTCTTGATATGAGAAAAAATAGTACATTAGAGTGAAAATTATACACAATAGTTTCTATTCTAATGCTGAACAATATTTACGGCCCTGGACGTGTGTTGTAGTTCTGGTGCCAATGTTGGAATATGTACACTTCGGGCTTATTGGTAAAAAGAAAGAAACCAAATAAAACTTTGATGATGATGATGATGATGATGATGATGAAGATAATAATAATAATAATAATAATAATAATAATAATAATAATAATAATAATAATAATAATAATAATAATAATAATAATTGTGTTAATAACAAATCGTTTGGTATTGCCTCAAGCACTATTTTCAGTACAATTGTTTGTCCTCGTACTACTCGCTCTAGATCATTCCACGAACATACCGCGATAATAACGTTTAATACTGCACTACTGCACTGCGTATGTGCAACGCAACGACATTTAGACAATCAAAAGTTAACAGCATGGCAATTCACTCCAATTAGAAGAGGGCGTGGAGGAGAAGCATCACAGCGAGCGAGCGCCGCGCAGCAGCAACACTACAAGTAGCGAGTGCGGGTGTACTCACAGACGACGTGCATGTGCGAGGCCACTACCTCGGTGTGGAAGCTGGGCGCGTCGGCGGACACCTCGCAGCGGTACTTGCCCGCCAGCTCCAGCTGCACGTCCCGCAGCACCACCTGGTGCGCCCCGGACTGGCTCACCTGCAACGCGACCGCCCACGCCCGGTCAGAGGAGGGGCACTTGCAATCGCACGCATAGGGGGAGGGAATCTCTCTTTATGCTCCGTATTCAAATTTAGTCAGGAACTCAGGTTAGGGAGAGCTGAAATAAAAGTGTTATATTTTACTAGGGTTTGGATAAAAAAGAAAATTTTACCGAAAAATATTGAGTGAAATTTGAATGAGAGAACAGAAATAGCATAAGTGTTTTTGTATTATTCAGGTCATGTGGTATGCCTAATGGTAATTGTGGGTGTACGTCGAATGGAAGTGGAAGTTCAGGAGTGTGCTTGAGACTGAGAAAGAGAGAAAGAGGGAGAGAGAAGAAAACGGGGGACAGAGCGAACGGAGACAGTGGTGAGAGATGGAGAGAAAGGAAGAACATAAGAAGGCAGGAGGACGTAAGGGAACGGAGAGGGAGGGAAAGGCAGGGAGGCAAACAAAGAAGTCACAAGCACATAATATGATTCACACAATAATATTATATAGAAAAACACAGTCAACAAAAAGATACAGAAAAGCACTTAAAGTGAAATATATTAAACCCAGGCGCCAGTCACCCTCCTGTTCATCAACGCAGACTCCTGGGAAAAGGAAAGACCCGCCAGCCCCGAATGACCCCGGACGAGGGAGACTGTCGCAGGGAGCGCGCGAAATTGATCCAGGACCCGAGACGTTTCTTCATTCAGATGAAACTCGCGTCGGAAAAGGGGGCGGCGACGCGGACTGGGGCGGGACGAGGGCAGGGACGACTTCCGACGGAGGTCGCGCGGGTGCGCGCAGTGCCCGCCCGCACTCATCAGCGCCACAGCCGCCGCCGCCGCCGCCGCCGCCGCCGCCGCCGCCGCCGCCGCCGCCGCCCGGCCGACCATATTGACCCGGCGGCGGCGGCGGGGGCGCGGCACACCCAGCCGCGAGCGCTGCCGCCACCCACCCGCCCGTCCGCCACGCCAGCACGCCCTGCCCGCCGCAGCGCACGGCCACCCGAGAGATGTGGCAAATGCCCTGGCGTTTCTCAGCCCCCTGGCCCCGCTCATGGACCCAGCTTGTTTCGCGCATGCGCGTTGTCACTTCAATACACCAACTTTGATTCTCTAAAACAAAGTTTCACTCGTATTTGAGGTAAGGGGATAAAATTTACAAACAGTGGTTTTATGAATTATTTCAAGTATTGTTTGTATTTTTAAAAAAATAATCAGTCCCACTCATTCTTTGTTTCAATCAGTCGTGTCCATCGCTTTGTTTCAGTATTTAAGTGATCTTGAGAGCAAAAGCTCAGAGTTTCTTATTAGGCTTCCTGCTTTACCATAAACATTTTTTATATTTGTCTCATACATAATGCTAATTAGTAGTTGCAAAATTGAACGTAGAGACAAACGGATAATATTATCACATAGAAAATTCTTAGTGAAATGAAAATAATTTTTGTAGGTGTGAACAGAAAGATATGAAATGGACAGTGAGAAGAGTGATGGTATGCTAATTGTCGAGTAAAGTAGAGTTGGAGGTTCAAGCATCAGAATACGAGAGTAATAAAAAACTTGGGATCATATGATGGTTTGCGAAAGAAACCAGACAAAATGGTAATGCAACAATTATAAGGTTTTATTGCAGTAGACAATAAACAAACGAATGTTACTATCTGAAAAAACAAGAAACATGAACTCTGAAGAACTGAGAGTGTTGGTGTAAAGAAGAACAGGAAGGAGGATATGGTAAAAAAATGAGAAAAGCACAAAAGCAATAAAAATATATACGACATTAAAAAAGAAATGAAATCAAAATTTATTGCTCAGAGACAAAAGAAACGACGACCTCAGCGTTTGTTTTGTGGATCAAAGGAAACCTAAAAACTTACATCGAGATTGAGGTCATTGACCCAGGCAATGTTCAATTTACAATCCTCGTTACATCCTTTCGCTAATTGATTTATTAATTTGATATTTTAAAGCGTAAACAAAAATTATATCATTAAAAATAATAGAAAAAAATTTTATTTACTGTTGCAAAACAAACTCTCTTAGTAGTAGCAAAATTCAATCTTTCGATTCCACTGAGTCGAAGTACTTTCTTTAACAGAAACTGCTTTTCGTCCGTGATCATATGAATGAATTTCATACTTGACAAGTAAATGATTAATTCAATACAACGGAGGAAGGGAAGTTAACGCAGGCAAGTAGTAAAAGTGAAGGCACAGAAGTAGTGAAAGAAGAGAATAAAGAAGACACAAAATAAAAAAATGGAGAGGTTAAATTACAGGGAGAAAATGCTAGTATTCCGGCATATTGACTGCATGAACAAAATGGCAAAATGAAAAGACATAACGTGGTCATGAAGAATGCAACGCACGTGGCGGCCCTCAGCGCTGAAGGGGTGAGAAAGAGAGCGTTAGAAAGAGCGCGCAAAGTAGTAAGGCTTGCTAGAGCGTAGCCATGCATGACCCCGTCGTAAAAGTCAACTTCATCTGCATTTTATTTCCCTACGGAGTCACGCTGACTTTCTCATTCATAATGCCGGTCACAGAGGATGTGCTGAAAGGAATCCCGTTGTCTCCAAATATACGAATTCCTTCAATGCCGCAATAGCTTATAATTTCTCAAAACATTTATTTGTGACAGAAATCTTTTTACTTCGTTGCAGCAATCTCACATTTATATTATTATTTATTTATTTTACATGGCTTTGGGCCCTTTTTGAGATCCTGATTGCACCCTTCTCCCGCCGTCTGATACAATTTTTCTGCAGGCACTTTCTGCCTCTCCCCATCCAACGCTCCAGTGTGACCTGCGATCTCTTTCGGTCATATGTGAATACTGAATCTGGGCTAGACGAAGCTTGTGAGTCCACCCTCAGCGTATAGCGATTTAGAGGAGTGAAGTCGGGCCGCTTCTAGATAGCGCGAAGGACCAAAGACGTCGGTCAAGGAGTAAAGAATGTTTCTGGGTATGGCAACTGATATAGTCTTTAGTATCTTTAATGTAGTGAATAATTTAGAAGTGTTGGTTTTTCTCCCCTGCTTGATGGTGAGATCAGGCAGGGGAGAATGCCGACCTACACGTCGGATGGAGGGGGTCCGTCAGCGGGGCACCCTCCCCCCCCCCTACCGGGACAAACCTTTGGTTCCCAACTGGTCTCTCGATGTGTGGTAATGTGGTGTTTGTTAGTGTGCGTGAAATAACTCGAACACAAAATGAAAACTATCAGAGCAGTCATCCGTTAGAGGTTTCCTACAGACAATTGCTGAATGCTTAATTCGACCAAGCTACTCGTACATAGGTAGAATCAAAAAGATGTGCCACCGTCGGGCCTAAACTCAGGACCTCCTGGTTAGAGTCGCTGCAGGGACAGTGGCAAAGCTGTCTCAGCTAGAGCTAAACCCAGCTGATAATTTTATTATTATATAAATGATTAATTGAACACATACATGAAATTATTGCGCCAGTATTATCTTGAAAGTGTGTTATTATTTTTATTTCAAGTGTCTTGTCTGGTTCATTTCCATTTTATTATGCAAATAATTGACTTTACAACTTTACTATTTTACGACCTCCTTTTATTTTTATGTTTAATTCCTTATAAACTCTTAAAGAAAATATTTAATATTTGGAAACTGACGAATATTTTGGTAACCTCTCGGTTTTATTTCTAATATATGTCTATTTAGATTCTCTATTCTAATCTAGTTTATCTTCTGGAATTATTAGAACTAGAAGAAGTATTGATATTTTATAAAGAACCATTGCATCGAATGACTTTGGTTGGACTAAAATTGAAATGAGATTAAGTAAAAATTATGTCTATCATATTTTGTTTACTATGAATCAAACATACATTTTATGACAAAATATTGAATTTCAATCTCACAGCTGAACTATATCATTGTTCAGACACTGGAATCACGAATTCTCATCCTGTAATTTGATATTGATTTACGCTGCGGAGTATTCGTTTTGAATACATTATATCTCATCAACGGGCAGTGGGAAATCCTTCAATTACACGACTCTCATTTGTCAAAGAAATAAAAAACTGGCAATAACTCGGGGGACAGGTGTTAAGGGTTATAACATATTCGTTCAATCAAACGGATCGTTTTAAAATTTTAATGAATTTAATTTAACTCGACAAAAATAACGGATCCAATTTTCAGCTTTATAATGCAGACAGTGGCTTTTGTATGGCAGGTCGTCACGAGCAGGGGGGGTTTTTGTAGCACCTCTCAAACACTCTATGCATGGATATATTCATCCACTTTTGGTTGCGTTTCAAAGGCTAACGAATAAAAAACAGAAGGGAAAATTTAACACTCTACTCGCCCTTTGTGTTATGACCTTAGTAGATTTAAAGGTAACATTTTGTGGTCAATTAATCAAAGCAGTGCTCAAATGCTTCCCAAAATGCACAGGTTGAGTGTGAACATACCTTTAAATAAATACATACATGTAGATATATATGTATTGTTTTGGTTTTCTCTTCATTGATACACATTTATATCAGTGTACGCTTTTATTTGCATTGTGACATAATAAAAAGTTTCAAACAGATACCCGGTTTTCCTAAACTCAGCTGTGGCTAAAAAGGCAGAATTATATTAGAATTTCCATACATACTTTCCAACATCCGGAGTAAATACTTTTTACCCAATTACACTTCGGTTTATAAACACATACAACTGAAATGAGCTAATCCTAAGCTTATTTTGATACACAAAGCCCTTCGAGGTGACTTTATTTTTCTATTATGAATTGTACGGTCTTACACAATTGTCATTTCTATCTTTATCTCACGAAAGTTTTTTTTTTCGAGAACTAAGCTAACTGTAATCCAGCAATCACCATTTTTAATCGTCACCTCAATATTAATTATTTTATTCAATCAACTTGGTTTTCCGTACTGATGAGTTTGTATGCGACTGAGGAGCTTGCACTTAAAACCAATATCCTTTACATCTTGGCCAGCAGACTTCATTGCAGCAGGGGCATATATTCAGAGTCTCGTATATCATCTACATTCAGACTAAACCTGCTCTAATACCCTACCCTGCCTTGTTAGTGTAGATGTGTGTGTGATCTGTGTACATGAAAGAGGAAGTGACTCCCTTCATTCACATTTTAATGCAAGCACTAAGGTGGGACCAGGAGCTACCTCGAGCACAATTGTGAAGGTGAAGGGTGATGATCGGCTTAATGGCTACCTCGACGACCAGGAAGTATGAACGAGCTGGAAGAGTCTAGCGATTGTAATTCTTCAAGTTTAGTTATTATTTGCCGATGAATAAAACCGGCAAAGGGTCGGGCAAACCCAGAGGAGCTTCTGCGGGAGGGCAGGCCGCGACCTGATTCCTTGCAATGAGACCTCGGGTTAACGAAATTGTAGAGACATCTTTCGGGGACTAACTCCCGACGACCACTATTCGTGGACGTAGGCCGACTGTATAACAACTAGTAGTGTTGTATACGTAAGCTTCCGCGGCTCGAATCCATGAATTTTCGGCTATCCGGGAGACGCCGCGTCGTTGGCTGGGGTGCCGACGTTTCGCCTGACATATCGCAGGCTTCCTCACTGCCCTGCCCTGAGGAAGCCTGCGATATGTCAGGCGAAACGTCGGCACCCCAGCCAACGACGCGGCGTCTCCCGGATAGCCGAGAATTCAACTAGTAGTGTTACAGAATGCCACAGACTTTCCCATATTAGTTTTCTATTTCCTTTGGTCTCACTTATATTTTCGAACTTGCCACATACTCTTGCCAGCTGACATCTATCGCCGCCCAAAATATATTGCTTCACATTTTCTTAATTTTTAGGTTAGTAGAAGGGAAAGAATATTTTAAAAATATTAAATAACAGGAAAACCTCATCCTAAATTACAATTTTCTTTTAAAAATTGGAGCGTGTTTAAGAAAATTGCGCTTAAGCTCTGTTGTATATTCAAAATTTGAAGCTCTTTTTCTCAGAAAGGTTTTGAGTTTTAACAAAAACTTCATGGGAAGTCATATGAATCATTTAAACTCTCAAATATAAGAGTTTAAAAAATTGCTGGTAATGTGCATATTAATGGTGCGAGAGATCTTTAAAAAGTATATTTGTGTAAGTTTTGAATAAAAACAAAAAAATAATTTAGCGCTATATTAAATAGTGCCATAAGCACTATTATATTCTTTCGAAAAGTTTGAAGAAAAAATTTGGAGTGTTTTTTGAGAAAATTGACGTTTGAGCGTCTCATGCCTCACTTAATCTCGTGGCTTTGATAAAATGTAAAATTTTTCTGTTTTTGTGTACTGTACAGTTCGGAATTGTTCCTGATGCGCCAATCTCCATTGGAAATTTTAACTGGTCCAAATATCTTTCTCCTGATCCGCCTTTCAAAAACCGCAAGACGCTGCGCATACTTTTATAGGCCACGTTTCTGCGGCATCCGTGACAACTGGTATAGTCCCTGTCCCATACAGTCCTAGTTTTGCGCCCCTTGATATCATTTTACTTTTAAATGCGTCGGTCGTCCTGGTCGGCAGAAGGAAACCTGTCTCCCTTTCTGGGGGCGGACGTTTCGCCCCACTGTGCGCGGTGCGCGCTGGCCTGGGCGTCGGCGTCGGCGTCGGCGCCGTCGTAATTTGCGCCTGGAGCAGCTCGCGCCGAGCTTCGCGCCGCCCGGGGCCGGGCCTTTTCTTTGTATGCAAATTTCGTTAATTAAGAATGATTAATGTTGAACGTGTGGTTCGGGCACGTACAAAAGCAACTTTCAAATCAATAAATATGCAAACGAAGCGAGTGCGAAGTGGGGCGCGCCGCGACGCGCAGCAAACCTCGCGGAATTGGAAGTCGTTCGTTTAGGCTTCTCTACAAAGCGACTTTCAGCGTCCAGATCGCTGCGTGGCCCGCGTGACCTCCGCGCTCTGTCTACATGAAATGGGATGGACCTTGATAAATCAATTAACGAATAGCTCAAAGAAAGGTATTCTCAAATAGGAGGAGGGGTGATAAAGCCAACAAACGTAACAAATCAAAACTTTTGATACAATGAGTAGTAGTTCTTTTCAACTCTTAGAGCCTATTAGTATAATTTGTTCAACGCAACTGCACCCATTTTTAGGTGTACGTGCCGCATTTAAATGCTGCTATTTACATTATTCAATTTCGAAATAAATAATTGATAGAGATAATATTAGCCGTGACACAAATAAAATGTTATTGTAGTTATTTTATCTAACAATTATTTTACAAATTTTTAATATTGTAACATTATTTAATATGATTTACGTTTAACAGTTTTTATATGCATGGCTACGATGACAATTTATAAAAGTTGTTTACAATTCTGTTCTTTGGAAGACATTTGCTATAAAAGTTCATGAATTGACATGAACAATACAGTCAATACAGTTGTTAAATGCATGGTGATGCACGTATAGACCTTTTAATTTATTATATAAATATGACAGTTAAATATTTGACAAGTAATACAATTTTTATTTATCAAAGATAATAATAAAGAAGGAACGAAAACATTGTTACTCTCATTTTAAGTAATATATAATTGATAAATGTGAACTTTTTATATCAAGAACGATTTATATTTGACCAGAATATTTTACATTTAATTAAATTCTAGAATATTTAAGCAAATATATTTTCAACCCTTTTCATAACGTACATTTGCATTTTTCTGAATCAAATGGAAAGCATATTGTTATTCTACATTATAAACTAATCTACTCGAGAAAATTAAAGTTTATATTTAGTTAAAGCATATTTACAAAAATACTTACCGCAAAACTGATAAATATTAACATTGTTATAACGAGTTTGCTTCCATGTTTGGTTGAATGTAAATAGATTTCAAAGTATACGAAGAGCAAATGTTGATGTCCCCGATTAATTTCCGTAGGCGTTGTATATGCACTTCACGTAAATAAACGTGAACGTTATAATTACCCAAAGCCTACAGAGGAAAACATGAAAATGAGATGAGATGAAAATGGGCACAAGAGATCAGTTGAAACATTTGTTTTATATTCTGTTAGTTATTTTGAGTAAGATAGACGCATCAATTGACTCTCCATTATCTCGCTCATATACAATTAATTAAAATACAGACGTTCGCGGAACCTGAATCGTACAACATGAAAAAATTTTCGGAAATCATAGGAGAGGACGTTTTTCATAGAACTCAAAAGCTTATTTAACATTTAACATTTAACAGTTTTTCAAAGAAAAATTACCGGTTACTAATAGCACGAGAAATGAATGGTAAATTTGTGAATAAATTACAGATTTCAGTTACTATATTTATTTATAATATATAGTTCAATATTTATTTAATGTAGAGCATACTAAATAATTGTTTGCTTCTGAAATAAAAATAACCGTCCGGATTACTAACAAAACTTCTTCGATTTTTAAATCAAAAAACAAATATAAGCAAACATCTAATTTTCTAATTAACAAAATTAATATTTTGTACATGTTTCATAGAATAATTCACATAAGGAGGGACATTTAATACTTTCTTAATTTATGATCTTTGTATTTTAATTTAGAAAATAATTTTAGTAAATCCTAATCTACTCACATAACATGAAATTATTAAGAAAATGTGAAAATTGAAATATTCTTCGGAAAGAACCTTATTAGTTTATAATAAGCTTATAGTCGCGGTTGTTAAGTGAACATAATTCAAGTTCCATTCAATATCTAGAATGTTTAACTGCAGAATATTCCAAAAGAATGTGTGTGTTTGCTGAATCAGACATGAAGACCAGTCGCATAGAGAGAGGGTGAAACAAGAGGTGGAAACGACAATAAAGCTTTACATGCAGAGCACATTTTCTAGAGTAGACTTCTGTTTTCCGCGCAACGAAGAGCTTCCCAATACACTCCGTCTTGCATAGAGTTCGAGGATGGGATCAGTCGACAGAGTTATTGTGTCCCCGGGAATGTTTACGAGGAAACGATAAACAGACGCACTCACGCTGCTTCTGAGAACTTGCAAAGAAGTAAAAAACAACAACATTGTGACTCTCAATGCGAAATGCTGTTGTGTCCACTAGCTTTGGAGAATGGAAAAGAGTTCTATTTGGAGTACAAATACTGATTACTGGGATCTGAGAAGTATCTTGTGAGGGAGCTAAAGCACTCAATAAGTCAGTTCGAGTGAAGGAAGATCGGTGACGCGAAAGCACTGAAACTGAAGAAACGATAGGTGGACAGAGTCGTGTTACTGTCTTATGTAGCGTAACTTGGTGTTTGCTAGACGAGAGTACAGCGTAACTGAAGAAAATTCCCAAAGAAGGTGGAATCGAGCCATATACTCTCGCTTGCGTATTCCCATGCTGGAAAATCAAAACTTTTAAGCAGAGAGCCAGAAACTTGACCTTTGCTACAGAATATGTCGGCAGCAGCCAATGAATCAGGGCTTGAAGCCAGGGGAGCGAGGCAACGGGGTCAGTGATGCGAAAGGGGTAGGGAGGTGGCGAGCGCGCACAACGCCCCCTTCGGTGGTGCGGGGCAGTTCAGTGACACTGGGAGGGGAAGCTACGGCGGAAACGAGGCACACTATCATGCCACAAGGCCAGTGATCGAGAGTAAGAGACATGGAGGCCACGCCCCCACAAATAGCCTAGAGGAAAAAATAAATGGGAAACGTTCAGGAAAAATGAAAATAACAAACTTAAGAAAATTTGTACAAAGACTAAAATGCACTGATAAATTAGCCATGTATACACTAAAAAATAATGTAAATCTAATAACAAATATCTTTATTATATAACAACAATCATTTATGTCCCCATCCAAATGATCGGCTAGATCCGCACAAGACATTTTAGAACCGCAATATAAACACCAGAACAAGGAGCAAAAATAAAGAAAATTATAATAATGAAATAATAACAGTGAAAAAATTTAAGCGCAAATGACGAAGAGTCAGAAGAAGCAAATCGGTTGGACCAAGATGAGGAATTTTATGTACAACAAAATCCGCATTTGTTTTCAATTGTTGGCTTGAGTTGTACAAATAATTTATAATTGTCACACAAACAAACCTGCGTATTTGCTAGTTTGACAGCCTCTCCGCAATTCTGTAAAGTAGTTTGACTCAAATTCGGCAATAATTCATAAATACTATAAATACAATAATCATAGAATAAATACCAAAAATCAAATAACCAACAAATTTGTTTTATTTACTCAGCAATAAAAGGCAGTTTTTTATATTTGTAACTCGCACAGTTTATTTCAGAAAGATGAAGAAGTACTACATAAATCGCGAAATTTGCCCAGAAACATGATTTTGATGCAACAATGTCGGTTTATACAATTCTACTGAAGACAATAGCAACCTCTATCAACTCTGCGATTTGGCACATTAAGTTTTAGTATCTTCGGTTGTAGGCAGTGAATAACAATTAATTGACATATCAACAAACTCGTACAACGGGGAAAGTAATTTAACACTTTAACCGTACGCAGGACCCCAGTCTACTAAACTTTCGCAAACAAACATTTATGTGTAGAAAAATAATATTTTTAGTAAATAGGTCGGTAGAAGAAGATGAAACAAGTGACATCGTGAACGCGGAACCGAATTTCATAATCTCGTTGAATGGAGAATTTTCGAATTATAAAACAAGCATTATGAAAATAAACAATTTTAAGAATCCGAAAGGGGGTACAAAATTTAGAAGAAAAGCTTAAAGAGGCAGAAAGATACTTACACAGAAGAACAATTCGTATAGGCAACTAATATAAGTGGCTTTCAAAACAATTTGGAATTTCGGCAAAGCAGGTGAACCAAAGGGCAATGGACTTTGGAGAACGCGACGAATTCATAAGCAACATTTTCAGAACCTCGAAAAATGGCCAAATCAGAATAAATTTGGCGAAAATATAAAATGTTCCATAAGATATCGGTGACAGAGGAAAGCGAGAGTTGTTGTTTTGTTGAAAAAACAATCGAAAGACTAGACTGATTGAGAATATTACAGAGGGATGATAGATTCCGAGCCGACAACATGTGCTAGCAAATGCTGGCAAGTTTACGTGATTTTGCGGGAGAAAATTTGTATCAGAGAGAAGGTGTATTGGGGGCATGCGCGGACCATAATACTTAGATAGTTGTAAGACAGAAGTACAGCATTTATTAGGTTGCGTAGAAACCCATAGGATGTGTGGAAATATGAAGGCGATGAGCCCAGCTGATGGATTTTTATGGTGAAATGGTGGCTGGAACAGATTCGCAAGTCGACGGCAACGCTATCGCATTCAGGGAAGTCAACATTCTGCAGATATTACCTGCGCGTACGAAATACATTTATAAGAAGGCCAAGTATTGTAGTAAATTTAGTAAACCTTGAAACAACGTAGATGGTCATCAAAACTATGACGTGCACGGTATGAATGAGAATGGTGAAATATTTTCTTATTAAGTGTGAATATTGAATTAATATTTTTTGCTATTGTATTAAAGCGTTTATTGTTTTGTGTAATGATTTTATCAGCAGCGTCATAGAGGAAAGAGAGAACGGTGCAGATTAACGCCGCCGAATAAACAAACAGTACCACTGAACACGGTACTGAATATACATTTGAGTAATGTCGAAGTCTCTTCTTGGTTTGTAGATAAAGAAAGATAATTTCTCCTCACATTACCAATAAGATAATAAGAAATATCATTTTCCCTATCCTGTACAGGGGGAACTTCGGTCCCAAAACCGAATATAAATTTTCCAGTGTCAACATCACTGCCGGAAAGATTATTATTTTAAAACGTTTATAAACAGAGAGTTTGGGTATCAGCTAAATACATAATGGATTTAAGGAAATAATTTTAATAATGAAGAGACACGACGGAACGGGCACAATATAGAATTTTAATTATATTTAAAAATAAAAATGTAATTTAAAACGAATTTCTTTAATGATCTCACTTCCGCGCTCTTTCCATTGCACAACTATACGGAGGTTTACAACGTGCCTTGTTAAAATTTCGCCAAAGAGCATGCCATACTAGTTTGTACTTATAATTTGGGTACCGTTGCATTGAAAAAGGAATAAATACTGCGTTTGAGATGTTTCATTTAAACGCTTGAGCGATAAATGGAGCGAAGAGATCTGGTAATACGTGCAACATTCATTATTTTTTCGTTGTTTTTTCGTCCTCCCATATGGAATGCGACTTCAATAACTGATATAGTATCGGCATTGCTCGTTATCGAAAGCGGAAGAGCCGGAACTAAAATTTTCAGACACATCTATTTCGGTGCAATGGTCTCGTGGCCGAAAACGATGGGAAATGACGGACAACTACGATGTGGCCCTGATGGACATCTACGATCAGAGCAGCCGACGGATAGAATTTCTCTATAGACACTGATAATGACCTAGCTACGTAACTACGTATTGTAAAAATCCCTGACCGTCGCGGACTCGAACCCGAGGGGCACCCGTTCAACGAAGCAGAAGAGTCACGGAAGTTGTCACTAAGATATTGCAGTCCGCGGCTGACCAAGCTACTAGCTCGGCGCGTATTTGCAAAGCGAGGTTGCCGCTTCAAGTGGAGGCGAGGTGGAAGCGGAGATCTCGGGGCGATCGCCTTTTGCCAGTGCTCGGACGGAGCCTGCGGGGCTGCGGGCAACCCGCTTCAAATTAAAGGGCGCGAGCAACGGCGCGTGACGGCTGAAGGCGGCCTCAGGGGGACACGGAGGAACAGATAACGGAGGTCAACAGCGGCAGAGGAAGTGGAGAACTGTGGTGGTAAAGCGAAGCGTTGGGAATTTGGAAGGAAGAGTGAGTAGATAAACGGAAATGATAAAGTGTAAGGCACTCTAGAACCTATAGTTTGAGATGAGATACGCTTTAAATTCGGTGACGAGAACTGAGGAGTCAAAGGAAATGGAAAACTGCGATGAGATAATACCGAGTAGCAAAGAACTGTAACAGCAAGCATAAATAAAACACTAACACAAAATTCTAAAAATGGCGGTAATCGAAGGTGCATTGCACAGAGAGAGGACTGATCAGATCTGCAAGAATTAGAAGGGGGCTAAGCAGGTATGATAGGAATAATAGAGATGGGATTCGTGCGTAGAGAATGCAATCAGTCACATTAACAGGGGACTACTAGAAGCTTGGACAGAAGAAAGAGAGAAATGAGATTAGATAGACTATGGCGGACAAGAAGGTGGCGAGAACGGGAAAGAGGGAATCGAGCAAGAGAAGTAGGAAAGTGTGAAGATGGGGCGAGAGGCCTAAAGGGTCTCGTGAGAGCCGCGAGAGCGAGCGGGAGGACTGAAGGCGAAAAAAGACGGGCAGTCAGCGAAGGCAAGGGGTAGTAAAGGCAAGGGGTGGGTGGCAAGAGCGAGTGGTTGCCAAAGACGATAGGGTGGGAAGGGCAAGTGGGTGGCAAGGGCAAGAAAATGAAGAGGGCGAGTGGGTGGCATGGCATGGGCCAGTGGGTGGCAAGGGCGAGAGGGTGGCGAGGGCAGCAAGAGGGGGAGGGCGGCCAAGACTACAACTAAGACTCGCCGCAAGCGCTTGGTATGGAGGAGGGCAGCGAGCTAAGGGGATGTGAAGGCGGGGATGGACGCAGCGAGGGCCGTAAGGAAGGCGGCCAGAGTGCTCATGGGTGGTGAGCGGCGGCGTGGACGGAGTGGAGGAGGGCGGGCCTCGCAAGGGACGCAAGATTGGACGACTGCGGCGCGGTGTCTGGCGGGGGGGGGGGGGGCTGCGCGGTTGACGGCGCCCGAGGGCAAGGCCCTGCGGGGCCCCGATTGCGTCCCCAGCCCCCCCTCTCCCCCCCACCCGCTCACAAGCGGACCGCTTAGCAGCCTCGCTGCCGATTTAATGCTTCAAGATACGTCTTTGCTTATCAAAGCGCGTAAATGCGCACTGAGACTGACATTTCCCGCTCGGAAAACTTTATGAAGATACGAGTGTGTAAGAACCGCACAAGAAAATCTTGGAAGGCAATATATTTTATTTCGTAATTAAAGTTATTTATTACCATGCTATCAGGATAGGTTAGAGATTATTTTCGCAGTAGATGTCTCATGTTCTTTTTCATAAATTATTACACACGTAATGTTAAATAACTTTAAGATTTGATTCTTTATAAGTAGTGAAATAAAATAGCAGATGCAATGCACTCTCGTATTGAGATTCTCGGATCAACATCACAACTTCTGAAAAGTAGAATTGTTGCGTTAATTGAAGAACTGATTTATATTTAGTTCGAATGTATTCCTCCACCCCTCCTATAAACAACTCCTTCTTTTTGTCAAACTTATTTATTTATTTTAATAATTATCATATACTCTTACATAGTGTTCAGTGTCGGATTAATCCTTGCGAGAGCTCCGAAGCGGTTATCGAGTGGGTGTCATAATATTTCTTCATTACTCAATATTGATTTTTGCTTGCGGACGAGAGAAACCTAACTTTGATCTTGTTCGCAGAAACTGATGCAAAACAACAATATTTATAAACACAAATATTTCCTATGACTTCTATTTATCAAGAGAATGTTATATAATATTTAATTATGTATATTGAAGCTCAGTAGTAACATACACAAGCTAAAAAGAGATTACTGTTTTACATTATCTTACAGCAGTCAAAGCAATGTTTTTTCTTTTCATGTCAGAGGGGGTGAATTACACATGCATTGCACTGAATGCAGTTAAAATGGGTTATTTTCATTTATTTGCATTTACAAAAGATGGCTCACACATTTTCTCTCTACATCAAACGAAATGTTTTTCGGTAATAACATTCAAAAGAAAATATGAGGACAGTCGTCTCTTCCCTCACCCCGTTAATCCGTTAATGTCCATTCCGCCTTCACATCCGTCTTTGTGTGGATCATTGGCGACGGCAGAAGCAGTAGAAGATAACCTTTTGTACCTCTCTCGAAAGGGAAAGCAACAAATGCACGTTCTTCCAATTCTTTCTTCGATATCTAATGAGGAAATGACTGACAACGAGACCCATTTAGTTATAGACTTCGATGCAGTGTTTGCTCTAGGTTTTCATGATCTATATTCTTTATAATTTGGGTTAAAGTCAGTTGTTAACACGTTGTTTAGGAAATTAGTTTTAGTTGGATTGCTAGTACAGTACAAGTATGAAGAAGGCATCAATGACACACGTCGTTATCTCATGTTGCGGTGCATTAATTGACACTTCCGTGTGTTGATTGTAATGATAATTGTGTGACTAACATTTTAAACAGGTATAAACATAAATCGATCCTATTTATTTGTAATTTGTAAAACTTAATATCAAGTACGCAAAAGGGTTAATGTGTGGTTAGATATAATGTTTAATATGGTGCGGACTTTAGCGTTAAACGTCTGGTTGCACGCTTGGCAATGGAAAGGAGCAGCTCGAATTGGACCTTCTACACCGAGGCCCCTGAGAACCTAGATCTCTTACTTTGTGGGTAAATTTCATCTTAAAATGACCGCAAAGAATCTCTCTACTCGTACGAACCACTTCACTGAGGAACTCGCTATTGAACAATGGGACATGCCAATCGCTAGTTGACTCTTAGAAAATATTTGCGTTCGTGCGCGTTTTTCGGATATGACTTTCCTCGAGAGTACTTGGTTACGAAATTCTGTCGTGAAAAATGATCCACGGTGTTGCTTGTGTGTTGAAATACAACAGCAGAAATTTCATATTTTAAGCTTCGCTACGAGGTATGTCTGCAGCTCTGTTGGTCGGTCTGTGGCTTTGAACGGCTAGAATGTTCATATGGGAACAAAATCCACTACTACAAGTGGTGAATAAAAGGATGCCGATCAAGTGTACGTTGCACGATCGTATGCCTTGCCGATCGCTGTGATTGGGCAAGATGTTATTAAGGGCACGTCTTCCTTCGTGCATTAAATACGCGTTCCATACTTTTTTACTACAGAGTGGAGCCCAGAGCCGAATTACCGGCGTCTCTTCCTGCGACCTCTGTAGACTTCGGCGACGTTCAACTATTTATTTACAGGTGATTCGTCTTTGACGGCATTCCATATAAAAGAACTAGAAGCGTAGTCTTAGCCAACATTATTAATTAATACAAGATCAGCTTTTGATAGGTCAGTCATCACTACAACACAAGTCTTCTAGAAGCTTCCAAGTAGCAGGTAATTGGTGATGGCCAAGCCATCGAAAACTGCTTAGAGTTCAATAATACTGTTGGCCACGATAACGCCTCTAATTCTTTTATTTGTCGTTAGACTAACGCGGGGATTGACACGAGGACTTTCACTTTGGACTCTGGTGTCTCGTTCCCATGGTCAAGAAGTGAAAGAAAAAAAATGGTAAATTTAAAAAAATACAGTCATGAATAATACCTAAACAAATGTCTCGTAAACATTAAACAATGAAGATGGCGCTGAATATAATATCGAAACTAATTTTTGAAATAGTATTTAAATTACAATGTTCAGAAACATGGAATACACCGACGACTCTTTGAATATTATGCATTTTTAATTGAATAAGAGTTACATTTCAGTATATTTGAATAGTATCAAATTAAACATGATTTTTTAAATTCGAAACCTGTGAATTTAATCTAACGTAAATTGTTCAATATACTAGTTTACAGTAACAAATGCCACATAGTTTCATTGACATAATCAAGTTTAATTAAATATACAATTTAAAAATTATAAATAAACTGGATATACCTTTCTACTGACATAGTATTCTTTCAGCTTCCTTCGTTCGCTCCTGTGTCTCAGATATTATTTCTTTCAATGCAGCGCTCGTATTTTTATCCAAACATTTCGCTTCAGTGACTTATTAAATTTCAGCTAAACGAAATATCACCTATCATAAAAAGTGTTTCAATAGAAAATTCATTATCTTAATGGAAGAGTCGAAATATTTCAAGTGACATGAAACATCTCCAAAATGGTCTGGGATGAAATATGATAAGCGAAAGCTGCTAATCTCTTCACAAATCCTCAATTTCCGCGGCGAACGCGCTCTGGCGGCCGGCCCGACCGCTCCTTTCCATCTGCCCCGCGACAGCAAATTCTGGCGGTATCGACCACTCCAATCTCTTTTCCATTGCTTTCCCGTCCGCTGCATCCTGACGGCGGCGGCGGTGCTGCCGTCTGGCGGGCGTTATGGATTAACCCCCAAGAGCTCTCCGCTGCCGCCGCCCACGACGGGGCGGGGAACGCAGCCGACGAAACGGCGACGTCGCTGAGGCAGTGATGGAGGAGAGGGGAGCTGTGACGGCGGCGGCACGGTGACAGGGAGAGAGGGTCACAAACGCTGCGACGACGGTTGAAACAGTGTTTGATCAGTGTTTTCACTGACAGTCCGGGAAAGGAGCGACAGGCAGACTATGATGTTAAGAACGCTAATGGGAATCGTCTTTATTAGGTCTGTTATTCGACCATCGTCTGTTATGTGACCATTTACATTTGTAGGATCAGGCATGAATATCACGCTTACATATAAGTTGAACAGATGACGCATTTCTGACAACTGTGAACTAGATGAAAGTAGTTGTTCTAGGAAAGCACATACATTCTCACATTATTTGTAACGGCCACGTAATATTTTAGTACTAGTTGAGCCCACAAAGGTGCTTCGAACTCGGAAAAAAATTGCTGGGAATCGGTCCACGCACATAAGTACCTCACGTAAAGACGTTTTCTGTCAGACCACCTGCTGAAGGTATTGAAATAACTCTCGAGCCTCATGAAAAGTAAAGATAGATGTCGTTTTAACAAACCATAAAATTTTATAAAATCATGTTTTCTTTTGTATCAAATCATGATACCAAAGAAAAAATTAATTAAATTACTGGAATTTTACTGAAAATCATACCTGCGCTATTTTTCGAAAAATAGAACAATTTTACATTTTTGCCCCTGTGAAAAATTTTATTATTTTCAATACTCAATTGACTTATCAATGACAGATTTTAATTTTTCTGCAAGAAAAAAGATAACCAGTTAGAAATTCGAATGTGTACAAACTTCAATGCAGTTTGAAAAGAACGTCAATCACAGTGGATGAGGCAATTACAGTCGCAAGACATCCGAGCAGTCAGAAGTTCTGGGAATACTTTATATAATACATAATAAATTGCAATACCTAGTAAGAGCAAAAGTTACTCTAATAACAAAAGAGTAATTGCTATCGCGTCAAAGAAACCGCTCAAGAGAGGGACGAGATGACGAAGGTACAAAATCAAGTAACAAAAATAAAAGATGAATATATTGTTGCTAACAAAGTAAACTAGCTTTGAGTAACCAACTAGTTGAGAAGTAACATCTTCCATGCTGAAGGACACCTATTTATGGCCGTATACTTCTAGCTAGCGGATGTTACGTCAACGAAAGGAAGGTCTAGGGAGAGAGTCCAAACAACTACAGAGGAAGCGCTGAAAAAAAAGAAGGTGGCTGAAACGCAAATGCAAGAGCAAAGACAGAAAAAACAGTAACAAAATAAATGAAAAATTCCCATTACAAAAGTGAATAGCTAGAAAAATCTAACTAGTTGTGTCAACTCAACTCAACTACTGAAGAATACCCAGTTGTGGCCGCAGGCTTGGAAGCCGACGAGAGCAACGCAAACGAAATGAAGGTCTAATGAGAGAGTAGAAACAACTGAAGGGGCACGACCAGCAGCAGCGCTCGGAAGGAAAACGAGGCTGCTGAAACAAATGCAGGCGCAAAAGGCACAAAATCAATTACAAAAATAAACGAAGTAATTGTTAAGAAAATTAAATACCTCCGAATATCCAAATAGTTGTGGCGACGTAACTATCGCGCTCATGAAGGTCCAACTATAACCGCAGGACTTGAAGCCAGAGGCTGAACGCATATGAAAAGAAGGTGTAAAGGGAGAAGGAGGTGCACGACCAGAAAATTTTCGCTCGATAGAAAAACGAGCTAGCTGAAACAAACGCAAACGTAAAGAGCACAAAATCAGGTAAAAAATAAATGAAGTTATTGTTGCTATCAAAACTGAATATCCGCGAATACCCAACCAATTGTGTCGATCTAACTATCAAGCACCCGAAGACCCAACTACAGGCGCCTGACGTGAAGCCAGCGGCAGAACGCAAACGAAACGAAGGTCTAATGAGAGTCGAAACAACTGTAGTTGCGCGGCCAGAGGGAGCGCTCGGAGAGAGAAACGAGGTCGGCGGGACGCGAGTGCCGGAGGCGGCGGCGGCAGGCACAGTGACGGAGTCGGCAGCGTCGGCGATGGCGGAGGATCGCAAAAAACGCCCGGGGGCGGTGCGGGCGGGGACGACGTTGGCGAAGGGGGGCAACGCGGGGGGGAGGGGGCAATTTAATTGTGCGCGCGTCTCCGGGGGCCGCGCGCGCCCCGGGACACAGACGTTTTACCGCGCCCTCTAATATTCCATTTCCATGCGCATGCGGCTCGTAGGTGCAATGCAATATTAACGCTGGCCGCGTCCTTCTCGCAGAGACCCGGTCGCTCGCGCAGGCCCCCCGCGCTTTTTGTTTGTCCCGGTGTTTGTTTAATCCCTAACGTAATAAATGGCGCGACGTGACGCTATTTAGAATTGTACGAAAGTAATGCACTTTCTGTTATGTTGTTTACGTAATTTCATTCCGCGTTAATGGTTGAAAAAATGAGAGACGTTGGAAAATAATTATGAAAGCCCATTTTAGGGGAGGATATTTTCGTCTGTACGATGCCTGAGTAGATTGAAAAACACAGGACATATTTTGAGGAAACACCTGAGTTCATTTAATCTCCTAAAGTACTCGCTGGAAGAAATAACGATTTTCAGTATGCACCCAATAAAAAGAGGTCATTTTCGAAGTGACTAATCTCCATTTTCGTTTGCTTTATAGTTATATGTATCATGCTGATAAATAGTATGTTCAAAAGTTGCGTTTCGCTTGCGTTAAACGCCCTCCGGAAACAGTTGAATCCTACCTTGAAATATAAATATAAATAATGGTACTTTCCCTTCATGAAAAAATGTTTCACGGAGAAATATGACTTTAGGAATAAGCCCTTTATATTGTTTAGCATCTGATATTTCCCACCTGTCTTGACGATGAAATTATTAATTTCATTATTCGTAGTAATTTATAGTGGCTTTTAGTCGTAAAATTGATAGTTATTGTTACGATCAATAGACAATGAAGATATTTAGATTAATAATTGTAGAGAAATATAGAAGAGACTATAAAGGGAATTATATCAAGGAAAAATCCCTTAGTACACAAAAATGGGAAATTTTACACGTTGGCCGCTACAAACGCATCGCCGAACTAGTAATGAATAATACTGTAAATATACTAGAGAGAGCTAAACTCAGGTGAAACGCGACACAGCAGTCAACTAGTACGATGAGCGAATTATCTCTGCCACAACAATCAACTAGCAGCAGGTTCCCAATTCCAAAGAATTCCCACTAAAGGAAGTATCTTCCGTGAAGCACATCCCCACTCTTATTGCAAACCAAATCCCCCCTCCCCCCCGCGAATGCCCCGCCCTTCGGAGACGCGCGCGTTGAACGACTGCAGCAGAGCAAATAAGCGCGAGTCGCCGCGCCGTGCAGTGCCGAGGGCAAATCCACGGAAGCGCTTCGCGGCGAACACGGCCAGCAGCGCGTCTTCTCCGCGCTCAGCATTCCGTGCGCGGAGGCCAGGGGCGCTTTAAAGAATTTCTCCCAAATTGAAAATAGCGGGAAGTCCCGGACAATAATTCAGGGCGCTCTGTCTTCTGCTGACCTCGTTCTCTTGCGGCGGGTACTTGTGGCAGCCACTTCGAATTAGGAGTGTTTGGGTGAGAGGTGGCGACGCGGAGACTTCGTTCTCTTTTAACAAATTCGAGTTTGCTTTTTTGTTGATGGAAATTAAGATAGTCTTGGATTGTACTTATCGTTCTGAAAACCTATTTTGAATCTGTACGAATTTACAAAAATACAATATTTACCTAAAAGAGATTTGGAATTTATCGTATTTCGTTAATGTTAGAATTACATAAAACAATGCTCTTAATAACTTATCTGTATGAAACAGAATGTAAAATACGTTTATCTATATTTTTCGCGTTTGTATCGAATCATTGTTCTGAAAAAATGCATCTTTATCAAAGTAAAATGTAGTATCTCGAACTGCAAATGCATTTACGAGCATATAATTCATTTTCATCATTCAACTTGATTTTGAATAAAATAGTATAAATAGTAGTAGTGGGTAGGTAGGTGGGCGGGTGGCCCAGTAGATGGTTGTGTAGGTGGGAAGATGGGAGGTTGCGTGAGTGAGAGGGCAGGTAGACGTGCAGATGTGTGAGCGGGTAGATGTCTGTGTGTGTGTGTCTGTGTGAACGGGTAGGTTTGTGTCTGTGAAAGGGTGGGCGGGTATTTAAGTAGGTGTGCGAGTGAGTGGACGGGAAAGTGTGTGAGTGAGCGGGCGGGTGTGCTTCCGGCAGATTGGCGGGTAGCCCGGTGGGCAGGAGGGTAGATGGGTAACTAAGCGAGTGGGTGAGGTAGGGAAACGAGTGGATAAGTGGCCAATTCAGCAGGCGTGTGTTGCGGATTGGGAGGTCACTTGGAGATGGTCGGAAGGCCAGTGGTGGGTGGTCGAATGGAGAGTGGGTGGGAGAGTGGGTCGGTGAGTGGACGGGCGTAGCGATCTCACGCCGTTGAAACGACGCGGGGAAGTATTTACATGCGCATTTCGCAGTCGCGCGGGGCCGCGACCACCCATTTCTTCCAAAAATCCCTGCGGAAGACAGCCCGCGCCCTGAGCTTTGCCAACCCGCCTTCCTCACCGTCATTCCTTCGACCGCTTTTCGCTCTGTACCCGCCAACTGGGCTACATGCAACATGCTACGATGGCTTCTGCCTGTCTACTGACCACTGGGCGAGTCAGTCGTTAACATGCTGCTATCTTCTCCCCGAATCCCATTTCCCGCTATCCATCCCCGTTCGCCGCCTCATTGTGCCACTTACTGTCAGCTTGAGCGGAAACCTTTACAACCCATTACAACGAATCACTCTCTCATTCACCCAATTAATTTCAAGAGAATATCTACTTCACCTCTTCACTTTTTCCCGATGTGCAACGCCCCTTGTTCATCCCCTCTTCTCTGATACCCACCGATCCCTGCATGATATCTACTTGTCAGGAAACCTTCCTCGAACCCTTCATTTCTAGTCGTTAGTCACCACCGACGCACGTCATGTCATAATGTGGTATTTCACCATTATCATTTCCTTATTTTTCACCTACAATCGAGGCTATTTAGCGGCTGAGTCAGCATTACAGAGTCAGAGTCTCTGGAGTAATTCTGTGAGGTTCCAGAGTTCGAGATCCGACGGTGGTGTATTTTCGACGCTACATATATACTCGTACCTACGTCGAATTCAACCGCCCTCTGGAAGAGAATTAGAGTGGCCAGTTGCTCTGATCGGTAAATAGTTTTTCTCTCTTTCTCTGATCAACAGCAGACAAATGCCGGAGCAGTACCCTAACAAACGAGCCACATACCATGGGCAATTCCACTTCCTTGCCCTATCCTCTCCCTCCTCTCTTTCGCTCGCTCTCTCTCTCTCTCTCTCTCTCTCTCTCTCTCTCTCTCTCTCTCTCACACACACACACACACACACACACACACACACACTTACATGCAATATGTCACATGTCGGAAGACCAATTGGAGCCTCAGATCTTGTCCCATCCGGGGCGGTGTGCCGTTAGGGGAGATACCTAGAAGCGATTACAACGCAAGCCGACATTTCTGAAGGCACCACACCTTACCACCCGTCTAGAAAGATCATCACCTCCAGGCAGAAAACACATTCTCTACTGTATACACACTAATCATCACAGCAACTGACGTGCACTGAAACATCAAGCAAGCAAGCAAGCAAATCCAAACTACTACTCAGCAACCGTTTCCAATCACCTGTTTCTCCTAACGCAGCCTTTCTGCCTCCGCACTTTTCCAGGATCCAGCAATAACGCAGCTTGATATCGCAACTGGGAAATCCACTACCGCCGCTGGCGTTTGCAGAAGGGCGGGGCTCTAAGAAGCAGCGGTGATAAGGGCGTGGGGTGGGGCGAATGCTTTCGACGTGGGGGAATGGACGCGGTGGACGCCGTTAGGGGAAGAGAGGGGTGGATCGAGCGGTAGCTTAAGATGAAGGGTGTGCTGGTGACGTGTGGGACATGAAAAGGGCCTGAAGTTCACTGATGCGTGGAAGTAACAGGGGGAAGAAAGAACAATGTAGTGGCGCTGTTGGGGTATGGATGAAAGGGCAAAGAGAATGCGAAAGCTGTGGTATACATGCAATGCAGGAGACTTGTCAGGAGTTGTCTCGGCAGAAGAATATTTAGAACGATGCAACAGTAGATGCTTGTGTGGGTGTGTTTAGGTGGACAACAGAAAGATACACGGAAAGGAAAAAATAGATTCAGGGGGAGAGGGAGCGAGAGAGAGATTGAAATCGAGAGAGAGAGATTGAAATGACAGAGAGAGAGAGAGAACGGGGGAGATGAGTTGAGAGAGTCTTTCTAAAGGATCTTTGATGCCACAGCCTAACAACAACATATAGACTACTTGATGTAGATATCTTCGTTTTTTGTCTGTAGGTTTGTTCCGTTTTTTAGAAAATTAATAATATTAATTATCTTTAACAAGAAACGCCCAATAATAATTAAATGCGTCCATCATCCGCGTTTATGTAAAATTAAAGTAGGATTTAAAAAATGATTCAATAAAAAAGTTGACGTAATAATAAATTAAGAATATGAAAATACTAGCAAAATATAGACAATGAAATATTATATTCAAACATTGACATGTGAAAAATGGGGGAGAGACACATATATGAAGAGTAAGAAGTTAATTAAAATCGTTATACAAGTAGAAACTGCACTGAAATACACCTCATTAAAACAGCATTGGTTTGAATTGCAAATAATATCAGGAATTGATTGCATGAAAATGTATCGCAGTGACAAAAGAATTATGTATGAAGGCTACTGTAATGTTCTAGTAATAAAACTATTTCTGTATAAATTTAAATCACAACAGTAGAAGTAAAGAAGATTTCCGACAATCGTGGGGCATTAAAAAGTCGGGAGAAATGTTAGAAATGCAATGCTGGATAAAAAGACTCACGGTTGACGAAGATCGATGTAGAAAGGACGCAGTCAACTGGAAGACGACAATAACCGTAAACGATAGCAAACTAAAGAACGGCTTTGGGAAGTGAAGGCCGACGCAAAGTAAGGGAGAAGGGCGGAGGAGTCAGCGGGTGGACGACGGCCACATGGGGAGAATTCATGGGGGGCAGATAGAAGCGGCGCCGCTCGCAGGGAGGGGAGCACGGGCTGAGTAGGCCTAAGGGAGGCCGCGGCCGCGAGACGGCCAGGGAGGGGGGCAGCAGGCGTGGGAGGGCGTCGTGAGGCTGAAGGGGACGGAGATGTTTTCTCTGGCTTTGCATAACGCTCTGCATGACAATGCCGGCCCCGGTGGTCGCGGCATTGTGCGGGGTATCTCGTCCGGATACGTGCGGGAAATCCCGGCGCGACGCGCGGGCCGAGCTGCGCCCACCCCCACCCCCACCCCCACCCGCACCCCACCCCCGCTCCGCGCCCGCGTCGCGTTTGATTCTCCATCTCCTCCCCGCGTTCTTTCGCTCCACGGCCCGAAGACGACCGGCGCTGCCGCGGCCCACGACGACGACGACGACGACGACGACGACGACGACGACGACGACGACGACGACGACTACTGCGCGATTCGCAGGCGCCATTGTGGAGAACCGCCTCGCGCAGATAAACGCTGGGGAATCGGCTGTTGCTTGGGGGTTCGCACCTCGGCGAACGCAGTCCGTAAAAGGCGCGCTGCAGCGTTGCTCGCGCTTTCGCCTTCGAACGCGCGTATCCATTCAATGGAAGGAACTCGAAGAGACCGTCAGCACTGGTTTTTGTACATTTTATTTTCACTTTCATTGTTTGCGTTTGCTTTTTAGAAAATAGTACGACGCTGACATCGATGTATTCATGATAGGATAATAATTAACAATTTATAATTGTAGAAATAAAAAACATTTTAGCAACAGTTTTTATTTATTTACACAACAGGCTTATGGCCCAAACGAAATTATATATTACACATAGTTGACGTACATACAGAAATTAAATTTTATGTTTCTTTTAAAGTGAGGAAAAGCATTAAATGAATTCTATTATTCAGAAACAAGTTTCTTTACGTAATATTTTTAACTCTCATTCCGATTCAGATTTTGAAACACAAAAAGTGTAAGGACTCTTTTCGAGTCATAAATAGCAATTTAAAAGTATTTTGTGGTTTGCGTAAGTCTGCAGATTCATTGTGAATTTATTACATATTATTATTTCAAGCAATGTGACATACTATTTCTGGTCAGTGTGGCTTCACGTAAACAAAGTAGTTGGATAGATGTGTTTTTGGCATCACTACAGGGGAATATTCCCAATAAATACTATAAATCGTGCTCCTCACAACATCATTAGTAACATTACAAACGCTCTAAATTATACAGAGACTACATTAAATTGTTATAGAATGTCCTGTGAATAGTGTTTTGTATCATGTCACGAAACTAACTATGAGAGCAAGGTTCTCAATTTGTATGAACCGACAAACTGAGCAATTAACGCACAGCGAAAAGGATCCAGACACAATGACGCCCAACGAGTGAACACACAAACACGCGGATATAAACAATAATATAAATCAAGCGCAGGTCCACAGCGCTGGAACAGCTTTCGAAAGGGTAAATATTTCCTGCAACCTCCCGATTGGGAAGCCCACTTCAAAGGGAGGCTGCGTGGCAACACGAGACACATCAAACGCCGCGGCAATCGAGTGCTGTCCTGCAGCACTCATTCCAGGGATTTCCAGCGCGCCGCTCAGCAAAGAGGCAACCGCCGTGCGAGGCGCGAACACCCGCGGCTCGGCTCGGCTCGGCTCGGCTCGCCTGCGATGCCGGGGCTGAATGGCGGATGGAGCCGCTCCCGATTGCCACATTCCGACGTTGATGGCTCCTCCTGAGGCACCATCCGCTGGACGCGAGGACCTCTCTTGGGGTCAGAAGGAGGATGGAGGACGGTGCGCCCCGAGACTGAGAAATGGCATCTATTTAAAATCGGAACCGAAAATTGTTCGGAAATTGCTTGCGAGATTCGTTGAGATAAGCTTTGAAATAAGATGTGTTTCTTAATTATTTTTGTACTTTTATTCAAAGTGATGAGTGGTGGAGTGATATGTATGTTTAATATTCAGTAGACATGATATAAATATGTATATTATGTGGTATTTCAAAATAGTTGAGCATTTACCTTGTTCCGTGCACCTTATAATTGCAGTTTACACTCTCGAGAAAATTGCAAGAAAATCTACATAGTAATTGAGCAAGTATATGGTCTCCAAAACAATTATTATGAGAGTATTATTCTATAAATATTTATTGACATACTATTTAAGTTTGAACTTGGCAGATAGAGCATTAATAGAGAATCTGATTCAATGTTCGCTACAAACACACTCGGAGATTATTCTTGGATCTAGTGAAATGATTCCTAAACGTTCTCGGTTTAAAATAACAATAAAAGGTTTTCAACTACCAAGAATCTCCTTTACCAAGAATCTCCAGTACTTTTAATATTTTGTTTATGATGAAAACCTGGAAAGTCGGAATAATTTTGCATAACGAAAAAACATTGAATTTGTCATATGGAATTAAAAATTATATTACATGCTGAGTGATTTCATTTTCGGTCAAAATTCGAACACAGGCGTGTTTTACGTAGTGAGAGTTTTTATTCAGATACGCTAACCCTCTCATTCGCGAATTGAGTAGTTTTACCACAGAATTGCGTGTTTACGATGAATCTAATTTAGAAGTATACTGTCTAGGATAAGCGGGAAAAAAGCTACATCATGTGAATATAAATGACAAAACTAACAAAATTGTGAAGTGATGAAATTTGGCTCTCAATGAAAAGAGCACAGAGATATCAAGAAAATTTCTTTGACATCAGATATACATGATGACATACTTCGATACCAGAGAACAAGGCATTTTTTGGCCGAGGTTCACGTACTGCAGGGTGACTTTCCGTATAGGAAAATTATATATTCGAAGTTTTCCTGTGACCATATCTCACAACAATTATTTTTTATAATTAATTCTCAAGTTTGGGAAAGGTAACGACAATAGTAAAAATCACTCTAAAATTTTAGTTATCCGTGACTCCGTTAGCAGAGAGAAAGAAACAAAAAAGGAACACCATTCAGAGGAGCTAGGAGTCTAATTTTCTTCACCTGCGAAAAACGCACGACATAATGTTCTTAGTTCACGAGCGAATTGAGGATTTACATTCGTCAATTCACGTAATTAGAACATACATGACGAAACAAACTAATAATACGAATAAATTGAAATCTGATTTAAGTACTCCGAGCAATTATTTTTCATTTACATGATTTTTTTTAAAACACAAAGTATCAATTAGTAAGATTCATTTACCACTCCTTCATTTATCTCTATTCTGCTAGTTTCGTTTCTTTCTGTTGATTTAACAGAGGCAAAGTGGAGGACTGAAGAAAATTTTAATGAATATTTTTAATCCGATTTTACTGAATTGTAGTCACTAATATATAGTGATTGAAATCTGATAAATTAGTTTAGTTTTTCATTTTGATAAGTTTTCTATTTCATTTGGTCTCGAGTAGCTACAATGACTTGCCACATACTCTTGCCGGTATATTTTTTCACATTTTTTTAATTTTTCGTTTTTTTTAATTTTAGAGTGAAAATATTATTTTATGATTATTAAATAATATTAATACTTAGTCCTAAATAACAATTTACTTTGAAAATTTAGAGCCGATTTTAAAAAACTGGCATTTAAGCGCTACTGTAAATTCGAATTTTGAAGCTCGTTTTCACAGAAATTTTTGATTTTAAGTAATTTTAAGTAATTTAACTCACAAATAATATGGTGTTTACAAATTTCTGGAAATGTGAATATAGCGCGAGCGATCTTTCAAAAAATTTTCATTTGTTTAATTTTTGAAAAAACAAGAAAATACACCGAAAATAACACTACGCCATACGAAAGAGTGGCATTAACGCTATCCGTTCGAAATATTTGAAGAACGTGTGGAGTCTTTTAAGAAAATGGCGTTTGAGCGTTTCGAAAAATGCATAATTTTGAGCTAGTTTTCACAGGAAATAGTTGAGTTTTCGAAACACCTTATATGACATTATTTAAAGCATATAAACTTATGAATACAATAATGTGAACAAATTGCCGCTAATATCAATATTATCGACATGAAAGGCAAGTAAAAACTATTACATTTTTGTAATGTTTGAAGAAACAAAATAATAGAGCAATATAATGTTTATATTATCTTTTAAAGTACATTTTGCAATATCCCTACCATAAGTTTAAAGAAAAAATGCTAGCCGTTTTTAAGAATATCTTATTTCTGTATTTTTTTAAATTACACATTTGCACACAATATTGCGTGAAAACTCATGAAATTTTCAAAAAATGTACAGGATCTTCATGAAAGAACTTCATGGAAAACAAATTTTATTGGAAGGGAAAATCTGTAACTTTAATTTTGTAGTAGTAGGAAGACGCCGAAAAATGTTCAAACTTTTGAAATTTTCGAAAATTCTTAGTTAACAGTGAACATTGGACATCCGCCACTTTTATAAGGTATGTTACTCTATTCTTACAAGAAATTTAAAGATAAAATTTGGAGCCGCTTTTTGAGAAAATTTTGAAAATGTCCGAAGGGCTTCATAGAAAGTTTCCTAAACTTTTGAAGAATGTTTCACAAAATCTCAAAGTTTCGACTCGAGCCAGATGGACAGGGATTTCTGCAATTTGGGAAAAGTTCTACCCATTGTTTAGCCGCTAGCAGTGTTCACAGACACCAGACGGACGGACGGGCAAACGGACGGACGGACGGACGGACGAATGGATGGATGGATGGATGGATGGATGGATGGATGGATGGATGGATGGTTCGGACGGACTATGTACGGACAGATGGTCATTTTGGAAAAAATACTCTTTCGGCATCAGGGGACTCCAAAACCTTATATTTCAGTTGAAATCTCGAAATCGATTTGCCACGGCATTTTATAACTTTCCCCATACCACATTTATAAAGTTGTATATACGTACGTATACGGGAAAGTAAAAAGTAATACAAAATTTAGTATTACGAAGTAATGCTAAAAAACTGAGAATTATTTTGTTTATTATAGTCATGTACGACAAATCTCATTAAAAAAATATTGTACATGGCACACTTTCCTTTCCAATTATTTTATTCTTGGAAATGAAATGGAGCTTTTCGTGTACACACATTACAAACTGTTCTGCTTTTAGCCCTCCCTTTCATTTTAATCTAAATTATCTCTATGCGTACAACAAGCTTATCATTCAGTTTATAGAGACAGTTCCTTTAAATATAGCGCATTACAATTGTTTCCCCGCAGGGCTTGAATGCTTTAATATATTCTTTAAATTAGCGCAGTAAACAAACTTCAGAGAAATTTAAATGGAATATTTCAGAGGTAACTCAACACGAGCACTTTACCGCGTCGTCGGGAAAATAATTGGGAGGAAACTAGAAACTAGTCATTATTCTGAAAGCGCAACTTTTTACCAACTCACTAAATCATGCGAGAAGACCCACATTCCGCATTGACACGCGTCATATTCATTCCTTTCACTAGATGACGCTTACTCCCCCGCGCGTCGGCCTCATTAGCACGGACAGCGCTCTAAAGCAACACACGCACGCCGAGGGGAGCGGGGGGCGGGGAGGGGGGCGAAGAGGCAGCGGAGGGGCGAGCGGCGTGGTCAGCGGTGGAGCTAAGGCGGCTGGTGAGGCCGACGGAAACAGCGCATAATAGGTGAGCAGAGGGAACCGCAGGTCCGTGTGAGTGGAAGAACAGTCAGTGGCGAAATCGGCTGAATTGAAAGTGAGAACGGCATTGACCAATTGCAAGAATTGGAGGAAGCGAGTGTGGCAGTGGTGTAAAAGGTAACGATGATGGCGGGAGGCAGTGGAGATGTGGAGGTGTCAGAAGCGGGGTAAAAGGGCGGCAGCTGAGAAGAACTTAGCTGAGGGGGCGAAAGGCGGCAATGAGACAGGGCAGGGCTGGCGGCGGCGTAAGGGGTGTTGCAGTGGGACGGTTTGGAGGAAGGGCTGGGGATAACACTGGCGGTTGCGCTGGCCACGGTGCTGAAGGCTATGATGACGGCAGGGATGGTGGAGAGGCGTCAAAGGGGATGGCAGCGGGGCTGGCGGCTGGGCTAGCGGCAGGGGTTGCGGCGGGATGGCTGCGATGATGGCTGCGGGGGTGGCAGAGGGAATGTGGCGGGGATGATGGGGGGATGGCGGAGAGCTCGCGACGGCATTGCGCAAAAGCCTGGCATAGTGCACTCGACGGCGGCGCGTCAGACGGGTGGGTGGGTGGGTGGGTGGACGCAGGGGGTGCGGTTGCCTTCATTAACGCGGCTTTTTCGCCTTCATTAGCGCGGGAAGCGCCAGGAATCCGCCGGCGCTGGCGCGCATGCGCGTCCAAACGAACCAAGCGCTGTGTGCAAAGCTTCAACGACGCTGGCAACATCCCTTAGTTGAACTCTGTACACGCTTTTTAGAAATATTATTTTTTGCATGCATATGGTGCACCAGGTAGGATCTCTTATTTTTTTTTATTTTTTAGTCTCTATTTCACCACATACATCACTTGCCTTTGGTTTGTCATACGGATTATCTTACGAAACTACGATAATTTTAATTTCTTCCATAGAGACAGACAAATTGGAAATATCTTTTGCATTGTGTGTTGAAATCTCGACTTTAATGTCGTTTCTGTGTGTGCGTGAGAGAGAGAGAGAGACAGAGAGAGTGGGAGAGAGATAGGAAGAAAGATAAGGAGAGAGCGGTAGGGAGAGAGTGAGGGAGACAGGAGAGAGAGGAGAGAGAGGAGAGAGAGGGAGAGAGAGGGAGAGAGAGGGAGAGAGGGGGAGAGAGGGGAGAGGGGGGAGAGAGGGGGAGAGAGGGGGAGAGAGGGGGAGAGAGGGGGGAGAGAGGGGGAGAGGGAGAGAGAGGGAGAGAGGGAGAGAGAGGGAGAGAGAGGGAGAGAGAGGGAGAGAGAGGGAGAGAGAGGGGGAGAGAGAAGGAGAGAGATGGAGAGAGAGGGGGGAGAGAGGGGGAGAGAGGGAGAGATGGAGAGAGAGGGGGAGAGAGGGGGAGAGAGGGAGAGAGAGGGAGAGAGAGGGAGAGAGAGGGAGAGAGAGGGAGAGAGAGGGAGAGAAAGAGGGGGAGAGAGAGGAGGAGAGAGAGAGGGGGAGAGAGATAGAGGGACGGAGAGAGAGAGCATGAGACTCACCGCAGGAATAGCGGACGCGGCTCGAGTCATTACTACGGCACCTTACCTGCGGTTTGAAAAATACCACGCTATACCCGTGATATCACTCATTCAGTCTCGTTAATATTCAAATCATGGCGCGATCAGGATAAATAGTGATGGTCATAACATTTATCAGAACGAAATTTTGTTATTTAATATAAAACGAATAGTTCAAATAATTTTGCAATACTCTATAATAAACGCCAGGTTTGACATTTCTGGTGTTCAGTAAACTGGAAACGGGGGAGGGCTTCATTCTTCAGCAGGTATTGAACGTAATGAGACCATATCCAATCATCAGTACCCAGCGACCTTGCGCATGTTGGGCTAACGGGCGTAACCATATTTTTCAGTGAATACAGACACCTGACGATGCAAATCTTCCTGCAGTATCATTAACTTTAAGAAGCTCTATAATATGGCTTGCTGTTTTGTTTAAGAGATAACAGAGTTGCATAAAATTCTAATGGAAATGGTTATGCGTAGGTATTTCAAGAAGAATATAGTTTGTATATATGTGTAAGATTTCTGTCAGATGATATTGATGCAGAACAAATATTATATGTTAGTAATCAAGTGTTTCAAAGACATTAATAATGCAACTTTTAATACTTTATTCATATGTATAAACTGTAGAATTAAATTAACTGAATTAAATATGTATTCTAGTAATGAATAAAAATAACTATGCACTCTTTTCTTTACACTGTGTGATGAAGAACCACTCCATATGGTAGTTTTAATGTGTTATCTTCTATAAAATTTATATGTAATATACCAAATGACTGCAATATGCAATTTAGGAATGAAGTTTGTTTTTCAACTACCGATGTATTCTCCATTAATGTTATTGGAATAGAAAATGACATTCCCTTGTTTTAATGAACTTTTAAAATGTTGTAATGAATAAAATAGGAAAAAGATATTTCAAGCAATCTGGGAATAATTGTATGTTATTTTTTTATTATTCCTATACAATCGGCTAGATAATGAATAATTAAAATGAAATTTAATTATTAAATAATACCTCACTTCTCTTCGGTTTACATTCTGCTGGACAGTACCGTCGGTAAGGTATAGAAGTCTACACATCACTAATGAACAAATTACGACCTTTCTACGTGTATTTCCCTCCTACGTCTACCCTCCCTCCCATTTCCGTGCCATAACACCTTTTCAACACGTATCCCCTCTCATCAAGCTCCCTTGCAACCGACTCCATCACCTCCCCGCGCCCTTCGCTGCGCGTGTCAACCCACTTTTCACCTCCGCTTCCCGTTCGCGCGACGTCCTCTCGCTTCGCGCCTCCGCCGCGCGCCGCCCGCCGCGCTGCCTCCGCGCGTCCGCCTCTCCGCGCTCACGCGCCGCGCGCGCGTATTTATGACGAGGCGTTATTTATCACGCGAACGCGCTCCGCCAAGCGCCGACGCCGGGCAAACACGCAGCTGCCGATTCCGCCGCCGCCGCCGCCACGCCCCCCGCGCCACGCAGCCCCGGTCCTGCCGAGCAAACACAATCATTGCACACAGGACGCGCCTCGGCCCTCGCGTGAATATATGCGCCCGCCCGCCGCCTGCGTCGCCATCCGCCCGCGAGACTGGCTGACCCGCCCCCGCCCCCGCCCCCGCTCGCCACCCCTGCGCGGCGCGGAGCACCCAGGTGGCGCTCTGGGCGGTGGAGGATGAACGGCGGCTCTCTGCGACTCTTTGCAGCTCGTTGGGTGCTGCTGGTGAGGACGGGCTTCTCTCCCAGGAGGTGAAGGTTGGCTGCGTGGTCGTTGACGGGGATTCTGTTCGAAACTGATCTTTCGGCCGTGAGTGGTAATTTACGTAGCGCATATACAAAAAAGTCAGTGCATTAGTGGTCAAGAGAAAGAATCCAAAAATATATTTCATTCCCTTAACGTTTTTTACACAGGTATTACTAACTAGACATGTTTATAATCATTTAGTGATGAAGAAAGTAATCAAAATTGCACTGGAAACGTCCTAGAAACTTGTAACATTAGTTAACGGTTTGAATAGAATATCAAGTTTACTCATTCTACACCTGTTTGATTTACGTAAATTCATAACTTCCACAATACCATCGTTCCGAATAATAATACTCTTTAGAAAATGTTATTAAATGCACATACTTACATAAAAGTATGCTATTCACATTGGTAGCAGTTAACATATTTTCTTTTCGCGGAGCATCCCATAAAGTACTACACATTTATTAACAGAAAACTTCACAAATTTAACAAATGCACTATCTGAATACAGCTTACTACATTATTCTCTCGACATCAATTCTCCTCAAACACACTTTGAGCGTGAGTAGCTATTCAATTTCCGTTTTACGAGATGCATTTCCTCAGGCACACTTTCAGTGCGTGTGTCTCTTCGCAATCCCGTACGATGTACATTGACACAAACTTACAATATACCCCTGTGCATTGGCACAGAATCTACAAGGAGTTCCCAATCATTTCGATTTATCTGTTATGTGATCAGTAGCATTCATGTGACTAATTATTTTCCTCTTTGTCTTGCATTTGGGGTTCAACAAAACTATTAGAAATTACTGTAATGAACTACCTACCAAATGTTTATAAATTTTTCGACAGTGAAAATTAATATCAAATAATATAAACATACAAATTTTACTAAGTGTCTCCTTGAATACAGAGTCCATTAAATTCAACAATAAATAAAAACTGCAATTACAGGTTTCACACACCCCTCTCTCCATACATCACAAAATTCCACACATTCTAGACTGATCCTAAATACACAGAGGCTGCTCATCAAACAATTCCCGTCCTCTCCCCGTGCGACCAGTCCGACCGCCCCCGGCCGCGGCCGAGCGCCTGCTGCGCCGCTCGCCAGGCGGGTGGCGGGGGGCGGCGGCGGCGGCGGCGGCGGCGGCGACGGCGTCCATCAGCAGCGGGCGGCGCGCTCGCCCCGCCGTCGAATCCGGCGGCACCCACTCAAATTGAATTGTGCTTTCATTACGCGCCGCCTGCTTTTGCTAAGTTGGGCTAATCAAACTAATAATTTCGAGGCCCGCGCAACTAAACCGTATTGATACATGAATAAACAGAAGGGAATTGCTTTCCGCAAACTGCGAACGTTGCCGTGTGTTTAATTTTCTCATCTGTCTCGGGGCGAGCGCCGCCGCCGCCACCGCCGAAGCGGACAGGACGGCACACGCGGAGGTTTCGCACGCGTGGGGCTGTGGAAGGGGCCGCGCAGGGCTGGGGAAGGGAGAGGGGCGGGCGGGACAGAGACAGGGACGAGACCGGGTGGGAATACGCGCACCGGCGTTAACGCGCACGGAGCGAAGTGGCTGGGCGCCCCATCCAGGCTCGTTTCGGAGTTGGGAGGTATGAGAATGTGTGTAATCATGTATGTGTGTGCGTTCGTGTATGTTTGGGAGTGCCCGTGTGTGTGTATATTCAGATGTATGCATGATTGTGTGCAGACGTATGTATACGTGAGTGTATGTATATGTGGCTGGCGCGGTCGACCCTGGTCCACTTATGAACTAGTGACGTGCTTGTAGTTCCGCCGGATGTTCTGAGTTTCAAGTGGATCAGTTAGTATGAAATGACCGGTTTCCTTGAAAGTTGGAAATAACATGCTTTAATTATCTCACAGCACCGAACTATGCAAATATTATTCGCTGTTCAGTCGATGTAAGGATGTAGCACTGAGACTGATACCTCTGCTGACAAAAATTTGTCTTAATTGCGCAACCAATTAAAATTTTCCGAGAAAATAACTAACATTAACTGATGTGGACTCTCAACGCAGACGTAACGAGCAAAAGATTGACGTACTGAGAAGACGTAAGATGAAACCAGGGAATCAAAGCGACATTCATCGAACAAACGTTAACTCTGAGTATCACTGAATCCATTCGCCTGACGAACTCGAAAGGAGTAGCCATAGCGAGGGGTTCATCTCCTGTTGTATGAAAAGCGAGATTTACATGTGACAGAAAGCTGACGACCAATTGGCAATCATTCCGATAAGGGTGTAGACAAAAGGCTTAAAATATATGGTGTATTTCTTCTATATTATCCAGTATACCAAGCGATTACAAATCATTAATTTCTATTCATATTAATTAAATATAAAAATAGAATAGCGGAGTAACAAAGATATGTTCTGCATTTTGGATTAAGAGTAATAATAAAAACATAAACGCATGAACCCTATTTTATGTACAGGTTTAATTGGATTTAACACAATTATATTATTAACATTTTACGTATTTATTCAATTCGAGTTTTTGATTGAATATGGAGGTACAAATATGATTTGCCCAAGTGAGGGTTTCTATTCATAATGAAATACACCTTTAGTTCATCGTTGCTCAAATATTTAAAAGGAATTATATTTTTATTACAAATACACTCCAGTCAACATGACAGAATGGTAGGTCGGATTGTTGTCAGCAAAAATTAAGAGTTTTTCAATCTTCTGATCACATGCATAGAGAAACAAGGGGTTCCCTAAAAACACAGCTTGGTACACATCAAGCTAGGGACGTACTTCCTCATATAATATTACTGAAGATAATGAGGAACCTTCAATTCACAAACAAATAAATTGCCTTCTATTAACTATAATTGAAACGCTTATATGATATTTATAGAGAGAAGTTAAATTATTTAACTACAATGAGGTAAATGATCAATTAAATTAATTGTAAGACAGCAGTATTACAACAAAAGTACAGTCATTAAAATGCTAAAATATTTGTAATTTCCAAGTAAGAATTAAAACTCAAACCCATCAGAATTGTAATTCATGCATTAGCGCATTTTTTATAGTTTTACACAACTCATATATTTCTCACAAATCTTTTCAGCCTTTTTTTCAGTTTACAGTTCTACATATATGCGAATAAATAACTGATTATGTTCAATTTTAATCTGGTACTGATTGCGCATGCTAAAAGAGCAGCTTCGACTAACAATATGATTAGCATGGAAAACGATACAGTAGACATCGCACACTTCAAAAGTTCTTTTGAGCAATTTGAAATTGTGATCGTTCGAATTTTGTAAAACATTTTGAGGATAAACAGGTTTTCTCTCTGGGCTACTTTATTCATACGAATTAAGATCTTAAAAGGGCGTATACGGAAGATCATGAGGTTTTTCACTTTAAGCCAGAATATTATGAATTCAAGCCCCCTATAAAATTCATGGAAATAAAGCTACGGATTTGAAAGATCAAAATGTATATTGTATAATTTTCTAAATTAATAAAGAAGTAGAGGAACAGGCGAGTATAGATATAGGTCCATTTTACTTGGCCTTCTTCAATTGGATAAATTCAATTATTTACGATGCAATGTTGCCGATCAGCCATGTAAAAGGTTATCCAATATTCATTCCAGTGAATTATTATTGGGGAATGTAGAAATTCGGTGAAACAATGACAGAGTACACATTTTTTATGAACTCGTATTTTCTTTCACGCCACAAGACCTCCATTCCCTTTTGTAGGTACTCCCATTTTTTGCAAGTTATGTTGTTTGATTTTGCATCTTTTATTATATTTCCTTCATATTGCTGTAATTTCAGTTACTGACTGTTGCAGCTGGCGTTGATGTTTGTTTCTATTGAAAAATTTTGCGCATGGGACATATGGTAGAGTAGCGAAATATACGCTCTGTTTTGTCAGAGAAATGAGGTTTGTACTTTCCTCTACTATTCTATCCCATTCTTCCAAACGGAGGAATTTGCAGGATAACCCGAGTATCCGAAAAAGTAAATTTGATTATATAATGCACAGATGACAATAATTTTGAATGTAAATATTTTGATTGATGAATATGTTCGAATTTTCTTTTTTGTACAAAAGTTCTGTGTAATCAATAAATATTTATTTCAACACCTCAATCAATATTACTTGAATATTTATATTTTGTATTCTTTAATGTTAACAAACATTATTTGTTGGCTCTTAACGCTCACCAGATCTTCAATCATTCGTCTAATGTTTCTTCTTAGGAAGTACCGAGTCATCACAGTAGTTCGTGTTAAATTAATTATTCTCACAGTCGATTTGGGCGGATCCCATGCGTGAGACTGACCATTGGCTGGCTCCCAGGCGTGAGGATAGGCGTAGTGCGCCAGGCTCGCAAACGAGGTGGCGCGGGGTTGGCGCGGCGCTGGCGCGGCGCTGGCGTGGCGGTGGCGCCGGGGCCGTGCGTGCTTCGTGCACGCGCTCGCGCACGCGTGACTGTGGAGCGTTGGTATCTGCGCGTATGGTCTACGTGCTGCGAATACCTCACTGCGCGATACTATTCGGCAGCTTTCCATTGCTGATGAACCTGCCTGCCCTACGGTAGGGGTGGGGTGGGGTGGGGCGGGGCGGGGTGGGGTGGGGAGGAGTGAGGCGGGGATGGAAGGGAAGGGCGGGGGCGGGCCGGAGCGGAACGGCGCGGAAAGAAGCGGAGCGGGGGGGTGGGATAGGACGGGGCGGGGCGACGCGGGACGGAGCGTGGGATAAGGGGGGCGGGAGGTGGGGAGGGTTGGGGTGAGGCGCGGTGGGAGAGCGTACGATGTCGCGGGGGTGGGAGCGTTCGTGCGATCGGTAGCAACGGCCGGATGATTGTGGGCTGAGAGGATTGTGCGTGTTCTGCGTAAGCGATCAGCATGGAACGTAGGCGACCCTGTCGAGTTTTCGATGACGCAAATTGCTTTCAAAGTGCTCGGGGAGAGTTCACGAATGTTCTAAGCTCGTGAAGTATCAAACAGAAGTCGACTCAACTGAGTATGTTAACAGCAAATATCTCAAATATATGCGCTAAATTAAGAACGCAACCCTTAGTATTCGCTATCGGATCCCGACAAATTTAATATCACGAACTATACGTTTCAAGATTGTAAACACGAATCATTTTTTCTCAGGTTCTTCAAAAAATGTTCACGTTCTGATGCAATTTAAAATCTGTATTTAATTGCAGTAAAATATGTTCCAGATTCTCTGATTTCGTAAATATATGACAAGAAATCAGAAAATGTTCTTTTTGTTTCCTTTTAAAAGATTAAAAATACATGAAAGAATTAAATGATTTGAATAATTATGTATATTAAAACCGTATCTAGTTAGCAGGTACTCAATAATACTATTGTACAGTGCACTGAGAAATGAAATCTAGCATGAAATCGAATAGTAAAATATATCATATGATATCTCACCATCCTATTTACAGACTACTGACGTGTTTGGTAATCATCCACTATACTCGTAAATAGAACAAACCAAACAAAACAATCCACAACCCTATAACTGTCCACGACCCAACCAAACATAAAACGCCAGTGCACTTCCGGAGGTAACAGAAACCCGGCGGTAGACGAACAGCCATGTTTATCTGATAAGCGGCGGGATAAAGGGCTGACAGACCAACTGCCAGGCGAGTGGTTCCGAGCAGCTAATGGCGCGCGCGTGAAATAAGACGTCGCCGCAAGACACGCCGGTCCGCGTCGCGAGAGGCGGCGGGCGCCAGGGGCAGCGCAACACGGAACGGAACGCCGAGATGGCGGCCGCGATGGAGCCTTTTTATTTATGGCAATAGGACACGCGCCCGCCCTCGTCAACTATCCCATCACCCACAGTGTTGCGGGAGATCGCTGTCGCCGGCTCGTAGATTGTTTCCCTCTCTGCGCGTGAAAATGCCGGGGGTCTTTCTCGTTCTTTTTTGTTCTGTTTTTTTTTTCTTCCTTTTTTATTTATTTTCCGAACAACTGGTAACTGTCATGTGTGAAGTCTACTGAATGAACTTAAATACAAGCATTTGCTGAATGAATACGTGGCGGACCCGAACGAACTGGACGTGTAGTGGAAGTGAACATCGCGTGTAAGGAAAGGGAAGCAATAAAATGCTCTCCGTCTCATTTCTATCTGTGTGACTCTTCTCGGCACAAGGAGCCCTCAGAAAGCGAGTAAAATGGTCGCGTGATGCGAAAATTAAGACAGATGTCAGCAGCACTGAAAGAGGCAACTTGGGTATTTAACATTTTGAAAAATGGATTGGTCGAGGAGTGCCCTTTTGTCTAACACGCTTTCTAAAAGTAATGCTTTTACACGTAATCAAACCATTCCAAAATACGCAAGTCTGTTATGTTTGTCTTGATGATACTGCCACATCATAGACGTTAGAATAATATTCAAGGGTTTGATTATTAATTAATTTAAATATATTAATTTATTTTAACTGATAAATGCTGAAAATTACGAGTAGACCACACAGTACTTATGATTGCAGTGGGTACACATATTCTAAATAAAATATGAGTTTAATTTAAAAAGAATTAGAAATATTAATAATAAAAGTAATATTTAAATTAACTTATAGAGATACTTGTGTTCTATGAACCTTCGTTACATTTACTAATGGCTATTTTTAGATATTTCCTTTTTGCAACAAAATACATTTGGAAAAGAGTAAGAAATGTATGAGTACATGAAGAATTAAATTCGAGTTATTACTATAACCAAATGCAGATGAAGCAAATAACTAGGAGCGTGCTTGCTCACTTCTTTCTTATCGCACTTCTAGTATGACAATAATTCAGAAAGGTATATTTCCCGAACGTCTACAATATTTTAGATAGATTAATTATTCTACATGAAAAAACAAAACAAATTGAAAATTTATTGAAGTGATTCATCTTTCTAATATTGTTCCCTTCTGTCAAGCAAACAGTACACTGGCTGGTAGCATATAATTATCTTTCTCAATTTTTAGAATATTACATTTCCAACATGATCGCAAAAAAACTCACTCGAAGGTCCATCGCCTGCCTTAACTCAATCTGCAACTCCGTTCCCCGCACGGGTCACTTCTCCTCAACCCGGAAGACCGCAACTCTAATTCCTATTCGTAAACCCATAATCATCCTACTTGATCTGAAAGCTTTCTTCCAATATCCCTTCTGCCAACACTTTCTAAGCTGCTAGAGTAACTAATTCTCCTCCATCTGCTGCAGTTACTTACAACGATTAATGCTACTCCCGCATTTCAATTTGGATTCACCCAAAAACTCTCAACATATCATTCCTTGCTTCGACACACAGAACACATCGCATCCTCCTTTTACAAAAGTCAATTGACTGTAGTAGTATCTTTTATCTTGCTCGTTGTTTGGCTGTATTTGGTATCAAGAATTCATGTATAATTTACACTAGTTAGATACTCCACTATATTTATTCTCCATATCACGTAGCTTTTTGAGCAACATAACGTTTTCAGTGCAGATAAACATCGCGCCCTCCCAACCATTAACCATCAAAACAGGGGAGCGAAAATGTGTTTCAAGGCCACATATGACACACCTACCCCTCTATTCTCAACATTCCTCTATTCGGTTACGATGCAGTCCTTTTCACATTCCCCAATATTAGCTACCTCATTCGCCAATTTTCAATATCATCTCTCAGTCCACGAAGTTTGGTACACAAAATGGCGAATGTGCCTAAACCCATTTAAAATTCCACAACAATATTCACATTACAAAGACCTCAAGTGACCTCTTTTCTCACGCCTTCAACCTCTCCCAGTTTCCGCCCAAACTTCCTAGTTTCTCTGAAATAATCAATTTCATTGCGATCTTGGCATTCAGACCAAGATATTATTAATAATTCAATTAAACCGTAACTCCTTCCGAAGCCTCCCTTCAGCCCCAAATACGACCGCCATTCAACTACGAAAAACATACTTTTTCCAAGAATTAAGACTCTAAACCCCATGTCAAAATAATTATTATTTTTCCTTGTAATGCACTCTACCAATACTAACCAAAAATACATAAAATATAGAATTAAAACTATACTGAACCTGTGTTGTGTTAATAAATGTAAATATCGGAATAAATTCAGTATATATTGTGTTGTTTTCTAAACCCATAAAGTGTAAAGCCTTATGGTTGATCAATGAATAAAAATAAATTTAAAAAAGGACATCATAATTAGAAAAACGTCCGAGTTATTAATGAGGATTATACATCCCGTTCCAAGAACTGATGCTCTTTTCAAAGCACACTTTTTTACCAAATGCGTGTCTTATGACATATGTAACATAGATAACTTGTTCATAAATACGATAATGTATATTTGAGAATCATGATAAAATAAAGGCAAAGAATCTAAATATTCACAGCATCGTCCCTCACGAGTAATATCGACGTCAATTCGGTGAAGTGATATTCCTGTAAGTTATGAAATTTCCATTCAGAGGCAATCTGATGGACTTAGCCGAATTACAAAAGTACGCGAAGCAGAGCTACCACGGAATCCCTCAGAACTATCGGGGCTTCCATATCGCAAAATCAGATACCACCCGTAGAGCAAAACAGCAGATCAGATCCTCCCATTGTACGTTCTTAGATTACAATCGTCTGGGCGATCTGACAAGTGTATACGCTCACCCCCGCTGCCATGTTGTTCAAAGCAGATGCCGGTTACGCAGAAAAAAATTCGCCTCCCGGAACGTCCGTGATCTGCGGGGTTTTAAATACAAGGAGGAATGCCGTGCCGTCGATCGATCAGCGGCCACAAAGCGGTCTTTCATTCGCGTGACGTCAGCGTGCCTGAACACGCCGCGTGGAATTAAACGCCTCGACGCGAGAAAAAAAAATTAAAAAACCATCGCGTCCTCGTCCTCCGAGTCGACGGGACTGACAACCTCGCGCGGCTGACGGCGTGAATGACGTCAATAGGTGGCGACGGGGGCGATGGATGGCAGATGAAACTGATGAGAATGCCGCTGGAAAACAGTATTTTTTACTAACACGGGGAAGTGAATTTGTTTTCTTCTTCCGTAGATTCAAATTCGTAAATTTCTCATGTCTGGAACTATTCCTTTGCTTGCTCATTGTGCATCAAAATTTTCTAACATGTAAATAATACTTTATTGTGGAAATGGAATTGTTGAGAAAAGAGATGAAATGTTGGATAGAAGAAATTTCAAAAGTAATTTCGATATTCAGGATCATTGGATTTGGTCTGAACCATCTGAAACATCAGTAATTTAATTACTTGGTAATGAATCCACTACGGTCATAAATATGTCTGCAACTGAACCCTCAGAAACAAAAAAAAGTCGAATATTTCATTTTGTTCTGTAATTTATATGTAAGATATTCCATTTCCTGCTTGCATCACTTATTTGACGCCAACATTAAAAAGTATCTGGGTATTGAGTGATAACATAATATTGTAAATGGATACTCTATCAGCGACGTATAGCATTTTTAAAAGTAAATGTATGTAAATTAGCAACAATTAAAATATACTGCTATAGATAAAATACAGGAAACGACATTTTTTCTACAAGTGATTTGAAGAAAAAAACATTAACTTAAACAAAACATAGCACACTTGTATACAATTATTTTCAGTAGTAGTTATGAAACAATTAAACCACACACTAACTCATGAGATACCAAGTAAGACAAATAAACTTACTCCTTCATGAACGCACTCATTTTCTTTAACTATGAAATGAAAATAGTGAACTCCTGGGGAGGGGTGTATTTCTCTATCACTTTGGAAAGTGTTGTTCTGTTAATAGGAAGTAGCAAACGCCATTTCACTGTTTATATTTTTTCCTCCTCCGAAGTATTAGGAATAAACAGAACAGCCGCCCCAACCGGCTGCAACACTGCAACACCCAAAGGTCAGATAGCAACGAATAGAATTCCGGGAGTTTTTCACGCACGAAAGACCCCAAACCTTTCCCAAATTCAGGCATATAATGAATTGTGAAATTGAATTACCTACCGAGCACAACGCAATTATCTAGCTTAATAAAGGGAGAAATGGGCCGCATGCGCGCGAGTCCATCAAAGACAAACAACACCGCGCAGCGGCATTTCTGCAACGAGGTTGCGACAACCGCGCGCGGGGAGGCATGTGCCCCCTCCCCGCGTTGCATCACACTGCATGCCCCTCCGATCCTCGGGCAATCCCCGCCCGCCGTCACCTGGCTCGATCCCCTCCCTCCCCACCTCTCCCGCCGCCGCCCCGCGCCCGCTCCGATCCCTCGACGTACCTTTGCCGCCCCTCACTGCGGCCGAGCAACCGCTGCCCTGCCCTCCCGCCGACCGCACACCGCTGCTCCCCCCCTCACACAGACCACTCCCTGCACCGCTCTCGCCCACCCCCGCCCCCGCATCGCCACTCCCGTGTACCGCCCCCTCCTCCCTCGGGAAAATGCTGATGCAGTCGCGCTCTGCATTAAACAAATAAAAATAGTTCGTGCGGTAAGCCGCGATGCGAGTGCGTGGGCCAGTCGGCAGAGGGAGCGCGAGCGAGAGAGAGCGGTGACGACGAAGCGAATGGGCTGGCGATAGTGAGAATGTGGAAGAAGAAAGAAAGACCTAATACAGTACGATAATGCTAGAGAGGACAGAGAACAGAGGTATAAGAAGAAAGGAAATGGACACAAACCAAGGAAATTAGTAAAGGGTTAAGCAGGGGAAAAATAAGAATATCGACCATAATTCAAGTATTCATAGAATATCACTATTGCACATTCCCTTGTTGTTACACACGAATAGCAATGCATTTCTGTATTTAAATGCCAGTCCTACCAAATATAATCCATGAAACACGAATGTTTACTAGAATGTTTACTTTGTCCCACATTCCCTCCGGTATGCAACAGTCCAAGTCACAATCCGAAAGTACCACCTGCTCCGGCCACATTCCACCAATGCTTCGAATTTTCCCTGACCCTCACTAAACGATCCCTCCTGCGAGTCTGCTCTGGGCCCGCAGCGGTTATATTCACACACACTTTCTCCGTTTTCACCGCCTTCACATTCTCCGTGTGGATCTCTTCCCCTTCCGTCTCCCCATTGGCCTCGAACTCTCAGCCCCCTTCGCCCACCACCCGCGCCGCTGCGTCGTCCACCGCCTTGCCGCCCGGAGGCGCCGCATCGCACCCGCCAACCCGCCCGCGCTGACCCCGCTTCGCAGCCGGCCCACCTCCCGCCGCCAGCGACGCTCACCCCGAGCGCGGTTTCCCCCCCTTCCCCCCCCCCGCGGGCGCTCCCGCCATTCCGAGCATTCGCACTCGCCGCGCGCGCCTTCCTGCCCCCCTCCGCCCCCCTCCGCCCCCGCTCCCGCCCACCGCCGCCTGCGGTTTTTGCGGAATGCTGTCGGGGAATCCCCCCGCGACGCCGCGCCACGCCTCGCCACCCAGCGACCCAGGCGTACCAACGGCACGGCGCAGCGGCGGTGGCGGCCCCTTGTGTTACTCGGCATTCCTCTCCCCAATTGTCACACGTGGTCAAGGCGGGTTTGTGGTTTGGGGCAGCGCGCGCACCCTGAGAGCCTAAGCCTCAGATTTTCGTTCCCAATCTACTTACAGGATAATGGAAAATGCCCCGGCGTTCGGGCGTCCGAGAGGGAGACTGCGGTGCGCCAGCGGCGAACGGGGGCGGGAGGCGGGGGCGGGGCCGGAGCGAGCGCTTTTTAGCGCTTACGCCAGCGCTCCGCAAGGGAGCATGTTAACAAGTCTATATGAACGCGCATTTATTAAACATTATATTAATTAGCACGGTATCTGTAAGCCGTTGAAAAGCGAGCTCGCCTCTCCGCACGTTGTGTTCGGAGGGAGCGGGGGGCGGCGGCCCAGCGGGGAACGCAAGGACGTCACTTGATCTCCTCACGGGGAGAGGCGAAAATGTCAAAGAGTCACAAAGCCCTTTATTTAACGCGGGGAGAAAATGAAGATCCGACGTTTCTGGGAAGGGCACATTATTTCTCAGAGATTATCTCCTGGATTTCAACACACATTTGTGCGTATTTTTCATTACAACTCTTACTGGAAAGCTAAAATTAGAAACAAAATAATGCCTTATTCGTCATTTCCATTTCGAATCCATTATATCTCGAAAAATAAACGCAGCATTTCATTTTCCCTTTTCGAATGAAAAACACGATTTCACATAAAAAAAAGTTCATTATCGATTGTTACAGACGTCTCGAGATCAAAAAGCAGAAATAAGCTTTTCGATGTTTTGAGATATTTCAAAAAAAAGGTCCCCAAAGCGTTGCACGCGCTGCGCCCTTAACGCAATTTCCGATGCGTGCGTGCACTGTGCGCGCGTCGCAACGCGGTCAATACGCCCGCGAAGCGCACACAGCGACGGCTCTCTCGCTGATTTAATTCCACCGCGAAACACTGGGCGCGCAATATTAAAACGGATATTTGCGAACGCACTTCCTGTCGCGCGACGGAAGACACAGTCAAAGAAATACGAAAACGATTTATCCGTTTTCGATAAATGCGTAAATAAATTGTTTCCCTCCCGAGGCGGTCGGCGAGAGGCCGCGCGCGCAGACAGAGGACGGACAAGGACGGAGGGGAAGCGAGAGAGTGGAAGAGAATGAAGAGTAGGGGGCGGGGAAGTGTCGGCGACGGCAATGGTCGAGTCGCATTCTTTCAACGCCGCGACCGCCCGCCCGCCCACCCGCCCCGCGAAAGTGGGGAGAAAAACAGTTCGCTAGTAATGGCCACTTTGTGACGGGAACTGCGTGATATTATACTAAAAGATTTTCTTATTTATGTCGTTTCCGGAAACGGGAAAAAAGAATATCTCCAAGATAGTATTTTTCTTTGTACTACCAACACTTTTTTTTTATTTAATGGATGGCCGAATTTAATTTACGGAATGGTGAATCGATGCGGTTCTTATTTTTGGAAGAAGGGAATATTTTCCACAAAGAGACACTGTTTATTCTGTAAATATCATTGTTTAATTTCGTCACAAATATTCATTTTCTTTTGTTGTTTTTTTCGTTTGAAATATCTAAATTAAACAAATTTGTTTTGAAAACATGCAGAGACGTAATTTTAAAAAAAATGAAGGTTAGCTTCCAAATAGTGGTGGTATGTTCGCTTAAACTCTTCAATTAACAATTCCAAGAATCAGTACTCAGTAGACTCTCAACGTGTGTAGTACTTTGACAATGTACATTTCTTATCTCATACCAAGGAGAGATATCTTATAAATTGAATCATTGCACGAAATTAGGCATATACAAAGTAAACCAATTCATGCATTTAAAACTGGATCAATTATACAATAAGAAGTACAATAGTTTTATTTCAATCTCGATGCATTTTGAATTTTCATTTCGATGTATATATTAATATTTTAATTTTAATGTTTAAAGTGATGAAAAATTAAAACTATTATAACAATGATGGGTATCAATTTATTTTATAAGTATCAACATAAGAATTTTGGTCTTGGTTGTTTGCGGATTCATATTTCTCTCCCGCACACGGCGAGGAACATCAGTTGGTTCTGCGGGGCTTCGTTCGTGGTGGGGAGTGGCACCAGAGCAGCGCTAAAACTTCGCAGCTCTGCCGTTCCCGACAGCACCACTGTCGCCGCGTAACTCAGCGCCCCTGGCGCCCGTCGGCGCGTGCCCCACGAAGACGTGTGGCGGCCGGATAGCCGGCGTAATTGATTCGGCGGGCGGCCGCGTGCCGGGGGGCCTACGCGCGGAGCCCCATGATACATCAAGCGGGGCGGCGCCAAGATGCAGGGCGGCTGCGGGCAGCTGCAGCTGCGCTCGCGCGGCCCGGCCCGGCCCGGCCCGGCCGGCGGGAGATTGGCTGCTGGGACGGGCGCTGACAGGTGGAGTGGGGAGTGACGGGGAGAAACGGCGGGCAGGGGTGGGAGCGCAACATGTTCGCGGAGCCCAGAGGGTCGCGGGACGAATGAAGATCGACAGAGGGCCATATAGCGAGGCGACAGCGAGGAATGCCGCTTGTAACACGCGTCGCATCCGATTTATGCGAACTGGGTGGTCGGCTAGCCGTTCGTGAAAAACTTCTTACCATCATCATTATGTGTATTTTCTGTAGTTCACGTTAAATTTCGTAAGAATAATAAAATATAAAATTTCTATTGTAAATGTAAAATAAAATTGTTCTCGACATACAATTAATCGAAATGGTAGAATTAGTGGAATACTATTCATATTTTACAATAAATGCGCATACAATAAATATTTTACAATAAATGCGCATAAACTTTAGCAAAAATATTTTTTACGTTTTCCTCTACTATGGAATGGTCTTGTGTCCAACCAAATTAAGAAAAGTTATTGGATTCGTCGTGTGAGAACTGACCGGGGGAGGCAAAGATATGTGCAGAAATGAGATTTGTGAGAAGGCAGAGGGGTGAAAGTTATTAATGTCGTACCACACGTATGCGTGATAATTTACATCGACAGTGTCATGAAGAGAAAAAACTTTTACGGTATTCATTATCAAATAAAACATACTGATCAAAAACGACGTTGAAGTTCAGAGAAAATTATAACCGTAAGGAAAATACATAACAAAAAGACCTAGCATGTTGATATTTCTCTATTTATATTATCTTGACTAAATCGCGAGTCGTGTATCCTGCAGAATAAAGCAACAGGACACATAACCTTTATTGCATAAGAATTAATAGAGAAAACAAGTGACATGGAAATAAGGCGAAAAAAGAGTTCCTGAGTGGCACAAGTAATACATTGGGACGATTGTGAAACAAATGGAAATCGAATGAGAACTGCGAGATGTGACGTGCGTTGAGGCGGGAAAATATCGTATGCAATGCAGTCCACAGCACGATAGCTCTTAACGTAATTTTGCCAGTCGCGATTGAAGATATTCTTTGCAACACTATTATTTGACCTAAATTGTATTACCTTATACATACATTGAACCATATGTCACATACAAAGTTTGTAGGACTGATCACTGCAAGCAGGAGAACCAAATATTGTCTTACATACATTTCATTAAGGTTTAGTTTTACAAACGGCATCGTATTTTTGGATAAATGCAGATGATTAGTGTATTTAAATGAAGCATAAAGTGATAATAGTTAAATGTAAAGGTCGCAGCAGAATATCGGAATAATTCTTAAGCCACAAACGAGCATAATTTTTCCCATTCCTCGACAATACTCTATTAAAATAACTTCCAAACATATCTATGGAATAAGATAATATTATATAAACAGTGGCTCTTGGTTTCTGATATTTTAAGAGGAAAGTACATACAAATGGGATCATATCCAGTACTCACTATTTCATCAAATAAATTGAATATTACAGAATTAACGGCGTTTGATGCCTGGCTTACTAAGTGAATATGTAATATCTCATAGAGAAGTTAATTTTGTTCACATTAAGATATAACGAACAAGTATTAGTAAGGTGTTTTAGAAAGTATTTGAAAGTGATTCATAATTAATGAGCTCAGAATATTCAAATATTATCATTATCACCCACGATTAATGCGAACAAGTCAACATTTGCGTACGTCCGTTCCACAAGTTTTAGTATTATCATTGAACGTTTAATTAAAAAATAATATTGCTTGTGGCTCAGCCTCTGCTTGTGCTTCATCTCCACTTTCCCCAACCATCAAGTCACCGACGGAGGCGCCGCCCGAGCGGTCAGCCAGCCACTGGCCCTCCCGTGGCGGGCGGCAAGCAGCGACCGCCCGGCGCAGCGCTCGGGGCGCGGGCGCCACCCGCCGTATTGATTCGGCGCCTCCTCCGCCCCCGCCCCCGCCCCCGCCCCCGCCCCAGCCGGCGCCCAGGCCTCCTCCAGCCTCCGGTTCCAACCCGCCCCTCACCCTCCGCGCTCCCGCCACACTTTCCATCGCACCTCCACCTCCACTAGACCGTGCTTCCTCTGGCTTATTCCCGTCACCACCCCGGCCTCGCCGTTGCCTCTCAGCCGCCCCCGCTCCTGCCTCCACAGACCAACGTCGCCCTTTCGCCCCACGCCCAGCTCACCTCTTCGACTCTTCCAGCCTCCGGCGACCCTTCTCCCACCCGCACCGCCCTGCCCCTCGCTTACGCCGCACTTTCCATCTCACCTCTACCTTCAATAGACCGTGCTTCCCTTCGCTTATTTCTGTCTCCGAACCGCTCCCGTCACCATCTTGCTCCCAGCCTCGCCATCAACTCACAATTTTTGTCAGCCCCGCCCCCTAAGACACCACCGTCCTACCTTCGTTCCACACCTGACTCAACTCCTGCTCTTTGGACTCGTCCACCTTCCTGCGCCGCCCCTTCACTCTTCCTCCGTTTCGATCCCGTCCTGCACCTCGTGACTCTCCCACGCCCCACCCTCTCTCCCACATCTACCTCCGCCACCATCCCGCTCCCAGCCTCTCCGCTGCCTTACAACCGCCCGCGTCCCCACCTTCTCAGACGCCACCGTCTCCTCTCTGGTTAGGGACAGTTCACCTCCTGCACTTGGACTCCTCCAGGCTGATCTTCACCTTTCGTCCGAATCCATCCGGTCCCATCCTGTCCTACTCACGCTCCATGTTCTCTCCCACATCAAACTACACTATGCAGTGTTTCCGCTCCGCCCCTTGCTTATTTCCGACACTATCCCCCTCACCGCCACCTCATAACCTCCCTCGGCCCCGTCTCCTCAGACACCTCCGTCACCTCTTTCGTCCACGCCCGGCTGAACTCCTGCTCTTTGGAAACTTCCAGCCCCTGACTTCCATCTTCGTCCTCACCACAATGTTCTTACTTTTCGCTAACAGCTACTCTTCCCACGGCGTCATTTCCCATTCGAGTTCCTCCTTGCCACAGTCGTCTGCGACCTCAACTCCTGTTCCAGCTTTCTCCTACGCCTCCTCCACCCCTCAAGTTTTTTGCCCTGTTCCCCCCGTCTCCTGCTACGCGCGCCACTTAGCGAAATCCCCGTATAAACGAGAACCGAATCGTAAATAATCATTTAAACACCGCCTTCAGCGTTAATATAATTTACGGCCCTCCGACGCGCGTAAGGCAACGAGAACCCGAGGGCCACCCACGCGCTTTTTCGCCTCTTGTACATCTGCCCCCGCCGTCTTCGCCGCCCGCATCCACGTTCACTACGCCCTGCGTTCTTCCCTCCCCTCAATCCCCCTCCCCCCCCCCGGAGCGTGCGAACTTACGTTTCCGACCGAGCGGTCGTGAAACGCAAGACCCTTCCGCATCCGTTTTATGAGCCAGTCCTCGCTCGAGGGCTATTCATCTCCTCGACACTGAAAGTGATCTAATTATCGCAACGTTCCGTGTTGCGCGACTCGGTTCGAATTAGACGCAAAACCTGAGGGGAACTCGATACAAGCCATGAAGAACTTACGGCAGATTCCCCCTTCTCCCAACCACCTGACATGTTTTCCAGAGGGCGAAACGCCGACAAACAATACACTGAGCGGATTTTTTTAGTAGAGAATATAAACTTCCCTTGCGGGGGGGAACAAAATAATGAACGCAGCGTGCGCGCAGGAGTGGAGAGTGCGTAAGCTCAGTGAGGGTGTGTGCGTGTGTGTGCTCTGAACATGCAGGAATACGACCTGGACGTATGGAGTCGTGTTTTATGCATTGTTTGTACGCAGCTGTAGTCCCATTGCCGGACGGTGAATTATTTTTGTAGGAAAGGTTGAAAACTGACTGCGTTGCTGCCTTTTCGAAAAGACTGGGCTCTGTTTCACTTTTGCTCCAAACGTTGTTTTTAAATTCTCTAACCAATAAGAAGAGGCCAGTGTTTGGAAATATGGTATTCAGCCATCATATTTTAGTTAGTAACTACTTTTTTCAGCCATTAAATAAATATTTAAGAGGAAAAAAATCACTCTTTCAAGGACGTTTAGGAAGTATTTGTATACAAGTTCAAGCAACATGAAATATATGTCTTCATATGGCATAAATTGTATGCCAAGTAATGAGCTTCCAATATTAGAGAATTTTTCGATAAAACGTCTGTAGGAATTTAATGAAACACCAGTCTTCAATTCGTTTGATTTTTCTTGTCTAAGTAAAAGAAAAACCTAAGAAGTACGAGTATTTGTTTCAACGCGTAAAGCATGTTAATTCACAACGATAATGTCAAACAGTTTATTCAGGTGAATATGTTTTACTGTACTACAATGTTAGTATCAATTGTACTTTAATTAAATTTTTCCAATTTGACCAATTTTCTGGTTAAACGTATTTCTTAAAATGTAATTTAAACGATACAGCATTCCGTATCCGTTTTACAGATGAGTATTGTGTCATTTAATATATTTTTGCCTTGGAAGGATGATGGCATTGAATAATCTCTTTCACTGTATTACATACACAGATCAATAGTTCACTCATTACCGAAGTAATTAATTATTATTAATTTATTCTCTTCGGCTTCTTTGAAAATACTGATTTTGTATTTTATGTTTTCGCTGATACTATCATAATAATCTAACATTTGTGTAAAGTTGTGCCCATGACTCTGGAAACGACTGCACGAGGTTACCTACGTGAGCAACGTTTTCTTCAGAACAATATTATGACTTAAAAATATTTATTTAGCCAGAAAAAGTTTTGTAAACACAAAAAAATTGCATTGTATGTATATTCTAGGCTTTTCAAAAACTTAATTAGATTCATTGGATAAATAACGTCTTAAAGATCACGTTAATGTAAAAGTAAACATCTTATAAGTAGAAATAACCCGACAGTTTCGCATAGACGATATCTTTTTACGAGTAATAATCCTATAATCATTCTAAAAGGTTGGTTTTTCAATTTTCTAAATAAACTGAATACAAATTGTATCTTAAAATCTCAACTTTTAGCAAATATTATTTTATTATACACAGTTCTATAACACATTTAACATGGCATGCAATGTGATGTGTACGGAAATACAATTTTAATATTTTCTTCAACCAAAGTTGAATATTATTATTATTATTATTATTATTATTATTATTATTATTATTATACTTCACAATATAATATATTTTATATATTATCTTTTGTATTAGCTATTGTAAGTAATATGATCCCTACGATAAATCATTTCATGCATTCAATCTTGTCAGGAATTATTTCCTGTATCTGAGTAATTATTCCAATGCATGAACTTTTGAAAACTCCTTTTGTGCTGGATTTATATTAAAACTTGTTACTATGTCTAATACACAATTATATATGTAATCCTGTAAATAAATCAATAATAATCTACCCAATAAACTCTCTACTCAAATCAGAAAACATTTCGCCCGCCGCAATACCTATCTAGTATATTTAAACTATATTCAACTAGCACTCATTCTTTTCCTTTACTAATACAGAATCCAATTAAGTTGTCGTCTCCATCTATCAAGTGAGTTTTGAGTTACTTCAAATCATACCACATATATTGGGAATAATCCATTTAAGAGAATCTAAACAGAAAGGAAAATTTCACAGGTTGAGAACTTTTTAATACAATTGTTTATATGTCAACGAATCTGGTGAGAATACCAAGAAAAAAGATACATATTGCACAAGATGACAATCAGCATTGTTTCCAAGAAAATCTTCCTTCTTTCTAAAACAACAGTTTTAGACTAATTGGATTACGGGAAAGACTTTACGAACAAAATATAAAAGAGATCCTGTATTGAAGATATTGACATAATTAAAAGGTGTCGTATTTGTCATCAATTAAAAGATCAGTAAATGAAATTTCTCATTTCAAATTTTTTTTGTAATATATTATATTTTAATCGTAAATCCATGTTGACATGTTATGATCTGCATATGAATAAAAAAATTCATTTTGATTGTCGCAACAAAGGTACATCATCAAATGCAAAATTTCACCGAATAGTAATATCAAACAGCAATAACGATTGTTTAAAGCACAAAATGACACGATCATCTACATGTATAATGTTCTAAAAGGCAAACAATAAATTCATTGTGTTTCATAAAAGAATTATTAACATATCATACGCCTCAATGAACTGTGTTTTTGATTGAATAATGAATTTTAGGTTTATATTATGATTCTGTTATCATAAGCCCAAAAATGTTCCTCTCTAATTCAGTGATATTCAAATTTTAGCGGATATGTAAGATAATTTCAATAACATCATTAATTTCAACGTTTAGATAAATTAATATGCGTGTGACATAACGTGCAAACATCGGAAATATTATATTTTTAATTGAATAAGCATTCTGCCCAAGCACATGTCAGATATGACCCACACATTTTGGGAAAGTCTCGAACACGCGTCTCTGGAGGCGACTCCACCAACCTGCTTGCCTCCTGCCACGGGCCGGGTCTCGCACGTTATTCCGCTGCGCAAACAAAGGCAATCGATGCGGCGGTTATTTCTCCGGCGCGGCGCGGCGGGGCGGGGCGGGGCGGGGCGGGGCGGGGCGCGGCGGGGCGGGGCGGGGCAGGGCGGGGCGGGGCGGGGCGGGGCGGGGCGCGGCGCGGCGGCGCGCCCGCCTGTCGGAGGAAGCGATTTCGCATGCGGGCGGCGCGAGGGCGGCGCGAGGGCGGGACTAGCGCTTAGCGCGGCGGTCGCTGCAGCCACTCTTAATGCCGGCGTGCATTTTACATGAGCGAGCCGCGCGCAGCGAAGGCCCCGTACTGCACTAAGTCACGCGCCCCGATCCCCGCGTCCCGCATACCCTGTGCATATCCCCGCGCCACAGGCCCCCAGAACCACCAGCTCCCCGCGCCACCATTCCCCGCGCCTCCAGCCCGAGCCACCAGCCCGAGCCACCAGCCCCCGCGCCACCAGCCCCCGCGCCACCAGCCCCCGCGCCACCAGCTTCCCGCGCCACCAGCTCCCCGCGCCACCGGTCACCCTCACCACCGCCCCCCTCACCACCGCCCCCCTCACCACCGCCCCCCTCACCACCGGCCCCCTCACCACCGGCCCCCTCACCACCGGCCCCCCTCACCACCTGCCCCCCTCACCACCGGCCCCCCTCACCACCGGCCCCCCTCACCACCGGCCCCCCTCACCACCGGCCCCCCTCACCACCGGCCCCCTCACCACCGGCCCCCTCACCACCGGCCCCCCTCACCACCGCCCCCCCACCGGCCCCCGCGCCATCAACCACAAGCGCCACTAACCCACGCGCCTCTAACATCCCTACGCCACCAGCATCTCGTGACATCATCCCATGACCCATACATATCATGGCCCGTACCCCGAAGCTCTCCCCACGATCCCCGAGACCCATGTCCCCTCGCCACCAGCATTCCGCGCCCGCGTTCAGCAGCTCACATCCCGTGCCCCCACGGCTCCTTCCCCGTGCTCTACGGCCAACGCCCCACGCCCCTCGCCTGCGCCCCGAACCCATCATCCTGTGCTCGGCGCCCAGCGCTCTGCGACCCCGTCTTACCACACCCCATGCTCTGCCTCGCAACCCCTCTCGTCGCACCCCTGCGCCTACGCCATGCATTTCACGCCCCCAATCCGCACGCCCTGCGCCTCCCATGCTTTTACGCTCTCACGCTTCAGCCCGCGGTCGAATGAAAACGGAAAAGCCACGCTCGCCATTCGCCCTAAGGTAGAGTAGTTCGCACTTGAATCGTCCCGAGAGAGAGGGAGAAAGAAAGAGAGAGAGAGAGAGAGAGAGAGAGATCACAACGATTGAGGTGAAACCCGTATTCTCTGGGAGAGGAAGGGCTAAAAAATTGATTAGCTTTAGACGAAGTCTATTGTTTATGGCGTCTGAGATCCGTAAGAACGTAGTTTCTATCTGTATGCGTACTTTGAATGCGTTTATTTTGCAATGTTATTTGATTTATGATCACCGGTCATTCATCTAAGCATTGAAGCATAGGGACTATAGTACTCGTAGCCTGCTCTCACACTGCCCTTACTGGAAGCTCGATGTTAATGAGAAAGTGAGAGGGGAATGCGTTCGCCCATGCGCGCAGCTTTTTTCGATAATAATATTTATTTGAGCAGTTCATAATACATTCGCATATTATTTTTAACATACGTAGATACGTGAATACCTAACATACATAAATATTTAACTAGCTTGATATTTAGTTCAATCATTTCATTTACGTCATTTTAATAATGTCTTACTATGTTTAAAAACTAAGAACCATAAATGTTCATTGTCTTTTGTCGATTTAGTAGAGATTCTGAGAACAGAAAATAAAACCCTCTCACTAAAATTGCATTGCTCAGAGAAATGGTGAAAATATCCTATAACACGCTAAAAAAGAAGAGTAGAGAGCACGTTAAGTAAAGTATGTACCCGAAATATTTCGCTGATATAATTAGTTTATTTTCTGTTAAATACAGCATAAAGATTTTTTTTAAATTATATTTATATTTTTGTGTGTGTGTGTGTGTGTGTGTGTGCAAACATTATTTTGGAAGACATTCTTTGCGTAGGAATATATTAATAAAATAGCAGACAATTTAACAGAATAGGCAACATTACCGTATGTGCCATTACAAAATCAAATATTTATTTACATTTAAATAAGTAGAATATCGCATGTTTTCTCTATAAATGTATTCCAGATCTAGTTGAACATTAAATTGAATTTTATGTTTTGTATTTTTAGTGGCTTTATTAGGAGTGAAAGAGAAAGTAATTATAAGAAAAATATAGTTCTATTGTATAGGATTAACAATTGACGTAATTAATTAAAAAACAATGACAAGGGAAACTTTGTATTAGAAAAAATTTCGGCTACATGAAATGCTCCTCCAAAACATGCTTCTCTGTAGAGAGTCGTGTCAACTGGAATATCATTCTTGGCCCGCACTGCCTAGAAAAGTGGTGAAAAAATCTTGGAATTCGACGAGAACGAACAGTAGAGGAAAATTTAAGTGTAAAATTTTGACATATTGAAAAATTTATTTTTTTAAATAAGATGAACTTCGAATGTATGTCTATTTCGATTACAGTTCGGTTACTTCAATTGACAAGCCATCAAAGGCCCAAAAAATAATGAAGCACTTGAAAAATAATAGTGCAGAATTATTTAGAATCCACAACGCTTTAAAATTTTCACGCAGCTCATATTTTAATAGCCCAAAAGCAAACGCAAGCAACTGATTTGTATGCGGCGTCAACGCTTACAATAACGACGCTGTGAAGAGTCCACAGCCATTGTCGCCTGCCACATAAACCGCGGCTGAACGCTGGAGCGGTGAGCTCGAGCGAATCCGCTGACCGGGGCCCTACGCGCCGCCCGGGGCCATCATTAAATAGGCTCACAGAGGCAGGCGCGGCCGCCGGGAAGAAAGGAAAGACGCTTGCGGCGTCGACTCGCATTCGCCCGCCGCGCCGCGCCACCGTCGCGCATCGCGTCGCGTCGCGTCGCGCCCACAAAGGCCTCGCGCTGTCGCCTCCTCCTTTCAAACTCTTTGCCTCGTGACAGCTGCCTTGGCCCTTCCTTTCATTCCGCCCTTCGCCCTATTCGCCGCTCCGAGCCGCGCTTCCGACGCCGGCTGGTCAGGCGACCCTGCCCTAGGTCAGGCGACCTGCTGCTGGGGCGGAAATCTCAGTGCGAGCCCACACATTGCGCCTTTAGCGGTTGCAGTCTTTATCTGCCTTTCAGTTACGTACCGCCGAGTGTTGATGTATTTCTACTGTTTAATTTTAAACAATTTTATACGTTTTAAACAATTTAATGATATATTCTCATAATTCCCAATAACCTCATTAAATTTATTCACAAACATTTTTTGAATTTTAAATGTTTTAAACAATTTAATGCTTTATTACCATAATTTTCAATCATATCATTAACTTTATTCACAAATATTTTCTGGATTTACAATTTTCTCACAAATATTACGCGCAATTTTTGGATGTATTATCTTGCAAGTAACATGAATAACTGGATTCCAATATATTCCAACAGAGACGACGCGTTCATGCTGAAGTATATATTTTAAGTTTAAAAACACTTTTTTGTATGGAGAACGATGGCAGTAGATATTTCAAATAAAATAGGTGACAGTATTTTCAGGTTTACTATATTTTTCCATTTACAAGAGTAGCAAATAAATGTATTTTTTTTTGGGGGGGGGAACGATGCACTGATATACATAACTATTTTAGGAGTGTTAGTAAATAACAATCCGCAATTTGTTCCATATGTCAATAAATTCTTATAACAGACAAAAACATATTTTTCTACTTATCATAGGGCTTTTAAATATATTTCGTTTACTTAATAATGAACTTTGATACATTTATAGAAAATATATTTTATATTTAACAACAATATATTTTATATTTAACAACAATAGGTGGTCTTAATTCTTTCATCGTATGCTCTTGTTTCAATTCTTCGAATTCTTTTTGGATCTAACTAGCTATAATCAGAATCACTGTGAAAAGTTCTCGACCTAATTTTATCAGATGTTTATATTGTTTTCGTTTATAATTCCCAGTCCTGGTAGCAAAATTAAGAGAAAGTGAGTTCGTGTTATGGTAAAAACTTCCCTATTTCGGAAAAAAAACATGAAATAACCTTTTGCATCACTTCAATTAATCCCTTATACAGAGCATTTGAAATTTGACGTGCGGCGATTCAACCCTTTTTGCCAACACGCAAGTTATATTCCTTACATTTAGACGACACTCATAGTCATCAATTATATGTTTTTGGAGATTGCCCATGTCGTGAGCTGAGAGTCTAGCTTTCAAAATTAACGTAGCGAGAATTGCGAATTATCTCGTCTTCTTACTATCTGCCACCTTTTTAATCATAATTTTCATTCTCCGTAAGATGAAATTTCACTTCTGCCCACATTCATAAATCAGTGCTGCCATATTGTATCCGCATGTATTGGAATAACTTCTTACGAATCATATTCTTTCGCAACACACTCTCCCTCTCCAAAGGCTTTGGACCTGTCGTTGCCTCGCCCTCTCGCCTGCTTGCGACTGTCCCGACGCGTCTGCCTCCCTTTCGTGTAGCGCCGCCGCTGCCTCCCTATCGACGCACTCCAGAGGTCAGCCCCCTTCGTTAAGACAGCTCCCTTTTCCAAATACGCCTTCAAAGTGGAGAGAACGCGCAGTCCGCCCTCTGCTTTGGAAAAAGCCCGGGGCCAGCGCAAGCAAACTTGTCGCGTCTTCTTTCCTCTCCTATTCCTGAAATAAGTTTCGTGTGAGAAAGCTTTCGTCCTCTCAGGCATGCAAATGGGATCTCCATTGTGAAAGAGTTTAGACGCGACGTTGACTAGGGGCCATGCGGAATGAAATAGTGTAGTAAAGAAAAGAATTTTCAGGTAGCAGCATAAATAATAAAATACTTAAAGAATTAATTCTTTAAAATGTAATTTCCTTTCCTGAATAATAAAATTAAATCTGTACATCAAATCATGAAGTAAATTTGTGTTTTCGTAGGCATAATTTTACTAGGAGGAATAAAATTTTGCACATGATGTCATTTATTAAATACATGTATTTTAATTGATCCAATATTAATTTCAGCAGACTAATTGAAATGTCGAATTCTGTTTCATTATAGGTCAATTACGTTAAGCTATATCTGTTGGAGTGGACATTTCAAGAGAAATCGATGATATAAATGTATGTGAGTTGGAATTCATGTAACATGTAAAATCATGTAAAAGAGAGTGTTCACCTAAAATAAAATACAGATTTTTTATAATGTCCGTAATAATATTTGTATTCCATTCGCCGTTAAAGAACGTTTTGTCATTGTAAGTGAACTTACTTTATAATAAAGGAAGTCTCTTAACTGTTAATATTGTCTTAGCAGCGTCAGTGAAATCCACGGCATCTTTGTACTTTTATATTATTTTTCCTTAACTTTTCAATTTTATTACGAATATTTAAAAGGAACTGATAACTAGAGTCGCCAATATGAATGCAAATAAAGCCCAGCAGCAGAGTATTTGAAAATATACACCAATGAGGTTTGTATGTATGTATATATTGAAAGCTTTACTTTGAGAGATGTTGCAAAATTAAGTCATAGAAATAAGCGAAAAGAACTTTAATATATTCTAAACGTGTCAGGTTATGTTCTCACTTTTCTCAACAAATACTTTTTTCAATCATTTCATTAGGAATGACAGTTTTTAAGAAATTATTCGTAAATACCCTTTGAATACCTATTTTATATATTAAACATTTGATTAATTTTCAACATTAAATGTGAAAAAAATTTGAACCATTACATGTGAGGAAAATCTGATAATTGTATCAGAGAACGACAGCAAATTTACAACAAAAATTAGCTACAATAGGCAGTAGAGCCGAACTTGCAAAAACAAATAGAAGAAACTAATGGGAGAAGAATCTCGAACTAAAGCAAAGGTCACCTTTGAAATTCATCTGACAAGGTGCTGAACAATCGAACAAGGAGTAGAAAAACATTATTACCATTCCACGAGGAGGTAATGTTATGTAAAAAAATACTTTTGAACTCTAACGCAGTCTCGAAATAATCATTGTAGAACTCAATTCTTTACAACTCTCCGTGTTAATGTGTCATTAATAAGCACATACATAAAACAACTAGAACTTTGAAGTTGAGGAAATAGTTCTTGCAAATCCTTCTAACTTTGGGTATTCCCCACGCGACTCCTTGAATGAGAAATTCCTTATATCATTTAGCAGCGAAGTATGAATCCTCTAATAACAGGATGAGCCCCGTCTGCAGAATTAACACGCACGCATGCGCACGGGGCGTCATGAATCTTTTAACAGGGCTAAACAGGAGCGCTCCGCCCGCAGACGCCGCGCAGGTCCCGTCCCGTCCCGCCCCGTCCCGTCTGGCTTAGCTCCCCCGGCGCCGCACCTTCCCCGTACGAGTCATCCTTCCCTCGGCCTGGCTGCTTGCGACTGGCGCTGGCGCTCTCTGCCGCGACCCAACACCTGGCACCGCAAGAGCAGACGCTGTTGCTCCCCCGAGTTTAAGTCTAGCTTTTAGAACAGGTCTTTGAAACTCATGGATGAATGTAAACTGTTGGCATTAAATTTTGTGCTATATTACAAATAAAATTAAAGAATTCGATATTTTGGCGCCCTAAGGAACAGAAAATATAGATTCTAATCGTTAGAAAAATCGTAACTTTTTAACAAGAAAGAATTTGTTCTTACATGGGACCAGAATAACGTATCAAGGCTTATCACGATTTATCCCCACTAATTACTTCTGTAATAATAATAGTAATAATAATAAACATATTTTATTATCATTGTATTTGTCGCTCGGGAAGTCAACAAACATTTTAATCAAAAATCCGTAAACCTGTTTCGAACGAAAACATGCTAATTTAATTCTTGGAATTCGTCTCCCCGAGGGCTTTCGTGGCACCACACTGCGAAGGGCGGCGCCTGTCTGCACGTCACTGGGACGCCACACCGCCCCCCAACACGCGCCGGAAGTGCCAAGAGGCACCGCAGGCGCACACGCACACACCAGAGCGCGCGGCGGAAGCCCAGCGGGCAGCAGCCGTCCGTCTCACGTCCATCTCCGGCCAGCCCCGCAGACCCAGCCCCTGCCTCTGTCGAGCTTCAGAACGCACACAGGCGCCCGCCCGCCCGCCTGTCCACCCACCCTCTCTCTCCAACCCGCCCGCCCTTCCCCCGCTCATCGTCAAACCAAACACCCACACACCAACATGTTCAATCGTCTGCCATCTACATACTCGTACATGTTGGAAGGACAACGTTACCTACCGCTGACCACAGTCCGTCCGCCTTTCCATTTACCCATTCACTCTTGTCGCCCTCCCAACAGCTCTGCCCAAGCACCGCTTACTCAAAGCCAGACTGCCCATTCCATTAAACCGCTTCTCCCCTCACCCTCCATTAGATTTCCCACTCTCTACTCCTCCCCTAAAATTCTCTATATCCCCCTACCCTCAGTCGCCACCCTTCCTTTCCAACTCGTCATCCAACCCCTCGCCTCCAATCGTTTACCACTTCCGCCAGCCACTCCGGCGACTGCCTTCGCGCCCGTCCTCCGCCCGTCCGTTGCTGCGGGCCGGCCCTCCCGCCCGCCCAGTCCGTCCGTCCGTCCGCGGACGGCGGCGCGCCGGCGCCCGAGGAGGCCGCTTTCCGCCCCGGAGATTGGACTTGCGCGGCGGCGGCCCCGAATCTGTGCATGAAATTAATTAGCTGCGCCCCGGAGGCCGCCGGATTAACACGAGTAGCGGACGGTGTCGCATAGCAGCCGCTTCGCGCTGGCGCTGGAACTGGCGGGGGCGGGGGGGGGCAGTGGTGGTGGCGGTAGCGGTGGCGAGGGCGGAGGCGGGGGCGCTGGCGGGGGTGGGGGTGGGGTGAGGGTGGCGGCGGTGTGGTTGCGGCGGGTAGACGCCGGGGCAGAGACGTGGTGGCGGTACGATTACGAGCACAAAGGAGATCGTCCGGCAGAGGCCACAGGGAGGGGAAGCTGGTGTTTAGAAAAGCGATTTCTGGGAGGGATAGATACTAAAAGGAACAGCTATGTATTGAATAATAAAATGAAATTAGCTATAAAGAAGGCTATGAATGATTATCATTACAGTAAGTGAGTAAGTGCCTGACGTGTTTGAGTTCAATAAGTCGTACGTTGAATGTCTGCTCTACTCCAGAAAATTCGCAAGACTAAGCGATTTGTCTGTAGATATACAACACATCGGTTATAACATTCGTAAAATATATTTTTTACATTATCTAACAGTCGCATTGTTTAAGTAATTAGGATAAATCTGCTTAGAAGAGAATTTCACCGAAATAACATATTTTGATACAGAATGTAAATATTAATATTTTCAATAAATTTTGAATACAAGTATAATTATTTTTATATCGGGCATACGTTATCAGGTATCTTGTAATGTCTTCAAATTCGGAAATTTCAAATTCTTTTCGGAATATTAGGTCATTCAAAATAACGGATATCACAACGGTTTTAAATGGAAAACGGAAAGAAAATATATTGATATTGTGAAAAGATTTCTTGCAAAAAAAAAGGCAAGTAGTAAAACTAGAAATAAAACAATTTATTTTATTTAATAATAAAGTTGAAAAACTAAAAAAACACACTGTTATTTTAATTCCTAACACAGCATTCGATAAGACATCACCCGAGGACCCGAAAACATTCGCATATCTTCCTTGATTTCTGCACTCTTCATTCGCAATCACGTTCGACACGCGATCAGCCCTCCGTGCATACGGGTACCCATCTCATGAATGATGTGCAGCTACCCGAACAAAATCTCGATAGCACTCCTAGTGGGCGGCGTTCTCTCAGTTTCTACCTAGTCGATTGAAGCGTGAAGGAGCGTTTGAAGTAAGGATGATTTTGAAGTTGCCAAAGCAAAAAAAAGAGATGAAAGAGGGTCGCATTTAACATTGAATTAAAAATTAGAGATTAGACATTCCATCATATACGTCTTAACTAAAGAATTCCAGATCTGTTTATCACGCATTTCTAAAAATCAAGTAAAGGACTAATCATCTCGCGATATGCGAATTGAAGTGGGGGCGGCTATTCAGAGAATAGCTACTAAGCGTTCGATTGCAATGAAAATATTGCCAAAGCTAGAGTCACTAATAAACTTTCTCCCATAGTCATTAACTCAAGTTCGCAGAATCTAGAAGAAAGTGTAGACTGTGTTAAACTTATTGCATTACTTGGATTCATGATTTCATAATATCTCGTAATTTATATTAATTACGTAGTTTTTGCTTTTTTGCGATTCGATTTTTAATTTCGCTTACAAATATATCTTCCTTGTTGACGCAAGTTTTCTTATGTGCTCAGAAATCTCTTCCAAAAGTTCATTACGCAGTGATCCACTGCTACATCTGGTTCGTCTCCTCGTTTTCCCGGCCTTCTGCTACCGTCGCGGACGTTTCCGAGAAGCGCGCGTGACCCAATTCGCGGATGCACTGACCAGCGCGTGACCCAATCACTCGCCCGGAGGCCCTGCAGCTCGCGCCGTCTGTTTGCGGCGGGCCGCCCTCGCGCGCGCGTGCCCAGCCAACGGGGCACGCCCCCTGCCCCCCGCCCACCGCCCCCGCCCCCCGCCCACCGCCCACCGCTCCCCGCCCACCGCCCTCCGCCCCCCGCCCCCCGCCCCCCGCCCACCGCCCACCGCCCACCGCCCCCCGCCCCCCGCCCACCGCCCACCGCCCACCGCCGCTCCGCCCGCGTCACTCAGCGACAGAGTATCGATTCCAGGCGTGCCAATCACTTACGCAATTGTTCCAGTAAGTGTAGTGCATGTTGTGCATCGAGAGGTGGCAGTTTTCCTCTTTGGCTGAGTGTTGAGGTACAGTGTCGACCTACACTAGTGCTGAACGATCTTCACCTCGAGGTATCTCCTTCAGCAGGGCTCCTCCCCAGACAGGACAAGCTCTAATTTACCGAGTGGTTTCTTGCCACGTGAGGTAGTATAACATACGTAGGTACTATGGCTCATTTTTAATGGTACTTCTCCGGCATTTGTCTGGTTCTAATTGGAGAAACCTCGAAAAACTACAGATCAGAGCAACAAGCCACTAGAATTCTCTTCCTCACAGTGATTGAATCCGACGCAGCTAAGCAGTGTGGAAAATCCGCCCAATCGAGACTCGAACCCTGGGGCCACCCGGTCAAAGATCCCTTTGAGGCAACGGTGTTCACAGCCGCCCGCCTCCCACGAGCTTCTACCAGCAGCTCAGCGGTCGTGGGAGCCGATGCAGCGCCGGCGGTTGCGCGTGTAATGGATTTTACACCGGGCGAGTCCGCGTGTTAACACGGCCCCGTGTTCCTAAATGATCCGCAAACACGGCGTTGTTTACGAAGACACCGGACTTTCATTCTGGCATTGATTGCGATAATGTTTGAGCGACGCCGGCCGGCAGCGTTTTTCGGCTCGCGCTTTATTATTATGTAGTTGAACAACGGCATCATTCGGAGCGCCTGTAATCACACGCACCACGCGGCGCAAATAGCAGCAGCGCACTAGCGACTCCTAATTACAGGAAGGGTGATGTGGGTTATTAAATGCGTGTTTACGTCATATTTTTGCGATTCCAGATTATTGCAGCTAACAATAAAAACCGTACATGAAAATACATTTTGTGATAATAGAACAGAAACGGTGTGGAGCACTTTGAAATGCTTTCAATGAAACAGTTGACCTGTATTTAAATAATATGAACCGGTACGTACACCGTAAATATTTTTATTGATGATTTTTTAACGTCATTTATTTATTAAATGAGTGGTCTCTTAACTCTTATTTTAACAAATAGGAAAAATACATTTGATGGCTTGTAAACACATCTCTCACGGAACAAAATTTTCTACAACAAAGTTTTCCATTTCTGCTCCAAATAAAGTTTCTCGTTTCGTGAGGTGCACTCTAACAGGCCAAAACGTTGCGCGCACTTTATAGCATGTAGAAAACACTGAGATTAAAGCAATCTCCCAATCTACAAAATTAAGACATTCCAACAAAGAACTGGAAGATGGCTATCTCATTAATACTCTCCACCTCGCCAACACATACATATTCCCAGCATTTTTCACGAAGAGAGAGATACATATCTCTAAATTTCCGCAAGGGAAAGCACTTTTAAGTGGAAAGTTTGTTTCGCGCGGGGTACAAGGCGTTAACTTTATTTTCTCAGAGCCTGGCCTGCGCTTCACTCCGACGCTCATTTTGCCGTGTGCGACGCAGGTGGAGGTACAGTCCTTCCCCCACCCCGGCTCCGCCTGCACCTCCATCTTGCCCCACTTCTTTCGCCCCCCTCCCTCTTCCTCCTCCCTCGCAACCACGCTAAGCAGATCTCCCGGGCCGGGCATTAATTAGTCGTAAAAAGCGGCAGATTTTCCGGGCCCAACGTTTTAAATAAGAATCAGCACATTCGGAGATAGAGCCTAATTCAAGGCGAACGTAAATAAGAGAAGTTGCCTTAGCCCGGCGGAGGAGTTTCGCGATAAGCCGGAGCCCAGGTGGATCTGTTGGGATGAAGGGGAAGTGGTAGCAGTGGCGCTGGGAAAAAAGAGCGTTTCGGTTTGCAGCACAATGACCCAGTTGGGGTTTCTTTCTTGCGGTGTTCCCTGTCAGACCAAACGGTTACCAGCGTCACAAATTAAAGTTTAAAATGTAATATGATTTCTTGCCAAATAAGACTCATATCCAAAGGAATATATTATGCGAACCTTCTCCACTTGTACTCCTGATATTCTTTGGTAAGTTTTAAATAAATAATTATTCTCTTAATATTTTATGATTTTAACATGCAGAATCTATTTGTAAATTCCATTCTTATGAGAAAGAGTTTTTTTCTATTTAATGTGTGTTTTAAATGAATGTATTGTTACAGGCATTTATTTGATACTTAATGTGTCGAATATAAAATGGATAGGCAGACTGATCATTCAGACACACTGAAGGGAAGGCAAATTTCTTCTCTAGGTAAAATTCTAAATATTTTTTTTTAAACAAGGGCGACTCGAAGTACACAATATAACTGAACTTAATCGATGTCTACTAAAGTCTCTCGTTCGAAGTTCAAGATAAATCTGTAAGTTGACGTTTCTGCGAAGTTTGAAATTCCATAACTCAAGACTGGTCCTTAGTACTCCACTCTTCAAGAGAAGCGAACCGATGGAATTCCTCGCGTTTATTGGAGCAAGATTTCTCGACCGGGTGCCGCAGGAGAAGGGTTTGCGTCACAGCGTTTCCTAGGAGAAAGTCAGCGGAAATTGAACGCAGGAGCGCTGAGCCCAGGAATGAAATTACATTCACGCAAAGAAAACTACTTCTTCTACTGATGATTTTCCACCTCTTCAAGTCGGTAACTTCTGGTTTTCTACCTAAATAGTTCACTTCAGCTCTAAAAATTGAGTGAAAAGGAATTCACAAACAGAGCACAAACGGAAACTTCGAATGAAGCGGAATGATCTTTGTATTTACGAACTCTAATTATTTCCGTTGCCAGATGATAGAATATAGCAACATGAAAAAACAATTATAATAACAAATACAAAAAACCAATATGTATATCATTATAAAAAACAACATTTCCTTGTCACTGCCCAGCACATGCCGATGGTATTTACATACACAATACTACAAATCCACAAACATGTATACTAACTTTTAAATTAGTAAACTTACATACTACATTAATGTACATGCATGCATAAATACACACATACATACATTAATACATCACACATACACTACTACACACATACGTAGACTTATAAACCCTCTCATAAGAACCAGCCTGCAACTTATCACTCAGAAGATTATTTAGATCAATATGGTAAACATTTTACCTGTATAACACCACAATACAACACTTACGCTAATTACATTTTCAACACGTGAAACTCTCTTTGTCATAAATAACTAAACATAAAACAATGACGTTTTATATTAGCAAAACAAAAAGATAGAATTGAAATCTCTTCACTTCTCCACACTGTACCACATATCACTTAAATATTAACTTATCAATACGTTTTACTGTAGGCTATCTAATAATCTCACCTTTCACTTCACTTCACTTCCTTTCGAATCGCATGTTTACACCCTATTGACTAATTTCCTATATTTTTTCCTAAAACCTTGCGCTAAGCAAGAAAAGGGCTCAAAAACTGCCGCAGACAAATTATTCCAATCTACTATTGTTCTGTTTACAAAGCAGAATTTGCCTAGGTACTTTCTTTGTATTCTTGTTATAATTTTATATTTATGATCAAATCTATTTATATAATCTGTTTTATCTAGCCTTCCCCGAATTTCTTGCCACACAGAGCAACCAGTGTAAGATTTCTACAATGCGCAAAGTAGTGTCCTTTTTCTTCCGTGTGCTCACAATTCCTAATATGCAGGTATGTTCCTCCGAAATGAGTAATTTGCAACTGTTTTGTATCCTCTTACTCTTTTTAAGTCCTGTTCTGTACGGATCCCAACAACTAGCTCCATATTTCATTACCGGTCTAACAAGCGCAGTATACGCGATTTTTTTTACTTTCGTATTGCTTTTCTTAAGATTTTTCATCTAAGCTTTACCCACTTCATAGTTTGTTTCTCTCACCCCAACTTGCTGTGCAGTAAAATGCCGAGGTATTTATAGTCCAAGACTCGTCATTACCTAGCTGATGTTGTATTGTACGAAGAGCTCTGGCCTTACAAAATGTGATCGCTTTATTTTTCTTTCCATTTATTGTCATTTTTTGGCTCGTGCCCAATCACACATTTTATTTAAATCGTCCTGTAGTTGAATTATATCGTGCTGTTCTGCAATTTCTCTATATAATATATATTCCTATACTTAACTATAAGTTCTATAACTATAATATAACTATAATCCCTACAATTCCCTATATTTAACTATAAAAACTGAATATATGCATAAATAGATGTTTGTGGATCAAGACCAAAACGAGAAGGTTTTGAGAGGTGTTTACTAACCTACGCGAAGCATAACGGAACCAAATTTGGTAAATGGACGAGTTCCAAAACCTTTTTCTGCCAGGTGATTTCAAAGGTATAAAAGTGTTTATTCGTTTTCAAGTAGCCATTTCTGTACCGAAATAAAGTGAATAGAAATATTTTGGTGACGAAAATTCTACTCTTTTTGTACACACAATATTAATGAAGGAAAACCTATAACCATTGATGACATTCTAATTGGTCAGCAGATATAATTATATTTTAACGAAAAGAACCGTGTGCGCCGCATTACTGTGCGTCACATCTGGACAATAGTTATCGAATTAGGCCGGTAAACGTTTCTGCTGGTCTATTTGGAAAATTGAACGTCACGAACAATATACAGTATGAGTTTATACATTATCGTTTCCAAGGGCATGCATGCACAAAATGTGAAGCCATATTAATAAATTACAGCTGAGAACGACTATAACTAAGCTAAATATATTTAGAAGTGGTTTGCCACAACAAAAACTTGGAAAGTATAATAGATAATTTTTGTTAAAACTTCTTATTGCAAAACTGACAACATGGGAAGGAAGACTAATTTAATTGTTCATTATCCTTCAAGTGCAAGATTTATTCCATTGCATTTGTATATAAATAACAAAATGATGCACTGATACAACTGAATATTACTTCAGTTGGACAATTCAATGACAATGATGGATATATCTACATTATTTCAAATGACAAATACTGAACATTTTTGTTAATTCATTTTTTAATATCCGCTCATTAGAGGCCACATGCAGATATTTGGCTGTACACAAATATTTAATAATTAATTTTTAAAATATGTGTTTAAAAAATATTTCAAATTATTTTTCGAAATATTTCAAATCAAATTTAATCCCTCCCTGTGAGAAGTCAAAGTAGTCAAATAATGTCCAGTGAAATGAGAAGAAAATAAATTAATGAATAAAAAATGCATATTGATGAAGCGTTTCCTTAATCAAATCATGAAATCTCAGGAAAAAATATAGTTCTGGATATACAAGTTCTGAACAGACACGCCGGAAAGGAAGACTAATTGACCATCCGACAGAGATGACTGCGTTTTTTGGGAAGAATCGGAAAACAGAGGAACACGATCGTTGGGGAAACCAAATGAAATCAACGGTATTCGCAGTTTCAGTGCCGTCACGACGCTTAAGCATTAGCAAAACGACTGGGGAGGGAAACTGTTAAAGGAGTTTATGGGTGTCAAAACGCCTAGGTATACGATGTGGCATGAATAGGACAAAATCCACGGGCATATTTAGGCATGTTATTTTCTCAAACTATAGTCTAAGGAGGAAAAGTACTGGAATGTCATTAACAATATGATCTCGAATATTGGTCTAAAATCAATCAAAATCTTTTCAGCTTCAACATCGCTCATACGTGATAATTAAGGTTCACAAGTGATGTTCTAAACATGGTTCAGGTTAGTGTAAGTGGAGAGGAGATCATCAATTCGTATATATGGGTGGATAGGTAGAGATGCCACGCATAACTTTATTCGATGAGAAGCTTTTTAGCTGAAACTTGGTAAAAACGTCACGATGGTCCGAACATTCCCAGTCATTTTTAAAACATTTTGTTTCTTAATACGGGATGTTTTGTGCATAACTTCATTCAATTGTGTATCTTTAAATGAAGTCAAGCATCTTTATTTAATCTGAAAAATTGTAATAACACTAAGAGGAAATAAAGCTTCGGTACGTCGCTTCTTTCCACTAGTTTTCCTATTGAATCATTTAATACAATTTTTAATATCATTTGTAGTATTAGTACTGCACTGGCATGTACCTGGCGTGGGGGAAGAAGTTAGAATATGTTTAGGATCCTTTTAACCTATTTTTTTGTTTGCTACTGACTTACAGGGATCTCGGTACAATTCATGTAAAGTGTATTTCTACATTATCTTATTATGACTTACGAAGCGAGGTGAAGATAGCATGGCAAATACTTCAACCGGGTATGTTTCCCAATATTTACTGTTAATATAGATTGTAAGTATTGGCACTCATTTGGACAGAAGGCTTAGTGGACCTTACGTCCGCCCTTAATAGTTCAAGACTGAATAAAAATTCTCAGCTATTCTGGGATTTCAATCCGGGTATCTCATGTTAGCAAAAGTGTGTCCTAATCACTATGCTGATACAAATTTTCTAATTAATAACATGTTCTTTGCCGTGAACTACTTTTACTGATAATCATTTTTACTAAGCGTATGAGTTTAAACTCATTGTTGCTTGGTACGTGCCAAGCGATAAAGAGTCGGCGCGAGCAGCGAGTCGGTATTTTGGACACATCAAAGGAGGCGAACAATCGCTGAGCGCCTCGGCTACTGGGCGTTGGGCGAGCATCTCGCCGAACGCCAAGCGCAACTCGCCACCTTCAGAGGAGTCATTGGAGTACTCACGTCGACGTTGATGCCGGGCAGCGGGAAGACGCGCGTGTGCGGGAGTTCCTTGGGCACGTAGCGGAAGAACTCCTGGCGGCCCTTGTACCACTTGACGGTGTAGAGCGGGTCGCCTTCCAGGTCGTAGGCGCAGTGCAGCGTCACCGTGTCGCCCGGCGCCACGGCCAGCGGCACGCTCACCGACACGTTGCGCAGGCCGCCCACGCCCCCTGCAACACGCCAACGCCCACGTCACCACGTCGCCTCACCCCACGCACAATGCTGCGCTTCAAGGCGCTGTGCAAAAGGTGGGAAGGTCTTGGATTTAATTAAGCGAAGCCTGTCCAGGGGAGGGTGGGTCAAAAATTCCGTTTGATGTGTTGGCGTAACTCGGATGAAACTTAATAAAGGGGAATCAAATTATATATATATATATATATATATATATATATATATATATATATATATATATATATATATATATATTTTACTGGCAAACATTCTCTATTTTCTAATAATTGGCTTTACTTAACTCAAAAATTGATAACAATGACATTTAATGCATTATATACCATGTGGATTATATAATTGTAAAGAACCTGTATTGTACAAGTATTGTGTACATAGTACACACAAGTATAATTATTGTACACATAATTGAACACGTATTGTACTTCAACTTCTGGGTCAATGGTCCCCCATGTCGATCAGGGTTTAGTCCAGTTTCTCTGATCCTCGAGCAAGTGCTGAGATGGCCCTTTGTTTTGTTTCTGGTCATAAATGTAACGTCAAATTAACTTCTCCCCATAGCACGTCACACACAGTTTTTAACTGCTTTTTACGCAAATAAATAAATAAATAAATAAATAAATAAATAAATAAATAAATAAATAAATAAATAAATAAATAAATAAATAAATAAATAAATAAATAAATAAATAAATAAATAAATAAATAAATAAATAAATAAATAAATAAATAAATAAATAAATAAATAAATAAATAAATAAATAAATAAATAAATAAATAAATAAATAAATAAATAAATAAATAAATAAATAAATAAATAAATAAATAAATAAATATCACATTTCTTGTGCCCGGAATACTTATTATATTAGACGTATACAAGGTTTGTGGAAACCAAAATCAGAAATTGTATAGTGGATATTCTTCGTAAGTGCAGAATGTTAGTGTATTCCTAACAAAGGGTAATTCACGTTATCGCATTTATTCGCAATTGTTTTCTAGCATGAATTCGTAACATTTCGTTACATTCTCATTGTAAGGTAGTATCAAAATGATTTCTCTAATCCTCATAAACGTCTTTGCGAGTTCTCGCGTGTGTATTGCTATTACCTACAGAAATTTGATATTTGAAGATTTGAGATTAACTTCAATAAAATATCCTTCACTTACAGAGATTAATCCAACAAATACCTTACCATAATAGATGGGCTCCCTGAAATTGTTATACAACTATACAACCTTAACCATATGTACTGAATGTAAAATTAAGCAAAAGACAATGAATATTAGCAGTATAACTACCAATTAAGTGAAATAGAATAATTCCAAAAAACTGAAAAAAAAATGATACATTATTTATGAACTGGAATATATGCAACATGTTTCATACCTACGGACAACAACAACAACAACAACAACAACAACAACAACAACAACAATAATAATAATAATAATAATAATAATAATAATAATAATAATAATAATAATAATAATAATACCTGAAATGCAGTTACCCAATGACATAATATTTATAGATAACATCATGTAATCGTCACGAATTTCAAAACATGACAGTATCACTACTTCGAATTTAACGTTTACCTACGCGTTTAATTTTATTACGCATTTTGCTACATTCACAAAAACATATGTTTAATCAAACTGAATCAATGTAAACTACCCATTAAACAAACTCCAATATCGTAACATATAACCATCTAAACCGCAGCGGACAACCGAAACCGAAAGTCACCACCAAAAAAGTACACGGGTCACCGTTTACAACACGCACCGTAACATTTACCCTCAACCGCGCAAGCGCGCGCAAACAGCCCGCAAAACAGCGCTGTCGGAGAGCAAAATCCTCGCGGGCGGAGCGGAGCAAGCGAGCGGGTCGCCGCGCGCACGTCCCTTGTTTGACCAACGTTTCTGCATCGCAAAAAACTTTCAAAGGTACACTTCCCTCCCTCGATTCCCAGGGGTTCGCCGATCCGCCGCCACGCAGCGGGGCCCGCGCTGCCTGCACACGCGGTTCCTAGCGGCCAAAATCTGCGCATGCCACCGCGTTCAAAGAGGACGTCCTTGCCTGTTCTAGGAATGAGGTTTTTTTTAGATAAAATTTCCATTCATTCAGTAATTGACGAAGAATCGTGAAGTAGTGAAAACTTCTTCATAACAATGATTTGCAGACGGAAATACAAATAAAACTTTATTGTATTTGTTCTGATTGTTAATAGTTTCGTAGGTTGGGTAGCATAAAAATCGAATAGTTAACGTGCTTATAAAATGAAGAAATATGAAATAGGAAAGCAAATAAATGGAAGGGAAATAGGAAGAAGTAACCGAACATATTTGATTTATGGATTAAAAAAAAGAAGGTTTTGCATCAGTAATGGTGCTGTTCACAGCTAAAAGAAAGAAATACAAAACGCAATCTGGGCAGGTCGTTGAGGGGCGGACCTAGGTGACGCAAAGCAAAACAGACCGGGCAGGGTCAGATGGGAGGGTGGAGCTGGGCAGATGGCATGAGGCGAGGTAATACCGAAGGGGCGGAGAGGGGACGTAGAGCGAATAAGAACGTATATACGGCGGGAATTCGCTATATTTAGAATTCACACCTTCGCCTGTATAATCGAGGATTGGAATTTATAAATTACCGTGCAACGTAGGATGCTGTAGCTAATATTAAAATAGCCGAATTGTTCCATTGTATCTTGAATGCCAGTTTTCAGCAAATTGTAGATTAAATTGACCCAGCGATTGTGTCCACACACGATCTCGCATCCACCCACTGCATGCGGTTTCTGACCAGGTCCGCGCCGCCTTCGCCTCGAAATCCGACGCGAGCGACCTCGCTCGGCTGGCGCCAGCGGCGCCGAATTGGAGCGCGGGCATAAAAGACAACAATCAAATTTGATATCTCTCCGCGCCGCTGCCGCTCAATTCCCAGAGGGCGCCGCGGCGCCGAGGCCCGAGCGGGGGCGGCGCGGGCGGCGCGGGGAAGGACGGGGGGCGCTCTTCGCCTCGGGCGATGCGCGAACGCTTTAGCCCGGCCGTGAGCGTATTCGCGAGCTTGTTTCGTTTCGAGATAATGTTCCGTGACGACAGCTTTTGAGTTCTAACTGACGTGTCCTTGTTGAGGGATGGTAATGAATGCTGAGCTAAACGGGTTTCGTGTGTTTGTTTGATTGTTTCTTCAACCAAATTTGAAATTGAAAATTTATAGCCCTCCTCTACAACTGTTACAAATTTGTATTCTAAAAACGGATTTCTGGAAAGTGCATTATAACAGAAAATTATAAGACACAGTATATTATTTTTAGATAACAAATAATATTAATAATATAGTCAGAACGTACTAGAATTTTATCTCGTAATGAAGAGTATCGTTTATTTATATTGAAAAATATTATAAGAGGACACTGACTCATTATTATGTATTCTACAGCTTTCAGTATCCAACACGAGTATTCGTATTCTTTGGCAATAGCGAGAAAACAATGCCAAAATAGTAGTCCCTTTATGTGTGAAATATACTAAATGAAAGACAAATGCAGCTGCCGACGTATTAAACTGCACAAAAACGGAATATTAGATGAAGATCTATTTCATGATGATTATTTACATAGAAGCAACAATTTATACAATCTTAAATCCCTGTGGATAAGTGTTTTATCTTTAATAACTTTATAATTAAACTAAGCCGGAATAAAGGATATTTATACGCAAACCCTGTCGAAAGTTCATTAAATGTGACTATTGGAATCTACTAAAGAGCAGACAACGCTTCCGGACAATGCAGTATGAGGCGAAAACAGTGAGAAACAATTGCTGCATACTCCACGCTTGCATGTACATATGCACTCAACGTAGAGTGAATTATTTGACCATCACGTTGGTACATTGCGATAAGGGAAAATCTTCATATGAGAAGCACCTAACACTCGGTCTCATTCAGTGGAAAATACTCCTGTCGTCTTTAGCAAACCCAACAACTCGTTTGGCAAGACACGAGTCAATAGATAGTTTACATTTCCTTTATTACACGCCAGATGTAAGTACAGTTTCTGGCGACGGCCTAGCCGTTGCGCCCCGTCACGGCCCGGGAAGTGGCGCGCCGCGCCGCCGAATGGCCTGGAGCCGGAGATGAGAAGGCTGCGGCTGCGAGATCGCGTCCGGAGTCCCGTGTCAGAGGGGCTTGCGTCGCTCACACTCAACCGCCGCCACCACAGCCGTCACCGCTCATACGCACAGCAATCCACGCAGCTCCACCCCACCCGCCCACCCACCGCCCACTTCACCACGCCGGCCTCTGACACCGGAGCCTTCGGCAGGCACTTTGTCACCGCAGCTGCACGAGCTCTTTAGTGCAGTAGATACGGGGATCGCCAACAGCTACCTCAAAAGGGATTCAATATAATGCCTACAAAATCTGTACTTTTATACGCTAACCGGACGATTCTCTCAGCAAGTTCTTTTGATTGCCGTATGGAAATTTAATGTTTTTAAATAGACAAGTTTCTATTGCATTGAATTACAGTTAGTGAAAGCAACGCGTATTCCGTATAAAATTTGTTATTTTTGTTTAGTAAATTCTATACCATCGAATAAGTTTCGGATGTTAGAAATTCCCTCTAGCTACCCCCCAAAACAAGTTAATTTAAATCCCAATTCCTTATCACTTTTGTAATGTTTTACATTTGAATTCCAATATTCATTGTACTGTCTTTATGTAGAAATTCTTTTTCAAATTTAACTATTTAATCAGAAAACTGTAAAATTCAAAGAAGATATTAAATATAAACAATCATTTTCCGTCAAACTGACTGACAAAAAAGGTAATGTCTGCTTCTTCACATTTTTTCACTAAATCATTCACTGTCGATATGTTTGAAAAGTACTTTTTCATTTTGCAGGTAATGACAGATCTTGCTTCAACCGCCAACGCAGGTTTATGGAGTTTACATATCTAATGTTTTAATACGATTAGTAAACAAACGTATTTCAAAGTGTCAGATTAAAAGTGATTCTCATTGACAACTTTCATTCAGATGATCAGAGATATGAATGGAGAACCAGTATGTTGAAATAAGATTATTCTCGTTTCCTGCAGCAACACTCTGGACACACGTGTACAGCAAATTGCCTACACTCAGTCTATATCTTTCAACGTGTATATCGTATCACAGAAGTGAGTTTCTTAAATGTTAAATGTACGCCAAGCTTTTGAAAAAAAACATGAAGTAGTTGAATTATCCAACATTTGTAATGTCTCCATTTCTTCTTCTTCGTTTTCTTTCACCTGTATTACACGTAAAACGTATTCAGGTACACTCTGAATTTCAGGGAAAATCTGAAATACTTAATTACTATTGTCTCTTAAATTGACAATAGTTGTATCGTCTTTTCGATCATTCCAGGAACTCTTTGTGCTGAAAATAGTTATAGTGTACCACATACGTGTCCGCATGGTTAGAGAGTGTGTACTTCGTATTTTTACGTGAAAATGTTTACAGACATATGAAAGTTGAAAAGTGACTGCCATGCATGGACATACACACACAGAAACGATCACACAAGCATTAAATTGACTTTTACACTACTAAAATTTATAGCTACATCATTTCAATTCGTCATCAATATTTTTCCTGTTCAGTTACTTTAATTACGCATCTCTCATATCCTTCGCTTCAACCGTTCTTACATTTTTTCCAAAACATCGCTACCACCACTACCTCGCTTCCAAATCAACAAGAGCAATCTTACCCCTCCATCATCATCATCATCATCATGCCTCACGTTCCACTCCCATCCTGTTCATTTAGACGCCCCATCCGAGCCCCACTCCCACCCTGCCACCTCCCCTGCGTCTACTCGCCCACTCGCTCATTACGCTCGCGCCACTTGCGCGCGCCCCGCTCGCGACACGCCCGCGCACGCGCACGCGCCGCCATGCGTTCAATGAAGGATTAAACACGTGCTGCTGACAGCTGCGACGCGATTCATCGGCGCGGCGGGGCGTGCGGCGGGCGCTGGGCGCACGCGTGCGGCACTGCCCGTCGCTCTCCGTCCGTCCGCCCGCCTGCCTGTCGGCTCGCCCGCTCTTCTGCCCGTCTACATGCACACCCGCTACCCGCCCAGCCACCCGCTTCCTGACCGGCCTGCTACTAAGCCACGTCCCCGCCTAGTCTCCGCCCATTCCCTTGCCCATTCCCCCGCCCAGTCCCCCGCCCAGTCCCCCGCCCAGTCCCCCGCCCAGTCCCCCGCCCAGTCCCCCGCCCAGTCCCCCGCCCAGTCCCCCGCCCAGCCCCCCGCCCAGCCCCCCGCCCACCCTTCCGCCCAGCCCCCCGCCCAGCCCCCCGCCCAGCCCCCCGCCCAGTCCCCCGCCCAGTCCCCCGCCCAGTCCCCCGCCCAGTTCCCCGCCCAGTCCCCCGCCCAGTCCCCCGCCCAGTCCCCCGCCCAGTCCCCCGCCCAGCCCCCCGCCCAGCCCCCCGCCCACCCCCCCGCCCAGCCCCCCGCCCAGCCCCCCGCCCAGCCCCCCGCCCAGTCCCCCGCCCAGTCCCCCGCCCAGTCCCCCGCCCAGTCCCCCGCCCAGTCCCCCGCCCAGTCCCCCGCCCAGTCCCCCGCCCAGTCCCCCGCCCAGCCCTCCGCCCAGCCCTCCGCCCAGCCCCACGCCCAGTCCCCCGCCCAGTCCCCCGCCCAGTCCCCCGCCCAGTCCCCCGCCCAGTCCCCCGCCCAGTCCCCCGCCCAGTCCCCCGCCCAGTCCCCCGCCCAGTCCCCCGCCCAGTCCCCCGCCCAGTCCCCCGCACAGTCCCCCGCACAGTCCCCCGCACAGTCCCCCGCCCAGTCCCCCGCCCAGTCCCCCGCCCAGTCCCCCGCCCAGTCCCCCGCCCAGTCCCCCGCCCAGTCCCCCGGCCAGCCTCCCGGCCAGCCTCCCGCCCAGCCCTCCGTCCAGCCCCCCGCCCAGCCACCACCCACCACCCACTCAGCAACACCTCCCCCTCCCGTCCAGACACCATCCGTCCTGCCTCACACCCCGTTACCTCTCCACCCAACCACCCGATCTCTCGCTAGCTTTTCCGCTCCTCAAACCGACTGTTCGTCTACCCGCCCAACTGCCCCGCCACCGGCTTGCTAGCCATCCCGCCTCGCCGCCCGCCCGCTCCCAGCCCCCTCTCCCATTCGTCCTCCTGAGCGCTCCCTCGCTGCTTCTCTCGGGCGTCCTGTGCTGTCAGAACCACGACGCTCCACGCGCGTCTCGATGCAGGATGAAGCGATACGAATTCTGGCTCAAATGCTTTTGGACATTTGGAAGTTGACATTGGGACTCCAAATGTTTACCTTTAGTCAGCTATACGTAATGTAAAGTAGAGAATATATCTATTTACCCCATTTTAATAGCCTATGACGTGACTTAGCTGATAAAATGAAGATAATTCTGACACATGTCTGAAATATAAAAATGTTAGACCTATAATGTCTTTTGTGGATAATATGAAGTTTGAAAATCAACTGTTTTCAAATTTAGGTTATTACCTTAGAAAAATATGACTAAATCTCGTCGTATTAAAGTAACAACTGAAAACAAATAAGAGAATTGAATTATATTTAATGACTTCGTTTTGCTAACGTTTAAAAGTAACAGAATTTTTAGGAGAGGGGAATAAAAATGAGATTGGCAAAGTACCAAATAGCATCCTTAATTACACGATTAAAAACATGAAATTACGAAGTAGAAAGATACCTATGTATAAAAATATTTAGTTAATATATTATTGTATACAAAATAAATTCTTTATTCTCGTATTATTTTTATTAAATCAGAAAAGTTCCGTGCATTGAGCTTTTTCAGATCACTGCTTTTCTATAGAAGCTTATCAGACCGATGTATCGAACCTTCATAACCCGATAAGTTTTAAACTGTGGTTCCATATGAGATATACGATGCATGAAAACGAGATCAAAATCATAATCCTAACAAGGCAATGATTGTCCGAAACATTATAATATCACGATAATTTCTATTATGTAAGTTTATTATTTCAAAAAATATTTTATTAATCTTATAACATAACAAATTTTAAATATGAATGATCCATATCCCAATTATCAAATTTTCATTATTTATTCGAATGCTCATAATGAATTTCTTGAATTTCAGTAGGCAGTGGATCGCTTATCATTGCATTCCTCTTATCGCAGAGTGTTCATAACGTGCAAGAATAAAATATTACAGTTAGGTCCTGGGATTTATCAACCTAGATCCAACGTTAATGAATACAAACAATGCCACATTTCGTTAAAAGACCTAACTAAACTGGTTTTTGAGGGCTTTTGCATAGTAGAAAAATTTAATGTAATTGTAATAACAATTCATTTGACTCTTGAGAAAGACGTATTTTCATTCGAAAACTGGAGCATAGATGGAGAATAAAAACAAGGTGATTGTAGATTTTTCTACAGCAACTTCTACAGTTTTCTACTATTCAGAAATTTCTTGGTGCTCATCAACTTCAACTAAAATGAAAATTTTATTTGTCATTGCATACATTTAGAGATAAGATAAACATCTTGTCTGCTGTATTTCTTGCAGATATGCTGATTACGAAGCGTGTTAAAGTGTTAAACCTCTTAATTTGGACGTCTCTCGAATTAATAATTAATGAGGAAACATCGCTTATTATATTTCAATATTGGAAAAGGTAATTTTACTATACTGTTTACTCCGTGATCTACTACGTATAAAGTTCAATGACAATATTTTCACATTAAGCAAAATCAAACGCAGTTATAGTACTCGCAATTTTCCTCTGAACAGCAGGACAAACATTACGTTTCCAACCAATAGTTTGCTTATACCCTACTGAAAACCCCGAACAAAGCGGGCAGGCAGCGCATGCAATCAAATTACAAACGGCGGAACGTAGGGCCTAGCAAAATTTACTCCATCTCTACACCTCATCAATATCGGTCTATTTGCGCATACAAAGCAGAAGTTCAATCCCGATATTAAATACGAGCGTCCCAGCGCCGACAGTTACACACAACCGCTCCTAGACGCAAGTAAATGATTACACAGCCCCTGTTCGCAAATCCTCTCCCGCCAGTGAGGAAAATCCCATTAATCTAAGAGGCGTAAAGTTCTGCTTCACCGCGCCCGCCAGCGAGTAGCGAATCCAGGGCTCCGCGACCACGTGACCGCGCCCAGATACCGATTGAGGGATTAAATGTAAACACACCCCGCATCAGACCCGGCCGACCGCCGCCGCCGCCGCCGCCACGAGGTTTTTGAACGCGCTCGAACTCCGTTGTGGTGAAAACTCGCTTATCGCCCGCCGCGTCGGGCGCCGTGATTTCATGAATAAGGACCGCTGGGCGGGCGGCTCCACCATTTGGGCCGAGGGTGAGCAACGGTCGCTCGGCCTGATTGGATCTTCGTGGAGGGAAATCGGCCCACCATTTTTGTTGTTGTTGTTGCTGTTGTTTTTTTCGAGGGAGAGTTGCAATGTAACAAGCTAGAGGTACTTGCGTAGGAGGAGAGGAGTTCGTTATCAAAGGAATGGAGAGGAGAGTTTCACAATGATTCTGTTTCTGAAATAGTTTGTTGTGAAAGAAAGATTTATGCTACATTAATTCTTTACTTCATGTTCTTCTTACTTTAACATTAATGTGTTAGTAATGACCGAAGCTAACTTCCTATTAAACTTATTAGGCTGATACCTGGTAGCAATGCAGAAATGAAGGTCAGAGAAATTCTGAGATACGGATAAATTATAGACAAAAGGTATCTGTCTCCAAAACTTAGGTTTATAGTTTTTGCTGAAGGAAATCAATATAAAATATGAAGTTTACGGACATATTGTAGCAAAATGTCGATTCTAAAGTAAACACTTCAATAAATGTCAGTGTAGAACACAGGAACAAAACAATATATAGTTGATGACAGCGTTGGAGTAATGCAAAACCACATATTATTTAAGGATGTATACTTTATGGTTCATGACACAGTGTTATCCAATACCAACGTTTCAAACAATATAGCGCCGTTTTAGTAAAAAGTGAAGTGTGTTATTCATTGAATTATGAACAAAGTAACATATTTTTGAGAATTTATTATAATTATATTCAGCGAAATAATCAGATTTACATGCTGTTTTATATTGATGAGTAACAGTGAACAAGGTTTTAAACTTTCAGACTGGTCTGTATGCAATAGCTTGTAGCATATTTCAGATTGTACAACCAGCAGGCGCAAAAGAAACAGCCAAGAGGAATCAACGCTGTAGAAGAAAAAACAATTAGTATAGCCCAGCATCGTACAAAATTTAATACTTATTTATGATAACTATTAATGTTGAAAAAATGACCATTTATTTTGAGAGTATGAAAGGTTGCGACACGACGCCAACTAGCCGAGTCGAGCTATCCTACGAGCTAAATAAAATGCCTTTTATCACGTGCGCTACACTATATTTGTCAACCTTATTAAGTTTCATTTTAAATTCAAACATACAAATCATTCAGATCTGTAGAAGCTGTTGCGTTTAGACGACCTTTTTTTGCTGCATTCACGAATTTATCAGAACACTTGAGCATCATCTCACTTTTAGCACTAGGGTGAAAAATTAAATTTTAGCACGCTAAGCATACTCTTCAGGAGTTACTTTTAGTAGTGGCTGTCTAAACGAAATGCATCATACGAAATGTATTCTTGATGACGTTGACCTATTTATTTCAAATGCTTTAATTTAAAACCCGGAATGTGACCTTCCAAAGGATCAGAAAAAATATTCACGCTGCTTTCTTGTTTTCTAAATGAAATATCTACATGGTTTGAGGAGTATGGAATTTGAATTTATTTGTATTCGGTTGAATAATTTAATTTTTTTGGCTCTGTATGAACTGGAGTTAAAAGGTTCGTGAAACAATCCTCGTCTTTTGAGAAACCTCTATTAAAATAATGTTATGCCATTCCATATTTATTGAATTTGCACAAAAAACTAATTATGCGTTTGATACATTTCAAATTGTAGTTGGATGATTAAATGTTCAAATTAAGAAACACAATACATCCCTACTATATGAAATAACACAGTATTTACATACCTGCCAAAAAGAAAATCATATTGAGCTGTCGTACGCTTTAAAGGCCTACTACGAACACCGTTCTAACGGTCGTACAACGGTTTAACTTCTGTAAGGCGCCAGCGACTTTTGTCATACATGTCATGACCGATGTTCGGAATATGTCAGAGCGGGCATACTACATCCGTTGATCACCATTATCGCTGGAGCCCCTGAGGCTGCGAGATAAACCAGAATTAAATAGTTTTAAACGTAAGCAAGTCGATCTCTCATACATTATCATACTGCACCCTTGAAATTCTTAAAGATATCTAAATCAAAATAATTACTACATTTCTACATATATCAACAGAAGTTTTATCTTCTTCAGCAAGGTACAGTCGTTAGATTCTTCCGTCTCCAAGTCTTTTGAGTTGGTCCATCCATCGTTTCAGTGGCAGTACCGTTTCTTTTTTCCCGCGGCTCTGTTATGTACGAGTAAATAACATTTTAGAAAATCGGTTTTACTCCCTTCTTTCCACATAAAGCCATTTTGTTTCATGAACCTTGATTTTCTCTAATACGCTTTTAAGTTCCAATTTCGGTCTAATTTCATCATTTCGGATTTGTTCAGCCCTTGTATATCCTACAATTGATCGCGAAAATCTCATTTCAGCCGTTTGTATTATTTTTGTTGTCCTGTCAGTGTCCAATATCCTAATCCGAACAGGAATGTGGGGATGACCCTAATTTTATAAAACTTTACAATTGGTTCAATTCTAAATTTGAAAATTCTTTTAAATGTTTGGCATATACTTTGTCACTTCTTAATTTAAAAATTAATATCTCCAGAGTTATCAATGTTTGAAATGTATCCAAAGTATTACAACTATAAATCTGTTTAATCGTTTGCCATTTATTAAAATGTTTCCTCTCGACGTTTTCCTTTGAAAGCTTGAATTTTGGTTTTATTTGCAGATATTCAAGGTTGTATAGTTTTTGTTGAGGAAAACTGTCCAGAAATTGTTTTAGTTTCTCTGTTTGAACATGCTTATAATTTTATATTTCGTATACTAACAGCGTAATTTAAGAAGAAACAGTATGTTCACTCAACTCAATTCTATTACCTCTTAGAGCATAAACCAGATACGAAATCTCGCGCACCCACGATAGTAGCAGCAAAACTCCCGTCAAAGCCGCGTACGCGAAACCTCTTTTAACGCCGCGCTTGAAGCCGTCCGCCGATGCTTAGATTGCACGGGCCGCAGCCGCCACGCAAAAGCCGTCACGGGCGCGGGCGCGGGGACCTCTCGGGCGACGGTGGCGCGCGCGCTCAGCGGCGGCGACGGGCGAAGTCATCGGAGGAGACTGCGCTTTTAATTAACCTGCGGGTGCTTCGTGCCAACTGCGGCGCGGCCGTTGCCGCGCAATTGAAATAATTCCACGCGGCGCTGCCGTGACGACCTGTCGAGCCCATGATGGCCACTCCCCACCGCAGATTGTTATTATAGTTTGGAATACGTGCGCGAGAGCGCGCGGGCGTACGGCGTTCGTATATTGCCGTGTAAAACGGATAAATATAATTATTAAAATCAAAGGACGCAACGTGTTGCGGTTTTATGTACTCGTTCAAAAAAAATATTTTTCGAAACTTTCGTTTCGCAGTAATATGGAGCACAGTGTAGGATTTAGTGCCCACAAACAAAATAAAATACAGAATTTTCAAAGTTCAAAATGATGTTAAAATGGCCGGGGGATTAAACAGTACTGAAATGATCAAACGATGGAAATTTCATAGAACTTGGTTTAAAAAGTGTTACAACTAGCTTTAAATATTCAATCAAAGGAGAAGAGTGACATAGTGGATGTAAACAAACAGAAAATTTGGGAAATCATTACATACTGAGTGTTAAAAGACAGTTTTTTTACATGTTTGATATTCGCAAATTTAATGATGATAAAATACACAGTAACAAGATATTTGGTATTTATTAGAATAAGAACTTAAATGTGTACATTTAATAGAAAGTAATTTTAATAAAAAGATGACCCCTTGCGATTACATCGCACACAAGAAAAAAAAACTGTAAAAATGTTACATCAGGAAGCACATGTGCACTCTACAGGAATACTGAAGCATATACACTCACGGATCTTCACATTTAAAATCACTCTTTAACTACAACCTAACCCTCGAACAAGCTTCCTGGATGTATACGACAAAATATCGAACGCTTTCAATAGACATATTGATTGTATAGATCACTCAACATAACGACGTAATAAACAAACCCCGACCTGAACAAACGACCAGATCAAACGCCCATAACTATTAATTCCGTTAATTCTACGATATTACTAAATTTAAGTATTTATAATATTTAAAACCGATTAACAATAGCAAGGAATAACTCATCTGGGCCCAAAACCATTCATTTTAAGCAAAAATTGCCAACTTGCATTGAGTATAAAGCTAAATAAAATTGTAATCGTTTTAAATATAAATATTTCTAGTTTTGGATGAAACGACGGACTCTTGAATCGGCGTCTACAAGTCCCCAAATTAGAGTTTTAAGCCATCATAAATCATACTAATCATATATAAAAAGCTAGTGACGTGCGTATGTGAGCGAGGGTGCATGTACTTAAAATAATGTTAAATGACTGTTACGATTGCTCCCAAATTTTGCACGAAATCGTTTGAACGGCCGAGAAAAAACATGACGGGGCGAATAGCGACCATTTAATTTTAACTTTAATTTTAACTCGAATTTGGTAACACTGAACTAATTTTGTTATTGAAAATCATGCCCCCCGCTGTGTATGCAGGTGGTTTCTTTGTTGTCGGACGCAACGGGGCGAAGACGGTTGTGGTCGCACGGTGGAAGCTGGCGGGGGGGGGGAGCGCGGAAGGAGCAAAAGGCAGCACGGGGAGAGAGCAGGATGAGCGCGGCCTGGCGGGTAGAGCGAGGAATGCGAGCACGGCCGGGGGGCAAGAGCGGTGGACTGTTCAACGGACGATTGGGATAAATACCCGGATATCGTCAGGTAACCACGCACACCATTATTTTCATTAGACAGTTGTTGTAGTAACATCTTTTTACTTTTCAAGTGTTATGCCATTATTAGAATTTTTATATCAGTGTCATTAATAGAGGTTCTTGTAAAAACAACATTGTAATATTGTGCTTCGTGCAAGTACCATCTAGTCTAATCTCCCAGTTTTAAAGATAACGACTTAATAAAACGTCTTCTGGAGACTTCCCTTGAAGGCCACTAGGTCAAGCGAGCTCCCCGATTATCTTGCCGTCTCCCCATCGCGAAGACGTGCACTTTTGCTTTATTGAAACGTCATCAATACCATCTGCGGTTTCCGTCACCCCGTTAAACCACCGCCTCTCCGCACTCAGCCCCTCTCCTCGGCGCAAAAAAGGAGGAGAGGCGAGGAGCAGCAGACCGGAAGCACCTTCTGAGTTGTCACAATTTACATGCAGTCACGGAAACGTGTTGCCGTGTGATTCATGGAAGGGGTGATTTTTTGCAATATCAGTGCCCGCTTTGGCACAGCGCCAAACGCCCTGGAGCCTACAGCTCCCCGCCATTCCCCCATTTCCCCTCCTCCCTCGCCCGACCCGGCCCGGCCAGGCCCGGCCCGACCGTCAGCCTCGGCGGGCTGGAGCGGCAGAGTTTTTGCAACGAGCCCCGAAAACCGCCTGAATGGTCATTACCATGCGTGCGTGCTGGTGCGCTCATTATATTATCTGCGAGGATAATGGCTCACTGCAATTATAAGGAAGGGAAATCCTCCAGCCTAGTAAAGCCCACTGGCGCCCGGCGAACCTTATGTTATATGCGAACCGTATGATCGGAATTCTCGAGCCAAAAGTCTTCACGCTAATGCTTCGAGGAATTTACATGTCGAAGAAATATTTCAGGAACGTGGCAAGAATTGGGGTTCTGAATCTTGAAAGTGCTTCGTGGTTGAAGATAGAGTTTCGAAAGAATTATCAGTGGGGAATTTTCCAAAAATAATGCTTTTTAATAACTTCCGCAGCTAGAAAACTTACATTATAGAAACCAAAGTTCTGAACTTGTTGGTTGTTATTTTCATTCCACATATGAATTTGAATTTCCGTCATAATAATGCCCGCATAGGCTGGGTTTGCGTATGTGAACTGATGTATCATACTCATCAATATGAAAGATTACATATTATTTAGTGCATTCTTGGCTATCCGGGATGCTTCTAATTTGTTTACAAAAATATATTTTAGGTCATTTTATACTTTAAAAAATTCTTAAGTAAATAATATGTAGGTTCGTAGTCTTCCGCGGCCGGAGTCAATGCATTCTTGGCTATCCGGGATGAGCCGCGTCTCGGTCAATAGTGCTGACGTTTCGGCCATCTTGCTGTAGCCTTCTTCAGAGCTATACTGAAGGCCACAGCAAGATGTCCAAACGTCAGCACAATTGACCGAAATGCGACCATATGAATAAACAAGAACACATAGCATGACAATGAAACTCACAATGGAAGTAGTATTCGAATAATTATTTCCATTTCTATTATTAACGTATAAATGAACCTACCCAATATTCGTTTTGCATCGCTCTAGAAATTATCCACAAAATACTTTTGAAATTCTGAACACATTATCCTATAAAAAATCTAACCCAATATGTTTATACTGATACGAAAAACTAACGCGACCGCCATTTCATAATCATTCCATTATGCAAAACCAGATACTTTCAGTCAGTGAAAATTCAAACGGTCATTTCGTGTCGTCTCTCATTACCGTTATTGGAACACAATTAGAATTTCCGAATTTGCAGATCATGAATCGAGCAGCGATCTACTTTTCCGTTCGCCGATGGCGCATCAAATCACCGTCGCTAATTCTTCTGAAGTGAGATTCGCTGTTATCGAGTTGGAAGCTATCTCGCTCGCAGCGGCGGCGGGGTAGGGTCGACAACTACACAACGCGCGACACGGGCGATAGGAGGCCAACGACCCGATAGGGCAGCGACAAGTCGCCGTCCATCAACAGCGGCCGCCCGATAGGCACATCAATCAGGCGGAGCCCCCGCGCGTCACGAGCGGCCTTATCCAGCGCCCATCACTTAGGCGGCGGGCGATTAAAGTCATAACAATGCCCGCTCCAAATTTTCATATCCGCCGGCCGAGCCCTATGCAGCGCGGGGCCGCGTGAAAAATACCTCCGTGGCTGCAGTGCGCCAAGGGGTTGGAAGCGAACTGATCAGGGGCGTGTCAATAATTGAGATCGTTAGTTCCGTTACTGCAGTGCCTGCTATACCCCGGAAGATCCTCTCCCTTGGAATATGAGTACGCCGCCGACCTACATGACTGCTTGCAGGTTTTCCTCCTCCAGGTATGTCCCCCCTCCAGAGAAGCACAGATATAACATATTAATTACTCTATCACATGTAAAAAAGCTCAGTGGAAAACAGGATAAGGAAATGTAGTTGATCCTCCCTCTTGTTTTAGTCTGCGCACGCCTATGTCAGAGTATAATTCTGAATTCATGAATAGCTACAACATAACTTCACATTTTAAACACCAACATAACGCCACATTTTAAACACCAACATAACGCCACATTTTAAACACCAACATAACTTCACATTTTAAATACCAACATAACGCCACATTTTAAACACCAACATAACTTCACATTTTAAACACCAACATAACTTCACATGTTATCTCGTGCGTGCACTTTGTTACCATCAATACGTGAATAAATGTTATCGGCTGTAACTAAAATGCCACGAAAGTACACATTTCTTTAGAAGTCTTCAAATTTACGTTCTAGAGGCCCCTGATTTTAATCCCTCATCGTCTAAACAATAAAATAGTTGACAGCAATTTAGAAGATGCCGGTGAATTTTCACTATCACTGATTTGAGATATCAATAGGTCACCTGTATCATGCTATGATACAGTAAATGAAGAAAATAATCTGCGTGGAAAATGTAACTTGATGATACAATTAATAAATAAAATCGATTTTATTTTGAACAATTCATAGGGTTGCCAGAAGGCTTGGAAGGCCTGTTTCCCAAATGTCGTATAACAAGTCCTCACATTATCAGGTTGAAAACTAGAGATCCTACATAGCACATACTTCCTCGCATTGTTTTAATTTTCAATTTTTGAAAATTCAGACAGTTCAATAAAAAATATACCCAGGCCATTCTTTTAACTATCCGTGAAAAAATTTAAAATATTTATTTTAGAAAATATTTTTTTCAAAAATTGCATAAATGTCAAGCACAAATTACACAAAAACTACTTGCTTTTTCGAAAATCAGTACAGGATATTTTTTTAAATTCTGATTTTTTACAACAGACTTCGACTGAGGCAAATATACATCTTCAATTTTGTAATTTTGAAATGTTAACTGTGTAATTTTCAAACAAACCGAGTGATATCCGAGAATGAGACGAGCACCATATTTTTTACAGTATCTTATTACAATCGAGGAAGAATTTCAAGAAGAAATTTGGAGCTGTTTTGAGAAAAATGTTACAAAACTTTAACTTGCATATATTTCGCGCATAATTACACGAAAACTGGTCATTTATCGTAACTTTGGTAAAATTGAACATGAACGTTTTTGAAGATCTATCTTTAAATAACAAAGTTTGTTAAGAAAGAAACTATATCATCAATATTACAGAAGTAAGAAGATGATCCACTTTTGCAATTTTCAAAAAACATGGGATTTCAATGAAACCTGCACCTTTCTATTAAGACTCCTTTAGGCTATTCGAGGACAAAGTTTAATTAATAATAATTATTTAATAAAAAGTTTGAGATAAGTTTGGAAATGATTTTCAGGCTCCATGTAAAGTACTCTCAAAAATAAAAATATATTTTTTAAACTCCACAGCCCCCAGTTCGTTCAGATCGATCGGGTAATATCACTTATGGAGAAAGTCGGGTGAACGGTTTGGTCACTAGCGTTGACCGGAGACGGACAGAGACACGTTTTGCCATCAGTCGAGGATGCACAAAAAATCGATTCTGGCTACCCGTGTTAGACAATTTTTTTCTATTTTTAACAACTGGAATTATCCACTTTTTCTTTACAAGGGCCCTGGAATAAGAGTTTTTCTGTCGAAACTTCCCTGTTTTCCGACACATGATTACATAACTTTCCCGTTTTACGAAGTACCTTCATAAGATTGAGAAGTAAAAAGAGGAAAATCTGGACATTAACATTAAAGGGAAAAAAATGTATTATTACGTAAAGTTAGTGCACCACCCTTTCAAAATCACCCACCCCCAATATCACATGTTTATGTACTCTAACAATACAATTAACAAACGACAGCCCTAGAGATAATGATGGTGACGATTACTGTATTAATGATTGAAATGGCCTGTGTATTATGTTTCTCTTCGTTATACATGAAAATACATGATCGTAGGGAGAGTTCTACATCGACCCGTCTCATCGGGAGCATCTTCATAATATTCCTTGCCCACATCTTTTTGACTATATCGTGAAGCACGACTTAAGCTTTTGTTTAGACAGTAATCGAGTTGACGTTTTGCTATCTGAATGTTACTGACAGCGTTACACGTTGTTCGCTGTTAAGTAAAAATCATAAAAGATAAAATTATCATTAAATTTCAGTATGTACTGTACAGTACTCTGTCCCCCCAGTCGGAGACGCCCGTAATTAACGACATGACATTTACAACTCAACTATCTAATAACAATAATAATAACCATAATAATAATAATAATAATAATAATAATAACGATAATAACAATACCAATAATAATCGTTCGCAGAATAAGATAAAGCTTTGGCCTGCTAATAAATTTCACTGATGTTTTGTGTTACTTCAAAATAAAAAGAAACTTTCAACGCATTGAAATAATCAATTGGTAAATATTGAATAGTCTCCACAATTTGTAAATGAATCAAGATATATATCTCTTTATGTATTTATAAGTATATATGGGGCTTGTTACAAGATGGGCCAATGTCAATATTCAAAGTTTTACAGAATGCATGGTTTTCTTTTAACCGTCGAATTGACAAAACAATATTGGCCAATGTAAATCAATGTGAAAGTGAGAGATAGGATCGACTTTCTTTTGGCCTTTCTTGCACTGAAAGAAGCAGCATTAAAACACACATTGGCCACACAAACTGAAAATTACAAAAAAACTGACGTTGGCTCTTCTTCCCCCAAGTCATAGATATACAGAAATATATATGTACATGTATTTTTATACGTGCATATATAGAACATATATACAAATACAAAAGTGTTATTTTTAATAAAATGAATGGTATAATTTAATGTACCATGGTTGGCGTAATTTCTATTTTACATTAACAGATTATTAAATAACACGGAATAGCAAAATAACCAGAAAAATTATTCCCAGTATAAATAAATATTACAATTCTCCTGCAGCGAACCTACCGACGAGAACTTCGAAATCCAAATATTTATACTCAGCGTAGAGCGAATTCAATTATTCCACGAACTGAAAGTTTGCACAGGACGCATTCACAAGGCCCAACAAGACCACTTACCTCTACCGCATAAATAACTTCGAAAACCACTCAATTTAGGAGGACCATTGGGCACTTGCTAAAACTAAATGGAAAAGTTCCCACTTGCTAAATGGAAAATTTTAACCTTATTTCCTCGCTAATAAAACTGGTGCGATTAAAGAATGCAAAGTTAACAACTCAATTAAAAAGGAAGAAAACTTTCATTTCTTTAGCAGTTCCAACAGTCTTTTTTCGTGTGTCCGAAGAAGAAAAGTTCTGGACGAAAGAAAGATCCCAAGTAAGCAACTTGGAGGGCTGCGCCCGGTATAGAGACTGCCGCCACTTTACTATGAAGACAGTCACTTTGAGCTCCGAAGACTTATTGAAATGGCGGTAGAGGAGGATCGAGAGTGGGGAAGAACGCACAACGAAAGAGAGTCGAATAGAAGCAGATTCAATAGGTCATAACCGTCATAACCTCGCTTTGAAATTCGACTTTCGGCTTCAAAAAGGTTCATGAAAGATTTACAACTAGATTAGCCCTACACTCCGTACAAATATTTGGGTAATGAAACAGGTCTGTCTCTTTCTAATTTGGTACTTATACACTGCAATTCAGAAAGCAAGACCACAGTAACAAAACAGTATTTCAAAGGATGATTAATATAAATGGTAGGGTATTGACTCAACTTTATTTACACCCGCGGTTTACAAGTATTATTCTATTGCAAATACGAGTAGCTTGATTAGAATTCGTGATGACAAAACTTTTTTCAGTTAATTGCAATCGATTACATATAACACACGTTTAATATATTAACTGGTTGAAAGGTAACGATTAATCGATTAATTGGAATTAATAATTATTTTATAGAATGACAAAAAATGTCATTTTGAGGAGGATTAAAACGAGTATGAACAGAGGTAGGTTTTCCCGGAATATTTGTCCATCCGTTATCTTTGGAAGTTTAAACTTTAAATATTAAAACACATTGGACGTATTTTTTCATGATTTCAGCCAATTTCCATAGTGTTTACATTTCGCTAAATCGTCCGTAAATTGGTAAAACTTTTCCGTGCTTACTTTTTCCTGGAGCAATTACAATTTAAATTATAGGCAATCATCCGAAACACATGTTTATAGCTATTAAAACTACATACGCAGATAACACAATCACAATCGTCCAGAGCACTGGTTTAAAACATTCTCTGACAGCGCGCAATGCTCCGAAAATTGGAGTCAGGTCAAAATCAAATTGGAAGCGAATCGTATTTTATTGCTCTCCCTCTGTACTCTCTACCACTTTTGGCAGAAGGATGAAGAAAGCTGACTGATTTTTTGGCAAGTTCAACTAAAATTGAAAATTAATACCAAAATTTGGAGTTCAAAACAGAAAAGTCAAAAAGTCAAAAGCGGATAGAAGATTATTTTGTGAAACTAAAAGATTATAAAAAGCATTAATCATGAATATGTCTATTACAATAAAGAAAAATTCACTTTAAATTTTCCATGAATATGCTAAACTGGTGATCTTGGAATTTTAAACAATTAATTACAAAGCTGAGAGAAAGCATGAAACGATGTCTGCAACGTGTGAGTAAATCAAATCAATTCTAATTTTGACTCAATTTCACAGATTTTCAAGAATTCAAAGACTGTATTCGTGAAATTTTTGAATTTCATGATTTACTTCAGGATACTAAAGCAACGAACTGCTAAAATGTCTAAACATTCATCCACATTATCTGCAACCTCCAACTTTCATACGTCAGAACATGCTAAATGGGGTCAAAAGTGTTCAAAGATGACACAGAAACATTTATTGCTACGGTATAATAAGAGCAGATTAAACAGTGCGAGACTTTCTTTACCTCTAAAATACATCACTTCTCAGAATAGTTAACAGTGAATACGTCAACGAGCGGTCAAGAGATATTCTCGAAATTCAGTACACAAATATGACCTATCTACAACTCACTAGAATGTTCACTTATCCCAAGACACTGCACTACTTCCACGTAATTTGAAGATATTCTTTCTGTTTTAACCCAATGGGATTTTAACATTTATCATGCATTAAATTATTTTTAACATTTACCACGCATAAAAATTATTTTAAAACACACAGACACTTTTCACTTCCAGTGAAATGTATTAAGGCTGTTGCCTAAACACCAACCAGCAGTAAAGCGGCATTCAACCTTTCAACACACAGCGTGAAAGAACGTGCCGTTAGCGCGAAACTTCGTCCCATCATCCCTTTCCTGGAATCCGGTCGGGGCGGAGCGCTTTCCTCTGCTTCCCAGAGTTGTGAGGCGAAGGAGGCTGGCAGGAGAAGCCTGCGGGAATGCTCATTTCACATTAGAAGAGACTGTTTCATGTTAGCAGCAGTGGCATCGGTAAAGGCGGTGGCTGTGGGTTATGAATAATGGTAACGCTTGTGAATGATTCGGGTCGCGTTAACTTTTCAGACCATTTGTACCATAAGAGTAGTCCATGTTAATCTAGAGAGGTGGCTGTGTTCCTCCCCTACTGAAACGAGAACAAGCGCCAACCTACACGAGGGCTTGAGGAGTTTTATACATGTAGGTACTTCTCCAAGTTGGACTTCGCCCTAGCTTGGACATTATGATTGGAATATGTGGTCAGTAGTGTGTAGTTGTGACCGGTAGTAAGAGCGGCAAAATGAAGTGACAGCAACGGATGACGATCGGTGACAGCTGTTAGTGACAGTGAGTGAGGGCGTGACGAGCAATAATGGCAGTGATGATAGTGAAGACGTTCGATAACCGGGAGGATGGTGATGTTTGTAACGGTGTTCCTGATGACATAGATATGACTCGTAGCTGGCGATGGCACCTCTAACGGAGAAACGAATGCGGGGTCGAGAACGACATTAGTTGCGGCGAAGGGGATGATGTCGGTGTAGAATACGATGCTGGCAGTGGCAAGGGCGACTGAGTAGCGGAGGCTGAGGTCGTGTAGGAGGAGGCAATGACGGAGGACAGGTCGGCGGAGGCGGAGGTATTCGTGATGACAGAAGAATCGTTGATGGAGACGGCTTCGCTACAGGAGAGGCTAATCGATGTCGAGGACAACATAGGCGAAGATAGTGAAGGGGATGATGCCGGCGTTGTTGTTGGAGATGGCTTCTCTAGAGGATAAGCAAATGCAGTGCCGAGGACGACAGTGAAGGCAGTGAAGGTGATGATGTCGACGCCGTTGTTAGAGACCGCTTCTCTAGAGGATAAGCAAATGCAGTGCCGAGGACGACAGTGAAGGCAGTGACGGTGATGATGTCGACGCCGTTGTTAGAGACGGCTTCTCTAGAGGATAAGCAATTGCAGTGCCGAGGACGACAGTGAAGGCAGTGAGGGTGATGATGTCGGCGTCGTTGTTGGAGATGGCTTCTCTAGAGGATAAACAAATGCAGTGCCGAGGACGACAGTAAAGGCAGTGAAGGTGATGATGTCGGCGTCGTTGTTAGAGACGGCTTCTCTAGAGGATAAGCAAATGCAGTGTCGAGGACGACAGTGAAGACAGTGAAGGTGATGATGTCGACGCCGTTGTTAGAGACGGCTTCTCTAGAGGATAAGCAAATGCAGTGCCGAGGACGACAGTGAAGGCAGTGAAGGTGATGATGTCGACGCCGTTGTTAGAGACGGCTTCTCTAGAGGATAAGCAAATGCAGTGCCGAGGATGACAGTGAAGACAGTGAAGGTGATGATGTCGACGCCGTTGTTAGAGACGGCTTCTCTAGAGGATAAGCAAATGCAGTGCCGAGGACGACAGTGAAAGCAGTGAAGGTGATGATGTCGGCGCCGTTGTTGGAGACGGCTTCTCTAGAGGATAAGCAAATGCGGTGGCGAGGACGGCATGAGTTGCGGCGAGGCAGTGAAGGCGATGATGTGGGTGTAGCTGGCAGGGGCAGGCGCGACCGCGGGGGTGAGGCCGTGGCGGGGGCGGCGGCGCCGCGGCTGCGGGGTGCTATCTCCGCGCCGGACGGGGTTCCGGCGCCGCGCCGCGTCGCGCGCCCGCCAGCTAAAGAGCTGAGTGATTGCGCGCTCACAATGGCGGCGCTAACCGCCGCGTAATGTATTCCAACACTTTGTTGAAAGCAGGATGCCGCCCGCGCGCCGCGGAGGGGGGAGCTGAAATGTTTGTTTGCAGACGCCGTCGTGGTGGTTGCGGCGGCAGCAGAGGCAGGGAAAGGGCTGGGGTTGGCAGCCTGTGAGTGTGAAAGGTGGTCATGAGAGTAGAGATGGAGAAGTTGGTGGGAACGCAAGAATAGAATTGAAAGTCGGCGTACGAAATAGAAATGCTACTTTGGAGGGAAACGGCTGGAAAGAAAAAGAATTAAGGCGGTGACGGACATAAGGAAAGTATGAGATTGACGGAAAGGATTAAAGCAAAGACGAAAGTCTTGAGCCAAACAGAGATGATTATTTTACTTCAATATTTATGTTTTATATTCTGTTTAAAAATGACATCGATTGCAAAAAGAAAATATGTTTCTCGCAGTGTGTTAATACAGTGCAATTGATTTAACAACAATGAGGAACTTTGTAAAATTGAATTTCCTGTTGCTTATTATTTTAATGTTATTTCCATATTTAGCAGATACGTTATTAACGTGATCTAATAAATTTTATGAGCCAGATGTTAAGCATGGCTGTTTTACTCTACGTTTCAGCTCAACATTTGAATCTGTCATCAGGATGGTTTAAAATCCCTTAACCACAATACTCTCGACATAGTTTTGATGGCAATGCATTGTCAATGATAATATATTCTCCAATTGTAATTATTTTAATACATCAATACGTATAGAGAAACATGTAAATTGCGAGCACACATGCAATTTTGCGAGCGTGTGGAGGCAACAGAAATAAGGACTGCGAAGAAATTTACCACGCATGTAGAAGTGTCAAGATGGCCGTTGTGAGCAGGGGAGATCCAGCCGATCATTTGTGTGTGTGGGAAGGAGCATGATAGATTTTTGTTAAATAATATACATATTTTATTAGACTATATATTATTTTTGTAATGCATATATGATTCTGTGAATTATTATTATTTTTAATAATTACCTAATTCTGACAAATGTTTAAATCAATTTTGCGAAATAATAGAAGGTAACAAATGAAACCCTCTCGTCCTTTTGGGGAGGAGGGGGCGTGGTAACGGAGCGGCCTGCAGCAGCAGGAGGTGCTGACGAACGGAGGGAGGGACGCCGGTGGGGGCGGGCGCGGCAGGGAGCCACATATCACGAGCCCGCGACGCTGTCCCGGGCGCAGCAGACACGTTTGATTTATCGTCTCTCCGCGCGCGTACGCGGCTGGATGGCGCGGGCGAAGCCGCCGCCGCCGCCGCTGACACGGGTGAGTGTGCCAGCCCCCGCGCCATCACGCGCGTTTGTCCCAACACGCGCCGGCACGCGAGCGGCACGCGTGCAAGCGCATCGCGACCATTTCGCAAGGCGGCGTGGCGACGGAACGTGACAGACTAAAAATGCTCCGAAACATCGGAAAGGGGAATGGAACTGACCAGTTTCTCTTATCAGGCGTTGATCCACGGAGACGGAGATTTCTCTTCCCCAAATTTGTCAGTAAGTATTAATGTTAAGTTTACCCGAAACTTTCAAGCAAAAATATTTTCGTATAGACATTAAAACGAATAAAACTGTATCGCAATATGAGCTGAGTTTAGCCCGCAATAAGACACATTCGGCCAAAGCATTTTGAATTAAAAAGTTTTCCCCTCCCAAAATTCGTCACTGGGTGCACCCCTGCTGTTATAAAATTAGGAACAAAATACAAACTAATTTTTTAACAAAAAGTGTAAAATAACGAACGTTGCTGAATACCGTATTATGTTTATTGATGCACAAAGCTTATTTTGATAGGAATTACGTCATTTATGAGTTAGCAAGTCAATAATATTTTGAACTTGAGGATGAAGGGTTGAAAGAATTTGTTATATTATGGTTGTAACAATTTGTTGAATATTATAAAAAGAAGGGGAGGTATGTTGTGTAGAAAAGTGAAAGTTGTCCAAGATGATTTGCAAATGTTAGAGTGTGTAATAGAAAGTGGCGGGAAATGTGTCGTTAGAAATTGAAAGGAAGTTTTGAAGAGTTTTGAGGTCAAGAAGTAGGAGTATTGGAATAAGAGAATGTATTAAATGAAGAAAAATTAGAGGAGAATTATAAGATTTGTTGTTTTTGTTATTTAAAAAAGTTTGTAAAAAGAACATCCTCTATTAATTCTTGAATGGTTCTGACCACATCTTACATATGTTGGAGGGTTTGACTGTGGCTTTGAACAAACAGAATAATGATGGAATTCAGAACACTTAACACATCTGAATTTTTATTTGCAATTAACCTGTGAATGTCCAAAACGCTGACAATTTTTACATTGAATAGAGTGAATCGATTTGTTTTAGGTTAAATTTTTATAATGGATGGAAATATACGATCTAATTTTAAAATAATTCTGGATTGAGGGGAGTCGGTTAGCTCTGTAGCACATGTTTGAAAGCGATGTTTAAGTTTGCCATAAAGACGCCAAACTTGAAGCATTGGACATTCTAGACGAGAAAGTTAATTTAAAATCTCTGGTTCATAAAGTGAGGCTGGAACATTTTTGATGGTTTCAAAAAATGTCAGGTCTTGAAATGTACAAAAGAGAATGTTATTACTTTCACAGGATTTTCTGAAGTTTCGATGGCCATCAGTGTCTTTAAAACGAATTTGGTTTTCATTAAAATGGGATTTGGTTGAATAGTTATTGTGAATCACTCTTGCAGTGTCTTGAAGTAATAAAAGATAGTCGATGCTAATCACTGTTACAGGTGTAAGTTTTCGAAGAGGGGAAGAAGTTAAAGAAGCCGATTCTTTTAGATCAGTTAAATGATGACGACGGACATCGTTAGAGATATTGTAGTTTGAGCCTGTCGTGCTAGGTCTGTAGACGATTCTTCAAAAGACTTTGATGTTGAAGTATTTGGAAAATAAGCTTGTTTATAATTTGGTTGTTGTAAGGTTGGAAATTCTATTATTTGATCTGGAATTAGTTCAAGGTCCACGTACTGAGCAGAAGTCAGACTTTCTAGGTTATTTATCTATTTTGATGAAATAGTAGTTGTAGATAATAGGGAATAAGACTATTCTGAAATAATTATATTGTAGATCAGAATATTTGAAATAATGTAAGTATAATATTTGATAGCATTATCTTAATAACACGGCCACCTGTGATTGTTTGCACAATAATTGTTAATTATAACTATCACGTTAGTAACCGACATTGAATAAAGTACAAGTGAAGGAAATCATTCAATATCGGTATTCATTATGTCAAAGTTACATATGTATTTTGCATAAGCATCTTTCTAAATTGCGTACCATTGAATGAATTTCTTTTATGAAACATTATGATATACACCAAAGCGTTTTTATATTCCTAAACTAAATAAAAATTGAAGTGTATGAAAATTTTACCTTTTAGCCCTGACTTGCATATCATCATTCAACTGTTCATTCCGTTCGAGCAATGTCATGGGTCGTAAATCTTTTCAGGTCTCGACATAGGCAGGGGATTTACAAAATCCTCCACAAAAGCCCCGCAAATAAGACGGCTTCTCTCCTTCAAATCCACTTCCGAAGCAGTAAAACTCTTCCAAGTGGGTTAAAGGGGGTAATAACTGGATAATCTTCTTAAAAAATTCGAAAGTCTCTTAAGAAGCCATATCTATTCACCAATAAAAGGAATCAAAACTCTGGAATCGTGAATCGTCGAACATGTCTACGATAAAAGTTAGATGTTCATTATTAAAAGTACCTGCCACAGGATATGAATGAAAACCGAACAGAGCAACAAAACTGCTACGAAGACCATTATACTAGTAATACTTTGGAAGTTGAAACGACATGGGGGAACGGAGCTGGAATGGGACTGAATTGTAAAACGATCTCCTCGATTCCTAAGCCCTGATGTACGTACGCGATTGCCGGGAAGTGGCTGCGGGAAAACTAGGACATGACCTCTACGTCCTTTTCCCGCATACCTCGAATTACGCGCACGAAGATCACCCATTTCCGATCTTTCAATTAACAGAACTCGTCGGCTAGAACGCCAACGGCCGCCCACGCCCCGCCCACGCCCCGCCCACGCCCCGCCCACGCCCCGCCCACGCCCCGCCCACGCCCCGCCCACGCCCCGCCCACGCCCCGCCCACGCCCCGCCCACGCCCCGCCCACGCCCCGCCCACGCCCCGCCCACGCCCCGCCCACGCCCCGCCCACGCCCCGCCCACGCCCCGCCCACGCCCCGCCCACGCCCGCCACGACCCGGCGAAGCCTGATCACGAGATTCGATCATACGCGAGCGTAATCGAACCCCGCATCTGCTACACCTGCGCTCCCGCTATTAGCTGGATCCGCCAACGAGCGGAAACGGGGAAGCGGCGGGAGGAGGAAATTGCGTGTAGAGGTAGGAGGGAAAGGGAGGAAGGAGGAAGGTCGTGGACCTTGGAAGTGGGGGAGACGTTCCCCTTCCCTCTTGGGCCGAAAAGCGCTCGGGCGCGGAGGGGCGAGTGGAAATAAAGTTTCGCATCCAAAGAGAGGGCGGCGCCATAAAACCGCACGCGGCCGGCTCGGCGGAGGCGCGGCACAGCCCGCGCGGCGAGGGCGGGGAGCGGACGTGGTGGCAACGCGAGCGAGCAGGGCGGGAGGGCGAGCGCTGGAAGAGGGGGTGCTCCGGCCAGCGGGAGGGGCGACTCCGCCCCCTAATGGGCCAGTGAAACATGATACTGGGCAAACAATGCGGTTATTCACGCAGCGGTAATACCGGGAAGTCCCCTCCTGGTACCGGCGACGCGCTTGCTATATAGGATTTCAAACATTTCATACACGCTAAATTTCACGCCAAAAGTGTAATAACGGAAGGGAATTGGAGAGAGTGCCGTGCCGTGTACGGGTGGGGGGGTGGGGGGCGCCGCGACCGCCGCCGATACCGCTGCCACGCAAAGGCTTCCAATGCCTGGTGTATTATCTAATTAGATGTGGTCGCGGGGGTGTGGACATGGGTGGGGGCGAGGGAGATGACGTGCATGGCAACGAGAGCGTAGGCGAGGGCCATGACGAAGCTGAGGGCCAGAGCGATGGCCAGGACGAAGATCAAGACAAGTGCAAGTGCGAGTGTGAGAGAGATGGCGTGGGAGTGAGTGTGGGCGTGGGCGAGGGCAAGGGCGACGGCGAGAGAGCGAGAGCGAGGGCGAGGGCGAAAGTGAAGGTGAAGGTGAAGGCCAAGGCGAAGACGAGGGCGCACACTCGCGAATATTCACACTCCGAGCACCAATGTCACGGCGGGCCTTGCGGCATCTATAGAGATGTCTCGATAACGAGTGCAGCTCCAGTCAGACCAATCACACTGAAAAACAAATTTTAAAAATTGGCAGATATCTTGGTATCTAACAATTGTCCGAAGGTAAGTGAAACGTGATGATTCGAAATATGCAAACCATGTATTACCCACCGTATTTTAGATATACTCCCTCAACCTTTTACGTTTCTCTAGAATTTTTTTGTTAAATGGAGTACTAATAATCGAGAAATTAGATAAGAAAATAGTGAGATTGAATCATACAAAAAAAGAAAAGAACACATATTACAACTACATATACATGGTATATTTAAAAGTGGTAAACTGCGACATCGTGTGACCAATCTCCTTGAAAGTTGGCACATCTACGTGTTTTTTCACCGAGAAGGCTTATGTGCTGTTAATTTGGTTTTAACTCTAATAAATGTCGCTGCAGAATAAAATTGTGCTTCATTTTAATTCAATTTCTATTCAAACTGCGTTCCACACTAGATTCAGTGTCGCGATGCCGTATGACACAGGGCGTGGCCCAGGAGAACTGGAGAGAGAACAGGAGTGACGGACAGATGCAAGAGAGTGATGGAGAAAGACACAGAAAGAAAGAAAGAGACGGCACGCGTAAGTAAGAGAGAAAATGAGAAAGAGACAGAAAGAGATAGAGAGTGATAGAGAGACAGACAGAGACAAAAACAGAAACACAGAGAGAGACAAACAGAGAGAGAGAGAGGGAGAGAGAGAGGGAGAGAGAGAGACTGATCAGAGATACACAGAGACCGACATAACCAAACAGAGAGAACAAGAAACAGACCGAGACAGACCGAGACAGACCGAGACAGACCGAGACAGACCGAGACAGACCGAGACAGACCGAGACAGACCGAGACAGACCGAGACAGACCGAGACAGACCGAGACAGACAGAGACAGACAGAGACAGACAGAGACAGACCGAGACAGACCGAGACGGACCGAGACAGACCGAGACAGACCGAGACAGACCGAGACAGACCGAGACAGACCGAGACAGACCGAGACAGACCGAGACAGACCGAGACAGACCGAGACAGACTGAGACAGACGAGAAAGACGAGACAGACTGAGACAGACGAGACAGACGAGACAGACTGAGACATACTGAGACAGACTGAGACAGACTGAGACAGACTGAGACAGACTGAGACAGACTGAGACAGACTGAGACAGACTGAGACAGACGAGACAGACGAGACAGACGAGACAGACGAGACAGACGAGACAGACGAGACAGACGAGACAGACGAGACAGACGAGACAGACTGAGACAGACTGAGACAGACGAGACAGACGAGACAGACGAGACAGACGAGACAGACTGAGGCCGACGGAGGCCGACTGAGGCAGAGAAAGACAGAGGTAGAGACAGATACAGAGAGAACTGTGACAGAGACAACTGAGACAGACTTAAAGAGACAGAGATAGAGACAGTGAGAGAGATGGAGAGACAGAGAGGAACAGAGAGACAAAGACAAAAAGAGACAGTGATAGAGACAGAGACAGAAACAGAAATACAGATAGACACAAAGAGAGACGCAGAGAGACACACGGAGACCTCTTTTTCACAAGGATTGAATTCGAAAAAACCCGGGCAACGCCGGATATTTTTCTAGTAGCAATATACAAAATAGTTCAAGGTATATTACACCTATAATATCCATACACACTGAAAATACTTAATTTAAGATGTATTTAGTTTGAATTTCTTGGATGTAGATTTGCGTTTGTGCTGAACATTGGCATCTCATGCTGAAGTGTCCAGGAGTAGTCGGCCAACATTGCTGCACTTCATTGGCCCTGATGCATTTCTCTATCCCCGAGATTTCATGGTGAAAACCATGTTCGACACCGACTAAAACTAGGTTTCGGGGAAGAAGTCAAGATGTGAGTCGAGGAAATGACTTTTGAGGGGCACTTTTGAGGGATCCAGCTTTTTGTAGACACTGTACGTTTGTAGACAGTGCATGTCTTCACAACATTTACGTAGCATATTGTGAATAAGAATTTCCAAGGAAATTGGCTACAACTGATTTGAATGCCATCCAGACACATTTTTCAGTATTATTCAGTAAGTGTTGGAAATGGCTGCCAGCAATTACATTTTTTTTTGTGGACCTGTGAATATACTTTCTTTCACTTTCGCAGAGCTCAACTCTGAAAACATGTTGCACAGGTACTGAAAAACATCTGAGTCGTCTAGCGTCTTCACGAACATTTTCAGGACTCCCATATTCATGTGAAGCTGTGGGAGGATTATGTTCACGTAGGCTTCCGCGGCTCAAGTTCTTGACTTCTTGGCTGACCAGGTGACGCCGCGTCGTTGGCTGAGAGGCCGACGTTTCGCCTTTCCTATCGCATGCTTCTTCAGGGTCGTCACTACTCTGAAGAAGCCTGCGATATGACAGGCGAAACGTCGGCCTCTCAACCAACGACGCGGCGTCACCCGGTCAGCCAAGAAGACGCATCATTATGTTGTCAGGGTCAATCAACGGCACATGAAGTGCTTTTTGTACTTCCTGGGTGCATTCTAGTTTTGATAGGCCAATTTTTCTTTATGTAGTGATGCTTTCTATCTGTAGTGTCCCACTCGCCGATAAAAGAGCAGAACTTGATGTACCCTGTCAGACGTTTCCATGAGAATGGTGATATTATTAAATCACCATAGATCCACTATGTATACTCGTGATATATTTTTTAAGATGTAGCAAGATAGTTTCATATGTCTTTTCAGGTGGGTAAAATATGTAACAAGTACTGATGCATATTTCTTCCCATTTTGTAATAATACTGGTTTAAAACTTGTTTTAGTTGAGTCGACGAACAATCGCCATGCTTCAATGCTGTGTTCCACCCCGACGCTTGTCAAGAGACCTTGAGCGCCCACACAGTAGCAAATACTGTCACTAATTGTAAAGTAATGCGATACCGAGAATGCTTTACAATATTATTAAGTATAAATTTCTTCACATACGATGAAAATATTTTGTGACTTACGGGAAAATATGCAAAAAACAGGTATACAAATTGATGAATGGTTTTAGATGGAAATTCACTTTTGTCGATATCTTCAAAATCTGAAGTGACAGAACAAAACTGTTTTCATATTTGATAAAAACATTTACACAATTACTTTGAAAGAAGTAAACACCATGCCAGATATCTATAGCTTGTTTATCAGTGTAATGTACGGAAGATTTCTTTGAACCGCAATGTAGTAGATCACCGACTTTTCTATGGTTTTCGGAATTGGTATATTTCTTAGAGTTTATTTGCCTGTGTGAAATTTATTGCATCTTTAAATGTACCTTGTCTGTTTTATTACATTTACCTTTTCAATCTTCAAAACTCGAAGTGAAAATTAGAAAAATAAATAACGAACACTTTTGATAACTGATTTCTGGATTTCTCATTCACAGTCCAGCACGTTTGCGTTTATACTGGTCCTTCAGAATGAAAGGTAATGATTTAGTTATCTTGTTAAGATGGAGTTTGGAGAAGTGTAGAGGGCAGTGGAGTAGAAATTGAAGGTTATCAATAGAATTATCAATAGTTATCGTTATTGAATGTAGTACAGAGGGCTCTAGGAGTAGGGAAACAATGCCGGAAATGGCTTCGATCGATTGGACAGTATACTATTCCATTTCGTTGGCTGTGATATGGAGGTCCTAACCGCCGTCGTCTCTAAACAGATTGAACCTCCAGCACATATTGCACAAAGGGTAACAAAGATTAAGACTACACAGACCATGAAATAATGTAGGTAAACAGTATCAATAGTATCAATCACTCATATTGTAAAAATAAAACACTCTACAAAAATAAATAATCAGCAACACGAAACAAAAATGAAGAGTTAAACCTAAAATAATATCACCTAATTTTTATAGTGCTCAAAAGTTTTCATGATTTTCAAATCAAATTTTTAAATTATTTTGAAGCAATTTCTCTTCAATTGATGCATATTAGGAAAATGAATATTCACAGAATATCGGAAAATGAAATACCACGCTAATTTGGAGGCCTGTTTGTCTATTCAGGTTAAACACGCGTTTCGCAGTATGACGAAATATGACACTGAGTAATTCAGGCGTATTTAATTTACTTTTGTACCGGAGGGAATATTTAAACCGACATCAAAGACACTGATCCAGATGGAGAATTGCTAATTCTTGAAAAACGAAACCGACAGGTGATACCTGATGCTGATGAACATATTCCCGGGAACTGGAAATAAGAGGGGTGTCAAAGTGATAAAACTTTATCTCCATAGAACTTTTCAACGATGCCGTTCGATTGCGATAAGTTCGTAATATGTTTTTTTTATTTTAACAAAATGTACAAAATTTATAGCACTATTATTATTACACTATGCATTTATGTTTGTTTTTATGCATTAAAATATTTTGAACTGAACGGGTAAACTTTGAGTGATTATTAAAAGCCAAATACATTTTCTATGTCATAAAAATTAAAATATTTTAATTCAGGCCAGTTTCTGACACTGAATTCTGACACTGAAACATTATTTCCGATTAAGCAATACCACTTATCTCATACTGGGTAAACAGAACGCTCACATTCCCTCTAGAACAGTACGCTCTTCCGATCTCCACAGAGAGACGCACAATTTGACAGTTCGCTCGATAAAAATATCGAATTCTGCATGGCGCTCGCAACAAATCACCTACCACTCTAACGTCTCCGTTTCTTTTTTTGCCGTCGAACCGCTCAATTTTTTACATGCCGCCATTTTCAAAATGAACGCAGCCGAGCAGGCGGCGGAAGCGGCTTTCCAAGTTCTTTGTACCTGTCAAAGCGGCGCAGATGACGCGAGAGCCAGGCAGCGGTTTGGCGGGTGCGACAGGGATGGTGGGTCATTTGGTCAGCGTTTAATCTGAAAACGCTTCCACTGTGTCGTTTTTACCGGAAGCAACTCGAGTTAGAGTACGTGGCATTGGTGAACTTTATATTTCTCTCTTTTTCCTCTACATATAGTTCTCATCAATATTTTTCCGTCCTCTTCCTCGTCTGAATATCCCTACTTTTTCTCCGCACCTTTGCTTCTTCCCCCTTTTAACATATTTCTGCCTCCCTCTCTCCTCATCCCTTTCTCCCTATCTCCTCAGCTCTCTCCCTTCTCTCTATCCTTAGCTCTTTCCCTTCTCTCTCCCTTTCGCTTTTACCGCTTTCTCCCTCTCTCTCTCTCTCCTCATCACACTCCCCTTCCCTCTCTCCTCGTTTCCCTCTTTATTTTTTTCTTATTTCCTCCCTCTCCCTTCCGCCCTCTCTCACTCCCTATCTTTCTTTCATTTCCTTCCTCTATCACTATTACCTACTTTGCATCTCTCTCCCTTTTTCTTTCTCTTTCTGTGTCAGATTTTTCTTCCTCCTTTCTCCAATAAAAATTTTGCTTCTTTGTTTCTTTCTAATGTTGAGTTCCCTTTTTTCCTCTTTTCTTGTAATCCGTAATCCATACACTTTTCTCCTTGGTTTATTGCTCCCAACTGTGCTTTCCCTCATGCAGTTAATTTAGCTCATCCCTGTCTACTCATTGCTTCCTTTACTTTCCATCCGCTCCCAGCGCCGCGTCGAAGCCAAGCATTTTCTCTTTCTTTCGCGAGGCAGAGCGTGACACGTTTTTGAATGCTCCCAAATTACAGTCATATATTTTCAAGCAGAATCAATCTTTTCTGCGGAAAGCATTTTTACAAGCGAAACTTTGTGACCAGACTGAAAAATTCTTCACAATGCTTTGTCCACAGCAGCAAAAAAGAATACGTTCAAACTACTGTTCGTGCTTTCTGCTAATAAATTCTATTATGAAAATTTCTTGTCGCCATAACTGTCAGAAAATATACCCATGGATATATTTATAAAATAGAGAAACGAGAATTCGCCTACTTTGTACTATCTTTTTAGAAAAGAAAATGTAACTCTCATTTGAATTTTTCGTATTTTCCTTCTATTTACTCACAACAAACATGCCTTTGAAGATGTTTTTACCCATGATTCATTTAATTGTGTTTTTAAGGAAAATTGTTTTTGCCATAATTTGCCTAAATTTGGAACAAATGAATGTATCCATGTTTACAAACTTATGATTTCAGGAAGTACATGAATAAACATTTCTAGAAGTTTAGTACGTTGAAATGGAAACACTGGAAACACATGTTACTGATTTGAAAGGTCATGGTACATCATGTACAAAACAGAAAATATGTCCTTAAGAGCTATTAACATGTTAAATATAGCATATTGGATATTGTTATGAGTTGTAAAATGAAATTACTGTGAAATCTATTTATAAATCTTTAAATTATTTATTTATTTATCGTAAAAAAACAGCATACTCCGGAAATTATTTCCGTGAATAAATGTTATTCTTTTTACACTTTCTCCGATTCAAAACATTAATATTTCACGATAATGAGTTTACAAAAATTAAGATTATGTTTCCATAGAAACACATATTACATTTTAAGAATTCAGAGTATTCAGACAATATAACCAGAGTGACGAATCAGTTAAAAGTGTTGCTATAACTGATAAAGTAGGAACAAACCACTGTTTGTTTCTTTCTTGTTCAATATTTGGTACTGAACAAAATGAGAGATAAATCGCACCCTCCAGGAAGGAACAAATCTACAAATACTACACCACCTCCACTTTCACAGAGTACTGAAATTAGCAGTGTGGATAGTGAAGAAAGCAATACGTGTTGGGGAAAATGTTTCAGCTGTTGTAGAAAGAAAACCAAAAAAATGCCGGCACTGACCGACACCGATATCGCTGCTCTCATGGGTCAATACGAATACGTTGTGGAAAAATTACACATCGTCAAAGCGCCTTTACTTTTGTGTGGAACTGAGGAAGACATGCATGAAAGAATCAATAAACTTAAGGCAGTCAATATGAAAATAAATACAGGAAAGCCTTTAATTAATGAAGACTGGGACTGTTTGCCATTCAAAAAAGCATTTCATCCACTGTATTTCGTGCAAGAAGATACACATCCAAGCGTTACAGAAATATTCTCGAGAGAGACTCAGTCGAATAGAAATCCTGATGAATTTACAAGCGCTAATGTATCAACGGAAATAGTAGCACGTGCACCTGCTGTTGAAACGCATTTTTCAAAAGAGACCGTAGCTTCGCACCGATTCGCTATGATTCCTCCCGACAGAGAACCGAGTCCTCAAAGGAAAGAAACCGTTACAGTTCAGTTTACTCTTTCCGATGATGAAAACAAGAACGAAATGGAAGAAGAGATATGGCCAAAGCCTGAGTACATTGTACAAAGCTTACAAACAGAAACGCCGCAACCAGACAAAAGATCGAGAGAAAGCGCGAAATACGATTACCCCCAGACCAGAAGAGCATACCAGCCTACCACCTCAGATATGCAAGAGTACTACGATGAATATCGGTCTCCTCACCGTCGAAGTGATCTCGCTCCGGTGCACGACCTTACAATTCGTTCATCTCAGTACGCTTATATACCCGCGCAACACCCACCGCCTCCCCCGCAAGTCGACGCCAACAGGCCGACCGGAGCCAAACGTCGTGAGGCGTCCATTGATTCACAGCGGCTGCCTCAAAAGGAGAGTCAGATAGTGCGACCAGTTCCCCCGCCCCCACGTCCTCATCCTTCGACCTCGCGGGCTCCTCCTCCGTCCTCGTCTGAGCCGCGCCCTTCAACGTCACGCGACCAGCACAGCACTCCCCCGCCCAAGGGACCCGTTTCTCAAATTAAGCCTATCGTCCTCTCGAGCAGTACAAGCTCGGAATTAGTTTCCATATTATCGTCAAAACCGTCTGTGAAAAGTGCGGCTGTGTCTAAAGACTCCGACGTGCTGATTGAAGAGGGAAAGCCAAGGATAACAGAAGATGCGTCTCAGAAGAAAATGTATGTTGATGTGTCTGGAAGGCACCTTCCAAAATCTGAAGTACATAAAATCTTGAATAAATATTCATCCATTTTTATTGAAAATTTAAAAGACCCCATTCCAAAGGACCCACTAACGCTGCCAAAAGATGACACAGATCCCCAAACGAGGCCAACTACAAATGCTCCAACAGTTCTGCAGTCCTCGCGCGGGCCTGTAGTGGCAGAAGCTATCACTGAAAGGCCCAAACACAGGGTGGACCAGGCCCCCACCAGAACAGAGCCCCCTCAAAGCGTTCGCTCACAAAGGCCTCCATCGGCGCGAGGAAGGGCGGCCAGTGGTTCGGCGGAGCCTGCAGAGCCCGTGATGTACGACGCGTCGCCGCCGCGCAGTGCTGCCACCTTCAAAAGAACCTCGGGGTCCAGCAGACATCGAGACAGTGAGCCAAGTACATTTAGAGACGCTACAGAAATCAGAAAGAGCCTTGTTCAGCAGCAAGGTTTCCAAGAAAGACCACCTAAATTTAATTACACAGGGGAGCTTTCATATGCGAGGAAAAGGAGAACATCCAAGGATGAAAGAATGGTTGAAAACGAGGACGATATGTCAGTGGAAATGGGATGTCATGAAGCGACACACGAGTATAAAAGAGATTCAGTCGAGGACTTCCATCAGTACGGCAAAGACTCGAGGGGGTCGTGCACGCACTCTTCGGGGCGACGTCTATCAATATACAGCGTGACTAGCCAAAATGACCCTTTCCAAACTCAACCTTTGTCAAGCGTTTCCGCACCTTCTCCACAAGAAGCTGTACCTGTGCATCCTCCATGCTGCAAGGAACAAACGGACGAAGAGCACATAATGCATTCAAATACCGGCGAGACTCAATGTCCCCGCTCTTGCCCTCATCATTCAAATGAACGTGAAAGAATATGCACCGCTGAAAATGAAGATTCCGAGAGTGATCAGCAGAACACAAACGTGATTAAACATTGGAAAATCATAATTAAGCAACACAAGAATACTGAAAATTATTCCAGTGCTAGTGAATCTGATTAGAAAGTTTTACTTAAAAACTAAGATCATTATATTTTTTCAAAATACAGTAGAAATTTATTTTACAGAGTTTGTAGATGCAATGTACCTGTTAAAACAAAAAGTAAATAAAACTTTTTTACTGTTGACAATAATTCTATTTACTATGAAATTTGGGAATTTAAATGTACGAGTTAATACTAAATGCAGTACATAATGCTGTACAAAATGTTTTTTACCCAATGTCTTACAATGGGGAATTTAATACATATTGTAAGTCATTGATGTACTTTCATCTATAGACTACAATTCTGCACACATTCGGACACGGACGCTTATTCGTATAAAAACCCTAACAGGAAATAATTAGAAGTAGTATGCAACAGAAGGAAGTTGTGTTACTTGAGATATAATATGTAACTTTGTGTTTATATTCTTCATTGTGAGTGAAAGTTTTCATATAAAATTATTAGTACTCGATTTCTTCTTATTTGTGTACGATAGAATTTTTACTTCGAATTTATAAAAGAAATTTGTCAATAGAATATTAAAGAAGAAGAATAGGTTCAACAATTGTTCAAAAGAAGGAAATTATACCTAAAGCGTGCATTTCTATAAGGTGTAAGTGGCAAAATGTAAATTATTCAGGAAACACAGGAAAAACAAGTTGACACTTCAAGACGAAACTTAAGACTTAGCCAGAACTTTTCAGATGTCTCTATATGATGTTTGTCCCCAACTTTGGAGATTTGTGTTCCTTCTTAGGCGTTATCTCTTCCATTATCACACTATGGCTTCGAATCGAGAATCGCGAACTTAAGGCAAAGAAGCAAACAATAATAAACAAATTCACCCGTTAGTTACCACTGGCAACTCCCAATGTTATCCTTTGCCCCACAACGTGTTTCTCTAACTTGCGCCGCTGGGAGCAGTTGCATGGCTGCCATCGCCATCGAAATCAATAATTAATGCACGTACAACCCGTTTCGGTGGAAAAGTCAATTTCGAATGGTTTGGCACCTACAATGTTATGAAAATGCTCGCTTCACTTACCCCACGCCTACAACGATCTAGAGATGAATCCTTGTAGAATGACATAGTGACATCATTGTCAAGAAGAAGTACCAACAATTTTTCCTGTTTTCATTACGCAAAAGGTTTTACAAGTTTAACCTTATCATGTATTAAGTTAATCCTTGATATTGTTTTCATTGAAACATTTAATTCCTGTTCTAAAATATTTATATTTCTCCGAGTTGCGTTCTGCCTAGATAATCTTCATGAATCAGCTGTCACGCGATACGATGACAGGCGGATCCGATAATATTTGAAATACTGTCGAGGGTACTGTAATGTGTTCATTATACATCAATGTTGATTACATGAACTGACCATTTCTCGTAATGATCACACTAACTCGCAACCAACTACTGTGAATATGATATATGTTTGTAACACTAAGATTTGTATAACACCTATATTTGTAACAGTTTTATTGAGTTCTTGTACGTAATTGTAGTGTTTATTGTTGCTAAGGGTACTTCTCAGTTACTACAAGATACTCTCCCTTCTAAAATAAAAGATATATAGATATATTTGAACGAGTAGGGTCGTAGGTGTCTAGTGGTTTGTTCACACGTTTGCTGACCTGAAAGGCCGGGTTCAAACTCCTATAAAAAAGAGCTGGGAATTTTTCACCCGGTTTTGGCCTATTCAAGGCGTTACTGAGGTTAACTCAGCCTCCTTTCAAAATTAGTATCAACATTTAGTAGCTTTATTAACAGTAAATATTTGGAGAAATATGCAGATGAAGCATGGCACTTGCATGTCACGTCCAACTTCCAGAAAGAATAGGAGAAGGTAATTTACAGAGGTCGCTGGAAGTGAGGAAACAAATGCCGAAAAGCTTTACAGAAAGGAGTCCTAACCTCCTAAGCATGTGGTTCCTTGAATACATTGTACAAAGGGTATACAATTTTAAAAAAATGAGTTACAGCAATGGTAAAATTACAAATAGTTTTCATGTCAATAAAATAGATTGGGGCACCGTTTGGTGACAGTGACAGTCAATGAACGACAGTGCGGACTTGCGCAGAAGCAGCTTCCATGCTCCAACATATGCATAAACATTCATCTTTACAACAAAAAATCCTAATTGGAATTTCGAAATCGTGATCGGAACACAAGTAATCAAAATCTAAATTTCCTGGTTCAGTATGCTTGTCTCACTTTTTTGCCAACCACATCCCCTCATCTTTTTGTGATACGCGTCAATGTCATTATGCGCGTATACTCCGAAAACAGCATGATATTTTTTCAAGCATACAACATTGATGTAATGATTTGTTTTGCAGCAGGAACAACGTTCACATTGAGACAACGAATGTGGATTTAACAAGTAGAATATTTTCTGAACCTATATTTTTACGACGGTGAGCATTCGAACCACACTTGCTCTAGTACTTCCAATGGCTGCCTGCAAACAAAAAAACGTTGAGTATTACGAATGTATTATTGTTATTTTTAATGTTTTGGTCCTAGAAGTGGGTAAATGGCCCAGAGTCAACATATACCGAAAATAAGATATTAAATATACAGTGAAAAGTACACTATTCAACTTTTTTTCTGTTTTTAGTTAATAAAAATGAAAGGTTATTGTTTATATTATACTAAACAGTATCAGATTGCATTATATGATACTTGCAATAAATAAAATTTCATCGTGTTAACATTTCACCATGTTCATCATGTTAACATTTCACACAAAATAATTTTTGAATGTTCCAAATAGGTAAAGTTCAAAATGTATTTTATAATGAATTTGTTAACTAATTTGAAAAAAAGGAAATTATCCAAGAAAACGTTTCAAAAGCCATTGCGTCCTTCTACGCCAGACAATTCCAATTGTATACACTAAACAGATTGCAGCTCTTAACCCCGGAACTGGCGAAATGAGCGTTGCTTCATCGTTTGCTTTTTATTCTGGCTCACCGCCTTGAAATACGAACCTCCAGATACGAATCCTCTCTTTTCGCCTTCGGATGAAGAATGACCGAGCAAGTGGAGAGGCAGGCGCAAGAAATCGAACCCACGCTTTCAATACGCCGCCCCACTCGGACACCACTCGGACAGCGCGCAAAACAACCCCGGGAACATGAATTAATCTGCGGCCTTTGTCCAGCGACTCCCGGTCGCCGCCGCGCCATCTACGACGACGAGGAGAGGAGAGGGCCACCGCTACGGGGTAGATTGGCGAGAAGGGGGGATGGTTGCGGGGGCAAGCGACACCGCAAGTTGGAAAGAGCAGTTTTAGCGCATTCACGAAAGAGGTGGGAGACGACTACAGAGAAGATGAACGTTGAGGAGAATACAAGATGGTAATGTGTTTGAGATGGCAACCCAAGTCTAGGCGATGTAACAGCAACACGGAGGAAAACAAAGAGTGGGTATTTGGAAGTCGTGGTTAACGAAGAAGACCTGTGTAGGGCAACAAGGTAAGCTGGGAAGGGGAAAGGGAGAGAGGCCAGTTACGTTGCCTAGGTCATGAAAATGGGGGCTAGTGGGGCGTGCAATGCCGTCTAAGGTGCATGAGGAGGGGAGAAGGTGGAGAGGGTGGCCAAGTAACGACGGTGACGAGGCCGAGAAGGGCGGTAGGGAGGGAAGACGTCGCGGAAGGAGACAGGGAAGGGAGCAGACAAGGGGGCAGGGTGGGGGAAAGGTAACTCTCGCGAGAGGCGAGGGTGGAAGAAGAATTGGGAGGCGGGGCGAGTGGGCAGATGGCCCGTGTGACAAGCGCGCGAGGGGGGAGGTGGGGAGCGAGGGAGGAGGAACGGGCGCAGCGCTGTTTGGCGCGAGAGCCGAGGAGAGCGTAGGTGGCGGGGAGGGCGCTAAAGGGGCGGTGGTGAGAGAGGCGGCACAACCGTAAAAACGTCGTCGGGTCGGAGCGCCCATTTGCGAGATGACTGCGAAAGAGGGCAGCCCGTCCGGGGCCCTCTTCTGGTGCCATCCATCATCGCCTAGTTCCGCATAGCGCCGCAAGGGGACGCCACCAGCGGCGCCAGGCATCGCTCAGCGCGCACAGTTTGCGCAGCCTTCAGTTGTTTGCGCTCGACTGCTGCTTTTCATTGACAAACAAGCGAAATCCTTTTTTTCGTGTACTCGAAGGTATAATTTTAGATAGTTTGACAATGTGTCTGAGGATTTTATTCTTGTATAGTTAGTCATAAAAAGAAACCTTTTATTTCGTTTTCGCGAATGACATTAGTAATTATTTGACTGTGATTCATAAAATAATTTCTTGTATTCCAAGTGTTACTAATGCTCTTTTAAATTTAAACTAACAATAAGAAACAGAATAGAGTTAATTTTGTTTGGGAATAGTGTACCGTATTGATTACATTATTTTATATCGCACATTATTTATAGTAGTGATAACGTGGGTGAGGATGGATAGAGTCAAGAAGAAATTGTACGGAAAAATATAGATGTGCATACGAGAAAATATAAAATAAATATTCAAGAAATGACACTATCCGGTTTTGAATTCGATTTGTTTGTGAATAGGTAGTAAATTTTAAATACATAAATCTAATATCCTGTGCTATCAGGACTAGCGTATTGTTTATAGATGTACTGTAGCTAAAACTTTTTTCACAAACTGACTATACAGGCGTTCGCACAAGAAAAGGGACGGGGGGACGTGGCCCCCCAGAAAAGTTTGAAAGTGGTCCTACAATATTGGTAATATTTTTTTCATAATTATGACTAATTCATCATTTCCACCTTTTTTCATTCTGACAATTCGTGGAATTGTGGTACATTTCAAGAAGAGGTTGGCCGAGCCATAAATGGTTCAACATAACAGTACAGTTGTACTTATTAGTTGTATCATCAAAGTTATAATTTAATTATTTTTGCGTGTATTTTATTTACTAGTTCAGTAAGTAATACATAAAAACATTTACGTTCATTACACGTTCAGTAAGTAAGTACATAAAAACATTTAATGGAAAAAGGAGGTCCAAATCTGCAGTTGGCTCACCGCCTTGTGTGCAACTGTGTAGTTAATGGCTTTCGAACAATTGAGGTTCGTTAGTTTCATGATAGTGCCAGCAGCGGAAGTGAAAAATGTAAATGTTCCGCAACCAATATCGACCGATTTCTAGTCATTAATAAGTACTTCCTGGAGCTCACTTCTCGTTTGCTTTCCCAGTGTAAACTATTTTGTTAGCGGTGGGTTACCAGATTGTCCCTAGCTGACAAAACATGCTTGTTCATGACAGTTTACAGTGTTCAAATTTGTCAGTTACTCTGTTTTATTATAATTAACGATTATATTGAATTAGATTATACTGAATTGCTAGGTATATAACTTACAGAATGCTGAATTCAGGAAATACTTATGTTTAATAGGACTTGAAATTACACAAATTAGTAACCATATATTCTATGAATTTCTGTAATTCAGCGCATCATGCATATTTCATTATTCTTAATAAGAATAATTAAATAATGATTTGAAAGTTGAATTAAAATACATAATAAAAATCGACGCTGATATCTTAAACATTTTACTGATTTTCAATTTTCTTTTTGCCCTTCTCTTCAAATACGACACATTTTCGCTACTCCTGCGGCAATGTCTGAAGCTTTAAGTTCTGCTTTTTCCTTTCGGTCTGAAATAGTGACCAAATTATAGGACTCGAGTTAGTGTTGGTATACCGCAGAGAAACAGGTGCCCATTTATCCTAGCCTAGCGCCAAGTCATGGAATGTTAGAAGTCTAAAGTTCAAGTTATTTTCAAGGTTCAACTTCAGGTTGTTTTTCAAGTTATTTTATTGTAATGTCTATCGTAAGCATGTGTCTTCTCATGGAGTGAGTGCATTTAAGTTTCACAGAAGTACAAAGTCTGATAACGAGTAGTTGGATACCTTTAAAGAGGATAAATTTCACATCCCTTGCTTATAATCATTTTATGCAATCTCTTTCGTAGCATTTATTTGACTTTGGATACTTTGCAAGACATATCTTCTTAAACTTGACTTGTACTGGCTGCCTTCAGATTTTATGGCTTTAGAAGGAAGCTCTTGGAAAATATAGTTCGGTTACGATTGGGCAGGATGTAGGTAATAAATGCTTCTGTCATGACCGATAAGAGAGTGGATGAAGGAAAGCAGTTCATTAAAACTGGAAAAGGAATGGGCAAATTTGAGGGCAACATAGATTTGTGGAAGAACGCATTAAGAGCCAGGAATTGTTGGAAGTAAAAGGTAGGCCAGAAGTAGGACGAAAGTTATCACACAGAATTAGAGAATGTTTTTCGAAGAAACGAGAATGGTCAATGTATGAAAATTGTGGGAAAATGAAAATCAAGAAAATGTTGCATAAGGAGGCAAATATGAGATTTTAGGATAAATGAAGAAAAGAAAGTTTGATATTAGAACAAAAACGAAACTTGCAATTTGAATGTAACGCAAAATACGGCCGAAGCTTAAAGTAAACTCGATAAAGGCGTAAATGCAGGAATATACAAGACCTCAGAAGAAAGAATGAAATTGATGATCTTGAAGTCAAATTCCAGACCGGCGTGGGAGAGGAAACGAAAGGCGACTTGGAAGAGCAAAGAAACGCGAGTAGCCAGCAGAGTCCGCTATAGACTATCAGAGGAGGAAGGGCGTCCGAACCGAGGCCGAGCAAAGGTGGCGTCGTCCGCGGAAGGGCTAAAGAGCGCGGACGAAGACAAAGGGGTCTCGGGATCGAAGCGGGCGCGGAACGGGGTGCGACGAAGACCCAGCCCGGAGCGGCGCAGCGGCACAAACGGAGCGGGAGCGCGGGGGCGGGGCGGGGCGGGGCGGGGCGGGGCGGGGCGGGGCGGGGCGGGGCTGGAGGCGGGCGCGGGCCGATGGTGACCGAGCGGGGGCGGGCAGTCGGGGCGCCGAGGGTGGATCGCGCGGCGAGAGGTCCGGGAGAAAGAGCAGCGCACAGAGCTCTCGAAAAATGTAAGCACCGCCTTAGTCCGGTTCCCGGCGGGCGGCTGCCCGGTCCGGCGACGGCCCGCTCCTCGGGCCGTGTAATCAGATTCCAATAAGAAGCTGCGACAGAGCCCTCCCGCCCGACCGGCAGCCGCGCAGATTTGGAACTCCCTGGGGCATCGCCCGCTTCGCCGCTTCCCGCCTACACCCCCGCCCCGCCCCGCCCCGCCCCGACCGCTGTCCCCGCCGTTCATGCCCGCCATATCGATCTCCGTGGAAAGCGAAGCGCGCGCCGCTGCCTCTCCCCGCCCCCGCCCCCGCCCCGCCCCCGCCCCCGCCCAGCCGATGCCACCGCCGGGTCTGGTTCCCAGGATCCTGACGGATCGGTACCCAGCCAGCCAGCCAAGACTGTTCGATACTGAATGTTCGCAAAGTTTCCTTGCAAAGCATTTCCATATAACCTGATACTCGCTGATACAACACGCTCTAAAAGTGACGTTCAGACTTCAGAAAGTGCAGAGAGTAGTAAATGCTTTCGAGAGATATTGTATAAGTAGCTTAGAAAGTTGATACGTTTATGAATTGGAACTTCAACATGTCTGGAAAGTGAAATATATCACGGCGGGTTCCATTCCCTCACAATAAAACTCATATAACACAACGGGACTTATATACAACTCTTTAGTTATATTCGTTTTGTAGCCATAACCATGACGGATTCTCCTCGTTCTTTATACGTTTGGGTTTAAAAATTAATTTTCCATTCCTAGTGGTTAAAGAATGATTGCTACTATGCTACAACTAGTCACGTTAAATTAAATAATGATAAATAGTTTCAAAATGGTCGAATCGAAGCTAGACAAAAATTTAGGAAACTTAATAACCCTTTCCAGCAAGAAATTATTTTCAGCACGCATAAATTCTTTCAAAACACTTCAGAAAATGGCTCTGTGTTACGCTGTACAAATTCAGAGCAAACGACCTTTGAAAACACACAAGGGAGAAACGAATGCGATAAAATTCAAAAATAATCATTCCGCATTGACTCCACGTCCAACCAATGCAACCGGGCATCAATCAAAACTCGCATTCGACGAGTTCCAAATTCCGAGGGAGGGGACTTTGCATTCCGGCAGGGGGCGCGGCCTCGCATTCATACGCGAAGCGCCGCGGCGGCGCCCGGGAATGAAAGCAGCCTCCATTTACGAGCGCAGCTTAGGCGCAGCAGGCGCGGCCTAGGGCGGCGGTCGTGCCCCTTCCCCCTCCGCCCGCCCCGCCAATACACGACTTTCCTTTCCCTCCTCGGCGCGTTCATTGCCCCGCCGTGCTCTCGCCAAATCCCACCACAACCCGCCAGGCCTCAAACCTTCTTACGCGCACTTCATCCCGTACAACCTCAGCGTCAGAAGACGACTCGTCTCAACATGACCTGTCTTAACACAGCGTGTCCCGCACCGCTCTCACACGCGTCACTTTCTCCGCTCTACCCTCACCCCGCCGCACTCACCCGCACGCTCCACGTCGCTCTCTTCCCCGCCGCTCTCTTCCCCGCCACTCTCTTCCCCGCCGCTCTCTTCCCCGCCGCTCTCTTCCCCGCCGCTCTCTTCCCCGCCGCTCTCTTCCCCGCCGCTCTCTTCCCCGCCGCTCTCTTCTCCGCCGCTCTCTTCCCCGCCGCTCTCTTCCCCGCCGCTCTCTCCCACGCCGCTCTCTTCCCCGCCGCTCTCTTCCCCGCCGCTCTCTCCCCCGCCGCTCTCTTCCCCGCCGCTCTTTTCCCCGCCGCTCTCTTCCCCGCCGCTCTCTTCCCCGCCGCTCTCTTCCCCGCCGCTCTCTTCCCCGCCGCTCTCTTCCCCGCCGCTCTCTTCCCCGCCGCTCTCTTCCCCGCCGCTCTCTTCCCCACCGCTCTCTTCCCCGCCGCTCTCTTCCCCACCGCTCTTTCCCCCGCCGCTCTCTCACCCTCCGCTCACTCTCCCGCGGCGGTCTAGCCGGGTCGCTCTGCCCCCCCGCCACTGCTCCAATCCGTCCTCCCTTATCTAGTTGCGTCACGGATCCCTATGCATCGTTGCAGCTCGCGCTCTTACTTAATTTCCTTGCAAATCAACGCGAATTTTCCTCTCACGGGATCATGTTCCGCCGAAGGCACCGCTGCGCTGTCGACGCCGATTCCGAATCTTCTTCACTCACATGGCATTTATTTTATGGTCTCGTTATGTACAGGCGACGAATACAACATTTAGGTAACGAGCCTGAAATTTTATAAGAAGGAAAACCAACGTATTGCACGTCTGTGTTCAATATAACAGATAGTAATAGTCAATACAAAAATTATAAGGAAATACTACATATTGTAGTGTATGTGTGCATCCTAAAATTATACCTAAAAATATATCAAAAACTTACGCTTCACCATACATATTAGAAATTTCATTTTCAGTACTCACTTGTGATTGCCTAACTCATTGGCAATTTTTGAGACAGTTTTTGCTATTCGTTTTAATCATCTGCTCTCAACACCAACTTCGTTAATGTCGTTACTGATCTAAATTCAAAAATCGTATCTCCGTTTATGGCTTTTTATTCTACGAGATCACAATATTAGCAATCCACTTTCCTTTTTAGACGTTTTCTCCATATCATATGGCCTTACTCTTAACGTTTCTAACTTGTTTCTGATACGCATACAGGCTGCTTGACATGTTCGTTTCATTACGTGCAATAAACCTATTGGTGTTACCACTGTAGAAGCAAATTTTAGTTTAAAAATCTATTTTTAATTTTTCTTTTAAGTAGTATCTTAATAACTCATTCATAATTCTCACACACTCGCAATCAGTATATTGTATATTCACGTAACCTGAATCTATATGTAACGTATTAAAAATCTTATAGTCTTATTTGATTTTACATTTTATTTCTACCGCTTATGTTACTCTGCCAGATTAAATCGTCCCATTTAAAGCAGTCTTTAGAATCGAATTAAACAGTATGGGCCACAAAGCAAGCGCTCAATACACGTAGATTCAGTAAATAATACTGGAAATTCCATTAACACATTATCCATCAATTTCATTCTTGACTGCTTGATGTCATGACCATCATTATCATCGTCACCATCGTATCATTATTATCGCTATCAACGACCCTCTCTATCGCTTAGTCATCATCCCTCGAGACCAACAGCTGCTCGCCCAACTCTCGCCCGCTCGGTACGTCGCCCGTCAGTCCCAAGCGATTTCAGCGCCACGCCCCATGTACCCATTCACACCCCTTCCCTCCTCTCTCCGGTTCCGCCCCGCCCCGCCCCGCCCTCCCCGCCCCGCCCCGCCCTCCCCGCCCCGCCCCGCCCTCCCCGCCCCGCCCTCCCCGCCCCGCCCCGCCCCGCCCCGCCCCGCCCCGCCAAGCCCCGCCAAGCCCCGCCAAGCCCCGCCAAGCCCCGCCAAGCCCCGCCAAGCCCCGCCAAGCCCCGCCAAGCCCCGCCAAGCCCCGCCAAGCCCCGCCAAGCCCCGCCAAGCCCCGCCAAGCCCCGCCAAGCCCCGCCAAGCCCCGCCAAGCCACCCGCCAAGCCCCGCCACGCCCCGCCACGCCCCGCCACGCCCCGCCACGCCCCGCCACGCCCCGCCACGCCCCGCCACGCCCCGCCACGCCCCGCCACGCCCCGCCACGCCCCGCCACGCCCCGCCACGCCCCGCCACGCCCCGCCACGCCCCGCCACGCCCCGCCACGCCCCGCCACGCCCCGCCACGCCCCGCCACGCCCCGCCACGCCCCGCCACGCCCCGCCACGCCACTCCCCGCCACGCCCCGCCACGCCCTTCCTCAAGCCAAAGTATCGCACCGCACCCCAGCCCTCCCGTACCCGCCCGCCTCATCAGGCTCACCCCCCCCCCGCAACAATGCACGGGGACCGGCACTCCCGGACCCGCCCCGCCCTCCCCCCTGCCCCGGTCCCCTCCTCACCGACCCCCTCGGCTCTACCCCATCCGGGCCCGCCCCACCCAGCCTTACACCTCCTCCACCCCCTCGCTTCGCTTTGCCTAGTCCCGCCCCGCGTCGTCTCGTCTCGTCTCAGCCTGACTCACCCCAACGCACCCCCCCTTCCACACCGCTCCGCCCAACCGGCCTCACCCGGTGACGCCTCTCCCGACGCGGGACCTCACCGGCCTCGATATTGAAAAACGATTTCAGAGAAGTAACACAGACGACCTCCCTCACAGAACACATGGGGCGGTGACATTATAGAAAGGGGGCGTTGAAAGTGAACGAAGCGGCGAGAAAGACGCAATAGAGAGAATGGTGAAAATGTGAAAATGATAAAATTTAGTTACGAGAGAATCAATGGAGCTAAAGAGTATGTGTCAAAACTTCTGAAAAGTATGAAAATATGAAATAGGCTTTTAGTAAAGAGACCTACGTGAAGACGACGCACATAAATGGCAAAGATAAAAATTGTAAACCAACTGCACAGAAAAAGATACTTCACAAATGTCAGAAAATATGATAACTTTTTAAAAACTGAAACAGATGAGTTCCAAACCACAATACTAGAGAATCACGAACTGTTGTTACAGAAGAGTACTTGTATTTTAAGTTAGATTAAATGACCTTAAAAAATTAAGGTTTAAATTAATATGAATAATAAAAAACAATGAGGTTGTCATGTAGACACAAGTTAATTTATGATTAAAGGATGTGAAGGATTTACAGATATTTAATCATGGAAAAGTGTCAAGTTTGTTAAAAAATCTTGTCTTGGATTGAGAAACTGAGCACACTAGCATTTACGAACTGGTAAATTACATACTGAATTTCGTTTCAAAATTTTTAATATGAACACACCTCCCATAAAACACTCTTTACGAGAAAATATAAGGTTTGAATATTAAACAACTATATGGACAACAGTTGCAGCGAGGAAATAATACAAATTTAAATGAAACGATGTCTGAAAGAGTGTTGAATCGTACTTCCATATCAAAAAAAGCTTATCCTAGTTAGGAATCATAAAGTATTTTTCTTTATTAATTTTCCTAGACGAAAGTCCTAATATCGGTATGGCATCTGATACGACAAAAATAATAAATTATTGGATTGGTTATGTTGACAAAATGAAGGAATGGGTGTCATGAAAAACCTTATACCTGATCCAGAGGACACCTGCCACATCGCCCATCACCTGTACACCTGAGACTGAACCCGTAGGTACCAAGCGGTGACAACCTAATCCCTGCACTGTAGATACGCGTACGAGCACGAGGAAGAGAGAAGTGGAAAGCGAAAGAGCAAAAGAGACGCCTTGCAAAACGCAGGAGAGGCGAGGCGAGGCGAGGGGCGAACGGCCCGCAGGCGGCGCCCGCTGAGCAGGAACTGGCAGAAGGCGGCGCTGGGAACCGCGAGCAAAAACGCAAGTCGCGAAGTTTGGCACGAATCTCTGCAGCCGACTTCTTGCGGCGGTGGCGGCGGAGGCGGAGGCGGCTTGGCTGGGCCGGACGCGCCGCTGGAAGCGTCGTGAACCGTGTGCGAGCGCGACACCGGGCCGACTCAATAAAGGGCGGGTGTCGGCTGCGACGCTGTGGCAAGGAAAGGTGCGCATGTACCGCCAGAGCGGGTCGCGGGAGAAACTTGCTCTTCCTTTTAGGTGGGCCGAAGAGTATCGAGCTAGGTGATGAAGGACGAAGTCACCGGAAGAGGACCACAAGAGTCACCAAAAGAGCGATCACCATCTCCATTCACACTGTCTCTCATTCTCTTTCAGCCTTTTTCTCATAATATCTATATTACAATGGGCACAATAAATGGACATAAACATAAAAATATTTAAAGAACTTCATTAAATGACAGTAAAATATGTCTCAAATTGCACTGGTCCATTTCAAATATTTTGAAATGACCACAGAACATAAACATAATGGTCATTAAAACAATAAAACATCAGCAATTCACTAAAACCAATATAGTGTAAAAAACATGTGCTCCTCATAATCAATTTATCATGAAAATTGTGTAATTCTTTTTCTAAATTATTAAGATGAAAACACAGCTAAGTTATAATAGTGATCTGTTAATATTTGTGAATGTTTACAATCAAAAATGTTCCGATGGAAGTGAATAAATTGTCGTCTTCCAGTATTATTAATATTCAAAAGATTATTTAGGGAATAGAATTTTAATACATTTATCGCAAAGTGTTAAATAAATATTGAGTCGAAACTGATGTTATGTTAATTGTTTTTTGTTCTTGTGTATAAAGACACTAAAGAAACATCCTGAAAAATTATTTTCAAAATAATGGAAAATTTATGATCATGTACTCCCTAAAAAATATTCACTACTTTTAGATCTCATTCTCAAAAATTAAAACTGGTGGTGATACAAAATGGCACACACGTTTTCAAACTGTTTGATTTTCCTTTTTCTCTTGCGTCTGGGCTAGATATTCAGTTTTCCCCACTCTCTTCCCATCTGATATCTCTCGACGTCTACCTACAAGTGTCTCTCGGGGTCTCTATCTCTCCATTGAGGATATTTATACTGAAGAATGCGTTCGCGCTTCCCAAATACCACGTAGATCTATTTCGGCACTGTTCATTTACACATTTGTCCTGTTTTCCTCTGCCTCATCACGGCGTTTGTACCATTGTTGTTGGTGAAGGGATCCAGTTTCTTAATTATACAGTTTTATTTCTGGTCCAGAGTATTGAATTATTACTTAAAATATTTTTAAAGAAGTAGTTCAAATGTTTTAAAAAAATATATACGTTTAGTTAACAACTTTCCCTCTTAGAATGGAAATAGAAGAATAGGGAAGAGTGTGGGATTTAACATGCGAGAGTTCTTGCAAATGTATGCAAGTTACCATTAATTCAATTATTTTTATATATTATGACTATTTAATGTTTATATTATAAAAACTATTAATAAGAGCTTGTAACATCATATCTAATGCCCACCTACTACCTTTCATTTAAAGCAAAAATCACCATATATGGTAGAGTAGAAAGTTTATATTCCTTTCTAAACAAAACTCTTTTGTATATTAAATAAATAGATTTTTAAAACTATATTTTCTCAAAAATGGCTCAATTTTTTCTCGAAAAGAATAACATGACATCAATGTTATTTTGATGTAATTCTTCAATTTTTCAAGAATTACACAATGCATGTTCGAATAGTATTATACTCTTACGTAACCGTTACAAATAATGAGAGAAAGTACCTGCTGTTGAAATACCACTAGTTTTCCTCACATTTTTCTAGAATGAAGTACGCTTAAGAAACGCACAAGCCTCATTTTCGTTGAACCAGCAAACTGCGCACAGAGCGCGTTCCGTTGAATCTAGCCAGAACAACCGAGAATGAGCGGAAGCAACAGATCCGATCCTTGGAAGTGACCGACGTATTCATTTCACAGGTCGACAAGGAGCGCATGCGCCTTTCGAGACAGCGAAAACCTTATAGCGAGAACAATGGATAATGGAGTGCGCTTTGTCCGACTAATCTTTCATTAGCAACCACCAATTGTCAACAAGAATATTCCTTCACCATTTTCCTATACAACGGTTTTCGAGACTCAACATTTGTTAATGAACACGTTCAAGACTTTTCACAATTTTCAGAACCGATGACATGTTTTAGAGAATTTAAAAAGTGTGTGTTTTAAAGACATATTGGATTTCATTTTTTAATTTGATAACAGTAAGGGCATTATAGGTTCCTCATAATTTCCTGCCGTTTGGTTTCTAAAGAAATTGTTTACAATTTTTCGGAATTATTTCCATGCCTTCTCAGAAGATCATTCAATAGCTCCTCGGAGACTTCATATTGAAAAATTTGGCGATCTGTGGTCTCAAAAACACTCTTCCTTTGACAAAGCACCAGTTCTGGGAAATTTTGTATTTAGATACTTAAATGCCATCTCGTTTTCATTAAAGTTAATAATAAATTAGTTTGGTTAGAATATGATTCTTTCATATGGGCCGTATAATCAGGAGGAATGGAAGGCAATTAACATTATGGAATAAAACAGGTTTGAGGCTTAATTAAGAAGCGTCTATGAAGAGATATGAGTCTATGAAGATGATCTTTTCATTATTTAGACTAGATATACCAAATTAATCACTATAAAGATGTCTGATATATCATAGTAAAACATAATACATTCTTCCATTGAGAAATATTTTTTGAATGGGTTGTGGCGGTCGCGGAAAATTGACACTTAGTGTCATTTTCGAGCCTAGAGACCAACAACGCTTCCTGGACTTTCGAAAGCTCTAAATATCTCTCTTTAGATTATTTAAGTCTACTCTGCAGATCTTTTTCTGATCAGATTTAGGGTTTGGTAGAATTACAGTCACTATCCTTTTGGAGGAATGACGATTACAAGCTTTCTATTCCGAGTGTAAGGAATATGGTTCAGAAAGAATAGGGTCGGGAAAATGATCACTAAGAGTCACTAGTTGTGAATCAGATGGTAAGTTAGGATATAAAATGGTTTTATTTTCTAGTTTGACATATTCTTTATTAGTGGAATCACGCAGAAGTAGCAAACCAAACGATTCATTTGCTCTGGCTAAATTATAGGAATGGCAAATGGCATCTCCTGAGATTCAACCAATATGGCGATCAACACTTATCATGATTTCCTAATATTCAGAACTTTTCAAAATGAAGTGTATACTCGTTATTATTATTGGTATTATTATATTTATTAATTGGCTAGCCAGTTCAACTTTACAAAAAATATATCATGTATTTGGACTGTTGGCACATTTACGCGGAATTATTACTGTCAAAAACATCCCACTTTTACACTTTACGAAACAAATTCATTAATTCACAAAGTTAAAATCGTGCAGGAACTCACAGAAACAAACCATCCAACATTCTCTCAGCGTAAATGGATTCTGAATACAGAGATGGTTTCCCCACATTTCGAAATAATTCTGAAAAATTGACTTATTTATTTGTTGCTCAAAAACTTGTTGATTTTGAGGTGGCGATCAACACTTATCATGATTTCCTAATATTCAGAACTTTTCAAAATGAAGTGTATACTTGTTATTATTATTGGTATTATTATATTTATTAATTGGGGGAGGCGATAAATATTTGAGGCTGTGATACAAATATCTATACATATTTATATCGTCCATACATAACGATGGGGAACGTGATATTCTGCAAGATATACTCAGCAAAAAATGACTGTTACATGGAAATAAGAGCCCACAGGGAGGATATTAACTGCTGTAACTAGTACTCGGTATCACCATGTATAGCCTGCTAAATTTCTAAGTGCGCTGTGTTCATCGGCGGCTTCATGGCACTTTCAATGTGTTAAGAGATTTCTCCAATAAAACAATATTTAATTTAGGTCGTTTTTGGCTGAATTAAATCAAGATTTCTAAAAGACCAAATTTGGACATTCTTAAAATTTAATCTATGATCACTTACAAATTAATATAAGTAAAAATGTTTATTTAAGATCATAGTTTGTTAATATACTAAACTGAATTTCATTGTTTTCATTTATTATAAAGTCCTAGCCACCGGACACAATTTGATGAGAGCAACCAACTCTAATGAGTTTAAAATTTGTAATGTTAACACTGCAGAACGGAAACAAATGCTGAACAAGTAGAAATAAAATTGAAAAAGGACAACAAATTTACGCGGCCTATCCTGTAAAACAAAAAGCTTCACAATTCCGTACATGTAACGAGGGAACGAATCAGTCACAAATAACCGCACATAAATCGTGGGTGCACTGGTGGTTTGCAGGCGAACAAGGGAGCAATGCCACACGGAGAGGCGATAATCTCTTTCGAAAAAGTTCAGGGGTTAAGCGGTCAGCGCGTGGGGCCGCCGAGCCCCTCCTCGCCCCCCACTCTGCCGCTGCCGGTCGATCTCAGAGGGACGCGTCGATTTCTATCGTCCGACGCCGGGATCGGATTCCATTTCGGCCCCTTGTACCTCCAGTCGTCCTTCGTCACACGGCCGAGATCTCTTTTCTCATTTATCCTCTTTTTATTTCATTTTCTGTTGAATTGCGAAACCAACGTACTGGTGTTCTATGTCATTACAGCCAACAATCCTCCTAGTGATAAAATAACGAAGAGTTGTAGTTCCACAGATAGAAGAAATTTGCATGGAGATTACTTTCTCTCAACATTCAAGATTCTCAGGATTCGCTGACAGAAGAAAATATAAGTAATCAGGGGAAATGTTACTGTGAGATTTGTGTTTTTAGGCTACGGGAAAAATAGTTTAAAATTATAAAATACCTAAAAATGCGCATCCTTTTTATTGAACGTTTGATTATTTTCATTTATGTCACAGCAACTACAGTAGTTCAAAGTAAGTTTCTTAATGAGTCATCTCTTTTACACGTTTCAATTCACGTAAACATTTTCTTGCGTTTAAGTTTCGTGAAGAGGCCATGTCGAACAGGTTCAACAAATTAAGCACACAAGAACTGGGGAAACTACAGAAGAAATTACATAGTTTTGATCATTAAGAATTTTCGTGCGTGAATATTGAAACAAAATTGAAAACGGGGTAAATACGATTTCAGGATATTTTCGGTTTTACTCATTTTATGCATTCATTCAACTTTGAATGTTTTCAAAAGGTGGAACTTTTTTTGAGGAAATATGAATAAAAATAAGTAAATGATCTACGTACTGTTGAAATTACTTCAACACGTTCTGTAGTGAAAATCGAAAGGCCCTCTTTTCTTGAACAAAGCAAAACAATTTTATCTAAACTAAATTCCAATGCTCGCAGAAATTGCATGAAAGCTCTGTAGCCTCCAGTCTTTTCAGAGGTGACAATGCTTTCCTTCGATTCAGGAAATTGAGAAAAACACAAAATTGTCCCTATTACTAATTTTGATTTGGAAGACATTGAAAGAAAATTATGCTATCTCTGTCTAGTGAAGAGGTATCTAATGTTCCTTAGATACCCAGAAAATTGGAAAAAATAGAAAAACAATCACAGACCTTCGATTTTCAGTGAAAAATGCAAATATTTAATTGTATTAGTCCACTCATTCTCACATTGCGTTTACCGATAGAATTTTCGAACACTTCTCTCTCTCTTTACAACAGCGGACGAAATGCGACAGCGTTTCCTAGGTTCCATAGACAGGTTCCAAGAAAGAGACCGCCTACCATGGAATATTCCTATTTACATGTAGCGTTATGTAATAGAAAACTCTTTGATAGACTTGCTTTGTACAGAACTATTGTGTTACATATATACAATACTACGTTATTGCAGTATTGCTGAAGACAAACATTTTTAAATTATTGCAGTGTGATACGAAAGTATTTTATTCTTTGTTTTTGAACAGTGCGCATGCAATTTTTTCAAAAAGCATTTTGTTTTTATTTGCTTAGCAGAATGTTTCTTCAGCTGTATGTCATTAGTATTAATTACTTTTGAAAGTAGAAAAGAATATAATTAAATAAGAACCAAACAGATAATAAAGCCAGAACAATTATTACGAAAGTGAGAATGTACTACATCAGTGGTCGCAAAAGAAATTTCATTTCTCCCGGCAAAGAAAAAATATAAGACAGAACTTCTCCCGACCTCTAGCTAAGTCCGAGTGGGACCAACTCGCGAGGGACTGGGATCGCGAGGACGGCGAAGGCGTCCGTCCTCACGGAAGTGGAAACTTCTAAAGCAAGAGACGGCGCCAACCGGAAGTGAATGGGGTGGAAGCGCCCGCACGATTTCGTTCCGGGTTTGTTCCGCGCCGCTGCTAGATGCGGGCTCCACTCCTCCCCGCCCAGCCCAGCCCCGCCCCGCCTTCCCCGCCCTTCCCGCCCTCACCCGGCTACTCCTGGCACTGACCGGAAGAGAAAGGAGTGCCCGCTGGTCGCACATTCTCTTGAGGAGTCACTGACCCATGTCTTTGTCCAGCCTTGTGGAACGCTCAAATCAGTATATACTGGTACCCGCCTCAATTGGACTTTTCTAAATACCGTCTTGCGATCATTACAAGAAAATTTTGTTAACTACCACCAGCTGAAGATTCTTGGAACGTCGTCGACGAAAATTACACACTGCCAAGTTCATGAGCATCCGTGTATTCGCTACGCTACATTGAGCATAGTAGATATTTGCAAGAAATGCCATTAAAGACTTTACTAGAGTTGCTATAACAGCACATACTCTCGGACATTTTTGGAAACAGTTACGTAATATTGACCTTTTGTAATTACTACCGTAATAACACCTCAGCTGTTACTTGAAAAAGTCCACTTCAACAAATTAAAACAAAGTGCCCGTGATGCATATCTACATTTATTTCTACAGTCAGAAACAATAGTAATTTCTTACTTTTTACAAATAAAATAAACATAAATTTATCTGTTGCAGTTTTTGCAGAACATTGTACAGAAAATCAAGAAATAATTTTACACAAGCTTGCCTTGATTACATCAAAATGTGCTTCCAATTTTTGAATACCATAATAAGCGGTTAAAATTGTAAAAAATTAAAAGAACTGTATTGTTAGTTCTATGTTGAATCCATTACCGCTCTTAAATCTATTTCCTTTCATAAGAATATTATGCTCATCGTACGAACATTTGACCTCCAACAAATAGTAAAGATTCTTATAATTTCCGACCGCCGCGTTGTGATATTGTGAACTGACAGAGCCTCAAACGACGCGCTGTATTTTTGTTGTTATCTTTCCTCTTTGCTGCAATTTTTGAAAATATATTTAATGCTCTAAAAGGCGATCAGAACCAATTTCTTTACAATTCTTTGGAACATGCGTAGGAAAATTTAAGGAAAACATTTTGAGCAGTTCTTGAGAAAATAACTGTTTAAAATTTAGAAATTGTCGTTAAAAATTAGGAATCGTTGAACGCAAAATTCCGCAAAAAATGTAAGTTATGCACCCCAACCTACGGTGCATGAGAATTGCAGCCAAAAGTTACCCGAACAGTTTTCATGAATGGTACAGTACTTTCTTTTAAAGTATTGCATTTTTTGAAGTGCCATGACAACCGAACATTCACATTGTACTAAGAGTATGAATGCAATAATCGCGCTTCTTTTGCGACGTCTCTACCAAGACTTTTCTGCCTATTATCTGACTAATAATATCACTAAGTAACAATTTTCCATCTCCGCATGCAGCAGCTTTTTTCTCCACACACAGCTTTGGAAACTGAGACTTGTTTACAAAGTTGCAACTTTATTTTTTGCCCCGACCGGGAATCGGGCATGAACCAGTGACAAAATCAAATTGTACGGGTAGAATTCGAAACAAACGCTCAATGGTCCCAAATTGAAGCTTTCTAAAGAGCCATGAACTTCAATAGCTCTTCAACTTCGATCTAATTTGAATGTTCTGCTCACTTCAATGTTCAGCCAATAAGGTCGTACAGACAATAAGGAGTTGTAGGAAGAAAACTCCAGGTTTTGTGGAAAAACAATTCATGGCATTTGAGGTCATAATATCTTCATTGCTTGCTCATCATTTCTTGTTTAAAAATTGTTCAGCTTTGAATTTTCTACTGTTCCACGCTGAGTGTGACGTCGTTCACCAGTAAGCTTCTTTGAATCTATGATAGGTCTCATATCTGAGTTCCGCTCTCTCTATATCTTGAAAACTTCATTTCTGAGCCCTCATTTTTCACTTTTGCACCATAAAAGCACCTCATCAACTCTTTCAATGCATCCCGGATCCATCTGTGACGATGGTTCTGAGCTACTGCCGGCTACAGGTCCATGGAACTAACATCCGTGGGTGGAAATAGCTCGATTTCTGAGCAGCTGATGGTAGAATAAGACACGCTATTATTCATTACATTTCTTGTTCTATTCATTTGCTCATTGTTTTTACTGAAGTTTCACAGGAAGCAAGATCGAGTTCACAAATCATATTTAAAAACCCAGAAAGGGTTCCTTCGATCTCCAATAGGCATAAGGGATAAGGAATTTTCACTGACTGCTGAAGACAGCTCCTTCGCTTGCTAATGCAAGGTTCGGGTCTCCACTCTAATTAGTGTCTGGTGTGCCAAACCAGTTTCTTTTCTGTACCCTTCATGGGCCGATAACAGTAAGTGCAAAGGTTTATGACCCTTCCCTCTCTACTTCACACTCTGCAAGTAGCTGCTCCTGACAAGAGACAAGCGCTGTTTGCAGTCACCCACTGCGGATCAGACGCTGCGGTTAAGTGTTCGAGGTGCCTTTTCCGTCATCTTCATCAATCTTTCTTTCTTCTTTGAAGGAGCCGTGGTTCTCCTCTGGAGTACTTCTTCGTCTGACCTCTCACTTTCAACCTACTCAGCTAGGGAGGCCCTACCAGCAACTAGGCTATCACCAGCTTAGCTCTGAGGCTCCAAGTGGTTCTGAAGTTCCAGCACCAACTACAAGACTCCCTAGGCGGAGTCACGTTAACAAAAAATATAAATAATAATAATAATAATAATAATAATAATAATAATAATAATAATAAATTCGGCTAAATTCCCAGATAAATAAAAACCTGGAAAGTGCAAGTCCTTGCTTTATTAGGAAAGCCCACATTATTCTCAAAATATTGTAGAATCACCGACAGTCCCTAGAACTGCTCCTTAGGAAGCTGGTTGCAACCCAGCATAAATGTTATATTCAGGCGAGTCACAACTAACTTCGTCGTACATTAGAGTAACAACATTATAATAAAATAATATTTGAAAATGAAAAACATACCAATTCTACAACAGTAGACTGATACTATTCGAATGACGCTTCGCTTGCCCATACTGGGAGCCCGGAAAGGGTCTAACCGTGAGTAACAAACGGGTGCACAGGACCCTTGCAGATTGTACTGGATTGTAATTAGATTGATTGTAATTATCTACTGCGAATAATACAGGCACATTTTAATTTCTTCAGCATTGTGCAAAATGATAATTTTAGAACGGATTTCAAAATTGTTTCATGACAAAACATTTTCAAATATTTCATTCAATTAACGAGCAATTAGGGGAAAACGTAACTTAAACGCTATTTGACTCTTCTTAAACACGATAATGAGGATGAATTATAAACCCTTTAAATATTTCAGTGATGTTCATGATTAACATAATTATTCACATAATGAACCAACACTATAACAATACAACGCGAAAAAAGATTTTTTTGCTTTTTATTTACATTTCCTCTAAAATAAATTTACACGCCACTTTTCCATTTTCCAATTACTACTTAATGGTTATTGAACATGAGTTCTAGAGCACTAAATAATATTTTGCATATCGTCAAAATCGACTTGAAAATAATTCCGAGTGTAAAGTTCTTTCCAGGTTAAAGGAAATGCAATTGAGTTTGAAAAACGTTCGTAAACGTTTTTAATGTCGTGTTGAACAGATTTTGAATATGAGGTAAGCGTTCTAATAGTCAACGAACTCTATTCTCTTGCATGTTTCACTGTTATTACAATGCAAACATTACAGTGCAAACGTATTACGCATGCGAGGCTTTTGTTTCATCGTCACCATTTAAATTAATTACTCATCTAACCACTTTACTAAACGCTTTCTATATTACTTCTTTGCATAGTATAAAACATTTACAAGCAGCTTAGTGAAGAATTTAACGCAATTTGAAAACACCCTGCAATAAAACAAAGAAACGCAAAAGCGACGAAACAGTGTTTACCGTGTGCCTCCCCCTCGCGACATAAAACGAAATGAAACAACTGGCGAGCGGAGAAAGAGGTGAAGAGGGGGAGAGGGATGAGGTGGGAGGTGTTAAGGGAAACGCGCGTCCGTAAACGAACCAATTCGAGAAAATGCTAAACGCAACGGGTCGTTCCAGGGAAAGAGAATTCGAGGGGCTTCCAGCGAGCGGCGCTTTTGTTCGGAAGCGGTCGCAAGGCGAGAAGCCGCTTTCGTCGCTTTTAAGGGCGACGACAGCCGCAACCGCGCCTCGCCCCGCCCCCGCCCCGCCCCCGCCGCCACAGAGAGACAGCGCCGGCGCCGCCCCTGACTCCGTCGTCTTGTGCGACGCCACCGGCAACCTGCACCGCCACAGCCACCACCATCTCCCACTCACCCCCAGCTGCGTTTAGCTCAGTTGTCCCGGCTGGAGGTAGATCCCGGGCTGGGTGCCACCCCGCTAGCGGACGACGTCTCATCATTCAGCGGAGAAAGAACGCCGCTACCTCACAAGAAAAAACATGCACTGCACTTACGGGACTAATGGCCTTAGAAGTTGTCGTGCCCTGAATATAAATCAATCTGAGTTTAGCCAGTATTGCCGCTGTCCATGTAGCGATCTTGACCGACAGGTTTCGAGTGCAAACGATGACGGATTTTCAACACTTCAATCGAATTCATTCGCTATCTAGAGGAGAATTCTAGCGACTCGCCGCTCTGAGCGGTTGTCTTTCGTGATTTCACCTATCAATTCCAGACGAATGCCAGAGCACTAGGTACGAACGGGCCACCGACCGCACGCGATCGCTCCTTCCTCTACTATGTCCTCTCCTCACCCTTCTTTAAAAAACACTTACAAAATCTACACTACCGCACATGTCGGAAGACCAGTACGGAGATTTGAGCGGGTCGTGTCCCGCTGGGGGAGATATCTGTGGAGGGAAATCCCCACAATCCGGCTTGTACGTTGGCGCTCACCACCCAGTGGAGGAGTGACGTCACACGAAAGTGATTGCCAGACTTATTGTACGGAACAATCTAGATTTCAATTATGATTCAATTTTATTTTCTGGTTATTAGTATTTGTTTGTTTTTAAATTCTGCCGTATAATTTTTTGAGGTGAAGGAATATGATTGAATGGCTAAATCTATTTTTCTGTTTATTTTGTTTTATATTTTATTATTACAGCAATAATGTTAAATAAATTAACCAGTCTCTATTAGATAATAATTCTAGATTATGAATGTTTTAATCTTTGTCTATTAAACCCTTTAAACTGAACGAAGGAAGTTAAGCGTATTGCAAGTAAACACATTGAGATACTACTATGACTTCTCCAAAGACTGTTATTGGTCAGTTATCCAATGATAAATCGCTATTTAGGAGCAATTGGTTCAACACTTACTTTTAAATCTCATGCAAGTTGTTCTGGACGCATTGCCTGCTAACGCAAGTAAGTTACCTTGCCTGCAACCTTGACATGCTTGATGTACAGATATTCGAAAATAGACAGATAATGCTCCATCTTCTGAAAAGCCAAATGTGCTCTGATAATTAAGAAGATTATTATAAGTAGTAGGAGTTGGCAGAGAGCTTGATCGATAGCAAAGAGAAAATTGTAGACAGAGATGTTCAGGTATATAAGTCTTATGAAAACCTAGATTTCCTCGTCTGAAGTCAAATGATATTTAGCTGTTCGAGAGACCCCAATTTCTAGGTAAGGTTGCGAACGTTTGGGTCGTCGTACTACAACATTTTACGCAAATTTTACATTCCGACAACCGCAACATTGGTAGTCATGACCAGAATGCGACAACACATGGAAGGATAAATATCTGGTGTGAAATCAAGTAAAATGTGAATCCATTCTTATCAATTAATTTATCTTTCTGTGACCAAAATCACAAGTCATAAACCATAACCAATCCCAATAAAAAATCAAGGCAAGAAGTTAATAGTACACATTCAATAACTTTACAAAATTACTATTAATTTCCGACCTATGTAATTTAAATTGAAATCTCTGTTCATTATTTCCGTCTCGCCAACTTCATGTAAAGTCATTTTAATGCGATATCCTGTGCACACATCACGTGGGTTTCCGGGGTCGTAATGAGAGGAAGGTTGACGGAAGCGCGAGTCGAGGGCGGCGGCGCGGCGCGAGGGAGAGAACGCGAACGCCTTAATCGCACCCGCGCGCTGTCTTCACCAGCCACCGCACATGTTCGACCCCACACGTCATAGTCTGCTTCTTTCCCGTTTCATCTGTCCCAATGCTCCCCGAATTCCTGTCCCCCCCCCCCTCCGTCCTCCTCCCGCCCGTGCTCTCTCCTACCCCTAACCCTCGCCTTGCCCTCGCCTTGCCCTCGCCTTGCCCTCGCCTTGCCCTCGCCTTGCCCTCGCCTTGCCCTCGCCTTGCCCTCGCCTTGCCCTCGCCTTGCCCTCGCCTTGCCCTCGCCTTGCCCTCGCCTTGCCCTCGCCTTGCCCTCGCCTTGCCCTGCTCCTTCAGCCGCTCAGGTACCCTCTCCGCTATTCTGTTACCCGCTTTCTCTCTGCTGTTACCCTGCCTCCCCCTGCACCGACCTCCCCGCCTAGCATTTCCTGCCTGACCCGCGCCTCCCGCCTCGTCCTCAACGCCCCGCCCGTTGCCCCGGGCCTTGTCGGGCCATTTGCCGCGCTGCCCTCTGCCCGCGACTCGCCCGCCCCCCGTCGCCGCCGCCCGCTGCAGCGCTCGCCCACGTTTAATCAACGCCAGCTGCCGAGAGCAACGCGCGAGCCCGCGACCCGGCTCTTCGCTGCGCCGAAGAAGTACGACCCTTTCAGCTTTATGTGCTTTGTGCGCCACACGCTGTTAATGAACGTTTGTAAAAACGTGCTCTTGGTTTCTGCCGAGGAGAACGCTGTGCGCAGAATACACATCCAGACGAAATTCTAAAATGTTTACGATAATGATAATTTGGCGTTCCTCTGTCCTTCAGGTAAATGCCTTTTGTGAACATTCAAACTATCTTTAATATAAGGACACAAAATACGTGATTTCTAGCTGAGAAAATTGATTCAGTTGTTGCCATTAAATACGTTTTTTTGTTCAATTATCTGTTGGTTGCAAATTACTTTTTTGGCAGAAATGTTGACGATTGTTTTGCGTGTTTAAGGTGACAACCACTAAGTTTAAGGTGAATAACTACTAAGAGAAAATTTGGACTTGATAACGTGACATCTGTCTCAATATTAATTTTTATACATATTTCTTAATCAGCTATTTAATTAATTTCTCCAATAAAAACATCGTAATAAAATAAGTTCCATTTCCACGAAGAATAGACACCTATTGTGAGTCAGGTTAATTGGATATCTTGTATTTTTTCTCTTTCTTAAAAGAGATACTATGTCTTTGTGTTAGGAAGACATTCAGACCAAGTGACGACATTAAGGCCAGAGCTTGTTTACCAGCTGACGACCATCACAAGGAACACCTTGAGACACCAGCGAGCATCAAGAAGCTGGCTGCGGCGAGCTGGAATTCAGCCAGAAGCTCTGTATCGTCTTCTAGGGCTAAACACTTGTTGGAAGTCCGGCAGGCCGCTGCCGGAAATTAATTTGAATCGCGGCCAAACAACGCCTTTTTGCGGGGGTCAACCGAGAGGCCGGCAGCAGCCCCTGGGGAAATGTTTGCGCTCCACCCGCCGCTTTCAGCCGCGAGGCTCTCGCGCGTCTGCGCACGTCGTGAATCCTCCGCGCAACTCGCTGCAGTGGCTGTGGGGATGGGGGAAAAGATGCGTTGAACGAGATGACCTCGGGAGCGGATAGAAATGCTAGGTGAGTGCAGCATTCATTGCGGCAGCGGTGTGGGAGGCGGGTCCGAGGTGGGGCGGGTAAGGCGAGGGAGTGGAGGGTGGCGGAGTGGGAGTGAGGCAGAGCGGGGGGCCAGGGGCGACTGAAGGGGCAGGAGATCGCAGCGGGGGCAGGGCCAGGGACTGGGGATTGACGGGGAGGAAATGGAGAGGGAGATGGGGGAGGGAGGCCTAAAGAGACGCTGACAGGGAAAACCAAAAGGGGCGGGACGTTGTCGGCAATGGAGCCGGGGAGGCAAGAGCGGGGAAATGTAGTGTGGCGGGTGGTGGCGGTGGTAAAGAAAAAATTGTTGAAATCTGTTCCCGTAAAGAGTGGTAGCGGGGTTGCGGCGGCGTGCACGGTGTTGAGGCCGAACAGGTGCGAAAAGACTGGATGTTAGCCGAGACGCGGGAGTACCCTGCCGCGAAAATTTAATTTCGCCTGCCGCAGACCGACATTTGGTAGCTTTAAACGAATTCTGTTTAATATTAGCTCTCCGCAATGAAGACTTGGCTTCACGTTTAACGACCGTGCCCTGCACAGTTGTGTCGAAATGAATACGAGCTGGCTCTCACTTGGTCAGTATCCATGTCCAGATTCGTTTTATTTTCAGGCCCGAGCAAGTAGATTTCATTTTCGAAGTTCAAATAGTGTCAAATAGCATTAGTACATTTTAAATAACTGGCAGTTAGTTGTTAACAGTTTTCACATTCGAAAAAGATTGAACAGAAATATAATTCGCGTTATCGTTTTCAATGGAATTCACAATTTAATAAATAATTCGTTACCTCTTTTGCATATTTAGTACTAGCAGCTAGAAATGAAAAAAATAAATATAAAATTTTAATTAGATTGATTTCGAATATTCATCCCACCTCGAATATTTTTAATATTCTAACAATAGTCGAGAAAGAGGTTTAGTATTACTTGACAGGAATTTGTATAGAATTTGAAATATATAATACTACAATCATCAGTACTACATTTCATTGCCTCAAGTCAGCTCTAAATCACAAAATAAAAAATAAAAAAGCAAAACAAAATACATATATTTTATATTCTGTCGCAATTTCCGTTCATAGAGTAATAATTATTTCAAACTTTTTTTTTCGCGAAATCGCTAGGCATCTTTGACAATGAAATCCGAATCTCCATTGTTGTTCAGATTCTTTTGTAAGCGTCTTCCCCAGACGCGCGCGCCCTGCGAATAAAAGCCAGGCGCCTCTGGACGCCGTGACGGGAGGCGAAACAAAAGTTCCCATTTAAAACGGGACTCTCATCGAAACGCGAGGGGCAAAACTTTTAATAAAGTTTGCGTATTTTGTTTCCTTCTTGCCTCCCCATTATCGACGCCAAACCGTCTTTCTGGCTCAGCTCGGCGACGTGCGCGCTTCCGAACGTCGTGTCTTTTACTTGGAAATCTGCTTCGGTCCGCGAGAGCTCCAGCGTTTGCTTTCCTGGGACGGGAAGGTAGACCAAACGTGAAGAAAGCGTTAGCGCTGAGGGAGAAAGGGCAGCTTATCGAAGGCTCAGTCGCAAGAGCCGCCTTCTTAAAAGTAAGAGAAAAGTGGCTGGAATATCGAAATACTTTTTGGGATGGTGTTTGGCCGGTATTACGAATATAGAAGACCAAAATATGTGGGTAAGAGCACAAATAAATCAGCAAAAGCCAAGAAAAGTATTAAATAGAAACAATGGCAGAAAAATTAAAATGATTCATAATGCAGAAATGAAAAGCGGTATTACCTTATAGTCTTATATTACATTGTGGTTCATTGTAATATTTTCACGTAGGTGGTTATACCAGATAATTCTAAGAACATAAAGCGTAATATTCGAAAGAATTTTGTTAGCGAAATATCTCAACAGAATATATTCTATTGATTTTTAGTAATGACATTAATACAAATTTCATTTAATAAGAAATATATTTTTTTTAATTCCATTTACCGCTGTGATGCAAATTACTCCTTAATTATTTTGTCAGAAAAAATATCTACGATGATATAAAACATTTAGTATACAAAAATCATCAGAAAAAAAAACTATTCCCAAGCGATGATGAAAATATTTTACTCCATTAAAACTAACGAAGTGTACCTTCATTTCCCTGTTCATCTCGTTTTCCGTCCCTAAATCGCATTATACATCACCCAATTTATACGACTATGTTCGTCGTGTGGCTGAAATTTTCGCACCAGAAAAATTGTGAAAAGTAAGTTTTATACAAACCGAATTGCACAGAACATTCTTAAGTTATGTGAGAATACGTAAGTTTTTTCTTGATTATATAAAATTTCTACTGTAACCTTGGCGCCTTGAAAAGTTGCTTCATAATGCTTTATAAATTAATGTGAAGTTTTTCATGACCATACTTTTATTTGTAGATGATGTATTATGTATACTTGACACAGTACATTGGCGAAAAAACATTTATTATTATACATATTATTATAAAATACTTTAGTTAATATTTCATATGAAGGTAAAATGCAAGGTCATTGAGTGTTGTGAACTTTTGAATGGGAGTATAACATCAGCTAGTACAAAATTTATTGGTATGTCCAATGCCAGAGACCAGAAAGTATATATGCCAGAGACTCTAAGAACTTATTTGAAGCTATGCATAACATTTACAAATTTTCATCACATGAAATTTTTTTTAAAAACAGGTTTCAGTGTCGGCAACATCACATTCGATTAGTAGATGGTGATATGAAACCATTTCATTAATTCGAGAAATTATGTGCTGTTGTAGTACCATTACTTTTCTCTGGCGTACACTATCATTAAAATAATAAAAACATGGCCGCCTCTTGCGGAAACTCGCAGTTGCATAAGCGTGCGTGACGCCTGTATCCAAGCGCGTGCATCGGTTGCCAGGAGACAACGCCGCGCCTCACTTCACCCCCTCCCCCCTCCCCACCCTCCCCCACCCCCGCCCTCGCGCGCTCGACACCTGACACGCGCCGCCATCCGGAGTAAGACGTCGGTTGGGCGCCGCTGCCAGCCCTCGCAGCGCTGCTCGCGCTCCAGCTCGTCTCTGGGCTCTTCGTGAACAGGAAAATTAAGTAAATTCTAGACGTTTCGAAGTGATTAGTGAAATGGTCATTTATGTCAACTGAATTTCTAAATTTAGCATTGAGTGTGTAGGCCTAGTCGATAGAACAATTATAAAGTGGGAGTGTGTTCAAAGGTAATGCTCATTTCAAGAATGTTAATGAATCCTTGACTTGACGCTGGTACGATTTTAATACAAACGCACTACCATTATTTTCATGGACAAGTAGAGTGAGAACATATCTCGAACTTACCATTTCTCTCAAATACAGCGCAGGACATCAATTAATGTCATTGCTATGCCTCTGACCAGAAGGTCCTAGGATTCAAATCCCGACGGTTACAGGATTTTCGACAGTAGCTGGATAACCAGACGAATGCCGGGGCAGTACTCAAGCAAATGGGCCACGGACCTCGCGCGAACTTCTCTTCCTTGTAATATTCTCGCCCCCAACTTAAACACACTTGCACTTACTTCCACTACACTCCCACACACGACGGAAGACCTGTCGGGAGCTTAGAGCTTGCCCCTGCTGGGGCGATCCCCGCTGGTGGGAGATACCTGGGTGGAGAAAACCCGCAAGTCTCTGTGCTCGTCGGCAGCGGATCTCGCCATCCAATGGGGAAGAACACCGCCGCCTCCCGAGACTAAACATGCACTACACGCGTGGGACTAATATCCATAATCGGTCACGTTCCCAGAAACACGAAATGAATAAGGAAGCAATCAAATACAGGATTTCAGGGAATTCTTCAGACGAGGAAAATAAATATTTAAGCACACACAACACGATATTTTAATCATTCGATTCTTTTACAGTCACTTCCTATAAAAATGTAAAATTTTACGTTATGACATTTTCAGACGAAATCATAGTTCTTACGAGTTAAAGCAGATAAGCGTGTTAGCTCGCCGAACAGAAATTACAAACTTCCAACTAACGTAAAATCGCGAATTGTGGTCACAGTTAAGAACATTTTCGTAGTTTTCTTCAAATTAAGAGCTACAAAATAAATCGTGTATGTGAAAATCATTGAGCGGTTTGCATTTTGCCTTTAGGAAGGTTGCAGTATGACGTCTGGAATGTTGGCAACTGTGACTACGAAGCGGTGTCTCGAAGACAGCTATGTTTCTACTTGCTCCGGCCGCAGAGCCAGCGTTACCTTTTATTGATTTATTTCTAAATCCCAATTTTGTTTCAGCTTCGGCCACTTAAAAATTCGAAAAGTTTGTAAGTAGTCAAATACTCGACTCAATAACGATCAATTGATATTATACCTCTTGAATGTATTTGAGATTAAAAACAATATACCCGTTCATGTTACATTAATGCATTGCCAAAACTAATGATTTCAGATTAATCTTTAAATATAAAATAAGAAAAAATAATAACTGATCTTGGTTATAATTCTCATCAGCACACACCATAAGCTCTATTTTCTGCAAGTTTAAAGTAAGTGAGAAGCCTCTAATTCCTATGGATTTGTTCATTGATGTGGCCCTAGTAACATAGGGACTATTACTATTGTCGTTACTTTGTATCAAGGTAAATATCATCATTGTGTTTAATTTTGTGTTTTCAGTTTCTAAACAGTTGCAACTGAAACTAAAAATGCCAGAATTAAATGGTAATAGCAGTCTTAAAATAGCCAAATTTAGTTTTAAAAAACCCAATAGAAAATTTTCATAACATTTAAAACAATAAAGAGCGACTGGCAGACATTAGGCGTCACATGTGTAATATTCGGGAGGGCGAACGTATTAGGGTTAAACGATATATAAATATAGCATTAGCCTTTCTCTCGGACATGTAAACAAACGGTAACTAATGATGCACTGATTGCTGATTGTACATGATGCGCTATAAACAGTCGGCGTTGATTGTAATCAGTAGGCACGGACATGCATTAATGCTGAGTGGTTTGGAAGTAAAACATAACGTACAAGCAAACCCTTTCGAGACATAAGACGTGTAAATATATTTTGTTTAAGGTATTTCAGTGTGGTAGGGAAAAAATGTCCACTGCCGGGGGCCACCTATAAATAAGCAATTTAAGCAAAATGCATAGGCATAGATAGCATAGCAAAAATTACAGTATAATGCAACCAATAATTTCGAGAGTTTTAGTTTTCATACTGTCTGTCTACAGAAAGTTTAGATAATTGAAACAAGTTTCATTGATGAACGCAATTGACACTAACTTTATATTCAAAATAAAATAACAGCGAAGAAAAACTATGTCAACTCAATAAAATATAACAATAAAAAAATATCGTTGTGTAGCTCAGTTGAGGGTGAAAAAAATTTTTTGAGCGATTCTTCAGTGTAGCCAATGATGCATCCAGAAAAACACATTCCAACTTTTGTGTATCAATCTCCCATTGTTTTACAGAGAACTGTGTAAGTCAAAACACATGTGAGAGGATATGTTTCAGTTATTTGATATCGGAAGTAAAATTAACAGAAATAAAGATACCACACTAAATAATACTTTGAAAGGCAATCACAAACATAGATAATGAGTAAATACTAACGAAGATTGATACGGAAAACTATTGTAAAAAATATAAATGAAATCACAGATACATTGATGGTATCTAAATTGAGAACATTACAGAAATTTACAAAGGGATCGCAGACGATATTGAATGTACTTAACGCCCGTTCCTCTCATTAAAAGAGAATAAAATAGAACTAGGAAAATGTACCGCTACTTGCAATTCGAATCTATGTATTCAGAAAACAAACCTCTGCTAAAAATGCAACATAAACAGAAAGTATAAAGAGAAAATAACCTCGACAAAGTCGAGCAAAAGAAGCTCAGACAAAAAGACAAATATATTTAGTGTAATAATGGGAAGGAAAATATGATGTGAATTGAAATGAATAACTTCATTGTGTTGTCAAATACTGCAATAGGAGTGAAAATACGGTAGAGAGAGCAAATGATAAATACCAATAATCATGAAAGTTTTCCATTTTGTTTCCTTTAAGTTCACCTCGCAGCTTGATTTTCAGAGTTACCTCGCCAAGAAGCAGCGCACAATAACGGATGACATGCTTTAGCTACCTGGCATCAAACTAGAAAGAAGCAGAAACCAAGGGAGCGTGTCTGCGTCGCTGTAGGGCGACATCAGAGGCCCCAGGAATCTGCATTTACAAGCGCGGACCGGCGGCGCTGGGGAGCGCTTCAGGGCGCCCTCCCATTCGCGATTCAAATCTCGGGGGGCGCGCCCGCCTGCGTCTACGCGGGATGACAAGTGCGTGCGCGCGCCTCCGCGTACTTCCCACTCCCACGCCGCACCCATCCCCGCCCCCGCCGCGTTTCACCCTCCCCCCTCCGAGCCCCGCCCCACGCGCCTTCTCGCCGCGACATCCGCGTTCTCTCAGCTCCGCCTCCGCCTCCGCCTCCGCTCACGCGCCTGCCCTCGCCGATTTCTCACGCCTAGTTAGCCTCGCCCTTTCCCTTCTCACCCCATTCCACCCCTCCACGCCACGCCCCTTTCCACACCCAAGCTCCGGCCCTCGCCACATCCCCTCCTCCTTCCAGCCACTCTCTTACCCACCCTTCCCCTCTCCAGCCATCATCAGCCCGGTCTGCCCCGACCCCGCCCCACCCCACCCCCTAGCCTGCTCCCCTCCTGCCTCCGTCGCAGCCGGTTGCGCTCAGCCTCCCCCGCGCTCCTCCGGGAGACAACAGGCGACGCTGGCGCTGCACGGCGGGGGGGGGGGGCGCTTCACGCAGTTCTCTCGCCCTCCCCGCTGGCGGCTGTTGTCGGCGTCCCTGCGCCGCCCCCGTCTGCCACCCCTCCTGCTCTTGATGTTGTTACCGAGATCTCGGGCACTACTGCCACCTCGCATCCCGTCTTTGTTCAGCTGTGAGGAAGATCTTCTGGGTCACCAGCGGTGTGTTGACCTTTTAGCCAATGTGGAAATAATTGTTGGATCCTTTTATCATTGTTGCAAGTTCTATTTACATTAGATATATCTATTTTTCTGAGAGCATTCTCATTGCCTACCACTTTAATTTATTCATAGACTCGGTAGGGAACTTCATGGTTACCAGTACCGAATTCATTGTTATTTTGTATGGTGTACATTTTATTGCATTGATTTTGCAAGATTTGCTTTGCTAGAAAACAAATCAGATCCTCAACCTCCCTCTATTTATGATGTACATAATTATGGTTTCCATACCTCGAACATTTAAACTATCTGATTATTCTACACCATAAAAAATTGTATTCATATTGAAAGAAAAATGTTGTCGATGTTTGTTGAGCTGGAAAGGCAGGAAAATAGCCAAAACACTTTAATGTTCTTTCGAAAGCGCTACAAAACATCGTTCGCACTGTCAGGTTTCTAAACTTTCCTTATGCATCAACAACCAGGAAATCCTTAAAACTCTACATGAAAATTTTCTCTCCAGATATGTTTCACCAATAAAATTTTATATATGAGGGCTAGTACGAACCATTAAAATTTAGAGTACCATTAAAATTTGAATGAAATAAATGTATTTGGAAGAATGTTAGTAATAGCAATTGAAACACTAGCATTGTAAATAATGTTTTAGAACTATTGAAATTTGCAAATTAAGTTTATTTCCAAGAATTGCTACCACAACTGCATTGTGTAGATTTTATTCATACCTTCTTCGAGCTATCGAAATACATTTATTGATGGAGACTTACCCTAAAGCTTTTCAAATAAAAATGATGAATAAGATTTATATATATATTCTATTCCTGCGGGAAATGAATCCCGGCATTACCTACAAAAAGCTTATTATTGGACACACAGAACATTTAGTTTTAAAAATCCTGGCAGATTTTCTCCAATGAAGAGAGCAGTAGAACACGCATTCAATTATTTTTAAATATTTAAAAAATAAATGATTGATGGCGTTCCACGTAATTACATCAATTTAAAACGTTCTTTTAATGAGGTAACTGAAATATTTGGTGAGCAATTTACGTTACATAATTCAATAGCGTGCTTCTACTTATTCTAGAGAGGCCATTAACAATAGCCGCAGGGATTAGCCAAGGAGGAACTGTAAGTTATTTGTACACAGCAAAGAAGTCCTTTTAGGTGGTGGAAGCGCACTTAGTGACTGATAGCTCACGGCGCGAACGTTGCTTCTCTACAGAGCTTATACTACCATTGTATTTAAAAATGCCATGTGTTAAACATAGTATGATATTTATGGGGGAATTAGGGGTTCATATAATACTGATAAAATTTCATCAATATATACATCTATTTCAGATAGACGTTTCTTGAGCGACTGGTGCAAAATTAAGTAATCTTATTAACACACACAAAATTCTTGGTAACTTTCGGCATTGTTTTCGGTATTATGAAAAACAATGCGTTCAGTTTACTATCATTTGTTCGTAATTGAATCTGCCATTTTTAGCACCGTCTGCACGCACCGCATCCCCTCTGTCCTCCGAGGCGGGAGCAACAGCGACGCTTGTTGTCGGGGAGTCAGCCTGGGGCGCGGAGCCATCTCCTGGCTGACGCCCACCCAGCGCCGGGCCGTGTCGGATGCCTCTCCCCCTCCGCCTCCTTCTTCCCAACCCCCTTCCCCCCCATCCACTTCCCGGGCTCGTGACGGCGGTCCATAATCCCGACGGAGGCGACACCTGAGGCGCCGTCGCGTCCACGGCGGCGTCGCGACGGCGCGGGGGCGGCAGGCGCGGGGGCGTAGCCATCACGGGCGAGGTTAGCGAGCCCTCGTAATTCGGCAACAAAAGGAGAAGGCGCCGCCCGGGGCCGGAAATGAGACGAGGAGATACTGCTAATTAACACAGGGAGGCGATTTTAGGCGCAGTAGGGAAAGCCTGCGCCCCCCCCCCCACCCGCTCGCTTGCTTGCTGGGCCGTTCGCTTTAATTACACCTCGAATATTCTTCCCCAGCGGGATATATTTTTGAAAAGCTAGCAACAATGTCTGGGGAGACAATGACGGGAGTGTGGTTGTCCTGGCCAAGGGTGTCTCAATTATCGCCTTTTTTCAATTCCAGAAATTTTGAATGCAACGCTGGAACAAAAAGACGCGTTCGTCGTTAATACATATAACACAGTAAATTTCGAGAGAAATTAAAGCGAATGAAACATTTTTTGTGGATTTTCAAAATGACGTCGAAATTAAATATTTTAGCGCACTTTTATTCATTATGTTTTGAAGATATTGATAGAACATAATGCTCTGCATACTCATTAACTATTTCAGCGTTATTTTATCATCAGAGGGGAAAAATTAATCTGCTGAGTTTTCAGGCCTCAGAGCTAACTTACTTATATTTTTACAGAAATAATATTTTTCCTCAATTTAACCAAACATAATTGATTCTGTACCTTTATTTATATAGGTTATTAGCTTTAAATATGCACTCTCAAGTTTCGAAATGAAAATAATTATACTTATCAACACTGAAGTATACCGAAGCGGTTAAAGGTAATTTACAACAGTAGAAAGTCCTTTTGATATTTATAAAGTATCAAATTTGTTAGATGATATCCTGTCACCTACATTTTCGAATTATCGTCTCAACTGTCTTTCAATTAATATATTTCTAAAATTATTTTTTTATTGTGACATTATGGCATTGTGTGTTATGGTATGGTGTCGTGTAATACATTATATGACTTTGTTCGCAGATATTTTTATAACAAGATTGAAATGTAGAAGTCAAACACATCTCCTATAACCATATCCCTAAAACTTTTCCACTCTCCCTTTCATCTCGCCAGAAGCTTCAACCCGATACTCCCATTTGCCACCGGGAGGCGGCCAGAGAGAGAAAAACCTTCGATCATCCGCCGTCCTGCCGAGCGAAGGCGGCGAAAGCCCTCGACGCGAAGGGGCGGGGCGGGGCGGGGCACAGTTCGCCACGTGAGGCAAAGGTTGTGCGCAAGGAAGAGGCAGAGAAACAGGAGGCGCAAAGGAGGAAGAGGCGGAGGCGGCGCTAAAGTAGAAGCATGATAAGGAGAAGGGTGAGGAGGAACAGGATGGAGCGGGGAAGGATAATGAGGAGGAAGAGAAGGTGGAACAGAAGAAGGCACTGACGATGGAAACAATGGCAAAGGAGGCAGCGATAGCAAATGAGGAGGAGGATACGATGTGTAGAAAGAGGTACGGGAGGAAGAAAAGGTAGTTGCGATAGAACGAGCAGCGGAGGAGGTGGTGCCAGCGACGACATGACGGTGGACGCAGCATCAGTGGAGGAGGTGGATAAGGCGAGCACGATTTGAAAAAAAAGCCATGATAGTGGAGGAAAAAAGAGGACAGGAAACAGAGAAGTAGAGGGCACGGACTTTGGTGGAGACTGGGAAGGCAGTTGCAGAGGAGCGAGCGCTTCCGAGGTGAGTCTGCACACGAGACGGAGCAATCGACAGGGGACACGGCGGCAGATGGCGGTATTGACGGAAGATGTGACCGAGAAGGCGGCGGAGGTGGTAGAGGAGTCGTCAATAACCGCAGCGGTGGAGGTGGTGATGCAGGTTGCGGTAGTGACTGAGCAAGCGGCGGCGGGGCGGGGGAGAAGAGGAAGCGGGGGCGGACTGGCGTCGTTAGAGCCGCGGGGGGTAGGTCGTGGGGGGGGGGAAGGTGAAAGCGCCTGACGCCACGCAACCTGAACCGCCCGCGCGACCCTAGCTCTCAATCGCCCGCCCTCGGCCGCGTCACGTCGGCGGAGCCCTCACGCCCCTACTCCCACGCCCCAACTCCCTCGCCCCAACTCCCTCGCCCCAACTCCCTCGCCCCAACTCCCTCGCCCCAACTCCCTCGCCCCAACTCCCTCGCCCCAACTCCCTCGCCCCAACTCCCTCGCCCCAACTCCCTCGCCCCAACTCCCTCGCCCCAACTCCCTCGCCCCAACTCCCTCGCCCCAACTCCCTCGCCCCAACTCCCTCGCCCCAACTCCCTCGCCCCAACTCCCTCGCCCCAACTCCCTCGCCCCAACTCCCTCGCCCCAACTCCCTCGCCCCAACTCCCTCGCCCCAACTCCCTCGCCCCAACTCCCTCGCCCCAACTCCCTCGCCCCAACTCCCTCGCCCCAACTCCCTCGCCCCAACTCCCTCGCCCCAACTCCCTCGCCCCAACTCCCTCGCCCCAACTCCCTCGCCCCAACTCCCTCGCCCCAACTCCCTCGCCCCAACTCCCTCGCCCCAACTCCCTCGCCCCAACTCCCTCGCCCCAACTCCCTCGCCCCAACTCCCTCGCCCCAACTCCCTCGCCCCAACTCCCTCGCCCCAACTCCCTCGCCCCAACTCCCTCGCCCCAACTCCCTCGCCCCAACTCCCTCGCCCCAACTCCCTCGCCCCAACTCCCTCGCCCAACTCCCTCGCCCCAACTCCCTCGCCCCAACTCCCACGCCCCAACTCCCACGCCCCAACTCCCACGCCCCAACTCCCACGCCCCAACTCCCACGCCCCAACTCCCACGCCCCAGCTCCCACGCCCCAGCTCCCACGCCCCAGCTCCCACGCCCCAGCTCCCACGCCCCAGCTCCCACGCCCCAACTCCCACGCCCCAACTCCCACGCCCCAACTCCCACGCCCCAACTCCCACGCCCCAACTCCCACGCCCCAACTCCCACGCCCCAACTCCCACGCCCCAACTCCCACGCCCCAACTCCCACGCCCCAACTCCCACGCCCCAACTCCCACGCCCCAACTCCCACGCCCCAACTCCCACGCCCCAACTCCCACGCCCCAACTCCCACGCCCCAACTCCCACGCCCCAACTCCCACGCCCCAACTCCCACGCCCCAACTCCCACGCCCCAACTCCCACGCCCCAACTCCCACGCCCCAACTCCCACGCCCCAACTCCCACGCCCCAACTCCCACGCCCCAACTCCCACGCCCCAACTCCCACGCCCCAACTCCCACGCCCCCAACTCCCACGCCCCAACTCCCACGCCCCAACTCCCACGCCCCAACTCCCACGCCCCAACTCCCACGCCCCAACTCCCACGCCCCAACTCCCACGCCCCAACTCCACGCCCCAACTCCCACGCCCCAACTCCCACGCCCCAACTCCCACGCCCCAACTCCCACGCCCCAACTCCCACGCCCCAACACTCCCGCTGCGCTCCGCTCGTCCACACCTTCTCCGCGGGCACACTTCGCTTGCACGGCGCTGCTGGCTCTCCTCTATATCCATTCGTCTTCCGCCTGATCCCTCTCAAACTTTCATTCTTAAATTCTTCATTGGCCCTTGTCAACGGGCTTGTTTCTCGTATCTCCAATGTAATTTCCTCGTCGCATTCACATGTGGTTCACCAAAAAACATTTCGTTTCCACTCCACTTCTCATACTCGCACTTGATCAATTTTCAAGATATTTTTATGAAATCAGTCTACACTCAATTTTGCCTACTCCACCACAAAGTTCTTTCCAAAATTTTCTATTTACGTGTCTATATTACAGTAAAACTTACTTCACTAGAATTCCAAGGTATCCAAATAATAGTTGTTCGTGTTATTCGATTATATCCGTAGGGCGAAATTCGTGATAAGCGAGTTTGTGATAACGAGAGTTTATTTTGTTTCAGTTTTTTTCTGGATTCATGATGAAATACACTCCGATTCCGCTTTGATCCTACACATTAATTTCAGCCTCTTTCTCCCGTCTGCATCCTTAACGCAACTTCATTTCTCATCGCACTTTGATCTCATTACTCCTTTCTTGTCCGACATCATTGTTTTTACTTTTCACTCTTTATTACTTTTTTTATCCCTCATATCAAGTTTTTCGAAACTGAATCTGCTCCCACATCGAAACTAATGCTGTAAATTTTGCGATGTTTGGAATGGAATATTATTTTTTTTATGAAGTAATAATGTGATATGGCAAGGAATGTTGAAGATATTTTATACGACAATCGCTCTTTCTTCCTCATCATACTAAACCATTCTTATACACGTCTATCGCTTTTAACACCTCTCAATTCTATTTACAGGTTTCCATAAGACTAGTATATGTTAGAACGTTAATTCTGGAATTGGAAGAGTACAACGGTAGTAAAGTAAGAAAACTCGTCAAAATATCCTTTATTTTATTTCACTACAACGATCTACTATTATCCTCGCAGAAGAAGTATGTTGTGCGCAAAGTAACTTTTTTCAAACACCTTCCATTTCAAACTTTGATTTCATTTTCAATCATTGTTCCATTACATGCTCATACTTGAGTATTAGATCTTTCTCTTTTCTTCCACTTGATTTCTTGAATCAGTTAATCATTCCTGTTATATCACTTCCTATTTTTTCCATTACATTTCTAGGGTCTCCTAGTCACGTCATGGAAAAGTCCGAGCGTCAAGAACGTATTTTTCACTCGCCCTTTAGTTTCCCTTTCCACCATTTCATTCTTATGTGATCACTGCTTTTACACGAGTTTGTCATTTCCTTTTATTGCTCCCTCAGTCGAGGCCCCTCTTTTCCTCCGCATGTCTCCACCCCATTCGGCTTCCGTTTCGCGCCAGTCGTGCCGTCCGCTTTCTGGTGCGCTTTCGTTTTCGCGTCCGCCACGCCACGCCACGCCGTGCGCCTTGCCGTCTTCCAAGCAGCCGACTTCCTCTCCAGCAGCCCTTAAAAAGGTTTCGAGGGGCTCTAATCCGCTGCTACGGGCGATCTGCGGGCGCTCGGGGTCCGCTGCTTGAGATCGCCCGGCGCCAGAGAGCGGGCCCCGCCGACGCCACTCCTTAGGAGGGCGAATCGCAGCAGGCCGATTCGTGCGAGAGCGGCTGCGTTTGCACTAACAATATTACTCGAGAGAAGCACTAGCGCTGGGAACACTTCAACAGACAATTATCGGGAAAATTTAGTGTAATGGCTCACAAACAGGTTTCAAGAATAAATCCTGTCTAAAATAGAGATTTTTCATGATTCATTAACAGAATGCTGTGCTGGTTTCAATGCTTGAGAATTACATTATTTAATAATATAGCGGTTCGCGGGATCATAATGGTAAGCGCTTTTTCGGTGTAGTTGGACTTGCTCCGTTTCTCCTTGTCCTGTAGAAGTCCTATGGCACAGACGTGGTTTTGTTTATTCATTGAAGTTGTCATGAGGCAAAGGTTGAGCTCTACGAAAATGTCTACCTTGCTTCTGCGATAATGTTGCTTCAGAGACGAGGGAAAAAGGATCAAATCAAATTTCGCCGAAAATGCGCTTACCAATTATGTTCCCCCGAACGAATATTAACGGTTACTATAGTGAAAATGTTTCGAAAAAAATAAACATATTGTATTATAGTTCAGTAAATTCTCGCTAAATACTACTCTCACTTTTGACACATTAGACAGTTTCTTATTTCGTGTGTTTCACAGAAACTTTATCAATGTATATTAAAGTGTGTACACAATTCACTTCCTAAGCTCAATAAAAAGGTCAGACATTGACGAGGTTCCTTTCATCTCTTTATTATCTTTGGGTTACTCGGTTCAGATAAAAAAATGTAAATGAAATCGGAATTATAATATAGGTTTGTATTCAAATGATTTGAAAATTAATTTTCTATTATGCTATGAAATAAAAATTGTAACTACCCAATTACTGTTACTTTTTTTCGTTTTGCCGTTTTAATGAATATAGATTTATCTGAAATTAAACTTTTAGATTCTTCAGT